>CM070770.1:213490995-215932306 GCA_036346955.1 Dipus sagitta
TGGTCTATCTTTTAGTAAGTAGAAGATTATGGTACCATTGCCGTTTGGGTCTAGATTTGTGTTTCCCACCCCTTTGATGCCCTCCCCTCCCTCCCCTTCCATCCTAGTGTCTAATCTAGGAGATGCTTGCTAGGTATGTAAAGTTTCTTCGGTAGATTCAGGTTAGGTGCTATAGATGAGTGAGACTATGTGGCGATTTTTTTTCTGTGATTGGGTAAGTTCACTGAGAATGATCTGTTCCAGGTTCAACCATTTTTCCTCAAATTTCATTGTGTCATTTTTTCTTACTGCTGTATAGAATTCCATTGTGTAGATATACCACATCTTAGTTATCCATTCTTCTAGTGATGGACATCTGGGTTGATTCCAGCTCTTAGCTATTACAAATTGAGCCGCTATAAACATGGTTGAGCAAATCTCTTTAGTCTGTGGTTTGAAGGTTTTAGGGTAGATGCCCAGTAAGGGAATAACTGGGTCTGTTGGTATCTCTATACTCAGCTTTTTCAGAAGTCTCCATATTGCTTTCCAAAGTGGTTGTACCATCCTACATTCCCACCAACAGTGGATGAGTGTTCCTACTTCTCCACATCCTCGCCAGCATTTATTTTCATTTGATTTTTTGATGCTTGCTATCCTTATTGGGGTAAGGTGGAATCTCATAGTTGTTTTAATTTGCATTTCTCTGATGATTAGGGATGATGAACATTTTCTTAAGTGTATGTTTGCCATTTCTATTTCTTCCTCTGTGAACTGCCTGTTCAGCTCTTTGCCCCATCTTGTGAGTGGGGTGTTTGACTTCTTACTGTTTAGATTTTTGAGTTCTTTGTAGATTCTAGAGATTAGGCCTCTATCAGTTGGATAACCCACAAATATTTTCTCCCATTCTGTGGGTAATCTATTGGCTTTGCTAATTGTATGCTTGTCTGTAAAGAAACTCCTCAGCTTCATGTGGTCCCATTGGTTGAGTGATGGTTTAAGTTCATGAGCTACTGGGGTTTTGTTCAGGAAGTCTTTTTCCATTCCTATATCATGGAATGTACTTCCTAAATTTTCTTCCAGTAGTATTCGAGTTTCTGGTCTTATATTGAGATCTTTGATCCATTTGGACTTGAGTGTAGTGCATGGTGAAATGTGTGGGTCAAGTTTTAGTTTCCTGCATATGGTTATCCAGTTTGTCCAGCACCATTTGCTGAAGATGCTGTCTTTTTTCCAGCTTATATTGTTTGGGCGTTTATCAAATATCAAGTAGCTATAGTTGCTTAACCCAAAGTCCGGGTCCTCAAGTCTATTCCATTGATCTATAGTCCTGTTTTTATGCCAGTACCATGCTGTTTTTATTACTATGGCTTTGTAATATAGCTTTAGATCAGGTATGGTGATGCCTCCAGAGGTACTTCTTTTGCTGAGGATATGTTTGGAAATGCGAGGCCTTCTGCCTTTCCATATGAAATTTGAGATCATTTTTTCTATCTCTGTGAAGAACACTGTGGGGATTTTAATTGGTATTGCATTAAATCTGTAAATTGCCTTTGGTAGGATTGTCATCTTCAGAATGTTAATTCTGCCTATCCAGGAACATGGGAGGTCTTTCCATTTTCTCAAGTCCGCCTCAATTTCTTTTTTGAGTGTTTTTATGTTTTCATTGTATAGATCTTTCACTTCCTTGGTTAACGTTATTCCAAGGTATTTTGTTGTTGTTGTTGTTGCAATTGAAAATGGGACTATGTCCCTTATTTCTTTTTCTGTATCTTTGTCCTTTGCATAAAGAAAGGCTACTGATTTTTGTGCATTGATTTTGTATCCTGCTACTTTGCTATAGGAGTTAATCACCTTCAGGAGTTTTGGGATGGAGTCTCTCGGGTCTCTTACATATATAATCATGTCATCAGCGAATAAAGCTAACTTAACTTCCTCCTTTCCAAATTGTATCCCTTTTATTTCCTTCTCCTGTCTTATTGCTTGAGCTAGGACTTCCAGAACTATATTGAAAAGCAGAGGTGAGAGTGGACAACCCTGTCTTGTTCCTGATCTTAATGGGAATTCCTCCAGTCTCTCTCCATTAAGTATTATTTGGGCCTTCGGAGCTTCGTATATTGCCTTTACTAGGTTGAGATATGAACCAACCATGCCAACTCTCTCCAATGTTTTGAACATGAAGTGGTGTTGAATCTTGTCAAAGGCCTTTTCTGCATCTATCGAAATGATCATGTGGTTTTTATGTTTAACCTTGTTTATGTGGTGTATTACATTGACAGATTTCCGTATGTTGAACCACCCCTGTGTTCCTGGAATGAATCCCACTTGGTCAAGGTGGATAATGCTTTTGATGTGTTGTTGGATTCGGTTTGCAAGGATTTTGTTTAGGATCTTTGCATCTAAATTCATCAGCGAAATAGGCCTGTAGTTTTCTTTTCTTGTGGCATCTCTGCCTGGTTTTGGAATTAGGGTGATGCTAGCTTCATAAAAGGAGTTGGGTAGCTTTCCCTGTTCATCAATTGTGTGGCACAGTTTGAGGAAGATTGGTTTGAGTTCTTCCATGAAGGTTTGATAGAATTCAGCTGAGAAGCCATCTGGTCCTGGGCTCTTCTTTTTTGGGAGGTTTTTTATTACTTTTTCAATCTCCATGAGTGTGATGGGTTGATTGAGGTGATTAATCTGCTCTATGTTTAGCTTTGGTAGATGGTATGCGTCCAAGAATTTATCCGTCTCCTCCACATTATCCAGTTTTGTGGAGTAGAGGTTTTTGAAATAAGTCCTGATGATTCTCCCAATTTCACTTATGTCTGTTGTGATCTCTCCTTTTTCATTTTGAATTTTGTTAATTTGAAGCTTCACCTTTTTTTGCTTGATCAGATTGGCCAGGGGTTTGTCAATCTTGTTTATTTTTTCAAAGAACCAGCTCTTTGTTTTGTCAATCATCTTAATTGTTTCCTTGGTTTCCAATTCATTGATTTCTGCTCTGATTTTAATTATTTCTTTCCTTCTGGAGCTCTTTGGGTTGGATTTTTCTTGTTTTTCCAGTGCCTTTAGGTGGATGGTTAGGTTATTGATTTG
The DNA here is from genome assembly GCA_036346955.1 of Dipus sagitta. Taxonomy (NCBI): domain Eukaryota; kingdom Metazoa; phylum Chordata; class Mammalia; order Rodentia; family Dipodidae; genus Dipus; species Dipus sagitta. Next base: position 213,494,050 of record CM070770.1, read on the forward strand.
GGACCTTTCTGTCTTTTTTACGAAGGCATTGAGTGCTATGAATTTTCCCCTGAGGACCGCCTTCATTGTGTCCCATAAGTTTTGATACGATGTGTTCTCATTGTCGTTCAATTCCAGAAATTTTGCAATTTCATTTTTTATTTCATCCACTATCCATTTATTGTTTAAAAGTGTGCTGTTCAGTTTCCAGGTGCCTTTGGGATTCTTGGTGGGTCTTTTATTGTTGATTTCTAGCAATATAGCATTGTGATCTGATATCATGCAGGGAATTATGTCAATCTTCCTAAATATGTGGAGGCAGTCTTTGTGACCCAATATATGGTCTATTTTAGAGAATGTTCCATGGACTGCTGAGAAGAATGTGTAATCTGTGGATTTGGGATGGAATGTTCTGTAGATGTCCGTTAGGTCTAAGTGATCTGTGGTTTTGTTGAGCTCTCTTACTTCCCTGTTGAGTTTCTGTTTGGATGATCTGTCTATTACTGATAATGGTGTATTGAAGTCCCCAGCTATGATGGTGTTTGTGGTTATTTCTGTTTTATTGTCAAGTAGGTTTTGTTTTATGAACTGTGGTGCCCCTGTGTTTGGTGCATACAGATTTCTGATTGTAATATCCTCTTGATGGATCGTTCCCTTGATAAGTAGGAAGTGGCCTTCTTTGTCTTTTTTGCTTATATTTGGTTTGAAGTCTATTTTATCCGATATTAATATAGCTACACCTGCTTGTTTCTTATTCCCGTTTGCTTGGAATACTGTTTTCCACCCTTTCACCCTGAGGAGATGTCTGTCTTTAATGGTGAGGTGGGTTTCTTGAAGGCAACAGATTGAGGGGTCTAATTTTTTGATCCATCCTGTTAGCTTGTGTCTCTTGATGGGTGAATTAAGGCCATTAATATTTAGGGTAATGACTGTGAGATTTGATTTGATCCCTGCCATATTGTGATGGTAAATGTGGGTTGGAGTTTTCATGGACATTGAAGTTTTTTGTGCCTACTCTGAGTTTGGTTGTTGTGATCTGCTTCTTGTAGGCAATTGTGTTTGATTATTTTTTTCTTCTCTGTGGAGAATTTCCTGGCATACTCTCTGTAGGTTTGGTTTTGTGTTCATATAATTGTAAAGCTGAGTTTTGTCATGGAAAGTTTTTTGTTCACCATCTATTATGAGGGATACTTTTGCTGGGTAGAGTAGTTTGGGTTGGAAGCCATAGGTTCTTAGACTTTGCAGTGTTTCATTCCAGGCTCTTCTAGCTTTCAGGGTTTCCACTGAGAAGTCTGAAGTAATTCTGATGGGGTTACCTCTGAAGGTGGTGTGCTGTTTTTCCCTAGCTGCTTTTAGGATTTTCTCTTTGGTGTCAATGTTTAGAGTCTTAATAATAATATGTCTTGGAGAGTTTCTCCTTTGGTCCAGTCTGTTTGGAGTTCTATTGGCTTCTTGTATCTTGATGGGCCTTTCTTTTAAGAGATTGGGGAAGTTTTCTTCAATTATTTTGTTAAATAAGTTCTCCATGCCTTTGGTCTGGATTTCTTCTCCTTCTGGTATTCCAATGATCCTGATATTGGGACGTTTAACTGTATCCCACAATTCCCTCATGTTCTGTTCACAGGAGCTTTTAAACTTACTGAAATTTTTGAACTCTCTAACTGTTTCTTCCATCTTGTCTTCCAGACCAGAGTTTCTATCCTCCACTTGGCTGACTCTATTCTTGAGAGCTTCTAGTGAGTTTTGGGCTTGTTCAATTAAGTTTGCATTTTCTATTATTTTTCTATGTATAATTTCCATCCCTCTGTCAAGCTCCCTTTTCACATCATTTTCTGATTTTCTTGATGATTCTTGGAGTTCATCCTTGCATTTCTTTATGTCTTCATTTAGCATGGCCAGCTGATTTTTAAGGTCTTCTTTTTTTTCACTCTCCCTCAAATCTCTTAACTCTCTTTGAAATCCTTCCATTTTCTTATCTAATCCTTCCAATTTCTTATCTATTAGTTTTAGTTTAGTGATGGCAGCATCCACACGATTGTCGGCCCTTTGTTGCTTTCCTGCAAGTTCTACCAATAGGTTGGTTAGAGTTGCATTGCTCATAGCTTCAATGTGGTGTTCTGGTCCTATTTGTTCTTCTATGTTTTGGTTAGAAGTATTCATTGTGGGAGTGGGTGATCTAATTGGATTTTCTTGCATTTGATTATTCATGTTATTTCTTTTGCGCTGTGTTCTGCCCATGACAGTGTATGGGCAGATAAGTGGGCGTATCAGCCTGGGCTCAAGAACAATGGGAATCTTATGCAGCCTGGGGGCGTTGCCAAGAAGCCTGGGCTTTGGCTGTCACTTGCCAAAGCCGCCTATCTACTGCCTGGCAGGGGCGCCGAAGTTGCCTGAGTTCTCAAGCGGTAATGTGCCAAGGCTGCCTGCGTTCGAACTAGGAGTGGCACTGAGGCACCAAGCACTGATGCCGCCCGAACTCTGGCTGGGCACGCTGGGAACCGGCAGCAGTCTGCGCTCCCCCGCCACAGGACAATTGTGGACAGCCGCGCGGCAGACAGAGGGCGAGTGGACGGGAGTGCGGAGCAGTCTAAGCTTCTGCACGCAGGGAATAATCTCACTTGCCAAAGCCGCCTATCTACTACCTGGCAGGGGCGCCAAGGTTGGTTGAGTTCTCAAGCGGTACTGTGCCACAGCTGCCTGCGTTCGAGCTAGGAGTGGCACTGAGGCACCAAGCACTGAAGCCGCCCAGACTTTGGCTGGGAACGCTGGGAACCGGAAGCAGTCTGCGCTCCCCCGCCACGGGACAATGGCGGCCCGCCGGTGCGGCAGGCAGTTTGGGGGTGGCACCTGAGCTGACGCAAGTGAGAGATACAGTCTGAGCTTGTGGGACTGGGCACACTCAGTAGGTGGGCGAGTGGACAAGGGTGCGGAGCAGTCTGAGCTTCCGCGCGGAGGGAACGAACGGCGCGCAGTGGCAGCCGTGCAGGCTCCGGAGCAGCAGCAGTGGCAGGGGTGGAGCTTTGAACACGGCGGTTATTTGGGGCGAGGGGTGCCTACCCGCCCGAAAGGGGACCAGCGATTCCCTGTTCCCCCACCTCTGTGCCCTCCCAGATTTCTCTCCCCTAAAAGCCACTATATACCCTTAATATCTTGCCTTTCTTTCCCCGGGATTTGCAGCGCAGCTAGGCGGTCGCCATCTTGGCCCTTTTGTCAACATTTTTGATGCCTGTTATAGTTCTGCATATTCGGTACACTTTTGAATTGACAAACATCTATACACTGGAAATATGCTTTGAGAAATAATGTGTGTCCTAGTAGAATGAATTATTTGTTCTTATTATGGGCAAAAAAGAATCAAATATAAACTTATATCAAGTAAAATGAATTTAAAACCTTTTTAAAGTTAAAAATTTATAAGACCTAACTTGTATTATATTAAATAAAAATATTTATATTCCCTATTTTGGGAACATGAAAAGCAGTTTTCATTTTAGAAACCAGTAGCATATGATTTGTAGGGGACTAGATATTTAATATTGTTCATGTTCTCCTGATGTGAGAAATATATTTATACATATTATATGTATATTATTCTTCTTTATATAAAATTAAGCAAGAGTAAGGAACATATATCGTACTTAAGCACATAATATAAATTTGCAAATTTAGATAAATTGTAAAATATGTGATTCATCTAATTAATGTGTCATAGGTGAATATATTTCATATTTTGTGTTTGCTTATGAAACCTATCATGAAGGCTATTTAGCCATTATTTTGTCATCTGAATAACTATTACCTGTCAGTTCCAATGACATAACTATATTCATACTGCAAGTGGATTAATTCTATAGATATTTGTTGAGCACAGTGGATACCAAGAACTGTGTCACTTCCTACAGATTTACAATCCTGGAGTTGCCAATGAAGGGGACTGACATTATTTATGTGATACAGAGCCATCATCTGGATTCTGAGTCCAAAGGTGAATAATTAGTTCCATGATAGCTTGAGTGTTACATTTTAATTACCTACAATTGAAGTAAAGATTAGAGATTAACTGAAATAGTAATTGAAAGTTAAACATTAACATGTAATGTTAATTGAATTAAGTACCCTATATAAAAGCCTAGAAAATAGTTGCTAAAAATATCATTTTTACATATGAAGAAATAGTCAAATATTACAAAATTTAAAAATAGATAATCCATTTGTAATTTTAGCATTATTTGTCTTATCTTTTAGTTGACATGCAGAGATTTAGGGACCATTCATCCTGACATTTTCAAAAACCATTAGTTTTAGTTAAATCTCCCATGACACATGCATCTCTTTGCCCTCCCCTCATCACTTCCTATGCATCTCTTTATATTCACTCTTGGTTACCATTCTACTTTTATAGCTTTTGCCCAGTTTCCTCTTATTTATACATACTATGGATATTACAAGCTAGGATCCACATATCAGAAAGAACATATGGTTTTGGTCTTTCTAAACTTGTGTCACTTCACTTAATACAATTCTTTCCAGGTTGATCCATTTTCTGGACTGTTTAGTAGAATTGCATTGTATATATGTACCAAATTTTCCTTATCCATTCATCTGTCAATAGGCATTGTGGTGGTTTGAATCAGATATCTCCCATAAACTCATGTGTTTTGAATGTTTTGTCCCTAGCAGGTAGCAGTTTAGAAAGTGGAGCCTTGCTGGAGGGGTGTATTATTGGATTGGGCTTTGGGGTGTTATAGCCAGCTCCCCCGTGTCAGAGTTCAGCTCACTCTCCTGCTACTATTTTCTACATGCTATGGCAGATTGTAATGTCCAGTCTCTGCTCATGCCACGTTTTCCCATGATATCATGAAGCTTTCCCTTGAAACTGTAAGCCAAAATAAATCCTTTCCTCCCATCAGCTGCTTTTGGTTGAGTGTTTTGTCCCAGCAATAAGAAGATAACTACAACAAGCATTTAGACTGATTTTAATTCTTAACTATTATAAATATAGCATCAATAAATATGGATATGCAAGTAACTCTGCACTAGAATAGTTCATCCTTGGGGTATATTCCCAGCAGTGGTATTGCTGGGTAATATTGCAGTTCTATCTATAATTTTTTGAGATACTTCCATACTGATTTTCATAATGAATGTAATAGTTTTGCACTCCCATCAGCAGTGAGAAAGAATTCTTGTTTCCACATCCTCACCAGTATCTGTTGTCAGTTGTCTTGATGATAGGCATTCTGACTAGGGTAAAGTGTCAGCTCAGAGTGGTTCTAATTTGCATTTCCCTTATGGCTAGGATGTTGAATAGTTTTTGAAGAACTTATTGGCAATTTGTGTTGTTCATTTCATTAGTCCAGTCGGTGATGGGCAGTTTTATTTTTGTGTTTATTTTTATAGTTCTTTGTAAATTCTGGTTATTGCCCTATGTCTGAGGTATAGCAGGAAAAGATTTTCTCATCTTCTGTACAATATCTACTTGCTTTGCTGATAGTTTCTTTGGTATGTGAAATCCTTAATTTCATATAGTCTCATTTATTATTGGGTTGTTCCTTCTGTTATTGGAGTCTATTCAGAAAGTTCTTGCCTATATCTTGAAATGTATTACCTAATTTTTTACTCTATCAGTTTCAGGAACTCAAGTTGTAGACTAAGGCCTTTGATCTACTTTACATTTACATTTGAACAGGGTGAGAGATACAGATCTAATTTCATTTTTATCTAATATCATTTCATTTAATTTATCCAGTTTTGCCAGAACCATTTGTTGAATAAGTTGTCTGTTTCCACTGAATATTTTTGGTTCATTTGTCAAAGATTTAGTGGTCAAAGCAGTGTGGATTTATTTCCAGGTCTTCTATTTTGTTCCATTGGTCTATATTTCTGTTTTGGTGCCAGTACAGTGCTGTCTTTCGCTCCATTGTGTAATTTGACATTAGGAATTCTGATACCAGTTGCTGCGTTTATTCTTCTTAGGATTGTCTTGGCTATTCATGGTCTCTCATGCTTTCATATGAATTCTTGGTTCATTTTCTCCAGCTCCAGTAAGCAATATTATTGGAATTTGATTGAGATTGCATTAAATCTTTGATTACTTTTGCCAAGATAGCCATTTTCACAATGTTAATTCTGCCAATCCAGGAGGAGGGAAGGTCTTTCCATTGTGTGGTATCTGTTTTTATTTCTTTAAAAAAGTTTCAATTAATTTATTTTATTAATTAATTTTGTACTCAGTGAATCCAGTCAACTTGGTACCATTGTTAGGCTCATCCATGTCCTACCCCTCCCCCTGGCCTCTCCTTGTTGAGGTATATGGGTCATGCATTGTAGAGTTAGCCCAGAGTTATGCATTGGAGAAATGGCTCCACAAATCATGACCCAACATGTGGCTCTGACATTCTTTCCGCCCCTCTTCCACAAAATTTCCCTGAGCCACGTTGGGTTAGTTTTTGGTATGCTTCAGTGATGAGGTGTTGGGAGCCTCTGTGTCTCTGGATATCTGATTTGGTAGGAGTTGATTTTTCTCTGTGTTGATCTCCTTCACTCTTGTGATGGTACCTGGTTCACCAAGAAAACAGCACCCTTGCTTATTTTTCCAATTATTCTTAATTTCAGCCAGGGCCCTTTTGAGGTATTATGGGGTGGTTCTCTCCTTAGGATCTGCATCTATCTGAAAAAGAGAAGCAGATTCTCCAACAGAGAGTAAAGTTAGCACCAGATGAACAGAAGAATGGATAACTAAGATGTGGTATATCTACACAATGGATTTCTACACAGCAGTAAGAAAAAATGGCACAATGAAATTTGAAGAAAATTTGAAGAAAAATGGCTGAACCTGGAACAGATCATTCTCAGTGAACTTACCCAATCACAGGAACATAATCACCACATAGTCTCACTCATCTATAGCACCTAACCCAAGATGGCAACATACCCAGCAAGCACCTCAAGGACTAGACAATAGGGTGGGTGGGGAGGGAGAGGAGGGCAAGGGAGGAGGTGGGGACACAAATCTAGACCCAAACAGCAATGGTACCATAAAATTCTACGTCCTAAAAGACATACAAAATGGTTGAACCTTCACCAGGCCCTTAGGAGGAACACCTGAGCCACAAGGCACTGGAGAAGGTATGGTGAAGACTGACCTTAATCTTCAACTGCTTCTCTCTCTCTCTCTTTCTCTCTCACTCTTCTCTCTAACTCTTTTATATTAGTTATCTTTTTCTTCCTCCTCTTAGTGGGCACTGACCTGTAACTCCCAGTACCAGCATGTGGCTATCATCCACAATGAGCCTTTGATCAGAGAGACCTACAAGGTTTCCTAAAAGAAAGACAGATTTCTGTCAGAGTACTTGATGACCCACCAAAGGTTATTGGTAAGACCCTACTGCCGAAGACACTATACACGGTTGACAGGTACAATGGAATGACATGGCTGGAAAGCTGGAAGAGAGTCAGTCCCCAGACAGTCAGCACATCTAGTGCCAGAAGGTGCTACATTGGTGACTGGTGGAAAATGACCAGTATCTGTCCAAGCAACTCATGGTCTAATCTACTTAGCAGCAAATAACCTGTTGTGATGCTCACACAAGTGCAATAGTGGTGCACAGCCATGGCGGGAAACCAACTGCTCTTGATTTGGCTAACTGATCTGCTCAGTGGAATGGGACCCATAGCTGGAGCTGGGAAACAAGTCAGAACCATATCCAAATATGAGCCCACTCTCCATTATCAAGCTACCACCAATCGTGGGCTACAAGAGGGTCTATGCCTAATAAATTCTCTATTAAAAAATTTCTAATTAAGAAAATTTTTAGTATGTCTTGAAGTTTTCATTATCTAAGCCATTCACATGTTTTGGTTAGGTTTATTCCAGCTTCATGTTGATGAGATGAACATCTAACCCAGACACAGTTTGTGGGAGAAAGGGACTTATTTCAAATGTACAGATCCAAGGGAAGTTTCATCAAATGGTAGAAGAAGCTGGCTCCCAATCATAAATCCAAGCAGAGAGACACCACCAAACAGTCAGCACCACAAGCAAACACAGCCCAAGTTCAAAACCTCTCTGCATACCTATAGGCTGGAATTCAGATCCACCCCCAGTGACATGCCCCCCACCCCACCCGTAGCAGTAGTCTGCCTTCTAGCTGCTGAAGCTGCAAACACCTGCATCTATGGGGACACATTTTGAAAGTACCACCAGGTATGTAACATTCTTGAGCTATTGTGAATGAGATGTTATTCTGGATTTCTTTCTATACAAGTTCATTATTGGTGTATATGAAAGCTGTTGTTTGGGGGTTGATTTTTTGTTTATAACTTTACTAAAAGTATTAGCTCTAGGAATTTTCTGGTACATTCTATTGGGTCTTCTAAATATAGAACCATGTAATTTTCAAAAAAGGGGTAGTTTGACTTACTCCTTCCCCACTTTTATTCATTTAATGTCTTCTTCTCGTCTTATTGCTCCAGCTAGGATGACAAACACCATGTTGAATAGAAGTGGCAAGAGTGGGCATCCTCACTCACTTTTGATTTTAGAGGAAATAATCTCAGTTTTCTCCACTAAATATAATGTTATCTGTGGATTTGTCATACATGTCCTTTATTAGTTTGAGGTATGTTCTACCTATTCCTACTATTGCCATGACTTCCATCATGAAGACATGTACTTTGTTGGATGCCTTTTCTGCATCACTTGAAATGGTCATGTGGAGTTAATTTGTATGGTGTAAGACATGTATTAATTTAGGTATGCTGAACCAACCTTACATCTCCAGTATGAAAACCACTTGTTCATAATGGATAATCTTGGTGTGTGCATGAATTCTGTTTCAAGGAATATTTGCTGAGAATCATTGTATCTACATTCACCAGGAAAAATGGTCTATAGTTTCATTTTTGTTGTGTCTATGGTTTAGGAATCAGGGTAATACTGGCTTCTTAGATTAAATTTGAAAGTGTTCCTTCACTTTCTATTTTGTGGAACAATATGCAAAGAGTTGGTATCAGCCCATCTTTAAAAGTCTGACAGAATTAAGCAGCAAATCCATCTTGTTTTGAGCTTTTCTTTATGGAAGACTCAATTACAGCTTCAATCTTTGCTTGCAATGGGGCTATTTATTGATATCTTAAAGATTTAGCTTTGGAAGGGGGTTGTCCATGTCTTCTGGGCTTTCCATATTTTTGGAGTATAAATTTCCAAAGAATTTTCTAATGATGCTTTGGATTTCATTGAAATCTGTTGTTAAGAACTCACTTTTAGTCTCTGACTTTGTTTATTTGGGTCTTCATTTTCCTTTGTTTGATTGGCTGAGGGTTTTTCAATTGTACATATTTTTTCAGATAATAAACACTTCATTTGATTAATTCTGTGTATTGTTCTTTTAGTGTCTAATCAATTAATTTTTGCCCTAACCATTATTATTTATTGTCATCTACTGGGTTAATGGTCAGCTTTTTTGTATAAAAGATTGAGGTGAATTGTTTAGTTGTGTATTTGAAGTCTCTCTGATTTCTTGATATGTGAATTTATAGCTATGAATTTTCCTGTGAAGTGTTCTTTAGCTGAATCCCAAAGAACCAGGTAGGCTATGTAGTCATTTTTATTCATTTCTACGATTTTAAAAAAATCTTCTTGGATTTCTTTAATAACCCACTATATACTCAAAAGTATTTTGCTCAGTATCCAAAAATTGTACAGTTTCTGTATTTTTTTTAGTGTTGTTTTCTACTTTTATTCTTCTGTGCTCTTATAGGATACAGGAATTATCTCAATTTTTTTCTATTTGTTAAGGGTTTTTATGGTCTATTATGTGGTTGATTTTTAGATAAATTTCCATGCATTACTGAGAAAAATGTGTATTCTCTATCTGTTGGGTGGAATATCCTGTACAAATCTGTTAGGTTCAATTGATCTATGGTGTAGTGTAGCTCTGAAGATCCCTTGCTGATTATTAGATGACCTATCTAAGGGTGAGAGAAGAGTATTGAAGTCTATCACTACTATTATGTTAGGAACTGTGTGATATTTTGTGTTTCATGTTAGTTTAATTAAATTATGAGCCTTTATATTTGGTTCATAAATGTTTATAATTGTTATAACTTGAATTTTTCTCTTTATTAATATGTAGTGTCTTTTGGATTAAAATTTTGGTTTGAAGTCTACATTAATATCAAGATAGCTATCCCCCACTTATTTACTGCTTTCATTTGTTTGGCAGTTTGATTTCCATCCTTTGACACTCCATATTTGGACATCTTTATTGGCTATGTGTGTTTTCTGAAGACAGCATAGAGTTGGGTCTTATGTTTTAATCCAGTGATTTAGTCTGAGTCATTTTATTGGTGAATTGAGTCCATTGACATTTAGGGTTATTATAGAAAGAGGAGTACTATTCTTTATTATTTTATTTGTAACTGACTGGATTGTTGACATTTATTTCTTTTCCTCCAAGGGTTTGATGATTGGTTGTGTTAGCCATAATTGATTCCATTTATTTGTTCATCTGTTTCTTCTTAAGGCGGATCCTGTCATGTGTTTTCACAGATAGGATTGTCTTTCTTTTACTTCCTTTCATAGTATTTGTTGTAGTCAGCTCCAATGCTAGTGAGATGAACTGCCAAACCAGGCACAGTTAGTCATCTCTGAAATTCATTATTTTGCATGGTCTTTTCTCCCAGCAATGCATTGTGATGTGGTTTTCATTTGACTGATTATCACTTTCATTTCCATAATTTATATTAGGTACTTTCTCACCATTTCAACTTTCGTGATTAATATTTTTTGCCATATTTATGACTTCTCTTAGATCTCTACAATCTTTTTGTGACATTTCAGCTATCTCTTTTTCAGCTCCCAATGGGTGGGGGACAATTAAGAAATTGGATTGTATTGTAATGGTCTGTTGTCCCTTATACTTTGTGTTTATTTGTTGTATCTTGGGTATTTGTGGAAATGGATTATTCCCTCTGTTTTATTTGTGTCCCCCACTCCTTATTAGCTCTATTTGATTGCTTCCTTTATCTCGTGTAATTTTTTTAGTTCCTTAAGGGAGAATGTTTTTTCATTTTTTTAGGGGAGTAAGCTTAGTGTTGAACTTCTCAGGTTTCTTGGTAGTGCTTGTTTTTCTCAGCTGTATGATAACCTTTTGTGTTGCTGTCTGTTCTCTTTGGTTTACAGAAGCTCTGTAAATAGTGAATTTATGGAGATATATATATATATATATATAGAGAGAGAGAGAGAGAGAGAGAGAGCGCGAGAGAGCACAAAGTATTAGAGGAGTGAAGTGAGAAAGGGATGGAGGGAGACAAGGGAAAGGTTGGGGATGCTTAAATAGGGAGATGAGTATGTAGTTTGGAGGTATGCAAGGAAAAATTGAGACTATTGTAGCTATAAAAATGCAGAGTATATTTTTGTGAGTACAGAACTGTGAGGGACATTCATGAAAGACTATTTGGTACAAATAAAGGTTTTTAATATAATAGCTGAACAATTAATGTATACAATTTCAGGTATTAGTAGCAATATGCAACTAAGGAGGTTGGACTGCTGGGGCATTGATATCCATAATCAAGTATAAACACAATGTCAATGGTAAAAATGAACAAAGAAACTACAAAAGGCAAAATATTCAACCTAAAAAGGGGGCTAATATCCTCTCTTCCTCCTCTTCAAATTATAGTTTGTACTGGCAGTGCCACAGGTCAGCCAGATTAATTCTGTGAGTCAGTTGTTCAGGTGAGAGTTGTGTGAGAAATTTCTTGTCAGTTTTCTGGCCTGGGCTGCCCTGCTTCCCTAGACCTGATACAAGCCAGCCCCCTTAGGGTATTAAATTGAAGCTTCCATGGACAGGGCTTGTATGAGCTGGAGGAGTGTGAAAATCCTGCCTACCTGACAGTTTTGCTATGTTAGCTAGGGGTATGGAGCTTCCCTGCCATTGGGAAGGCAGGAAGAGGAGGTTATCTACCTTCTGATGACAGTGACCAGCTCAGGACTTCCAAGGGGCGGTGTCTCCATCAGACCTTTTCAGCTGCCTTCTCATGAGGTTGCCTCATGGAGACTGATAATGACGAAGTGGCGGCAGCCTGGCATTTGTCAGGAAACAGCTGAGGTGCTCAGAAGATGGTGGTGGCTTCTCAGGGGAATGACACTGTAGGGTAACAGACTAGGAATTTAGAAGCTTACCGAAATCACTCCTTGCAAAAGTCTCTGGAGTAAGTTTTCAGAATGTCTTGACTCACATTTCTGTGACTCCTCTGGGTGCCTGGAATTTGGATTTCCAGGGTCAGAGGGTAGTGATGGGGCCACCATTCAATGGAACTTCTGGTCAGAAGGCCAGAAGTGATAGGATCCTGTGCATCCTGCCATGGGTGCCCTTCAGCATCTCAGGCCCCATGTGCTCAGAGGATGGTCAGGTAGTAGGTACAGGGCAGGTGGAACAGTGGCTAGACAGGTGAGTAAGCAGCACCCAGCCAAGCCTTTGATCTCTCTCTCTCTCTCTCTCTCTCTCTGTTTTTTTTTTTTTTTTTTAGGTTGGGTCTTGCTTTAGCCCAGGCTCACCTGGAACTCACTATGTAGTCTCAGGGTGGCCTCGAACTCATGGTGATCCTTCTACCTCTGCCTCCCAGGTGCTGGAATTAAAGGTGTGTGCCTGGCTAGACCTTTGATCTTTAACTGGTGGCCCTGGCTGGCAGCTGGAGACTGGTCTGGAAGGCTCCAGAAGGTAGCTTGGAAGTCTTGGTTTCAAATTTCTAAAGCCCTCATCTGGCACTTGCCTGTGCTTTCCTGGGGACCTTTTAACTTCAGATTTGCATTTCCAGTAGCACCAGGTGTTTTGCTACTCTCCAGGCAGTTTTCTCAGTAGCTGAGCGCTCACAGCTGTGCACAGGACTCAGAGTTGGGCTGTTCCTTACCTGTGAGCAGGGATTGTAAACAGCTATCTCTGAGTTCTGGATCCCTTCCTCCTCTCTTCTTCCCTCCCTCTTTTTCTTCCTCTCTTCCTTCCTTCTTCCCTTCCTCCCTTCCTTCTTCTCTTCCTTCCTTCCTTCCTCCCTTCCTTCCTTCCTCCCTCCATTCCTCCCTCCCTCCCTTCCGCCCTTCCTCCCTCCCTCCCTTCCTTCCTCCCTTCCTCCAATCCTCCCTCCCTCCTTCCCTTCCTCCCTCCCTTCCTCCCTCCCTCCCTTCCTTCCTTCCTCCCTTCCTCCAATCCTCCCTCCCTTCCTCCCTCCCTCCCTTCCTTCCTTCCTCCCTTCCTCCAATCCTCCCTCCCTCCTTCACTTCCTCCCTCCCTCCTTCCCTTCCTCCCTCTCTCCTTCCCTTCCTCCCTCCCTCCTTCCCTTCCTCCCTCCCTCCCTTCCTTCCTTCTTTCCTCCCTTCCTCCTTTCCTTTGATTTGGCATTACTGCTTCCATAGTTTCTAAGGTTCTCCACATTCTTTCTTTGGGACTGTCTCTTTTAGTTCTCATGTTGTCATCTTCATGGGTTCCTACTGAGGCTGTTTCTAATCCACCATTTTACCTGGAAGTTGTATTTCCTATATTTTAAAAAATACTTTATCTATTTATTTGACAGTGAGAGAGAAAGAGAGGTGGCAAATAGAGAATGGGCATTCCAGGGCCTCTAGCGACTGCACACAAACTCCAGATGCATGTACCACTTTTGTGTATCTGGCTTTCCATGGATACTGGGGAATCAAACCCAGGTCCTTAGGCTTTGCAGGCAAGTGCTTTAACCACTGTGCCCTCTCTCCAGCCTGTATTTCCTGTATTTAATATGTACTCATTTCTTTTCCAAGCCATTCTATTTTAAAATCATATTAAAAACATGTATTAATTATGTTATTTAGTAGCATTAATTGCTTAAAATCTTACATTTGGAAAGGATTTAATTAGGCAAACTGAAAAGAACAGAAGCAGCAGTATTGCAAGGTGATAATCCCTGTCACCATGCACATGATGCCATTCAATTAACTTGAAGTGCCAGTTTCTGGAATGCGTAAGCATTGTTGGACTTGGAGGAACAAAGGGGACAGTGACCTCCCCATGAAAAGAATGCTGTGGATAAGATGATCAGTTACTTATCAGCCCACTATTGTCATGGTGCCAAGCAGGCAAGTTCACATTGCTTGGACATGATGTGACTGGTAGCCATAGGTATGGTGATAAAGATAAAATTATGACTTCACTTTCCATGGATAAATTACCCTTTGTTTTTTGGAATTAGTCATTTTAAGACCACATATGAGAAAAAAATCTAACTATGTATAGTAGTACTTTTAATACTCTATAACAGCTCAATAGAAAGAATTTTATAAAAGGCAGTTCTGCTAAACTCTTTTAGTAGAACGGAATTTTGTCCAAGAAGTGGGGTCAATTTTCAAAGCAATATTGAACCTCAGCATTGAATTCAGACTGGTTAATGATTATTCAGGAGTGATTCCCATCTTAAAGTTTGGAAAGTTAGATTAATATTTTCTCAGACTCCTCTATGGAGAAGATGTGTACTATTTTTCACAAGAGAGAGCTGCGAATAAATTTAATTATTTATGGAAAGGTTTAAAAGATAGTCATATTCAAAAATGATTTTGAGGAAATTTCAGACAAAATGTCATAAGTGGACAAACTAGACCAATTTTAAGCTTGGGTTCACAATAAAGGTAAGACATAAGAAACTAAAGCTAAGGGAAGTGGTAATGTTGTAACATCAACTATTCTTAAATGGAACTTTAATGCACAACAGTCAAAACAAATTGTGGGTGGCCAGGGTTGACATCCTTCCTCTCATTCACAATATATCCAGATCTTTAAACTATAAGCCAAAATGTAAGATTTATTTCATCTTTAAGCAGCCAACTCAGACATAAACTAGGTATATATACTTTTATCATAATTTTACTAGAGTTTTTAAGAGAGGATTACTGTTTAAAAGTTAAGTATATATTGAAGAACTTGGACAAAGAAAACACATAAAATTTAAGGAAATAGTGTAGCCTTTTTTTTTTAGAGATATGTAATACTTATCACATCAGGTTTATATGTAGGTTTTAGAGTATGCTTTCAGGTTTGAGAGAGACTCGGTGCATGGCATAAGTGGACTGAAGGCCATTGCTTTGCAAAGTGGGGGATAAGCCAAAGACAAATATTCCCAAATTTCAAATGGATTGAAATCCCTTCTCTTTCTCAATAGGATTGACAATATTTACAGAAGACATCAATAAGAAGTGTAATAGCTAACTTATGTTGAGTCATTAATAAGTGCTGAACTCTTTGTAGACCTCTTCTTTTCCATTTACTCCTCTGGCATGCTAGTATGCATTAGTGCTATTGTAGAAAGGAGAGATCTGATGTCTTACTAACTGTAGCTCTGCCTCAATTCACCCCTTATAGGGAAAAAGCAATGTGTTCATTTGTTTTAAGACAGGCTCTTCCCATTTTCCCAGACTGTCTTGAACTTATGATTTTCTGCCTCAGCTTCTATACTTCTAGGATTACAGGTATAAACCACCAATCCTAGCCTAGGAAATACATTCTAAAAAAAACCTGATGATACCACAGAGTAGAATGGGAAGGGCAGAGGTTTGGGACTCAAAATACCTATGTTTTGGCCCAGATTATAAAGCCTTAAAGGTAGGGACTGCCCTGGACCATCCTATGTCATGTGTATTCATTACTCGTGACATAATAAATACTTAATAGGCTACTTTATGGAATGATTTATTCACTGAATGAAAATAAAAGCTGCCAGTGCAATTTGTGATATCAGACAAGTTGTTGAACCCCTTTTCATCTATTTTCCTTTGTGCATGTTCCATTCTATTTTCAACATCATCCTTGTTTTTCATTTTTATTTATTTATTTGCAAGCAGGGGCAGGAGAAAGAATGGGAAAACCAAAGCCTCTAGCCTTTGCAAATGAATGCCAGCTGCATGCACCACTTTGTGCATCTGGCTTTATGTGGGTATTAGGGAATCAAATAAGGGCAGTCATTAGGCTTTGCAGACAAGTGCCTTAAATTTATCCCTCCAGCCCCCATCAGCCTTGTTCTAAAAAAAGATTTGAATAAAAGATATAACTGCATAAAACCTTTAAAGATAAATGTTGAGAGTGGTGCACTTTCAGAGGAGAGGACAGGAATAGCTAGTTCCTCTGAGCTTGGAATTTAGACAGAAAGACTATGCAGAGACAGAGCAGCTGCTTGACTGACTCCACCCAACCTACCCACTTTCTACCACATTTGGTCAGAGCAATCTGCTACTTTAGGAGTCTTGGAGAAAAGAAGAGAAAAGCCCAAAATACCAGCTTTTCTGTCTAATTACTTTTAATTACTAAATCACTTTAGTTCTAGATGATTTGCTATGTCTCTTTCCGAGCCTTTAATCAAGAATTCAAATACCAGAAATCTTGTGAATAAAACAAATAAAAATGATTCTTTATCTGGTGAAATCTCAAAGACCCATGGAGTGAAGAATAAGAATGGCTCTGGGAAAAAAAGGAAGAGATTTAAATGGCAGGTTTAAAAATATCAAAAATGCAAGTCCCAACAAACTGAAAGTACCCACACAGCAGTACCAATGATGGCTGAGCCTCTATAGCAACCTGGATGCTGAAAATAAGAAAGAACATGAGAAAAAGAATAGAAAGTGTTCAGAACCCTAACTGAATGCAAACACTAACTGCTCCCAGGTGGCTGTTTGTTTTGGGTTCAGACAGAGCAGCAATTTGATTTAAAAAGAAGAAGAAGAAAGAAAGAAAAAGAAAGGAAGGAAAGGAAAGGGAAGGAAAAGAAAAGAATCTGAGCTGATGATGAGAAAGGTAAATAATTAACAGCTGCAAGCTAAGATAGCAGAAACACTGGTACCAGCAAGGCTACATCTGGAGACATAAATCTTTATCCTTTGGGCATCAGCTTTGTTTTCACCTGATAAACTAGCCCCTTTCTTAAGTAGGCCTAGGTTATACTTTAGAGATCAAAGGGTCCTTTCCAACACACTAAAGGTAATACTCCTATTTCTTCAATTTATGATGATGTTTGCTCACCTGTTTCCTCCCATAACTGCTTTCTGTTTGCAGATTTAAGATCAGATGTTAGGTGATGCATAAAGCTACTCAGTAAAACCAAGCTTGATTGCTGGACGTGGTGGGGCAGACTTATAATCACAGCACTAGGGAGGCTGAGGCAGAGTAATGGTGACTTTGAGGCCAGCCTGGCCTGCATAGTTAAACCCAGTCTCAAAACACTAAGGGCTGGAAAGATGGCTCAGTACATAAAGCCCTTGCCTGCCACCTAAGTGTGAATACCTAACTTTGGATCCCAGGACCCATATAGAGCCATATGTCATTGCATGGACAACCATAGTCCCAGAACATATATGGAAAGATGGGAGGCAGACACAGGGGAATCCCTGAAATCTTCAGGGCCAGCTATCCTGGCGATTAGAGCAGTGGACAACAAAAGGCCCTCAGGTAAGGTGGAAGGTGAAGACCTACACCCAGTGTTGTCCTCTGACTTCCACATATAATCCATGGAATGCATGTACTTACACACATGTACACAAACATACACATACACACACACACACACATATGCACACACACACACACACACACACTAATTCCAAACAAAACCTGGGGATATAATTCAGTGGCAGAGAGCTTACCAAGCATGAGCAAAGCCCTGTGTTCCAACCCTACAAATGAAAAAGAAAGTGTTTTATTACCCCCATAGAACCAGTTAGGTATCCTACATTTTCTTACCTTATTTGGTTATATTAAAGATTTCTTTATTAGGAAAGTCCCAATAGCTTATTCTCAAGTTATGGCCCCAAAACATCTAAGTAACCAAGCAGAGTGTACATTTTTCACTATTTTCCTAAGCACCTACCAGTATTGCTACATCTGAGTTAATGATGATAATAATCAAGGAAATAGAAATAAAGATAATGGAGAAAAAATTTAAATTTTAACTTGGAAAAATTGCTACTATGAATGAAATCAAATGCTATAGAGTTACCAGTTACCATTGTGCCACTTAAATTATATCATACCCAGATATTAGAACTCTTATGGAAATTATGGTAGAAATCTGACATTTTTAATTTGGATTTAAAGACCAGTAATATGTGAATGCTAGTTATATGTCTCATCCTTTTTTTGGGGGGGGGTACAATTCAGTAAAGTCATTTCAACTTTATATTTAAATCTGAAAACCAAATTATTTGTTTTTATTTATTTATAAATTGAGTGGAAGAACTAGCAACTATGGACTATACAGGGCAAATAACTAGAGCTAAAAATTAATTAAAAACATCTGACATTCCTTATGAAGTAATTTTATGGCTGTTTTTCCCATGCCTAAGCTTGAAGTGGGTGTCCACATTTTTTAAATAAAGACTGAGTTACAGAAATGGAGAGTAAAACTTAGCAACTCATTTCCTTACCTTTTGGTCAGCTGGTTGCTGCATCTGCTTCCTCTAAACCTTCTAAGTCATCTCTTAGTTTGTACGTTTGGACAGCCAGAGGGAGTGAGCATGGGGAGAAGAACAGAAATTATTTTCATTTTATCATGATTTTTTAATTTTTATTTATTTATTATGAAAGAGAGAGACAAAGAAATATAATGGACATGCCAGGGTGTCTTACCACTGCAAATGAACTTCATATACATGTACTATCATGAGCATCTGGCTTACTTCTGTTCTGGGGAGTTGAACCTGGGTCCTTAGGCTTTTCAGCCAAGTGCCTTAACTGCTAAGCCATTTTTCCAACCCCACTTTATCATTCTTTTCCTAAACTTTTTATATTGTTCTCCCTAATATTTTTATTCATTTCATGTGTACAACCAGCTTAGTGTTACTTAAAAATGTTTGAACAGAGGCTTGAGAGATGGCTTAGAGGTTAAGGCATTTGCCTGCAAAGCCAAAGGATCCAGGTTTGATTCTCCAGGACCCACGTAAGCCAGATGCGCAAGGAGGTGCATGCATCTGGAGATCGGTTACAGTGGCTGAAAGCCCTGGTGTGCCCATTCTCTCTCTCTCCCTCATTCTCTTTCTCTCTCTCTCTCTCTCCCTCCCTCCCTGCTCCTTCTTTCTCTGTATCAAATAAATAAATAAATAAATAAATAAATAAATAAATAAATAAATAAATAAAATATTTAAGAAAAAAATGTTTGAACAAAATTAGTATCTACCAAATTGTCAATAGCTGAAATGAAAGACAAAATAGATTTTATACAGTTCTATAAATAATCTTTCAGTAGAAACCCAAAAAGTTGACTGTATCAGTGGAAAATTAGGAGAAATTTGGCTTACAAGGGATGTTTGATCCACCAACCATATCATAGCATTCACACACAGTGTCTTGTATTTTAATATTAAACCATCAAGATAAAGAGACCCAATAGCAAGATCAAGGATGACTGTCAAATTCTTCTTTTAGAAAAAGTCTGGCATAATATTCACAGTTTAAGAGAGGTATTAAGGCAGTCAAAGGAATAAGACCAAATACTGATTTTTAAAATATAATTAAAAAACAGGAACAGGTTTTGGGAACGAAACACATTTAGAAACCATGCACAATTCAGAACTGACTGTGACACTTATTGGTGTTATTCCATAACACAGAAATGTGACAAATGATAAAAAAAAAAAAATGTGAGACATACAGAGAAGGCCCTCAACAACATAAACAGGTCAGGAATGGACTACGTCTTTGTCACTGGATTTGGACTGTCCAGTAGTGGCTAGATGCTGTTTGACCAGGTTCCTGCAGAAAGCTGAAGCACAAGGTAACACTTTAGTGATCAGGTATACACAACACTTTTCCATTCTGAAACTTTTTGATTTAATGAATGTAATGAAAGTTGCAGTGCCATTAACATGGAGGCAACAGTTTGACATGGAATTATTGTACTTGTCTGCCTACCTTTGGGGCCATTTGAGATCTGGTTTTGCATGATTAGTAGTCACATATTTTCAGGAATTCTAAAGATGTATTTAAAGTTCAGTAATAAGTTGGTGGCAACTGTCCTTTCTATGTTGTGATATGGAAAAGAAATGAAATGATTATATGCCCTTAAGTACTTCTTCAAAGTCCAAACGGTATTGATGATTTTAGTGGATGCTACCATCCTTCACATCTCCCTTTGTGGATGGACAGGGTCCTAACTTACTCCCAATCTACAAAGAAGGGAACTGTGGAACATGTAGTCAGTAATTTGCTCATGCTCCTATAATAGGGACAGACTTTATACCAAACTGTGTTTTCTGTTTCTTGTTTTTAATGTTATTTCATCTGATTTCATTAGCCTAATGTATCTTAAAACTCAGAAAAAAAATTGTTGAATAAATTAGTATAATTCCATTAGCTCTTTATCCTTTCTTTTTTTCCCACTGATGCTGAAAATCAGGGAAAGGGGGAAAATAATATATGTCAATACTTTTGATTTGCAAGATAATCATAATTTCAAACATTTTTCAATTAGTACAAACAATGAGTTTGTGTATGCACACTAGGTTTCATGAGTAGCTTGTTTTACTTAGAAACTACAATGGCTTGTATATGAGTAATATACAGAGCAAAGAGGAAACAAATATTTAAGGGAAAACTCAAGAAAGAAGTCTATGACCTGCTGCCAAGCTGTGTAATGCTTCTGGATTTGTGTTTATCACAGACCGGCAGAACTTGAGTAACAGGTCAGTGAGTGCACTTCAACTAGGTGAGTGTGCCAAATGAGCCGCTCCAATTAGAAAACATCTCCACCATGTCCTCAAGGTAAAGAAAGCATTTAGAGAAAAGTCCCTAGCTCTGCACAGTACATGGGCACCAAGAAAAATTTGTTACAATATAGCCACATTGATGTGGCAAGTGAATTGTAAAGAATGTTGTCAGAATCCATGTTTGGGCCGGGCGTGGTGGCACACGCCTTTAATCCCAGCACTCTGGAGGCAGAGATAGGAGGATCACCATGAATTTGAGGCCACCTGAGACTCCATAGTGAATTCCAGATCAGCCTGGACTAGGGTGAACCCCTACCTTGAAAAACCAAAAAAAAAAAAAAAAAATTCCATGTTTGGTGAGGAGTCTGATTAAAATACCGCTAATGTAATGATTCTCCTCAAAGGTTTTATTTGAGTAAGCTTTTATTTGGTTTGTTAATCCACGGACTATAAAGGCTAGAGGGCCAGCTTGTTTAATTAACCACAAAAAGACATTCTGTGGTGACCTGGGATATTACACTCCATAGGGATGTTAGCTGAAGACTTTCTATAGGAGAGGGAGGGCCTCTCCAGCAAGGGAGGTAGGTTATTGGAATTGAGAGCAAATCAAAACCATTCTTTTCTTCACAATGCAGTGAGACACATTGTAAAGAACTTCTAGAAACAAAAATTGTTTCTCTCACCCCAGGGGCAACTCTATAGTTTGATTTCAAGAGGTGATTTCTGGTAGTAAGAAATCTAGCATTTAAATTATGATAATGCTTTCTGTCCTTCCACTTGTAGAGACATAGATGTATCACACAATAAATTCCTTGCTCAGCTTAAAGATCAGGGCTGACACTTCTGTAACAAAGACAGGTTAACAGGAGATGAGCATAAAACATTTAAAGTGGCCCTGTGAACACTTTGACTTCAGGCTTTTAAGCCCCAACAGTATGAGATAAAATGTCTGTGCTTGGTCACTGTGTGTGTGGAAGTTTGTTGCAGCAGTCCTAAACAGTAAATATAATAACTGCAATCATTTTAATACCAAAAATAAGAACCATAAAATTTAAGCAAATTGCACACCATCACCTAGTTATAGAAATGGCATAAACTGTAGATTTTTAAATTTAATGTTATTTCTCTTCAATAGTGGAACAAATTTCTAAGATTTAGTCACCTGGAATCTGTTTGGCTTTCCTATGTAAACACATACTGGCCCATTTACTTAACATTTTCTTTGTCATAAACAAATAACTTTGATAAACACCAAATAAGAATTGTACATAATACTTATAGTTACTCTTTTTTTCCTATAGTTTGTGACTAAAAGCACATTTTCCTAAACTGATGTAAATCAAAAGAGTCTCATAAAGCAGGCTCCCATATTCATAGTGAGAATCTCTTTGCATTCATTGAAAGCTTCCTCCTTAGAGCAAATCTGTAAAGTTTTTGACTTGTTCATGGTTAGTTTACTATTAATATTTAATAACTAATTTCTTATAGGAAATATGCCAGTTCATCAACATATATATATATATATATATATATATATATATATATATATATGCAAAAGAAAATTGCACATAATCTAATCACTTGTGGGACTGAGTGTTGATTGTACTCTTGCCTTCCTTCTATTACTATATATATAATTTTTAGTATATGAAGACAGAATTGTGAAACTATGCAATTTTATGGACCTATTGTTGCTGCTGTTCATTTAAAATACAATATGAACTAGGTATGGTGGTTCATGCCTATAATCCCAGCACTCAGGAGACAGAAGAATGTGGAGCCCTGTGAGTTCAAGGCCAGCCTGGTATAGGGAGTTCCAAACTAGTCAGGGCTACATAGCCAGACCATATCTCCAAATAAATAAATAAACTAAAATACCAAAATAAAAACAAACAAAATCACAACAAAACATAATATAAGCATCCTTTGTACTATACATTGGGAAAAATCTAGATTAATCAAACAGGATCTTTATATCTTTGGCCTTTGCAGAATGTCACAGTGCACCATGAAACCCTAAGCAAAGGACATGGTTGGCAGGATTTCCCAGTCTCTCTAGCCCATGAAACCCTTTTTCAGCAGCATATCCTAGAACATGCCTTGGAAAAACTGCCTCCTGCATCATAACTTTTAAACATTGAACATCTCTCATGGTGTCTGTTTTACTAGTCCATGGAAGCTATGGAAGTCATTACCATTATTTATTTTCATAGAGAAATTAAGTTTTTATTAACCATAAAGGTTTTTAATTCATGTAAGTTCACTTAAATAGGGTTAAGATGCTCAAGGCTGCATTGACTAACATTTATTCCAGGGTAATTTGAAATATTCAATGAGTTCGTTTGTGTATTTATATTTTATCAGCTTACAGAATTTCATCACTACATTAAAGTAAAAAAAAAATGTATAGGACTTTTCCAGAAATATTCATTAGATTATACCTTTTTCAGAACACAGAAATTATACAAGTCACTTTTTGTACAATAATATTTGGCAATGTTGTTAAGATGCAATGGCATTTCATTTATAAAAACCATCTTCAATTACAAAACACACACACACACACACACACATACACACCACAAAAACAAAACCAAAAAAAAAGAAAACCCTCAGAAACTCCATTGGTTTTAATCTGCTTTTATAACTAGCCAAAGATTCCCTCCCTCTTAGATTCTTTAAGTAATATTTTAAGAAAACCACAAATTAAAAAAAATTAGTAATACTTTTTCTGGGCTTATGTATACATATTAACTAGTATCTAGCAGGAAAACCCACCTGAGATTGGTCACATTAAGCACTGTAAAATAAAGGTGAGAACCAATCACCTTTTGACAAAAAAAAAAAAAAAAATACAACTATAGTCTCAAAGCTCTCACTCAGAATGATCTCTTGCTTAACCATGGAACAGATACATTTTCTGGGTTTGTACTTTGTAGTGCTGAGAACCCGGAGTGCAGTTCTTGCTGGGGTTCCCCTATCCCACTATTGTTTCCTCCCAACGACACACCCGTAGTGGCCCCATCACTAGGGGACCTTGCTTTGAATCAAGACTGCGTCAAGCAATCTCACATGACATATAGTTCACATGTAAAAAAGATGCTTTGTGGTCAATTACCTCAAAAAATAATCACATTCCAATAACCTGAAGTACACATGCCTGATTGTGACACATGGCTCGACTTTCTAAGGAGCACGTGAAGTGCAACAAGAATGAGCATAGCTCTGCTGCAGAACTCACTCAAGGAAGGACTTCATCTTCGGGGAGCCACGCCCCCACCCCAGCAATATGCTTAGTGAACAAGGACAAGTCCAAGAAAGGTGAGAATTTTACTAAGTTACCAAACTTTGGTAAATCAATACAGTACTCTTTAATACAACAAAATGTTTTTGTTGCAGTCATATATACGTTAATGCTAATTTACACTCCAAAAATATCACTTAAGTACCAAATCAAAATACCATGGTTCTTAGCAGAGCAAGTTACTTTATACAAATTACTGTCATCTGAAACTACACAAGTTCTCCTCACACGTGCCATTCTAGCTAGGGCAGCAAGGCAACTGTGTGGACCGACGGGGGCCTGCTTCATCATGAGCTTGGTCCGCAGCCAGGCGGAGGGCCAGCGCCTGAAGAGTGCCTCCCGGAGGCTCAAGATCAGTACTGATTTCTTACAAGTGCTTTAGAAAAGCTGTTAATTTTCACATGAGCACCACAGCCCTCAAAATCAGTCGCTTCAAGCCACACTAGCCTCACATGACCCTTTTGATTTCAAAGCCCCACATCTTTTTATCTTCATCAAATCACAGCCTTACCCCACCTCATTTAAACAAACAAAAAAATTCCATCTAAAATACTTGTATTTTTTTAAATAACAAATACATATGCTGTCAGCTTCCTCTCCCAGTGCAGCCGCCGCTATAGGAGCGCTTATGCTTCCTCTTGCCAAAGCGGCCAGTTCTTCAGTCTCGGCGTTTAACTTACGGATCACCCACTCCATTGCTTCTCGGCCTTTCCTGGCGTTGGAAGACTTGGTGCTGGCCATCAGTCCTTCAAGGGAGCTGCTCAGGTTGACGCCTTTCACAGTGATTACGGCTTCCTAGGTCAAAAGAGTCTTTTCTGGGTCCTGAGGATGTGGCTTGTATGTACCTCTCTCATCTAAGGAAACCATATTAGTGAATGAAATGTTGGTAGACCTCAGCTCCACTGTCTTCTTCACAGGGTCAACCACAGAGTGCTCCTGCACACACGTTTTGGTTCTTTCTGCACCAATAAGAGACTTCACAATGCAGCGCAGTCCCCACTCAGTGCTGAGAAGCCTGTGGCTGTGCAGCTTTCCAGAAGGATCTATATGTCAGTGGAGCACATCAATGCCAACCACGCTTGAGTTCATCGGTTTTGGGTATTTCTGCATGGCAGCAGTAGTAACAGTTTCCCACGGGTGGTCAAAAACGTGCTCGGACGTCCAGATCTTCATGGTGCCGGGGCCTGCCCGGCGTTCAGCGGCGCTAGGGAACGAAGACGAACACAAGTTCACCTGTCCCCGTCCTGCCCCACCACTATTTTTAAAGTACTGTTTATATAGTTATCAAATTCCAAACCATTTTCTAACTCTCAAGAGTAAATCCCACATTTTGAGGATGCTAAGACATTCACCTTTTGCAATTTAAGTTCCTTGAAAACAAGATGTGTCTCAACAAGGCTACAGTAATGTTTGTGCACAAAAACTCACCAGCTGCAAGCTAACACCAAGAAGAGCAGCTGTGCACTCATCTAAGAACGCCTTTCTCCCAACAGTTTTCTACTATTTCTCATCTTGGGAGATCTTAGAGTCTTCCAGAATACCAACTGTTGGTGCCAAACACTTGCATGGGGAAACTGGCTATAACACCCATAAGGCCACCCCCAACAATACACCACCTCCAGGAGGCTTTAATTTCCAATTGTCATCAGCTGGGGAACCTAGCATTCAGAACACCTAAGTTTCTAGGGGACACCTGAATCAAACCACCACACCAAAAAAAGAATGCAGAGGCCCTGGTTTGTTGAAATGGACTATTGTCTGGGCCTCTATTTTACTTTTTACCATTTTTTTTCTATTAATTCTGAAATACATTTTTTAAAATACCCAGAAAATCTTGTGGGAAAAGATCTGAGTATAAATGTTATCAGCAGAGCTGAGCACTGTAAATGAATAATTTGAAGCATAGTCTGTTATAGTCAGCTTTACACTGCTTGGATGAGCCTCCAAACCAGACACAGTTGATAGGAGTAATGGAATTTAATTGAAGCTTACAGATTAATGGGAAGTTCCATAATGGCATAAAAAGCTATCCCCCTTTCACATGTCCACACAGAGAAATACCACCAGCAGCACCACAAGCAAGTTCACTATAGGACCCCCCGGCAGAGCTCAAGCACTCTGCATATGTTAGGCTAGAATTCCAGATCTGCCCCCAAACTCACCTTAGGGCTAGACCCTAGGATCTTCACACAGTGACACTTCCTTCAGCCATGTAGCTGGAGATTTACAGCTTTAATAAACTCCTGAATTTATTGGGGGACATCCATTCAAACTACCACATTCTGCCCCTGCCCCCTAATAGATTCATAATTTTCTCACATTGTAAATTGCATTCAGTCCAACTTCAAATGTGCCCATAGTCTTTACCAAATTAAGATAGTTCCAAAGTTCCAAGTCTCATCTGAGATTTAAGATAGTCTCTTAGCTGATACCCTTGTAAAGTCCTGTAAAAGTTATATTATATTTTCAACATATAAAAGCACTGAGTAATCATTTTCAACTGCTATAAGGCATGACAACGAGAGACTGGACCAATGCAAACTTAATAACCATCAAGCAAACACCAAACATCTGCAGTTCAAGTCTTATATAACCAGTGACTGACATTCTCCAGATTCCCAATCCCCACCCCCTGCAGATGGGCTGAATATCTAGGAAAAAGTTCCATCCCAATACAGCAGTGCCACATGATAGCCCTTGCACAGTCCTGGTATATCCAAAACATCTTCAAGTCTCCATGCAAACCATGGTCCATCTGCCAATGGCTCCACTGGCCTATTAGGGTCATCATGCCCTGCCTATATGCCATATCTCAAAAGCAATTGCTAAAACAATGTGCACTTCATGGCCTACTCCATGCATTTTTCATGCTTCCAAAGTCAATACCAGGTGATCAGGACACAGCCATATCCTTAATTCAGGGACAATATAAATCATGACCTTGAAGTGCAGTTTCCTTCCTTTCAATCAACTCCTTCTAAGAATGTATATTTCTTCCTTCAGTCTTTCCTTGGGCATCCTTTCCATTGTTTCAATGTAAAGTAGTTGGGCCATCTTTCCTCCAAATGCTAATACATTGGACAATAGCAGCTTTAGCAACCAATTTTGGTGCCTGTAATTTTAAACTTGCTTGAGTTTTACCAACTTAAAATCTTAAATTTCTCAGTTCCTTATCTTTAGCCAAGCATATCAGTCCACTACAAATTTAACTTTGATCAAACTCCCTGAGCATGGACAGTAGAACACAACCAGCCTTTATTCCAGTAGCCCAGTTCCAACAAAGTTCTCTCAGTCTTACATTCCCTTAGAAAGTTCATAAGCAAACCATCCTAGTACAATTCTCTCTGCACTTAGCATTTTAAAATTCTCACCACGGCAGTCCATAAAACTTGGCTTTCCACTCTGGAAGGCATCTTCAGTTGCAAGTGTCAAGTTCATACCCATTCCTCCAAAACAAAAATTCCAAAAGACCAAAATCCACATAATCAGATTTATCATGCACCAACACCCTACTCTTGCTACCAATTCTGTCAGTCAGCTTCACACTCCTGGGATGAACCTCCAAACCAGACACAGTTTTAGAAGAAATGGAATTTATTTGAAGCTTACAGATCCAGGTATGTTCCATAATGGAGGAAGAAGCTGGCCCCCTTTCTCAGGTCTACTCAGAAAGGAAAACCACCACCAGCACCACAAGGAAGCACACACAGGGAACCCCAGGAAGAGCTCAAGGACTATACATATGTTAGGCTGGAATTCCAGATCCACCTCTAAACACCTCAGGGCTGGACCCTAGGATCTGCCCATAGTGACACCTCCTCCAGACAGGTGGCTGGAATCTAAAGCTTTAATAAATTCCTGAATCTATTGGGGGACATTCATTCAAACTACCAAAGATATCTTAACCAATTACTTTCAGATCTTTCTTTCTTATACAAATAGTGTTAGAGATGATGAAATTTAATCTGAAATACATCTGAGAAACAAACTAATAAAACTTTCAGTGTACAAAAGAACATCATGTTATAATTCACCCACAGCAGATATTTTAGTGGATCATAAAATATTGTTATTTTTCATAATTTATGAGTCCTTCATTTTGTTAGAGCATCTTTTGACTCCTAAAATGAATACCTTACATAGAGATGATGTTCAACAAATGGCTGATAATAGCAAAGAGTAATAAAAGCAGCCAAAACTTAAATGCCTATAAGTTACTCCATTTAAATATATTACCTAATGCAATGTGATTTGGGGCTATATTTCTAAAATATAAATATGGGCCAGTCATGGTGGTACACTTATGTAATCTAAGCACTTGGGAGGTGGAGGCAGGAGGATCTGCAGTTCACAACCAGACTATGCTTCATAGCAAATTTGAGTCCAGGCAGGGCTATGTGAGACCTTGTCTCAAGCAAAAAAAAACACAAATATGATTATATCTCTTTTCTTTTTAAAACCTTATGGTGCATGTTGGCTTCCCATTTCTGGAGACATAAAGTCTGTACCACTCAGAGAAAGGTATTCATCAAAAGTCACACATCTACTAATCTCATCTCCTCTCACCCCTATCGCACTCAACCTCCTGTCACTGTGTCATATGTGTCACTTTCTCAGTTTGGAAATTCTGTCACTGCCTCTTGGAGTGCATAAGATTCACTTGGCCCAGGTCAAACACACACTTCGTGAAGTTTAGGACTAATAATTTCCTCTTTGTTCCCTTGGATAAAGTAATTTTGAAGAAATCTCAATGTAACACCATTATGGTTTGACTTGTATTTTCACTCACCAAAGTGTGGGCTTTAATTCAGTAATTTGACACCTGATGTAATTGTTTTACTAGGTGGAATGGTTTAAAGAAATACTGGATTGAATGGAGGAACAATTTTCATGGAAGATATTAGTTCACTGGTGATCTTACCCACTTCATTCATTGGGTCATTCATGTTTTGTTTCTGTATCCATATACAAGACACCATACTGAGCTCTAGAAATAAGACAAAAGCAAAACAGAAATAATTCCTGACATGGTGAAGATCAAATCCAGCAAGCCAGAGATTAAACACACAAATACAAACAGAAATAATGACACATTTTTGTGCAGTATTGACAAAGTGGGACTGCCTAGGACCATGCCTCAAAATTTAGCTACAAAAATCTTACATAAAAAGGCATTGTGGAAGAGGGGGCAGAAAGAATGTCAGAGCCACATTTTGGGTCATGATATGCAGTGGCATTTATCTTACCCATAACTGTGGGCTAACTCCACAATGCATGACCCATATACCTCAACAAGGAGGGGCCAAGGGGAGGGGGTAGGTCACGGATGAGCCCAATAATGGTACCAAACTGACTGTAAAAAAAAATAAAATATAAAAATAAATAAATAAAAATGAAAAACAAATAAAATAAAATAAAAAGTAAAAAAAACTAATTAATTTTAAAAAAGGGGGGGGGGAAGGCATTTCCTTCCATCAAAGGCCATTATTCTGTATCCTCAGAGGCAGGTCTAGATATCATCCTAAGGTACTTTTTCCTTCTCCTCAAGAGTGTGTATCTCCCTCACGGTACTGATCTAGCTCTGCCACATTGCCCTCTCACCCCTCTGCCTTGCCCAGCTACTCTTCTCAGATAAACCCTCCTCATAGGCAGCCTTGTTCCCAGCAGCCTCTAGGCATTATAGCTAATAAAGTTCACAATATATATATATATATATTTGTTTATTTTTATTTATTTATTTGAGAGCAACAGACAGAGAGAAAGGCAAAGAGAGAGAGAAAATGGTTAACAAACTCCAGATGCATACACCCCCTTGTGCATCTGGCTAACATGGGTCCTCTAACCGTGGTCCTTAGGCTTCACAGGCAAGTGCTTAACTGCTAAGCTATCTCTCCAGACCAAGTTCACCATATTTTATGAAAGAGGTTATAGAAGTGAAGAATCCAGGGCTATGAGAGGGAATAAGCTGCAGGGACTATTTATTTATTTATTTATTTATTTATTCATTTGATAGTGAAAGAGGGAGGGGGAGAGAGAAATAGAAAAAGAGAGAGAAAATGGGCACACCAGGGCCTCCAGCCACTGTTAACGAACTCCAGACATGTATGCCCCCTTGTGCATCTGGCTAATGTGGGTCCTGGGGAATCAAACCTAGATCCTTTGGCTTTGCAGGCAAATGCCTTAACTGCTAAGTCATTCCTTCAGCCCCCATTCTTGCATTTTCAAATACAATTTGTTTTTGTTGATTCTCAAACCCTCTCTTATACCCAGTCCCCTCTCCCCTTGGATTCCTTTCCCCCTAGTACCTTCCCCCTTCTGTTTACATGTCATACGTATCCTTTTACCCATCCCTTACCCCTCTTCCAGCTCATCTCTTTATATTCACTTTATATATTTTTCCATATTTGCTCCCCTATATATACATATTTGTAGATATTATAAGCTAATTAATACTAACTAGCATAACAGCGAGAATATGTGATTTGGCTCTTTCTGAATTTGAGTCAGTTTACTTAATACAACTCTATCCAAATACATCCATTTTCCTGCAAATTTCATAATTTTACTTTTCAGTACTGATGAATATAATTCCACTGTGTATATGTACCTCATTTTCATTATCCATTCATCTGTTGATGGCCATTTAGGCTGATTCTAATTCTTAGCTATTATAAATAGAGTCGTAATAAACATGGATGTGTAAGTGTCTCTGTAGTAAAGTGGAGAGGCCTTGGGTCATATGGGAGTTCTATTTCTAATCTGTTGAGATTCTTCCATACTGATTTTCCTAATGGCTGAACTGGCTTGTGCTCCCCCAGCAGCAGATGCAGGTTCTTCCTCTCTGCATCCTCACTGTCACCTGTTGTCTGTGTTCTTGATGATAGCCACTTTGTCTGGAGTAAGATACTACCTCAAAGTTGTTTTCATATGAATTTTCCTGATGGCTAGGGATATTGAACACTTGGAATTAATTACTTTTTTTGATGCTGAACACTTGAATTACTTTGGATTGGCCATTTGTGTTTTCTCTTTTGTGAACTGTTCACTTTATTAACCCATTTGGTGATAGGAAAAACTTCTATTGTTGATAAATACTTTCAGCAAAGGTGCAGGATACAAAAAGGACACATAAACATCAAACTCACAGAGAAGGAAAACATACCATTCACCTCAAATTCCTGTAAATAAACCTAGACAAAAATGTGAAAGACCTCTACAATGAAAACTTAAAGCCACTAAAAAAGAAAAGTCAAGGGTTGAAGAAATGCTTAGCAGTTAAGGTACTTGCCTGCAATGTCTAAGGACCCTGGTTCAATTCTCCAGATCTCACATAAGCCAGATGCACATGGTGGTGCATGCATCTAGAGTTCGTTTGCAGTGGCACACCCATTCTCACTCTCTTTGTCTTTCTCCCTCCCACCCTTCCCTTTGTCTCTAGTAAATAGATAAATAAAAATAAATCTTAAAAAACATTTTTTTAAAAGTCAATAAAGGACACCACAGTGGACAGACCTTCCATGCTTCTGGATTGGCAGATTTAATATTGTGAAAATGGGTATCTTGCCAAATGTAATCTATAGACTTAATGCAGGATTCCAATGATGTTCCTCACTCAGCTGTAAAAATTAACCCGAGAATTCATATGGAAGCACAAAAGACTAAGAGCCAAAGCAAACCTAAGGAGAAAGAACACTGCTGGGGCATCATAATACTTAATCTCAAATTATACTACAAGGCATTAGTGATAAGGACAGAGTGGTAATGGCATTGAAACAGACCCAACAATGAATGAAACTGAACAGAGGACCCAGAAATAAAACTGCACTGTTTTGGCCAGCTAATCTTTGACAACTGAGCCAAAAACATTAGTGGGAAAAAACAGCTTTATTTGACAAATGGTCTGACAAAACTGGATATCTACCTGTAACTGGATATCACCCTATACAGATATTGATTCAAACTCAACCAAACACCTTAATATAAAGCCTGAAGCATAGAAAGTTCTAAAGAAAAAAATAGAGAACATTGGGCTGGAGAGATGGCTTAGCAGTTAAGCGCTTGCCTGCGAAGCCTAAGGACCCTAGTTCGAGGCTTGATTCCCCAGGACCCACATTAGCCAGATGCACAAGGGGTCTCACACATCTGGAGTTCATTTGCAGTGGCCCTGGTGTGCCCATTCTGTCTATCTGCCTCTTTCTCTCTCTGTCTGTCGCTCTCAAATAATAAATAAATAAATAAATAACAATAAACAAAAATAGGGAACATGCTATAAGATATAAGCATAGGCAAAAACATTGCCCAAGAATCAACAAATGGGGCTACATGAAATTCAAAAGGGGTTGCACAGCAAAAGAAACCAACAGCATTTGTGGCAGTAGAGCAAGAAGTAGATGTGAAAATACCTCCAACAGATAGCTGCTCTCACAAGTTTACAGAGTCCAAATTATCAAGGGCACTATGGAGTCCCATTAATGATCAGTACCACCTATTTCTTCTTTGCTGATCTCCATTGTCTCTTTGTATCTGTAATGGTTAATCTTCATTGTCAACATGACAGGATTTAGAATGATCAAGGAAACACACCTCTTGGTGTGTCTGAGGGTGTTTTCAGAAATGCTATTCTAGGGAGGGAAGACCACCCAGGATGTGGGCAGCACTATCCTATGTGCTATAGTCTTGGACTGAATAAAAAGCAGGAAGTAAGCTGAGCACCAACATTCATCTCTTTGTCTTTGGAGACAACATGGCTGCTCCACCCTCCCACCACCATGCTTTTCCACCTTGATAGATAGTACTATCAAATTATGAACCACAGTAAACCCTTCCTACCTTAAAGTGCTTCTTCTCAAGTATTTATACACCACAATGAGTAAAGCAACTCATATAGTATCTATTCTTTTGAACAATAGGCAAATTAACATTGCTTTTCCCCCCTGTGTCTGTTGTCTTTCCACATACATTAAAAGATGCTGGGAACACTGAAGCAGTGCAATAAATATAAGAAATGAAAGTAGAAAATGATACCGTTTATTTAGTTTATATAAACTAATATATTTAGTTGTCACAAGTATTACCTATCACAGACAACATTATCTCCTTTTACACATGAAGAAACTGAGCCACAAAGGCATTTGCACAAGATCACATAAATGATAAGAAAATAATATTTGAATCATGCAATTTTATATGTTTGTGCATTAAATAAATAGAGATATGGATAATAAACAAGAATAAGGAATGCAGTGTGCCGAGCTCCTCTTGCTAAGTCCATGCTGGAAACACAAAAGCACAGCAGTGTAATAGATAGGTTCACCCTGACTGACCAGAGTTCCATTGTCCTGGAAGGAAGCAACACTTCCTGCAGATCATCCCTCTGATGCTGTCCGGCCAGATCAGCAACATATGAAGGAATAACTGAGGGTATGGTCACGGATGAACCTAATAATGGAACCAAACTGACTGTATTTGCTGAATACAAAACTAATTAATAAAGAAAAAAAAACAAAAGAAAAAAATTTGAGGGAGCATCAGTATAGCAAGGATATTATCAATGTCAGCAATCCTCTACAAATCCACTAGACCAGAGGCCCTGACAATGTCATGCAATGAGATCATGTACTCTTTAGCCCCATTGCTGACTTTACCTGTCGGAGGCAGCTGGATGCCTGTCCATAGCCATTCTCCATTTCTTCTTTAGTAACAGATCACTAAGTAATCTGGGGCTACAATGAGCCCAACTAACCCTACATTTTCAAGCTTCAGTTGTGACTAATGATGGATAGATAATGAGATATCAGCAGAAGTGCTACATGGAGCTTGTGGCAAAGCTCTTTAAAAGAGACCAACTTAAAGTTGGAAATGTAGCTCAGTAGTAGAGTTACTAGCCTGTCATGAACAAGGTCTGAGGTCAATTGCTAGTCCTGAAAAGAGATGGACGAAGAGAGCAGGGAGAGAAAGAATTTTATCCAATGAAGCTTAATGGAAACTTTGTCTCATACATCTTAGATGTGGCTCACGTTATTCCTTTGATTTCTGGACCTTTGCCATCTCTCTCACATTAATTCCTACATAACCTTCAAGACTCAGCTCAGTATGCATCCACTCTGAGGAGAATTTTTTTTTAATCCTCCCTCGTGTCTGTACTAAAGTTGGTATGAAGCAAGCCAACACTTCACTACTTCAAACCCACAGGAGTGTTTCCAAAGTTAATCTTCTTTCTTTGCTGCAGTAGTTAGTTGTCCAAAAAGAGAATACCCTTCTGTTGCAGTTACCTTCTTGTTTCTGGGATTAGCACCAGACCAAAAGCAGCTGATGGGAGGAAAGTTTTTAGTTTGGCTTACTGTCTCAAGGGGAAGCTCCATTGTGGCAGGGGAAAACATGGCATGAGCAGAGGCTAAACATCACCTCTGCCACAAGAGGTGGAAAACAGTACAATGAGAGTGATCCAAACTAACAGTGGCAAGCTAAGGACTAATAAATCTTCACCAACATACTGTCTCCAGCAAGGTCCCACCTTTCAAATTTCCATCAGCTGAGGATCAAGCAATCAGAACCCATGAGTTTATGGGTGACATCTCATTCAAGCCACCACACCAACCCTGCTATCAGTTCATGATAACTGTCCAGGAGATAGGTTGTCATAGACTTATAGCAAATGAATTCTGACATAAATAAATTAGTCCTCTGGATTATAGTCATAACCTCACAAAATGGAGCTCTACCCAATATTCTGCATAGACACACAATTCCTTTTTCAAAGATACATATGCAAGATTGATGTGTTTTATTTTCCTTTCTCTGGACTTTGTACATTTGGCCACTATAGGATTTTGCCTTCCTCTCTTCAGTGTTTATAAGCCCTGCCAAGTTTCACCCTGTGCCTCACAGTTCCTTTCAGTGGCTGGGTGAAACTAACAGCATTTGTTTTTATTGCTTCTTGCCAGGTATTGTTTGCTGAGGCTCACAGTTCATTACTAATACAGCAATGCTGCCACAGCAGAGCCTAGGGCCTTTTCTGTGTAGCTGGGCATGTGGCACATGGCCTGCAAGTACCCTGGAGTCACTGTTTCCACATAATACAGAGACAAGTGGAAAAGGTCACTGAAGATACACCCTGTAAATCTGGGCAGTGAGCCTTCCCAGAACAAAGCATAACCCCTTGCAGGAAAGAGATAGCAGCCAGCCTCTCCTAGTTCCTTGTCAAGCTTACCATTAGGAAGCTCAAACAGTCATGTTCCTTGGGCACAGGTGCAGCCTTTACTTGCCTGCTTGCAGACTCTCCACTGGGGGACTAACTGGCCTCCAGTGCCTGCTGCAGTCAGACCTTGCAAGATGCATTGGTATTGGTTAGTTCTTTAGGCTGGAGTGGATGGGTGGAGAGTTTAATTATGGGTTAGTTTTTGTTGTTGTTTTTGCATGACAACAGCCCCCTTTCCTTCAACTGCTTCTGACACATGAAACACATATTTGAAAATGAAGCTATCCTTTAAGCTGCTGCAATCATAGTCATTTGCAACCCAGATTTTGGAAAGCATAGAATATTGAAAAGAACATTGTGATTATGCATCAGTCAAGAGCAGGCTACTGAGTTCAGGTCTTGCTGAGTCTTCTTCCTGTATTATTGCTGCCTTTTCCCTCAACTTCTGTTTTAAAAAACTTTCATCCGTGTGTGTGTGTGTGTGTGTGTGTGTGTGTGTGTGTGTGTGTGCATGCACTTGCCTGTACACCATTATGCACTTGTAGAAGTCAGGAGATAACTGTGAGGTATCTATGCTGTTCTTCTACCTTCTTTTAGACAGGTTCTCTTGCTGCTACAAATAAATGTGAGTCTAACTGGCCCATGAACTTCACATTTTCCTGGCTCTGCTTCCTATTGCTGTGGGCACATTGGAATCACAAACATATGCATTATTTTACATCTGACTTTACTTGGGTGCTGGGAGGAACACAGCACACACCTTCACGTGAAACCGGGCACCAAACTATTAGTAGACCACCTGCCTCTGGGACAGGATTTTGTACATAGTAGAGCAGATGCCTCAATGTTTAATCTAGAGATGATGCAGAATTGTGAAATGGTTCTGGTTACTATTAATTAGTTACTCTTCAATGGCCACTTATGGTAATATTGTATTCATAAGTTTTATTTCATATTAAGTTTTTTCAAAGTGCTATATTGCTAACATTTACATCCTCATCATTCATTTTCTGGTAGGGTTTTGTTCTTCTATCATCATCATATAACATTAATTTATTCAGTAAGTAGCTTGTTTAGGTTTCAGGGACCCTGGCTGTCCATGTCACTCAGTATAAATGAGGATCTGAGGATATAAAGGCATGTAGTGATGTCTGCTTCCAGGCATAGATTTCCTGGAGAAAGGAGACTTAGAATGAAACTCAATGCTTTACTGAGGTCCTCCAATCTGCTTCCTAACCCTATCCAAGGCAATCACCATGTATCCCTCCTAGCAGTATATTGTTCACGTCATTATGAAATGACAAAATGTGCAAGATTTTAGAACAACTTTTTTTCTGTTCTATCCTTAAGAACTCTGTCTAAGCTTATACTCGTACCTCACTATACAAACCATGCCCAAGCTCTATTTTCTGAGTCACACAAAGACTTTTTTTGTTGCACTGGAGGCAAGATACAGGATCTTTGGGTAGAACCTGGTGTTGGAGGCTCTTGAATAGGTGTGACTAAAGAACATGTTGATTTAAGCAACAATGATCTTATTGAAATTTCACAGCAAAGAAGGAACCTGATTAAGAAGGATTTAAACATGGGAACCAGTAGGTAAATGGCTTACAGGAAGGATATAAGGAAATAATAAATGCAAGGAAATAGCCATTTTTTTAGAAAGTACAAAATATTTCTAGTACTCTTCATGAAAATTGTCTCTTAATAAGAATAGTAATCATTTTAGTTATTCCATAAGTTATCAACTCTTTATTTTTAATTTTGATAAGCAGGCATATCCCTAAATAAACAACCTTAAACTGTGTCTATTCCAAACACAATTTTGTATTCATTACATTTTTGCAAAGGGAGGTGTGGGTTCAAGGTAGGGTCTTGCTCTAGCCTAGGCTGACCTGGAATTCACTATGTACTCTTAGGGTGGCCTCGAACTCACAGAAACCCTCCTACTTCTGCCTCCCAAGTGATGGGATTAAAGGCATGTGCCATGATACCAGGCTCACTACTAAAATTTTAAAAGCTTTGTATTCTAACAAAAACTTCAAACACAGAAAAGTAGAAAGAATATCAAAATAAAATACAAATATCCTTCACCTAGGATTTACCTTGTGTTATTATTTTGCATATTTGTGCTTATACTTACTTAATGATAGATTGACTGATGATATATACCTATGGATAGATGGGTATTTCTTGAGTGGCATAGCTTAGCCCTTAAAAAGTAAATAAATAGCTAGAGACAGATTGGTGACAGACAAGCAAACAATAGATATGTATTATTGGAGTATTTTATCTAATATTGTTTTTAAACAACTACTATATTTGTTTTAGAAGTCACACTTTCATGCTGAAAATAATTTCCAAATGGAGATTTTCAACCCACATTCTTCATTTTTCTATCATAACAAAAAACTCTCAAATTAGTGGATAAATTATCATTTTCTGCCAATAACTATCTTAACTTTTAATAATGTAATTTAACTATAATGCTTAGATATATTGAATTTTAAAACCATGTTTACAACCATTTTGCTTTAAATTCTGCTCTCCAGTAACACCTCAGCAAAGGAAACAAGGGTGTTCATGACTTAGAAGCTATCACATCTGATTCAGAAACATAAGCTGGAAAAGCCACATTTGTCTTTTGCCTGTCTGTATTTAGCAGACTTAATGAACACTTAACCAAGAACAGCAAAAGTTAGAGCAGACCAGCGTGCCATATAAGACCAGAGAGGTATTAACAAGGCCATGGCAGACAGAGTTTTCAGTAAATGAGAAAAGGCAAAACAATGAGGACCCAAACCACCGTACACAGCTATACTTAGCCAGCCTCTGTATCCTTGGATTCAGTATCTTTAAATTAAGCCTACCACAAAACAAAAGTATTCACAAGCAAATATTACATCTGACTAGGTATAGTGGCACACACTTGCAATCCTAGCCTTGGAAAGTACAGGCAGGAAGATCTGGAATTCAAGGACCTCCCAGCTTCAAGTAAGTTCAAGGTCAACCTGGGCTACATGAGACCCTATCTCAAAAAAAAAAAAAAAAAACAAAAAAAAAACCCTACATCAGTGCTAGATGCATACAAACTTTTTGCCATTATTCTGTAAACAATACATGTGTATATAATAAATATTACACTATGTAATATATTCTACACATATATATGTCATTTGCATTGAATTGGGTATCATAAACTACAGACTCTCTAAATTTTATGGAAGTATATGGATAGGTTATATGCAAATATGACCCCATTTTATAAAAAAGACTTGAGGATCTGAGATATTATATTATGTTTAGTGAAAGGCAGTTGTACTTGAACCAATCCCTAGTGGTTATCAAGGGACCAGTGTTTACTTCATGGAGATGCCATGAAGGACCCATGGGTCACAGAGAAGAAAAGGATTGGTTTTAGTTCTTACCAGCTTCTCCATTCCCAGTCTTGCGCAGTGAGTAGAAGGAGGGCTTCCAGTTCTACTCTTTAGAGGAGAAGCCACATAGGGTGCAGTGGATCCAGAACACACAAGATAAAGGAAGAAGGCCTTTTGAATTCCAAAGGAAAATGACTTCAAAGGTTGTGACACATGGCTAACCAGTCAGTCAAGTGTATGGGAAGAATAATGACATTCTCAGACATAAAATGGAAAGAAAAGCTACACAAAAACTAAAATAGCCTTACAGTATTTCTGTGTATCTTTTGTAATTTGCCAACATTTATTCAAAATCACTCTCAGTGTTTCTGAGATGTTAATAAGTCAATAGATGTATGATTTTAAAAACTGAGTTAAAAATAGTATTTTTTACTTCCCTTTTTCCCATTACTTAGGACCAAATTTCACAGTGTTGTAGGCCCTCACTTACTATGAAGGAAGCCAGGCATGATGGCACACACTTGTAGCCTCAGCTCTCCAGAAAGCTGAAGCAGGAGGATTCCTTGAGTTGGGGACCAGCCTGAAAAACATAGGGAGACTCTTGTCTCAAATTTAAAAAGAAATGTATATAGAGGTTATACATTCCAAGTGTGGCAGGCACGAGCATGATACAGGCATACCTAGCAGTTGACAGAGCTGCCTGGGAGTCAAGTATGGAAGGAAAACTGTGATAAGTCACCAGGGCATGGAAATCCTGCAATCACAAGACAGTTCCCAGGGATAGTGGGTGCATGAAAATGGCTGCAGCAAACTCCATGTGAGAGTGTCACTGGTGAAGTGGTGGTCTGTCTCAGAAGGATGTTGAAGGATGAAGTAAGACGTAGCTTTCAGTGGAGGCTAAAAGTACTGGCATGGGGTGCCGTTGAGTACCTCCCGAACAGCAGAAACATCTGTAAATGCAGGAAGCATGCAACACTGTGCAATTCATGATTTGACATTTGTGAGCTGAAAAGCAGACAGCAATGCTCTAGGGGAAGTAGAGGCATGTTGAGGAGCAGTAAGCCCAGTGCCTTAAGGAAAGGTAACTTCTGTGAGGAAAGGAAAGCTGGCTTGATAAACTGTGAGGACTCTGTCATGCAGGAAAGGCTCGCAGCTCTTTTCCCTGGGTGTGCTGATCCTGAGCCAGTCAAATGGGAATGTGCCTAGACAGGGGAGGGAGACTGGACACCCAAATGTGAATGACTGCAGAAGCCAGAAATTTTAACTTGGGTAGAGAAATGCAATACGGAGAAAACATAAATCGATGACTGCTAGCAAACAAAACTTAGGTATTTACAAGTCCAAAGTGTTAGTGCACTATTTAAAACAGATTGTTAGAAGCAAAAAGAAGTAGGACACTGCTTTGAAAATATATCAAATAGAGTATGACTGGTGACAGTATGTAAAAATGAAAGGGTAGAGATTGTAGAAGATTTAAATTCTTAGTGACATTAATCATGGGAGTTTCCCTGAGGAGGTGAAATTTTGAGGAAGTGTGGAATGTGATCCATCTTCCTGAGGGAGTAAAACTATTCCTGCCTCGGAGGTAATATTTAAACTCAAAGGATTCGTTTTTTATTTGGTTTGGATTTTTAAAGTACTTTATAATTAAAAATAAATTATAATGAGTTAAGGACTCATTTTTATAGCAAAAAGTAAGACTTTAAAAACTCTATTTTAAATTGTATAACACATTACAATTTACAAATGCATGACATAAATAAATGGATATTTCAGAATATGATAAGATTTTCAATAAAAACATCCCATCTGACTAGGTTAGTATTTTGATCATATATGACCCATAAAAAACTGAGTTGGCTCTAAGATTATTATTTAGAACTAAAAATCCCAGCTTCCCCCACTTACCAATCTCCTTCCAGCTCATTCTATGACTCCAAGGTAAGACCTGTTTTGACAATGGTTCCAATTAGTTCCTCTCCAGTGATTTGCATATTATTAACCTGGGTAGATGTGAGCAGCTTTATGTCCTGGAATTCACATGTATCACTGGCTCATGTTATAAAGTTCTTCTGGCAAGTAAAATTTGTTTTTAAAGTCAGAGAGCTTGTGCTATTGGTGTAACATTTAGAGAGATAACAGAAGCTAGCCTCCTCTAAAATGATGAGTTTGATGAAAAGAAATTAACAAGCTGTGTCGTGCACTGCACATGACCAGCCATGCTTGCTAAGTCTGTCTGTTGGTTGTTGCTATGGCTACGAAAAGCCAGTGGAGCCCAATGAGCTGTCTACAGCCGCGCTCAGAGGACCAGCCATTTTACTTATGGAAAACAGTGTGGCATAATTCTGCTAATCAACACCCGGGAAGGAGCTGTTTTCTTTTTTTAATCTACTAAGGAAAGAGAGAGCTAATGGGTATATTAGTGTACAATTATTACAACCACGCATGCCTGCAAGCTGCCCTTTCAGGAAGCCTTTGACTGCTGTTGCAGTTAGCTGATTGGAGAAGGAGGAATGCAGGGTGATCATGCTGTGTGTCTGCTCTCAGGCAGCAGAGTTTTTTTTTTTTTTTTTTCCTTCCCTGCAATATTATCTCAACAGCTCCCTAGCTGCTTATCTTGAGAACTAGTGGTCCATGAGGAGGGTGTTGGTCTCTGCCAGCACGGGTCCTGCGTGGCCAGGCGCTCCCTGCCTATGAGCAGCCGGTCGGAAAAAGCAGGTGTGTGCTCGGATGGGCACTGGACTGTAACATCGCCAGCCTCTCGAGTTCACCTGCTTCCTGCTAACAGACGTTGGCTCACCCAGCATCTGCTTGCACACTGACGCTGAGACACAGAAGGGGGTTCCTGGCAGCCCACTTGCCTGACGGAGGTAAGCTTTATTTACCCACCTTTTGAAAGCACAGCATGAAGATAACTTGGAGTTAAACTTAACCTGGGAAAGATTTACATTGATTGCATGGCCTGAATAAACCGAGGAAACACATCCAGACCCACACACACACATTACCACAGAATAGTGTCAGAGAGAGAGAGTTACTTCAGTGAATCAAGGGTCTAGAAATTGTATGACTAAAACACGACTGATTTGTGTTAGGATTTAAAGTAAATATTTATTGCTTAACAACTTATCTTGGCTTGTCATTCCGGAGAGTCTTGATAGCCTTTCTCTCTTACCAACAATGGACTCTTTTGTGACCTGCTCTTGAACACTTCTTAAGAGAACTACACAGTAAACCAGCAGCATGTAAGTTGTGAGGTGTTTATGTTTAAGTCTCATACGTGATTGGTTTAACAGAGTTTTCACCATGTCTAAGCATACCTTTAATGAAATTTTGTTCTCCATGTGGGTCATAGTAGCCAGCGAATCTTGAACTTGCTTATTCTGGACAGAGTGGTTTGGTGTACTGTTTTATTTAGTTGGGGGTAGTTGTAGAACAAACAGTGGAGGTGAGGCAAGCTGCTCACACCTCCTCTTCCAGGATCCTGCATGCCAGACTAGCCTAGAGCACAACAACCCTATTGTGTTTCCTGGACTCAGAATCCAGGGAAAGAAAGGAAGTGAAGTCTCCACATTGAGCTCCAGAAAAGCTACACTATGTAGCATTGAAACTTCTTTTATTGCACAATTTTTCTAACATTTCAGAGGAGAGTGAAATGAAAAAGACACACCACACCTCATACAAATATACACTAATACTTGCAGCAATGTTTGCACTCTGCTGCTTCATGAAAGAGGTACATACTTTGAATTGTACTAGGAATTGCCCTTTAGTGAGTATTTATTTGATTTATAGTCTCTTAGCAACAAAGCTGTCACTATAGATTGAAATTGGTCAGTCAAATCAAAATCCCTGGCAAGAAAATGACCAAGAAATGATTAAGTTTTGTTTCAGCACCATGTCAGCCTTTCCTCTGTCAATTCTACTGTTAGTCTAGAAGAAATGGCAGATTTATTATACTGTTATTAAAAATATTTAATACAATATTTGGTTAAACACTTTCAGTAAGACTTCTAGTTACTAAAGTTAGAAATTACTATGAAATTCCAAATAAATAGTAAAAGAGATCTACTTCAAAGAAATAATTTATTATTTGCTATTTTCTTCCCCCAAAATATGAATGGTATATGGTGGTCTCCTTATACTGTTAAGTATAATTATCATCGACACATATGAGCATGAGTCAGCTGTTTAATATGCTAATATAGCTGATAAAAGAATTATAAAGCACAAAGGGAATGCTTTCTGAACTTTCATTCCACCACCAGATACATTCAATATACAAAGATGTAGACTAGAAGTTCTCAATGTAGAAAATAATTTATAAATGTTAAAATAGGAATAACTATGAATATAGATCTGTCAGTGTGCAAGATGTTGTATGGGATGAAATGAGGAGCTGATACCATCATACTTCACTCACCTTTCATTTAAAAAAAA
Source organism: Dipus sagitta (assembly GCA_036346955.1). Taxonomy (NCBI): domain Eukaryota; kingdom Metazoa; phylum Chordata; class Mammalia; order Rodentia; family Dipodidae; genus Dipus; species Dipus sagitta. Next base: position 213,537,063 of record CM070770.1, read on the forward strand.
AATAAAAGCTAAATGGACAGGTTTAGCTTTGAGTCAAAATCCATGAATAAAAATATCATCTAAGCCACCAATTCCATGAGAGCAAAATGAATGGCAGGGGAAGGTTCTTTTCAATTCCATTCTCTTTGTACCATCAAAGAAATTCTTAGAATTATACAGTGTGAGCAAACAAGGCAATAAAATGATTTCATATCAGTTTTTCTTTGGGGAACTTTTAGAATACAGATTGTGACAATACTGAAGGTGCTCCTGACTGATGTGTCCTGTTGCCTTTGAAGTGGCATTTTATGGAATAAAATAAAATAAAAGAGCTCACAGGAAGACCAACACATACTTTGTGGCCAGGCTATAATTCCCTACATTGTTAACCTTTTAAGGTAGTAACAATTATAAAAGATGACCACTCCAAGTCCAATTTTGAAAAGGGCATCCAAAAATCCACATTCTTTAAGAACCGAATTCAGAGATATATTCCTTGTCTTCCAGCACATTGCACAATGGTTTTTGTTTAGTTTGGGACTCGCATTTCCTGTTATTTTCCAACTCACCTCCTGACAAAACTTCCAAAGCACAGTCTATGAAATGTTGGCATATTCAATACCCTCTATATACATTGTTTCTTCCAATCTCTGCCAGCAATGTTAGCCTCCTCTCATGCGTCCTTCAAACCGAGCTAGGATATCTCTCCAGGCTGCTCCTTACCACCTTTGACAATCTGTGTCCTTCATTCTATCTACAGCACCATGCTACATTTGTCTCTGTTTATAGGCTTCCATGGTTTTACTGATTTCTGATCCTAAAGTATATTGTCCAGTGTCTAGAATTTGGCATTTTGCTGGTAAACACAGACTTCGCTATTAATTACTGTGCTTACAGATGAACTCAGAAGTCCTAACACTGCCTTTCATCAGAAAAACTCAAACTATTTATGAAACAATGATGAGGCATTGAATTCTCTTATAAGAAAAAGTAACTTCAACTAGAGAGATGGCTTAGCAGTTAGGGCGTTTGCCTACAAAGCCAAAGGATCCCTGTTTGATTCTCCAGGACCCACATAAGCCAGATGCACAAGGGGACGCATGCATCTGGAGTTCGTTTGCAATGGCTACAGTCCCTGGCACACCTATTCTCTCTCTCTCTCTCTCCCTCCCTCTCTACCTCCTTCCCTCTTTCTCTCAAATAAGTAAATAAAATATATTTTTAAAAAAGAAAAAGAAACTTTAAGATCACAATTTCATAAAAAATGTAAGTGTCTAGTAATAGAACAGAATTTTCTGAGGAAAAAAAATCTTAGGACTTACTAATTTTAAACAAATCAATTTGAAATTTTAATACCAAAGTAATATTATTTTAGTCTCTAGCTACTAATTTTTTTTTAACATTTTTTTTATTTTTGTAGTCAGTGAATACATTCAAGTTGGTACCATTGTTAGCCTCCTCCCTGTCCCCCCCTCCACTGGGGCCCTCCTTGTTGGGGTATATGGGGCATGCATTGTGGGGTTAGCCTTTAGTTTTGGGTCAGAAGAATAAAATATGGTAAATATTCTTATTTGGAATTTGCTATAAAATTAAGCTGTTTACAACTAATGTTGACTTAATTATTAGAAGCTGAGTGTAACTTAATGTAATTGTGGAGTTGCTTTTCATACTAGAGCCTGAAAAAAAAAGTAAATATCATGAGATATAAAGACACCATCAAGTTATTGGAATAAACCCTCCAGTAGCAGAATTTTTTCTTTTAAATTTCCCATATAAACCTACAAGAAAACTAGCAATCAATAAGTAGTGTCTTCATCCTACCCTACTTGAGTTCCTAGATGAGAGAGGGGTGACATTCTTGCTATAGATGTTTGATTACAGATATTCATCTTTTTACTTTTTATGTAGCATAATAATATTATTAATGTACTCTAATTTTAATAATTTTTCTGGAAAATTTCTTTAATGCTATTATCAAAAATAGCAATGCATCAAGAATTTCCTATATAATCCTTGGCTGTAAGATAACCATGTTGATAGCAAAAATATGAATTTTAGTGCATAAAGTAACAGATAATTAAGTTGAAAATATACAGAAGTTTGGAACTAGAGAGACAAATATGTAGTTTATTACTAAAAAATTCTGATCTCTAAACATTTTTACATTCTATTCCAGCATTGAATTTCCTACTAAAAATGAGATATGTAGCAGTTCTGAAGGATCATGCCATCTTTAATAGTTTGGGTAGGCTGTCTTCCAGTTGACTTTGATGTATAACATGCTACAATTAAATACTAGCTAAAGCTGAAAGTAAAACTTGGCATTCATCTTAGAGACTACTAGTGACATAGAATTGATTATCTTAAATCATATGAAGTAATTAGATTTTAGGAAATATCATGTGATATTGTATCTGAAACATGTTCAATGTTTAATATGTAATATTCATGTCTAAAGTATTGATAACCATATCTGGCATATAATAATTGGCACTTTCATTTTATAATGGTGAACTGTAATACATGATTGTATTTGCTAATTTTCTAAAATTTGTGCCAAAGAATGATTATAATTTTCATCCCAGAACAAGCTTGATTAAGATGATATTAGTTGAACAAAGGACAGGGAAATAGCTAAGACAGGATTGGGGAGGGCTTAACAGTATTACATATTTATGTAAAAAGATATCACATTCTTCTGTCTTCAAAAAAAATGTACTTGTCCAAGAAGTAGGAATTTCAGACAAAATGGTAGTAGTTTTACATCAAGTATACATAGGCCTTGCTACTATAAAAGTTATTATTTGATCAAAAATCCAGAAAGCTTTTTCTGTTCCTCAAACTAGCCAAAAATCTTTTCAAAGGAAATGTTTCTACCCCCTCAAAGATTAGCCTAGTAATATTCTTATTATATGTCCCAATTTCTTTTTATAACATGCTATAATTTAGGAAAACTCAGTAATGAAATTTATTTGAAAATTTTAGGGATCCTTTTATCCATTTATACAGATTTATACTGTTGCCTTTTTTTTCTAGTTTGGATATTCTTATCCAAAGTAGATATTCAGTTCTTCTGTTTTTCCTGTGGGGTAGATTCTCATTAGATGGAAAATATTATCTATACACTATGCAAAAAAAAAGAAAAGCTTAAGAAAGTAACACTTGTATGTTAAACCTGAGCTAATATTGTTGTAGATTACCAGGGTGACTTCACACCAATCAATGTGAAATCAATTTTTACAGATTTGGTTCAAGTAATTTTGTCCTGAAGTGGTTGAATATGTGTACCAGGAAACATAAAGGTTCTAAGTTCAACTCAATTCAAAATCCTTTGGAGAATTAGTTGTAAGATTCAGCCAGAAGGTTGCCAACAAACTCCAATAGACACAAGTTTCAGACCAAGAGTAGCGCCAGCTATAAAAGTCTAAACTATGCCGGGCGTGGTGGAGCATGCTTTTAATCCCAGCGCTAGGTAGGCAGAGGTAGGAGGATTGCCACGATTTCAAGGCCACCCTGAGACTCCATAGTGAATTCCAGGTCAGCCTGGGCCAGAGTAAGACCCTACCTCAAAAAAAACAAACAACAAAAAAAAAGTCTAAACCATATATGAGTGCCAGAAAGGACTGGCCTGAATATAGGTGAGGATTTTAGGGGCATAGGAAAAATAGTATGTTACATTCTGGTCACATTGGAAAAATGGTACTCATTGAAATATTCATTCTGTCCTCTTCTAAAAAGATGCCCCTGTACCTACTTTAAACTTAAGATTTCTGTCTTCTCAGGGGCATTTTGTTCTTCAAAGAACATGCTTCTAGAAGTAGCAGAAATGTTGGCAGAAATGAACATTAACTTTTGACTGCAGAGCATCTTTGTCCACCTATATGCAAGGGTGCCTCATTCGGTCATTTTAATATCACATTTTAACATTTTATATCATCTGCCTACACTTTATACAACTAAAAGTCAGAAACCTAGGAAGTCCACATCAGATGCTTAAAAGTGAGCTTTCTATTTCTTGTCAAGATGTCTCTGCATATCATTGCAGTTTTCCTTGCTAAAGTTAATAAGGGAAACAAGATTAGATAAAAACTGGACTGCTCCTGTGCTCACTGTGTCATATGGTGAAGGTTCAACATTCCTCTGAAACAAATCTGTCAGTTATATGATTGCATAGTAAACATTGCATGTTCCAAAGATATGCAACTTTAAGAGCTTGTCTCTTAATATATAGATCTGTAAAATTTATTTTGGTCTGATTTGGAGCTCTTATTGTTTGACTGTTGTTTTGAGACTGGTCTCACTATGTAGCCCAACCTCAAATGCACAATCCTGCCTCTGCCTACCAAGTGCTGGGATTACAGATACACACCCAGCTAATACACAATTGTTAAGATGAAAATTTTATAACCACTTAATTTTTCTGCTATAGTGTCATGTCATACCTAGTGTGCTGGCATAGACAACTGTAAATGTAGGGAGGTTAGGAGAGTTGCCTAATGGTAAGAAGAGAGAAGGTGCCAGTGGCTTGGGCAGAACAAAAGCTAAAGGGGAAACACCTGTTTTAGAACAACAGTCTGAATCTTGAAGGCATTCAGGAAAGGATTGACCTATTAAATACTTAGTCAGCACTTATTGAATGAATAAATGGCTCAGACTAGTCAGATCTTCCCTCCGCATTGTATTAATACTCACACATGATGAAAAAGTGTCCTTCGCATATAGAGATCACAAGATAACATAAAAATTTTCATCTTTTGAAACCATAAAGCAAAAAAGGTAGAAAACATGAATGTTTTTGAAAAGTCTTATTTTTAAAGCAAAATATAGTCTTCCTGAGGAAAAGAACTATAACTCAGCAATTTCACAACATAGGAACAATATTGGTACCCGGATAAAGCTGAAATGTAACACCTTATGATATGAATAATTCAGATAAGAAAAATTGATTCTATTCTTGCTTAAAGCCTCTGGTTATATTCACACTCATCCAGAGATATGATCAACACTAAAATGTTAGTATTTAAAGTGTATTATTTTACAAAAAAGGAAAAAATTTAATATATTTACTTTTAGGTTTTAGAATATAGCTAAACAGAGCATTCAAGGATTTTTTTTTTAAAGGTGCAAATCTGTGTTCTTTTCAAATTGAATATGGTAAGGGCTAGAAGGCCTTACATGATCAATCAAAATAACTGTTTCTATGTGAACCAAGAAAATAAAAGCTTGAATATATAGCATTCAGTAAGCTGGAAAAAACCATAAAATTGTGTGATTTGATCAACCCAAAAGATGTTGATAATAATGATAAATTAAAGTCTTCTCTATGTTAGCTGCTATCCTAACACCTTTATATATAATAACTCTTCATGAATGACCTGAGAATCATAAAATTTATATCAAAACTACAAAAAGGACATTTGAATCAAAATTTGTAAGAAATACTTGCTATGATCTTAAATTATTTACCCAACAAGATTTAACAAATGGCACACCTAATTGTTCCTTCTTAGATACTCTCATATCACTTTGTACATCACATTTTTACATTATTTTAACTAAGTATTTTTATATCTGTCTAAGCATTGCATGGGAAAGGAAATTCCATGAGAAAGCAATAGTGTTTTATTTATGTGTTTTTTTCCATTCTGTGCCTTGCCAAAAAAAAAAAATGAAATGTGAAGAGATACTAGATCCAAGTAGGTTATCCTATCACAAGTCCATAAATAATTATCTTTTGTTTTCTTCAAGGTAAGGTCTTGCTCTGTCACAGGTTGACCTGGAATTCACTCTGTAGTCCCAGGGTAGCCTCAAAGTCATGGCAATCCTTCTAGCTCTGCCTCCTGAGTGCTAGGATTGAAGACATGTACCTCCACACCCAGCTCCATATATAAAATTTTTATAAAAGCATAGAGATCTTGCCAGATATGGTGGTGCATGCCTTTAATCCCAGTACTTGGGAGGCAGAGGAAGGAGGATTATATGAGTTCAAGACCACCCTGAGACTACTAAGTGAATTACAGGTCAGCCTGGGCTAGAGCAAGACCCTGCCTTTAAAAACCAAAAAGAAGAAGAAAAAAAAAAAAGCATAGAGATCTAACCAAACTAATGAAAAATGCCTGATTCCATGCAACTTTTACCATGGGAAGGTCCATATATCCTTGAATGTTTGTTCCTTTGGCTTTGAGATATTTTTCATTTGTGGGATTTAAATTTTTCAAAGTTTTTTTGTTGTATATGTGTGTATATTATATGCACATATGTGTACAGATGCATGTGCCCCATGCTCACACATTGCAGAGGCCTGAGTAGGCTCATAGCTATCACCTTCTATTGCTCTTGCATTTTTTTAAAATAAGCCCAATGGACTGGCCTTTGTTTTTCTTTATTAATTAGTTTTGTATTCAGCAAATACAGTCAGGTTGGTACCATTATTAGGCTCATCCGTAACCTACCCCCTCCCCTTAGCCCCTCCTTGTTGAGATATATGGGTCATGCATTGTGGAGTTAGCCCACAGTTATCGGTAAGATAAATGTCTCGGCATATCATGACCCAACATATGGCTCTGACATTCTTTCCGGCCCCTTTTCCGCAAAATTTCCCTGAGCCATGTTGGGTTCATTTTGGTCTGCTTCAGTGATGAGGTGTTGGGGGCCTCTGAGGCTCTGGCTCTCTGATTTGGTAGGAGTTGATTTTTCTCTGTCTTGATCTCCTTCCCCCTTGTGCTGGTATCCGGATCATCAGGAAAACAGCACACTTGCTTGTTTCGCCAATTTTTCTTAGTTTCTGCTGGGGCCCTTTTGAGGTATGATGGGGTGGCTCTCTCCTTTGGATCTACATCTATCTGAAAAAGAGAAGATTCTCCAACGGAGAGTAAGTTAGCACCAGGACAAATGAGATAACCCTTTTTTTTTTATAGAGAATTTAATAGGTGTAGGCCCTCTTGTAGCCCATGATTGATGGTAGCTTGATAGTGGAGAGTGGGCTTATGTTTGGATATGGTTCTCACTTGTTTCCCAGCTCCAGCTATGAGTCCCATACCACTGAGGGGATGAGTTAGCCAAATTAAGAGTAGTTGGTTCCCCACCATGGCTGTGTGCCACTATTACACTTGTGTGGGCATCACAACAAGTTATTTGCTGCTAAGTAGGTTAGACCATGAGTTGCTTGGACAGATATTGGGCATTTTTCCCCAGTCGCCCGTGTAACACCTTCTGGCACTAGACACGCTGACTGTCTGGGGACTGACTCTCTTCCAACTTCCAGCCATGCCATTCCATTTTGCATGTCAACCACATAAGGTGTCTTCAGCAGTAAGGTCTTACCACTAACCTTTGGTGGGTCATCAAGTACTCTGACAGAAATCTGTCTGTCCTTTAGGAAACCTTGTAGGTCTCTCTGATCAAAAGCTCATTGTGGATGATAGCCCCATGCTGGTACTGGGAATTACAGGTCAGTGCCCACTAAGAAAATGAGAAAAAAGATAACTAATATACAAGAGTTAGAGAGAAGAGAGAGAGAGAAGGGGGGAGGGATAGGGAGAGGGAGGGAGGTAAGATGTAGAAGATTAAGGTTAGTCTTGATTCTACCCTCTCCAGTGTCCTGTGGTTCAGGTGTTCCCTGTAAGGGCCTGGTGAAGGTTCAGCCATTCGGTCTGCCTTTTAGGAAGTAGAATTTTATGGTACCATTGCCTTTTGGGTCTAGATTTGTGTTTCCCACCCCTTCAGTGCCCTCCCCTCCCTCCCCATCCATCCTAGTGTCTAGTCTATGAGATGCTTGCTGGGTATGTAAGGTATCTTGGGTAGATTCAGGTTAGGTGCTGTAGATGAGTGAGACTATGTGGCGATTTTTTTTTTTCTGAGATTGGATAAGTTCACTGAGAATGATCTGGACTGGCCTTTTTTTAATTGGCATGCCAGGGCCTCTGGCCACTATAATTGAACTCCAGACATGTGTGCTACCTTGTTCATATGTGCAACATTGTGCACTTGCCTCACCTTGTGCATATTGCTTACATGGTACCTGAAGAGTTGAACATGGGTCTTTAGGCTTCTCAAACAAGCACCTTAAGTGCTAAGCCATTTCTTCAGCCCTGCTCTTGCATTTCGTTTCCTTGAGACAGAGTCTTTCATTGAACCTGGAGCTGACATTTTCCATTATACTGGCTTACCAGAGATTCTCCTATCTCTTTTTACCTTGGGACTGGGAATATAGGCATGCATGGCCATGCTCAGATTTTGGCATGGGTGCCCATATCCAAATCAGGTCTCATGCTTAAGCAACAAGTGCTTTTACCTGCTAAGCAATCTCTGCAACCTGGTATGCTTTTTGTGTAAAACACTAAGCTAAACATCTAAGTAATCACGACATCACCAACAAAGGAAATGTGATGCAGCCAAAAGCAGCTCGACTCATTTAATCCACTATTGACTTTCCCCCCAATAACCTAATCACTTAAAAAATTTAACTACATATTGTCTATAAGTGACGATTAGGAAAACAATAAAATTAAGGGAAAGTGTACCTGTTTTCTTTATCAAAGAAATATTTCTCTCATGAAAATATACATGTTTGAGGAAAAAAAGATTTTCTCAGGCCAGGAAGTCAGATATATCTTGAACTCTTTGGATGACGTTACTTAGAAACGCCTTTTGTGTGATATGTGATGTGAAATTTGATCATATCACTAACTTCCTTTCCACCATAGCCTTAATTTTATAAAACTAATATAACTGATGTTATTTTTCCTTAAATTAAAAAAATCTTCCTTCCAAAGTATGTAAAGTATTTTGACTACATTTTAAATTAATTTCCCCCATAGGTGTGTGGTAAATCAAAAAAGGCCTTAAAGGATTTTGTTTATTTGTTTAATTCTTCTAGAGAAAAAGTTTAAAAAAACGAAGTGATTTGAATGTAAAATTTCCCCCATAACCTCATGTGTTTGTGATTAAGCCTCATACTTTATACCCAGCTTGTGGCACTGCTAGGGAAGTTTGTGGAGCCTTTGGGAAACAGAGCCTTACTGGAAGAGGTGTGTCAATAGAGATGGGCCTTGGAGGTGTTATAGCCTAGCCCACATGCCAGTCTCAGCCCACTCTCCTTACCTTCTCCCAGCTGACGTGAACATGCAATACTCTGCTATCAGCCTACCATGCTTTTCCACCATGGCAGAAACTTCCCTTCAAAGTTGTAAAACAGAATAAATTCTTTCCTTCCATATACTGCTTCTGGGCATTTTGTCCTAGCAATGAGATAGTAACTGTTCCAACTTTTAAGCTATTAAAAACAGTTGCTAAGTATTTTGTCTTAGTTCAAATATTTAAGCTAACTCCCTAGGGTTTTTTTTTTTTTTTCTGCACATTAGTTTTAAAAGCAAGTAATGAAATTCTTTTTTTTTTTTTTTCTGAGATTTGGCTTATCTGGGGAAAAAAAGAGTGCAAACTAACAAAAACAGCATGTTAGGAGAGTTTCAGTTATTTTATATTGAGAAAATTTAATATTGAGCAATTTCTTATTGAAGTTATTATTATGAGTGTAGTTTCTCTGGGAAAATAAGAATATTTTTAAAAAATTATCTCAAAGAGTTTGGTGAGGACTAGATGGATCATATGTTCTAATTATTGAGCAGGGCCTGCCATGTAAAAGATGCAACAGAAATATTAGTGATTGGCTAGGAGTGGTGGACATTCCTGTCATCTCAGCATTTGTGGGGAGAAGCCAGGAGTATCATAAGTTCAAGGCCAGCCTAGGTAACATAGCAAGAATGTGCCTCAAAGAAGCGGGAAGAGAGGGAGGGAGGAAGGGGGAAAAGAAGGACATGTTAGCAAGTATTACTGTCATTCTTTCTTATAGAAGTGAGTTCACATGGGAGGCAGATGCTGAGCAATTCTGATTCTCTTGGCTATATGAGTTCAGTGGTGACTAGCTACAGCTACTGCCCCTGGGGACTGGATATGGTCATCAGGAACAAGGCGGAGATCTAATGAGCACACATCATCACAGGCCCCAAGACAGAAGTGAGCAAATGCTCAGAGGGTATACATGGAATAATTCTATCTAGACCCCTTGACAGAGGTGCAAGGTAAAGACAGAGGGTTCTGTGGAGTGAACACTGTGCAAATGAGCAGAATATGAACGAATGTAAGAGGCTAACTGGTGAGTCTGAAATGTGGGAGCAATAATGAGAATGCAGCCTAGTGTGTTGTGATGATATCTCCCAGCTCTATGATTGCTGACTCATTACATGGCAACAGGTGCCTGAGCTTCTCTAGAACTATGTTCCCTGTTTACATATGACAGCATTCACCTTTGAGGATTCCACATTGGGATATCATGAGGTGAACAAAAAATGGCTGGCAGACCACCTGCCATATCAGAGACACAAAATGAGGGGTAGCCAGGATCAACATCATGCTAAGGTAATTTGGGCTAATTCTCTAAAACGGGAGTGCCATGGGAATTTATTTAAGTATGAAAAGTAATTATCAACTTTGAGTGTAAAGAAAATGGCACTAATGACCCAAGTCAAATTAATTGCAAAGCACAAGAATAGTTAAGATATATAAGTATCTAAGGCAAGAGAAAAAGTTGAACATGAACTAAGGTAACTAGGCATGGAGAGACCCAGGAATGTAGTCAGTGGAGATCTACTGTCAATTGGTTACTTCTAAGGCTAGAGACGAAAGGAAAAACTCACTGTCCCACAGTCCTACAAATAACCAGTTCAGATTCAGTGTGTTACTGAGGTATAGAGAGATTTGGATATTCAGAAGTAAGGTAAGGCTATGAGTAATGGATGAGGCTGGTGGCAGAGTTGCTGAAATGGCATAACCAGGAAACGTTTAAGGTAGGACCAATTGGATATGGGAGCACTTGCCTTGGAATTTTCTTAGACCAACTTGTCCTTGACATAGGAACAGTATATGTGCTGAAGGCCAAAAGCTATTTGGTGTGACTGGAATGCAGGCTGTCTGGTATGGAGAGTTAGAAACTAAAATTGGCTAAGTATACCAGAGCCAGATAAGGCACAGCATCTCACACTAAGTAGATGGAAAGGTGCTGAAAGAGTTTGGTCAGGAAAATGAGATGTTAAGATTGCTATTAGAAACATGCTACTTAGCTTAAAGGGTACCCCTATAAGAATTAAGAGTCTAAATATAGTACTGTTTAACATCTTGGCATCCTATAACTGTTGTTCTATCTGTGTGCACCTTGTTAAGACAAGGCTCCTCCAACTCAGCTTCAACTCCTTTCAGTGAAAGAAGGGGACAGGCCACGCAGGAGCCTGTGGGACTGCAGGCTAAAGTCCAGGGACGGATTTGGCTTTCTCTGGCATATGACTTCATACCTTTTGATCACAGGTTTAAGTAGGAAAGAATTTCCTTCTTTTTCACTACTAGGCTACTGACTGAGGTCCCTGTGGAGAAAAACTTGAGAATTAACAAGTTTTACCTAACAATGGAGCTTTCAGAAGGAAATGAAGACCCAAGGAAACACTTGTAATTTTATTCTAAGTTTGATGTCATTATAGAGATAAAGATGTCATTATAGAGACATATGATTGGAGGAAAGGGAAATAACATACAGTAATAAAAGGGGTGGGGACTTAACAAGCTCTGTTGTTCTAATTCTTTGTGTCCTGTGTCTTCAGCAATAAGAACGCTGCTTTCCTCCAGGTAAGGAGCAGAGCCTCTGTCATAAGGACCTATGACTTCCTTCAGAGAAAGATCAGAAAATTAGTTTACCCTCAGGCAAGAAAGGTAGAACGGCCTTCCTGCTTCTACTTCTCAAATACCATGGTGCCATATCTTGGGTTACAGTGTCCTGAACCCCATTACTTGGTGTCCAAAATATACAATCATCCTGCCTAGATCAAAGAATGCAGTCCTAACTCATGATTGGCTTTTGATAACTGATAACTATGTTATTAATAAAACCCCTTCTGGGATCACAGGGAAGTGGGAACCCTTCAAAATCTTGGCATGATAAAGCTTGGCCACAATGCATTTCTACAGTAGAGAAATAAGTAAAATGATACTGACTACAAAGCTCCCTGGGTTTCTATGATAGCCTCACTCTTAAATTATTATAGTCTAACTAAAAACTCAAAGAAAAATTTCAGGAATAGAAAGGCAAATCTATATCTTCTTGACCTAGGTGGATGATACTGCAGTGAAGCCAACTATTCTTTCAGCACAAGAAAAGAGAAAAAGAGAAAACTACATTAGCATAGAATGCAGGAGAACTCTCGTAGTATCAGCTATGCGAATAGAGGCTAGACTCCTAAAGAACTTGCTTAAGAATGAATATCATCTTACCACAATAGACCTACTATCTTAATTATGTTTTTCATGGGCCAATCTAAAATTAGTCTCCATGCCATGTGGTATTGAAGCCTTATGATATTCAGGGATGTAAAATAATAGTAAGTCTTATAAATAATCATAATGACTGCCATTCATTTGATGCATACTGTGCCAGACAGCATGCCAAATTCTTTAAACATCTCTAATTGACTATTCACATAAATACTCTGGTATGGGTATTATGCTCATCTTTCAGAAGAAGAAACAGCCTCAGAGAAGTTTAACAACTTATACAAGGTCATGCATGTGCAGAAACTAGGATTCAAACTATTTGTCAAAACTGCCTATTTGTGGAAGCTAATTCTCATTTTTATGGTATCTTCCTATGGTCTTGCTTGTGGAACATGTGGAATTATTTATAAGCAAACAATGAATTTATTTTTCTCAAAAATCTAGAAATAGCACAATTAAGGAATAAAAGGGCAAAAAAAAATCCAGGATGGCAACAACAATTTTTATGTAGTGAAGTTAAGTTTTTAATTGTTCTTGTTTGGTGTGTGTATGATATGTGTGCACATGTGTGCCATGGTGTATGTATGGAAGTCAGAGTATAATTTTCCACAATCTTCACCATCTCCTTGTTCTTCAACACTGGACTGACAGCTGAGGGAATGTTCTCCCATATCTATTTCCCATTTGGAATCTTCAGTGTGCTGGGATTGCAGAAACTGGGACATAGCTTGTTTCTGACTTTTACATGGAGAGTGGGGATCTGAACTCAGGTGCCAAGTTTGCCTGGCAAGTGCTTACTCATTAAGCCACCTCCCCAACCCTAGATGGATTTGATTTTCTTATTTTTGCTTGCTCATACTTTCCAAATCTACTTAAAGTTCTGAAATTTTCAAAACTAAAGAAATGCATGTAATTGAGGCCAATATGGGACTGTGATCATGGTTAGCTAATAATATTACAAGACTAAACCATAGGAAAAAAATTGAGCTCCCTCAATGTAAATATTTTGTCAATTCCCCTTTAGTCCTAAAATTGGAGTCTGCTTTAATTTAAAAGATTTCTTAGGTGTGCCGTTGGAAAACTGATCAGTGCCAACATGATATTCTGTGTGCAGTGTCAGCAGGCCGCTAAGTTTGTTAGCAGTGATGATTTACTTCTGGATTAAGGATGATTAGGTCAACTTCGGAACCAAACCTAGTTCAACTGCAGTTCAAAAAGAGTCAGCAGTCTTTCAACTATACTCATGTTGAAGTTGCCCTTAAAGAAGAAAATAATACACCAGAAAATGCGTGCTTTGGAGGGAAGACAATGTCTACACATCTTAAAGATGGCAGCTGATATGATAAATAACAAGTTTCAGCACTAATATTTGTAAGTTAAATTTCAGAGTGAAGAACTAACATGCGAGAAAAAAGACATCATCCAGGCCCTTTAAAACAAGGAAAAGGGCCGCATGTGTGTGTATTTCAGTAGTAGAGGGTGCCTAGCATAAACCAGACACTGGCTTTGATCCCCAGACCACAAAATAATAAAATACATAAAACAAAGTAGTAAGGGGCTGGGAAGATGGCTCAGCAGGCAAAGTGCTTCCTGTGCAAGCATTAGGATCTCAGTTAAGACCCCTAGCACCCACATAAAATCCATGCACAAAAGGCCCACATCTATAATTCCCATGTTGGGGTGGTGGACATGGGAGAATACCTGGTATTTACTAACTAGTTGGTCTAGCTCAATCAGTGAGCACCAGGTTCAGTGAGAGACCCTGTCTTAAAAAAATAAGATGGAGCCAGGCATGGTGGCACATGCCTTTAATCCCAGCACTCGGGAAGCAGAGTAGGAAGATCACCATGAGTTCCAGGCCACCCTGAGACTCCATAGTGAATTCCAGATCAGCCTGGGCTAGAGTGATACCCTACCTCGAGAAACCAAAAAAAAAAAAAAAGATGGAAAGTGATTGAGGAAAACACCTTATTAAGGAAAACACCTTACGTCTAGACACACACACACACAATAAATGAGAAAGCAGTTTTCCCCACAAGGCATGCAATTTTCATTACACATTATTGGTGTAGTCATAGGTGATTGTGTTAGTCCTGTCAATACAAAATCCACACACGTCACCTCAACACACAAGTTAGCCTGCCATATCCCAGAAACGCAGATTGAAGTTACCCAGATTCCATGTTCCAACATGATAATAGTTTCATGACATTTTTACAGTAACAGAACAAAGAGAGTAATAAATCAATACACTTTGTAAATTCATCTATGGGAACATCAGGGAGATAAGTTACAGCAAAGCAGGGCAGTCTCTGCTATAGGCCTAGATTGTTATCTGATGACATTCTTAGCCTTTGGAGTGGTAGAAGCTAGGGTTGGTTTGAACATTCCAAAAAGATTTTCCTAATAATCACAGGATGTTAGGTTACACACAGAGGTGAGCAATAAGTGGCTATTTAAAGGGCTAAGACAGGTCAAAGTAATTTGGCTCTGGACCTGTTAACACTCCAGTTCCTCACAATCACTGAAGTTGTAAGCAGACAATCAGCCTTGAAGAATGTTTAATATAGGTAGGCTTTTTTTTTCTGGGAACCTCAAATGCACACACAAAATGTAATAATAAAGCTAAAATGAGAAAGCAATTTTCTTAGTTTCCACACATGCACTTTTTAAAGCATTTTTAAAAATATTTTATTTATGTATAAGTTTATTTGAAAGAGAGAGAGAAAAAGAGAGAATGGGCACACCAGGCCCTCTAGCCACTTCAAATGAACTCTAGACACATGTGCCACCTTGTGCATCTGGCTTTATGTGTGTACTGGAGAATCAAACCTGGGTCCTTTGGCTTTGCTGGCAAGCACCATACCTGCTAAGCCATCTCTCCAATCCCACTCATGTACTTTTCTTAAATGTGTTAAGCTTTGTCATGAGTAAGGAACTGTGCTCTATAAACAAGCAGAGTCCTAACCCTGAGGAGCTTATACACTGCTCTATGCACAAGCAGCCCTGGCCATCGGGAGCATATACACTGTCTATTTATAACATTGTGTCTCAGGCTCAGATGCCCAATACATAAATTCTGAGCCTCTGTAAGCAAAGAAGATGAACATTTGAAGTGTAAACAAATTGATAAATATTGGCACTAGTAAATATATTTCTTCTATTTTTTTCTCACATAGATGATGGATTTATAAGATTTTAAAATAATAAAATGGGGCTGGAGAGATGGTTTAGCAGTTAAGCACTTGCCTGTGAAGCCTAAAGACCCCAGTTCAAGGCTCGGTTCCCCAGGACCCACGTTAGCCAGATGCACAAGGGGTCGCATACATCTGGAGTTCGTTTGCAGTGGCTGGAGGCCCTGCAGCGCCCATTCTCTCTCTCTCTCTATCTGCCTTTCTCTCTCTGTCTGTTGCTCTCAAATAAATAAATAAAAATGAAAAAAGAAAATTTAAAATAATAAAATGCAGCACATGGCAAAAGTATGCATATTATCTTAAACAAATATACATAACTTTTAAAATGTATTATTTTAGTTAAGCAAATTAATTAATTCTAACCAATTACTATTTAAATTAGCATGCTTTCAGCATTCCTAGTTAAACCATTAAAGTTTCTTATAAATAATTCCATTTTAATAAGGGCCATCATGTTGTAATCTTATAAGCACAATGATTTTCTTTTATTCTCTCTCATACTCATGGCCTTCAGCTTTGTATTCATTTTTCAGAGTTCAGATACTGAAATATGTATAACTGTGTACCAAAATCAGCCTTTCTTTCCAAATATGTGATGTGGAAGAGGAAATCAATTTTAGTGGTACAGAGTCAAAACTAAATTACATATATGTCTCATTTCAAGAAAATTTGAGTAGGGAATCTTTAAATGAGTCCTAAATTCATAAAGCCAATTATCGACAACTACATCTTAGTATCTTTGAAAACTAGGAGACACTTTCTATCAGCCCAAAGGACTTGTGTGAGAATAAAGACATTAACATTCTTAACATTAAAAAGCTAAGATTTCTTTTTATGTGAAGAGAGCATTTAGGAGTTAACTGGCTGTAAAAATAATGAGATCTGAGTACATAGATTTCTGGCTCGTTTCACAGTGAACCCATTCCAATCTTGTGGTCACCCAACTATCTTGCAGTAATTCTTGAAGTTTTCAGCCCTTATCCACTTGGGAAAAGCTATTAGAATGTGTCCAACAGATGAAAGGACAAGGATACTTGTATTTTACTTGTAGAGACACACTAAGTATTGTGTGAGAGCGAATTGGGACTATTTACTTATAATGTAGCTTTGTGTGTTGAATGTGGGCACAGACCAGTATGTGTAATGGTCTGGTCTACTTACTTCATTATTTTGGGGCTTTACATTTTCCCACAGTGCTGGTTTCAGAACAAATTAATATAATCACTGAAGCAGTGAGTGGAGTTAAGTGTAATCAGAAATAAAACTCCAAATCTCCTTGCCTCCTTGAAAACTGTGACATGAGAGATGCTTCCCCAGCCTAGAAAGGAGCAAGCATCATTCACAAACACTTTCAGTGTGAGAGGTAGACTATCCTTCAGTATGATAGGCACATTATTCTTCTGCAAAATGGAAACCACCAAGAAAGCCAGTCATGGAATTGCTCCATTGGAATTGACTGTAGTTCAAGAGTTTCAGGTATTTAATTGTGAGAAGAAACTTCAGTCAAAAGGAATTTCTAAATACACTAAAAGTTAATGAGAAAATAGTCAAAAATCAAGATTAGAAATGTTACATAACAAGTTTTCATCTTGTACATTTTCATCAAGTTTACTTAAAAGAGGAATTTAATAAAATAATGCATTAATTAATAATCAAGCAAATGAGTTATGATTTCTCTCTTGAATAATTCTATTATAAGAAACAAGCATATTTGGAAGGCACAATTCATATTTATCACTTTCATAATAAAAATAAGGTTGGAGAGATGGCTCAGCAGGTAAGACCTCTTGTTGCAAGTATGGGGGCCTGAGAAGGCACAAGACCATGTTAATTTAATTCCCAAGATCCATGTAAACAGATGGGTATGGCCAGGGATGTTTTTAACTTCATCCCTGTGGGGAAAAGAGATCATAGAAGTACTCGGGCTCACAATATCCTGTACCTCTGTGTTCAGGGAGATTCCATCTCAAGGAAGATGTATATGAGCAATAGAGGAAGAACATCTGGTATTCTCCTCTGGCCTCTGTGCACCCATGAGCACATTTACACATACATGTACATGTACCACACATACACACAAACCATACTACACATGTTATACATGTCAAAATAAATAACATTTAAAAACTAAAAATAGGGCTGGAGAGATGGATTAGCAGTTAAGGCGTTTGCCTGCAGAGCCAAAGGATCCAGGTTCGATTCCCCAGGACCCACATAAGCCAGATATACAAAGAGTCGTATGTTTCTGGCATTTGTTTACAGTGGCTGGAGGCCCTGGCACGCCCATTCTTTCTCTCTCTCTCTGCCTCTTTCTCTCTCAAATAAATAAATAAAAATAAAGTAAAAAAATAAATAAATAAAAATAAAAAAATAAAAACTAAAAATAAAACAGCATGTAAAATGAAATCATTACTTTACTTGTTAAATTATACATACATAATTTCTTATGAAATTTAATTATTTGAAAATTCATATACTATTCAACATATGATGTTGTAATTATATATGTAATTTATATATGTAATTATATAATATATAAATATAAAATATAATACATATGTAATTGTATAATATGTAATTACATAATATGAACTTATCATCATAAGTGTGTTTTGTAATTCAGTTGATAAACTATACTTTAATAATGAAATTATTATGCCTTTATTTTTAACTATTCCTCTATTCCCTCATAGAACCTAAATGCTCTCAATACTTTTGCAGTTAATTCAAATCTGGATAATTGAGTGAGGTGGAAATGAGGAGTTCTCTATAGGGCTGGTGAAAAATAGAAGGAAAGCAGACTCTTTTCCTCTGAAGAGATACAAAAATAGTTTTTAAAAAATCTTAAGCTGATTTTTAATAGATAGATAAAAACAGCATTATTATGTTAACTGAAAAAGGAAAAACATCACAACAAACATAGCATAACTTGATCTCCACCAGTAAGTCAAACACCCAAAGGATAACTGGAGCCCAGAGCCTGGTATTCTGCAGCCCTACAAACCTGTACTCACTAGCTCATGTTCTTGAGTTTGTAGGTCATGGTATTGGTTACAACTTGAAATTTCCAGTACCTTTGTGTTTACCCAAAATAGAATGTGGTGCCTAAGTCCAATTTGGAGATTCAAAGGTATGTTTAGATGTGTGTGAGTCTTGTAAAAAGAGGCCAGGTGGATAGATGTTGATCTGTAATATGAACTGAGAGTTCACGTTACAAATGATTGAGTTTTGTGGTTTGCAGCTCAGGGTGGACACAAGTGATGGGCACCATTTGTTATGATCTTTCCAATTACTCCTTCTCTTACTGAACATTGGAGATGTGAGTCTAAGGGCAACCAGAATTTTACTGCTTTTCTGTCTTTGCTGACAGGATTCATTACAAGAGAGATTTACCAATAAACATACCCTAATAGAATGCTATAAAATGAATTCAGCTCCAAGTTTTTCTTTTGTCAGAAGAGTTTGATGAAATAACCCTTGCATTGATAAAAAAAAAAAAATTATCTCCAACAATTTTTCCAATCATCATACTTAATGTTTTCTTCTTTTATTACTGATTCTGAAATCATGTTTTTCCACTAGAATGTCTTATTTCTTGCTAAAAATGTGCCTAATTTTAAACTTTGATGCTCCGATTGTTGTCTTCCTCTTAAGAAGATAATCTGTTAATTTTCTTCTCAGTTAAATCAAATCTCTCTAAAATGACTGCAAACCTCACCTTCTCTGCTGTTGGTGTTACTTTCTTTTCTCTACACAACCCTCTCTCTGTTGTTTCACTCCAGCTAACCTGATACTTAAATGAGCCTGCTATGGTTCATCAGGGTCTGAATAGAAGTGTCCATCAAGGCTACCCAAAGCAGGGAAAGCAGCAGTCGGCACTGGAGCAGCCCTGATCATTCTAGTACACTGATGGGACCACATGGAAATGTTCATCCCATCCAGATCCCAAAGCTGCTATTGATACTGCTTATGACCTTTCACTCCCACTAGAACAGTCTTTCTCAGGCCTTCTAATAATGGCTTTCTTACAAAATTTTCAAACTGTGAAGTCTAGCTTGGTATTGTATGTTTCTTCCAGCCATGAGTAAGACATGAAAAGCAAGAAATCAAACTTGGTCCTGAAAGTCTACAGAAGGTAATCAGAGCTCACAGAAACCAAGGTCCCAAAGTCAACCATTCTACAAAGTAAGGAAATATAGACACCATATAGAAATAGTCACATTCAAATGTCATTTATAATCCCCTCAGGAAGTAAGAAGGCCAATGAACCAATTTTTCTCTTTTCTTTATAGTTTTTCTCTCCTCCCCAAATGTGTTCTGTGAAGATAAATTTTATTTACTTTTATTTAAATCTGTTTTCTAATATATCCATTCAATTAGACAATGCCTATCTCAGTTATTTTCAATTTCACTTAAACAAAAACTTCTATCCATTAATGATTATTGCTGTTGTTTTAATATGCCATTCAGTCTATCCTTTATTTGATTATGCATTCACACAATACATTCCAGCAACCAGAAATTGTACAAGGAAGCTTATTCAAGTTTTTGAAGAACTGTCCTCAAAGATCTTACAGCCTATTGGAAAAACACTAAGCAAACAGTTACAATGACACATATTAAATCCCTTTCTGAACCAAGCCTTAAACCAACTGATTTTCACAATCTTTTCATCCTCTCAAAAGGCTATTAAACAGTTTTACATTGTATCACACAGCTCCCCCAAAGTAGTGTGGCTTGTCACTTGGGAAGGCTTAGTCTGAATGGCAGTGCTGCCTGACTCCAAAGGCTCACTCCTTAATCTTGAATATAATTATCACTCTAATACAGGGACTCTTTACTGCAGCTATCATTAGATATAATTTTAGTCAATCAACATAAGTTTTCATGTGTTTGTTTGTAACAAAATGCATTACAAACCTGTTCTTTCCATCTGCAAAGGGAATGATTATTGAATCTGCTTTTGTTCAAGTCATTCCATTCAATACCATTATCTCCACTTTGACCTTATTCTACTTAGCAGATTAGATATCAATGTCAGTCACAGGACAAAATTATGGGAGAGAAGGATTTAATTTAGTGGCTTGACAATTCTGTGCATTCTCATTAAAACAGGAAAAACAGAAACAAACTTGGAATGTGGGCTAAATGAGATAAACTGTAAACACATTAATTTCAATATTCAGGTGTGTCAAGTCCATTTCATTTTCACCATCAACCAAGTAAACATACATATATTGCTGAAGACCAACTATTGTATCTGCAAAGATTTTTTTCTATGTAACTGTGAAAATATAATGATTTCCATGCATTATAGTCTTGAATCCTCTGTAGAATGCTTTTGGGTATGTATGGTAGCTCCATTTCCCAGATGAGTGAAGTGAGGCACAAAAATCATGTCCAGATCAAGGAGTATAAAGGGAACAAAATCAAAATTTAACTCAGAACTCCCTATGCTGACTAGTGAATAAAGTGCTTGATGCTCAAGCATGAGGACCTGATTGCCATCTCCAGCACCCTCATGAAATTTCTACTGTGGTGGTGCCTGTCTGTAGTCCCAGCTCTGGGAGGAGATGGTAACATCCAGGAGGCTTGCTGGCCATTGACTCTAGCCTGATTGGCAAGCTCCAAGGAGATGCCCTGTCTCAAAAAGAGGAGGACAGAGTACCTGAGGATGATACCTGAAGTTGTCCTCTGGCTTTCACATGTGCATGCACATACCACACACATGTAATAATAAAATAAATAAGTAAATAAGTTGAACTATTCCTGCTGAAAGCCTACACTTGTAACTATGGGGCACCATGCATGAGGCAATAATGATACGGCACAACAACAACCAACATCTAGGGTGCACCAAAAGTATGCCAGGCATTGTTTTAGCAGTGTTCCCTCTATTAAATCTTTAGATCTTCATAACAAGCCCATGAGCAAGCCACGGCTTTGGATCTTTTTTTATGACATGTGCAGCACATTGCTATTAAAGTAGCCACTCCACCTGGAATCAGTCAGATTGGATGGTAGCAAACAGATTCTCTACAATTCAAGGCAAATGTGGATAAAATGACAAAAAAAATATATGTGACTCCCCACTGTAAGATCAAGTGTGTTATAATTTATATTCATTTCTTTAAGGAACTTAACCAGAAACCATGAAACAAGAAGGCTTAGAGTGATTGCTATATGTACCTTCAACTTTACTTAATTATGGAAACTTACTAATCCAACTTACCTTACTTTGCTTATGACTCACAGTATTTGCTGTGCTAAGAAAATCAGGAATGAAGTCCTAAGGGCTTCTTAGTATTCTCACTCCATATATTGGTAACCTTCAATAAGCTTTCAAAACTATAACAAGGACAAATTCTACCTTTCAACTTAGATTTGCAAAGCTTGGTAAGCTACATGAGTGACCCTGTTCAAAGTTTCCTGAACAATGATCTGGCAATGTACACTGAGGACAGGATAAACACTGGGTTCCTGTTATGCACTTCCTGTAAATTACTGCTCTGTTCTTATTTCTTTTGATATCACTGATTATTGAATGTTGATTTTAAAAGAGCCAACTACTTTACTGTATTTAGAAACCAGATTAAAATAGTACATCTCCTAGGCACATTCACTCTACATGGTAATTTTTACTCCATTAAGAAATGACAATAGTCCTAAAACCTAATGGAATAACAATGGTTTACAATACTGGTTTATGACCAAAAGTTCATTCAAAACTTATGAAATTATTTTTACACAGTATTTGAATGGCTTGCATAATGGTCACTGCTATCTTTTCAGCCATCCTGATGTACTAAAGTTGCTCTTAGTTGGTTTTGTTATGTTTTCAGAGTCAAGTAAAATCCACAGTGCAGCCAGGAAACCAAAAGAGAGGTGGGATTTGCCAGAGACAAAACACCCAGGCATAAGGAGCCCAGGAAATGAGTCCATCTCTATTATCCAGCTTTTAATAGGAGCCTTGGGTGATGGCATCTCTTCTCAGTCTATAAGAATCCAAAAGGAGTGAGCTGGAGAGATGGCTCAGTGGTTAAGGCATTTGTCTGCAAAGCCAAAGGACCCCAGTTCGACTCTCCAGGACCCACATAAGCTAGATGCACAAGGGGGCACATGTGTCTGGAGCTTGTTTGCAGTGGCTGGAGACCCTGGTGTGTCCATTCTCTCTCTCCCTCAAATAAGTAAATAAAAACAAAGTTTTTGAAAAAAAGAATCCAAAAGGAGTAATACAGAGCTAAAGGACATGGGACCACAAAGCCTTTTCCTGCAGAGATTTTGTATTGCTATTATGTAGGTGAAGTTTCCTATGAGGTGTCCTTCCAATAGCCCATTGTGTAGAACCAACTGAAAGGTATTATGGACAAGTAATTTTATGACTAGATGTATTCTCAGCACTCATGAGCAAGGTAGAAAGAAAAAAAATAGATCATTAGTCATAAAAATACAGGATGTCCCACAAGTTTGTTATATGACTTTTTATTTAAAGACAGTGGAATTGTGCCTTGGTTGTCAAGTGAAATATAATAGAAACTTCCACCAAAAAAATATCTGTAAGAATCACATAACAAGAAAAGGCAGTGTTGCAGTCAGGTTCACATTGCTGACAGAAATAACCTGACCAAGAGCAATTTGTGGGAAAAAAGAGGTTTATTTTGGCTTACAGGCTTGAGGGGGAAATTCCATGAGGGCAGGGAAAATGATGGCATGAACAACGTGTGGACATCACCTCCTGGCCAACATAAGGTGAACCATAGCCACAGGAGAGTGTAGCAAACTATGGCAAGGGGACACTGGCTATAATACCTATAAGACCATCACCAACAGTATACTGCCGCCAGGAGGTGTTAATTCCCAAATCGCCATCAGCTGGGAACATAGCAATCAGAACACCTAAGTTTATGGGGGACACCTGAATCAAACCACCACATTTGTGGTGTCTCCTTTAATGATAGGAATATTGTTGCAATTGTAGTAAGTTAGCTTTGCTAGCTAAAGCTGTCCCTTCCTGAATACTATGCATCATGGCACACATGAACACATGAGGATTTGTAGCACCCAGTAATAAACAAAGGAGGTATAGTAAGAAGTGATTGGTCCAGGAGCTCCAGCAACAGTTCCACACCTGTCCACTTGAAATGAAAGGACTGATACTGTGTCAGTGAGCTACAGATGGGTCTGTACCCTAGGGGATCAGTATACCAACAGGCCACACAAATATGTATGAAATTTTTGTATTAGGGGAGATACAACAAAGAGGATATCCATATGTCCCATCTGCAATGTTGTATTCATGTAGGAAGAAGATTTTACTATGCATTTGATATAATGAGCCTGTTTGTTTGTTTCTGTTTGAGTAGGGTTTGACTTCATAGCCTAGGCTGGCCCGCACTTGAAATCCTGCCTGTGCCAAGTGCTGGCTTTATATGTGCATATCACCATCATAGCTAACCCTCCCGATTAGTGACTATTGGTTAACAGCTATTCTTTATCCTTCACTTTTGTGAGTTTTAAGAACATTTTTCTATCAGTCTATGCATATGCATTTATGACTATCTTTGTTGGCAGATACAGTGAAAAAAATTCAGTCTCATTTTCTACTATATTGTCCTTTAATAATAATCCACATACAAGCCACATACAAGGCATGAGAATTTCTACCACCAGCAAGCAACCAATAATCTCTGCAGCTGGCTATTCTGTACTTCAAGTCAGTTATGACACTATCTGGGTATAGAAGCAGATCCTGTGGGTTGAGGATTCCGTTCCCAAGATGGCCTCCTCATATTCAGATGCCAATCACAAGCCCAAGTTGTTTTACCTGTTCTTCTAAACTACCAGCTACAATCAGGGGTCCCCACATGCCCTCTTTTGGTTCAGTTAACTTGGCAGAGTGGCTCACAGGCCTCAGCTTCCACATTTACTGACTTTTGCAAAGGATATCACAAAAAAAGATAGATAAAAAGACACATATGTAGGGCAAGGAATGGACAAGAATGCACCCCCACTCCAGGAACCTCTGTATGGCCAGCTGTCCGGAAGCTTTGCCCCTATGTGTTTTTCCTAGATGCTCCTTACTGAAGCACCTGACCATTGGTGGTCAACTCACCTTTAGCCCCTCTCCCTGCCTTGTAGATTGTGAGTGAGGCTCAACATACAACTCTCTAATCCTGCCACAGTCTTTCCAGGAACAAGCCTCTATACTGAAGCTACTTTGAGGTAGCAGCCATCAGGTAACTCTGTTGTGTACAGACCCCAACATTTCAGAGATTTCCAAGTATCTTAAAAGTTATATAGCATATAATAACTATGGGCTAACTCCAGAATGCATGACCCATATACCTCAACAAGGAGGGGCCAGGGGGTGGGGGTAGGACATAGATGAGCCTAATAATGGTACCAAATTGACTATATTCGCTGAGTACAAAACTAATTAATAATAATAATAATAATAAGTTGTATAGCAGGAGACAGGGGTGGATGTCAAACATCTATTTCATAATATTACATTTTGCAAAATGAACTTTTATACTCATGCCTCTAAATACCTTATGAAAAACTTGCATATTCAATCATTTATTTATTCCACAAACCTTATGGAGTGTTAACCTTATGTCAGGGATGAATGCAGTGCCTGTATTGAGAGTTACAGGACACTAGGGGAAAGGAAATATACCAATTATTTCACCAGTCAAGTAAATGCACTTGAGTTTGAATAAGCAGGAATAAATAATGTGATCTGTAAGAGTTAAAAAATGAGAAAACTTGACCTGGCTGGGCATGTCAGGGAAGGCCTTCCTTAGGAAGGACACAGTAACTTATCCATGACATTCACTGCTGAGTGGAAAAGACAGAGGTTCCAGCCCAAGGACATCACACATGCCAAGGTCCTAAATGTAGAATCTTTCAGAAACTGCAAGAAGACCAGAGAAGCTCAAAGAAATAGATAAGGTGGATAATACAGATATAGGTGAAGGTGCCATAATATATCAGATCACTGAGGGTCTTGAACAAGCCACCATAGGGGGCCTATCTTAAAGGTTTTTGATTATATTTAGAAACTACTGCATGTGTTTGATTTAAAATAGAAATATAAATATCATGAAAAGTGAAATCATGATATACAAGCAGCAAGGGCACTTTTTAATTTTCACAGGGGTTATAAAGTAGAAATTTACTAGAAAACTGAGCTTCAATAAAGGCTTAAGAAGTTGTTTCTACAGAAATTCTTGCATTTGATCATCTTTTGTTAGAGATCCAGCCTTACTTGGTCAAATCCAATCTCAGACAGCATGATGTTATTTATGGCTACACCAACTACCTTCTAAAAAATAATTGCTTACCATCAACAAACCAGAAGTAAGAGTAAGGTGAGCCACAATTTGACAGCTTTCAAATAATGACAGGAACAGGGCGATGCCAAGTATGACTTAATATAGGCCTAAAGAAAGGCATAAGTTCTAAGTCACCAAGGGTTTAATAGTCTAGTTTCTCTGCTGTTTAGAACATAAGTATAGTCTTGTGTGACCATACATCACTCAATGTCTCTGGCTTTCATTTCCCTATTCAATGCATTTTTGCTTTGTTCAGTACCCAACAGACCTGAGGATGACCAGGGGATATTTAGTACATGACACTACCAAGCATCGCTGTTCTTGAACATGCTTCACTTTATCAAGTAAGGTTGAAACAGACAAGTGAGCAACATGGTATTTCACTTAACTTCACCTTTATTTTCATTAATTTGCATGTCTGTCCTCAACAGTCCACCTCTTCCTTTAATCAGTGTTATCTGATTTCTATAATTTCCATAGTATGAAAATCTAACTGACTGACTTTTCTATACATCTCTGGAACTTGTGCCAAAGTTTCAGATCTTGCTGCCTCTCCTTAAACGACACTAAAACATTTGACTAAGAGAATGGCACATTGTTCTGCTAGAATATTAGACAATGCTACCAAACTGATGTGGGCTACAAATGTCTTCAAACATAACAGTACAGTTCACTTTTCAAAGGACTTTAGGGAGAAAAAATGTACTCTAGAAAACAATATTCATGGGAAACTGCATTCACTTCCTTCCTACTGAGATCCTCTCAAATAATAGGAAATGATGAGAAACCAATTGAGAATTCTGGGTTCTCTTGGGAAAAACATTTAAACAATAACAGTGTCTCTAACTATATGCATTCAAAAAAAACACATAAACCTTACATTTTATATAACTAATCACTAAAATTAGCCACTTGAGAATGTCTGCAACACATGTTATTGAATGCGTAAATGGAACTTAGGATATGCTAGACTTCTCTATGTTCTTTTCAAACATAACAATTTTAATCATCAAAATAAACAAATAATGTATTATTACAGTGGGAAAGAGTGGCCCATGGAGATGACTGGACCAAGGTCACACTTAAGTAGCACAGTCAAAATTGAAACCCAGGTATCTGGATTTTCAGCCATTTATGTCCTTTTAAAAGTGTTCTAAGGTAGCCAACCAAAAAACTAAAAAGCAAATCTGCAGATGGATTCCTCATGAAAAATAAGAAGGGAATTGTTTGCTTGTTTGTTCATGTGGGAAAATGGACCCAGAGCTTCCTGCATGCTAGGCTCTACCACTGTGCTGTACCTTGCCAGCACGAGCCCAAATGCTGTCTCCCCATGAGGATGTACATTTATGAGGGTCTCTGGAACACAGAACACTCTAGAGCCACTTGAAATAGTGACAAACTGGTGGGGTTAATCAAACTCTTAAAACTGAAATGCTCATTTATTTAGGGTGAAATGGAGGTACAGGAAAAAATGAGCAGAAGGACTGAAAAGCATGGATATTTCTTACTGATTGTAATTGGAGATTTCTTTGGGGTAGTATGATCCTTTCTTGGGATGGAAAGACCCTTTGAGATAATTTTGTCTGTGCAAACTATGTCTTAGTGTACAGTGTTCTATTTATCCCATCACTGACATCAGAGTCATTTAAATTTTTGTGTGTCAGGGAGAGAAAGGAAAATGTGCAAGTTATCTGTCTTTTGACATTTGCTTCCATTTTTACTTCCACTTATCTATCTGAAAGATGATTCCTATCCTAGTGTCTACAATCAGTCCAAGAGAATAAATCTAGAGAATTTAAGACAATTGGTCAACATTAAGTTAACTGATAACACTTTTGAAATACATAAGAGCTCTCACCTCTAGGCACTCATCTTCCTGCAAAGTCTGTATCTCTGCCCAGATAACTTGCCCAGTGTTTTAATTTCTCAAGATCAATGCTGTGTTCTGTTTTTTAAATCTACCTTTAAACTCCAAGCCTGGAGCAGCTATGACTCTCACAGACCCTCAAGTGCCAAGTATCACTTGCCAAGACCTGCAAGAGCCAAATATCTCTTGCCAGGCTCCCACCTGTAGCTGTAACACTCAACTCATTGGCCTATGCTATTCGGTTTCCAGTGTCTCCACCACATGGTCTCATGTTCGCATCCTCTAATAGTCAGGAATCTTAGGTCCACCTCTAGTAGTCAGGAATCTGCTCTTCAGTGAAGGAGGTCTTGTTTATAGACCTTTCTGTATCTGCTCTTATAGGTCCCACTCCCCACAAAAGGCAGTGCTTGCTTGTGCATTTGAATTGCCTGCGGAACAGTTCAGTAAAGCAAATGCCTACTTCTCCTTCAGACCAATTACATAAAACTCTAGGCACGAATCCTTTACGATATAGGGTATTGGTAAACTTTTAGACAGGTCTAACATGCATCTAAAGATATCTAAATCATTTTCTTTCCAATTTCCATCTAACAAACATGGAAATTTTATTAAAATGCACATGTTGGTTCAGCACATCTGGATGGTGGATTCCTGAGACTTTGTATTTTTTCTAAGATTCCAAGTGATAAAATCTACATTGGTTTGGAGACATTAGTTTAGTAAGAATATGAAGACTTGCAGTTTTCAAAGTGTTATTAAGACTCATTTGAGAAGTTATTTGAGATGTAAATTTCAGAAATATTGCCAGAAGTACTGAGTAAGAAATTCTGGAAATGGGACTCATTAGTCCATGTGACCAATGTTTGGCACTGTTTGATAATCCTTGGCTTAGATAGCACTACCAATAAAGATTCATGAGAGAAATGCAATGAAAGCTCTGTATACATATTTTTTAATTTTCTAATAATTACATTTTTAAAAACAGGTAAAATTTATAAACTTTGTCCATAATACTATCATTTCAACATGTAATCAGTTAAAACATGTGATCATTTACAGTTTTTTTAGATTAAGTCTTCATAGTCCAGTGTATATTCTATAGTTATATGATGTTTCATAATTCTGATTAGTCACATCTAAGGAATTCAGTAGCCACCATATTGGAAAGCAATGCTATAGATTTACACAAGTGATAATAGTATTAACTTTTATAAATGTTTTCTATGTATTAGGCATTGCTGGAACATTTATGTAAACTTTACCACAGCCTAGTATATCAGCACGGTTATCCTTGTTTTAATCAATGCTAGTGGTCTGTCAAGCCTGTTTTAATATTTTGCCAGTATAAATGTACACTCAATATGCTAATTTTGACTATTTAAAGCTGTTTTATTCATAAAAGAATAGATTAAAAATGAAAAAGATCAAAACTAGCATGAATGCAATTAGTACCATTAAGACATCAACAGTACATAAAAGCCATAATAGGTAAGATTAAAAAATCATAATTCACTACACTTTGCTATTTTAAAATATGCCTCAAGTGTACCTTGTGTCATCAAATCTGGAGCGGTTAGAATGGTCAGGATACTGAGAAACAAAGGCGTTTATTGTTGTTGTGAGGCACAGTACACAACTGACTCATTTCAAATGGAAGCAGAGACCAAGGCCCTAACTTGTGTGACCAAGTGCAAATTTTGACATGACTGTAGGTAAAAGCAAAAGGACCTCCCACAGGACCCATGTGGGAGGCAGGTATTGCAGTCAGGTTCACATTGCTGGCAGAAATCACCCAACCAAGAGCATCTTGTGGGGAAAAAAGGCTTACTTGGCTTACAGACTTGAGGGGAAACTCCATTATGGCAGGGGGAAATAATGGCACCAGTAGAGGGGTGGACATCACCTCCTGGCCAACATCAGGTAAACAACAACAACATGAGAGTTGTCAAACACTGGCAAAGGGAAACTGGCTATAATACCCATAACCCCACCCCCAGCAATACACTGCCTCCAGAGGTCATTAATTCAAAATTTTCCATCAGCTGGGGACCTATTATTCAGAACACCTAAGTTTATGGGGAGGACACCTGAATCAAACCACCACATTAGGCAGTTTGAAATTTCAATTAATATCTATAGTTGTCAATGGACCAATTTGTGAAATATTATTACAAAATAGTATGAGGAAGAAAAACTAAAAGTAATTTTTAAAAGTCTGTCTGAAGCTGGCTGTAGTGTCACACACTTTTCATCCTAGTACTTGGGAGTCAGAGGTAGGAGGATCGCTGTCAATTCAAGGCCAGCCTGGGACTAAAGAGTAAATTCCAGCTCAGCCTGGGCTAGAATGAGACCCTACCTTGAAAAAAAAAAAAGAAAGAAAAGTCTTGTTACCTGAGAATAGTATTCCAATCTTCGTAGAGTTATAATTCCACAAGTAAAACTGATACCCTGCATAAACTGGTAAATATGTAACATATGGCAAAATGTGACTACTTAAACAGAAAAATGCATTATTCTATGATGATTATTTTAAACCCAGTATGTATTTTTAAACAAGTTAACATTATTTGAAATCCTAATTAGATGTTTCAAACATAAGCCCTTGTCCTTTTTTTAAATATATTTTATTTATTTATTTGCAAGCAGAGAGAGATAGGAGACAGACAGAGGGAATGGGCATGCCAGGGGCTCCAGCCATTGCAAATGGACTCCAGATATATATGCTACTCTGGCTTTACATCAGTACAGGGGAATCAAACTCTGGTCCTTAGGCTCAGAAGGCAAGTGGATTAACCACTGAGAAACATCTCCAGCCCTTCTAGTCCTTTTTTTTTCTTCTTCTTCTCTTAACTGAAATGTCTGCATAGTTTTAATGAAAGGTGGCCTGAGCTGAAAGATTTGAATATTTTAATATAGTACTAGAAACTGTTATGTAAACCTGCTCTTATCCCCTGTGATGGTTTGAATCAGATGTCCCCAGAAACTTGTGTGTTTTGAATGCTTAGTCCCCAGCTGATGGGGATGGAGGTAAAGCCATGCCGGAGGAGGTGTGTTGTTGGGGATGCGATTAGGGATGCTATAGCCCAGCTTCGCTTTTCCAGAGTTGGACTCAGTCCTCTGCTACTGTTTTCCACCTGCTGTGGCAGAGGTGACGTCTAGCCTCTGCTCATGCCATCATTTCCCGTGCCATCATGCAGATTTTCCTTTAAGAGTGAAAAGCCATATAAACAACTTTCCTACCATGAGCTGCTTTTGGTTGGGTGTTTTGTCTCAGCAACAAGAATTACGTTTTGGGGGCTGGAGAGATGGCTTAATGGTTAAGGCACTTGCCTGTGAAGGCAGATTCTTCCACTCTACAGATCACATGTTAGCCAGATGCATAAAGGTCAGACAACTGCAAGGTTGCACATGCCCACTAGGTGGCACAAGCATCTGGAGTTTGACAGTAGTGGCTAAGGCCCTGGCACATCAATTCTGTCTCTCTCTCTCTCTCTCTCTCTCTCTCTTTCTCTCTCTCTCTCTCTCTCTCTCTCTCTCTCTTTCTCTCTCTCTCTCTCTCTCTCTCATTATCTCGCTCTCTCCAAAAAAATAAAATAAAATAAAAGTAATTACCTTTATGTAACCACAATGTCTGCCTTGAGTGACCTCTGTGTTTTTAAAAGACTGACATTAAGCCCATCACTGAAATAGACCTAAAATGAACCCAACATGGCTAAGAGAAATTCACCTCTTAATTGGGGGTGGAAAGATTGCTAGAGCCATAACTTGGGTCATTATGCACAGAGACATTGCTTCTCCCCAATAACTGAAGGCCACCCCCACAATGCAATACCTACAATCCACAGGGTGTATGACAGGGAGAAGGCTAACAATGGTTCCATCGTGGCTGTATACACACTGTGTACACAACTAATTAAAAAAAAAGAAAGAAAGAAAGAAATGGATTTGTTATGTGTAACAGTAACCAATCCCTCATAGTATTAATTATAAAATATATCAGTTTTTTTTATACTGTGTTAAGATTTGAAAATCTAACCCAGGTGTGATGGTGCATACCCAAACACCGAGCACCCAGGAGCAGAGGTAGGAAGATCATATCTGAGGTTAGCCAGGACTATCCAGTGAGTTACAAACCAGCTTGGGCTACAGTGTGAGATTTGTCTCAAAAATAAATAAATAAAATAAACAAAACAATGAAGAATATGGTACCTCTTGAATAAAGGAGTATTTTCTTTTTATTGATTTATTTATTATTTATTTCCAGGGAGGGTCTCAGTGTAGTCCAGACACTTCTGAAACTCACTTGGTAGTCCAGGTTGGCCGCTAACTGACAACAATCCTATTACCTCAACCTCTCAAGTACTGGGATTAAAGACATGAACCACTATACACTATACTTGGCTTTTCATTTAACTAACTAATTAATTAATTATATTATATTATTATTATCACCATTATTTTGTTTAGGGTTACTTTCTGGCCAGGAAAAAAAAAGTAGAAAAAATTCAGGAATTTCATCTTGATAAAATCAAGGCTTTAAAAAATACTGATGTGTTTACTTGGTAGAGAAACAACTTTTTCCTTCTTGGTGACCTAGGACATAATGAAACAATGATGATGACTAGCCTTGGTAGAAAGAGACTTTGGTCATGAACTATTGTGATTTGAATAGTTTCATCATGTGAAAAAGAGACTGGAAAATAAATAATTCTGTTTTCATTTATTTTTGCTGCATGCGTGTGCTGTAGGTCTTGAAAGGAGAGGGTAATATTTATCTGCCTAACCTTGTATCTCAAAGTGTCCAGCATGCAGTGGGCTCAGAAGTACTTGTCACATAAATATTTGCTGAGTGAACACATAAAAGCACCTTCTAGATATTGGTTGTTCCATTTCAAAACCAAATAAAAGTTCCAAGTGTGCCAGTCATTACTGCAGAGCCAGTCTGCATTATTCCTTCATTGAACGATGGAGGCAGGAGCCGGGGATCAGCCTCCTTCACCTGCAACGTGTCACTGAATGCTCCCCAGTCTCAGCCAGCAGATAAGCATTGTCAACAGCTTAACCCAGTAACTTTCAAAAATAGCATACTTGATGGAACTGGAAATTTAGGTGTGTGCTAGAAAGAAACCATTTATCTCTGGTTTTAAGAATAGAACAACAACAGATATGCCCCCCTGGGAGATGTAAAATATTGCTTAAGACCTATTATAAGCAAGCAAGTACATAGTCGGAAGAAAAGCACTCCTCATCAATAAGCTATAATATCTCACATTTCAACTGATCAGGTAAATCAGGTTGAGAACTTGAGGGTTGTGGGGAAGCACTATGTTTCTTTAAGATCCCAGGCAAGTGTGCGTGCGTGTGTGTGTGTGTGTGTGTGTGTGTGTGTGTGTGTGTGTTCAATAGCCCTGGCAGTTTTCCTCAAAATTTAAATGATCATTTGCACAATGAACCAAGTTGTTGTGGGCTTCCTGGTTCATGTTGGCTTCCCCCTCCACCCCCAGGGTTGGGGGTGGTGATCTGGTGAGGCATTTTCATCCCTTGCAGACAAGTCCGGCTGCTGTTAATGCTGAAAATAGCTCAAATGCCCTCAGCACAGTAGCACCACCCAGCAGCTGGGATTCTTTCCCTCTCTCATTTGCCTTCTCTCCTGCCCTTCTTTTCCCTTCAGACTCTTGGATTGGACTTCATCTTAAACCTGTGGAGTTCAAGACCTTTTAAAAACGGCTAAACAAACGTTCTCTACATGTAAAAGGCCACTGACTCCTGCTTCCTCTGAGCAACTGTGCAACTCGGCTGCCTCCAGGTAAGGTTTGAATGCTGGAATTATTTAATTCTTCTGATATGTTCATGACTAGTGCCTTTAGAATAACTTTTTTGAGTGAAAACCAGAGGCTGCAGTGATTCCCAGGTAAATACTGTGCTCAGGACCTAAAAGAAGCACGGGTATGCTTCTGTGGCTTGAATTGTCCCCTTTGCCTGGAGCTGTCTTATGCCTGGGGCTGCTGCACTGCACCGCGCCGGGCAGCTGAGCACAGGAGTAGAACTCTAACCATGATTACCACTGCAGTAAGGGAACTTCTCAGACATCATAATTTTGTTGTTTAGACTGCTTTCTTATTTTTAACTTGGTAAGGGTAATTTTCAAAACAAGGGCAAAAAAAAAAAAAAAAAAAAAACTGCTGCCTGAGCAAAGAAAACATATTAGTAACTGTTCAAGGACAGCAAGATGACTGTGTCACACTAAGTTCACTTTGAATCACCGATTTGCTCATTGGTACTGTGGAAGGAGGTGTTTTTTGGAGGGGAGAGGGATAAAGGATTGGTTAGGTTTTGCTATGGATGTTCCTGAAGCAGTGAGGGTGACTCCTTTTTAGAATTGCTTGCCCAAGCTAAACTTAATCTCTTGCTAGGTGCATTTACTGGCAGATTTTTCCCCCTAATGTGACACTAAAATATTTTTGGTCATTTTATGGCCCTCCCTTTTGCCTTTCTTATGCTTGCACTTGACATTCTGCAGAGGACTTTGATCTATGGACTGGAACTTCAAACATAGAGTTTATTTTGATTGTATTTACTATGCTCAGTAAAAAGCTTCCCCCCACCCCCTGAATTCTTTGATAGTGTTTCCTTCAAATAATTTACTGGAGCTTTGGTTTATCTCACTGGTATGCTTAGATTTTATTTTTATCAGAACCCACAACTGAAAGAAAAGGGATCTCTGGCAAAGTTCTATCGCCATGTAGACTTCATGACAACTACCACTCAAGATGTCCAAGCAAGCAGCTTAGACCAGAGTCTATCAGGCCCTCCTGAGTGTCCTGCTTCCTCAAAATGACTGTGTGCCTTGGGCCTAACTGTTGCTTTATTTAAACATGAGCACTGACACTTCTGGAATTTAAAGATGCTTTTTCTTCCCAAGAGTTTATTGGTGTTACAGACCACATTTCAAAAGAAAACATGTATTTAAATGGCATAGTGATCTTGGGAGTAACAAAAGCAAAACCAAGAAAGAAAAAAGCAGAAAATAAAGGGAAAAAAGTTTAAAGGAATTTCCAAATATCCTCATTAGCCAAAGTTTCACTACACTAATGAAACTTCTCAGATGTGTGGAAGAAGTAATGAAAAAAATGTATTGCCTAAAATGGACAAAATATAACCCTTGCTAGTCATTAGTCTGTTCTTAAGTGCTGTCATTGTTTTCAAAAGCTCATGTAGGCTATTGCATTTGTTTGCTACTCTTTTCTTTGCTATTCAAGTATAGGTTATTCCAGAGTCCTCCACAAGTTACTGAGTTTGCTGTTCCTTAGCATCCTGCCTCTGCATGTTCTGTTGAATGAGGGATAGAATGAGCCTAATCCTGTCAGGAGACTTATGAGGTCCCAGGCTGTGGCTCCACAGAGCTGATGCAGTGAATCCTGCTAAGAAGGAAGGAGGCAAGTGGATGGGTGGACGTATGGAGAGAAAGCTAAGGGAATGTTCTGGAAGAAGTACCCTAACGTAGCACAGGAGGTAGAGTAGTTTGGGTTACTAGTAGAAAACTTTAGAAACGTTCATTCACCTTTTTGAAGTTTCCAAATCCTGTACATTCCTTTGCTACTTTTCCCTCTCCACAAATCTACAGGATAAGCAAAGCATATCAGGCATCACATGCTGTGAACACTCAACTTTTCAAATCCCCCAGTTATTTTGGTTAAGTGCTTCACACTTCTGGGGATCTCTGAGAGGTTAAAACTCCAGATTAGTAGTGGGAAGACTAGGTGTAGCAGTGCTAAGCAGCCATGTGTTGTGAGAACCAGTACCAGTTCAGCTGCAAAATCAAACAGGAAGAAACTGGTTAGGAAGATGCGTGGATGGCCATCCCCTCCAGACCAGACTTGATCTGTCCCTTGTGCTGCTTTCTCCATGCCCATCTGTTTAACTCTGAAAAGATGGATTGTTCAAAAGTGAAACTCAAGGAGAAACCTAGCCCAAGCCTCAGAATTTCTCATAGGTTCCACATGAAAGAAGTATTCTACCCAGCCCTGCTCGAAACTTGGCCCATATTTCCCAGAAGCATCATGAATGTCAGTGAGCCTGGATGTGAAACAGAACCCAAAGCCAGGTGACTTCTGCTGACTTGGAAGCTTTGTTGTCTAAGCAGAGAAGCTATAAAACAAGGACTTTCCTTATTTCTATAACTTCTACTGCAATTTCATGTGGATATGTGTTTTTCCTGTTTTTTTTTTTCTATGCTATTTTAAAGCCAAGTTCAATTCTAATATGAATTTTTGTAGCTGTGGTATTTAAGCATTGGCAAATACAAGCCTGCCTTTTAAATTCCAGCATGTTCTGGGTCACAGTGGTGTGAACATGTTGGTATAATTCAGCTGAAGGAAGGAAGTCCCAAGAGAGCTATGGAATGTCTTTCTTTGCTTAAATATACCTCTGTGCTCTGAGGAACACACAGTAACATTTTGTTCAGGTCCATCCACTTCACAGTATGCCTTCTGTTCACTTGCCAAAGGTGGTGTCAAATATATTGGTGGAAAAATAATAAACTTTCAGATTTTTTTTTTCTGCTTGCTCAACTGATATACTCATAGGGAACATTGTAAGCTTTGAAAAGTTTGCTACTTACTTGTAAACTGAGAATAAAGTAGTGCTCAATATAGTCAACTTCTCTCATAAAGGTTTGGTGACCTAGAGATGAGGTATGTGCTAATAACCAAATGGGACCCTGTTGTAAGCCTATGTGTATGTGTGTGCATGTATGTAAGTGTGTGTGTAGGGTGTTGAAAGGTGGGAGTCAGAGACAGAAGGGATTTGCAAACTTTGTTCAGCAAATCTGTCACCTCAGAAACAGAATCAAGCCTGAGATTTGAAAACATTCCTTTGTTGCTCATATAAATTTGTGTTGGATGAACATTGAAATATGTTTTATATTATTTTGTCATTAAAAACATAAATAAAAAACATAAATCATTAGGATTCCAGGCATAATAAATAATCTCTAATGAAAATATGGCTATTTGGAGACTACACAATTGCCGATGAATGTGCATGAACCTGTCTCAGAAAAGTCTTTATGGCTTTGTGGACATCTTAAGATGCAAAGATACTCAGAGAACCAAGGTGTAACTTGACATTTTCTGAGCTGGAAGATTTGGAAACTCATTTGAAGAATTTTGATAGAAACAAGTTTGTGAGCTCAATCTATACAGATTTATTTGGACCATACTCATGACACTTACAGATACAGATTTATAAGAGAATTAAATTCACATCAAATTTTATTTTGTAAATTTTATAGTCACTTTTTATATATTCCCCAGTAACCATGTAAAGCCAGATGCACAAGGTAGTGCATGCAAACTCCAGACACATGTGCCACCTTGTGCATCTGGCTTTACGTGGGTTCTGGGGAATCAAACCTGGGTCCTTTGGCTTTGCAGGCAAGTACCATAACTGCTAAGCTATCTCTCCAGCCCACAAAATGCACTTTTATTAAAAATAACATTTTTAATTTAGAAGTTGAGTTGCAAAATGACTCTTATTAACTCAACCCTAGGCAAAGCATTTTAAAGCTAGCAGTAACAATATTTGGGGTTAATGTATGTAGGAACTACATTCTAACATTCCTTTAACTATTGCTAGTGTAAGATTATTGGTATATATGATATGAATATCCTAAAACTAGTACAGGAAACAACAGCAATCCAGAGCCACCCAAGAAAGGAGAATGTTACTAGATACATCATGGTAGGTGGGTTTTAACATTTTCAAACAACCTTATTAATGGAGATATTCACAAAAAGAGAAACAGAGTGGAGCATAAGAGAACTTGTCTTATCTTTTTGATACTTACATAGTAATGGAGAGTGTCAACAAATGTATCATGGTAGATGAGTGCTAATATTTTAGACATCTTCTTCATCTGTAACATTAGAAAAAGGAAAAGACAAAATTTCCGTGCTAAAAATAAACATCAAATTCACATATATGCAAGTGTTTCTATAATTCCTACAAAAGCTTTATTTCACATATGAATTTATTTGTCATTTAAGTAAAATAAATCAGTAATTTAAAAATCTTTTAGTGCTTAATTTGCTGTCAGGAAAAAATGAAGTTCATGTAATATTTGCATATGCCTCATGGTTATATTATCATAGCCTAAATTTATGTATATGACAATTCATTTTCTTTAAACACTCAGCATGGGTCTGATAGGTGGAAATCACAAAGTCCCTCCCATGATAGATCAAACTGGATGATTTACATGGTAGAGATAAAATAATCTTCTTTAGAGAAGTCATAATTACCCCACCAAAGTTTTGGCTGTTGTGTTGTTTTATGAAACAAGAAGCAATACTGGGGATAGAGGGGATAATTCAAAGGCAGAATGCTAGCCTAGCATGCATAATGCTCTGAATTTAATCCCTAGCATGACCAGAAAAAGAAAGAGGAGAAGAAGGACTTGAAATATAATTTAGCAATTTCAGTACTAAAAGTATACAATCATCTTAGGATCTTCTTTCCAAGACAGCCTCTCAAAAATGAATGTGCATTATTTGTGGGTGAAATGGAGGAATTTCTCTAGGGGTAAGGAGACCTACTTATTGCTATTCTCATTCCTGGGATTAATACTTAGAAATCATAGAGTAAGAAAGTTTAATGATGATGTGAATCATCCCTGTACCTGTAGTGGGGCAGTGCAGGCCACTTGAGTCAACAGCAAGGCTATAAATAGAATGGAGAAGGAACGGACCTCTCTCATCTCATCTTGACAAGTGATGGTCATTCCCTCAGCTTCTGGTCCCACTGTGTATTTTCTTTCCTCCTGGGAACCTTTTCTCTTCTCTTATTTTCATTTCTCTATTGCCCAGAGAAACAATGGTCATTCCTGTAGACTCCAACATTCTCGAGCTGACAGTGGAGAAATATGTTTCAGGTACACTCACAAACATTACAGAACTAGCCCGTGGACCCTGAGCCAGGAGATGTGCAGGTGCCGCACTTGTATTTAATGACTGTGGTGCAATTCACACTAGAATACAAGTAGACTGAATGAGATTGCCATTTCAATTGTTAACAATCCTTGTTATTTTAGAACAACTTAAAATTTATAGAAAAAAATTGGGAAGATAAGACAAGTCCCAGTAAGGTCCATTCCAAGTTTCTTCTAGGACTAACATTTCCAGCAAAATGATACTATACAATATTTAATGACATTCATTGATATTGATCTATTATTGTAACCAATGTCCATACATAATCCATAGCTTCTTAGTTTCAACTGAATGTCTTTCCACTCTCTTGGGATCCTAGCCAGAATATTATATTACATTTATTCATCTTATTTCTTTATAAAAGTTCCTCTTAGATGTGATAGCTTCTTTCCTGGTTTTTGAAGGCCTTGCCAGTTTGATAGAGTAATTGACAAGTCTCATATGTTTTTCTCATAACTAGACTGGACTTATTGACTTAGAAGAGAAAAACCACAGAGAACCACAGAAAAAAAAGGGCCCTTCTCATCATATCATTTCCAGGGTGCATAGTATGGACAGAGCATTTGATAAATTTCTCTATCTCAAAGGTACCTCCCCTTCTGTGCTGTACTAAATTATCTATTTTTGCCATTGCCATAACAAAATGCAAGACAGAAATAAGGAAAGAAAGGTTGCTTTTAGCTCCATTTCAGGGAAAACAATCCATCATGGTGGGCAGACTTGACAATAAAGCTCTGTGTCCATGAGTTTTGGGTGTTAGTACTCACATGGTAAAGAAACCCAGAAGCAGAGAGATAAGCCTGAACCTGAGGTGTGTGTAACTCTCAAAACTAGGGGCTTACTTTGGCTGCTTAGGCACCATATGCCAAAGCTTCCTTTAAAAAGCTGGGACCAGGGATGGAGAAATGGCTTAGTGGTTAAGGTGTTTGCCTGCAAAAGCTAAAGGATCCCCATTTGACTCTTCAGGACCCACGTAAGCCAGATGAACAAGGGGCCGCATGTATCTGGAGTTCATTTGCAGTGGCTGGTTGCCCTGGCTGCCCATTCTTTCTCTCTCTAATAAACAAATAAAATATATTTTTTTTAAATCTGGGACCAAACATTCAAAAACATAAGCCCATAGAGGCCATTTCCAATTCAAGCCATAACATGGGCTTTTGAGGAGGTTGCAATTGCACACAGCCCACACTGAGATATGGCAGATCTAGTCTTACTCCTGTGTGTCAGAATCTCTTCATAAATTGTTTGGAATTTTTCTGCAAGGGATATTTGTCTATTTCCCTCCAATTGTTTAAATTCAATGATTTAGTCATGTTATCACATGCAATTTTCTTCTATACTTTGAGTCATAATCCGATGTTGTTTTACTCTTTTCTCTCAAATTATTACACTTTTGGTCCTGGGTATTTCTTTCAATTAATTTTAATGACCCTCTGACATGTACTTATGATTTAAATTTTCTTTTTGTAGAACTACAAGGTGCTGCAGGCTTATTGTGTATATTTCCTAATCCCCAAATCAGCTATTTCTTCAAAGAACTCTATGCTTTTGTTTTGTTTTATTTTGTTTTGTTTTGTTTTGTTTGGAAGGAGGGTCTCACCCTAACCCAGGCTATACTAGAACTCACTCTGCCTCCCAGACAAATCTCAAACTCACAGAAATCCTCCTATCTTACCCTCCTGAGTACTGGAATTATAGTATAGGTACACATCACCACAACTGGCTCTGCTCACTGTTGTTCAAGAATAGTATTAGTAACCAACACCAGGGCACGCATTTTAATTTTTAATTGAGGCATTTCAAAATCATAACCAGGCTTTAAATTTTATACTTCACTGAAAGAAAAATATAAGCCAAAGAGGAGTGAGAATTATAAAAGAAGTATGAATGTGCCAATGTAATCACTTGCCAAATGTTACAAGTAGGCCGGTTGAAACCACTTGTCAATAGAGCAAAAAGAATTGAGTTTGTAAGTCATCATAGTTTAAAATTAAAACTATCTTCTTTTATGAAAAGCTAATTTTGTATTAGAAAAGACAAAACAGAAACATTGATATTTTATTCTGAAGTACATTTAGATCAGATTTAAAAAGACAAGGTTGGATTTGACTTAATAGGAAAGTACATGTACACTTTAAAAAGGCATGCAGCTTTAAAACATTGCTTTTTGGTTACTTTAGTCCATTGAAAATGGTGATCCAAACAGTTTTGAATTGGTTTCATTCCAGTTGGAACTTTGCTTTTCACATGATCCATTTAGTAGCATTTCTTCCATTAGATTTGCAAACCTAAAAACATTGGACTGCTTAAAGTTTACCTACAAGTCATACTCAAAAGTTTTGTGTTTGTGGCTGGATAGATGGCTTAGTAGTTAATGTACATGCCTGTGAAGCATAAGGACCCAGGTTCGATTCTCCAGGTCCCACATAATCCAGATGCATATGGTGGTGCATGCATCTGGAGTTCATTTACAGTGGTTAGAGGCCCTGAAGTGCCCATTCTCTCTCTCTCTCTCTCTCTCTCTCTCTCTCTTCCTCTCTGTCTCTAATAAATAAATAAGTAAAAACAAATCTTTAAAAATATTAAAAAAAAGTTTTGGGCTGGAGAGATGGCTTAGCGGTTAAGCGCTTGCCTGTGAAGCCTAAGGACCCCGGTTCCAGGCTCAATTCCCCAGGACCCACGTTAGCCAGATGCACAAGGGGGCGCACACATCTGGAGTTCCTTTACAGAGGCTGGAAGCTCTGGCGCGCCCATTCTCTCTCTCTCTCTCTCTTTCTCTCTCTCTCTCTGCCTCCTTCTCTCCATCGCTCTCAAATAAATAAATAAACAAAAAAATTAAAAATAAAAAAAATAAAAAAGTTTTGTGTTTGAATTGACTTTTGAGATATTTTAAAAATATGAAACATCCAAGTTTTAGAACAAATTCTTAATTTTTAAACATCTCAAAATGTTGAAAAGTTGTAGATACTAAATGAATTTACTGAACATCCATCCTAATAGACTTCACAAATAAAATTTGGATCCATAGATCAAAACTATTTTCTAGTCCAAACTTATGTCTATTTGGAAGTAGGGAAGTATTCCCTTCTTCTGTTCATCCTCTTCCTTATCTTTTTCCTCCTTTTCTTCATATTCCTGTTTATTTTCAGATCACTAAAGAACATGAGTTACAAGAAACTAATAAAATGATAAAAAAACTGAGTGAAAAAAATAAACTCAATGGACAAAATTTTGTGAAAAGAATAATAAAAGTCATTAAGAAGTTTTCAATGACAGCTACTTGTCTGTGTATAAAATACATTGCACTTTATTCTGGCTTTGGGCAACATCACAAATGAATTTCATATTTACTCAAAGTCAGCACATACACTTTGTCTCAGGTGGCAAGACCTATTACCATAAACATAGTTCCAGAAAACTTGCCTCAACAAAGTAACAGTTTTCATGAAAGGGTGAGAAAACGTGATCATACTGAGATGGTTATCATCCTTTCAGTATTTTCCTTATTTTGATCATAAAAATTCAAAAGAACTGAAGGCTCACAATCATTTGTGTCTACATTATAATTTGACATTTTTATATATGTCCTCTTTCTAATCTGTATTCTGAAAGACTAAATAAGGTTATACATGTCACAGAAAACATTCACCAAAGACCATCTCAT
Organism: Dipus sagitta; assembly: GCA_036346955.1. Classification (NCBI taxonomy): domain Eukaryota; kingdom Metazoa; phylum Chordata; class Mammalia; order Rodentia; family Dipodidae; genus Dipus; species Dipus sagitta. Next base: position 213,579,407 of record CM070770.1, read on the forward strand.
AATTTTTGGTAAACATTAAAGCCTAGTGCAGTTAGCATTTTATCTGTACCTATTAACTAAGAATGATCTTACAGATCAAATGAACTAATCTGACTAGTAAAATAAAATCATTTTCTGTGATATCAGATAACTTCCTTTAATTCCTTAAGCAAGGTCATAATTCATTGAATGAAACATTTAAAAAAGCTTCTCTTTATGTTGCTTCAATTATTCACTTTTAAGTCCATTCACTCTTTTGTAGAAATTATATGGAATTTTTAGTTTAAAACAACATCTGGCTAGTGGCGGGCTTTAATCAATACAGAAAAGAGTAATGAAATCTAAGATATACTTTCAAGAAAATAATTCATGATCAAAGGAAGGAATTACATCAATCTTAAAAAGAATATATTAAGCCGGGCGTGGTGGCACACGCCTTTAATCCCAGCACTTGGGAGGCAGAGGTAGGAGGGTCGCCATGAGTTCGAGGCCACCCTGAGACTCCATAGTGAATTCCAGGTCAGCCTGGGCTAGAGTGAGACCCTACCTCGAAAAACCAAAAAAAAAAAAAAAAAAAAAAAAAAAAAAAAAAAAAAAAAGAATATATTAAAACTTTCTGTTATAAAAGTATAAAGAAATATGTGAACTTCTAAAAAGTAACCTTACATACTGTTGCCTTGAGGTAGAAGAAGGAGATTTCAATTAAAGAGGTGTATATTGCACTTTAATTGAATTCATAATGTCTTGTGTTTGAAGATAAAGGGTAGATATAGGGACATTTGTTAAATCATTCTTTTTATCTATTTAATGTCTGAATAAGGACATTCATGAAAAAGCTTCTCCTTTTAAGTCTCATACATTAAACTTAAGATATACTCTACATGAAGGAAAAAATTATAAATTAATTTTCAGTTGTAGTTTTGTTTTTTACTTAAAGCAGTGCAAATGTTCCAAAAATTTATAATGAAATAACAATGGTATAATGTTTAGCTTATATTTTTACCTAGAGTTCAAAATGTCCATAAATGGTGAGTATGAGTTTAAATAAAATTAAGTTCTTGGCAGGGGAGATACTATGATCATGAAACTGGTTTTCCCATGGTGAGCCTTATCCATTACTCACTGGATATACTGACTCTTGCAATTTCCCCAAATGTGGTAAACTCAACTGAATAATTTTTGGTAGTGGGGGTCTGCATTTACACTAATTTTTTTGTTTATTTATTTATTTATTTGAGAGCGACAGAGAGAAGGAGGCAGAGAGAGAGAGAGAGAGAGAGAATGGGCGCACCAGAGCTTCCAGCCTCTGCAAAGGAACTCCAGATGCGTGCGCCCCCTTGTGCATCTGGCTAACATGGGTCCTGGGGAATTGAGCCTCGAACCGGGGTCCTTAGTTTTCACAGGCAAGCGCTTAACCGCTAAGCCATCTCTCCAGCCCTACACTAATTTTTTTAATTAAGTTATTTAGCAGAAAAATATCTTCTGTAAATCTATGATTCAAGATCACTTTTGTGACTTTTCAGACTAGCACTATTATAAATAAAATATGTTTAACCTATCAAATAATTTGTCATGCTTTATGAAAATTTGTGATAAGGTTTGAGTGTGATTGTGAACAAATGATGTATTATCTTAGGGCTGGAGAGATGGCTTAGCAGTTGAGGTGCTTGCCTGCGAAGCCTAAGGACTCAGATTTGATTCTCCCATTATCCACATAAGCCAGATATACAAGGTAGCACATGCCCCTAGAGTTCATTTGCAATGCTTAGAGGCCCTGGGGTACCATTTCTCTCTCTTACTCTTTCTTTCTTTCTTTCTTTCTTTCTTTCTTTCTTTCTTTCTTCCTTCCTTCCTTTCTTTCTTTCTTTCTTTCTTTCTTTCTTTCTTTCTCTCTCTTTCTCTCTTTCTCTCTCTCTCTCTCTCTCTCATCTTCATCTCTATCTCAAATAAATAAATAAAAATATTTTTAAATGTATATTATCTTAGCTTTTTGACATTGGGTTTGGGATAATGAAGAGAAAACAAAGGATTTTTGTTTAAAAGTATTAATGTAATTAATGTAAAATAACACAGACAGTTATTTTAGTTGTCACAGAGCTATAGAAAACAATTATAGCATTCCATATGCACAAATGTTCTGTTAAGATGATACTATGCAAAGGGTTTTTAATTTAAAAATTTCACTTTATAACTCAATGCATTTCTTATCATTTAATTTATTTAGCAAAATTCATGTAAATATGGCAGTTCATTAATATTTATACTCAACATTTCTTTATTAACACAGGGGGAACGCTAGTAACTTTTCATTACCATTGGCAAGAATCATTGCTTAATTTTAAAAATGCTTATTCTCATTTTTTCTGTTTTCTTTTTGGAACTAATTCATATATAGTCTGACAGTTTAGTACAGTCCAAAAATCATTATAATTTTAAATCAGTACATTGAAATAAATCTATTTTACATTTTTTTATGTTCCTGACTATAGAGAAGGCAAAATTTTACCTCTTCCCTATAGGGTTTTAATATTTGTGGAGGGGGGGGTAGTAAGCATAAGAATTAAATTGGCACTAGGCAAACCAACAGGAAGAAAGCACACAATGTATGGAATGCAAGTTTTTCATGGCATGGGAGCCTTCATAATGTAGAAGTGAAGGCTCAAAGACATGTTTAACTTTTTAAATTTTATTTATTTATTTTCAAGCAGAGAGAGATAGAGAGAAGAGAAACAGACAGAGAGAGAATGGGCAGCCAGGGCCTCCAGCCACTGCAAACGAACTCCAGACACTTGTGCCTCTTGTGCATCTGCCTTACATGGGTCCTGGAAATCGAACCTGGGTCCTTTGGCTTCGCAAGCAAACGCCTTAACTGCTAAGACATCTCTCCAGCCCAACATGTTTACTCTCGAGGACTTGCATACTAAACTAGACAGAAAATAGGGCATTGTGAAAATATGACTAGGTTCAGGTTAGGTAGTTATCTAGAAGATGAAGTTGCTAATAAGGTGTGTTTGTGCAGATTTCTAACAACCTGTCTTCTGTCCTTGATAAGAATGGGGATCTTTCTCATGGGAATTCATCTCATGATTTTAAGAAATAGAAGGAAGGTCAGAGTGGTCATGTATCAGCCTTTTGTAAAATGACCTAATCCAAAATGGTCAGTATGCCAGAGGGGTATATTTGGGGGCTACATGTTCTACATTTCCTCACAAAGTCAATGAAAGTGTTAAAAATAAAAACATTTTAAATAAACGTCAAACACATGAGAAATCATGCACTTCTAATAATGTAAGGAATAACTTTTAATTTCCTCATGTCATTGATATTAAAGCTGAGAATTCAAGTATTACATAAAATATGTAATGTTTCAAAATGAATGCAGAAAATCGCTTTTAATTTCTGGTACTGGACACTGTTGACTCCCTGAGCTTGTCTCCTTTGCTTTCTGTGGTGCTGGAGGCTCCTGATTTCCCTTCAGGGTCTGATTGCACCCTCTGATTACACCCTCTGATTTCACTTACAGTTGCCTCTTTCTTTGCCTAACTGCACAGTTATTCCCAAGGGTTCTGTCCCTGTTGTATAAATCTCAATAACCTTCCTGAATTCACCTGCTTCCTCTTCACAATGACCACACTGTCCCTGTTCTCCTTCACAACTTCCAGACTCCTTTCCCAAATAGTTTATGTGAATGCCTTCTGAGTATTCAAACTCAACACTTCTAGAACTCAGTGTCTATCTCCTAAGTCTTTATCTGCTTTTCTTCTCTCTCTGGGCTATATCTTGGATAATGGGATCAATGGAATAAAAACCTTAGGCAAGCAATTATTTGTTGCTTCATCCCAACTTAGTCATTGATTCTTTAATGCCATCCATTTCCCTCCTTAAAAGGATATTTCAACACTCTTGGTGAGGATTTCTCAGTAGTACCCTGGCTACTTTCTGCATTCTTTCTCTCTATCTTCCAGTCTAATCTCTTCCAGCCATAATTATCTTGCCAAAATGTAAGTTTCATACATAGGTCCCATCAATCAAACATTTCATTACCATCCTATAGCACCTCTCCAGAAATGATCATATCAACCTATGGAGGGGAATTTGGTGCATTGTGTTTAAGCATCAATAGTCTGTGTTTCCCAAGAGAAAAGGCAGAGCTGGCATTTCCCTGACTCATTAGTAAGGAAAGGATGTGGCTCTCTGTTTTGCTTGAAACAGAGATCCAATGTCAGCCCTGCTATTTGCCTTGAAGAACGGCTTTCCTCAGCTCCTCCTGACACAGTATTGACAATCCTCACTAATCATTCACTTCATTGCTAATTATTATATACTAATGTAATGGATGTATGAACAAATGCTAAATAATAGCACTTTTATAAGAAGTGGGCTATTGAAACCACAAATTTCATATGATTCACATGTAATGGTAAGTGCTCCATATAGGGTATTGAGAAATAAATTACAGATCATAGAAGGATCCTTATGTTAATAATTCATTTAATGAACATATTACTTAAAGTACTAAAATAGTTCATTGTGGGGCTGCAGAGATTTCTCAGTGCTTAAGGCACTTGCCTGCAAAGCCTAAGGTACTTGGTTCAATTCCCCAGTGCCCACAAAAAGCCAAATGCACAATGTGGTACATGTGCTTAGAGTTTGTTTGTTGCAGTGATTAGAGGCCTTGGTGTGCCCATTCTCTCTCTCTCTCTCTCTCTCTCTCTCTCTCTCTCTCTCTCTCTTTCTATCTACCTCCCCCCTCAAATAAATAAATATTTTTAAAAAACAGTTCATTGTACTAGTAAACTTCGATGTTCCTTTCTGATTCATATACAGGATCATTCTTCTTAAACTAGTAAGCACAGCAAAGGATTAAAATACCAAGATATAAAATACAAAAGCAATGAACAGATGTAGTGGTGCACACACTTGTAATCCCAGCACTTGGGAGGCTAACCAAGGAGCATTGTGAGCTTGAAGCCAGCCTGGGTTACTTTGTGAGACCATGTCTCCAAAAAGACGATGATGAAATGATGTTCTAGGAGAACAGAAAAAGTTTCTACTCACTGAATTATTACTACAATTCGAGTAACTTCAATTAGGGTGATAAGAATTGTGAAATTATAAATTTTAAGCTTTTAATTCTTTTAACATTTATTGCTTCATCGGTCTTGATGTCCTTTAATTAGCAATGACTAAGGTCAGCCTGGCCTCTGTGACAGTTGCAGGAATTTTCCCTTTGTCATGCAGCTCATAATGAAATTATGAAAAGAAGACACAGAAGTCTATGAGTGCAGAATCTATAATTAAAATAAGAACCAGCAGTAAATAACAAAAGGACCTGTAGATCTGAGCTAAGTGAAATGAATAAGAAGTTTGACTACTTCATATGAGAGCTAGTGGAGGTAATAAAGTTTGCTCAGAATAAGAATACCTTCTATCAACAAAAGACAAAAGATGTAGAAAGTTTAGTTGTGATTTCTTCAATAACAGAGAGATCAGTTATCACTGTGACTTTAAATACAAGTGAATTTTTGAGTTGTCCTTGGTCCTTAGGAAAAAAAATCTAAGCACAATAGTCTATACTAATATATGTTAATCATCTATATGTTGTAGATATATTGTTGTATTTGCTCATATTTAAATATCAGAGAAGGATCATTTCTAAAATTACCTAAGAAATATGTATATGACTTTAGAGAAAGGCTTTTTTGAGCTATCATTATGAATTTTCAAGATAAACACTAAAAACATCTAACAGATATTTAAACGAGATTTCTCAATAAATAAAGACATTATTCAGTATAGCTATGAATCTAAGCTTTTTCCCCCCATATGCCTAGGTGTTTTCTTTGGGTCATGTAAGGAAGTTAAAAAATATGTTGGGGGCCAGGCATAGTGGTGCACTCCTTTAATCCCAGCACTGGGAAGTCAGAGGTAGGAGGATTGCCATGAGTTTGAGGCTAGCCTGAGACTACATAGTTAATTCCAGGTCAGCCTGGGCTAGAGCAAGACCCTACCTCAAAAAACCAAAAAAAAAAAAGAAACTTGGAAGATTTGTTTACTTTGAATTATATTTAAAAGGCATGTACAGTTGTAATATAAATGCACACATGCATTATTCTTGTGTTTGGATTAAATCTATTAACTTTTATCATGTAATTCAAAATAGCAATCATTTTAAATAAAATATTTTTGCTTGTGACAAATTATTCAGTTAGACTGATAATTCTTTTGCTCTATACTATTATTCACATTTTTTGAAGTTAGCAAGAGGGTTGATTTATTTAACAAAATCAATGTTTTAAAATAAAACTATCTATATGCAACTAAAGAAAGATCTGATTTCTACTGCCTTGCACATTTTTATTTTCCATATCTCTTCATGATCTCATATATGAACAGTAGCTGGGCTCTTGTGACATTTCTTTTCTAGTGATCAATATTGTTCTAGCTGACAAAGTCTGTATTAGTACATTACACAGACATAGGAAGACTACACAGAAGTTTTGTTAAGTTTCCAGAGGTATTCCTTCCTTGTGTTTGGTCAAAATATGGAAAGTGGGCTGGAGAGATGGCTTAGCAGTTAAGGTACATACCTGCAAAGCCTAAGGATACAGGTTCAATTCTCCAGGTCCCACATAAGCCAGAAACACATGGTGATGCCTGCGTCTGCAGTTTGTTTGCATGGAAGCCCTGGCATGCCCATTTTCTCTTCCTCCCTCTCCTTCTCTCTCTCTGTCTCTAATAAATAAATTAAAATTTTAAAAAACATGGAAAGTAATAAAAAAAAGATGAGTCATTTTTCAATTCACTGGAAACTGACCATAATAATGATGACTGCTATTGACCTGAGAGTTGAACCTGAGGTATGAACTCTGAGCACGAGTGGGAAAGCAAATATGTTGAATCAAGTAGTAATCAAAGTTGCTGTTGGAAACCCCTAAGCCATGCTGTCTTAGATTACATAACATTTCAATGAATCAGCCTGATGAAATTATCAGCAAAAGAATGTCAAAGTGCTAACCTTAATTGATTGCTAACATCGATTTATAGTATTTCTTGTCAGTATTTTATCTTATCAGGACTTTTCAAAATGTGTGAGCTTTGAAGTAAAATATAAGTAACATAAGGTCATGAAAACAAGTAAAGGAATGGTGTCTTACATGTCCTTTCTATTGAGTTCTATGTGAAAACATCACAACTAATCTTTGAATATTTGTGACTAGAGATAATTTATTACAGCATTCATCTAAAACACAGCTAAATCCAGTAAGATTTAGTACATTAGTACATTTTCCACATTTTTAAAAATTGTGAGGGGTAACCTCCTTTGAAGTCCTAGAAAACTCTATACGCCCTACCATTAAAAATTCACATCATGTACTCATCTAGCTCAGGCGTTAGACAGTGCCATCTTACTCAGATCCCTCAACATAAGCTTTGTCCTGCTTCTGTATGGCCAAATGGAGTACCTTACCCTCATGTATAAAAAGGGAACATAAGAACCTGATGTGAGTGGAGTTGTGAGAGTTACTGAGGGAAAACAAATATCAGATATTAGAAGTTGATAAATGAAAGCTGCCTTCTTTATATAAGGCAAATAGGTTCACTTAGTTGTACTTTATATCCTTAAGGAAGAAGCTGTTATTTTTCCTGCAGACTTTTGTATCATTTAGAAAGACTGATGACCTTATAACTCATGAAAGAGCACAGCTACTCCTTCATACATATTCAATTTGAGAAACTTCTAAGAGCAAAGCTATGTCCAAGTTTGAGATACCTCAGTGAACAATTCCAGTAAAGAGATATCAATATCTAAACTTTCAGCATTTCGAGTGAACAATGAAAATGAACATTAACAAGAATCCTTAGAAGTTATAATATATAAACACTAAGAATGTAGGGCAAAGGAGATGGCTCAGTAAGTGAAGTGTTTGTCTTACAAGCACGAGGACTTGAGTTCAATCCCCAATACCCACATAAAAAGCCAGACAAGTTTGTCCCAGCACAGGGGAGATGGAGACATGAGGATCCCCGAGGGTTGCTGGCCAGCTAGTCTAGCTTCATTTGTGAGCTCCAAGCCAATGAAAGAGTCTGACTCAGAAAAAACAAGGGGGGAAGACTATGGTCCTGGCACCCAAGGTTGTCTTCTGGGGTGTACATACAAACACACATACACACACACTTTTTAATTTTTTAAATTTTAATTTTTATCTATTTGAGAGAGAGAGAGAGAGGAGCAGGTAGAAAGCGAGAGAATACGCATGCCAGGGCCTCCAGCCACTGCAAATGAACTCCAGACACATGTGCCACCTTGTGCATCTGGCTTACTTGGGCCCTGGGGTATCAAACCTAGGTTATTTGGCTTTGCAGGCAACTGACTTAACCACTAAGCCATCTCTCCAGCTCAACATTTTTTAAAGACTAAGAATTGAATATAAGGCTTAGTTGTAAATTTCGCACTCATAAATCAAAGTTTGAAAATTAGTGTGAAGGCATTTTGCCCTAATCTACTCATTCCTCATCAGTAAATAGCCTGTCTCATTTCTGAAAATAATTATGGAATAAGAAGATCAGCAACTCAATAGTTCTCTTTTAGAAAGTCATGTAACTTTGAATCATTTATGTATCTTATGTCATGATAGAAGCCACTAAGGTGCAGAGAAATAAACTAACCTTGTAATATATTGAACTCTTTTCATAAAACCAGGCCTCCTGAACAGTGTTCTTCCTGATTTCCTCTGAAATTCAATGAGGGAAAACAAAAGACCAATGTGGAAAAATGGAAACCAGTCCACAATGTGACCTATGCAGCTCATAAACCCACATGTGAGATATGCTTTATGTAGGCTGATGGTATAAAGTTAAGAAGTAGTCCAGGTGTGGCAATTAGCTTCTCCTTTGCTAGGAAAAAATAACCTGAACATAGCAGCTTATGAAAGGAAGATTTATTTTGGCTTACATTCTTGAGGGGAACTTGTATCATATGAAGTCAGAGTAGGGCTGAACTTCACAGATCTGGGTGGAAGTAATCTACATAACTAGGCTTGGAGCTGGACTGAAATATCTCAAAGTCCACATCCAATGACACATCTCTTCCAACAAGGCTTCACCTCCTAAAAGCTCTACCAGCTACTAGTTGCATATGAAGTTTAGTCACAAACATATGTGGCTTTATTCAAATTACCACACCAGCAATGTGAAACAAGCAGCAACACTTGAGTTTGTGGGTGTCTTGAATTTGTACATTTTCACATCTATGCCCCAATGGATTTGATTTCTTTCTGGAAAATAAGATACCTAGAATCAGGATTCTAAAACAAAAGAACAAAACTTCATAAAAGTATTCTGTTTATGAGTTTGAAGAACATGCATAATTAATAGAATATGGCATTCAAACAGCAACATTATAGCTGTATAAATATTTTAGTTTAACTTAAAATGTTTAAATTTTGCAGAACTACATGTTCTAATGTGAATAAATACTGTAACAGCATAAGGGAGCAGAGCTTCTGTGGAGTATGTACTATTGATATTCTTGGAACACGCACTGCTTAGGAAGCTGTAAAGGAAGAGTAACCCTGATTTCATGTCTTTTCTGCCAACCAGTGATCCAAATAATCTGAAAACTACTACAAATCTTGGATGTCTTCATTTATTTCCAATCAAGAAAGCTGCCTTGAATTTACTACTTCTTTGAAATAACATTTGCAAAAATATGACACTTTTCTTCTTTGTGTGTTGCATCTTATCTGGTGTTTACTTCAGGTCTGATTTTGGAGCCTTTAGGTCAAATTCTTTTAATCCATATGAGTAGGTTTTTGGTCAAGGGTTATGGTGCTGGGAGATGGCTCAGTCAGTAAAGTATTTGTTGCACAAGCATGAGTACCTGAGTTCTGGTCACCAGATCCTACATAACTGCCAGGCCCAGCAGTGTGCACCTTCAACCAGTGCTTCAACCCAGTGCTGGAGAAGCAGAAACAAGAGGATCTCTGGGATTTACTGCATAGCTAGTCTAGCCTGGTTAGTGAATTCAGGGTCAGTGAGAGACCTTGTTTCAAAATTAAGGTGAAGAGTGATTGAGGAAGACACCCAACATCAACTTTTGACCTCCATATGCACACATATGTGTACCCAGAAGGGTGAATATATACACCACACTCACATATGCACACAAACACATAAATAAAATCTGGGCTGAGGAGATGTCTCAGTTAGTAATGCACTTGCCACATAAGTGTAAAGACCTGAGTTCAGATTCATCGCCAGCACCCACAGACATGCTGGCTGTGGGTGGTACATGCCTATAATCCAAAAACTTAGGAAGTAAAGATCAAATTCCTAAGCAAACTGGCTACCCAAGCTAGATGAACTGGTGAGCTCTGGGTTCAGTGAGAGACTCTGTCCAAATGAGTAGGGTAGAGACGGGGTGTAAAGGTGCACACCTTTAATCCTAGCACTTGTGAGACAGAGGTAGGTAGATCATTGTGAATTTGAGGTACCCTGAGACTACATAGTGAAATCCAGATGAGCCTGGGCTAGAGCAAGACCCTACCTCAAAAAAATTTAATTTAATAAAAAAAAATAGGGTGGAGAAGGTAGAAGGAGATACCCAGTATCAACCCTTGGTCTACATACACACACATACACACTGTTGCAGTCAGGTTCGTATTGCTGGTAGAAATCATCCAACAAAGAGCAGCTTGTGAGTAAAAAGAGGTTTATTTTGGCTTACAGGCTCGAGGGGGAAGCTTCATGATGGCAGAGAAAATGATGGCATGAGCACAAGGTGGACATTACCTCCTGGCCAACATCAGGTCTACAATAGCAACAGGAAAGTGTGCCAAACACTGGCAAGGGGAAACTGGCTATAACACCCCTAAGCCAGTCCCCAAGAATACATTGCCTCCAGGAGGCATTAATTCCCAAATCTCCATCACCTGGGAATTTAGCATCCAGAACACCTAAATTTAGGGGGGACACCTGAATCAGACCACCACATTCCACCTCTGGCCCCAATAAACTGATAACCATCCATGATGTAAACAGCAATGCATTCAGTACAACTTTAAAGTCCCCACAGATTTTATCAATTCCAGTGATGTTCATACACCCCCATATCCAAGATCTTTTAACTGAGCCATAATACCAAAAAATCCAAAAAAAAAAAAAAAACCATAGTAGCACAGAATAAACATTCACACTGCAAAAGATAGTATTGAGCATAGCAAAGAAATACTCAAGCAATACATGATTTAAACAGGGCAAACACCAAACTCTTTAGCTCCAAGTCCAACAACTCCAGCCAGTGACAAGCCTCTTAGTTCCATAATCCTAATCAGCAACAAGCCTCTGGAGTTCCAATTCCTCCCCTCCAGCTAGGCTACTCACAGTCCTGGAAAATTTCATCTGGAGCCAGCAGCTCTCCTTGGCAGCCATCTCGTGATCCCAGCATCTCCACTGCAACCCACAGTTCATCCTCATGCCCCCATGGGGTCTCCATGCAGGCATCCAGCAAACCTGCTTCATACTGCCCATGGCCATTTCCAAAACACAAGACCATGCTGCAAACTCAGTGACCTTCTCTTTCCTGCATTTCTTATACTCCACAATACCAGGTAGGGTGTCAATTTGTTAATCCAGGGGGAAATAAAGCAGACTTTGAAAAACAGGACACTACTTGAGCATTCAGGCCCCTTCAAAAGAGTCTACATTCTTCCTGTTGCCCCAGTACAAGTCACCTGACCTAGTCCCAAAGGCTGTAATCTCTCAATTGTAGCTGAATGGGCAGAAGTTCACCCAAAGATTTTTTTTCTGTACCATATCCCTCTGCTCACACCAGTTCATTTCTACAGAAAGCAACCCTACACAACTTCTCAGGACACGGGCATAAGAGCAAGCTTCTCACACAAACTTCCAGCCCAGTCCAAGCAAACTCTTTCTCACCCTCATAAGCCAAACCTCATAGTCCATAGTTCTTACTGCATTCAGGTCTTTCAACTCTGACCGGAAGAGTCCATCAAGCTGTACTTACAGCACTGCAAGGTGTCTGTTAGGCCAAGGTTTCAAATTCATTCACATTCCTCTTACAAATCAGTTCCAAAAACCCAAAGCCACACAGTCAGGTGTCTAGCAGCAAATGACACCACTTCTCAGTACCAACATTACTGTTGCAGTCAGGTTCACATTGCTGGCAAAAATCACCCAACCAAGAGCAGCTTGTGGGAAAAAGAGGCTAATTTTGGCTTACAGGCTCAAGGGGATGCTCCAAGATGGCAGGGGAAAATGATGGCATGAGCAGAGGGTGGACATCAGCCCCTGATCCACATAAGGTGAACAATAGCAACAGGATAGTGTGTCAAACACTAGCAAGGAGACACTGACTATAACACCCATAAGCCTGCCCCCAACAATACACTGCCTCCTGAAGTGTTAATTCCCAAATCATCACCAGATGGTAACCTAGCATTCAAAACACCTAAATTGATGGGGGACACATGAATCAAACCACCTTACACACACACATATACATGCACACATATACACATAAACATACACATGCACACACACATACACATATATGCACACATATACAAACACACATACACATATGCACATATATACAAACACACACACATACACACACACACGTACTCATACCTGCCTGCACCCACACACACATGTGCTCCCATACACATTTGAACACATATGCACGTGTATACACAGCACACATACATACACACATACAAAAGAAAATAAATTGAATTTTCAAAAAATATAAGTGAAATAAAAAAGATTTTATGCCAAGTGAGATATGAGAAATTCAATGCTTCCTTTCTTAATGAAAATTATAAAAAAGGTCTTAGAAGAAGGAATATAAAGATAGTGCTAGTTATAACACTGAAGGATGGGAAAGTTACAGTTATACCTTTGACTGGGTTGATATGTGGTCCAGCCCCAATTCATAATCACATCAGGACTTGCTGCCATTTTCATGTTCAAAGATATATTTCATTGTGCCACCGCCAGCTAATGCCTGCCAGTAAAGTATGCTCAGCATTACTCAGAACCTGACTTTTATTCCAAATTTCAAGTAGTTAAATTTATGTCCAGAAAACTGTCTTCCATAACCAAATACTCATATCTGTGTATGCCTGTGGTTCTGTTATTTTCCTGTGCATTTTCCCTCTAAGTAATTGAAAAGCACACAATTCTGATATGGTGTTAGAGTATGGAATCCTTAGTCTCTTTCCAGGTGACAGTGACTCTTCCCCATGTGAAGGTGGAGTACAGGTCTAATCAAATTGTATGCATGATGGTGATGGAAAGTCAGACGACAACCAAGTGGAATGAGAGCCATGATTCCTGGGAAGATCAGGAAAGTGGACTGCGCAGAACTGTGGTCAACTTTACGGGACACAGGTCTCAAATGGCCAGATATGGGCCAGAGCTGTACTTCAAACTAGCTTTCTGTCAGGAGCTGATAATGTATCTGTCAAGCACACAAAGATATGACAAGTGTTTTCTTTGTGCTTTAATTGCCAGAGATGATGCTATGTATTCAATGAAACCTATTTCCTCTCTTCCTGCTCATATAGCCAGATCACCTTGTCCAGTCTCCTCTGCATTTGGAAGGAGCTATGCTACTAATTTCCAGCCAGTGAAAATGACCTAGCTCCTTTCAGATCTATCTGCCAAACCCTGTGTCCCATCATGCAGAATTCCTTTCTTCTCAGCATCCAGCAAGGTGTAGGAAGTAGAGAGGACCCTGAGACCCTATAGTATGGTAGAGCAGTGGGATTTAAAAAAAAAAAAAAAAAAAAGCCTTATTTCTAATTTGCTGGAAAGACAGAAGCCTCCATTCCTCTCTGATCTCTGACCTGTGTTGGATGTTTAATTTTCTAGTGTTAACATACTAGCATTTGGGAACTGTTGGTTACAGAGGTTGGTAAACCTTATAAAGTTGGTGAAACTGTAGAATTACATGACTTTATAATATAACATCCGTGTGCTTTAATAGATTTTCTGATTATATATAAAGACATATTTCTCAAAGATAAATTTTAAAAGTGAGTAATGTTTTTTTTAAAAAAAAAATCAGTCAAAGCCGGGCATGGTGGCACACACCTTTAATTCCAGAATTCAGGAGGCAGAAGTAGGAGGATTGCCATGAGTTTGAGGCCACCCTGAGAGTACATGTGAGTTCCAGGTCAGCCTGAGCTAGAGCTAGTCCCTACCTCAAAAAAATTTTTTACTCAGTAGTATTATGATTTTTAAGAAAAAAATATCAGAGAATTTAAATTTCATATTCTATGTGAAATAATTGTAATTACAGATACACAATTTGTCTTTCAGAAAAGAATTTTACTGCATAAGAAGATGAATTATTGTCTTGAAATTAAAGAAAGGATAGCTTTTTTACTCCTCCTAGGGAATTTTAATGAATAAGTTTTAAAAATACACATAAACCAAATGTTAATTTCAAATCAGTTAGAATTTGCTAAATATATTTTTTTTCACTGTTTTACACAGATTTATTGTAAACTTATATACAAATTTTAAATTTAGGTTAAAAGGGGGGAAAAGATGGTTTATAAATGTTTAAAATATTTAAAATTGTCTTCATGACATAAACGCTCTTCAATCCACCCTCCCCTACATACCATACTATTTTTTTTTTATGGTTACCAGATTTTTTTTTCATTTTTATTTATTTATTTTTTTTTACATTCAGTTTGGTACCATTATTAGGCTCATCCATGACCTACCCCCTCCCCTTGGCCCCTCCTTGTAGAGGTATACGGGTCATGCATTGTGGAGTTAGCCCACAGTTATGGGTAAGCTAAATGTCTCTGCATATCATGACCCAACATGTGGCTCTGACATTCTTTCCGCCCCCTCTTCCGCAAAATTTCCCTGAGCCATGTTGGGTCTGCTTCAGTGATGAGGTGTTGGGGGCTCTGGCTCTCTGATTTGGTAGGAGTTGATTTTTCTCTGTGCTGATCTCCTTCCCCCTTGTGCTGGTATTCGGTTCATCAGGAAAACAGCCCCCTTGCTTGTTTCTCCATTTTTTCTTAGTTTCAGCCGGGGCCCTTTTGAGGTATGATGGGGTGGCTCTCTCCTTAGAATCTACATCTATCTGAAAAAGAGAAGCAGATTCTCCAACGGAGAGTGAGTTAGCATCAGGACAAATGAGATAACCCTTTTTTTTTTTTATAGAGAATTTAATAGGTGTAGGCCCTCTTGTAGCCCACAATTGATGGTAGCTTGATATTGGAGAGTGGGTTTATTTTTGGATATGGTTCTGACTTGTTTCCCAGCTCCAGCTATGGGTCTCATACCAGTGAGGGGATCAGTTAGCCGAATTGAGAGCAGTTGGTTCCCCACCATGGCTGTGTGCCACCACTGCACTTCTGTGGGCATCACAACAAGTTATTTGCTGCTAAGTAGGTTAGACCATGCGTTGCTTCGACAAATATTGCTCATTTTCCCCCAGTCGCCTGTGTAACACCTTCTGGCACTAGACACGCTGACTGTCTGGGGACTGACTCTCTTCCAACTTCCAGCCATGTCATTCTAATTTGCATGTCAATCACATAGGGTGTCTTCAGCAGTAGGGTCTTATCACTAGCCTTTGGTGGGTCATCAAGTACTCTGACAGAAATCTGTCTGTCTTTTAGGAAACCTTGTAGGTCTCTCTGATCAAAAGCTCATTGTGGATGATAGCCCAATGCTGGTTCTGGGAGTTACATGTCAGTGCCCACTAAGAAAATGAGGAAAAAGATAACTAATATACAAGAGTTAGAGATAAGAGAGAGAGAGAGGGAGAGGGGAAGTGAGGGATGGAAGATGTAGAAGATTAAGGTTAGTCTTGATCATACCCTCTCCAGTGTCTTGTGGTTCAGGTGTTCCCTGTAAGGGCCTAGTGAAGGATCAGCCATTTGGTCTGTCTTTTAGTAAGTAGAAAATTATGGTACCATTGCCATTTGGGTCTAGATTTGTGTTTCCCACCCCTTTGATGCCATTTGCTAAATATATTTTTAGAAAGCACACTTTAACTTGAACTCCCCGAGAAAAGAAAAGAAATTAAACAAAGAAGCTGTAGTTTCTCATTCAATTCATAGTCCATTGTATGACATTCTTGTCCAACTAAGAATCCTCCTGATGAATTTTTTACACCACAACTAAGTTTTAAAATAAAGCACCAGACAATTCTTCATCATCGTTAGATAAATGAAAAATATTCGCACTGGTGTTTAAATGACTGAAAATTTAAGCCAACTTCCCTCAGACATTTTTTTTTATATCTATGGGTCAGTGTCCTAAAAAGCATGGCAAATGCAGAATTAAAAATTCATTCATTAAGTCTAATTAGGATCAAATATTTATTATGCACCAGTAACTACATTAAGTGTACTTCCCAGGATGGAAATTGTTTGTAGCTAATGCACTGCAGCACCCACATAGCTGTTAACTAGCTCTGAAGCAAGTTCCCACTTGTGGAATGTCTTTCATCTTAGTAGCTGCTTTATATATTTTTCTGTAGTTTCCCCCAGTGTCCTAAATATGACATATTGATGCCAATGTAAATATCAAGTATTATGGCTATAAGACATGCAATATTTTCTTGTCTGATGCACATCCATTTATGAACCATGAAGGGTTACAGATTCTTCACTATACACATTTTTGTCATGGTGAAATGGGTCAGTATTCATTTGCAGTTTAGGAAGACAAATTTAAAAAGGAGCCAATAACTGGGCTCAATTAAATTGCTTTTTTTTTCTTAAAGTAATCTTCTACTCATTGTCTCTGAATTCCTTCTGAATGGTGTGCTTAGCGTATCATCACTTTCCATCAGCATGATCTTGATGGAAGTATCCTTGGTTCATTTGAAAAGGGTGGTAACACTATATATTCTTTAAAGTCTATTGTACCACATGATAAAGGTTGCTATAATAACTGTTGCTTGTGTTCATTTTTTTCATAACTATATGATGTCAGTATGTGTCAACTGGACAATGCTGTTTACAACTTGGTAATACACAGTATTTATAAGATTCTGTTCCATTTGCACCAGGATCCTCAGAATTGAATTCCTTACCTTGGCAATATTAATTTTGATGAGATGAGTATGTATTAGAAGCACAAGGTGGGATACTTATTTGTTTGTTTGTTTTTTTTTTTTTTTTTTTTTGGCTTGGTTTTGGTTTGGGTTTTGGATTTTCAAAGTAGGGTCTCACTCTAGGCCAGGCTGACCTGGAATTCACTATGTCATCTCAGGATGGCCTCTAACTCACAGGGATCCTCCTACCTCTGCCTCCTGAGTGCTGGGATTAAAGGCAAGTGCCACCATGCCCAGCACAGTGTTGGATATTTAATATTATCCTCATCCTTTATCCTTGAGCTCCTAGGTAGCAACTCTCCAAAGTCCAGTAACAACAAATAAAAATCTCTCCAGATTGTCCATTTCTTGAGAGTAAATCACCATGGCTGAGAGCACTATCCTAGCCAATAAAACATTCCAACATTCACCTTAATGTTATGGTGATTTGGATTTTGAGTACATGTGGATGCTGGAAAAAAAACCTTTTCCAGTGCATATTGGAGTTGCTATCCTGTGCTTAAGAGGACCAGACATCTGGTTTTGGCTTCTTTTCTCTTATTTCACTCCTCTTACCATTTTTGTCTCTGCTGCAGTCTGTATTTATCTACTGCATTCAGAGTGGTTTAGCCATCTTCTGGGATCAGATGAACAGTTAGTTACCTGCACTCTCTTTAACAATAGGATTAATTCTCAAGCAGCCCTCATTTTGTTGACTCTGGGACCAACTATGCCTTTCCATACCTGGTCCTTGCTCCTCTGCCATCTGATTTAGCAAAATGTCTAAAATGATCACCAAAATTCTCTTCCTTGTGCTTCTTGGTCAGCTGTCATCATTTTGGTTTTCCATTGGTCTTCCTCATCACTTGTTCTCAGCACTAGTTCTTATATCCAAACTGATGTAGCCGCTCACATTGTTTTCTGAGCGCTCATTTTCTCTTGACATCTATCTCCACTCTAAATGGGAAGTTCCTGGATTTCTTTCTTCTCAGAAATTCAGATGGTAATTAGAGCTAATAGCATTCCTTTAACAACTAGTGAATATTTCCACATTATATAACAATTCCTCCATTATTTGTCTGAACCCTTAAAGCCTGTATCTCAGGCTTCTCTTGGTGCATGTTCTGTCTTATCAAACAAGGATATAAACTTTTTGAGATAGAACTATGTTGCAAAGGTTCACTTGTGTCCTTGAAGTGCCTCATATGTAAGGAATTGGGTTGTTAGGTACTCATGCAATTTGAATTGTAACACCCACCTGAAGACAGGACAAAGAAGAAGAAATTACATATAAGGGAAAAAATTAAGAGAAAGAAATAAGTATTCCTTAACACCCTGCAGCTTATCCCCAAGATTCGAAATACAAATAAAAGCCAGAATTCGAAATAAAAAAGCACCTTAAGGGGCTGGTGAGATGACTTAGCAGTTTAGGTGCTTGCCTGCTAAGCCTAAAAAGACTCAGGTTTGACTCCCCAGGATCCACATAACCCTAATGCATAAGGTGTTGCAGGTGCACAGGTGGTGCATGCACTTAAGGTGATGTATTCATCTGGAGTTTGTTTGTAGTGGCTAAGACTCTGGTGTGCCAATTCTCTCTCTCTCTCTCTCTCTCTTGCTTGCCATGGTCTCTACTTCCACATGCACCTGTTTGTCTAAGTGTTCAATAAAACTTTTCCATTGGTCTGTTAGACTGTTAAACTAGTATATGCGGAAGTACTCTGCTACTGATTCACCAGCATCAAACTTACTTCCTCAAATGTTAGTGCGCATTTATCGTTACTGTCTTCTTTTCATAAAATACTACTGGTTTAATTGTCCTTGTATGCCAAGGTCACACAATTTAACACCCTAGTCTCTGTTATTCTGAGCCATACGGAGCAGGAATCAAAGGTCTGTGTGGTTGATTAATTAGCTCTCAATTCCATCAAGATTGCAGAAGAGATTATTTCTTTCATGCTGTTTCCGAACACAAAAGGTGGACTCCCCAATCTTCTCCCCAAAGGCTGATCCTCAATGGGACATCAGGAGAGCAGGAAGGTCAAAGCAATTACACCTTCCCTGACAGTCTCTGCTGTGGCCAGTGTAGTACTTCAGAGCAAGCGTGGTTCCTGGCTCCTGGGGCTGCTCTTGGCAACAACATCAGGGTTCCATCAGACTACTGAGCTGTGGCAGTGGTGTTTCCAGACACCAGTTGCTCTTGTGACAGTAGCTTATGGTGACTGTTCCTGAAAGTCTCAGCTCAAACCTCCATACATTATCCAAGGGCAGTGAACCTGCTGTTTCCAACTCCTGCCTGTGGAATTCCATGGTTTTATGGAGGACATAGTTATGAAAAGTATCCTGCCAAGTGCTTTAAAATTCACTGTTTTTAACAGAAGCTTTACCTGTAGCTGCAGAGCTGTTTTCTTACCTATACCACAAACCCATACTCCTGACTTATAACATATAGAGCCATACTCATTCTCCTTACCCGTAGCCCAGACCCATTCTCCTTCTCACCTTTAACATGCAGAGTCACTTCTTCTGTCATTCGGGCCCAACAAAAGAGCATCTTAAGCTGGGCATGGTGGCACAACGCCTTTAATCCCAGCATTTGGGAGGCAGAGGCAGGAGGATTGCCTTGAGTTCGAGGCCACGCTGAGACTCCATAGTGAATTACAGGTCAGCCTGGGCTAGAGTGAGACCCTAACTCGAAACCCCCCCCCCAAAAAAAGGAGCATCTTAGCTTGGGTTCACTTCACTTCCTCCTTAGTCTCTCTTGGGAGGACATGATAAATGTGTTATTTTTCATCAGATGGATGATGCTGCTTCTTACAGAAACTCTGAAAACCTCCTCAATAAACTAGGCTCCTGCAATAGCCCAAGGACACCTCACAGTTATCAAAGGCAACATGTAAATAGCTCTAATTTTATTGCTCAGATGACAAAAGTGGTGATAAAGTTCACTAATAAGATCTAATTTTCTTGTACCAGGCATGATGGCACATGCCTTTAATCACATGGCAATCTTGGCTTGGGCATGCCAAACCATATATCAATCCCAAGATGGATGCCTTCGCTGGCCATACCTTGTCCCAGCCTATTGCAATAGAATGCATTCCCATCTAACTCTAATCACATAATACAGCCTACAGAGATCCATAGAAATTTATCACAGGTCTGTGAAACAACACCAGAAGCATGCCTCATGATTATTCTGGAGAACTTTCAAATAAGTAAGCATGTATGCATTATGTCAGTAGGCAATCATGTTTCTATAACTTTTCAAGCCACTTAAATGCTGAGAAAACATACTTGGCCATAAATCTCACTGAAAGTCAGCCCTGATGAAAAGCCACTCACTCCTTTCTCTCTACTTCCATCAGTTTGTTATTCTCCTATGATTTTTCTTCTGCTTCTTTTTCCATACTTCCCAGTGTAGAAAAATACAGTTATGATTCTGATGATATGTGGAAAGATTAAAAGTAGTCCAGGAAGACATATTGCTGAATTGGACCTTCCCCAAGGCCAAAATGACAGTAAAGGATATGGCCACCAGATAATAACCATGGAGAACAGTAAAGTAGGTTGATGTCTTCAAACTGGCTTAAAAATTAACATATTAGCTAAAGAAAAACCCAAAAAGCAATTCTATTTGCCTGTTATTATTGTTGTGTTTTATTGCCAATAATAAAAATAATAGCTAAGTTCATATTCTCCTCAAGTGCTAAGCTAAGTTTCCAGCAAGATATGGTCACTGAATGTAGTATAGCTACTTGCAACTTAAGCAAATTTGGAGTACCTATAATTCCCAAGACAGAATGCTGCTCTTTGGATGCCAAGGGAAGATGTGATAAGAATTCAGTGAGACCTACCATGTCCCTTGGTCTACATGAGCATAAATTTGAAGTATGACAGATTTATACTTCTATATAGCAAACTGTATTTTTTTTCCAAGAAACCTGTCTAAAAGTAGTGAAACAAAAATACAAATCACCCAGAATCCCTCTTTGCTTCAAGATTATTTCTGGTCTGACCTGTGTTGTTACAGATCATATTCAGGATGGTGACAGTGTGCCCACAATCACTTCTGGATTGAAATGCCACTTCTCCTGACCCCACTAATCTTCAGACATGGTTTCCACTTTAACAGTTCCTAACTTTTAATGAGGGAATACTCACTTCCAATATGTCCACCCACCTCACATAAACCACCTGCACCACATAGAGAACTATCTAGTACTCTGTCCCGACCTAGGCTAAAAGTGTCTGTCCTTTCTTTCCCATCTCCTTATCCCTGGACGCCGAACACAAGTATTCTATGCCAAGAATGAATATCTCTCCTTTCTGAGACCCCACTCCAAAGCTTACTTCACTGTCTAAGATTCAGAGCAAAATCTTGATTCATAGCATGAGGGAAAACAATGTTAGGAATCAGATTTCAGCTACCTGATTTCAGCTGAATGTATAATGGCTATTCATCAGGACACTAGCCTCCTATGTATGATCTACTTTCACCTCTGATAGATCTATGTTTGTTGACAGTGTGACAAACATTATTGAACTTGTGAAACATTTTCATTCTAAAATTCTGACAGTTCAAAGACTATCTCAATGTGGTTGTCATTTTAGCACTATCACTTGCAAAACAAGATGACACCACTTCATTGCTTGATTTGAGCTAAAGAAAATTGATCCCCTAATCAAGGAAAATTTATCAAATCTCACCCAGAAGAAGCAGAGGCTTTCATAATGTCTATAATAGCCAATGGTTGTTTCTATCCTCTGTAGAATAATCTGCTGGTTTAATAAAAAGAGAAAGGTGGATTCAAAAATTACTATTGGAGAACCTCAAAAAAGCCACAGTAGATCTACTATGGCTTCAAGTTTCATATAAATGAAATAATTTTTACAGTAGGAAGTTCTGTTTGAAATACCGAGCCCTCACATGATAATATAATGACTAAATAATTATAACACTGTTCAACCACATGAACTTTTAGGAAGAAAAAGTTGGCAATAGTACAATAAAATGAGAGGTGAAAGGAAAAGGGGAAAAGTCATCATTTTAAATTTTGCCTTCTCTAACCATTCATGAAAACAAGAACCCTGTCAAACATAGAATCTGTGGAATGCGGGGACAGAAATACAAATGAGTCTTGTAGATTAATGAGTTCAGAAAGCTAAACAGAATTCTTAATTACTGTGATACTATATTAAGGGGAGACAATAAATCATCATATGTCCTAATTTTTTTTTTTTTTTGGATATTTGGGGTAGGGTCTTACTCTAGCCCAGGCTGATCTGGAATTTACTATGTAGTCTCAGGATGGCCTCAAACTCACAGTGATCCTCCCACCTCTGCCTCCCAAGTGCTTGGATTAAAGGTGTGTGCCACAACGCCCAGCTACATGTCATAATTTTTAACTATGTGCCATCACATTAATCACTGAAGACACTGAAGGCAAAAAAAGCTACTGTGGCATATTAACTCAGAAATAAAGCAAGGAAGCTGAAAAATGAGTTTCAATGAAAGAAGATGGATTAGGCCTCCAATGAAGGAATGAAAACCTGCAGCAAGCATGACTGAGTCTGAGATACAGGAGACAGAACAACGTGAACGCAGACCAGCATCACATGCAGCACTAGAGAACACTGACATCTTAATCACCTTGAAGGTCAAGCTTTGTTTGCTCTTGTGAACTGGACAGTGTATGATTTGTGCTGGGTTTTCCCAGCTTAATGGGCTAGAATTAAAGTAGACAATGAAAACAAAATTGTATTTTCATCTTGCTCCATGCACTGTCCAAAACTGAGGTTCAGGATGAAAGATGAGAAGAAAGGTGGGTCTCAGGCCTGGCATCTGCTTATATCTGATGACAGGTGTGAAGGAGAAAAAATAGTATCTTCATGCCTATCTTCCCATAGCCCTCTCTGTGCTTTTTCTTCATCATGGCTCATGCTCTGTCTTATATAATGTTAAAGGTTTCTGAGGATGTTTTTCTTTACTGACCTTTGGTCAAATTTTGCATAGTCATATTTATAGATGTTGTTGTATTTAGGCAAGAGTCTTAATTTTGCAGCTTTTAGACTTTCACTGTGCATTTCTGGGCTTGGAATGTCTGCCCAAGCATCTGGTCTTGGCTGCTTATTATGTATTTTGGTCTCCCAACAACTGAGTGACCTTCAAGCATTTATTTCAGTGGCTACCAGTTTTCTTTATGCCACAGTCTCAAAACATTCTGTTGTTGAAAATTATCTTTTTGCAATAGAAATGACAAAAACTCTAGCACCATAAAGAATTTGGCTTTAGTCTATCCACTCCACAGTCCATCAGTTCACCGTTCTGTGTTGGCAGAATTCAGCAGGACTTCATATGTTAACTTCCTACCATTTATGTAAAGTGTATCAGGTGTTGCCTATGACCACAGTGATGAATGCTCTGGTAGCATGTGTACACCACATGTGCCACCACTTGTCAGCAAGGCCAAAGCCAAGTTTGATGAATAGACATGACCACCACTCCCTTGGCCTCCCTTCTTGTATTCACACAGAGGATTTGTGTTTCTGTGAAGAGCTCCAGTTTTCCATCATCTATTTTTTATAGCATTGATACTAAACCAGTTGCAACAAATGAAGGGTATTGTTTCTGACTTGGGTGCATCACAATGCTGATTTGCTGTTTCTAGGAAGCACACTTATTGAGTGTTACCATTTTTGCCATGGGAGACCTGGTTCAAAAAACATAAGTGTTTTGAGATGCTTGGAATTTACAAAATCCTTAAAGGCCTAATTCCCCATGCATGAGAGGAAAAGGAGTACATAGAAGCCAGAGGAAAGATGGAAGCAAAGGATTTATGGACCAGGGTTGTTCAGTGTAACATTAAACTTTGACAGAACTTTGGTTTACTTGAAACAACTCTGTGGCATTTCAAAATTATATTGCTCTGTGGCTTCTCAGAAATATTTGTTTCTTCTCATCTTTGTGTACTCAAGTATAATAAACCTTCCTTCCTGAAGTCTTAAATATGTTATAGAGATTTTTTAACTAGGAAGTTTTAAAGGAACCATTTATAAAGAAAGAAATTCCAACCCCACTCTTAAACACACCAACAAACACACAGAGACTTTACAAAATAAGCTGCTACTTGCAATAACATTATATACCAATTTAAAATCCTTTTAATTTGCAATACCTTTCCCAGAAATAGTTAGTTAATTATCAATAACAAATGACCATAGTTCAAGTTGGCCAATGCTAAGTTTTAAAACCTGTACATTTTATATCTGATCCCTATTGGCTTTAGGAGAGATTGTGCTAATTTGTTTATTGTTCTATGCATATCACAGTTTAGATGTATAGATATTTTTGCTTTTTCAAGCACGTTTTTGTTTTGCCCTATATTTCCCAGTCTAAGGTTACTTATTCAGCTTTTTGATTTTGTGAATATAATCACTTCTTTTTAGCTCATAGAAAACACCAAACCATCTCACACAAATTGTTGGGTTTTATGGTGTTCTGTGTTTTATTTCACACCAAGATCAATAGGATATCAGGAGAGGAAGCAAGTCAGCTTTAGGCTGCTTTATTCGTTTCTATTAAACTTGACAGCTAATTTGCAAGTTCACACTTTTTAATGCTAGAGTTCTTGAAGCCCAGGCAGTGCAGAACCCTTCCAACACCAGTTAACTATGCAAATAGAGAAGGGAGCCCAGAGAAGGCCCTTATACTGTAGTCCTTGCCAAGGCATTATTTTGGTCAAAGACAGAAAATAATTCGTATTTCATGCTTTCTAGTAAGACTATGAGGACAGTGAAAGAAAAAGTAGAATTGAAAGTGTTAGGAAACAAGGCCTGAAATTTAAAAGTTAAATTTCATTGAAAGTTAGAGATAAAATTCAAAACATTTCATTAAAAAAAAAAATCACATTAAGCAGGAATCTTTTCTAGACCCATTAGTGGAATGTTTCAGATGTTTTTTCTATAAAAAGGTATGTTCAATCGGATAGAACAAGTGGCATTTTTATAACCCAGAAAATTTATCTATTCTTAGAAAAGAAGAAATGTTAGACATATGACCAGATATGGGAAAAATATATTTAGGGGGTGACAGTTTTTGGCATGAAATACAAAGAAAACAGTTTTTTTTTCTTTTAATGAAATATTTGGCAAAGCAGGAACCTAAAAATATTTCTAAGTTTGCCCAGTATGTTTGGCTTTCTTTGCTGTGAAGAAAGGAAAAGCTCTCATCTGGGACTGGTTTTGTGAGTTCCCTCACTCCATTTTTCCTGACAGGAATTAGTTAACTAAATTCCCACTGGAATGCCAGGCTATCATCTGTTCTGAACATAAATGAAACACATGGTGTTTTAAGGAAGAACTAAATGCAACCAATTCCTCAGAAAATATTTGAATGATCCTTGAAGGTTAACAGCACAATCATTTCCACAGAAATTGCTTTAGATGTGGATAATGTGCTCTTCTTGGTCAGCTGAGAACCTCTGTGCTGAAAGCTACATATAAACAGCCTGCCTTGACTAAGTGACAAGTGTAGGCAGATGGGGAGTAAGACAGCATGGGAATCACAAGAACACTGTCAATTCTCCTGCTTAATTTGTGGCTTCATATTTTCAGTGTTTGTTATCTCACAGAGTGCTGCATTTCATGAAGCCACCTCCTTGAAGCAACTTGGAAACAAGACAGTCCTTGGGCTTCTTGTCTCCTCTTTAGAGTCAATGAAGTAAGCCTCTAAGCACTGAGTAGAGAAGTTTGTTGTTGAAGAGAAACTTAACTGGACTATTAAGTTAACTTTGACTAGACAGTATTTTTAAGTTTTGGGTTTTTTTAATATTTTTTTATTACTTATTTATTTATTTATTTATTTATTTAAGAGAGAAAGGCAGAGAGAAGGAGAGAGAGAATGGGCGGGCCAGAGCCTCCAGCCACTGCAAATGAACTCCAGATGCATGTGCCCCCTTGTACATCTGGCTAACGTGGGTCCTGGGGAATCAGTCCTCAAACTGGGGTCCTTAGGCTTCACAGGCAAGCATTTAACTGCTAAGCCATCTCTCCAGCCCAAGTTTTGGGGTTTTTAAATAACAGATTCCTTGATTCTCATTTCCAACTTTTATTTATTTATTTATTTATTTATTTATTTATTTATTATCTTTGGTGTTTCAAGGTAGGATCTCACTCTAGCTCGGGCTGACCTGGAATTCACTATGCAGTCGCAGGGTGGCCTCGAACTCACGGCCTGCACTACCACATCCAGCCCAACTTTATTTATTTAACTTAGTAATAAGGAAAATTGAGAGAAGACAAAGAAGCAAATTCTTGACACAGATTGAGGAGGTTGGAGACCCCCTCACACTAGCTTTTGGTGGTCACCCCACTGTCCCTCTCTGGCTTCCTCTCCCACTAGTCCTGGGAAAGAGATCAGCCAGCAGTCAGGGTAGGTCACTGAGATGCTTCAAGTCCCATACCTGAGCCCTAAAAACAGTGGAAATTCTAAGTACAAATACCAATTAGAACAATCATTGGAAAATCTACCACTTCTGCCACATGACCTAAAATGATGAACAAAACAATGATTAGAAAGTACTTAAATAATTTCAGAGATGGGAGAAATTGTAGACAGTCTTGATGCTCAATTGTTATCTTGATTCTTATTCTTTATAGTAGAGCAGTTCAAATTAATAGGCATTGCTAACAGCAATCCAGAACTTAGACATTTTAATCATGTTCTACTTAATACTTCCTTCAGCTTGTAGTAAAAATGTTAGCCTAGTGATATGGCAAAAGGAGAAATTATGCCAGTAAATATGTTGTTTTTAGGTGACATGGTCCAGGCTTTTTTTTTCTTTTTTTTTTTTTTCCTTTATTAGTTAGTTTTGTATTCAGCAAATACAGTCAGTTTGGTACCATTATTAGGCTCATCCGTGACCTACCCTCTCCCCTTGGCCCCTCCTTGTTGAGGTATACGGGTCATGCATTGTGGAGTTAGCCCACAGTTATGGGTAAGCTAAATGTCTCTGCATATCATGACCCAACATGTGGCTCTGACTGGTCCAGGCTTTTTTGATATGGACTATCAGTGCTTAATCTTCTAAGTTACTGCTGAGGGGGGCATGTATAGATGATATCTCTTGGCTCTATAGTGGTTTTGCAGAAGATAAGTGACAAACAAAAATGAAGGAACCTTGAGCAACCTGGAGTGCCTTGGTGCCATCAAGTGGGTATGTCAGTGTGGTCCTGAGCTAAAAAGGACACCAATAACACATCTGGTAAACAGAGGGGGCCAATCTCATCTGCAGCACATGCCACATGCCTACAGCTAAGCAGGCTTTAACCTTGTTTTAAAAAGCTATTTTGAGGGGCTGGAGAGATGGCTTAGTGGTTAAGCACTTGCCTGTGAGGCCTAAGGACCCTGGTTCGAGGCTCAACTCCCCAGGACCCACCTTAGCCAGATGCATAAGGGGGCGCACGCGTCTGGAGTTCCTTTGCAGTGGCTGGAGGGCCTGGCGCGCCCATTCCCTCTGTGTCTCTCTCTCTCTGCATCTTTCTAGCTCTGTCTGTCACTCTCAAATAAATAAATAAACAAACAAAAATTTTTTTAAAAAGCTATTTTGAGGCCTGGGCGTGGTGGCACACGCCTTCAATCCCAGCACTTGGGAGGCAGAGGTAGGAGGATCACCGCGAGTTCGAGGCCACCCTGAGACTCCACAGTGAATTCCAGGTCAGCCTGAGCTAGAGTGAGACCCTGCCTCGAAAAAACAAAAAACAAAAAAAACAAAAAAGCTATTTTGTTTGAAGTCTCATTCTCAATCTGTTACGAGTATAAAAACAGAAAACATGATCATTAATGGCATTCGCTTCAACCTTTCCTTAAAAATCCTCCTGCTCTTCCTTCTTTCTTGTGTATCTTACATTCTCTTTTCAGTAACCTCCAGGTTGCTCATTCTTTAATCATCAGAACCCTTAGTGGTCTCAGAACACTCACACCCAGGCAACAAGTTCCACTGATTTACTGCTTTTGAAATCCATGGCACCCTGAGGTACAAGGACTGTTTTGTTTTTTAGTTCAGTATAAGTTCAAATTTTCACCAGAATATCTTCATTGTTGGTCATTTTTTGAGGATTGCAAAGCTACATTTGTTTAGATTATTTCTTGACTGGTTCAGGATCCAAGCTCTCAAGAATAATTGTTGAGGAAAACCACCTTAGGACTATGACAACAGTCACTTTAAGGCAGTGATAACAGTGTGTGTCTGATTTCAGAGCTAGGCTTTGGGAAGGGTCACCTACCCCACAAAGGAGACTTGAGTAAGTTGACAGCTGGCTATGGCTCTCTTTCACATCCATAAATGGGAAAACTCATAGGCCCCACCTTGTTTGTTAGAAAGGATAACCTGGTACAAGCTTGTAAAAGAGATTACCACATACTAGTTACCATAAGTGTTGGCTGCAGTGAATGCTGTAATTGTTTTGCTGGGAGCTCAGCAACACTACAATTATATTACAAATGTTAAATTCCATCTATTTCTGGGGTTATTTGTTAGTTGCAACTGTAAAACGAGTTAAAATTCATCAAAGCGCATGTACAGACTTTTAATTATCTGTTAATAACTATTTTGATCGATTATAGGTTAAAGGGACAAATTCTTACACAAAGACACACACACACGTGTGTAAGCACACACTCACATTGTCAGATATGTAAATAATATGGTCCAGGGATTAACAAAAGTTAAGCAGATGCTTTTTTATTGAGATTATGGTTGGTTATTATTTATAAGTAGGTTCTAAACAGAATAATGAGTAGAGGAGATTTTGGGGGCAGGGTTGTAGACTCATGTCTTATGATTACAATTTGCCATTTTGCTTTTTCAGAATAAGTCATTTAAGAAAAAAAAGAAATCTTCCCAAATTTGCAGATATCTACAAAGAGCATTCAGCACAGAAGGAAAAAAAACAAAAACAAAAACTTTGCAGTTTACTAATCCATTTGAAGCAAGTTGCTTAGGATGTTAAAATGTAGTATTTATTGCTGTTAGGGACCGTTTATCTACAGAAACATGGATTACTTTTCACCATAAAATCAGAGCTGGCTCTAGAACCAGGCTGATGTTGAACAGTGAGGACCCTAAAGAAATGCTTGTTAGCTCCCAAATACTTGCTCCTTATCCCATGACCCTCATTTCCTACTTTATCTCGAGTTTTTAATGTGGAGGACAACTCTGTATTTAGAAAAGCCAAGCACTTGTGTAAAATATAATTGACCTGGAAGGAGATGGGGTGCTCCTCTTCTGCTAACTCATTTTTAGAGCCTCATGTGGTCAGACTAGCTACTATACCCTTATAGGTTAGACACCCATCCCTGAAAGGTACTTTGCAATGACTGAAATTCTCGGCAACAGAAATGTTAGTGACAGACAAAAGAGCTTGTGTAAAAATTAGAGAAAGATGTTTTTGACAAGAGGGACATAAACAGATCTTCGGCTTTATATAGGGAGTTAGACATGGTAGTACCAGTGGGTGACCAGAGAAAAGCCCTTGGAGAGAGCTGACTACATAGTACAGGAAATGCACTCCATCCCTCTTCTTACCCTGTGTCTGTCTTCTCTCTTACCCTGTTCAACACACACTTGGAAAGGACTAGAAAGGCAGAGTTGAGAATGAAAGATGTGGCATATATAAACAGCATTATCTTTGCCGAACTATATGATTGCATTTTATTAAAATGCTGATCAGTGGTCACCAGTGTGTCTTTGTTGGAACTTTGCCTTGAATAAGAGCTGAGGAGACAGGAAACAAATGCTAAGAAAGTCACACTGCTTCATTTCCATCAAAACAACCCTGGGTAAAGCAGCTCTAATTTAATCACTTTCGTGTAATTATTCAATAGTAACTAATTGTGGTATATAACACACTAAAAATCATAAAAGAGTTTGTGCAGTTTCTTTTCAGTTTCTTTTTTCTAAGAAGTACCAAACTTTACTAAGAAAAAAATCATGATGAAGTTAAGTTTTTCTCAGTTAGATCTCACTGCTATTTTGTTGTATTTTGCAACTCAGGGGCAGATCCTGCCTACCTATTTATTGTAATATTTCTCTTCTAGAGCCAGAACAGGACAGACTCATATACCATTCTGATCTGGGTGCATTTCTTCAGAAGGTATGCTGTCCCTGGACACCTCAGAGGCCTGGGCCTGGGGCTTCAAAGGGCCAGGAACAACTTGAAGGCATAGACTCTAATAAAAGACTACACAGTAATGTTAAAATAAGATGGTGGGCACCTAGGAATATAAGGACACAATGACCTCTCCTTGACAGTCATCTTTATGTTATTCTTAGTAGAATTTATGTCTTGAGATGCTGCATGTATAGCCATGATTTACAACCAGAGAAATGAGAGCAAGAGTAAGGGCAGGGCAAAAAAAAAAAAGAAGAAGAAGATATTAACTTTCATTTTGCTCAGATTGATTTTTTTCTAGTTTATTTTATGGTGCTGGAAATAGAATCTGGTTCCTTACGAATGCTAGATAAGCCCTATTCCTCTGAGCCACATTCCCAACACACAAAATAGAATATTTTGTGTGGGTCTTAGAAACACAAAAGGGAAAGTGTAACTGAGACACACCCTTCTCGTACAATGTCTTCCTATTGTTTTTTTTTTTTTATTAATTAGTTTTGTACTCAGTGAATACAGTCAATTTGGTACCATTATTAGGCTCATCCATGACCTACCCCTCCCCCTGGTCCCTCCTTGTTGAGGTATGTGGGTCATGCATTGTGGAGTTAGCCCACAGTTATGGGTAAGCTAAATGTCTCTGCATATCATGACCCAACATGTGGCTCTGACATTCTTTCCGCCCCCTCTTCCACAAAATTTCCCTGAAGCATGTTGGGCTCATTTTTGGTCTGCTTCAGTGATGAGGTGTTGGGGGCCTCTGAGGCTCTGGATCTCTGATTTGGTAGGAGTTGATTTTTCTCTGTGATGATCTCCTTCACCCTTGTGCTGGTACCCGGTTTACCAAAAAAACAGAACCCTTGCTTGTTTTGCCAATTTTTCTTAGTTTCAGCCAGGGCCCTTTTGAGGTATGATGGGGTGGCTCTCTCCTTAGGATCTACATCTATCTGAAAAAGAGAAGCAGATTCTCCAACGGAGAGTAATTTAGCACCAGACAAATGAGATAACCCTTACTTTTTTATAGACAATTTAATAGGTGTAGGCCCTCTTGTAGCCCACGATTGGTGGTAGCTTGATAATGGAGAGTCGGCCAATGTTTGGATATGGTTCTGACTTGTTTCCCAGCTCCAGCTATGGGTCCCATACCACTGAGGGGATCAGTTAGCCAAATCAAGGCTGTGCACCACTATTGCACTTGTGTGAGCATCATGACAGGTTATTTGCTGCTAAGTAGGTTAGACCATGAGTTGCTGGGACAGATACTGGTCATTTTGCCCCAGTCGCCCATGTAGCACCTTCTGGCACTAGACGCACTGACTTCCTGGGGACTGACTCTCTTCCAGCTTCCAGTCATGCCATTTCTTTTCACGTGTCAACCACGTAAGGTGTCTTCAGCAGTAGGGTCTTACCACTAACCTTTGGTGGGTCATCAAGTACTCTGACAGAAATCTGTCTGTCTTTTAGCAAACCTTGTAGGTCTCTCTGATCAAATGCTCATTGTGGATGAAGGCCGCATCCTAGTACTGGGAGTTACAGGTCAGTGTCCACTAAGAAAAGGAAGAAAAACTAATATAAATGAGTTAGACAGAAGCTGGGGGGGGGGGGAGAAGCTGCAGAAGATTAAGGTCTCTCTTCATCATACCCTTTCCAGTGTCTTGTGGCTCAGGTGTTCCCTCTAAGGGCCTGGTGAAGGTTCAGCCATTTGGCCTGCCTTTTAGGATGTAGAATTTTATGGTACCATTGGCATTTGGGTCTAGATTTCTATTTCCCACCACCTCCATTGCTCTCCCTTCCCTCCCTACCCATCCTATTGTCTAGTCCAGGAGATGCTTGATGGATATGTAAGGCATCTTGGGTAGATTCAGGTTAGGTACTGTAGATGAGTGGGACTATGTGGCAATTTTTTTAAATGTGATTGGGTAAGTTCACTGAGAATGATCTGTTCCAGGTTCAACCATTATTACTCAAATTTCATTGTGCCATTTTTCTTACTGCTGTATAGAATTCCATTGTGTAGATAGACCTCATCTTAGTTATCCATTCTTCTAGTGATGGATATCTGGGTTTATTCCAGCTCATAGCTCTTACGAATTGAGCCACTACAAACATGGTTGAGCAAATCTCTCTGGCCTGTGGTTTGAAAGTTTTAGGGTAGATGCCCAGTAAGGGAATACCTGGGTCTTTTGGTGTCTCTATAGTCAGCTTTTTCAGAAGTCTCCATATTGCTTTCCAAAGTGGTTGCACCATCTTACATTCTCACCAACAGTGGATGAGTGTTCCTACTTCTCCACATCCTCACCAGCATTTATTTTCATTTGATTTTTTGATGTTTGCTATCCTCACTGGGGTAAGGTGGAATCTCATAGTTGTTTTAATTTGCATTTCACTAGTGATTAGTGATGATGAACATTTTCTTAAGTATGTGTTTTCCATTTGTATTTCTTCCTCTGTGAACTGCCTGTTCAGCTCTTTGCCCCATTTTGTGAGTGGGGTGTTTGACTTCTTACTGTTTAGATTTTTGAGTTCTTTGTAGACTCTAGAGATTAGTCCTCTATCAGTTGGGTAACCTGCAAATATTTTCTCCCATTCTGTGGGTAATCTATTGGCTTTGCTTATTGTATGCTTGTGTGTAAAGAAACTCTTCAGCTTCATGTGATCCCAGTGGTTCCGTGACTATTTAAGAAGTGAGCTACTGGGGTTTTGTTCAAGAAGTCTTTTTCCATTCCTATATCATGGAAAGTACTTCCTAAATTTTCTTCCAGTAGTAGTCGAGTTTCTGTTCTTATATTGTGGTCTTTGATCCATTTGGACTTGGGTGTAGTGCATGGCAAAATGTATGGATCAAGTTTCAATTTCCTGCATATGGTTATCCAGTTTGTCCAGCACCATTTGTTGATGATGCTGTCTTTTTTCCAGCCTATATTGTTAGGGCCTTTGTCAAATAACAAGTAGCTATAGTTGCTTGACCCAAAGTCTGGGTCCTCAAGTCTATTCTGTTGATCTATACTCCTGTTTTTATGCCATTACCATGCTGTTTTTATTACAATGGCTTTGTAATATAGGTTTAGATCATGTATAGTGATGCCTCCAGAGGTATTTCTTTTGCTGAGGATATGCTTGGATATCCAAGGCCTTTTGCCTTTCCATATGAAATTTGAGATCATGTTTTCTGTCTCTGTGAAGAATACTGTGGGGATTTTAATTGGAATTGCATTAATTCTGTAAATTTTCTTTGGTAGGATTGCCATCTTCACAATGTTATTACTGCCTATCCAGGAGTATGGGCGGCCTTTCCATTTTCTCAAGTCCTCCTCAATTTCTTTTTTGAGTGTTTTTATGTTTTCATTGTATAGATCTTTCCCTTCCTTGGATAACATTATTCCAAGGTATTTCTTTTGTTGTTGCTATTGAAAATGGGACCATGTCCCTTATTTCTTTCTCTGTATCATTGTCATTTGCATATAGAAAGGCTACTGATTTTTGTGCATTTATTTTCTATCCTGCTACTTTGCTATAGGAGTTAATCACCTTCAGGAGTTTTGGGATGGAGTCTCTTGGGTCTCTTACATACACAATCTTGTCATCAGCAAATAGAGCTAAATTAACTTCTTCCTTTCCAAATTGTATCCCTTTTATTTCCTTCTGCTGTCTTATTGCTTGAACTTGGACTTCCAGTACTACATTGAAGAGCAGAGGTGAGAATCCTGTCTTGTTCCTGATCTTAATGGGAATTCCTCCAGTCTCTCTCTGTTAAGTATTATTTGGGCCTTAGGAGCTTTGTATATTGCCTTTATTATGTTAAAATATGAATCAACCATGCTGGTTCTCTCCAATGTTTTGAACATGAAGTGATGTTGAATCTTGTCAAAGGCCTTTTCTGCATCTATCAAAATGATCATGTGTTTTTTGTGTTTAACCTTGTTTATGTGGTGTATTACATGGACAGATTTCCATGTGTTGAACCATCCCTGTGTTCCTGGGATGAATCCCACTTAGTCAAGGTGGATAATGCTTTTGATGTGTTGTTGGATTCGGTTTACGAGGATTTTGTTCAGGATCTTTGCATCTTTGTTCATCAGGCAAATAGGCCAGTAGTTTTCTTTTCTTGTGGCATCTCTGCCTTGTTTTGGAATTAGGATGATACTAGCTTCATAAAAGGAGTTGGCTAGGAGTTGGGTAGTTTACGCTGTTCTCCAATTGTGTGGCACAGTTTGAGGAAGATTTGTTTGAGCTCTTCCATGAAGGTTTGATAGAATTCAGCTGAGAAGCCATCTGGTCCTGCACTCTTCTTTTTAGGGAGGTTCTTTTATTACTTTTTCAATCTCAATGAGTGTGATAGGTTTGTTTAGGAGATTAATCTGCTCTGAGTTTAGCTTTGATAGATGGCATGCATCTAGGAATTTATCCATCTCCTCCACATTATCCAGTTTTGTGGAGTGGAGGTTTTTGAAATAAGTCCTGATGATTCTCCCCATTTCACTTAAGTCTGTGAACCCTTAATGCCTTGCCTTTCTTTCCTGGGGATGTGCAGCACAGTTAGGCAGTTGCCATCTTGGCTGGAAGTCCCCTCTTCATCAAATGTCTTCCTTTTTGCTGCTTCTCAGTGGCAGCCATTCCCATATAGTCTTTGCTTCTTATGGAGGATGCTTTTTGCTTGTTCATTCTTAGGGGGCAGCAATGCACTTTTCTCCATGTACACATCAGGTGTTGGTACTTTCAAGTTTTTCTACATGCCCTTCATTGAGGTTTCCTGGCTCTTTAATCTCCATCTTAACTGTGCTCCCCACTCAGGTATCACCATCTACTGTATGACTAGGAGGATCATCTTGATGGCTTACTGGCCCCAATGCCTGGCTTTTTGACTCTCTCTCTCTCTCTTTATGATATGACCATGGCCAAATATTGTCTGGAGTTCACTCTATATTATTGTTCATCAACCTTACCATAGAGAACCCCACATACACATATACACACATACACACCCTACCATATGAATTTCCTTAACTCTCTTAACCTTTCAGATCAAATAAGTTCAGTCCTTGGATTGCAGAAGAAGAAAAGCTACAGATCATATTTTACTAACTGAATAGTTCTCTATGACTGTTTTTAAAAGTTCAATAAACTGGTGACTCTATTATCTCACAGTCCTGAAGTCCAGAACTCTGAACCAAGGAGTCAGAAGGGCCATGTTACCACTTAAATCTCTCTTAGGAGAGAATTATTTCTTCATTCTCCTAAGCTTCTGATTGTTTTCAGAAATCCTAAGCATCTATCCCATGGCTTATGTAGGTGTCATTCTAATCTCTGCCTCTATTTTCATGTGATGTTCTTCTTATTGTGTGACTTCCTATTTCTAGAGTGCTCTCTCTCTCTCTCTCTTTAAGGATAATAATCATGGATTTAGGATAACCCCACTCCAGTTTGACCTCAATTAACCTTACATCTGCAAAGATGATATTTCCAAATAAGGCCATTTTTAGGGAGCCTGAGGCTTATGACTAACAAAACTCACCCATCACAGCCACTGTTAGACATTAGATCATCTCCAAGAAGAAAATAGATGCAAATATTTATTGCAAGTTCAAAGCACCCCCTTCAGACCCTGCATTAGTTAATATTCTCATTGCTCTGACCAAATACCAGACAAGACGCAACTTAAGAAAGGAAGAGTTTATTTTGGCTTACAGCTCCAGGGGATGCAGTCCATCATGGAAGGAAAAGCATGCTGATGCAGGGAGCAGTGCAAGGAAGTCAGTCATATTACATCTGTGGTCAGGAAGTAGAGAGCACTGTAGGATGGTGCTCAGCTCCCATTCTCTTCTTTATTCAGTCTAGGACCCCAGCCCATGGAATGGTACCATGCACAGTTAGGGTATATCTCCCCCATCAGGTAACCTAATCTAAAACTCCCTCACAGGCATGCAGAGAGGTTTGTCTTCTTTGTGGTTCTAGAGCTTTTCAGGTCAACAATCAGTGTTAACCATCACAGTGCCCAAACTCAGCACTCACCCTCTTCCACATCCAATGAAGCTGCCAGGACCTAGGAAAGACTAGACCAACTGGTCCATGCTATTTCTGTGTGAAGGGAGGACTGGAAGACTAGTTACCACTCAGTGTCACCCAGGCACTTTGGTCTTCCTGACAATGCATGAGCCCCTACATAAGCTCACAACTTATTTTTGCCTAAGTACCATGATCTTCCTTATAATGGATGAATTTCTTTAAAACATTTTGTTAGACTTTGATGATCTTTTAATTCATACATTGTACTGAGGTAATCTTCCAGAGGATAGAGTTACCTGCAGCCTGATGTGCCCCTTGATTTTTCTGACTTTGGGCAGTTATTAAATGCCTTGAAAATATTGATGCCCATGAAATCAATTTAGAAGGTAGACAGATTCCATTGAACTTTCCCTTTTCTCTGCTATATCATTTTAAAAAGGAAAAGTTTGAGTTCATCCATTGCAAGTCAAATTTTTTACATGTGTGTATTTTTCAAGAACAGTCATATATCAAGGTGCAGACAGCAGTCCATAGACATTTGTAGAATGTATTATTCATAATAAACAATGATAATTTATGTGGTAGCCTTAGTCCTCTGTTTGCATTTGTGTGTGTGTGTGTGTGTGTGTGTGTGTGTGTGTGTATGTGTGTATGTGGAGGGAGGTTCTAAAAGTCAGTTCTTGGTTTTTGCATAAGATTTTATCTAAGGACAAAGAGAATCTTACCAAGAAATAAATACCAAGAGACTTAGTTAGAAATGACACTGCAATGACATTTTATAAATATTTTGCTAAGTAGTTATAAGAGAAAGTGAATTGTAGGTGGTTATTTTGCTCTATGCTGCATTCAAAGCCAGTTGAAACTCCTCATTTGCATTTACCATCTGAGCTGTTTTCCATTCACAGGAATGTTCTATTCTAAGTTCAAGCTCTTCCTATTTTCAGTGGACAGGATTAAAGTCTATATTTGAATCTGTCAGGATGAGACTGTATATTCAAGTGAGCTCTGTGTATCACTGATGAAAGAGGGTAATTAAATTAACCATTTGGATACTTTATAAAGCTATTTTAAGCTACCTAAAGAACATAGTTCCTTGTCCATGAAAATACAGAGTATCATGAATTATTTGCTTGCTAATAGAAGAATATTCCCACTTATTGGTCTCTATGGTAATAGTTAGGAAATTCATGTAATTTTAATTAGTGTATTATGTTGTCAGGAATGATGGAATTTGGATAGGACAATGATCTGAGCTAGGTCAGGACAGAGCCTCTTCCTGGGTCCACAATGGCTGGTACCTGGTCACTTGGAAACAGACAAACCAGGTGTCTGGTGTCCAAATCAAGGTTGTACTTAAAACCTGGATTTTCCCAAGCCTTTAGCTTCTAGAATAGGGTATGAAATGAGCTCTTTCCTTTTTCCAGCTCTGAGATGGTCCAGTACAAAGCAACTGCAATCATCTGGATCCCCTCTCAGTGCCTGTAGCAGAATGAGGATGCTCTGACCATCCATTCTTGGAGGGACTGAAGTGATACTTGCTCCAGATCTTCCTGTCCACAGCAGAGGTGCTGAGTCAGTCACCAGTATTCTTCCAATGACTCACTGAATGAGTATGATGTACATAGTTTGAAACTTCATAAGCACTGCAACAAATAACTTAGTAAATCTCTTGTCTGA
The DNA here is from genome assembly GCA_036346955.1 of Dipus sagitta. Lineage (NCBI taxonomy): Eukaryota > Metazoa > Chordata > Mammalia > Rodentia > Dipodidae > Dipus > Dipus sagitta. Next base: position 213,617,331 of record CM070770.1, read on the forward strand.
TAGCATCTGGATTACTTAGGTTTCTGTCACTGTGACAAAATATCTTAGATAATCAGCTTACACAGAAGAAAGATTTGTGTTGACTCACTATTTCAGAGGTTTCAGTCCACAGTCATTTGTCCGTCTTGCCTCTGGGCCTATGTTGAAACATTACATCATAGTGGGGAAAATGAAACAGAGGTCTGTTTACTTTAAGGAGACCACTAAGGTCGGGGAGGGAGAGAGAGACTCCAGTTGATATACTTTCTCCACCTACAGTATAACCCCAATGTTCTAACTTCTTCACATAAAGCCCCATACCTTAAAGGTTCACCATCTCCATAGTACATCAGGGTCATGACCAATCCTTTAGCATGTGGGTCTTTAGGAAAACCTTTAAAATCCAGACCACAACTATGTCTATGCGAGTGAGAGAAGACATATTTCAGAAAAGCTAAAGGGAAAGGGACTTGTCCCTCATGTCTGATTGACAATGGTGGAGCCAGAGCCTGAATGAAGGTTCTAGCTCCCAGTCCAGGGCTCCACCCAGTGAGTGACACCAAAGAAAACTTCTGTTTAATGATGTAGACTATATATGAAGAAATTAATCATTATAAATTTTCAACCCATTTGCCAGATGACAAAATGAACAGTTGGGAATATTTTTCCTTTTTCAAAAAATTGAAATTATGTGTCATGTATATTTCACTTATAATTAATTATCTTGAAAAACGTTTTTCATATCATGAAAGTATTCCTTAAGGATTTAAATCTACTAGATGCATAGTAAATTATAACATCCCCAAGGATAGAACACTGTTGCAGTCAGGTTCACATTGCTGGTAGAAATCATCCAACCAAGAGCAGCTTATGGGAAAAAGAGGTTTATTTTGGCTTACAGGCTCAAGGGGGAAGCTCCATGATGGCAGGGGAAAGAATGGCATGAGCAGAGGGTGGACATCACCTCCTGGCCAACATAAGGTGACCCATAGCCACAGGAGAGTATGTCAAACACTGGCATGGGGAAACTGGCTATAACACCCATACGCCTGTCCCCAACAATACACTCCCTCCAGGAAGCATTAATTTCTAAATCTCCATCAACTGGGAACCTAGCATTCAGAACACCTAAGTTTATGGGGGCCGCCTGGATCAAACTACCACATTCTGCCCTGGCCCCCATAAACTATGAACCATCCATGATGTAAAATGCAATGCATTTAGTCCAACTTTCAAAGTCACCATAGTTTTTATAAATTCCAATGATGTTCATACATTCCCATAGTCCGAGATCTTTTAACTGAGCCATAATACCAAAACATAACCTCAAAAAAAACCATAATGGCACAGAATAAACATTCATACTGCAAAAGATGGCATTGGGCATAGCAAAGAAAAATTCAGCCAATACAAGATTTAAAACAACCAGGGAAAACATCAAACTCTGTAGCTTCAAGTCCAACAATTCTAGCCAGTGACAAATCTCCAAGTCCAATAATTCTAACCAGCAACAAGTCTCTGGCATTCCAATTCCGCCCCTCCAGGTAGGATACTCACAGTCCTAGAAAACTTCATCAGGGCTGGCACCTTTCCTTAGCAGCCATCTCATGGTCCTGGCATCTCCACTGGGTCTCCACTGCAATCCATGGTTCATCCTCATGGCCCTATGGGGTCTCCATGCAGACAACCAGCAAGCCTGCTTCACACTGCCCATGGCCATTTCTAAAACACAAGACCATGTTGCAAACTCAATGACCCTCTCTTTCCTGCATTTTTTGTACTCCACAATACCAATTAGGGTGCCAATTAGTTAATCCAGGTGGGAATAAAGCAGACTTTGAAGAACAGGACACTTTTTTAGCACTCAAGCCCCTCCAAAAGACTCTACATTCTTCATGTGACCCAACGCAGGTCAGCTAGCCCAATCTGAAAGGTTGTAATCTCTCAATTGCAGCTGAATGGGAAACAGTTCACCCAAAGATTTTTCTTTCTGTGCCATATCCCTCTGCTCACACCAGTTCATATCTATGCAAAGCAACCCTGCATGACTTCTCGGAACCCAGGCATAACAGTAAGCTTCCCACACAAACTGCTAGCCCAGTCCAAAGCACTTTCTCACCCTTGTAAACCAGACCTCACAGTCCATAGTTCTTACTGCATTCAGGTCTTTCAACTCTGATCAGAATAGCCCATCAAGCTGTACTTACAGCACTGCAAGGCATCTCTTAAGCCAAGGTTTCAAATCCTCTGTTGCAGTCAGGTTCGCATTGCTGGTAGAAATTGCCCAACTTAGAGCAGCTTATGGGGAAAAGAGGTTTATTTTGGCTTTCAGGCTAGAAGGAAGCACCATGATGGCAGGGGAAATGATGGCATAAGCAGAGGGTGGACATCACCCCCTGGCCAACATAAGGTGGACAACAGCAACAGGAGAGTATGCCAAACACTGGCTTGTGGAAACTGGCTATAACACCCATAAGGCCGCCCCAACAATAGACTGCCTCCATGAGGCATTAATTCCCAAATCTCCATCAGCTGGGAACCTAGCATTCAGAATACCTAAGTTTATGGGGGGCGCCTGAATCAAACCATCACAAACACTAACAATTAATATAGTCTAATGGTAAGGGAGCTAGAAATTCTAATCCATTGCATGTTACATTTTTCTCAATTCCTTGAAAGATTTATATAAGTTGGACTGTACATGAAATGATTTCTCGTCTATACAGAGTAGGTCATAATAATTCTAAAATTCAAGAGAACCATCTGGAATATGAGTCATTCGACTAATTAAAAAGGAAAAGAAAAAATAGTGAAAACATTCTGCCAGAAAACTGAAGATTTGCATTAGTCCTTGTGCTTCACAGACCAGAAACTAAGGATCTAGACTCTAAGAGCTGGCAATCCACAGGGTTGCAGAACTCTGGTCATCAATTGACTGGACAGCAATGCTGTTCTCCCCACAGCAATCTGACATAGGATAAAACAGACAGAGAAGGCCAGGGTGTCCACATTTGCTCTCTGCTTATTCACAAAATGGAATATGGAAGAAAATTCAGAAGGAAATCCATCATAACCCCTTATAAGGGAGTTCAGTGAATGAGTGGAGCTTTTCTTAATAATCCAAAGACAAATGTGCAGAAAGTCAATAAAAAATCCAAACCCCTTTCTGTGATAATGGGGTTCAACTTAAGGGCTTGCACATGCTAGACAAGCTCTTCTACCATCAGCAATTTCCCCCTCCTGTTTTGTTGTTGTTGTTGGTTGGTTGGTTGGTTGGTTGGTTTTTTTAAGGTAGGATTTCACTCTAGTCTAGACTGGCCTGGAATTCACTCTGAATTCTCAGAGTGGCCTCGAACTCACAGCGATCCTCCTACCTCTGCCACCCGAGGGCTGGGGTTAAAGGCATGCACAACCATGCCCGGCATTCCCCCTCCTTTTATTTATTTTTAGTTTCTATTTTGAAACAGAGTCTTGCTAAGTTGATGAAGCAGGCTTTTAACTTGCAATCCTCCTGCATCAGTCTACACAGTAAGTTCAGTTACGGACCTATGCCACCTAGCCCTGCTTCCCTTTATTTTTCAACTCTGCAGACTTAACAGGATTTAGCAGCCATATCCTGAACAAGAATTTTACTTGATAATACTTGAAAACCTTAAAATTATTTACCATAGACAAGAGAATGGCTAAAAAGTAGTTTCAATTAATTAGAAATGTGCTTTTCTATGGAAAGATAGACAGTGCCATTTATTTATTTATTGACAGAGTCTTGCTCTGTATCTCAGGTTGGTCTGGGAACTCTCTATGTAGCCTGAAATTGATTTCAAACTTACAACAATCCTTAGGCCTCTGTATCTCAAATACTGGGATTACAGCCATGAGTCAGCACACCAGCTTCCCTTCTTAGACTTCTTATCATACACCATTTTCTGTGCTAAATGCTTTACATGTGTTATTCAGTCCTCACAGCAGTTACTGGAAAATAAGGATCGTCATCCCATTTTACAGTGGAGGTACAGAAGTGCTGACTCTACTCACTCTGTGCTCAGCATGTGTGCAGCCCCCGAGCAATGGCCAACTCTCGTTGCCGGAGATACTTTAGGAAACTAGCTGTCATGTCTGCTCCTCATGGAGGAGACAGGAACATTGCTGGGATTTGTATCTAGATTGCCTGGGTCCAAAGTACTAAATCAGAGCATGATTTTATGAACAGATTGATTAATTGTTTAAGAAAAACAGTTCTAAGAGACTGGTGAATGGTATTTAATTTCGATTTCTTTCTGATTTGGAAATCATGTTATGAAGTTAAGAATTAAGACTAATTCTCTCATTAAAGTCATTGGTGCTACTGTGCATCCTTTTGGGATGATTAGGTGAATAAAGGAAGTGTTTGTGGTTAGCCAGATTTAAAAATAAATAAGGCCCTGTGGTTTTTCAATTTTATAAAAAATGATCTTATCAATACTACGCTTCCATTGAAGTAGCATTTGTCCACATCTAGCTACAGCACAAGATCCATCAACATCTTTAGAATTAAATATAACAGTGGGCAGAACCTTAGCAAAATATTCCCAAGACATTCACAGATAGTTGGAGATGTTTGGGTTTTGTTTCGACAAGACAGAGGAACCTATCTACCTGACAGGAGATGAAAATATTTCCCTGGGTGACAAATGGTGGAAGCAGAGCTGGAAAGCACCAACTCCAATTGGGTTCTCTGAACACATCATGCAGTAGCTTCCTTGAGGATCACAGCCTCGATTGCACATATAACCTTCTGTGCTTAATTGCATTCTTAGTATGGCTGTGTAAGTGTACAGATTCAGAAAACAAGCACATTGGTTTTGTTTCATGGAGGAATCTTTCTTTAAAAAATTGAGGGCTGGAGAGATTGCTGAGTGGTTAAGGAGCTTGCCTGCAAAACCTAAGGATCCACAGCAAGGAGGGTCCCTGCAGAGGGGTGTGCTCAGGGAGGAGGCTAACAATGGCACCAACTTGACTGTATGCACTGAGTACAAAACTAATTTAAAAAAAAAAATCTAAGGATCCAGATTCAATTCCCCAGAATGCCCATAAGCCATATATATAAGGTGGCACATGCATCTGGAGTTCATTTGCAGTGGCTAGAGGCCCTAGCATGCCCTTCCATCCTTCCTTCCTTCCTTCCTTTCTTTCTTTCTTTCTTTCTTTCTTTCTTTCTTTCTTTCTTTCTTTCTCTCTCATATATAAATAAGTAAATTTATTTTAAAAATTTAACATTTTTGTAATTGTTACAAAAGTTACTATGTATAAGTTCACTAAAATTCAAATTAATCATAAGAATTTGGCAATGTATAATGTGGTTGTCAGTGTCCAATCCTATGTAAAAAGGTATACCATGAAACTTATTTCTCTTAAAAGTCATATTACAATGATTAGACAGCAAACTTGTCCTGAATAGATTCAGAGACAAACTTAGCCAGTAGTTCAAAACAGTGATTGAAGTGTGTTTTTCTGGGTTCTATTATTTTTTTTTCTGAGCAAGCTATTCATCTTGCTTTATGTTAAAATGTGGCACAAACATGAATTTATCAAAATAAAATAAGTCTAATCATGTGGCATTATCTTCTTATGTAACAGTTTAATAACCTTAATAAACAAAGCTTGCTTCCTATTAAAAGCATATTTATTTAAAGGAGCTTGCTGAAGTGAAGTTAATCTCTTCAGGTTTTTCTTTTACAAAGTACAGGGGACCTGATAAAAAGCTTAATTTGGTAATCTGATAACAACTATGTTAATTTTTCATTAATTTCAAAATAATCAGAAATCATTGACATAACCAGTTAAGATTTACTAATTAAAAGTGTCCTCAATATGAGTACAGTAAAATACCAGTGAATTTGTTCAAATTCTTCCAACTTCTGCTTCTACTTCCATGTTAGCCTTGTTCTTGAATGGTAAGTCAACATATGCTGACTCCACATCTATTTGACAGGCTCTTGACGTAACTACAAAAACAATAGCATCATGAATACAAACGGTGGGCTTCCCTTAATAGCCTATCCATTTTTCAGAGAGGGAGAGAACTTGCTTTATGAGAGCTATTTAGGTCACATCAGAGTTGATTGACGTAAATGACTCATTTAGTAACCATGTAAATCATGCCAAACAGTGAGAAGAGAAGACCTGTGTACAGATACTACTGCTTCTGAGATGTCTCTCCAGGATTCTTACTTTGTCCAAAACCAGACGCATGTGGGTTTGTTCTCCTTTCATACACTTGTTGATTCTCTGTAATCACCACAAGAATTATAAGACAAGGTAACATAATACTTTACCCACAGGACCCTATGTTCTTTCCAGAAATGTTTCTCATATTTAAAGATGCATGTCCAAATGTCCTAAAAACAGATTCCCTTCCCAGACATATTTATCTTTCTTCTATTTCTGCCGTCTTGGTCTATGTCCAGGCTCCCATACTATATTTATGCCTTTCTATTTTTTCTGAGACTGTTCCCTAACTTTAGTATACTAATACTTATAGAACAAATAGTATAACAACTCAAGAACACAAGTAATCTTATTCATTCATGCCAAATAAGGTATGACCTTAAATGTGATTTCCAAAGCGGTCATATACTTGCTAAAGTAGAACAGAGTTCATATCAAGTAAGCTTTGTAAATTAAGTATCTCTGGGGGGTGAGCTCTATAAAATGTGGTCTATTTAAAGACAAATTCTAGGGACTAGGGAAATGGCTGAGTGGGTAAAGCTCTTGCTGAGCAAGCATAAGGACCCAAGTTTAGATCATCAGCACCAACAGAAACATGGTGGTGCATGCCTGTAATCGCAGCATGCTGGAGGGGGAGACAGATGACTGTCAGGGAAAACTGACTGGCAGCACTAACTGATTCACTGTGTTCTGGGCTCAGTGAGAGAGTCTGTCTCAATGCATAAGGCAGAGAGCAATTGTGTAAAACACCCAACCTCTAAGCCTACATGCACACACATACACATACTTGTGCACCTGCACACACACACACATACATACATGTTGCACATAGTACAAATATGCATACATGCACACACATAAACCACATACATATTTACATGCCAAAAAGTCAAATTTTATCATCGTGTTCCTTTAATATCCAATACTTATTGAAAGCCATTATATTGCAATACAATGAAGAACAAGCAAATGGAACAAGGCTCCTGCACTTAAGAAAATACCAAGGTCATAAAGTAAGACAGTTGAAGTAGAATAGAAAAACAACTATACCAGTTTACATGATAAAGCAGAATTTATGGTGGGCTACTAGAAGATGTACTTTTTTTCAGGATGCAACTTTTCTTTATTCTTTTTTTATTTTTTATTATTAATTAGTTTTGTAGTCAATGAATACAGTCAAATCAGTACCATTGTTAGCCTCTTCCCTGTCCCCCTCCTCCCCCTGGCTCCTCCTTGTTGAGTTATATGGGTCATGCATTGTGGTGTTAGACCTCAGTTATGGGTAGGAGGAAATGTCTCTGTATCATGACCCAACCTGTGGCTCTAACATTCTTTCTGCCCCCTCTTCCACAAATTTCCCTGAGCCATGTTGGGTTCATTTGGGTCTGCTTCAGTGATGAGGTGTTGGGGGCCTCTGGGTCTCTGGATATCTGATTTGGTAGGTTGTTGTGATGCCCACACAAGTGCAGTGGTGGTACACAGCCATGGTGGGGAACCAACTGCTCTCAATTCGGCTAACTGATCCCCTCACTGGTATGGGACCCATAGCTGGAGCTGGGAAACAAGTCAGAACCAGATCCAAACATAAGCCCACTCTCCAATTTCAAGCTACCATCAATTGTGGGCTACAAGAGGGTCTACACCTATTAAATTCTCTATAAAAAAAAAAGGGGTTATCTCATTTGTCCTGATGCTAACTTACTCTCCGTTGGAGAATCTGCTTCTCTTTTTCAGATAGATGTAGATCCTAAGGAGAGAGCCACCCCATCATACCTCAAAAGGGCCCCAGCTAAAACTAAGAAAAATTTGGCAAAACAAGCAAGGGTGCTGTTTTCCTGATGAACTGGATACCAGCAGAAGGGGGAAGGAGATCAACACAGAGAAAAATCAACTCCTACCAAATCAGAGAGCCAGAGCCTCAGAGGCCCCCAACACCTCATCACTGAAGCAGACCAAAAATGGACCCAACATGGCTCAGGGAAATTTTGCGGAAGAGGGGGCGGAAAGAATGTCAGAGCCACATGTTGGGTCATGATATGCAGAGACATTTAGCTTACCCATAACTGTGGGCTAACTCCACAATGCATGACCCGTATACCTCAACAGGAGGGGCCAAGGGGAGGGGGTAGGTCATGGATCAGCCTAATAATGGTACCAAACTGACTGTATTTGCTGAATACAAAACTAACTAATAAAGAAAAAAAATTTTTAAAAAGATGATAAAAACAAGTAGCCTGAAATTAGCAGCAGTAGTAAGTACTACGTGAACATTAGCTAATATTGTCAAATAGTATCTATGAGAAAGCTCAGGGTTAGTATTTTGATTAATTACCTCCTAATGGTCTTACCATACACAATTGTTATTCCCAAGTCTATAGGTAAAGAAAGTTGTGGATTGAGATTAAATATTTACTTCCTCAAAGAAGCTTTATATATGTACTTCCTTAGCAGACATGTAGACTTGGTCCTCCAGCATGAAGTTCCTATCATAATATCCAGAGGCACAAGTCAGAGGCTTTTTCAAAAGCAGCTTCCCCACTGAACACAAATGAGTAGTTGGTAAGTCCAGCACTGCCAGTAATAACTATAACTGGCATGCCTGCATAGTGCAGAGTACATCTTTTGTAAGTCCTGGATCATAGCATATTAGGATGGTTTTTACCTCACAAAAAGCTGAAGATCAATGTAAATATTAATTTAAGAATAGGTTTGGGACTAGGGAGATGGCTCGGCAGTAAAAAGCACTTGCTTCCAAAGCCTACTGGCCCAGGTAAAAATTTCCCAGCCATTTAAGCTATGCTGGACAGGCATTCATTTGCAGAGGCAAGAGACCCTGGTGTGCACTTGCACACACACACACACACACACACACACACACACACAATAAAAATTAAAACTGGTTTTAAAATACATCTAAATCTTTTGTGGGACTACTTGTGAATTCACAGTAATTGTTTTAAAAAGGCATTTCATTATAATATGACCCTACAACACAGTCTTACATGTGATGTTTTTTGATGTGCAAGATGCTGAACTAGCAGTGACAGCTAAATAGTGAGTGAAGTTATCCTGAAGCTCACAGAAACCACAGAGGAGCAGATGGGTATGAATAAAATAAGCATCCTATCATTGCCTAATGAGTTTGTCTGAAAACAGAGAAACAAAGAGTAATTAGTCTATGGAGATTAAGGCATTTTGAAAGATCAGTCAAAGCTGGCCAAAGTGGCATGTGCCTGTAATCACCAGCACTCATGATGTTAAGACAGAAGGATTGAGATTCAAAGGTAGCTTTGACTACATAGCTCTTACCTCAAAAAGAAAGTATAAGAAGAAAAGAAGGAGGAAATAAAGGACAGGAATAGAGAAAAGGGAAGACAAGGAGAAACAAGAATGGGAAAGAAGAGAGATAAAGTAAAAAAATGGGAAGAAAAGAAAAAGGAAGAAAGATATGCAGGATTTGAAGAAATAAAAATGGTTAAAGAAAATACACACCTGGATTTGGAGAAACAGCATGGAGTTCATGCCTTTCCAAAAGAGTCAATAGACATGGCTGGATAAAGGGAAGTAATACCAAATGGTGCAGAAAGAGGAAAATGAAAGCACATCATGAGACATTCTTATGGTCATAGTAAATGACTAGAAGTGACACAGTAGATAGCAGAGAGCCACCAGAAATGTATATGAGTGACATGATGTGGCTGATTTCGGGAAGAATCCTCTCATTAGAGGATAAATGACAGTAAAGAGAAATAGGAAATTCAGGCTTGACACACACACTCAAGTTCCCCAAGATGAATGGCCGTGGTTGGCTCATTAGGACATTGTTTGGGTTACTTCTGCAACCATCAGAACACTCTACAAAGTAACTCATGGTGAAGAATAAGGAGCCCCTTCTGGTGTCCATGAAGACTACTTACTAGCTGATTTTCCTGTTTCCTTGTTCCACTGTACATGAACATATCCCAAGTGTTCAAACATGCAAATCTATTGCATCCTAGCTTAACATCTAAATTTATGGTCTTTTCTCTCCTAAGCACCTGAACATCATCAAAAAGAGTCAATATGTAAAGGAAAAACAGAAGCCAATTGAATTTAAGGAATGAAAATCATTTCAGTACTAAGCTCACTGGAATGTTGGTTGTACTTGGATGCTGAATGAAGGAGAAAGGCTAGTGCATTTCCCCTAGGAAAACATCTTCTGCTGTACTGCTGTGGTTAAACTCACATCCAGAAGGGAAAAATCAAATATCTTGGTATACCAAATATTAACAACTAGATGCTGCAACATGCAAAAGTATTACCTTTTAAGTTATAGATACTGTCTTTGTGTATGTTGTACACTAAGAAAAGTTTGAATAAAGAAAATGATGGGAAGTGTGTTCCACTTTTAAGTTTTATACCCATGTGTATTTAAAATAAAGACATTTGTTCATAGACAATAATGAATGAAGAATTATTTTAATATCCATAGAATTAAGAGCTCTCTTAGGATTTCACCAGTGGTTTTCATTTTATACAATAAACTTCAGAAAGTAATAAATGCATCACTGACCCTTTTACTTAGATATGTAGAACTTACACATGATCATAGCAATTTCATTCCTTTATGCCCATGGTATAGCATAAGCAGTGTCCCATTCATTTTTTTAGGGTATTTTGAATCACTGTTTGTTCTAACATTTCTCAAAGAGCTTGCAACCCTTTCAAAGGATCAATGTTGTTCATGTGTATAATGGCTTGGAACATAAATTATTATTTGGGCAAAAACCTAAGAACCTTTCCCTTTTACCACATTTTGCTATGCATTACAAAATTAGGTTTTGAGAAAAAAAATACAATCTTACATGATAATTTTCTCTAAATTATTTTGAAGTTGAGCAAGATGGGGTTTAATTACAAGGAACAAAAGAATTATAATTCCTAAGAGGAAGACCTCAGCCTGGCACAGTGTCATTCTTCATGTGATTTATTTAGCTTCCTAAAACAACTTTTGTTGTCCCCTTCTGTCTAATGCATATTAAAAGAGAAAGATTTGGTACTTCTACTTTACAGTAAAATATTTAGTTTCATTGCAACTGTATAGTTTATTTATTTATTGTTTGGCTGGCTATATAGCAAAACAAATTCTATCTCTATTCTGTTTGAGTTCCAACACTTTTCTATTTCACATCTGGATCAAAATTCTACTTGAAAGTGACGAAATGAGGAGGTAAGGCTTTCACTGAATTCTCCAGAAAGTCTATTTGACTTAGCTTCAAGGACTTCCTTCCCCATGACCTGCTCTATTATACTTCCAGCAAGTTAGCACAATTGACCTATTCATATTATGATAGATAATAAATTACACATTCATATCTATCACTGTTAAAGAATGAGGGATTATCATAGTCTCTTTTGTGGGGGAAAAAGTGATGTATTCCTTTAGGAACCTAAATATCTTTCATATTTTCCATTAAGTTCCTTCTCAAAAATAAAAGAAAATATCTAGTACCCAGTACAGATATATATATATATATATATATTTGACAACTTCTATACTTACAGACAACAAACCATGGTATTTCCCTTCCCTCCCTGCTTTCCCCTTCATAGCTCTGCTCTCCGTCATATCCCCTCCCTCTCTCCATTAGTCTCTCTTCTAATTTTATGTCATCATCTTTTTCTTCTATTATGAGGGTCTTGTGTAGGTATTGCTAGGCACTGTGAGGTCTCGGATATCAAGGCCAATTTCTGTCCATACAGTTGGACGTAAGGAGTGGTACCCTTCCTTTGGCTCTTACATTCTTTCTGCCAACTCTTCCGCAATGGACCCTGAGCCTTGGAGGGTGTGAGATGTTTCTGTCTGGACACTCCTCCATCCCTTCTTCTCAGCACTATGTTGCCTTTTGGGTCATCCCAGTGGTCATTGTCATCTGAAATGAGAAGCTTCTCTAACCAGAAGTGAGATTAGCATTAATATATGAATATGAAGATTAAGTGTAGTGCATTCAGGCAATTTGGTGAGAGTAATATATACATTTATCCAGACAAGAGCAGGCTTTATACCCCTAAGGCTCATGACCTCCCCTGCTATAGGCTTTTGATTAGGTTTTAAGTACCAGGCAAGTACCCTCCCAAAGAGAAGGCCTTCAGTCCAATTAGAGAGCAGTTGGTTTCCCCCAGAGGGGGAGACATGCTACTATTGCACTTGTGCAGTCATTTGGCCTGTCTGGCCAACCTTGAGGCTTCCAGTGTCCATTGTTTACACCACTGATGACTTCTGTCTCCCATAAGGCTGCATACAGTACAGCTCTCTCCAGCTTTCAGTTGGCTGGGCTACAGGGAGAAGGTTTTCTACTCAGCACCAGCTTGATTTCTCAGTGACTTTGCCACTCAGATATGTGAAGTCTTCAGCAATAGGATCTTACCATCTCTTTCTCATGGGAAACAAAGGGCCTTGGCAATAACCTATAATGTTTTGGAGGCAACAGGGTCCTCCCTGGCCAACAACTCATTGGAAGGTATCTCATCTCTGGCACTGAAAATTTTCTAGTAACAATCTATGGCTTTTGGATGTGCCGTTATTCAAGAAAGTAGGTTTTCATATGTCTTATTCAGAATATCTTGAATTTTGATTGACCCTGCTCCCCACCCTTTTTTATATAATCTCTTCTCCTGACCTAGTTTAGGCCTTTCCCCTCCCATAATCTGTAATCTGTTCTTCTACTTAGATATATACACTACCATCCCCTTATACATTCCCTCTCCTCCCTCCCTTATAGACTTTTCCTAGCTTATGGACCCCTGCTACTGATTTTTGGACCTAGCTCACACACAAGTGTATACATTTGTAGCTAGGATCCACATATAAGAGAGAACATGTGATGTTTGGCTTTCTGGGCCTGGGTTACCTCACTTATTATAAACCTTTCCAGATTCATCCATTTCCCTATGAATTTCATACTTTCGTTTTTTTCTTTACTGCTGAATAGAACTCCATTGTGTAAATGTACCACATCTTTATTATCCATTCATCTGTGGATGGACATCTAGGCTGGTTCCATCTCCTAGCTATTGTGAATACAGCAGCAATAAACATGATTGTGCAAGCATCTCTAAGGTAGTGAGTAGAGTCATTAGGCTAAAACAGGACAATAAGAAATCAAACAACCCAATTAAAAAATGTGCTATGGAACTAAATAGAGAGTTCTCATCAGAAGAAATACAGATGGAATATAAACATCTAAAAAAGTGTTCTACATACTTAGCCATCAGGGAAATGCAAATTAAAACTACCTTGAGATTCCATCTCTCTCCTGTCAGAATGGCTACCATCAAGAAAACAAATGATTAAAAAATGTTTGTGAGGATGCGGTAAAAGAGGAACTCTTTTACACTGTTGGTGGGAATATAATCTGGTACAGCCATTGTGAAAAGCAGTGTGGAGTTTCTTGAGACAGCTAAAAATAGATTTTTCCATATGATCCAGCTATAGCATTCCCAGCCATATATCCTAATGACTCTTCTCACTACCAGTACAGTTTTTAACATAAGATGGATTAACACAGTTGAACACTAGGACCAAGAACAGCATAGAAAATTCTTTCATTCTTTCATGTATTCTTCCAAGCAATTTACTGGCATGTTTTCAGAAAATGAATAGAAATGTTAACCTTGTTCATATTTTTCCATTTCTTTTTTTTTTTTTTTTTTTTTTTTTTGTTTTTTCGAGGTAGGGTCTCACTCTGGTCCAGGCTGACCTGGAATTAACTATGTAGTCTCAGGGTGGCCTCGAACTCTCGGCGATCCTCCTACCTCTGCCTCCCAAGTGCTGGGATTAAAGGCGTGCGCCACCACGCCCGGCTTTTTTTAATTTTTTTTTCTTTATTAGTTAGTTTTGTATTCAGCAAATACAGTCAGTTTGGTACCATTATTAGGCTCATCCGTGACCTACCTCCTCCCCTTGGCCCCTCCTTGTTGAGGTATACGGGTCATGCATTGTGGAGTTAGCCCACAGTTATGGGTAAGCTAAATGTCTCTGCATATCATGACCCAACATGTGGCTCTGACATTCTTTCCGCCCCCTCTTCTGCAAACAAAAAAAAAAAACAAGGGAACTAGCACACATATTTTTCCATTTCTAAGATGCAATGCATTATATTCAGAATAAGTGATACAGTATAACTTAGATTCTTTGGTTATAGTAGTCTTCTCAGCTATAGAGAATATTTATGTCATAGGTGATTAGACAAAAAACACTGTTTTCAACTTACAAAAACTGAAAAATTAGTAAAAATGAGAACTTTAAGACCCTTTCTCCTTTTATTCTTCAAATCTCAGAGTAAATCACAAGGCTTCCTATAAGATATTCCCAGGATATTTTTATCTCACCACTTCTTAATGCATTTTGGACCTCTTAGTATTCAGATAATTTTTAGTAAAAATAATCAATAAAGAAATAAGTATTTGATTTGATATGTTTTATATTTAAGGGTTTTATGAACCCAAAAATTCCATATTGTTAAATATACCTTGTTATTATTTTTTGTGCCTTACTGTTTCCTGTAGTACTGAATCTCTTTAAACCCTATCAACATTTCTTCTTAACAATGTTCTTTCTTGGTTTCTATACCTGTATGGAAGCTGAGAAATAAAACCTTTTGTTTAATTTGGCCACTTGTTTCCAAATATTCATTTCATATATGTAGTTAAATACAATGGTAAAATTAATACAGCTCTGAGCATGTATTTTCAGTGTTCTTAAGCCCACACTAGTTGAGCACTCTATATGTACAACACATTGTGTAATGTCTTATAGTGTATAAAACAGTGGAAATAGGTCATATCCTCAAGGAATGTATAGTATGTAATGGACACAATAAGGCACAAAAGGGAAGGAGGGGAGGAATGGAAAGGAGGAAAGAAATAAGATCTTTGAATAAGGTATGGGAAATATATCCTAGGACTAGGATACAAAAAGCAATTGCACAAGCACCAACTATTGAGTTAGATATAGTACCCGCAGAAATATGTCTAGTAGCTAACAGTTCAACCAATCTGTGACAGTTTGAAGGAAAATAAAATTTAATATAAAATTGGGGATGTTTTTCTTATTAATGTGGCATAAATATAAATTTAATAGAATGGTTTCAATTTTCCAAATTCCAGCTGTGGAATATACATTCATTGGAAGTAAAACCACAGCTACTAGTATGGAGATATAAAGTAGCAGAACCTTAAGCAAGTGGCATCTATATTACCCACTTGTGTGAAAGTAGAAAATGGTAGTGCACAGATAGTAATGTATGAATTTACCTGAGGAGTTTTAAAGAAATGTCTAATCACTCCATATACAAAGGGTACAAATACTCCAAATGATTCTGTCCAAACCCAGCTTGAAGAACCAATGCTTCTTGGACTTATTTACAGGAGCATGGGAAACTCGGGCAGCGGAAGCACCTCTAGTAAATTGTTTACCTCAGACCATGTTAAGGAAGGTAGGCCTTGAAGATTCACAGTGGTTCCTGAGCCTCGTAAGCCTCCTTCCTCCCTCCATGCAGCAATGTTAATATATCAAATCTCCTGAAGGTCTCATGTGTGTGATCACAGCTTCTCAGCTTTAAGACAGTGGTGATCATGTCTGTCCTGGAAGCAAGATCTGCACTACAGGCAGCTGTACGGTGGAGGAGGTCCTTTGCTCCTTCCATTTATTTCTCTGCCTTCCTCAACTCTCTTCTCTCTGGTCATCCAGATCCCACTCCAGTCCTCAAAAGAAGAAGCTAAGAGAAAGGGGCAGGCATGTCTTTTCCCTTAAAAATCACAGCCTCTTGGAAAATGCCCATGCCACTTCCTCTCAGATCCTCTGGCTAAAATTTGGTCACAAAGTAGTAGAATATGAAAACTGGTCTTAGCCTGGGTGCAGCCTTGTGCCCAGCTAATATGTCTATAAATAAGATAAAAAGGAGAGGTGTAAGCTGGGCGTGGTGGCGCACGCCTTTAATTCCAGCACTTGGAAGGCAGAGGTAGGAGGATCGCCGTGAGTTCGAGGCCACCCTGAGACTCCATAGTGAATACCAGGTCAGCCTGGGCTAGATTGAGACCCTACCTCGAAAAACCAAAAAAAAAAAAAAAAAAAAAAGGAGAGGTGTGGGTAAAGACAATCAGCTCTCTATGCTGCAGAATCTAAGTATATTTGAGAAAATAATTCTTATGGTGTATTAGAAGATCTTTTGTTTTCAAACATGGGTTAGGAATGTATCTTTAATAATTAAAACTGAAAGAAGATTTCTCACCTTGTCAAGTGCTATTCATTTGCAGCTAAAAACCTAACACTTTACGCTAGGCTAGCTGAATCCAAGTGTAATTATTTTGACATAGCTTGTCACTAAGATAAAAAGACAAATGTTCTTGAAATGTGGCACTATATCTGTTCACCTTTTACTTACTCATTGGGTTTATTTACAATAAAAAAAGTAGGTTGAAGGATGAAGTTGCAGACATTGATCTTTGTACTTGTTACTCTATATGGCACATAGCTGATAATCACATGCTGGAGAGAAAAAACATGTCTGAATTATGTTAATACAGACTTCCCTAGCCAGATAACATTCAATAATTAATTACAGTGTATAGTTCACACTGGTTTAGAGTCTCTGTAAAACAAATTACTGGGCAGTCTGTTTAACCCATTCATCAAGGAACTTTCTTGCTGAGTTTGAAACTGTGACTTATAACTGCTGCTTCTCTAAACCTGAAAGACTGCATTTCCTTTTCCTTTTCCTGGTGCCCTTTTGTCTTAAGATTTGCTAGATTACTTAAGTGTGCAATTTAATGACATTAATACATGCTTTTCTTCATATGATAGACAGCAGGAAAGCTGGACTTCTGAAAACCAGCTTCGATGTGAGAGTCATCAGACAAACTTACACTTTAATGCAATCTAGTAATCCATTTGTAGTCTGACTCATTTACAGAGCAGAAGTAAATCATCTAACACTTCTGGTTTATAACTTGGTTTGCACATGATAAATCAACTTAAAGCTGACTTGCAAGAGGAATCATAGCCAACAGCTGGCCTTATAAAGATGGATTATAATATTTCCAAAAGGAAGACAATAAGGGTACATTGTCTAAATGTCTCTTTTTACAAACGTGGCAGCATAAGACTTATTGGTGGAATAAGCATAGGTGTGCTTATACACAGCACATACTGGCAAATTCCCAGCTACAGAAAACATGAATACATATTAATAGGTGTGTAATTATCATTGAATAAGGTGCTAGTCAACAACAAACAAGACCAACTTCATTGGAGACATTTTTCAGTTTTCCCTTGGATAGCTTGAACTTTCTTACTTTGATTACCTTACTTTATTTATATAAACTTATATTGGGCTGGGGAAATGGTTCAGTCAGTAAACCATTTGCTGTACTAGCATGAAGCCCAGAGTTTGGCTTCCCCAAAGCCATAAAAATACTAAACATACATGATACTGAATGCTTGTCACCCCAGCATTCAGGAGGCAGAAATGTGTTGATTTTCAGGGCAAGCTGACTAGTGAGACAGCTGAATTGTGAGTTCTGGACTCAACAAGATATCTTGTCTTAAAAAGAAATAAAGTATGAAATAAAAAGAAACAAAAAAAATTTTTTAAAGGGCTGGAGAGATGGCTTAGCGGTTAAGCACTGACCTGTGAAACCTAAGGACCCTGGTTCGAGGCTCGACTCCCCAGGATCCACATTATTAGCCAGATGCACAAGGGGGCACACGCGTCTGGAGTTCCTTTGCAGTGGTTGAAGACCCTGGCTTGCCCATTCTCTCTCTATCCCTCTTTCTATCTGCCTCTTCCTCTCTCTGTCTGTCGTTCTCAAATAAATAAATAAAAATAAACAAAAAATAAAGTAGGGAGACTGAGAAAGATACCACACATCAACCTCTGGCTTACACACACACACACACACACACACACACACACACACACACACACATAGCATCCACACATATATACACCAAAGGTACCTGCAACAAAAACAGACTTTTTACCTACTTGAAGCTATTTATAGTGGACCCTCAAACTCTTAAGTGCTAATGATTTGCATTCAGGGTACAATAAAATAATATGAATAATGTTAATAATCACAGTGAAAATAGTAGTGCAAATATCTTTATTCATTTTCTATGGCAAGTAGTATACTATATATTTTATTCTATCTTCATATTGATCCTATTCTATTTAAATTGTGGAAAATGAGGCTTAGAGCATATAAATAGCTTACTTCAAGTTTGGGAGCAAGTAAGTAATAGAGTTGTGACTCACTAAAAGCACTAAACCATCTTAACTATTATAGAAAAATAATTATGTATCTCATCACTGTATATAAAGGAAACAATGTGAGATAATGAAGTAAGCTCTGGTCTTTTCCCTTCCTATTTGTTTTCTTTTCCTATTTTATCTCAGTCCAGAGAGTTAATCTAGTTTTATTTCTCAGTTACTTTATCTCTTTGGATCCTTATAAAGCTATATATGAATAAGCACTTCTTTTAAACCATAAAGCCACCCATTATATCATAACCAGTAGTATACTATACCCATGTACTAGTATTTCAGTTAATTACTAAATATATGATTTATTTTATCAAATGGGTAATAGATGTTAAATATTGAACTGTCAGAGAACTAGAGCCTTGCTCAGACACAAATGATATCCCTGGCTCCCTCAGTCTCCTCTCTTTGTGCAAAATAGCCTGAGTTTTAATATCTTACCAAAAGTAACAGGAAAAAATTATGTTAAGCCAGTATGATTTTTTTCCTTTTTGGCATTTTGACAGTGAGGCAGTTATGCCCTACAATCAAAGGAAAACACAAACTGATCATCTCCTAGCAACTTGCTGAAGAGTACTCCCAGGGAATAATTTATGGGGCTGAGTGTATGCACATAAAACTTTTAATTTCAAAGCTAGCAGAGCTCCTGTACTCTCTCATTAACTCTTTTCACTATCCTGCAAACACACTGAACCTGATTTTTAATGATACTGCAGGAAGAATGAATGTTAAAATATTCCTAACAAGGGCAATTTTATGTAAAAGAAATTCAAGGGTCTTATCACCTTTTGTTGTTAAAATCCTAATTACAATTAGAAGTCACTAGTGATCAAAATCATTTTGCTACACTGGCATTCCCTTTGCTAAGGCTTGCTTTTGGCCCCTTTCATATACAGGGACATCTGTCACATAGGGGTGCTCTGTGTCATAGCAAGCTCATCTCTGGCATTTTCTCCCTCTTCTCTGCCTATACAGTCTGATGTGCTGGAGAGGCCAATCAAACCAGCTCCTCCTCAGCCCTAGAATGCTGCTGCTCCTGGAGCCTTCAATGCACCAAATTAAGGTGTGATCAAAACAGACTCTCTTTAGCCATCTGCACAGTTTAAAAACAATTCATGGTTCAAAAATAATTTTTTCCTCCTCTCCAAACTGTGATTTAGTGCTCTCATTTTTTCAATGTCTATAAAAACAAAACAAGAAAAAACTATCTAGAGAATTCATTTGAATGAATGACCAAGTCAAGAAAGGGACTCATATCTGAAGTGATTTAGCCATTGCTCACATTTCAACACCTAGGAAACATTCATTTGTGTAATTATAGCAGACAACATTTTTGGCACTGTCCAGACCCACTGTGTATTTAAATCCAGAGTCCAGCCCTGGAGGTTGGCACCATTGTTGTCCCTATTTTTGGATGAGGAAACTCAATCAGAGTCAGAGACAGGATTAAAAAACTTATTACATATTTTTGGATGAGGAAACACAATCAGAGTCAGAGACAGGATTAAAAAACTTATCTACATATGGTAGGATGAGCTTGTGACAAAGCTGGGTTAGCTCTTGTAGCAGTCATCTTCTCATTGTGGAACAAAATAACAGACCAGAAGCAGTATATGGAAGGAAAGGCTTTATTTCAACTAACAGTTTTGAGGAGTAGTTTCATCATGGCAAGGAAAGACTGGCAGCAACAGAGAGCTAGCATCACATTCTCACACCACTAGGAAGAAAGTAGCAAGAGTGAGCTAGCTGAATGGTACAAGCAGGGTGGGCTATAATGTACCAATACTTGCCCCCAGTGACACACCTTCAGCAAGGTTCCACCTCCCAGAGACTCCATTAGCTGGTGAATAAATAGGAAGCTTAATCACAAACACATGAGGTTATAGGGAGCATTTCAGATTCAAACCAGCACAGCATCAAATTCAATATTCTTGCTTGTAGCAGCACTAGCCTAGCCCAGCAGTATTGTATCATTTCTGTGTGGGAACCACAGGAAGCTGGTGATGCTACCATTCCTTTAACTCAAATCTGTATTGTACACATTTGTTCTGAAATATACCTCTTATGAAATCTTCTTGTGATTCAGAAAGATGTGTTTCTATTGATTATTAAAGGAAGAAAGATACTTTCTTCCAGGCCTCTTACTGCATGACCCTAATTCCAAGCAGGATAAAGAAATGTAATATACTCTAAGCTTGCTTAGTGAGGTCCAGCTGTAGCATCATAGGACAGAAAGCATCATTGTTAAGAGCAGCTTAACTATTATATATTCCAATGAAACTGAGTATTTAGTATCTATCATTTACCTACTGGGATTTGGTATTTTTCATTCCTTATTATCTCTGTCTTTAAGCCATGTATATATTCAAGGGAAAGAAACATGAATGGAGCTGTCATCCACACATACTCCGTCTACGTGTTTAGTCAATTATATTCAAATCATTGAGCTTCAGAAAATTTTTATGCAATGTAAAAAATACCCTTAAATCTGTTTTTCTTACAATGATTGACAAGTGCAATGGAATGCTTTATAACCCTCATCAATCAATGAAATGCCTTATAACAATGATCAGTCAATGGAATGCCTATAACTGTGATCAGTCAGTGCCAATGCCTTATAACCCTGATCAATCAGGGCCTGTGGAAACAGAGTCTATTTCATCAGTGGGTTTTTTTTTTTCTGGTTTTAAACTTTGAGTGACATTTTTCTTCAGCATCAATTATCCTAAGCTATTAAATTGTTTCTTTAAGCTGAAACATTTTTAATTTGTTTTATTTATTTTATATCATTCCTTTGGCCTTATTATGTTTTACCCCAATTTTGTTACTTTGCTTTTAGAGTGCA
The DNA here is from genome assembly GCA_036346955.1 of Dipus sagitta. Lineage (NCBI taxonomy): Eukaryota > Metazoa > Chordata > Mammalia > Rodentia > Dipodidae > Dipus > Dipus sagitta. Next base: position 213,638,664 of record CM070770.1, read on the forward strand.
GAAATAGTTCCTGGAGAGAAAAACCATACATTGGAGGACACAAAATTAATGTTGAAATATAAGAGAATTTTTTAAACTGTACTTTTTTCTAATTTTCTTCTTTACATAATCCCATTTCAGTTTTATAGCCATTATATTAAAATAAATATTAAGCACATGTGCATTTGCTCTTACATCAACTCTGTCAGTTTAGACAAATAATACAATCATTCTGCTTCTAAATTTAATCATGGAATTAGTAAAGTAATCTAATTTGCAAATATTCATGTACATTTATTACAAAAATTGTGTATTTCTTAAAACCTATCAAAAGAAATGCAACCACAAGTCTGATTTATTTTTACTAAAATGATTAACAAGTCCTTAACATAGTCCTATAACACAATTCCTAATCCTTTTGTAGAATTATTTATTCTGAAGATGTTTTAAATGAAACTTTAGAATGATCTCAGATTTTCAAGTAGTAAGGATTATAATATTTTTTGCTATTGCAAAGCATACATTTGTAAGAATTTTATAATTTTTTGTGTGCTGTTGAGGTGGAAAAGTCTAAAGAAAATAAATAGAGATGAGCATTAAATTGTTATAGTTTGCTAATATTCTACTTGATGCCAATTGAATGTACTCAAGAAGTTCAAGTTTAATCTTGATAAATATCAAATATTAGATTCATAAGGCTAGTAAGGGACCAATGACACTTTGAAGTTTACTGTAAAGCATTACCCAAAAGTATCCCACATTCTAGCCTGCTGTCTTCATACATTATTTCAGGTACACTTTTTGAAAGAAATTGGAGAAAACTTGTTACAATACAAGTGAATTATTTTGATAAGGGAATACCTTATCACTTATAATTTTGACAAAACTCTAAGGAAATTAGATGTAAGATATAAAATAAGCCATATGTCCAATTAAATGATAAAAGTTGTTACCACTGAGAAAGTAAGTATCTTCTTACACTTGAAGATAAGTGGTAGCTTTCCCCCCTCATCTACTGAATCCAAAATTAGGATGAGAAAGTGGGTGGTAATTTCTGGTTCTAGTGGTTTACTTCATCACTGTTTTAAATAATACCAACGACTGGAGTCCAAAGTTAAATCAAGATGTTTCTCTGATTTCACAAAACATAACAGAAGCAAATCTCAGTGTTCACTATTAACATATGGCAAAATTAATTTATGCAGTGCTGCACTACAATGACAGTAGAGCAACAAGTAGTTATAATGAAAGTTGCATCACGGAGCGCAGACATATTTGCTCTTTTTGACCCTCTCTGGCCCTCATGTCACCACAGCAATATTTCCACAGTTGCTCAAGTAATAAAATTGACTCCCTCTTTGATTTCCTGATGAAAAAAGAAATCGTGATTTCAGCCATTTGTGGCACTCATTCCTTCCCGGGACGGCCCTGTGAGGATCCACACAATGCCAGCGTGAGGGCAACACCTCCCTGTACGTTCCACACAGTGACTAAATTTCCTGCTTCTGAATAATAGTCTCCTGGTGAAGGGTCCTCGTTTTATGATGGGGAAAAGATAGTAAGCAAATGCTTCAGATGCAAGCTGGTAAGTAATATTCTGCAGAAAAATGTCCAAAGAATAAGGGAAATAAATAGAAGATCATTTTCTTTGGGGTAAGGTGTCCCTCATGAGGTACCCTCAGAGCTACCTGAGGAACTGGAGAACAAAAGTATAAAACTAGGGTTATGTGGGAGAAGTGTTTCAGTAACAGACAAAGATGGGGAGAGTTGTCGGCTAGACATGTGCAAAGAGCAGCAAAGTGGTCCAGGAGCCTGAAGCTGAGTAAGGGGAGAGGAGGAATGATAACAATGAGCCAACACACAGTGAGCATCTGGGACCCAGAGGTCCCTGCAGGCCATGCTGAAGAGGAGAGATGGAAAACAGGACATGGGGGTCCCCGCAAACAGTGCTGAGGAGGAGAGATGGAAGACAGGACATGGGGGTCCCTGCAGGAAATAGTGAGGAGAAGAGATGGAAAGCAGCAGAGGAGGAATGTCTCTCAGATATTGGAGTCATCACTTTGAATATTTTGGGATCCGGATATAGTAGACACAGGTAATATAAGTGGAGAGAGACAACCCTTTCATAAAGCTACTGAAATAGTCAGACAGCCTTTTTTAGACCTTTTGTTTGAGATAATGTCTCACGAGATGGACCAGGCTGACTTTGAACTCACTCCTCTATAGAACAGACTAGCCTTGAACTTGCAATCCTTCTGCCTTGGCTTCCTGAGAACTGAGATTACAGGCCTATTCCTCTAAGCCTGGCTATGACAATGCTCTTTGCAGAGAGAAACCAGGTGGACCCAGAATTCCAGGGAATGTATTTATTGGATGCCCCAAATGAGTGTACTAAATATGCAGTTGACTTTCCAAGCCTGGACAGCTCAAACTTGAAAAGGAAATTAGAAATCTTTCAATAGGTTAAGGAGTTCTGTAGCCTTTCTTTTAAACATGTTTATATCTTACGCTTATGACTGCCTCAAGTATGATTGTCTAAACCCCAACATATGTTGAAAATTTTCATTGGAAGGAATAGAGAACAGATTGCAATGGGACAGACATAGTGGAAAGCCAACCCTGAGGAGTAAAAACAAAAATAAGGTACTTGTACAGCAAGATGCTTCTCCTGCCCTACCACATGCAAAGGGGCTTTAACAAACACACATGGGGATGCTGTCCGGCCAGAGCCCATGGGAATTAGCACTAGCTGGACCTGTAACTTTCTACATTTATTTAACTTTGAAACAGCAAATGTCTACATTAAAAGTTGGCTAGCTCTGTTACGTATGTGTCTATGTATATGTACACATTGAACACTGTCTTGTTCAATTTTAGAGGCATTAATTTTTATATTACAGATATCTAATTATCAGGATTTGTGTGTGCTTTGCATGTGTTCATTTATAATTTACTAATGGAGCTATGACTCAGATTTGCATCTGTGAAAGCATATCAGAATTTACTCAAATAGCTGGGTTTTTCCAAGTGCCATCTAGCAGCAGGAAAACTTTGTCACATCTCTGCTGGTAGCATACCATGTAGTAGGAGCAGTAGACTGGCATGTGCTCATTTTAGCATTAGTAGGTATCAGCAATACACAAATCCTATCTGTAACTGTTAAGACAGGGGTCTCTACCACATGCGACCAATTGCATAACTCCCACAGAAGATGAAGTCAAAAACAGAAATCTGCTTAAGTGCTAGAAATAAATAACAATAATACAAATATAGGCATCACATGAGAAGAAAAACAAAAGTGGTGCATACAGAAGAAACACAATTCATGTTGAGACTTGGAGTAAGATCTAATCAAAAGCATAAGATTTTTGGAGATCCTTAATTCCTAATAGGACAAATTCCCTTTTGCTTATCTTTTTTTTTATTTTTTTTTTTGTTCATTTTTATTTATTTATTTGAGAGTGACAGACAGAGAGAAAGAGGCAGAGAGAGAGAGGGAGAGAGAGAGAATGGGCGTGCCAGGGCTTCTAGCTACTGCAAACAAACTCGACGCATGTGCCCCTTGTGCATCTGGCTAAGGTGGGTCCTGGGGAATCGAGCCTTGAACCATGGTCCTTAGGCTTCACAGGCAAGCGCTTAACCACTAAGCCATCTCTCCAGCCCTGCTTATCTTTTTTAAGTTACATAATTAAGAAGTTTGAATACTCTGAACTTTGAATGTGTTTGAATACCTCTTGCCTCTAGTGATCATATGCTATTATGAGCCACCAATGAAGCATCCATGACCAGCCATCCTGCAGACTAAAGGGTAGGCAACTTGTTTGGTGCTTCATTTTTGAGTCTCTGAGTATGGAAGTTAAGTGAAAGCAAAGCTAACATTACTGGTAAGTACTTTGGTAGTATTGGGGGAAAAAATAGAGACACTGGAGTTAGCTAAGCTTAGGAGTCTATCTCCATTCATTTTACAGAGGAGGAATGGGAACTGAGGCCAAAAAAATTAAGTGGGCTTCTCACCCAAGTAGCTAAAATAATTGCACATATAAAAATTACCTAGGGACATTGCCTCTCCTCCATAACTGCTGCCCCCAGAATGCATGACCCACAATCCTCATGGGGATGACCTGCATCCCCAACAAGGAGAGTCCTTTGGAAAAGGGGCAGGGATGAGGGAAAGGATGGTACCAACATGTGGTGCTTACATACTAAGAATATCCATAACTAATAAAGATAAATTTTCTAAAAGTTACCTTAAATGGCAGTGGAATTGCTCTGAGAGCTTATGATTCACTGTCCAGAAAGGGCTCATGTGGATCTACAGTGATGCAAAGGAATAGGTAGCAGGCAGGAAAAGGAAAAAAGATGCCCAGAGCCTGAAATGAGCATTGAAAAGCAAGAGAGCTGGGTTTAGATGAAGAAAGGTAGAATTTGGAGATTATCAAGACAAAAGGGAACAGGAAGCCATATGCTTAGGGAAAGGTATAACAATATTCTTTAAATGTAGGTACATCTATGTATGTACACAATGCTGGATTGTACTTATGTTGTATTTAATTTAAAAATCAATAAAATGTATTTTAAAAGTAAAAAATACCCTACAACCATTTGGCAAATTGGAGGAAAAGTCATCAAAAATTATCCCCACTCTAGTTTAAAAAAAAAAATAGTCTTTCTTTTAAAGTTGCCATTTCCTTTCAGGGAAATATAAGTTCCTTTATTATAAATTTAGTTTTCTTTGTTGAATAATAAAAGGGCAAAGAGCTCTCTAGGTCACAAGGACTAAATTGAAACTTTTAACCAACAAAAGAAGAGGGATACAAAAATTATCTCTGGATTACTGCAAATCTGTACATAGAGAAAAGAAGAATATAATCATTTATGTACACAGAGATAGATGGAGAAGTTGACAAAGATTTGAGAACCAGAAGCAATACTTCAGTCCAGATCCTAACAGACAGAACACTATAAAAGTCATGATAAGGAGACATTAGGTGCTGAGGAGATGGCTCAGTCAGTAACATGCTTGTTATGAAGACCTGAGTCCGGAGTCTCAGCACCCACACAAAAGCTCTGTGCAGCAGTACTCACTTGTAAACCCACCTCTGGGGCGATGGGAACAGAAGGATATTTAGGGCTTGCTGTCCATCTGATCTAGGCAAATCAGAGAGTTCTAGGCCCAGTGAGAGACCCTGTCTCAAAGAGTAGAGAAGAGAGCAACTGAGGAAGTCACCTGACATCAACCTCTGGCCTCCACATGCATATATATACCCACCCACACACATAGGAACATGCATACACAAATGCATAGCACATACACATGAAAAAGAAATAAATAAAAAGATAACATTAAGCTGTCTTGAAATCACTTTGTGTCTTGGAAAAACATCACTCTTCTCAGGGCCTTTTCTCTGTATCTTACTGACTTGCAGGTCATCAAAGCTACAAGTTCCCTCCTCTTTTCCTTTTCATTACCATGACCTGGAAGTAACTAGGAAAAAAGTGACATGGATGTATGCATAACACTGAATGGAAAGAATGGATAAGTTTATTTCAGGGGAAAAAAATAGTTAATTAGCCTAATACTGAATGTATATGAAGTAATTTACTTTTTATAATATTGGTTTAGCTGCATAAAATGATTTCATCTTTGAGTGCTCCAGTGATCATAACTAAAATGTGACTCATACCTCTAAGGGCTTCTTCCTATTTGGACAAAACATTCAAAATCAGTATGAACAAAATATTAGTAGAGCCACAATGGGTGGTTCCAATAGTGTACTTCATCTGGCCAAGAAAGGCCGTGTGTGCTTCCTGTCTTTGTCATTTAGATGTATCTTATCTTTGACAGTGTGGTTTGGTGGACTTGTTTATTATGGGTTACTATGTATTATTAGATACAGACCTAAGGAAAGTAATGCTCACATGCTTGACATAGTTTTGTGAATTTCTGAAGATGTTGCTGCACTAATGTAGAAGGGTTTCACTCACCATCAGAACTTCATCCTTTAAAGAATGAGCCCAAGTCACATCTGCCCAAAATTTATCATCTGAATTTTGAGAGCTCCCCATGACCCAGCTGGTGCCCTTGCCACTGGACGACAGAAGAAACCTGGGCTACTTCAAGTGGAATAGGGATGGGAACTGGAACATCCTATGTTCATGATCAATAATTATGCACTCATTGATATCTAGAAGGAATACAAAGAGAACTCCAGCTTTGGTTGGGGGATAATGCAATCAAAACCTGTGGTTGGTCCATTGAAATGAATTTGCAAAGAATCTTATCTTATTCTTATGATAAAAATAAACAAAGTGATTTGTTTTTAGAATAGTTATGATATATATAAGTGTTTCAATATTATTGATTGCAAGATACTCTGAACCATGACTTATCCAGATCATGACAGCCCTACATTCAAACTCTGATAGGTAATTAAATGCCTGAATTTCTTTGTTCTAATAAATATACTGTGGAACAACCTTTAAGAGCACACTTCCTGGGTTCCCAAGCTCACCTTGGCTAGTCAGTTCATGCTGCTGGGATGAACCTCCAGAACAGACATAGTGTATAGGAGGAACAGGATGGGTTAAAGCTTACAGATCCAGGGGACGTTCCATAGTGGAAAAAAGAGAAAACCCACCATCAAAAGCAAGAGCAGAAACCCAGGCAGCACTCTAAATACCTCAGGCTGGAATTCAGATCCACCCCAAAACACCTCAGGACTGGACCCTAGGATCTACCCACAGGGACACCTCCTCCATCCAGGGCTGGAGATCTAAAGTACAGCTTTAATAAATCCTCTATCTACTAGGGGACATCCATTCAAACTACTGCAGAAGCCATTTCATTATGTCTTCAAGTAAGGATGTCTATATTCTTTAGTATTTGTTGTATAAATGCTGAGGACTTGACACTGTTAGAGGTTGAAAGTGTAACAGTGAAAACAAATTGGAGAACACAAATTAGTCTGGACCTATGGAATTTATATATATATTTATATTATATTATTATGTATTATATATTTACATCATATATTATATTAATTTCTATTTAATATATTAAATATAAAAGTGTACATTAAAAAGTTACTATTGTAATGAACATACCCAGTTCTTAAATAATCTGTCTCAAGTATATTTCTAAAGTTTTTGTTAAAGCAAAGAAAGGACTGGATTATAAATTTCAATGTAAGTGATAAGTAATATAATTGCTTTAGGTCTTCAACATCTGCCGATGTCTAGGTGGGCACATCAGTATGGGGAAGGTAACAATTATCCACAAGCAAGTGCCCTTAGAACATCTGAGCACAGAAAACAAACTCTGTCCATGTGCAAAACTGTTTTTTCTGCTATTATTATGAGCTCTGCTATACCCTAACCATATGTTACAATGGAAGATCATTTATTGTATGTTCATTGTTGTCATGGAGTAGTAAGCAACAATATTGGCCCCTGAATCACCATTAATTAGTCATAAGCTCCCATTCCCCATCTATATGCCAAACTATGCTTAACCTCTATTTGACTTGTGGAAAATGAAAAGGATTAGAAATGTTTACCCCTTTCTACCCTCTCTCTTGAACTAACTAACTATGGGACTACAGTAGAAACATTTGCCCTTTATAGAGTAAAATGTCTCTAGTTTTATGTCTCAAGACAAATATTTATAAGGGTCATGGCAAGGTTCTAGCTTACACAATGCCTGAGATAAAATAGGCTTTGGAAATATTTGAATAATAAGCTGAATGATGAATGAGTGATACCGTCCTCATACCATTCTCTGAGGTAGGGAATGTAGAAACAACAGAATGAGGTTTGGAGGAAAGGGAATATCAGCACAAAATAGGAAATAAATATGAATTATGTTTGAATTGGAATTTAAATACATCAATTTATAAACTGAGATAATAGTGAGGATCTAGGCTTCCTTTACTTTTGATGATATTAAATCCTAGGTTCTTAAGCAAAATTCTAACAATTTATACGTTACATGAAAAGTCCCCTTAAGAATATTATTGCAAGATCATTTTATTCATGAATTTTATTCACTTAAAATAAGTCCCAGAAGGACCCATTTTAGCATTATCTCCTAGTGTTCATCTATAATTTCAAAGGAAAATAGTTTCTTCATTAATTCTCCATAACTTGTCTAGAACATTCTTTTCCCTAACTCAGCTTGTTTTTTCAGAAAATCTTCTCACTGATAATTTATCACAGTAGCCTTTACAATAACCAAGTATATTAAAGCACAGCTGATATGAAGTAAACACTATAGTTCCAAATTCTTTCACAAATTAACAGACAGATATTGTTAATTTTTATTTATTTGTTTACTTGAGAGAGAAAGAGAGAGAGAGAAAGAAACAGAGAAAGAGATAATGAGCACAACAGGGCCTCTAGACTCTGAAAATGAACTCCAGACACATGTGCCACCTGGTCCATCAGGCTTACACAGGCCCTGGGGAATCAAACCTGGGTTCTTTGACTTTGCAAGCAAGTGCCTTAACTGCTAAATGGTCTCTCCAGCTCCAGACATATATTGTTATGGATCACAGATGCTGGCCATTTCTAGCTTGATACCACTTTTTTTCAGCTACAACCAAAGCACAGAACAGCAGCCATGCACATGAAATAATAGATTCAAATGTCACTATATTCCCCATGCTGTTGTAATTTAGCAAGTGATAACATGATTGATTCACCCAGTGAGAAAATGTGATGAAAATATTGGTCAGAAATACATTGTGCTTAGATGTTCTAGTCCTGTTTCTCAGTCAGTAGACTTTGCTCTTGAACTATGAACTGTGCAAAAGAATGTGACATTTGGAATGGTAACTGCATTTGTGGTTTATCTGATCCAAAGAAATTCTCTATCAACTCTAACAAAATACACAAAAAGGTCAATAATTCTTGTCATCCCCAATATTGCTACTACCAGTCATGAAAAATTTTTTAAAACAAGAGTTTTTTAAAGGTAATGACAGTTTGACAATTTATGGACTGAAGTTCAGATGAGTTTTATTTGTTCCTTTGTTGTGGTGTGCATTTATAAACTGGATACTGGGCTGGAGAGATGGCTTAGCAGTCAAGCGCTTGCCTGTGAAGCCTAAGGACCCCGGTTCAAGGCTCGATTCCCCAGGACCCACGTTAGCCAGATGCACAAGGGGGCGCACACATCTGGAATTTGTTAGCAGTGGCTGGAGGCCCTGGAGCACCCATTCTCTCTCTCTCTCTCTCTCTAACTGCCTCTTTCTCTCTGTGTCACTTTCAGATAAATAAATTTAAAAAATTTAAAAAAACTGGATACTTCTTATATACAAATTCTAAATTTGATTGAATCTCCGTAGAAGTATATTTTAAATAAATCGAAAGATGTTATATGTAGCTTACCTGTCAATTTTATTTCTAAAGCTAAGTAAAGTAGGCATCTAATAGGACAGCTTGTATGGTGCCTCAGATGTCTGTTATTATGTGTCGCACCTAATCCTTGTGCTGTGCGAAATATGGATCTTTTTCTTCTGAGTATGAGTCATTAAATATTGGCATGCAGTTCAGTTGTTTGATGTATGCCACCATGAAAGTAAACACAGAAGTTTGCATAGACACATTATTTCTTGAGTAATTATACTTTTCTACGCTAAGCAAATTTCAGATAGTAAAGAAACCTTAGATACTTTTGTATCTTATGTATTTTGTCTTTCATTTTATAAATCGAAATATATGCTTATTCACATATGCAGAACCTACACTAAAATTTGTCTGTCTGTATACATAGGACACAAAGTAGAATGGTGACTGAGCGAGAGGAAGAGGTCTAAAAGGAAAGAGGACAAGGGAGGGAAGTGGAATATAAGTTATGAAAAAGAATACTTAGAAAGATGAAAGGGACCAATATGAGAGGGAGAAAGGGGACATGGAAATGCATTAGGGGAATAAGAAAAGAGCATAATGATATATGTGCATGGAAAGGTCAAATAAAACCCATTTATTTGCTAATGAAAAAAATTCAAAAAACAGACAAATAGAAGTAATATGATTTTGCCAGCACACATTAATAGGTCACTCATTTCAGTGGTGAGACAAAAATAAATAATAATAACCTTAAGAGCATGTTCCTGAGAGTTCCCTAAAACTTGAATTACTGAGTGCTGACTGACTCTGACATATCTTCACTGTTGATGCATGCATATACGTGAGTTTGTGAAGTTGCCACTCTTTCTGCCTCCTAAAATAAGTTATGTCTTACTTTCAACCATTGCACAAGAAGGGAAGACAGCCATCATCCCAATAAAAATAGCCTCATTGGAAATTTTCTAGATATTGCTGAAAAGTGATTGCATTCTTCAAACACTGGGATAGAACCAGTATTACCACATATGATTACAACATGGTCTCTTCAGCCCACCACTAACTGATCCAACATAAATATGGAAATGCTTGCATTTCCCCTTAAAGCAGAATGGTAGTGAAATCAGTGATTAAGAAATTATTTCAAAATTTCAGGCAACCACAATTTCTAATAGTGAGCCTTCAGTTGAATGGTCTCTGTATGCTGGCCATACCCAAGATTCCCAGGTTGGGTCTAAAAGATAACTCATTATCCCATGCCTCACTGCAGCATACCCTAGAGATGAAACACAATTGTGCTGGCAGAGTTTATGTCCTCACACATTTAGGAAAAGGACACCTTTTCTGCTGTATCAAGGATTATAAATGTCCAGCATAAAGGAAAAATTGAGTTGTCTGTAGATAAAAGAGGAGAAATTACTAACAATAATCAAGTCAAATAAGCTATAATTGTGTATATTAAAATGTGCCAAAATCTTCTCAGAGTGTTCCGACCATTACTAGATATATCAATCATTTCAAACCAGTGTGGGCTTTTTTTTTATGAAACAACAAAATCTTTGTCCAAGTAACTTTGTTCACTGTTCTCCAATGTATAATTTTTTAAAAAAAATCTATTGGCAACTTCTATACTTACAGACAATAAATCATGATATTTCCCTCCCCTCCCCCATTTTCCCCTTCACAGCTCTGCTCTCCATCATCCAATGTATAATTTAAAGAGAAACTTGTATGTTGTTTTCCTTGCCTATTTTTGGTGGACTGACAGCTTTAGCTTTAAATAGTGGCAGGCCATGAAGACTATATTAGGTATAAAAAAAGAAAGAATGCTGGGAACATATGAGCTGGGTAAAAACTAGAAGTGAGGTCATTTTGGTTGGCATTTTGCTGAATAAATGGGCAAGAGATATAAAATTCTATTTTATTTTACTACTCAGAAATTATAAAGCACTTAGCTCTAGGATGAAACTGTCTATATTCTTGCTGATGAGAGTTGTAACCAAACTGTTAAGAACATTAAGCATTAAGCAGCAGTCACATTTGGATGTCATATTTCTTAAATTCAAGTGCACTTTTAAGGGAACATTGAAGCTTCTAGTAGTCATTATTATTCATGTATCTTCCTGTCATTTCAAAGACAAATGTGGGTTATTTGAAATAATTAACCCAACCCAAGAGTCACTGAGCTGAGTTCTCTGAGATTATGGCTAAGCAGTTAAAGGGACTTCCTTGCAAAGCCACCTGCCCTGAGTGTGATTCCCCAGTACCTGTGAAAAGCAGATGCTCAAAGTGGCACATGCATCTGGAGTTTATTTGCAGTGGCTACAAGTCCTGGCACACCTATGCTCACTCTCTCCCCAACACACTCTCTCTAATCATTATAATATTTTTTGGTATTTGTTATTATTTGAAAAAGAGAGAGGAAGAAGCAGATAGAGAGAAAAAGAAAATGGGCATGCCAGGGTATCTAGCCATTGCAAACAAACTCCAGATGCATGTGCCTCCTTGTGCATCTGGCATTGTGCATGGCTCCTGAGGAATCAAACTGGGGTCCTTTGGCTTCGCAAGGCAAATGCCTTAACCACTACACCATTTCCTCAGCCCTAAAATATATTTTGGGGGCGGGGGTTGAGATAGGTTCTCACTCTAGCCAAGGCTGACCGGGAATTCACTCTGTATTCTCAGGGTGGTCTCAAACTAGCGGCAATCCTCCTACCTCTGCCTCCCAAGTGCTGGGATTAAAGGCATGCACCACCACACCTGGCCCTAAAATAATTTTTAAAAAATTTAAGTGGATGTCGATAATTTTTCTTATAGCTACTAATACTTGCCTAGAAGCCCACCATAGTGTTTTCACATCATTTGTACCCACACACTCCCTTTGGCATTAAGTTATAATTTCCAAATTCTGTGTAGATTTGCTTCCTACCAACCTGGCATATGGACAAAGTAAATGTTTTTAATGTAGGCAACTGGGCCCAACATATCCATCATTTACAAAGTATTCTTTTTGTCAAAAGTATTTGTTTATTTCATTAGCTCTTCATAAGCTCACTAGTCTCACTTTGTAAAATTAGACAGTGTCGATTCAATTATATTGTTCTCTAATGCTAGGAGATGTTCATGTTTTTAAAACTTCAATTAAGTAACTGAAACAAAAATCTCAGGTGTGGATAATACAGTCTTCATCTCCAGGACTTCTTCCACCTTGACACTTTGTCTCATGAAGAAAAGAAATGATCAGATGTTATTAGATGTTAAGTTTGAGAACAACATTCCACAAGATACCTCTAAAAACAATAATGGCACAACTTTCTTAATTTTCTCATAGAATCTCTGCATATAACACAGAGAAACAAAGACACTGTGTGTTTGCAGATGGGGATTAAAAGTCAAATAGCTTGCTTTACACAGCTTTACTCAAGACAACTTCCAATAGCAGAAGAGCCAAGGTCCAGGATTCTTAACTATAAGGAAAAGGAATTCCTTCAGAAAGCTCTCACTGTGGGTTCTGACATTTAAATCACAAAGCCAGGAATCTCAGACAACTAGTATAACTATCTTTAAATAAAACAGACTGAGCACAAGTCCTTTTCTAACATGATATTTTCATTCATCTTTTCCAATTAAGGAACATACTGTTCCCAAATGAATTCTTTTTCATACCATATATTCTATTTCCCTCTCTTGTCTTCTCTCCATTTACAAAACAACTGTTGAATTAATCATATTTTAAACAATTATATTATACTAATCTCACAGTCTACCAAGTCCTCTAGACTTAGCTCATATAAATGTTGAGCAGGTAATCTCTTTAATCAAAGCATCACATTATTTTGAGCCCCATTATAAGATTTCAGCTTTATCCCCAGTAAATCTGACTTCTGTCATGATTGTTTATCTCTCTACCTATTGCTTTTTCTTCTCTCATAAGCATGCCACTTTATTTTTGCAATATAAAAATATAAAAGCCAGAAAAAGGAACTCCCTAAAATGATTTTTCATTCAGCCATGACTCCTCCTACTCTACTTGGCACATAAGGACATCATAAAGGGTCTTAACAAGTTTCTTACTACAATCTAGAGGACCAGTTTTGCACTCCAAAAGATTAATGACATAGAAATAATAAAAATATTGCAGCTGGAGCCGGGCGTGGTGATGCATGCCTTTAATCCCAGCACTAGGGAGGCAGAGGTAGGAGGATCGCCGTGAGTTCAAGGCCACCCTGAGACTCCACAGTGAATTCCAGGTCAGCCTGGGCTACAGTGAGACCCTACCTCGAAAATCCAAAATATATATATATATACATACATATATTGCAGCTGGACAGTGTAGTACTAGTATCTATAATCCCTGCATGCATAGGGTTAAAAGAAGGCCAATAATAGCAGAATCTGTCACAAGTTCACACAGGCCAGCTAGCTTGGTGAATGGAGTTGTGATCAATAAAAGAACCTATCTCAGAGAAGGCCAAAACAAAGTCCAACATCTGAGGTTTCCTGTGGCCTCCACATCTGTACCACAGAGGTTGTTCTCTGACCTCCATATGTGGACCACATCATGTATGTGACTACACACACACACACACACACACATACACACACACACCCCAGCATGTATGCACATGTCATTGCACATACACACATTAAAAAAGGATAATATTACATTTCTGATATCAGAAATAAATAACATTAACAATGAAAATAAAACTGTCTTGATTATTTTCAGTATATCTTAAAGGATAGTGCAATAGTATCAAAAATACACAATTTCAGAAACAACAAATTTTAATTAAACTTATTTTAATTAAAATTGAAAATACATATTTCTTCAAAGGGAGATTCTTTTCCTCCATTTTTGGTTCATTGCTTTCTCCTTAGATTTGTTATGAGTTGAATTATACTAAAATGTACATGAAGTGAATAAGATAAAGTTTAATTCTAGATTAATAAACAAATAAACTATTTAAATATTAAGACTAACAGACCAAATTGGAACAATTTTTCCACTCTCCTCCAAAATTCAAATTCCACATACAAATGGTGTTTAACCATTGCATCTCTGAGATATGTATAAACACACAAGTATAGTACTATTGGCAGTAGACAATAAACTTTCACATTGCAAAACTATATAAATGTTTTTTCAGGTGTTCAGGAAATAGGAGTATAAAACAAAAGAAAAATGTGACCGTGTCCTTAATAGTCAATTAGCACTATACAGGATTACTTCATTATTATAATTCCATAAAATAACATCACCATGGAAGCACTTTAAAATAACGATAGTTATTAAAGTCCTGAGGTTTTCAGGGAAAGTGTAATAGCTATTGGCCAGGGCTTGGAATATCAGAAAACTGCTTTCCGTTTTGATGTTTGCAGTAGCTGGGCAAAAAGAATCTTTCCAAGAAACCATTACTTTCCTATTGGTTGTAGAAGAATAAGCATGAGATCCTATGTTAACTGTCTCTATGTTAATTTACCAATTAGTCTAGATTTCTCCCCATTTTCTTCTGATATTTTATTCTTTCCCTTGTCTCCTGCCTCATATAATCCAGTATGTAATTGAGTACTACACTATAGTGATTTGGGGGGGGGGGTCTTTTCTGATTTCAAACATTTCAAGATGCCTTAAAAGAGGACACAGCTTCAGCTGGAGAGATGGCTCAGCATTTAAACTACTTGCCTGAAAACCCAATCAACCCTGGTTCAATTCCTCAGTACCCATGTAAAGCCAGATGCACAAAGTGGCACATGCATCTGGAGTTCCTTTGCCATGGCTGGAGGCCCTGGTGCACACATTCTGTTTATCTGTCTCTCTTCTCTCTCTGCTTGCAAATAAATCAATAAAGATATTTTTAAAAGAGGGAAGTTCTTTGCTAACATACAAAGAGCTGTCTTTGAGTGTGGGCTTGTTTCTCTGTCATCCTGGCACATCTTCAAATCTTTGACCTTAGAAATTAGGTGGTTAGTCTAAGGTTCTTTTGAGCGTTGGAATTTAAAAAGAAAACATATAATATCATATCTTTTTTCTACATCCTACTAAAGCATTTAATGTTTGCTTAAATTTACATTTTAAATATGTGATATAGAAAACTAAATTAATATTTACTTTCTATAATAGATGATTTGTGATACTAAAATATAAAAATTAAAGTGGGGCTGGGGAGATGGCTCAGTCAGGAAAACTGTTTACCACACAATCTTGCAATCCTTAGATTGAATCCCCAGAACCCACACAATGCAGGACATAGAGGTGCACTCTTGTAATCCTAGTGCACAGGAGGCAGACAGATCCCTAGAGCAGGCCAGATAGCTAGTCTTGCAAATTGGTGAGCTCTGGGTTCCATGAAAGACCTTATCTCAAGAAATAAGACAGAGAGTGATTGTGGAAGACACTTGATATTGACCTCTGTCCTCCACACATGTACACATAGGTGCATATCTACCCATGCACACACACATGAGGATACACATACACACATGCATACCATATACACATGTAATAAATTAAAATGGAAGATTAAAAAATAAAAATAGAACAGAATTTAATAAAAAACACAGTTTTTAAAAATTAGTATTTTTTTATGTTTTTCTATCAGGATGGCAAATGAGACTTCTCTGCACACTGGCCAGAAGAAGACTTGCATGCCAGGAACCAAGCAGGAATGATTGTTTTAGGATATCACTCCTCCATTTGTCATAAAATTCACTAGATGACATTTCATAGACATCTTTTTTCCTCTAACCATCACCTGGGAGTTTTGAGCTGTCAACAGTAATGAGAAAGATGTTTAAAGGCTAAACATTGTGACCTCTTAGTGTCACTTTGCCTTAGATTCAAGAGCTTGAACATAGCAAGGCTCATGTTTGATCTAACTGCTTCTTTAAGTCTGTCTCCTCTTATTCACAGCAATGTGAAAAAAAAAAATCTTACCTAAATGAAAGATCTTCTAAGGAAGAAAGGAAAGCTGCCTAGAAAGCAAAATTCCTTCCCAGTTCCAGTATCCTGCTAAATTGGAGGTGGGATAATTGGGAGATGAGAGAATGCGTGCAGATTAATCAAATAAGCAGTGTAGATTGCTTCTACCTAACTAACATAGTAAAGCCCTATTGTATTTTCAGGGACGTTTCGGATATTTTTTTACACTGTAGCCAAGGGTAAAGGTCTACTTTAAAGCATTTGAAATAATAGTAAATTATGCCACTCACTTGCCAGTGAAAGTGAGGGTTTATCCTATTGTAGCTGTTGAAGAACATGATGACTTTGACATAGTGTAACTTGTTCAGATGCCTCTAAATAGTCAGAACTGGGACTTGAATCCAGGCTTGCTTGAAGCCTTGAATCATCTGTATTAGTGTACTTTCTATTGCTAATAACAGAATATCACAGAATGGGTAAGCTATAAAGAACAAAGGCTTATTCTGTTTCATAATGCAGGAACTACAAGGCCTAGGAGCACATCTGCTGAAGGTCTTATTGTTGGCAGAGTCCTGTAGCAGCACAGGGTAGCATATCACAAGTGAAGGAGTATATATGGGGTCAGTGTCTCTGCAGGTCTCTCTCCTTCTTCCTAGAATATCACCAGGATTCAATGATGGGGCTCTTACCTAATCCTAACTACTTCCCAAAGGTCCCACTTCTGAACACCATAGGTGGATTGCCTTTCTGTACTTTAATACCTCACAATGGACATTAAGTCATAGCACAGGAAGCACACCCCAGCACCATCTTTCCAGCTCTGCTCAGTTCACTCTAACAATGGAAAGGGAACATTCTAATCAAAATTTTACAAACCTCTTCTATAATGTGTCTGACTCACCACATCCTCCTTGAAGACCTCCTTGATTTTCATTAGGAATCCATTTAGGTTTTGATTTGCAGAACATAAGCCCATAGAATTCTGGTACTGTCAAGTGGAATGAATGCCTTTGTCTTAGAAAGAAATGGGTAGTAGTAAGTGTTGGGAGGTATTCTTTAATTGATTTTAAGTATTAATTATAAAAGTAAAGGACTCCAAGAAAATAGGATACTGGGCTGGATAGATGGCTTAGCTGTTAAGGTATTTGCCTGCAAGACCAAAGGACCTCAGTTTGATTCCCCAGGACCCATGTAATACAGATGCACAAGGGAGCACATCCATCTGGAGTTCATTTGCAGTGGCTGGAGGCCCTGAAATGCCCATTCTCTCTCTCTGTTTCTCTGCCTCTCTCTCTCTCCCTCTCTCTCTCTCTCTCAAAATAAAAACAATAGAGAAAAGAAAAAGAAAATAGAATACTGGAGCAATATTGTCACATGACCATTTAAATAAAAATGAAATAAGGCTTCTTTTAAGTTAGAATATATTACTGACTTTGAAGTTTTGGAATAACACCAGAAAGAGTCATCTTCCAGTGTTGGCTTCTTTCTTCAACATGACTTTGGAGAAAACCTATATGTATTTTGAGCAGCTACCATTGTAAAGTTCCATAAGAAAACTTACATATTTGTTTTCCAAGAAAATTTTTCCTGTATCAGACCATTTCACATGATTTAAAAAAAAAAAAAAAAACAACATTGCATTTTCTTAGGATTAGAGAAATATCTCAGCAGTTAAAGGCATTTGCTTGCAAAGTCTGTAGACCTGGGTTGGATTCCCAAGTTCCCACATAAACCCAGATGCATGCACAAAGGGGCAAATAAGTTGGAGTTTATTTGCAGAGACAGGAAGATCTGGTGACTCTAAATAATTAAATAGTTTCAAAAAAACACTCTAGGGCTGGAGAGATGGCTTAGTGGTTGAGTGCTTGCCTGTGAAGCCTAAGGACCACAGTTCGAGGCTCAAGTCCCCAGGACCCATTTCCTCTCTCTCTCTCTCTCTCTCTCTCTCTCTCTCTCTCTCTCTCCCTTTCTCTCTGTGTCTTTTGCTCTCAAATAAATAAATAAATGAACAAAAACGTTTAAGAAAACACTATATTCTTATAAAAATCATCAATGGAGTCATGATTTTTTTTCTTTATTATTTCTCCACATTCCTAGAAATAGTTGAATACCTTTTGGCCTAAATAGTATGTACAAATCCTGCAGGTAATTAGGCTTGTGTTAGCTCAGGAATGGTGGGAGGTATGTACCCATCTACAGCACAGAATCAGTTGTGTTCTTACTATTAACTGATGAGTTTTGTGTCCACTCAGGGGCAAAGGAGTCTCTGAGTGGGTGTCACCTACAGTAGACAAATTTAGAAAAAGAATTCAGAAAAGAAGTTAAGGTGGCTTTTTATATTTTTTAAACTTGGGGGAATGTAAAAACCAAAATGAACTATTTGGAGTTTTCTTGTAAATATCACAAGGGAGCATGTTGACTTATTTGCATAGATAAGCAAAACTAAATGTCAACCTGAATGATGTCTTTTGACTGTAACTGAGGAATGAATTCATTTAGCAAGTATGAATGCTCTTAACTTACTAGAGCCAGGGGAAGGGAAGTGCACTAGTCACTTAGGGTCCTTTAACAAGGTGTGGTACAAAGGATTGCATTTCAAAGGACATTTGTATTTCACACTAGAAACTGATACAAAGCATTAATGTGCATAGTATTTTCCCCTTATATTTAAGTACATCTCTAAACAATCTAACATACCACCCTAAGGTTTGGAAGTGACCAAGACCATGCAAACCACTCTGAGGCAAAGATGAAAGCTTTTACTTGGGAAAAGCACGCACTGCCAGGGCTGACTCACAAGAGAGGAGCACAGCCAACATGAGTTTTCAGGTACCAGGGCTTTATAGGGCTTGTTGAGTTGGGGGAAGGTGAGGAAGGAAAAAGAACTCATTTGTTAAGTTGAATAGAAAAGTTCCTTTAGGGAAGATCATTACATTAACCATTTAAAAGTAGCTAGGGTGTGATACCAAAACAGTGATCATGTAACTTACCAGATAAGGGGGCAGAAAACCATGATCTGGGGCATTGTTAGACAAGGAGGGGATAAGGACTGGGTGATTTCTTGAGGAATATGGATAATCCACTTTCCTATGCCACCATTCTGCTGACCATGGTGACTCCATCTTGGGAGCCCATCCCAACCTAACAACCACAGTACTTCCCACCACAGAGACTTTCTGTGTACTTTTCTCTGAATAATATTTGACTGCCAATAGATTAATTTCAAAAGATTCATACCAATTTATTGAATTCAGATTATGCTATTCTTCACAATTAATTTAAGCTCAGATTTAATTCTCTAGTTTTATTAATAACCTTGATGTACAAAAATAACATGACTTACACAGAATTCTTGAGTAAAAGATGGGGAAAAGATTGTGCCTCTGTTCTTCTTATAATGGAATGCCCAATAATAAAAAAAAATTAAACAAAATTATAAAACTGGATATAAAATCATTTATACCCAGACATGTACAGTCAATCCTCTTAGAGCCCTCAGAAGATCCCAGTCTATTCTACCCTGTGAATTAACAACAAAGGCCTCTGTGATACACACAAAAATAATGAGGTGTTAATAACGAAAAGAAAGTCAGGTAAAACTGAAAGACTGTGACATGAAATTATGCTATTATTGATACATCAACAACCACCTCTATGTACTGCCATATGCATACTGGAAACAAAGACTACTCCAGCCACTAGTACACAAATCCATTGCCTACACATATTAGGATACTGAAATAAAGTTGATTTTCAAATGAATTTAGTAAAAAAGTAAATATAGCTCCACATAACCTGTCAGAAAGCATTTTGACACCATATAATGGAGTTCTTCGCCCTGTAAACTGACTTCTGTGGGTCCAGGCAGTCTGTATTTTATGGTCCATTATCATAGTGTTGACCCTGGTTTAATTCCAATTTAAGAGAATACTAGAAATATGGTCTTCAGCAAGCAGGACACAAATACTCTAGGAATTTGATACCTTCCAGAATAATCCTTGCTTGTTATGTAAGTACAAGCAAAGATACCATTTTTCAGAACTGAATAACTTAAATTTCCTAAAACGTTTTCAGTAGTGGATTTTGTACAAATAAGGGAAATAGAATTTGCATTTTTATTAGCCACTGAAGAAGCCTGTGAGTTTCATGTTCTTCTTGAGAGCTCAGTCACCAAGATTCTTCTTCTAAGATCTTGGAAAGCCTCTCTTCTGATTAGGAAGTTACTCATTTCACATTCTGACAACTAAAACAATGTGAAGTGTAAAAAACCTCACCAATTACATTTACCAGTAACAGGATAAATCACTTTAAAGTAGAAAAGCTCAAGGATTTGTGGCGCCTTCCTTTGTTCTGATTAATCCTCCTTTACTCTCTGAGTGTCAGATGTTTTGTAAATATCTGCATTTGGACTCAAACAGTAAGTGCTGATTCTGAATGTTGTAGGATGTTATAAAAACATTGTTTTGGATATTAGCAGCTTGTGTGTTTTGAGAGTGAACCTTTCTTCCATGTTTGGTTTTTTTCTGCATCAATTAGCATTGTTTCAGTGCAAATACTATCTTCCTCATTCAGTTTTTAAAAATCTAAATACATTTTAAGCATCAAGTGGTGCCTAGTTCAGAAAGGAAAGCTGAAGTAGGACTTGTCCTTACAGTCCTCATTTTCTGGAGATTGTTTATCCCTTCTGGTTTTATAAGTTGCCTCAGCCTTGGTCACAGTATCCCCTGAGGCAACTTTTCTATTTATTTTTTCCATTTAAGGATAACATATTAGGAGTTTTGCTACTGAGGGATTGAAAGAAATACAACTGCAGGGACTTTCTCAAAGCTCCTGCACCAACCACTACCTTCGTCCTTGGTCTTTGATGTTCTTACTGTACAGGCAATAATACACCATGTCCAGTGTGTTTAATAAACCAGAGTCTGGAAAAGTCAGAAACCACCAAACAGACAACAATAAAGAAAAAAAACAGAAATGTGCCTCCATTATACACATGGAAAAATAAAAGATAAAATTTATTATAATAAAGTTTTCATCAATAATGTGAATATTGACACACACCTCTAAGGTTTGGGAGTGACCAAGACCACACAAACCGCTCTGAGGCAAAGATGAAAGCTTTTATTCAGGAAAAGCACAAGCTTCAAGGGCTGACTCACAAGAGAGGACCACAGCCAGCCTGAGTTTTCAGGTAGTGAGCTTTATAAGCCTTTTTCAGTTGGGGAAAGGTGAGGAAGGGAAAATAACTTGTTTGTTAAATTGAATAGAGAAGTTCCTCTAGGGGCAATCATTACATTAGCCAATTAAAATAGCTAGGGTGTGACACCAGAACAGTAACCAGGTGACTTATGAGATAAGGGGGCAGGAAACCATGACCTGGGGGCATTGTTAGGCAAGGAAAGGATAATGGCTGGGCGGTTTCTTGAGGAATGTGGATAATCCACTTCCTTATGCCTCTGTCACCATTCTGCTGTCCTTGGTGACTCCAGTTTGGGAGTCCATCCTGACCTAACAGTAATGATTTCAAGATACCAGTGTAGTCCTTTTTTTAATTCTGAAAGAAAATACTTAAAAAGTCATGACCCTTCCAGTTTTAAAGAACAAAAACAATTGCATGATTACTTATCAAAGAATGAATTGTTTTTTATTATTTATTTTTCTGTGATGCTCAAGTTTGAACCCATAGTTTCACATATACTAGACATGAAAATTTAATTTTTAAAAGTGAAAACTTGGTTTTGGTATATAACTCAGTTGTAGAGCACTTGCCTAGCTTGCATGAGAATGGGTTCAATCCAAAGCAAAATAAAAGAAAGAAGAAAGGGAGGGAGGGAGGAAAGGTGGGAAGGAATAAAGAGAAAGAAAGTAGCAATTGACATGGGAAAGAGGAAGAGAGACAGAGAAAGAGAGCTCTATTTTCAACTATTAGTGGTGAACATTAAGTGAAACTATAAATTTATGATCATAAGACCAAGCATAATTGAATTTTAAGTTGAATGGAATTACAAATTCTGCCTTCTCTATTAAATCGTGGTTTCAACTAGCTTAATGATAATGTGATATTACTTATAAGTACACTTAAAGCAAAACACAATTTCACAGTATTTTCTCCACATGTTACTGAACAAATTCTGCATTATCTTTTTCCCACAGGAAAACTGAAGACTTTAATAACAAACCCTTCAAGGTGAAAATGAATACGGGTATGCTGTCTCTGTTCATTTTAAACTACATTATTAGTTTAGCACTGTACTAATCATGAAGGTGATACTAGGTTTTTGAGTCGATATACAGTTCAGTTATGTTGCTTTATTTTTTTCAGCATTGTGTTCCATTTCATAGCCATCAAAAGTCAAATCTGTTCTATTACCTACTCTTACTTCCTTTCTTCCAATTATAGTTTTAAACTAACTCATAGCTGCATGAAATTTTGTGTACATATTTGGAATCACTTGCTTAAATTTTAATTTAAAGGCATGTTGCGTGATGAAAAACAATTAAACTTTCACATTCTACAAACTATGTTGACAAAGATAACAAAATGCCAAAGCTTCATACAAAAATCAATTTAATTAATCCATAGTCATGATACACATAAAATCATACACATGTTATTTTAGATGTGCAACAGTATCCCTAAATATCTTATCTCTTATCCCTAATATCTCTGAACTCTATTGAATACATTTTAATTGTGAAAGAGTTTATACTGCATGATATATATATATATATATATATGTTTGTATATATATATATATATATATTTATGCATATATATATATATACACACACAAACATTCCACAGTAGAACTATGCTAGTTTGTAGTTTCAACTTCATTCCCTTTTGCCTCAAAATTCCTACATATAGTATTCATATATACAATTATTCATGAAAATAACTTATTAAAATTTTGTCACTTGTATATAATGATACTATTTCCTATCTATAACTGATTACTGGAGTATTGTTTTAGGCAAAACAAAAATTATTTCCAAGGTATTCTTCTACTTCCAGCTTCTTTTATCAGAGTGTCTACCTGAAGGATTAACAGACAGCTGGTGAGAGCCAGTATTTAATCCCTAGATCAAGTGTAGAGACATATGCCAAGTACATCTTTCTATGGCAGCCCCTTGGCTGAAATTTGCCCTCTCTGGCCCCAGAGAATACTATGTCTGCTGCGTCCTAAGGATGCATCCAAATTGTAGACATGTAGAACAACAGACAAGATGAAGGTGGTGGAGACAGTCAAAACATATGAGAAAGCAAGAGAAATGATGACCCTGACAATGAATCCAGAAAAGTGTTTTTGACAAATGGAGATGTCACAATTGTACATGGAAATTTAAATAAGAAATGCCATTAGGCAAAAGAAATTGAAAAAATCAAGTAGGATATAGAGCCGACCACAGGGCTACTGTAGAACATGGTATGTTAACTACAACGTCCTTCCTGAAGAAAGCCCACATAAGGAAGTGAGGGCTTCTCTTTGCTCTGAGTGGGTGTCTCCTTGGAGATTTCAGGCAAGAACAGCTTCCCAATGCCTTTCATTAATTGAGTGTTTATTTTCCTATTTATTTTAACCCTATTGTGACACATATACATAGATAATTGCATATACTATGTTCTTGTACAATATAACTAATAATTAGTCTTCCTACTCATGGCATAGCTTCAACCTTAATAAGTAAGCACAGAGACATTTGCAAATTTTAGTCTCTGGTACCTGAGCCATGTTATTGCTGAATAGCATAAATGTAACCCTCTAAAACACTCTCATTTATGTGCAGTGATCTGGACTCTGGATTGGTGATAATTTGTACAAAACTATGAAGCCTATACAGATTAATTTTCTTATCTATATGTGCATATGAAATTTGATATTCAAACTTCCACAAAAATGGTTATAAATGAGTGAAACACTTTGAAATCCCAAAGTAATGCTATAGTGTTGCTATGTAAGCATCCCACTTAAAAATACAAATTATAAATAGGTCAACAAAATAGATAAACAGATAGATTGATGATAGATAAAATAATTGAAAAATATTACATTAGAAAATTATCACCATTGTATTTACAAAATCAGATATGAATTAGTTCCTAAGTAACTAACAAATAAATTTAGCATATATTTTCTGCCTATCCATCATTAAAGAGACATAAAATTACTTAAAAGGCAGTGTATCAATCACTAAGTTTAAAAATTACTTTAAATCAATCTTTGTTCTTAATCGATTACTACTAATAAACTACTTAAGGAGAATAAGCATTCATGTTTTCATTTTAGAATATCTAAATAGAGAAAATATACAATGTTATATTTCCACTAAGAGCATTTTGTGGAGTACTGTTTTATAATGTATGACAATTAGCAATTTAAAAGAGAAGGAAGATATTCAGTAATTCACCAAATATGACTTACTCACATGAGTGTTTTCTAGTAGTGGCACAGCTCCCAGGAGTCTTGGAGCTCAATGGAAACATGCCCATCCAGGTTTCAGGTCACGTATGAAGACAAGACCAGCATTAGGCTTCTTTAGGATGAGCTAAGTATAAGTAATTTATCTTCAATATTTTTAAATATCTCTAAACAATAGCATAAAGTCAATTCATAGGTAGAAACAATATTGATTTCTCTGTTCTACCTATTTTTCAAAACCTCAGCCTTTTGAAATAAGTGCTTTATTCAATGCGAGCAAAGGCAGATTTCCCCATTATCTTGATTTAGGTCTTAGAACTGCCTAAAATATTTAAAGGTTCATAGTAAGATTTTAAAACTTTCTGATCTTACAGCAACAATGTCTGAGCAGTTTTTCTCATTAAGTTTCTAGACCAAATCAAATAGGTAATAAATAATCCTATTTATTAAGTGATAGCATACAAGCAACTTATTGAACTTAATGGGCATCTATGGTCTAAAAATTTAGAAGTCATTTGACAAAATAATACATAGGAATTGAAAGAAAAATAGTAATTTAACTGTAACCACAATCACTAGTAATTGTACATCTGTTGTACATTGAGAAACTTCTTAG
This sequence comes from Dipus sagitta, assembly GCA_036346955.1. NCBI lineage: Eukaryota > Metazoa > Chordata > Mammalia > Rodentia > Dipodidae > Dipus > Dipus sagitta. Next base: position 213,663,946 of record CM070770.1, read on the forward strand.
ACAATGAAATAAAATTATGTGTGGGACCAGAGAGATGGTTGAGTGTTTAAATGTGCTTCCTATTAAAGCATGACCTGAGAAGAGCTAAGACCATCAATGAAAAAAAAAAAAAAAAAAAAAAAGACCAGGTGGAAAAGCAATACAGGTAAACACCCAGTGTTCTACCCCAACTACTAAAGGCACTCCAGCAAGGCAGATGGGGCACCACAAGTGTAGTGTGTGTGGGCACATACAAATGTATGTGCCCGCACACACTACATACCATTACACACACACACACACACACAAAGTAAAAATTATACTGACTGTCATTCATGGGTCCAAAATGGCTTTTAATGGGGAACTTGCTTTTCAACATAGCAACCTCCAAAAAACTATTATTTCAGAGGTGCAACATCATGCAAAGGAAACTAGTACACTCTATTATATTCTAACTGTGAACTACTTCAAGCTGGATTTCATGCAGAATCCAATTATTTGCCTCAAAAATTTAAAATATTCTGCAATATCCCTGTGAATTTATGGATATAGTAAGGGCAGCTCAGCCCACAATTTGAACACCATGAATTTAAACAGTGACCTTGGATATTCTCATTCTGGAGTTTTCTCTTTACATTTTACTTTCAATACCCTTGGCTACCTGACCTTTATATACCAGTGAGCAGTGGCTACATATCCTATGTTCGATGGAATTTTATATATTGTATCCAATTTGCCTTTCATAGTTATTCAATTTGCTAAAAATCCTTTTTGTGCCTCTGTAGAGGAAATCTTCAGATAAAATTTTCTACCATTTGTGTCTTTCTGTCTTCAGTCTTTGATTTATTAGGTTTATTTTCATTTACAGTCAGGTTTCTAATTTAATCATTTCTCTCTTCAGTCTTTGATTTATTAGGTTTATTTTCATTTACAGTCAGGTTTCTAATTTAATCATTTTCTACATCAAAATTATTTTACACATGTGTTTTATGTTATATTTCTTTTTTGTTTGTTTTTTTGTTTTTGAGGTAGAGTTTCACTCTAGTCCAAGCTGACCTGGAATACACTATGTAGTCTCAAGGTGGCCTTGAACTCATGGAAATCCTCCTACATCTGCCTCCCGAGTGCTGGGATTAAAGGCATGCACCACCAAGCCAAGCTTATGTTATATTTCTATCTAAGAATAATTTCACCTATTTTGACGCCTACTGGTTTAGTTTGTAGCTTTTACCAGGAATCAAATCACACTTCTAAGTATCTCTACTATCTTAATTCTCTCATGTTTTATTAATAACTGGATGTGTTTCCCTATAAAGTAAAGAACAGGAATGACATGTGTCATAATATAATGATTATCCTATCGTATTGGAGGTTACATGATGAGTATGTGCACATGCACACATGTGCTCACTTTCAGATAGATAAATTAAGCTGCTTTGACTTAAAGAGCAAAATGAGCAAAATAGAAAAAATGCACATGGTATATCACCAAGGAAGATAGAGTCTGAACTGGAATTTAGTCATGAATAGAAGAGTAATCATTTAATACTAGGATATTTGTCTTCTGAATTTAGAAGTCAGCCTCTTAGAACACATGAAATGGCTGCTGCATTTCAACTTACTTCATTCCTGTTTTTGGAATCTTCTTAAGTGTAAATATTGACTATGTTATACATATCGCTCAAACAGCAGTGCATGAGTTTTCAAATGGTCATTTCAATACTGCCTATCTGGGCTGCCCTTGATGTCAACTAGGATAAAAATTTACGTAATTGAGAAGTCATGAAATTTTCATAATGCTGTGATCTTATAAATCCTGTATATAAAATGCATCATGTCTATGTCAGCTAATAACTTTTACTTTAAAAATTATTCAATTATGATAACTCATTCCTGACTATTTTTAAGAATTATACAGTACAGTAATTCTGAATGAATTATGTAAATATATATTATCCCATAGCTCTTAGTGCTGAAATACAGATCATCTCTCACTCTAAACATTAGCTATGCTATTTCTAGATTCAGAATGCACTGGACTTAAATAATGTAAACACAGTTGAGCTTTGTGTCTGGGATTTCATTAAAAACATTAAATGTGAAATATAAAACCTTTTATTCTTTTTCTAAAGAATTGGCATCTATTTCTGAGGCACACCCTTAGTTTTCTCTTTTGTTTTGCTTTATCTGCTTAGGTTTGGGGATGGCTGAGGAATTTGCAAGTGTATACCATGGTTACTTATGCTAAATGGTCATCTTTCTCATGAATGTCTGACACATCTCACTTACCATGCATGTTACCGCATGTGCTCTCTCTGTGGCCTTGGCCTCTGCTATATTATTTTTTTGCTTCCAGATAGCGGTGGGTGTGCTCGCAAACGTGCTGCCATGTCTGTTACGTTAACATCTGTGAAGAGAGTTCAAAGTTCTCCAAATCTATTGGCTTCAGGTATAATATCACTAACTCATAGAATATCACACTTGAATGGCTTACTCTCACCTCTCTCTCTTCAGAATTATATTGTTTGGATGAACAGAGACTGTAAATACCTTTCAGACACCTAGTGGATCTTATTTTTCTAATCCCAAGAATAATTTCTATCCTTTCTGGTTTTGTTCTAAAAATGAAAAGCCAAAAGAAACTGATAACTTGTAAATAAAAGAAACTTGTTCAAAGCAAATCTTTATTAATTTGCTTCTCACCATAGTTTGCAAACAGAATGGTAGAATGCCAGTTCTGAAAAAGATTCTAGTAGTTCAGGTTCAAATAAGCACATCAAAATCTTGACCAAGTTAGATTAAGCAATTGCAAATGAGACATTTCACCCTCTAAGAAGATGGGTCTCTTTTTAATGAATGTCTATCATAACTTACCTAAGCCTATGGACACAGACTATATCAAATGGGTCCGTAGTCTTAGAAGATCAAACCCAGAAAACCCATCCCTGGATCCTAAATGCAGTATACTCAAACCTCTGGAAGACTGGTTAGTTAGTTGATTGGTTAGTTGCTTGACTTCATTGTTGATTTTCAGTTGCAGTTTCATGGTTTTTTGGTTTTTATTTATAAGATTAATCGGTTTCAGAGCAGAAATAGGAAAGTGACAGAGTCTTTAAAAATTTTTAATTCTCAAGGCAGCCACAGGCACCTACCATATTGCACCTGAATACAAGGGTGAGCTCATTGTACTACTGAAGAAGCATTTGTAGTTTTATCTCAAAGTCCTTAGGTATTCTCAGGTTCAAAACACTCAGGGGAAATCATAAATATATCTGATTTTGTCATTCTTTTTTAAGTCTTTTTAAAAATATTTAATTTATTTATTTGCAATCAGAGAGATACAGATATAGAGAGAGAACATATGGGCTCACTAGGGCCTGTAGCCACTGAAAGTGAACACCAGTTACATACATCACTCAAAGCACCTGACTTACGTGGATACTGGGGAATTGAAATCAGACTGTTAGGTGTGTTAAGCAAGTGCGTTAATCTCTGAACCACCCTCTCCAGCCCGCATTTTGTCATTCTTGAATTTTCAGGTCAACAATATTTTTAAGAAGCCACTAGTGGCTAAGGCTTCTGATCCTTGGAATCCTAGCTAATTTTACACAAATGAATCATCATCAATAATTTTTGAGACTGGGGGAAATATCAATATCATTTCCCTGAGAATCTGCTATGTCATTTACATGCTCAATATAAAATTAAAAAAAAAAAAAAAAAAGACTGCAGTCTCATTCCTCCACACTGACTGGGGATGCTTTCTCTTACTTGTTCCAATCCACCCATATCGTCCCTATCCTAAATGCAGGGCTATAAAGAATGCTATCCACGTGGCAAAGAAATTTACTTGACTTCTGAAAACTGTAAACTATTATAAAATAGCAAATCAGGACTGAGTGTTTTAAGTATCTATTACTAAGGTGTTTTTTTTGTTGTTGTTGTTAGAGATTGAATTGTGCTTTTTAATATCCTCAACATGAACTTTTTTTAAAATGGACATGAAAAATCAGATCCAACTTTACTTGAACATTGTTTCATTTTCAAGTTTTCACTCACGAACATTTTTTTTTAACCTCTTAATTCCATGGGCAAGACCTTTCAGCAAGACTCACCAGACCTTCTTATTCCTATAAAATACATACCTGGACCCACAGCTAAGCCTGGTGGAACTGTCCTCTGTTTCTGCCACTCACCATTTCTTCAGGTTCCATAGTCTCCAGTGTGATGACCAATGTGAAGGACAATACTGGTCCTCTCATTCTGTCACCTAAAGGATAGAGGATGTTACTGAAAATATCTTTCAAGAGACGGGCATGGTGGCGCATGCCTTTAATCCCAGCACTGGAAGGCAGAGGTAGGAGTATCGCTGTGAGTTCAAGGCCACCCTGAGACTCCATTGTGAATTCCAGGTCAGCCTGGGCTAGAGTAAGACCCTACCTTGAAAAACCAAAAAAAAAAAAAAAAAAAAAAAAAGAAGAAAATATCTATCAAAGCCACTCAGAAGACTCCCTCTCTCCCCTACACATCCACACCCCTAGTACCTCCACAAGTGTGGCTCCTATTAGCATTTATACCCAGCACACACTGCACGCCTTTTGTTTCCATCTTAGTCTTATGAAACCAAGGGTAAAATAAATCTCTTGTTCTCAAGTAAATAACTACAATACAAATAATGATTACTAATATTGCTTTCCTTTCCATTACCCTTTGTCAGATCCCCCAAATTTCCTTGTCCACAAGTGTATGTGACCCTAGTGGTTAGTAAATCTCTTTCCTCAAGTGCCCCAAAGCATATTTCTTTTAAAAAATATTTATTTATTTATTTATTTCAGAGACAGAAAGAGGAAGAGAGAGAGAAAGAGAAAGGGAGAGAATGGGTGCACCAGGATGTCCAGCCACTACAGACACACTCCAGATGCATGTGCCCCTTGTGCATCTGGCTTATGTGGGTCATGGAGAGTTGAACCAGGATCATTTGGCTTTGCAGGCAAATGCCTTAACCTCTAAGCCATCTCTCCAGCCCCCCAAGCATATTTCTAAAGATGGCTAGTTTTCTCTGTAAAGATGTCATCAACATTTAACTGAATTAAATTTTGAATTTCAGGTACTGCCAAATCCTAGCTAAAGAATCAAGTAAAATGCAAACTATAAAAAAAAAAAAAAGCTTACCAACATTCTCTTTTTTGTTTCTTTTCAAATTTTTTTTATTGACAACTTCCATGATTATAAAAAAAAAATATTCCATGGTAATACCTTCCCTCCCCACCTTCCCCTTTGAAACTCCATTCTCCCCATCTCAATCAGTCTCTCTTTTATTTTGATGTCATGATCTTTTCCTCCTATTGTGATGGTCTTGTGTAGGTAGTGTCAGGCACTGTGAGGTCATGGATATACAGGACATTTTGTGTCTGGGGGGAGCATGTTATAAGGAGTCCTACCCTTCCTTTGGCTCTTACATTCTTTCTGGCACCTCTTCCACAATAAACCCTGAGCCTTGGAAGGTGTGATAGAGATACTGCAGTACTCAGCACTCTGGTCACTTCTTTCCAGCACCATGATGCCTTCTGAGTCATCCCAAGGTCACTGCCATCTGAAAAGAGAAGATTCTTCCTCTTTCTCCCTCTATCTCTCCCCTTACTAATAAATAAATAAAAATATTTTTTAATTGGCTGGAGAGATGGCTCAGTTGCAAGGCTATTGCCTGTTAAGCCTAACAACCAGAGTTCAATTCCCCAGTACCCACAGAAAGCCAGATGCACAAAATGGTGCATGCATCTGGAGTTCATTTGCAGTGACTAGAGGCCCTAACACACCCATTCTCATTCTTTCCCTCTCTCTCCCTTTTTCTCTTTCTCTCCTTGCAAATAAATAAATAAATTTTTAAACCTATCAAATGAAGTGGTTAGATGTAATCAGTTACAGAGGGGATTACTCGACTGAGGATCAGATGACTAAAGCACCTCTCATTTACAAACCAGATTTCTTTTAATCCTTTAATTTTATGCTCAAAAATTCAGGTATCCATTTTACACAACAACAATCTTAAGATTACATGGTTGCAATATGATTAATGGGAAAATTGGTATTGGATATGTGTGCTAGTTACATGCTGTGGATATTTAATAAGTGATAGCCCCACTGAAGTTAAAATTATGTGGAAACCCCTCATTAGTATAAGTTAAAGTACTCATCCTTAGATCTGAGATAACGTCTGTAAACATAATGCATGTGGTTCTGTGCCAAGATTTTTATTGGAGTACTCATTTAGTTCACCCTATCATTAATTTCAACATTTTTTCTTCCAGGGCATGATTCTCAGTCTCCAGACTCAGGTACAGAAAAGGCTTCTGAATGAGTACATTTCTGTAATGATTTTTTTTTTACATTCCATATCCACATTGCTGACCTCATGTTAAACTTAAATTCCATATTCATATGCATATCTAAATATTTAAATTCTAGTAAGAATACTTGATTTTGGGAAGAAAAATCAGTTTTCTAAAGTAAAATAATGCTTATGTAAATGTAGATTTTTTGTATCCAATTTGTTTTCCCTTAATAAAAGCTTGGAACTCTTGCAATGATCGAAATCCAGAGACACTGAATGGAGATGCCACATATTCCTCTCTTGCAGCAAAAGGTTTTAGAAGCGTTCGACCAAATCTACAAGAAAAAAAATCACCAACCCAGGTAATCCCACTTGCTCTTGTCCACTGTGTCTGTCTAAGCATGGGTGTGCGACCACTGTCTTCTTGCCCTCTTTCTCTGCAACCTCTTCTCTAGTTGTTATTATTAAGATATTTTCACTTATGTCTTTGCCTTTGCTTGCCAGACTTGTATTTACAACATAAAGAGCATAGGCTTTAAATTTGAAGCAAGTGTTTGTTGTGGTAACAGTGTTTTGGTTGTTTTTTCTCTGATTAAGCTTGTATAAGTAAGGTGGGTTCTAACATAATATTTAAGATAAATTCTAATTCTTAAAAAGATGACAGCTCATAGTTTGGATGGCAACATTTTAAGGTCAAAAATACAATATGTATTAAATGAATATTAGTTATAATGAATACATTATGTTAACTAAAGGATATTAGTAAAATTGAGCCACAAGTGCAAATGTTATAAGCCAATGTGACTAAATAACACTATGGACTTCTAACTGTAAAATGATGCCAAGAGAACATATGTTCAGTTTTAACATACTTTCCAAGAATGTAGTTGGGGACAAATATTTTCAGTATATTCCAAAGTTATTTATTTAATTCCAAATTTATTTTATTTATTTATTTTATTATTTATTTTATTCCAAATTTTAAAATTAATTTTTTATTTGCAAGGAGAGAGAGAGGAAAAGGTAGAGAGAGGGAAAGAATGAGAATGGGTATGTTAGGGCCCCTAGTCACTGAAAATGAAAAATCCAAACTGCTTTCCAACTTAAAGGTAACTATAGATAATAAATTAAAGTATATTTTAATGATAATAAAAATTATCATTTAACCCAGTCACCAAAATGTGTGCCATAATATGAAGATATATTATTTCTTCATCTGTAAAGGCATAGTTGAAAATGTTTCTCTCTTGACTAACTTTGACTTTCTCTCCATTTTTCTTTCAATATTATTCCTTTTTTCTGGACATATTTTAACATCTAGGCACCCCTTCCACCAGCCAGAAAAGAGAGCTTTTGTCACTCATTGGTAACCAGTCACACAAGGGGTGACACTTTAGACTCATTAGTAACTACCACACAAACACCCTCTTGTACAGAGGACTTAACTAACCAAAAACCTCTTCAGGGAACTATGCATTCTAATGAAGATCCTAGACATACTATCATATGCTCTGGGGAAGCCAACACAAGAGTTTCATTTACACAAAAAATCACAAATTCCCTGTCAGCAGCTGCTAGCTCAGGTCCAGCACCTTTTGCAGACATCAACACACCATTTCTACCAGAAAACTGCATGCAAGATTCGCAGACTCGGAGAATTTCTACCTTGAAACTAACCCACAACCAGGATCAAGGCAGTAGCTTCCCTTTTCATGTTCCACAGCTTCCCCAAGTGGCTGAAGTACCATCATTTCTCACAAGGCCTTGCTCACCAACCCCTAACCCAGTACCTGAGACACACAAGGCATCTCTTTCCATTCAGATAGCTCCCCATTCAGGACTTGATCCTGAAAGCCAAAACCAGCTACCTGAGCTTTCTCCAGAGACTGCAAAGATACCTCCTCAGCAAGAGAGACAAAAGTCTGCAGATGCTGTGACCTGCCAGTCCTCGGTGGTACATCACACTTTCCAGTCTCTTCTAACATATATTATCATGGAGACCCTAACCACTTTGCTTTGAGCTTCTGATGTAATCTAATGTCTTTGTGTGTTTCCAAATAGGAAGGGAAAAGAGAAAGAAACCATTTAAAACCTGTTTTAAATTTAAAACAATTTAAAAACTAAATGCCTCAGTAAATTACTAAATATCTTTTAATCGACATGAATATATCTTTTTATTTTTATATTTTTTTATTATTTTTTTTATTTTTTTCTTTATTAGTTAGTTTTGTATTCAGCAAATACAGTCAGTTTGGTACCATTATTAGGCTCATCTATGACCTACCCCCTCCCCTTGACCCCTCCCTGTTGAGGTATATGGGTCATACATTCTGGAGTTAGCCCACAGTTATGGGTAAGATAAATGTCTCTGCATATCATGACCCAACATGTGGCTCTGACATTCTTTCCGCCCCCTCTTCCGCAAAATTTCCCTGAGCCATGCTGGGTTCATTTTTGGTCTGCTTCAGTGATGAGGTGTTGGGAACCTCTGAGGCTCTGGCTCTCTGATTTGGTAGGAGTTGATTAAACATATCTTTTTAAATTATTCTTTTACAAACATATCTTTTATCCAAAAATCATGTTTTAAAATTTCTACTAGGGTTGGGGAGATGTCCCAGTGGTTAAAGGCCCTTGTTTAAGAAGCCTATAAACCCAGGTTCAATTTCCAAATCACCCACATAAAAACCAGACTCAAGAGACTCTGTTTCAAAGAAGATCTAACACAGATAACTATTCTGACCTCACACATGTGAACTCGTACACACACATATGCAAATAAATAAATTTGTAAAAGTTTATTCTTTCTAGATAACTATTAGAGTCATCTACTTAAAACACTACAAACAACAACTTCAATCTCTAAGTACTTTCAGGTTGCAAAGGTCTGTTTTTCCCATCAGAACTTTGGCACCTGGATTTACATTATCTTAATGTGCAAGCTCTCCTAAGGCAATTGTTGATTATAATCTGTATTGGCAGGAAAAACTGTTCGTTCCTTTATATCTCAATATTCATGCTCACTGAAGCCTGATCAGTTTATCACTTTAGAATGTACATTAATCAAGTTTTGTTTTTGTTTACCTAGACTATTAAGAAGTATATATTTCCATCTCTGTAAAATTCTATCACAGCATCATTCTGACATTTATTGTCTCTTTCCTGTGTGTAATTTCTCCAGAAAATGATACAGTGCTAAGAGACTCAGCTTGAAGGATAAACTGTATCTTATACTGCAGGTTCCATCACTGGTTGTGTGATGCAGAATCAACATTAACTTGTCTATGAGTCTAGAGAGCTCAGGAAGCTAATCAATCCTTAATTCACATATTTTGGAAGACTAGAGACCTATTAGAGTAGAGCAAACAGAAAATAGATGCCCGCTGTTAACCAATGACTTAATACAGCTGTAACAATAGTGATGATATTGAAAACACTGATGCTCGGGTGGGTAAATGACTCAGCAGTTGAAGGTACTTGCTTGCAAAGCCTGACATCCCAGGTTTGATTGTCCAGTAACCACATAAAGCCAAGCACACAATCTGTCACATGCATCTGAAGTGGCAAGAGGCCATAGCATGCCCATTCTTGCTCTCTCTCTCCCTCCTTGCAAAAGAAAAAATTCAAAATCAGAACACAATACCAAATCTTAATCAGTTTTACTGGTATCTGTCAAAGACCATCCAAGCCTATCTTTGCAGACATGTATATTTAAGGTATGGAAAACCATCAACAGATAATCTGACACCAATATCTCACCCATAATGCAGAAAGAAACCTTAAACATAAGTGATTAAAATGATAAATGGATAAATGGGTGGTCTTAAGCTTCTACTCTATGCCTGGCCTGAGAGCTTAATGAAACTTAATAACTTGTCTGGGGAGGTGGCTTAGCAGTTAAAGGTGCTTGTTTGCAAAGCCTGCCCATCTGAGTTCAATTCTCCAGTACCCGCATAAAGACAGATGACAGATGTATAAAGTGGGTCATGCCTCTGGAGTTTGTTTGCAGCAGCAAGAAGCCCTAGAATGCCTATGCTCACTCACTTTCTCATTCTGTCTCTTAAGTAAATAAATATTTTTTAAAAACAATAATTTATAATAATAACAGCTAACAAATAATAATTTTTGTAATCTCATTAGGCAGTTCTTTTCACTATCTCTGATTTATAGATAAGGCAGCTGAAACACTAGGATAAATAGCTTCTATGCCTTCCAGCTAGGAAGAAGCAGAGCCAGGTTATGAATGTGGTAACTTCAGAGCCTGTCTCCTGAATGGCTGTGCTACTTCTCACTGTGAAATAGCTACTCACTTGTGACAAGGCTGTGACCACAGTGGGAGATAAGGCAAATATGTGTTGATGGGTGTCAGGAGCCCAGAAGGGCTCCTCAGAGAGGGAGCAAAATCAATCTGATATTTTAACATAGGGCTGTGCTAGTGTTAATAATAGACATCTGTTCTCCAAACATCTCACTCCAGTAAACATGGATAGAAGTCATAAGAGCATTTATAACTACTTGACTCATCTAACATAGTTTGGTTCTTCAAAATGGTTTTCTTAAATTTCAAATCATAAGCTTGATAGCTTTCCTTTTCCATAATTGTGTGATACCTAGGTAATAAAGACTCAAATAAGTTGCATACATTAGAAACAAGTACTGTGTGGAAATAAGACTAAGGTAAGACAATATATATATATGGCACAGGCCATCCTATACAAGTCAAATAGACTCCACCAAAAAAAAAAAAAAGAAAAGAAAAGAAAGTAGAGCAACTTGGAAGGGGAAAGAATATTCCAGACAGAAGGAAATCTAGCATAAAAGCTGTGAGGCTGAGGCCAAAGGGAAAGCAGAGAAATAGGGCATTGAGTAACAGGAAATGAAATTGAAGGTAATAGAAGCCAGATTGACAGAAATTTTTGTAAGCCATTGAAGCATTTTGACTTTTATTGTCAATAAAAATTGGGGTCCTTGGAGGATTGTGAGGCCACCACTATTGTTATTTGACTTACATGCTAATCAAATCATTCAATCAGCACATTTGAGAACTAACTATAGGACATCAAGGAATGCAGACAACCAGTTCAGAAACTAGTGAAATAATTCACAAGAGAAATTCTGGTGGTTCAAAGCAGGGTGGAAGCAGTGGAGTTGGTAAGAAATGCAACTGGGAGAAGATACTCTGAAAGCAGAGCAAGCAGATCTTAGACCGGATGTAAGAGAAAAAGAAAGGTCAAGGTTAACTCCAACTGGAAAAAGGGAATAGCCATCAAGTGAGACCAAATGACTGTGAGTAGAGTAAGTTTGGAGAACATCAAAGGTGTGACTGGGGACAAGATAAGGGTGAAGTGTCTCCAAACATCCATGAGCAGAGGTATGGTGTTGGATGGGAGAATCTGAGGCACAGGGGACAGGCCCAAATTGGAGATACAAGCCACCAGTTTACAGGTTATAGATGTTTAAGTAGCCTTGAAACAGGACAATGAGCAAGGAATGATGAGAAAGAACAAAGCCCAAGAACTAAGCCTATGCAAATCCCAACATTACAAGGAAGAACCAAGGGGGCAGAAAGTCCAGAAAAACATGACAGAATAAAAGCCAAGAGAGGAAAACATAAAGGGAAAACAATGATAACTGGACAAGTATAACTCAACCTTCAATTAAAAGTAAGAAGGGAAGCTTTCTTAGGATGGGATTAGAATAGATAGGAGAGAAATTAAACAGCCACCTCTTTCAAGGCATTACTACCTCTCTAACTAATTCTTGGTTTCTTTATCTTAATTTGAGGCTTAATAGCATTTATCACAGAATTTTTGTGAGGTTTGGCAGGTGTAATGATGCATATAGAAAAATTTGGCATAGTGCTTGCTACATAGTAATTCCTCAACATATATAAGCTGTTATCATTTTAAATAATATTTTCCAAAGATGCACCTGTCTGGGAAAAGTAAATGTAGTATTTTCAACATTTTTAACTGGTGGATGAAAGTTTATTTCACCAGGTTAACAATTTGTTTCATAATACTTTGTGTGTCATAATACTTTGCCAAATATGGCATAAAGTAGGTGCAGTTATATTTTTATTTTAATTTTGGCAAGAACATCTACTTTATTCACAAAACTTAATGGTACCATACAGTTAACTATAGGCATATTATTGTACAACACACTCCTAGAACTTATTCACCTCATACAAGTGAAACTGCTAATTTTCCACTCCCTCCACCCCTGATAACTGCCTCCCCTACCTACTTCTATGTGTTGACTACTTCTTGAAATCTTCAATGACTAATTTATTTACATAAAGCCCTCAGTTTTATCCATGACATAACAAGATTGCCTGTATTGTTAAGGCTGAAGACCATGCCACATTTTCTTCATCTACTCATCCATCAATTGACATTTAATTTCTACTTCCTTAATGCTGTGATATGCTGCACTTTTAGTTATTATTTTTCACTTAATGATCTTTCACAATAGTAACCTTTTCATTTTAAATACTTAAATTCCATATTGTGGGCAAGAAGACATAGTCATTGTCAAGGGCTGTAAACTACACTAAACAGATTAGCTAAATGTGTGCTATTATAAAGAATTTGTCTCCCAAGAAATTAATAGAACCAAGAAACAAAAATACTCTATGCTAAGCAATGAACAAAAATCTTCATGTTTTAGAAGTTTAATTTACATTTACTTATTATTATTAAAGTCTGAACATTAGTGTAAAGAAAAGACCATGGACTACTATTAAGAATTTTCATAATATCTGACAAATTTGTATTATGATGGTACAAACTTCATTTTTTTTTAACTTACCCCTACAAGTTTACATACAGAGAAACTACAAATGGGTTATGTTATACTTTTGTATGACCAACTATATACACTTGCTAAAAGGGTCACATCATTCTCAATGTCAGAAACTGAAAATGTAAGCAAGGACCTTGGGACAGACTGAAGAAAGCTATACTTAAGTGTTCTGTGGGGCTGTCAGTGCTGCAACCTTTGCCTTTGAACAATAAAAGTGGTCCTTCTGAATAGAACATCATCAATCATCTGCAAGCCTGGCTTCCACAGCTGCTACTACACAGACATTTGAACTCAAAAGGAATTTCCCTGCTCTTTAGAAGGGAGATAAAATTCAGTTCTTTTGCTCCATGGGAGCCAACTGAGGCCAAGGAAACTTAAACAACTTGCCTAAGTCTCACTCCTGATACACAAACATAAGTTCTCCTGCTATTGTTTTATCCTATTAAATGACTCTTGTACTGCATATCTTACAGTGTTCTTAGAATACAACAGTGTCCCAAAACTAAACCACAGAGTACAGTAGAAATATTAGATCCCCTGCTTCAGATGACATTTTCTATCACTGTGCCCTAATCTATATGGCTGGTGTACATCATTTGTTACCCATGGGTAGGAACCATATGACTGTAAAGATCTCTCCCTGAAAAAGTTTTAATGTTGAGGTGATAGGGCAGTGTTGCATTGCTAATAGGCAGACAGTCCATGAAGTCTTAGGGGAATGGAGAATGACTGGATAGCTATTCTTAATTCCTCAGTCTTAGGTGCTTCCCTGTTCCCTGTCTCTCCATCCTTAGTTTCTGTTCTTTCATTCTTTCAAGTTGCCATGGACTTCCTGGCCACTATACCCCACAAATGCCTGACTAATACATGTAGGGTCACAACTTGAAGTTCCCAGGAGGAACACAGAGCCCTAATAGACAGTTGCTATTCCTTATCCTGTGCAGTCAGCTATATCCAGAAGATGGTGTTGAATGGATCAGACTCTGACCACCGCACCCCCCCCCCAACACACACACCTTTGGAAAGACTGTCAGTGAGGAAACAGACTTCAAGAAGGACCTGGAGATGGGGTAAAGCCCGACTTTTATATAGATTCACTCCCAATATTTTTTCAAGTATATTATTGTCAAGACCATCAATACACAGAAAATAAAAACCTGTCAAATCCCTGTTGTTCCATACATGTCCTACCATCCTTGGAGAAATAATGCCTAGAAGCTCAGATAGTACCAATATTAAAAAGGAACTACAGCCGGATGTGGTGACGCACGCCTTTAATCCCAGTACTTGGGAGGCAGAGGTAGGGGGACCACCGTGAGTTCAAGGCTACCCTGAGACTACGGCATGAATTCCAGGTCAGCCTGGGCTAGAGTGAGACCCTACCTCAAAAAAAAAAAAAAAAAAAAAAAAAAAGGAAATATGAAGAGGTCACACCACAGTACTCTGTCATGTCAAATGGAGCTTGAGGCTGAAGGAAAAATACACCCTCCCACATATATGTTTCGGTGTCTTTGTGTTGAGTTTATTTATAGAATAGTCATGATATTTAAAAAATCATGAAATAGAGTTCAAGATCAGTCTAAGTTACATCATGACTTTGAGGCCACCTTCTACTATATTGTGGGACACTATCTCAAAAAAAAAATCAAAAGTAGAAATATAGGTTTATTAAAATACATTATCTTAGGGGCTGGAGAGATTGCTTAGTGGTTAAGGGAAAGCCAAAGGACCCAGGTTCAATTCTCTAGGACCCACATAAGCCAGATGCACAAGGTGGCACATGTGTCTGGAGTTTGTTTGCAGTGACTGGAGGCCCTGGTACGCCTATTCTATTTCTCTCTTCTCCCTCTCTCAAATAAATAAATAAAAATTTTTAAAAAATACATTATCTTAAGTTTAAATGAAATCATACATAAAGCAAAATTCATTTCACAAAATATCTTATTAATTAAGAGTATTAAAGTCTTAATAAGGCAGAAATTATCAAACATAACTATTCTCAATGAAAAACAGAAACATCAAAAAATTACTTATTAGTTTCATTTTTATTTTAAAAAATTGGCTGGGCATGGTGGTACATGCCATTAATCCCTTCACTTGGGGGCAGAGGTAGGATGATCATCACGAGTTCAAGGCCACCCTGAGACTATGCATGAATTCCAGGTCAACCTGGACTAGAGCAAGACACTACCCTAAAAAAAAAAAAAAAAAAAATTAACTCAGATTTTGCCTCAGCCACTGCAATCAAACTCCAGACGCTTGGGCCATCTAGTGGGCATGTGCAACCTTGCGCTTGCCTCTCCTTTGTGAGTCTGGCTAATGTGGAATCTGGAGAGATGAACATGGGTCCTTAGGCTTCACAGGCAAACACCTTAACCGCTTAACCATCTCTCCTGTCCTTTTTTAATTTTTGAGGGTTGAGGAAATTACTCAGTCCATAAAGTATGAGGACCTGTGTTTGATCCCCAACAGGCTACATAGTACTTTCCCGCAATACAGCTGTACAGCAGGCAGGAGACTTCCAAATCAACTCAACCTTCATTTTTCAGTGTCCTCCAATCAAATTATGTAGTGTCTTCAACAATATCGTCTTATCTTCTAGTTCTGGTGGGCAAACAAGAGCTTTGGCAATGGTATGTATTGTTTTGCCCTCCCCCTCCCCTCCACTAGCAACTCACTAGGTGTTATCCCACCCCTGGCACTGAGATGTTCCTGTAACAACATATTGCTTATGAAAATATTAATATTAATAGCTCAACACAGACATGTATACATAACACACACATATGTATGACTTATTCATAACATGTTTAGAGTTGATTATTCCTCCTTCCACACCCTACTCCTCCATTTTTCTCCTCTGACCTCCCTTAGACTGCATAATATGTACCCATCAACATGTTGTCATGAATGATAGAGGACAGCAAAAAAAAAAAAGACATCAAAATAAAAGGGACTTATTAGAACAATTTAGCTCAGTGGAAGACGGATTGGGCTGCGGGGAAAGGAGAAAGTAATAAAAAGGGATTATTATCAAGGCACATTATGCATAGGTATGAAAATTGTCAATAAAAATTTTAAGAACTTTTTTTTAAAATATTTTTTATTTATTTATTTATTTATTTGAGAGCGACAGACAGAGAGAGAAAGAGGCAGATAGAGAGAGAATGGGCGCTCCAGGGCCTCCAGCCACTGCAAATGAACTCCAGATGCATGCGCCCCCTTGTGCATCTGGCTAACGTGGGTCCTGGGGAATCGAGCCTCGAACCGGGGTCCTTAGGCTTCACAGGCAAGCGCTTAACAGCTAAGCCATCTCTCCAGCCCAAGAACTTTTGACTTTCATTAGTTTATCATCAAATGACATGACCCACAATCAAAGTGATGTTAGAGAGGAGATACTTTAGCTTTTAACATAATTCAAGTCAAAGGATGTTGGGAAGTCCATCCCACCCTCATAAGGAACATACTGTCTCTACTCTGCCACATTCCTATCCTTCCTACTACCTAATCCCCAGATTGATGTGCACCTCACAGATGCCTTAGGTGGAAACTTAGATTTGCAATGCATCCATCACAGTTTTTCCACTGTGAAAGTGAGTTTCCTAGGTTTCCTTGATCCACATAACTCCTTAGTTCTCAGTAGTGTTCTGACGTGGATTCATTTGGACCAAGAGACTAAGGGCTACTCTGAATAGTCAGGCTCTCTTTGTCAGTAGATTGGGTAGGTTATGGTGTAACATTCCTTTTCTTTTGGAAGAACACAGTGGTGTTTCCAGCTCCTCCCTTGATTGTTAGGGGAAGAAAATAGCAACTAAGATTCATAAGTTTAGTGACTTTTGGTTTGTATGGAAACACATTAACTTTACATGGTTTTGAAAACAAGGAGACACAGAAAAGTCAGAGTTATTAATTTTTTTATTTTTGCAGTGGTCTGTGTACCACTAAATATTGCAGGTAGGGGAGAAACATTTCTTCTTTGAAGTTAATTTCTTCTACTACAAGCTGGTCCAGAGTGAGCAAGTATTTCTTTCTTTCTTTTCTTTTTCACACTTTTTTTTTCCTCACATTTTCCTCTGGGGAAACATGTATAAAATGGTTCTCTTTCTACTTGTGTCTAGATGGTGTTTCGTTAATGTGGAGGTCAGGGTCATGTAAAAGGGCTCCAAGTACATAGTCTATGAAGTGATTAACATCTTTATGGGACAGTATTTCAATGCTTTGGTGGGTAAGAAACTATTGAATTTTGTAGTTTTTGCTACAGAAATTTAAGTGTGATGAAATTGGTCAAGGCATGTATTTCATGCTCCCTACATACGAATACATGCACATACAATCCTCACAAAATTAAAAATTGTGAGAGAAGGCAGAAAAAAAGATTCAAAGGTGAAATTCTATTTTCTGTGGCCATTATCTTTAAAAGAATAAATTAATGGGTGTGGAACATTCCCAGATGCAAGGCTTTGCATGAATACTAGTGGGCAAATGATCCTAAGACCCTGGTAATTGTAGAGAGGATGGTGTAGTTTTGGACACATTTCAGTTTGAAAGATATGAGCAAGTCAATTCCAAATTTTTCTAATTTTATAGGGGAAAAACACTCACTTGAGAAGATAACTCAAATCCTTTTCTGTGATTTATATTATTTAACATGATTTCATTTAGCATAAGCAAAAAAAAATTCATGTTATATGTAAACTGTCGGTGGAACTCTATTCTGATAAGCAGTTATGACACTATCCAAAGTCTGCTCCATTGATTATAATTCACCTCCAATAAAGTCTGTAATTGTTGTAAATATTTACTAATATTTGCATTCCCTTTATAATTTTTAATTTAATTTAATTTTTTAAATTATTAGGTCAGTTAAAGCTAGATATTTTTAGAGTATAAATAAAAATATCATAATTAAAATGAATATGTTTAATAACAACATCATAAAACTTACTAAGTGAACAAGAACAAGGGTATCTGTTCTCTTATGCCTGGTTAGATTTTCTTAAGTGTGTTAGGTTACACAGATGCTTCAGAGTGCCTTTAAATCCATGACATTTATGCAGAACTTTAGGTATATATTAAATATATATATATATATATATATATATGAATAAAGGATCAATAATATTCATAAGATTTCTAAGCAAGAGAGATCTGAGAGTCCTTTTTATACACTAGATTTTTAAGTACTTAATTAAAGGTCTGAAAGAAAATTACTTATAACTTTTATGAGGCCAGCACTCTGCATGACATCAGTAGTTATAAAAATTATGGTTGGCCAAGATCACCAACTGGTTCCACTTAAATCTTTACTAGGCAGTATTTCAAAGTTTGTACAATTTTCTTTAACTCATTCCCCATCTTTGTATTAATGTCCTTATAACTGAAACCACTTCAGTCAAAAAATACATGTAGAAAAACACTTGAGAGTTTCATCCATTCATTGAGTCTGATGCTTATTGTTGCTGACCCATGTGGTCAGATATCATCGGGGTCTAGCAGATGATTACAAAAATTTTCAATGGGCTGTCTTCTCTCTTCCTGCTACAGGCAGTCCATCTTGCACGGAGTTTAGCTTTGAACGTCTTAAATCTTTCCTTCCCCCTGCAGTTTCTTTCTCCTTTACCGAAGAGTTAATGCCAACAGTAACTCCATTCTAGCCATTTTCAATAGCTAGTTTTTGTTTATAGTCATTTTTGCACATAGGTACCTTTCCTGGCAGTACTAGCATATTTAGAAATTCAGTTCTTATACTGTTTTGTCGTGAAATCAGACAAAATATTCAAAGAGTAGAAAGTAAACAAAATCCCTTTTCCACTTATTTGTTTTGAGTCATAAATCAAATAAAAAAATAAGGCAATCAGATTTTTATTGGGGGATGAGTTGGCAGTGGGGGAGCAATAGAAAAGACTATGCTCGGAGAATTTTCTTGTGAGAGTCAGACTAATTCTGCTAACCTACAGACGACATGGTATCATTTCACTGTCACCAGGACAAAAACTACAATTTTTGAGGAAGGAATTCCATTATGTCAACATTTTCTCATCCCTACCCAAACTGGATTGCAGTGCTGTGTGAAAACTGGCCCTTTTACGAAAACCATTGACTGGCTTCATTTTCCTTATGTTTTCAAGCTTTTCCTTTACTGTGTGGTTGGCATCTAATCCATCTGAATGTATTTCCTTAAAGTTCTTGCAAATAAAAATCAATGTTTTGCCCTCACTGCCACATTGAAAAAAAAAAAAAAGATGTGTTTATTAATTGGGTAATTTGTATCTCTTATTATTTTTCCCTCAAACTCATCTTGGAAATCAGCACTTAACTGCCCATGTGTTGGAGGTAAATGCTTTACAGACACACAGACAAACTACACCAGAAGCCTCTTCATGTCCTTCTCCGGTGATTCCTTTTCACCAGTCCACTTTCTCACCAGGCAGTGGCTCCAGCCCAGCATCACCTCTTGATCACTCTGAGCCTTCCTGCCCACAAACGACCCAGAGCCTTTCAGGTTGTTTATTTAAACACCCTCCTAGCTCCTGAAAGCCTTGTCCACAGCCATGCCACAGGCTGGCTCAGAACAGACTCTTCCCTGGGCAAGTACTCCTCTCACTCTGAGAGGCAGTCCTCCACAGCCATTCTGGCTGAACTGCATCTGGGTAACTCTGACAACACTGATGGCTCTGAGACACCTTCCCCTACCTAGGCTCAGACACCTGCTGTGACAGATGGCACCAATTAGCCACTCATGTAATTATTCTTCCTTCCTTTGCCTCCACCAGTTTTTAATGAACTGCTTCTTGTTTGCCATGTGGTTTTGCAACTGAACATTTTTGTTTGCATAGATGTTGATTAGCAAACTGACTAGACCACCTGATAAGGAAATCCATCACAGTCTTCCTCACTAAGACCATTTTGGGCTAAAATTTCTGTTTGTACTCTCTTTTTTAATTTTGGGGTTACTTATGGCAACCTTAAAATGATTAACTTATAGTTATCTGTGCTTCTGTGGTTAATAAGTTCTATAGTAATTTATCTCAATAAGATATTATATCAGAAATTTAAATAAGGATACAGCATAATAGTGTTCAGAACTTGTAACACAGTATTAATACCCAGAAGATAATAGTTTTCCTCAAAGACTCACATACTATATAAATAGTTTTATGTCCTTCCCTCCTCTCATGAGTGATTACTGACCACATGATATTAATTCTTTTTACTCTTCTTTTAATAGCAGTTACCATTGTTGAACTCCTCGGTTGTAGAGGAGTAAATGGTAAAAATAATTTTAACTAACATTTTAGATGTATCTTGTGTATATGTAGCTTGTATTTGGGGATTATCTTTCCTGAGTCATTCCATTTTAGAAATTTAAGAATAAATATTTTGAGAAGTCAATAATTAGTGTTTCATTTATGCACATATATAAACTCTTTCATACATATGGTATCATTGAAATGTCTGTATTTTAAGCAGTTAGTACTAAATGGCTTATGTAAGGCTTCAAAATTTTATGGCACAGACTCTCAATCACTTATAACAGAAATTGTAGCTTACTCAGAGATATATATTTTAGACAAAAAAAATATAGACAGAGACTTTTTTTCTATGATTAGTGTCATTATGACCAAATGGGTTCTGTCATGGAGAAAATTTTATTGTGCTATAGTTTCTATAGACTATCAAGACCATAAATCTCTAACTTTTGCATAAAGAAATGCTATAAATGATCATATTTTTAAATACAACAATTACAGAAAAAAATTAAAACCTTTTATTTCATTTTTTGAGGTAGGGTCTCACTCTAACCCAGGCTGACCTGGAATTTACTACTTTAGTCTCAGGCTGGTCTTGATCTGACAGCAATCCTCCTACCTTTGTCTCCTGAGTGCTAGGGTTAAAGGCATGAGCCACTATGCCTGGCTTAAAACTCTCTTTTATGTTTTGTTTTTAGATTATATTTACTGTTCATCCAGTGGTTGGCTATAAGACTTTTTCTGAGACTAATCCTATCAAAGCCTTTCAGTGCCAAGGTGACCAAAGTGTTTAGCAGATCCACTACATGTCCTACTGTGTTTTAATATGCTTCTTACCTCTTACCAACTTTAGGAATTTTATCAGAACCTTTAGCAAAAAAAATATGAAACAGTGAGAACATATCAATTTATTTCCTGACCTTTAAATTTTGTGTTTTTTAAACTCTTAGGTCCTCAGTTATGCATATTGTATATAACATCAGAAATGCCTATAATTGAAATTCATTTCAATTTCCAGTCTATTTCACATAGATTCTCCATAGCTGTTTTTCCTGTAAAATTAGCTCATATGATAAGATATTTTCTAAAATGCTAATAGTATTTTTAATTAGTAAAATCTTGCTTAGTTTAAAACAGTAAATCTACTTTCAGCATATTTTTAGTTCCCAATTTAATGGCTGAAACCACCAAAACAAGATTCAGAGTCAGTGTCCTAAATTTGGTGCTAAAGAGATTAGGTATTTCTAATCTAAATATCCAAATTCTGAACAGCTTAAAATCTGAAACCTTTTGAGCACGGATGTGATATAATAAAGTGAAAATCCCATACCTAATTTTATGTATAAATTGCAACAAAATAACCACAAATGGGCTAAAATGATATATAAAATTACCTCTACTCTATGTATAAAGATGTGTATAAAGCATAAATTGATTTCATTTTTGGTCTTGGCTCCCATCCCCAAGATATATCATAGTATATTTATAAATATTCCAAAATCCACAAACATATGAAATCTGAAGTTTGGATTTTGGATAAGGGATATTTAACTTGTACTAGTCTGCTGATTTTTAATGGAAACTATCATTTTAACTTTATTAATCATTATTCATGGTTTCATATATTATAATAGTATTAAGATTATCCTTATCAAGATCTATCAAACTTAATTTAGACAAGAAGGCAAAAAATATTTAGATATCATTCACCAGGGACATATAAAAGCTCTGAAGTGTGTGATTAGTTTTGTGCTTCACACTTGTTTGAATGTCCAGTTCTCTTAGGGGAAAAGATCCTCAACATATGGTTGGTTATGATACTTGAGCAATTTTTCAACAGCCTAAAAAACTATTTAATAAATGCAATTTTTATAATGGAGTGTTTACTGATTCTAGGACATAAGTAATATGGCTATAAAGTAAATTAGATTTATTTTTCATTTGGAAACATGCCTATCACAAAATGAAGTCACAGTAATATACAATGACTTGATTGACTATGCCTGCCTATTTAACAGATGTTTGTTTTAAAACAAGTAGAAAATGTTTACAATTTCTTATTCTGTGCATTTGTGTGCCTGTGTGTACTTAGATGTAAGGCAATTTTAACTAAATGTTCTTCTTAATATTTTGTCTTATTTGCATGCACTGTGTAAGCTGCATAATGCTCATTGACACATAAAGATAGTGCTGAGTTCAACTTCTGTGAACTAACCTAATTAAATGAACTTAAAATATGTATCTCTTGAATACAATGTCTTAACACCAAGTTGCATGTTATGAAAAATATAAAAGAAGTAGAAAATGACTGTCTGCAACAAGAAGCTTGAGATACCATGAGGGATATAAAATACTCAGATATAAAACAATTGATTTGTCAAGAAGTCAAAAGACTGCTGAATGCAGTTGAAGTAGGGAGAAGCCAGATTCTAGACATGTCTGTTTGCTGCTTTACTAGTCATGTGGCTGCTAGATGAGGTCACTCCATGACATGTAAATTTCAACTTATTCATCTTGCTTTGGAAACATTCATTCGTTAGTGGATGTCCTTGAATAAATGTGAATTCCTCCTACAGAAAGCATTCATGTTCAGATCCTGCTTTCAGTGGGAGAGTAGTCTGATGACCTGAGTCACATTTGTGCCCCACATTTATTCAACAGTTTCTCCTTTTTATAGCTTGGGGCAGCTCTGTTGACAGAGGGGCATGCCACTGAACAGCTTTTCCCCATGTTTTCTAACCACCTCCTGTGCTCTCTGCTATTTAAGAGTATGATAATCAGAAATAAAGGGAGTGAGAAGACACTGAAAAAAAAGTGTATCCTACCATCTGACATCAGTTTTCAAAATAAATTAAAAACAAAAACACTGGGAGTTGACCTGAAGTCTTATTGTCACCTAGAGGAATGATACTTACAGAGAATCATGTACTATAATGGGATCTTTTGCACTCTTCCCAGAGCCAGATAACAGTAAATGGCAGCTCAGGACGTGCTGTGAGTCCCATGAGTTACTATCAAAGGCCATTTTCCCCAGCGTACTCTCTCCCAGCTTCACTCAACTCAAGCATGATCATGCCTCATGGCAGATCCCTTGGTAAGTAAATTGATCACTGTGTCAGTTACTTTCTCATTGCTGGGACTAAATACCTGATCAGAAATAACACAGGGAAGAAAAAAAGTTTGATTCACTTTACAGTTCCAGATGGTAGCATCAATCCTGGTGGGGAAGGCATGGCCACATCCACAGACAACAGGAAAGAGGTAGAGAGCAAGTCTGAATTGCAACTCTTTAAGGCCTTCCCCCAGTGACGAACTTTCTCTAGCAAGGCTCCAACTCCTACAGGTTCCACAACCTTCCCAAATAGCACCATTCTGCTAGGCAGAAGTGTTCCAACACATGAGGCATCACAATCACAATGACACCTTTAATATGACAAATATAAACCATATAGAAACAATATAAGGTGTCAACCTCAGGCAAGGGTATGCAACACTCCACTCCGATGGCCCTATCCTAGGGAAAAGTTAACCCAGCAGATTCAACATTGAAGGAAACAAGCTTCAGACTATTTCTAGATGATGATCCCATCTGTATATGAGCCTGGAGAAAGCAGTTTAATGCTTGAGTGGCAGGGTGAGAAGAATAGGAAGATTGCTAATTAGAAAAGAGTTTAATAGTAAGGCAACTTGTACCTTTGTGGGAAAACTTTCCTTCTAGAATATTCTTTGGGTGTGTATCTATAAGGAAAAATGTTTTTTTTCCCTTTATTAATTAGTTTTGTATTCAGCAAATACAGTCAGTTTGGTACCATTATTAGGCTCATCCATGACCTACCCCCTCCCCTTGGCCCCTCCTTGTTGAGGTATATGGGTCATGCATTGTGGAGTTAGCCCACAGTTATGGGTAAGATAAATGTCTCTGCATATCATGACCCAACATGTGGCTCTGACATTCTTTCCGCCCCCTCTTCCGCAAAATTTTTCTGAGCCATGTTGGGTTCATTTTTGGTCTGCTTCAGTGATGAGGTGTTGGGGCCTCTGAGGCTCTGGATCTCTGATTTGGTAGGAGTTGATTTTTCTCTGTGCTGATCTCCTTCCCCCTTGTGCTGGTATCTGGTTGATCAGGAAAACAGTCCCCTTGCTTGTTTCTCCAATTTTTCTTAGTTTCAGCCGGGGCCCTTTGGAGGTATGATGGGGTGGCTCTCTCCTTTGGATCTACATCTATCTGAAAAAGAGAAGCAGATTCTCCAACGGAGAGTAAGTTAGCATCAGGACAAATGAGATAACCCTTACTTTTTTATAGAGAATTTAATAGGTGTAGGCCCTCTTGTAGCCCACAATTGATGGTAGCTTGATATTGGAGAGTGGGCTTATGTTTGGATATGGTTCTGACTTGTTTCCCTGCTCCAGCTATGGGTCCCATACCACTGAGGGGATCAGTTAGCCAAATTGAGAGCAGTTGGTTCCCCACCATGGCTGTGTGCCACCACTGCACTTGTGTGGGCATCACAAGTTATTTGCTGCTAAGTGGGTTAGACCATGCGTTGCTTCGACAGATAATGGTCATTTTCCCCCAGTTGCCCATGTAGCACCTTCTGGCACTAGATGCACTGACTGTCTGGGGACTGACTCTCTTCCAACTTCCAGCCATGCCATCCTAATTTGCATGTCAATCACATAAGGTGTCTTCAGCAGAAACTTGATAAGCTTCAGCTAATGACAAATTTTGGGTATCTTAAACAAAATCCTATGGGTAGTAGTTATTGGAGAGCATATATTTATCCATCATTAAGCCTGCATAGATAAGTAAATGTTTGAATGTGAAAATTTTTAACTAACTGTTGTTATAAAATCACTGGCTACAGCTCAATGATCTTTTGTCCAAAAATACATGTTATTACCTTTAACTAATGGTAGTCAGCATTATCACAGAAATTAGATTAATGTAAGTGACTGATGCTGTTTCAGCTTCTGCCTCCTTCTACAAGGTTGATTTTTGTCCCCCTCAAACCTTCCCCTCCAAGATTACTGCACAGGAAAGATGAGATGATGCCTATCAAGTGCTCTCTAAACAGACCACCATAAAGTCATTCAACAAAAGCTAGTCCACCCTTTCTCTTCATAAGGTCTGTGCATAATACACATCTGCTACTCACTAAGTGTCTCAGGTACAGGGTAGATGAGGCCAAAGGCATGGTGATGGAAATAGGAGGTCTATGGTACAGTTGACTTCAATGTGCAAAAGACATCATAAATTTGAGTCTATGCATCCATAGAGGTCCATGCTACTATATTTTCTGCACAGATTCTGCAGAGACATATTCCCAGCATGCACAGTCTCTGGATGGTACCACAGGCAGCTCCATCCCACTGTACAGATCTTCAGAGGAGGAGAAGAGAGTGACAGTCATCAAGGCTCCACATTACCCAGGGATTGGGCCCGTGGATGAATCTGGAATCCCTACAGCCATTAGAACGGTAAGCATGCCAGAGTGTGTGTCTGCCTGGGTCGCATGAGTCTGCACACTGACTCCACAAAGGATGGATTGTGTGTGGCTTCATGCATTCCTGGGCTCTTATATAATGAAGTTTGCCCTGGGAGCCATCTGAGCTTTCATGAATGTCCTGCTGTGTAGCAGAGAAAGAGAACTGTTGAATGAGGAAAATTACACAATCTGTTTTTCCATTTGAATTTTAAAATCATGAAAATTGTGATTTCATTCAATGATAGCACTGTTTTTTTAAAACCTTTTATGAAGGAGAGATACAGCATAGAGATAAAAGAGTAGGGGATGAGGGGACAGTGAATTTTTGGCAGCCCTAAATTCCCACATGCAAAGGAGCAATTTGTTTCTTGAAATGGATATGTGTTAACAGCCAGAGACTGGCAGCTGTGAATGAGACTTGAGATGTGAGATGATTGGAGTGAAGGGAGTTAAAGTCATAGGAAGAAAAACTGGAGAAAAGTAGCATTTCAGTGCTGGCCTTAGCTGGTACTGCTGAGAGCTCTCCCGGGATGATAAGTGAAAGTGTACAGACTTTTTTTAGTGTTTAAACTCTGCCAAGCATTGCTCAGTGTATCGGGGCAGCCCCTTCTGGTAGATCTCAGGACAGCAAAGTCTGGGCAGGCAGCTGTGTGCTGACCACGGCCACTGGGAGCGGAGATTTGTGTTGGAGAAGGAAGACTGGGAAGCCAGAATGAGAGCTACCACATCCTTGCAGGTGAAGCTGGGGGGACATAAATGGTTGGGCTGTTGCCAAGAGAAGCTTCCTTGGAATGCAAGCATGGGGAGCTCAGGACAGCAAGGGATAGAGGAAAGGAATGAGAAAAATAACAGGACAGAAACAATGGTAAGATCTGAAACATTCAAAGGGAAATAAACACTAAGAATGGGTATTTCCTTCTCTTTGAGTTTGCATTTATATATGAGGATTACATTTCATATACAGTGGTAAGAGTTAAAATGTGACTATTGTAAGCTTCTGTTATTACTTTTGAAGACTAAAAGCTAATCAGTATAGCAGGTGCTGGGGATTTAGGCTTTTGTGAGAATGTTGAATGTGACTAGTTATAAAGCCCTAAGTCAGTGTTAGACCTGATTGCCATACTTAAGTGACAGAAAAAGTTAGGGGACTGTGACTCATGTATCTGCTGTATAATGGCCACATGTTTCTGGTAATGGTGTTTTGACAGTTATTTTCCTCTTGGTACTTCTGATTCAAAATGGGTAAGTTTGATTTTTTTCAATAAGAATGGGATACTGAGTCATACAAGTATGTTGTCATGGATTTTGCCTATTGACCCTTGATGCACCACATATAAACCAAGAGATCTTTGCTGTCTGTGAAGTTATAGATCCAATCTGAAAATATTTTTTTGTCTGAAACCTCTAGGAATATTTTTAAGTTAATAATTATTATAAAATGAATATCTTAATGTGACCCATCCTTCTTATCCATGAGACGCATTTGTTACTGATAAATGGTTGATGGTTTTTAAAGAAAAAAACCTGAAATGTTAGAGGTGATTAATGAAACACAAAAAATACTAAACATTTTATATTACTTATTGCCAATTCAAATGCATGCTAAGTTCTGCATGAACAACCACATACTCTAAACATTAATGTCAATTTTTCTTGCATAAACCACATATACTAGACATTAATGCTAATTTCTCTTATGTAAAATAGAAAATAGTTTAGAAGCAACCCCAGAAGTTCCTTATAAGGAAGCCTGCTTTTTATGTACAACAGTGTTCTTACTTGGGCCTTTAAGATTTTGCAAAGGTGGTACAAACATGGGAGGATTCTTCTCATGTTCATGCTTATATTTTTAGGCTCATGGAGTATATTCCCAAGTATAGCTATGTTTATAAATGGTGAATCTCTGAGTCACACAGGATAAGAATCTCCAAGGTTGTTTTCCTTCTCATTTGTGAGGAAAGTAATGATTACCAGACTCAAATTGGCTTAATTTGCTGCTCAGTGTATCAGGGAAAGCAGCACCTCCTCAGTGTGCCATGTCAGTATCCTCCCATATAACTAATGCAGGCCATGACAACAGAATACTGTAAAGTAGTCCAGAAACTCCAGAAAACATTGAATGAATATCTATTACTTTTGAGCTCTTTTTATGGAGGGAGGCAGCTTTACAGATGGCCCCCTCTCCTGTGATCTGGGATATCTAAGTTAGCCTTTTACTGCCATTCTTGAAAACAGCAACAAAAATCCCTAGGGTTCTGTGCCCATGAGACTGTGAATTAAGCCAGGATTCTTAAAATGACATACAATATTCCATTCTTCTAATTCAAATATAACACTTTTTAGACCATTTTAAAAACTAGCAAGGGCTAAAAATAGAATTAGATTACTGTATACTGATAATTAGAAAATGTCTGTTTTCTTTATGGAAATCTCTGCATATTAAGTCAATGTAGAGTTTTGATGTCTCCTAAACTGTCAGGATATGAACACTGAAATCTATTCAGTGAGAGTCATAGGCAACAACTGCATAGTGAAGTCCTAGTAGTTGTGGTCTGTGTAAAATGATTTTGAAGAACACATCCAAAAGTAAATGTCCTCAAGTGTGAGTGGACTTCCACTTTCAGAATCTCAATATTAAGCATGATGAGCTCCATAATGGCATTGACAAAAAGAACTTGAAGTTCTCACAGTACTTCTTTCAGAAAGCAAAATTAGTTTATCTATCCCTGTCTGCCAGTTTCAGAGTCTCCTTTGCCAGCTGACTGGGCATTTCCTAGAACCTCTGTGCTCACCATATAAAGCTAGCTGATGGCATGACTGAGATCTTGCTAGACATAGGCCCTCCAGCAAGTGCAGACAACCACTATGCCTGCCCATGATGTACTGTTGTCCATATATAGTGATATAACTCACCTGTCAGGCCTCCTTAACTCATTGATTGTATCCAGGTATGGCTAGAAACTGTTTGACACACAATGACAACTCACTTTGTTGTCATTGTTGCTCAAATACTGTAAAAGAAAGGAAGCTTCTTTTTACGGAAATAAATGCTCCTTAAAGATATATTTTGCTTGAACCAGCAAATGATAGACGTCTGCTTCTTTGCCAGATTCCCTCCCTCCAGCCTCCACCATTGGACTGTGTATCTAGTCACCAATTTTTTCAGACTTCTATTATAGAAAGAGCCAGCAATGCAGAGATGACACAACAAAGTCACATAGCTTTTAATGTTTTCTATTTTATAATGTAACCTATTTTTTGGTGACCTTCAGGATCATCTAGTCTGTTCTCAGAGGTCAAAATAAGTATAATTAAGTATAGCCTAACACCCTCAATTTACAGGGGAAAAATGCAATGGCCACATATAGGAAGAAAAATAAAAATACAAAATCTATATCAATCTATATATATCTCACAAGTAAAAAAAATTTTGTAGCAGTTCTGACCAATGTTTCAAATTGAGAGACTGTATTGGAAAAATGGATATGCTTAAGTAACTGTACACAGAATAGTAGAGTTTCTTGTCTAACAAGCTCCAAAAGAGTTAGGATGATGATTTTTTTGGAGCAAAATGTTTCATTACCATTAAAAGTGGAATATCAGTTTTCACAGATAAATTGTAAGGTAGAGTTAAATACAATGAGGTAGGTTCACTCAGTATTTCATCCTATACATAGTTGAATTTTTCCTGCTGTTTTTACCTATCAAGCATTTACTATATTAAAAATCTTTTAGTGCACACATTGTCTTACTCAATTTCTATTGCAATGCTATGTTTAGATATCATTATTTCATAGTAGAGAAGAAAACTCAGCATCTAAACTTATATAACTTTCTCAAATTCATATTTCTATAAAGCAGTAAATAGTAACTAAAGGCACCCAAACTTGAATTTTTGAACATTAATTTCATCTTTCCACTATAGCCTACAGTTTTATCCTGTCAAAAGCCTGGCCCTGACACAGATAAAGAATTTCTACTCTCACAGAACTTATTTATTTGTAAGGCAAAAGTTGTATACACTCCACTCCACTACACTGGCTAAGGAAGTAGTAAAACAATGTCTACATATTTAAATTTGCTCAAGGACTGCATTGCCTGCTACATTCAGTATTTTAGCCACTTAGAGTAGCAAAAATTCATTTTATTTTAATTGAAGTTGATTGTAATATTACTTCAGTGAAAATATTCCTTAGGTAATTTAAAACATGTCTTGACAAAACACACAGTTAATTTTGTTTTTGTTGTTGGTGGTGGCAGTGGTTGTTTTTGTTTTGTTTTGGTTTGGTTTTGGTTTTGGTTTTTTTGAGGTAGGGTCTCTAGCTCTAGCTCAGGTTGACGTGGAATTCACTATGTCTTCTCAGGCTGGCCTTGAACTCACGGCAATCCTCCTACCTCTGCCTCCCAAGTGCTGGGATTAAAGGCTTGCACCACCACACCCAGCTCACACAGTTTTTAAGAGCAATGATAAACTTGTCTAGTGGCACATGCTTATAATCCTAACAACTGAAAAGCTGAGACTGTGTGAGACTAGTGTAGACTAGATCATGAGTTCTAGACTAACTTGGACTACATGGGGAGATTCTATCACACACACACACACACACACACACACACACACACACACACACACAGTATTATTATCACCAAAAGGTGTTAAGCAAATTAATAACTTTCATTAGTGAATTTTATATAAATATACCAATAGGGTCAATATCCATTATCTAGTGCTGGACACAGCTAATTTGAACTATAACATGTAATGTTCCAATTCAGTCTAAACTCAAAAGTGAGGTAATATATTTATAAATTGCACACATAACTCAATAAATTGCTGAAACTGTCAGCAAGTCAAGTAGAGTCAGAAAATTTTATCACCAAATAGAAATCTACTGTTAAAAAGATCAATATAGGGCCTGGGACAGTGGCTGAGTAGATAGAGTGTTTGGTGTACAAGAATGAGGACCTGAGCTTGGATCCCCTGCACTCACTTAAAAGCTGGGCAAAAGAGTGTGTGACATTAACTCCTGGCCTCGGCATGTGCACCCACACACATGTGCCCAGACATGCATCCATGTACATATCCACACTACACACATACTCAATCACAAACTATCAAATATAAACAATGTTTATTGCTGAGCAATGTTGACTTGAAAGCAGTTTTGTAACTCTTGGATATTCTTTTACAGACAGTTGACCGGCCAAAGGATTGGTACAAGACAATGTTTAAGCAAATTCACATGGTACACAAGCCGGGTATGTATTGTTCTATTTTCCTATTAGGTCTTTTAGGGTTGAAGAGTACATACTCACCTTTTACACAGATTTTGTTAACACAAAAATGTCAAGACACCAGGAAACTTTATATCCCCTCTCCCTTCCTTTTAGCATTCCTCCTACTCCTCTGTTATCACCCCCTATGCCACAGATCTATGCTTCTGCTTAAACTCTAAGCTGCCAAGAAGCTTTCTAATAGGTGTGCTTGGAGGCTGCCCAATGTCCTGGTCTCATTCCTCTTTCCTGCTTATCCCCATCTACACCTATTGTCGCCTACTTGAACATACCCACTGTTCCTCCTGTCCACTCTTGTCTGCTCTTACCAGAAAAGTGAGTGTAGATAGGTCTGCCTGAGCCTGTTCAGCCAGAACATAAGAGATCTAACTTTAAAGCCCTTAATAATGAAAATCCTGACCCAGAAGTGACAGCTGTCTGGGGAAACTGAGGACAAAGGGACAAGCTTTTAATATTGGACAAGGGCAGCAAAGTAAGTTACGAGCAAGCAGATCAGCCTGCAGAGGCCCAGAAGAAAGCAGAATGTGGAAATATTATGCACGAGGAAAAATGCTAGCATGTTTCTGTGGTTTCTCTGAAGTTCTGTCATCTTGCTGTGACAGGTGAAGGAATTTGTTATTCTATTTATGTTTCATTTTCTAGATGATGATACAGACATGTATAATACTCCTTACACGTACAACGCAGGTAGGATGGCTTTCCTTGCTTGCAATGACACTTTACCATGTTGGGAAGAGCTCTAGTCCTTTATCTAACCACTGTCAGTCCCTGTAAGAAAAAGGATGCTTGATTTCTTTTCTTGGAGCATGCATAACAAAAGAAGATCCTTTCTCATGGAAATACTAATAATCATTCCCACTGTTAGTTTGTTCCTAACTTTAGGAATGTTTAACCAAAATGTGAAGGGCAGTGTGAAAAAACAGACTGTGACCTGGATTACAAAATAAAATAAAGATCTTTTATCAGCAGAGTGATTAGGATTGGGTAAGACCTTTCAGACACAGTTACCCCAAACAAGTCAAGCAAAGTGTTTATGACCTTGTCCCAGTTTTTGCTCCAAAATGGAACTATTCATTGAAAGCTTAAATAGAAATCCTGCCTTTGGCTCAGCCGCTTTTCTGACTCAGATTTGCCGGTATGTTTGTGCTGGCTTCTGGAAGATAGTCTCCAAAATGGTGTGAGGGATCTCTAGAAAATATTCCCCTTCATCCATTTATCCTAAATGTTGCTTCAGTGAGGTTCAACCTGCCAAGCCATAGGCCCAAGACTGTGTAAAGTCCCCCTTCATCAACATACCCTCATTTACAGTCCTCTTGTCACCCTGTTAGAAAACTCTAAGAGACTCTCCTCTCTCTCTGTCACCTAATGATCAGCAATAAGACCCCTTAACTGTAAGGAATTGTCCAGAGATAAATAGAGTGGAAAATAATTATGACAAGTCTAGTACTAAGATCTCTGGCATTAGGTCCTATGTTCC
The DNA here is from genome assembly GCA_036346955.1 of Dipus sagitta. Taxonomy (NCBI): domain Eukaryota; kingdom Metazoa; phylum Chordata; class Mammalia; order Rodentia; family Dipodidae; genus Dipus; species Dipus sagitta. The sequence continues at coordinate 213,696,568 of CM070770.1, forward strand.
CCAATTTATATAAGGAAGTCAATTAAAATACTTCCATCCACTTTTAATCCTGCTCCTGGGTACATCAAACTCACCTACTTCATTTGCCTCAAAAGTTGAAACTTGACTGTGAAACTGACACAGAAACAGTTAAGACCAGATGTTGGGTAGGGTCATTTGTATGTTTATTTTTCTTCCTATATGTGGCCATTGCATTTTTCACCTGGAAATCAAAGGTTTTAGGCTACACTTCAGTTTATTTTGACCTCTGAAAGTACAATAGATGATCCTGAAATCCCATAATGGAGGCTGTAAGAAATTGAGAATTTCTATAAATGTTTAATATTTACTATTTTAAAATATGTAATGTTTCTTCAATGATGTTTCATTTAATTTAGCATTGATAATATGAAACAGTAATTAATAAATTAAAAGCCATCAATATTACCCTGCATGTTTTATCATTCAATCAGTAATCAAACCAACTGTAACACATCTGTATTTTCTACTAACATAGTATTTTATGTCTTTTATCCCCCACCCATGCTATTTCTGCCACCTTCTTCTGTCCACTCAAACTAATCCTTCAAGACCAGCTCTAGGCACCCCAGATCTATAATAAATTCCCTGTACCATTCACCATTTCCTAACATCTTTTAATACTTAACACATGTTTCCCTCTGGGTTTTTACTAACTATTATCAATTATTTTCAATCACAGTCCTATTCTTATCACCTTTCCTTTGGTGCTTATCACTTTATTGAGGGTATATATTCCCTTGCGCCTCACATGTATATGATTTTATATATACAGTGTGTTCAATATTTGTCAGACTACTTAACATTTCAATTGTCATGTATATCTGTGTTTCTAAGTATTAGCAGATATTTGGAACAAGCTCTAATTATTTTTGAATCTTCCTCTGAAATCTTACTGATCATGTTAGTTTATATGATCAAGGAAAAAGTTCTCTGAGTACCTGTATGTTTGGTTTTACTAAGCAGCCTGAATTATCATTAATTCTGTAATAATTGGTGATTAACTGTAATCAGTGCTTATTTTTAGGACAAATTAATAATTAAGAAGTAATGATTAGTAAATTAATATTGAAAATTAATAAGCAATATGCCTCTTATCTATATATTATGAGTATATAAACTTGGTAATAGTTTTTCAAGATCATTGGAACTTTTTCAGGGTACAGTATTGCTTTATAAAAGGTTATTTACTTGTTTTGTTTGTTTTTGTTGTTTTGATGTTAGGTCTGTACAACCCACCCTACAGTGCCCAGTCACATCCTGCTGCAAAGACCCAGACCTACAGACCTCTGTCCAAAAGCCACTCAGACAATGGTACTGATGGTTTTAAAGATGCATCCTCCCCAGTGCCTCCCCCACATGTTCCACCACGACCACGAGATCGGTCTTTCACAGAAAAGTAAGATCTCTCCCCCAAAACTGGACTATCTTATAACAAATGCTAAGCCACACTGGCATTCCATAGCTGAAGTAGAGCTTGTTTTACAGAGAGAATATATGCATAGACATATTAATGCACACATGTGCCATACTAGACCCCTCTATTGACATTTTGATGAATGCTGTCAGAAAAGTTTTGAATTATGTGAATGTAGTGCCCCTATTACTTATCTATATATGTTTTGTTCAGTAAGTGCATTTAAGAAACAAATAGGCTACACATGTACTTCAATAGTACAGTACTTTCCTGAGCTTTGTAAACAATAATAACCAAAAATTCCCAGACAAATATCATTACCTCCTCTCTCACACACACCAGATCCTAGATTCCCAGAAATAGACCAAGAGAGACAAACACTAATCATGGTAGGACACACCTATAATACCATCCCTTAAAAGACTGAGGAAAGAATTCAGGACAACCTGAGCTATACAATGAGGTCCAAGCCATGTTGGGCTACATGGTGACATCCTATCTCAAAATAAATTAATAAGTTAAATAACTAGAAATGATTGACATGGATTCCCTTTTAATATGCATATTAGAGACTAAGCAATTAATTTTCAATTTCTTCATATTTAAAATCTCAGGCTTGTTGAAATATCTTTCTGAAACTTGGTGAAGCTATTCATAACTCATAAATAAGGAATTAATTATCTAGTGTCTGTGACTCATGTGCACCATCATTTTTAAAAATATTTTATTTTTATTTATTTATTTGAGAGAGAAGGGAAGAGTCAGGATGAGAGAGAAGGAGAGAGAAAGAATGGGCATGCTAGGGCATCCAGCCACTGCAAATGAACTCCGGACATGTGCACCACCTTGTGCATTGGGCTTACGTGGGTCCTGAGGAATCAAATCTGCATCCTTTAGCTTTGCAGGCAAGCGCCTTAATAGCTAGGCCATTTCTCCAGCCCTCCACCAGTATTTTGAGCTGATTCTAATTTTTATTTCTTCACTGAAATAGCTTTAAACACCATCACTTACACTCATAAGTTATAAACACATTTCTATTACTTTTAGTAAAATTGTGTCTAATATTTCTAGGTAATATTTATTGTGAGTTCTCTATGAACCTTGCACTAGGCTAAACACTTCCCTTGTACTTGTACATCATTTAATTCTGTCTGAGTACAACCCAATAAAATCTGTTCTACTTAAAAGAGAATTAAGTGGGTTTAGGATATTGCAGTAATTTTCTCAGCTCATGTAGATAGTGTATCCTAGTCAGGACTCAAGCTCAGCTCTGCCAAGATCCAAAGTTTGCTTTATCTCTACTGGAAACTAATAAATAATTATAGAAAATTTGTTCTTTATTATTGCTGATTTTTAAGCATCATCTATAATACATATCCAAGGAAAAATATATTCAACATTAAGAATTGTACCATTAGGAATAATTAATGATTATACAAACTACAGGAAACTGGGGCTGGGTAGATGGCACCGTGGTTAAAGGCACTTGATTGCAAAGCCTGGTGGTTCAGGTTCAATTCCCCAATACCCACATTTAAAAATATATAGGATGCCAAAATATCAACATAAATCATATGTAAAGGAATTTTCACTTAAATACTACTTTCTTCATGATGAGTTATATGTTTAGGAAGTATGATATCTTAAAATTGGGAAATAATTATACATGAGAAATTATCTTTACTATCAGAACTGAACCAAAATTAACTCAGATCTAAATGAAGTATTTGCTATATGTATTAATAAAATTAAATCTCTCATAAAGAAATACAATGGCCCCTTTAAAAATTCAATATGAGGAGTGAGGAGAAATTTCAGCCAACAAGTGTTCAGCTTGCATGCATGAGGACCTGAGTTTAATCCCCAGAAAATGCAAAAATGCCTGGCATGATGGCATGCATTTGTAATTCCAGCACTAGGGAGGTGGAGACAGAAGGATCCATGGGCTTGTGGTGAGCTAGCCTAGCCTATTAGCAAGCTTCAGCCTAATGGTAGACTCTGTCTCAGAAAGTAGTGGATGGTGTTCTTGAGGAACAACACCTGTGTTTATCCTCTGGTGTCCATATGCACATATTTGCATGTACCCCTGCACACACATGTGTACCCACATCCACATGAACATGCACACACATACTTTTCATTTGTATTGTGACATAATACCCAGATATTTCTGCAAGGGAAAGTAACACAACTTTACAACCAAAGTGGAAAAGACCTAAAGGGAGTCTGCTGAACATTGAGCAGTTTACCAAGACTTGACTCTCCCTCTCCAGAGCACTTACGTTTCTAACATTCAGTGCAACCGAAGTTTCACCACTCTAAAGTTAAAACCTTCTTCCAATAAACAACAAAGCCAAAAAACAAAAAAGTAAAATGATAACAACAAGACTAGTCAGTACTCCTTCCACCTCTGAAACATGTTTTCCTCACTGCCCAGGAAAGCTTGCCTTTCTAAAAGCCCTTTCTTCAAAGTGCACTTGCTAAGACCATGTTTGATGTACTTGAACGTATTGGCTCAGGAAAAATGAGCAGATTCCACTCAGTCCATGCTGGACTATGCTGTTTCAAGGCAAATGCCAAAGAAGACTCCCATACCACTGGGCTTGTCCCTGTACACATGCCAGCCCAAGCGATACCACCACATTTCTCTCAGAGACATTCTAGCATCACTTGCAAGCAATAAGACCAAACGTTTGTGTACATTAGTCTGTCACTTTGAATCAAGAAATCCAGGTTGCTTGGTGGTGGGTTATACTGGCATCACTTGAGGAAGCATACTGCCACTTATTTTAGATTCAACACAGCTGCCATTAAGGACCCAAGGGTTCAGCAACAAGTCACTGTCTCTATATCTTCAACACCCTCCTGTGAGTTTCTAAGCTAGCAAAATATAGACACGCACCCTCAAAAAAAAAAAAACCAGGAAAATATGTTAAATACAAGAGTATTCTTGAAGTCATTTATGTAGAGTAAAATGCATGTTGTATTTTCATAAATTAATTTTTTACCCTGATTTTTTAAATATCTGCTAAAATTAACCTTGAAGATTTATAGTGAGTTGTATGTAGCTCACAAGCACTTCAGCATAAAGGATGATTTTAACATGTGATTTGTTGTTTATTTCTAGGCATGACTGGGATCCTCCAGATAGAAAAGTGGACACCAGAAAGTTTCGATCTGAGCCAAGGAGCATTTTTGAATATGAACCTGGGAAGTCATCAATCTTGCAGCATGAAAGACCAGTAAGCACCTGTTTTTAATCAAAAAGCCCACTTACTAGGCCTTAGGGTTCCCAGATAAACCTGAATGTCATAATGTTTAATAATTTTTGCCACAAAGGTAGTTTGTTTATTTGACACTATGGAGAAACTGTGTTTATTTTGAACCATGGTTTGCAGATCTTGTCTCAAAATTAAAAAGGGAACTTTAATAGCATATATGTATGTATATATGCAGGATCCATATAAGTAGCTGTGCTTAATCATGGGCCTAAGTTTAACTTTATAAAAAGAATGAAACCATTGCTATCCTTCATTACCAATGAGAATAGTCACCATTTAAACTCTCTGATATGCACAGACCCTGGCAGATGCATCCCTTGACTTCCTTGTTGGTTTCTTAGTATTCCTTTAATTTAAAAGAAAAATTCTCAAATGTGCTTTTTATAACAAGTTGTTTAATTGATTTTTTAAATCGTTCTCAGATTACCAAGCCTCAAGCTTCCTGATTGTGATTTTAACAGATCAAGATTGGTTTTCACTTTGCAGTACTTGTGTTTATAATATGCAACAAAGATATGTAAACTAAGAGAAACCACTGGCCTCTTCTAAGACTAAGCAACAGGGTCTTCCTGGGCCCTTTTCACTTTTGATCTTCTCACCTTCTTGCTTCATTACTTCCCCTCCAATATCAGTGGCCTCCAGGTCTCTTTAAGGATTTGCCACTCCTCTTACTTCAAACTGCCATCCAGATAAATACTGTAGGTCAACAGCAACTTTCTTTCATTCTTGCTTTAAAAGAATTTCAGGACCACTGAGCAGGAAATAAGAGTCTTCTTTGATAACCCTGTAAGTCTCCCAGGAATTACAGCAATACATAGACTGTAGGCTAGCTCTGAAATTTAAATGGAAAACTTCATCTCACCACACCCAACATGACTATCCTTGATTTAGCTTTTGAAATCCTACATTTGTGGCTATGTTCTTGAGAAGCATGTTCAAAAACCTTCCAATCACATAATTCAAACATATTTATCTAAGCCTTCTTTACCTTTCCTGAAGTCATCTTTCTTAGAGTAACAAGACCCCCAACAGAAAAACTGAACATAAAGGAATAGGACTGATTTGCAGGCTGATGAAAACTTACAACCCATTTACTATATGATCTGACTGAATGTAAAGAAAACTTGAGATTTCTAGGATAAAAGCTGGGTGAATTACAATGTTACCAGTGCATAAAACTGAAAATAGAAAAATAGTGAAGCTTATATTTAAATGTAAATAACAACACTTTAGTGGTCAGCCTAATAACTTAGGAGATGATGATAGTACCAAGAACAAGGAGCCTCCTAAAGACTGGGAAGATAGCCGGGCATGGTGGCGCATGCCTTTAATCCCAGCACTCGGGAGGCAGAGGTAGGAGGATCACCGTGAGTTCAAGGCCACCCTGAGACTCCATAGTGAATTCCAGGTCAGCCTGGGCAAGAGTGAGACCCTACCTCGAAAAAAAAAAGAAAAAAAAAGACTGGGAAGATAACTCAGTGGGAAAAGTGCTTGCTTGTCAAGCATGAGAACCTGAGTTCAGATACCCAGCACCTAGATAAATGTCTGGCACTGTTATGCACTTGTAATGCCAGGGCTCAGTATGTAGAGACAATGGATCCTCGAAACTTACTGGTTAGATAGACTAGCCAAATCAACGAGTTCTGGGTTCAATGACCCTATCTGAAAATAAGGTGGGAAGTAATAAAGGGAGACGCTTGCATCAAGCTGTCCTCTACAAGCACATGCACACATATGCATGCACACCACTATTCCTTTGAGTTCATAGGGAGCTCAAAGGAATTTCTCTGTTACGTGACGGAAGTGTTAAATTCATGAGTGTGCACATATTTCTGTTGTCTGACCACCCACATAATTGTCACTGACTCAGTAGCTTCGAATTTGCTACGTAAGACATTTGATTTCTGTACAACTAGAGGAGTTTAATCCATAAACCACAGCAAAGAGAAAATCCTGCCACTTTTCTTTTTCTTTTCTTTTCTTTTTTGGTTTGTTTGTTTGTTTGTTTGCTTGAGACACGGTCTTTCCGTGTAACTTAGGCTAGGCTCAAACTCACCATCTTCTTGCCTTTGCTTTCCAAGTGCCTGAATTACAGGTGAGTGCTAGCACATTACTACATAAAGCCACTTAAGCTTTCATGAACATAAGAACCACTCATTACATTGCAAAGTTGTGGATGACTACCACTTCCTATTTGGGGTGTTTAATGCTAATATCTATTTGCATTAATTTTAGGTAGTTGTCTATAGTGACTATAAATTGAATTTTTAATAGGTAAAATCATAATGAGGAATAAGGCATAGTGCAGAATGATGCTCCCTTTTCCATATTCTGTCATAAAACTATATCTCCATAAATCAGAACTTAGCTTTCCACTATTATATGTTTTCTTCCAATGAGGTATGTAATAATATAAAATAACACAATAGTAAAGTTTAATGACTGGTCAATACACTTCTGTGTTTAGTGAACTGCTGCCCTCTACTGTTCATAGTCCTTCAGCAAGTTTCTTTCCTCTAAAACAAGTTTCTATTTCCCCTGCACAATAATATAATAATTAAATACTGTACTTGAAGGCAAGATGATAAAATAAAAAAATGTATAATAATCAGTAACTATGTAGCGTGAGAGACTATGGAGTTTGAAAGACTCAGGGTTAGTTTCCTGTGGAAGAATTAATATGCCTTTCTAAACAGAACAGAAATTACTGGCAAAGTCCATCTAATGTTATCTTCAAAAATACCTCCAGAAAAATCATACCATGAAATAATTATGTGCTGCATCTACAATGCTCTAAATAATTGGAGGAAAAATAATATTTTCATAATTATAGAATCTTAACGTTTTCTAACTATTTGATCCTTTTTTTGTTTTTGTCAAAGTAGGGTCTCACTGTAGCCCAGACTGCCCTGGAATTTACTATGTAATCTCAGGCTGGCCCTGAACTCACAGCAATCCTCCTACCTAAACCTCCCAAGTGATTAAATCAAAGGCACTACCATGCCCATCTGGATCCAACTTTTAAATGCAATAGAAAAATTATTACAAATTCAATTTTTTAATTCATCAGAAATTATTTATTAAAACATTTTCTTACTGCCAATTTCACTTCTAATACCGAAATGCAGGCCAAAAAATGTTTACATAAATAAGGGTAAATATCCTGGGATTTTTGTAATATTTTCCTATATCTAATAGAACTTCTGATTTTTATTAATTGCAAAATAACATTGTGACAAAAAGAATAATATTGGAAAGAAAGAAAAGATAGTTTCTATATTAGAGAAACACTGTGGCCTTGTATGTATATGAGATACCATCATAACCACTATACAAGCGGGTGGCTGTGTTGTTTTTATCACATCCGCACAACCATAGACATTTTCCAGGGTTACTACGCAGCCTTTATAACCATGATTGGCGCATATAATTCCTAAATTAGGCCCTGCCAGTTTTATTCTGATGCCTCAAACTTTTCTATAATTGTGTCTTACTATTATTAGTTTTTATTAATAAATATTAAAACAAAAATACACCACTGAATACATTTTGGGTATAACCTATCATTCAACATAGACCATGTGTCATTGACAAAACTACAATAAATTTAACAAAACAATGAAACACCAGAATAAGCTCACGTCAAAATAGCGGCGTTTACCGGGGTTGGTGGCACACGCCTTTAATCCCAGCATTTGGGAAGCCAAGGTTGGATCTCTATGAGTTCAAGGCCACCCTGAGACTACATATTGAATTCCAGGTCAGCCTGGGCTAGAGTGAGACCCAACCTCGAAAAACAAAACAAAACAACAACAAATAGCGCCATTTGTTACAGTTTAGAATATTTCAAAGCTCCCAACATTATAAGGTAGGTGACAGATTCCTTTCAAAACTGAATTGTAGCTACTCGGTGAGCTTTTTGTGATAGTTATCAAAGAAGCAACGATGCACACGAATAGTACAATAAGCACCCGGTTTTACAGGAAATCAACGGGGTGAACGAATCTAGTTGGTATGTATTACCAAAAACAGTAAGGATACCACAGTCAAGTAAATGCTGTTTTCTACTACTGAAGAAATTGCTTGCATTTTCTAGAAAGTGTTTATGTTAGCGCCTCTGGTTCTCCTATCTTAATACAACAATCAGAAACCAATAAAGAATGCAAGTCAATCATAAAAAAAAAAAATTCGGGGTTTTCTCTAAATTAGAGTTTAAAGAGAGCCAAGGTTGAATCTGTACCCCAAGCTTTCCCTGACCTTGTCCCCAGCCCTCTATGCGCAGTACCTACTGCGCAGACTCTATCCGCCCCTTCCTCTGGTTCCAAATAGGTCAGGAAAAGGGAATCTTGGGGGTGTTTCACGAAATGCGATCTTTCTTCTCTTTGGGGGAAACTGGTGACCTTCAGACCTTTGTAGTAGTGTAGACCATCCCTAAGGAAGCTGGTCCCCACCTCCACCCCATCGGTTGTGGGGCCCTGGGACGCTTCCTCCCTCCAGGACCGCGCTGCCAGCTGATGTTCCCTGGGTTCCATCTGGGGCCCCTATCTAATGAATCAGTGTCTCCACCCCTCTCTCTTACAGCCCCCTCTCCCAACCACTCCTACACCCGTTCCGAGGGACCCTGGCCGGAAGCCTCTTTCCTCCTCCCCCTCGGCAGACCTGCGCAGCCCTTCCCCTCCGCCCCGGAGCTGCGTTCCGGCGCTCTCTCCCATCCGGGTGAGCTCCTCCCTTCTTCTGCTTCTCTCCGGACTGCGGGGAAACTGGTGCAGCCTTTGTTACCAGCCGCTGAACAGGCTTAGTCAGATACCTGCTGCCCCTTTCCCGGGTTCTTTCTGCCCTCCCCCAGTCCCAGCCGCCCTAAACCGGCAGCCAGCACCAGAGGGCGCTGGACTCCCTGAGGCTCTGCAAGGCCTCGTGCAGGCGCTGCTAGGCGCCAATGAGCACAAGCACAGTGGGGTGGCCAGCTCGGAAGAGCCCCTGGCTGCCTCAGTTAGGCCTGTTTTAACGTGGAGGCCACGGTGAGTTCCCCATAGTTTCTGCCTGGGGCTCAAGAGAGAATGAGCGGAGGCTCTCGGGAGCTAAGCGACCCAGGGACGCGCATCTTCATAAGTTAATTGTACTTTGCTTCCTCGGTCCTGGTCCTGCTGAGGTTGGCTGGATGAGTCCGATGCATGTTTGCGAGTGGATGCGCGTTGATCATGCACACAGCGTTCCCCTCACTTCGCTCAGTGTGTCTTTTCCTTCCTCTCCTTCACATCCGCTCTAGACTGATCGCATAAATCCAGATGACATAGATTTAGAAAATGAGCCCTGGTATAAGTTCTTTTCAGAACTGGAGTTTGGACGCCCGGTAAGTGAGGTTAGCCTGTTAATATAAGTCAAAGAGGAGAATGTTGTTTGATTTCTAAAGCCTATGATCAGAAGAGAGAGGGGTCATGGAGCGAGCGAACAAAAGCTGGCTGGATAAAATGCATGCAACGTGCTACAGCTTCCAGCACATTCACTTTTATACCAAACGGCTGAATGTGCTCGGAGGCTTCCCATATGTGTTTCCAAACCATGCATTAGGATTGCTCTTCATCTAATTAATTGCAAGTTTAACACGTCGCAGTAGTTTATGTCCTGGAAAACAAGATTATTATAACAGCTTGATAGTGAATTTGCATTTGTTGAAAGTTCCTTTTGGTCTAGTTAACCATAGCAAGCACCTTCCCATTGGTAAGAATTACTGTGAATATAGTTCCTATTTACAGAGGAAACACCAAGCCTCCAGAGAGTGTTAAGTTCTCTAAGCAGTAACTCAGTGAGTCTTCCCCATGTCCTTCCAAAAGGAGGAAACTGGGATGAAGGTTCAGCTGTTTAAGGCACTTGCAGTTCCCCAGCTACCCATGTAAAGTTGGAGGCAAAAAGTGATGCAAGAGTCTGGTAAGAAGCCCTAGTGCACCTGCACCCCACACACAGGGAAAAATAAATGAATGAATAAATAAAAAATATGAATTTTAAAAAGAAGAGGAAGAAAATGGACTAGAAGCATCAAAGAATTTTCCCAAAATAATAAATGGCAAGGTCAGAAGTTAAACTTGGACCTTTCAGACAACAAGAACCTTTGAACAGTTTCCACTAATATACTGCCAGAATATTCCCACTAGAAAATACTCCATTTGCCAATGGATATAGAGAAAAGGAAAAAAATTCTAGTTTTGCCTGTGAGCCACCAACCACCACGTCGGACTCCTGACTCCCACCAGCAGAAGTCCCCTAATAGGGCCTTATTGGGAATTGATTAGTTGAGGACAAAGTGTTAACTCAAGTTTCAAAGAACTTCTTATAATAATTCAAGCTCTGTTTAGAACTGTATGCATCAAGAGCACTGCATTTCATGTGCGTTGTTTGCATGCAGTTTCTGAATATTAAACTGTTAAGTAACACCAGTTACACTGCATAGCAATTTTACTAGAAATCAGAGTCTGTTCTGTTTTCTGCCACATTACATACTGACATACTTTTATACTGCTCACATACTATCTGTTGGATGGTGACTGCAGTCCCTTTTATGCATTAAAATGCAAAGGAGTCTTGGTTAACATTGTCATATTTGATTGAATTGAATCAAATGTGACTGCAAATGAATATATAGCAAAATTTTTCCCAAAGTGTCTATTACCTAATAAGGAGGGAATTTTTCTCATTTCTTCTTCCTAGTATTGTAAGTAGTTTTATGTCAGAGGAAAACTGTTCTCTAATTTTATATTACATATTTGTTATTGTTGATTAGAGACTTTAGGGATCATCTTCATTTTTGTGTTGAGCCTAAATTATTAGCATTTTCTATAAACATTTCCAGACACCCAGGGACACTGACCAGCATGCTCTCCACTTGTTCCCTTGACATTTCTTTAATAAATCTGTCATTCTGCTATGGCCACAGACCAAGAGTGCTAATTGTGATTTCATGAATTGAGTTTATAAATCTACTAACTGAACACTAGCATTCTTGCCCAGTGCTGGGGAATATTTGCAAGTACTACACTCTTCCTCCATTCAAGTCACACTTTTTATGTATCTGATGCAATTGGCACTCAGTTCTAACTGTTGTCACTTTTCCACATGTTCATTACTTGCTGCCATTGACTCTCCTCATTCCATCCCTCCACTTCTGCTTTTGCGGTGCGTCTTCATCCAGCCTCCTAAAAAGGCTCTGGACTATGTTCAAGATCATTCTTCTGGTGTTTCCAATGAGGTAAAAACAAATTATTCTCTCTTTTCCAGACTTCTCCCATAGAGGCTGTTACTGTGAATCTGAGCATCCATAATTTATATAAATTCAATGTAGTGTCTGAACTAGTTTTGAATACCTGTTCTGGTATCACTGTGTTGCATGTATGCAGTGCCATTGCCTAGACAACCGTTCCCAAGGTGTTGGCTATTTCTGAATTGCAGGTAATGAGTCATTCCAACTGTGCCTTTTCATTCAACTATCCAGCAGCATGAACATAAAAAATTTAAAAGGTACAGATTAAAAGTTTAAGATCCTTACCTAACCAGATGCTTATGTCCCACATTTTTCCAAAATTTATTATTATTCTTTCATTCTATCAGATACTCAAAACTTGTGGATTTTTTTCAGTCAAGAATAGGGATGAGAAATACCCAGCAGGTGTGTTACAACTTCCCAGTTCCACACACTTGACAGACATCACTAATCTTTCCTGACCCTGTACTTCACATAGCCACAACTGCACTTGAAAACTCTGCTTAAGAATGCTAATGACAGTCAGCGAGGTGAAGAATTTATCCCAGCAATGTAAATTTTTATTTTACAATAAACAAAAAGAGTATGAAAAAAGTTGAAAAGACCCTAAGTCAAATTCTGCTCTTTGCAAAAAGAAATTATTTTTTAAAAGCACTTTAAGAGACATAAGCAAGCCAGGCGTGGTGGCACACACCTTTAATCCCAGCATTTGGGAGGCAGAGGTAGGAGGATTGCTGAGAGTTCGAGGCTACCCTGAGACTCCATAGTGAATTCCAGGTCAGCCTGGGCTAGAGTCAGACCCTACCTCAAAAAAAAAAAAAAAAGAGGGACAGAAACATTACTTGGCTGTCAGCCAGATAAAAGCCTTCTATGAGAACTCAGAAGCAGCTAGAACAGAAGCTAATGAAATAAGCTGAATTTTCTTACAGCAATTGTTCTAAGGTCTTAAGTGAATACAACACTTTATAAATATCTTATTTTCATGGAAAAGTTTTCACTCAAGTGTGTGCCACTAGCAGACAAAACTAATAGGAGCCAGGCATGGTGGCGCATGCCTTTAATCCCAGCACTCGGGAGGCAGAGGTAGGAGGATCACCGTGAGTTCGAGGCCACCCTGAGACTACATAGTGAATTCCAGGTCAGCCTGAACTAAAGTGAGACCCTACCTCATAAAACCAAAAAAAAAAAAAAAACTAATAGGAAACTTATACTTGAGGACATCGTGGACTACTGATACATGGAGATGATCACTGGAATTTCAGGCATAGAATCAGGAAATACTTGTTTCTAGTAATTCAATTTGTAATTCTAAATTATATATTTTGTAGTATACATGAGATGATGTGTTGTTTTAACACCTGGATAGGTAAGCATCTTAAACCTTTAATCTGTACCTTTTTATTTCTTATATTCATGCTACTGGATAGCTGAATAAAAAGGCACAGTTGGAATGACTCATTACCTGCATAATTACCTGTATAAACTATTTGTATACAAAAAAGCAAGATAGAGTAATAGAAACATTCTCAGTTATTAAATTCAATAATTTTTAAAGCTTATATTTTGTAGTCAGGTCTATGCTCTGAAAAAAATCAAATTAAATAAGTCATTCTATTCCCTGTGTTATGTTAGTGCTTTACCTCTAAGGAAAGATTATATTTCACCATACAAGGAAAACCAAGAATTGATTCTGAAATTCAATTCAGTTAAACATTTTTCTCAGATATTTTGATCAGATATACCTAGGGTGTTTTTCAAAATACTTGATTTATGGAGTGTTGGAAAAGAAGTTAAAAATCAAATCTATTTCACTTATTTTCCAGGTAAGAAAAGCAGAGTGTAGCAATTTTCAGACATATGTTGAAATCACCTAATAAGATGGTGGCCATAAAAAACAAAGCACTTATCTCAGCCCATGGTCTTCACTTCAGTGCTGTTTTTTTTTTTTTTTTTTCACCATACTTTTCATGTATTTATAGCTCACTCATAGAAACAAACTAACTAGGGGTGGGGGAGATGGTTCAGCGGTTAAGACGCTTGCCTCCAAAGCCTAACAACCAGGTTCGATTTCCTAGTACCCATGTAAAGCTGGATGCACAAAGTAGAACATGTGTCTGGAGTTCATTTGCCGTGGCACTATGCACTGGGGTGCCCATTCTCTTTAAGAGAAAGGGAAAAAAAGAAACAAACTACTGTGTTAACTGTTGAATTTATATAAGATTGGTTTCAGGAATTAGCATTGCACAAGAGTTCTTGAGCATAGAGTTAGGAGAAACTTAATTTGGTGCATTCTTTAATGTTATTAACTAGTGTTAAACATCACTTTGATGGTCAACTATTTGCCACTGTCTCAATTGGATTGAGAGAAATATGTGATTTTATAGTTATTTTATTAGCCTAAGGACATGTCTTCAGATTGTAAGAAAATATGCTCCCGTAAGATATCCAGTTCTGTTCTTAACATGTTATATAACATTTCTAAAAATTTAACTAATAAGATATTACCTTAGCTACCATTAATCAAGGACCTGTTATATATTACAAACAATATATTTTAATCTATAAAGATTACTGAGAAACTGATAGTAATGAAGACCCATTAAGGACTTGTAAGCAAAATTTATTCCATAATTATTTGACATAAGAATGACTTAGTGTCTACACTACATTAATAAGATCTTCTAGATGTGTTAAAATGATGGCTTTATGGAAACACTGAGTATGTCATCATAGGTGAATCGAGATAGCTCTTTTCTGGAGACAATTTCCATTTGGGGATGAGTATCATGGTTATTATACAAGATTTTCTTTTAGTCATCAATCTAGACTTTTGGCTATTACCTTATAATCTACTTCTAAACTTTCTCTGAGAATACATAAAATGAAAAACTGATTTTAGCTTATATGAGGATATGAAAACCAGTGCAATGAAAACTAATTATAGTTTCTTGGCCTAACTTCAAAATACAGTTTATCAATTCTCACATAATGTTCTAGTTCATGTTACAGTATTGTTAAGTCTCATCAGAGATGGCAATTCAGTATTTCTGACCTCTCTATGGGTGTTTTAAGAATATTCTGAACTTTACCTTAGTGATCAACATTGTGTAAGGGTGTTCCATAAAACCCATGATCCACACAGTTGGCAATGCTCTGAGACTCTTTGGAGTTGCTCTTCTAGAAACATGGAGAACTGTCTGGTTTTATTGCTTTCCTTGTTGTCTTTCTTTCTTCTTTATTTCTGTTTTCCTTCCCAGTGTACAATTTAAAGTTCAACAAATTAATCATGCACACTTATCAGCTTAGCAGAGGATTTTTCAACTTATACCGATTAAAAAGACAGGATCTAAGGATTTTCTATGAACTAAAAATTTTAGAAGATGCTTGCTGTTTCTGTCTAAACAGAGGGAGGAATAGTCTCATGTCAAGAGATAGTCTTCATTGTTTCTGTGTAAAATTTCATTCTCAGTAAAATATATTAAATTAAAATATGAGTTAATATAAGCAACTCTAAAGTATGCATAAAGAATCACAAAACTATATACCAAGGTTTTATTTTGTTAACTGATCCTAATTTGCTTCTTAATGGAAATAAAGTTATAGGAATCATTTAAAGATGAGGTTTAATGTCTAAGTAGGTTTTTAATATTCTGGTATAATGTTTCTATGTCATAGGAATTTAATATAAAAAGTTTTAATTTTTTCTATCAGGTCAAATATTCTATAGTTTTCATATAAACATTTTTCAAACTAGTATATCAGATTTACAACAAACCAATGTTTGTCCATGATAATGAATTCAACATCAAATATGACCAAAACCAATGTTATATTTACTTGGCATACTTTTCTCCAAGAATGCTACACATTATATAACAATTACTTTGACTTTGAAATGTCACCTTAATATTTGGGAGGTCAATACCAATCCTCTGTCATATTTTGTATATTTCAACAATTGTCTCAGTGAATAGTCATTGGCAATGAAAACTTCATATCATTTTTGCTCAGTCCCTATTGTAGAGCACTACTCATAAAAAGGAAATTGTTCAAGATATACTTATAAAAAGGGTATATTTGTATATTTAGATTCATTAGATCATTTATTTTAAACTGACTCTGAACTCATCTTATAAATCTGTACCTAGACAAAGTCTTAGGTGGTGTAGTTTAATTTCCAGTCAAAATCTGTGAGTTTTTTTTTTTTAAAAACAAACTGCATATCTTTGTTGACAGAGGAAAGATACATCCATTTCAGCTTGTTATTTTTTTAAGATAACACCTGGAAAATAAGTAAAGAACTCTATATTTTATGAGGATTGAATAATGACTGTAAATTTTTTTAATAATAAACCATTCCTTTATGTCAGAAATTCCTGTGTATCTCAGACTGTGAACAAGTATATGGACTTAATGTTGTAGAATAGCTTTAGTCCTCTATGACATTCCACATTCCTGAAAAAATATTACTGATTTTTTTCTTTCAATTCC
Organism: Dipus sagitta; assembly: GCA_036346955.1. Taxonomy (NCBI): domain Eukaryota; kingdom Metazoa; phylum Chordata; class Mammalia; order Rodentia; family Dipodidae; genus Dipus; species Dipus sagitta. The sequence goes on from CM070770.1 coordinate 213,713,027, forward strand.
ATGAAGCAAATGCTTGGGTTGTAGATAGTTTAAGTTCCATCACAAAATGCAGTACAGTTCATGATAAATAAAGTATGAGAAAGTGGAAATCAGGTTGCATGATTTCTCTTTGGTAAAACATTTTTATTGATCACACTAAATGATTTTTAGTCTTAATATTTATAATAATCCTTTTAGAATTCATGACTTAATATTGACAGGCAAATGAAATTTATCCTGCTAATAATTTTCATGGAGCTATCTTTCACCTTAACAGACCTCCATATATCAGTCCTCCATAGACAGAAGCCTGGAAAGACCCACTAGGTAAGAATTCTATTATATTACACAACCAGAATATTCCATGCCAGTAGTTTCTTTATTGGTAGTAATATTAATTGGTGAAATAGTAATGAAGATTATGTATCACTCATTCTTTAACTATTCTAGCTTATTAAGTAGTTTTATATTTTGCATATATCACTTTATATGATCATATCAAGAATTCATGAAAACTAAATGATGAAATTCCGAATTCCTTCACAGAAAAATATATTCTTCCCTTTGTTGTCTCTGCTACCCTCAGTCTTCCTTCCTTCAAATCAGAATAAATAATTAATTTTCAATGCGGTTAGACAGTATTTATGATGTTGGTAAAAATTTTATAATTTTGACCACACAAATCAGAAATAATTTACATACATATATAATATATTCTAAATATATAAAATGTCTAATCCATAGGCAGTATTGTAATTTAAACATTAGTGTCCCCACTTTATTTTTTAACAGAGTAGCCTTTAGACTCAGTAACTCACAAAGTTTAAGAAAGAGAGAAACAAAACAGTTTTAGAACAAGATAGCTTATAACCATGAGGCAAAACTGCCCAGAGTCTGAGCAAGGTAAGTTCTGTTAGTAGACTTTAAAGAGCATACTTTCTTTAAGAGTTTGCCAAAATTCATATGTAATTCAATTGCAATATTGAATATTACAAACTCTCAGTTATATTGTTTCATCAACAAATATTTCTGTAATATTGATTTGTCCCTCTATAAATTTCTATCATCCTAAATTGAAAATGTTGTGTATTAGTCCTACATCAATTGGGTTTGTGAGTGCCACACTCTTGTGATGAGCTCCTCCAACCCTTCCTTTGTTATCATGCATGTTTATATATGCACCCATATTGATATTCAAGGGTCCTAATCTGACCTAAATATTGCTATAAAGGCAGAGGCATGGACAGCCAGTTGAGCTAGGCCCTGGAGCATCCTTTCAGAAGAACACATATAAGTCCCAAGGACTGAGTCTACCTCTGTATCTCCATGCATGTGTGTTCAGTGTGCTCATTTGTAAATATGTGATAAGCCATAGTGCCTCAAAGATTAAAATGCAAATGAAGAAGATAGCTTACTTCTGTGCTCCATAAGAGCTATATGCAGTGTTGTCACTGCTGTTTACATGGTTCTGCCAAATGCTTTGGAACACAGATGTTGCATGTGTGCAAGTATTCATTAATGTTTTTCTTTAATGATAACCATACCCAATGTCAAACCCTTGATTAAAAAAGTAACTATCTTTACAGACCATAAATACGATTTTATACAACTAGGTAAAAGGAATCTTTAATAATCATTCACAATTTAATTAGGATATATTGGAACTCTAGTCTCAAGTCTACCAAAACTAGGACTTCTAGAAAAGTAAAAGGTGAGGGAAACTTACTTTCTCAATGCCCTCCTTTTTCCTGTCCTTTCCTCCAGTTAGGCACTATGTAATGGAATATGATTCAGCAATAAAAAGAAAGAAGCTGTCTAGTGAAAAAAAAAAAAAAACATGGAGGGAAAAAAGTATAGTACTGTTGCAGTCAGGTTCTCAATGCTGGTAGAAATCACCCAACCAAGAGCAGCTTGTGGGAACAAAAGAGGTTTATTTTGGCTTACAGGCTCAAGAGGTAAGCTCCATGATGGCAAGGGAAAATGACGACATGAGCAGAGAGGTGGACATCACCCCCTGGCCAACATAAGGTGGACCATAGCAACAGGAGAGTGTGCCAAACACTGGCAAGGGGTAGCTGGCTATAATACCCATAAGCCTGCCCCCAAAAATGCCTCCTGGGGGTGTTAATTCCCAAATCTCCATCAGCTGGGAACCTAGCATTGAAAACACCTAAGTTTATGGGGAACATCTGAATCAAACCACCACAAGTACTAAATGAAAGCAGCCAATCTGAAAAGACTACACTGTCTAATTCAAACTTTGTGGCATTATGGAGACAGTAAAACATGGAGAAAAGTTTTTGAAAAAAATATTGGTTGCTAGGGAGCAAGGGAAGGAAAGAACAGATAAAAGTAGTACACATGACACATCCATGATGGACACCTGCCATTACACAGTTTGGAGCCCATAGAATATGGAGAATACAACATGAATCCTAAAGCAAACCACAGGCTTTGAGGAATGACACATCAAAATAGATTCAATTTCATAGGAGATGTAAACAGGGTGAAAGGTGTACAAGAAGAAAGAAAGTGGGCTGGAGAGATGGCTTAGCAGTTAAGTGCTTGCCTGTGAAGCCTAAGGACCCCAGTTTGAGGCTCGATTCCCCAGGACCCACGTTAGCCAGATGCACAAGGAGGCGCATGCGTCTGGAGTTCGTTTGCAGTGGCTGGAGGCCCTAGCGCTCCCATTCTCTCTCTCTTTCTCTCTGCCTCTTTCTCTGTCACTCTCAAAAAAATGAATAAAAATTTAAAAAAAGAAAAAGAAAGTGAGTAGAGAGGCACTCTTTAAACAATTGTCTTTGGTATCCACAAAGAACTAGTTCCAGGGCTAACTCACCAAGGATATCAAAGTCTACAGGTGCTCAAGTCTCTTATGTAAATGACATGGTATCTATGCATAACCCAGTCTGCCATATAGTTTGAATCATTGCTGGGATATGTATAATTACCTAATGGAAATTAATGCTATAAAATAATTGTAAACTGTATTGCTTAGGATATAATAACAGAAAGAAAAGTAAGTATACGTTTAGTATGGTACAGTTCTTAGTATGTCCACTTCACAGTTAATTGACTGTGTGGATTCAGAGCCTACAGACTTGGAGAGCCTGTAAATTCCAGTCCGTTTTTTTTTTTTAACCTGCAACTTCTCTGAAAAAATAAAAATATAGTCTATACATTTTTGAAAAGATGGTTCTAAAGAAATTATTTTGAATGGGAGGAATTCATTTCTTATAATACAGTTTGGGTACAGATATTCAGATGTTAAGCCATTATCAAGCACAATCCACTGGTCTTTCTGGTGCACATATTACCCTCTTCCAGTATTGGCAAAGTGACACAGATTCCCTCTTTCAGTTCTGCAAGCATGGCCAGTGACTTTAGGAAACGGAGGAAGAGTGAACCTACAGTGGGTCCACCCAGGGGCTTGGGAGATCAAAGTCTGAGCAGGACCAGCCCTAGTAGGGCAGAACTCCCAGGATCAAGTACCACCCTGACGAAGTCCTTCATTAGTTCTTCTCCTTCTTCCCCCTCAAGAGCAAAAGGTGAGCAATCACACACACACACACACACACACACACACACACACAGTTTTCTAGTTCAAGTTTCAGCTTATATTACATGTGAGGGCAGTGCAGTGCTTGTGCTATGTGCTGCCTTTTACCTGGAAAGTCCTCAACCAATTAAAGCTAAAAAACAATGGTTTATTTCTGCCAAGATTGTCTCAAGCTGGAAAGTGACTTGGGCACCTTAAAGGACTCAGTTTAGCAACTGTTACTATTATTTTCCCAAATACATTATTTTAACTTTTAAAAATAAACTAAATGTATTAAATAATTCACTATCATATTTATAAAAATGGCATTTGTAGGCTTTTTATATGTAGTTAAAAATTTTATAATGGCACTATAACTACCATATTAGTCAAATTCGTAGACTAACAAGTACAAATAGCAATAGAAAAAAAATTGCAACCAAAAACATTCATTGGGTTTTTTTAAAATCATAGATTACAAAATTATCTAATCTATTATTAAGTCACTTCTTTAATAATTTACTGTTTATTATGGTCAACGTTTATGAAATTACAAATATAAAATTTAGAAATCAACAGGCCATTTTTCCAGGTGGCCTGTGTCCTCTTTGGAGCTTCAGGAAGCTGGGTGTTGAACAAGAGCAAGTTACTCCTTCAGGTTTCTGGAACCTAAAAATGTACATGACTGAGAATTTTCCAAAGGTGTGAAATCGAAATGCCCTGAACTACTGGTCCCAAACTGCAAATATTTTTTTGTTTTGTTTTGTTTTGTTTTTGAGGTAGGGTCTCGCTCTAGCTCAGGCTGACCTGGAATTCACTCCGTATTCTCAGGGTGGCCTCAAACTCACGGCAATCCTCCTACCTCTGCCTCCTGAGTGCTGGAATTAAAGGCGTGTGCCAGCATTAATTGGAAAAACCTTTACAACAATATATTATCATGCTGTCAAATTATGAATTACAACTGTGGTTTTGGCATACCATGTTGGCAGAAGGATGTTCAAAGTATTCAATAGAAATAGGTGTATGCTGTTCATGATTTTGTTAATTCTAATATCTGCAAAGTTACATTTATTGAAAAATTTTATCTTGCTTTAGAATTAGACGTTTTCTCTGAATTTGGGGATCTGAATGTGCTAACAGTCACACTAACTGCCTTCTCTTTGCTGTGCTAATACTGACATGCTATCCTCTCTTTGTGAACCTTTTAACTTCTCCAAATGTCTCTCTCCTGCCACGCTGCTCTGGATTGAAAGGTGGGGATGATAGCAAAATGTGTCCATCCCTTTGCAGTTACGCGGGGCTCAACAGCGCCCCCTCTGGTGAGTTAGAGTACTGTATCAATTATAGACAACATTTGGATGTTCCAAGGGACTCACAAAGGGCCATCACTTTCAAGAATGGCTGGCAGATGGCCAGGCAAAATGCAGAGATCTGGAGCAGCACTGAAGAGACAGTGTCCCCCAAAATCAAATCCCGTAGCTGTGATGATCTCCTTAATGATGACTGTGATAGCTTCCCAGACCCCAAGACCAAGTCGGAAAGTATGGGCTCCCTATTGTGTGAAGAAGACCCCAAGGAGAACTGCTCCAGAACGTGGACCAGTCCCTACATCCAGGAGGTTCGTGGTAACAGCAGATCAAGGGCCAGACACAGGTTGGCCCACAGTGCCCCAGGGTTCCTCAAAATGTACAAGAAAATGCATCGCATTAACCGCAAGGAGTTGATTAACTCGGAGGTGATTTGCTCGGTGAAGTCAAGAATAATGCAGTATGAGAAGGAGCAGCAGCCCAGGGGCCTGCTGCATGGGTGGAGCCAGTCCTCCACCGAGGAGGTGCCCCGCGATATGGTACCCACGCGCATTTCAGAATTTGAAAAATTGATTCAGAAGTCAAAATCCATGCCCAATCTAGGAGATGAAATGCTATCCCCTGTAGCCCTAGAACCTCAACAGAATGGCATGTGTCCCAAGAGGCGATTTTCCATTGAGTCTTTGTTGGAGGAAGAGACTCAAAGCAGACATCCTTCTCAGGTTCACCTAAGCTACACATCGAAAAGCCTGGTGCCAATTCACATCGAAGTCACCAGTGAGGAGCAGCCTAGAGCTCACGTGGAGTTCTCAGACAGTGACCAGGACGGAGTCGTGTCCGACCACAGTGACTACATCCATGTAGAAGGGTCGTCCTTTTGCAGCGAGAGTGATTTTGACCACTTCTCCTTCACATCCTCGGAGAGTTTCTATGGATCCAGCCACCACCACCACCATCACCACCGGCACCTGGCCAGCAGCTGCAAAGGCCGATGCCCCGCCTCCTACACTCGATTTACCACAATGTTGAAACATGAAAGAGCTAGGCATGAGAACATTGACCTTCCCAGAAGACAGGAAATGGACCCTGGCCTGTCTAAACTTGCATTTCTCGTCAGCCCTGTGCCTTTCCGAAGGAAAAAGAATTTGACTCCCAAAAAACAGACTGAAAAGGAAAAATGCAAAGCCTTTATGGTTGAGGCTCTGGACTCGGCCCTTAAAGACATATGTGACCAAATTAAAGCTGAGAAGAGGAGAGGAAGTCTGCCAGACAACAGTATTTTGCACAGGCTCATCAGTGAACTGCTGCCAGACATTCCTGAAAGGAATTCATCTCTCTACGCTCTGAAAAGGAGCTCCATGCACCAGCCTTTCCACCCACTGCCTCAAGATGGTGCTATTCGCTGTCCACTCTACCAAAATGACTGTGGGGGGATGCCTCGCATCGCCTCTTTCCAAGACGTTGACACGGCCAACAACAACTACCACCCCCAGGACTATGAGAATGCACTGGGTGTGCAAGGTGGATTAACTTTTCTTTCTTACTCCTTGTGGTTCAGGTACCCATCCTCCAGCTCATTCATTTTCCATGACTACATCTCATTGTCCCCCAGCTGTGAGACCACTCAGTGTCATTGCGTGTTGTCAAGCAAGTGCTTGTTGTGCATACATGTCTGACTGAGTCCTTCTCATTGGCCTGCGTAATAGTTGAACTTCACTTGTTGGCTTAAAGTGATCATCAATTCACAAAAGTTTGCTCACTCAAAAGTAAAAGGAAAGACATTTTGTGTTAGGACTAAAAAACTGGCACACAGAAAACAATGTCAATTTCATATTGCTAGTATTTATTTTTGCTTTTACTTATACTACACACTGTGCATCAAAAACAATAAGCTGGAATTTTTTTTAAGGATGAGTTTTTTAATACATTATGTGAGGAAAGCAACTGGTAAATGTTGTACGAGAAAGCCTAAAGGAAATGAGCAAAACAGTTATCACAAAGCAATACCCCCTTCAGAATGAATCACAAGTCCTGAAGTGATAAGATATGTATTTGGATGTCATGTTTAAGCAGCAAACAGGTTCTGTTAAGCTGGAATTTTTAAAACAGCTTTCTATAATTGAAATTTTCAGACCAAGACAGGCCAGAATCCATTTAAAAAATATACCTACTTCAGTTTTCTAAAATTCTGAGATAATTTTAAAAGAATATTTCAGTGTAGAAACTACAATAGAACATCAGTATCCCTAATACATCTTTTTATTCATTTTGCAAAGTGAGTCTATTCTAATAGTTGAACAAATAGCCTTTTCTTTGATTTCTACATTAAAGTTAGACTTAATTTCCATTCATTCAAATAAGTTGCACAATTTCAATGTAAAAAATTCTATTTCAAAACAGTAAGCACTGAATGTGTAACTAACAGTTGGTGAAGAGAGGTTATTATTTATTTGATAACTTTCTCTGCTTAAATGACACTATTTCGGTAAAATTTTTGTGAATGTATCTTTAAGCTATGTATAAAAGTTCCATTTCCATCATGAAATGTATTCATTTTCTTTTTTCACTATTTAATTTACTGTCAATATCTGTTAAAAATAGTATAATATTGAAATCTGTATAAAGTAGGTTCAGAGTGACTCAACTCCATTTTCATAAATAACTTTGAAGTGGCCATGTAAGGACAAACAGCAATCCAAATGCACAGACATTTGAGGTTTCAAAGACTTACATATACAGTCTGCTTAATATTTTTATCCAGTTCTTATGATTGATCCTCAAAGGAAATCTACATGTGGTGTAAATATCAGCAAGTGGAATTCTAGATGTAGGTTATCAGTAGAGCTTTTAACCACTGGTACCACAAACACCTTTGTTGGCTACTTAAAGCTGACAGGAATCTGTGGGAGGAATTGAGGACCAAGAAGATTTTAAAAAAGTGCTTTAGGTTGCACAGGTGCTAAATAATATGGAAGAAATACAAAACACAACTAATTCATAATTTGTTGCATAAAGTATAATTTCTATACACAAAAGGAAACAATTCTGAAATTTCACAACAATGGAATATATATGGCAAAAATTTTTATTAGCCATTGGATAAATTTACTTATTTTACTAATGTTTACCTTTGCATTCATTTGTGCTTTGTAACATGCAGCAAAACATTAAATTAGAAAGTCATGAACTCAATTTTATGACTGCAGTTTTTCAGAATGAGACAAGCCAGAATCTAATTTCTAATTTTAGAAAATTAGCTGCCTACTTTCTTCAATTTTTTAATTAGTAATTACAAAATTATTTACAATAAAGATAATAAAGACAATTACTTCTCACTTTATATGCAGATAGAGTACATTGTTGAACATGTTTTTAGAGGAATTTGGAATACATTAAGAAATATTTTTGTTCTTTAATAAAATATTTACTTTCCATTACAGAATAGTTTGTACTTCCATTACAGAACAGTTTGTAGTCCATGAATTACTAAAAGAAATTAAAAGTTCATGATTATTATGAGAATCCTATAGTCATAAAAGACTTGGGTTGGAAAAAATACATGTCTATAATCCTGTCACATGCGTGAAAATGCTTGGTTAAGTTTTTTTGTTTGTTTTTTGTTTTTGTTTCTTTGGTTTTTCGAGGTAGGGTCTCACTCTGGTCCAGGCTGACCTGGAATTAACTCTGTAGTCTCAGGGTGGCCTCGAACTCATGGCGATCCTCCTACCTCTGCCTCCCGAGTGCTGGGATTAAAGGCGTGCGCCACCACGCCCGGCTCATGCTTGGTTAAGTTTTATCTTAAATACTTATGATCATACGTTCCTAAGTGTATAGACTTTGGAATTCACAATTCACAGAGGCTTAAGACAGGTGTCCTTACAGGTCCTTAAATCCATGTAACTGGTATCACATTTGCAAGCAATCAGTTCATCAAAGTTGTCAAACCTTAGAAAGTATTTTTTCTTATCAACCCAACATTTAAATTCCTTCCCAGATGGATGAAATAAGATTTATCTTAATGATTAATACTATTTAATATAGCTGAATTTGCTAAAGGAATAAAAGAAAGAATTTTTAAAAAACTTTGATCCAGTTACATTGGTAAAATTCTGTAACAGAGAATTTTAGACTACCAGAATACTTCCAGTCTCTACTTTGAATGTGACCATAGTATTACATAGATTACCAGAAAGCTTTCAGCATTTCTATATGTGAGTCACATAAATGTGTAAGGTGTAAGAGATACTTGAAATCATAACTTTCTAATGTAATTATATTTTGCTTTAAGTTAACCAAAAACCTTAATATTTCATAAACAAACTGGCCACTTCATATGTGGCTTTCTATTTATCCCTTTGTTTTCTAAAATAAATATTTAGTTTATGATTAGTTATTTTATCACTTGGGTACAAAGGAAGGCCACAAATAAGATGACATATTAAGACTCATAAAAAAAAAGACTCATGAGCATTTATAAACAGAAAAGGAGAAAGGGGAGAGGGAAGGGAATATGACCATAATCCTGTTATTGTGATACTATCTTTAGTTTCTATCTTCTTTTTTCATTACTCTCCAAATTATGTTCCACAAATCATTTGTTTCTACAAATTATTGCCATTTTCAAATTCTCCATCTTCTATATCTCTTATGATAGTAATGACATATTAGAAGCAAAATAGAAATAATAAGCATTGTAAATTTTTGAAATAAAAAAATCCTGTAGCCGGGCATGGTGGCGCATGCCTATAATCCCAGCACTCAGGAGGCAGAGGTAGGAGGATTGCTGTGAGTTCAAGGCCACCCTTAGACTCCATAGTGAATTCCAGGTCAGCCTGGGCTAGAGTGAGACCCTACCTCAAAAAAAAAAAAAAAAATCCTGTAACTGTGAATCACCTATAACAGGCTCTGCAGGATAATTGACTAGCAGTATAATGATTATATTCATATAGATGATTATACTTCTACCACTTGGATAATTCTCCTTTTGAAATGTTCATGTTTTTGTGTTTGTCACAACCTTATAGTTAACTATGAACTTTGTGTCCATGCTATCTGTATTTGGGGATAAAATAGTTGCCACCAGTGAAAGTGGATGATTGTTTTCCTTTCAATGAAGTGAATACTCACTGTCTGTCCTATCCTTTCTAATAGACCATGAATCCCTTAGAAGTTACTCATCTACTTTGACTGACTTGGGAAGAAGTGCACCTAAGGAACGAAGAGGAACTCCAGAAAAAGAGGTAGTAATTTTAACAATATTAGGGTCTTTTTACAGAGCCTATTTGGTAAAGCACTTACCAGCCAAATTTATATCCAAAATCATTAATAAAGAACTCAGAGTGGAGCATTAAAATAATAACTGACAATCTAGAAAAAAGATGCTTGGAGCTTGAGTCTAGGACCTGAGCTGCTATCATTGGCCAGCTGTGGTCCATTTAAAGAATGAAAATGAAAGTTTTCTGAGCTCTTACCTGGCACCTATGAATTAACAGTTGTAGTTCAAAGAGTCTTGCATCCCCCTGCTTTGTTTAGAGAACTTTTTCTGTATATCTCCTGGCCCACTGACCCAGGAGAGAGCCCAATGTCAACTGTGTTGCAAATCAATTCAAATTTGACACAGACACTTCCTGTTGGCCTACTTTTGTTGGAGAACACCCCAAAAAATACCCTTTATCCATCTAGTTCTTATAACACCACCCCTGGGAACTGTTCATGTACTAACCGACTCTTGATCTATGCCCCTGAGCTAGGGTTAAAGCACTTGTTCCTAAATACCCTCCAAGCCATAAGCCACTCCAAAAGAACTCAGAAGTGTTAGAGCGTCCAGTGCCTGTGCAACCCCCATGCAGTCAGAAATTGCTTGTTTCCTGGAACTCATTGTGGAATCACAGGGGAAGAAAATAGGGTGGAAAATTCTGCTGGTGGTCTGGGTACATGGTGCCTCAGGTACATTTGTGAGACCCTAAGTTTGAGGGTGAATATGTGTACAACATCATAACTGAAGGATAAGCCAAATGTTTCCCAAGCCCTCCAAGGGTGCAAGATGATCACATCTGCGTTTTTGGCTGATAACTAGCCTCCCTATAATTGCTGAACTAATATTGTTCCATATTGATAACCTACAATTTTCTCTGGAAACCCTTTTTTAGTAGTCAGATTGCAACTAGGACAGAACCTTCTGAAGGTGTTTTATATCATTATGATATTAATCTTTTTTTAGTTCCTAAAATTAAATATGATGAAGTTACTACTATATCCCTATTAGAGCTTACAAATCTAAATACAGAGGTAATCAGGGCTGGTAACTTGTAGATAAGACTTCTATGGTATATGCATAATAATTCCTTGGGGTTTCATTTTACTTCCATGCATGCAAGCTGCTTTCTTATAGGAAATCTAAACTTTAAATTAGTGATAATTTACTTTTCTTTTTAGAAATTGCCTGCAAAAGCTGTTTATGATTTCAAGGCTCAGACATCTAAGTAAGTAGGGAAAAAATTTGTTGTATGATTGAACTCAGCTTTGACAACACTAGTAACAGTTTAAAAGATAAACATTGTAGTAGGATGTGGTACAAGCAAGACTCAGTTTCTAATTCCATAGTTTAGCCAATTAGTTCTTTCAGAATTACTAATTGGAATGGGACAACTTATTTTAATTTTGAAGTTAGTTAAGAAACAATGAGTTTTAAATCACATTTAATGGAATTTATTTGTCCATCTACATCAATGACAGTCTGTGGGGTTGATAAGTAAAACAAAATCTCCACCTCCCAGCACTCAGAACTTCGGGATGCTAAGCAATATTGGGGTTTTCATAGGCCTGGGTTGCATTATTTCCTTCAGCCTGTTTCTTTGGAATTTATTCATCCAAGAAGCCAGTGGTTCAGGAAAGTCATCACTGAGGACATGATAGATCTTCCATGGCCCATGGGCACAGAACTTAGGAAACTTTGGTCTTCATTAGAATCCAATAAACTGAATTCATTGCAAATTTCCACTAAATTGTACTGTTGCTTAAACTAAATATATATAAAACAACAAATATTCTATTTAGTTGGTATACAATATAAGTTACTAGTTCCATACTCTTCCTGTGATAGAAGACATAAGAATACAAAATAACTCAGAATTTGGTAATACTGATAAGATAGGGAATTAACTACATAAAAAGATCCTATTTAGAAATTAAAATATTAACCATGGCTTAAATCTGGTATTAAAAGTAAAATCTTGAAGAAAAGTTTACACCTTTTGATTAGATAAGTAATCTGTGTTAGTTTTCCATTGCTACAACAAAATAAATTATAGAGAGTAGAATTTCCTGGCCAACACCTCGTTTCTGCGTATGATTAAGCGTGTCAATACTTCACCATCTAGAGGGAAGAATACCTGAGACCCCACACCTCTCAGAGTAGCTAATGGCAGCTAATTGTTACTGGGGCATCAGGAGTCAAGTTCACCTAACAGCAAATGACTTTCCACCCATTCCTGTTCTTTGGGGATGACTTGACAATTTATATGATGGATGTTGCAATATAATGACATTAAGCATTTATTTTATTTCTTCTTTGCTATAATCAAAAACTTCCTTAAGAATCTACTTCCCTGAGGAATTGCAGAACATATAGAGGATGGGTATCTGCCCAGGACTCACAGGTGTTCTGTAAAGTCTTAATAAAAAATAAATAAAAAGCTTCAAAAAGAAAGAATAGGGCTGGAGAGATGGCTTACCAGTTCAGGTGTTTACCTACAAAGCCTAAGGACCCAGGATTGATTCCCCAGAACCCACATAAGCCAGATGCACATGACGGTGCATACACATGTATCTGGAGTTCATTTGCAATGGCTAGAGGCCCTGGTGTGCCCATTTACCCCCTCTCATAAATAAATAAATAAGTAAATAATTTTTTTAAAAACCTGAATTCTAAAAAGAAAAGAAGGGAAAAAGATGAAGCCAGGTATGGTGGCTCATGCTTTCAATCTTAGCACTCAGGAGGCCATCTTGAACTAAAGAGTGAGTTCCAGATCAGCTTAGGCTAAAACAATGAAGCGGAGGATGATCTGTAGCACAGAGAAAGCGTAGGCTGTGTCTCTCAACTTAGTTTGTTCCATGTGAAAAGCCCCTCACTCTGTGCCATCCACGCCATCCTCATCTTGGTTGTCCTAAGTGAGGGTCAGGGAATCTTGCTGTCCCTCATGCTACTATGGTAATGAAAATGGCACTGTGCATCATGCCCCAACAGCATGACTGGGTCTCTCCAAACTAATAAAACCTGATTGTGTAAGCTTTTGGTGAAATAGTTTCCATAACCACTTATAGAGCCATCTCATAATTTTACTTAATAAAGAAAATTATTCCTCACAGTCTATAAATAGTTTGATCTGATTGCAGCTTAATGATATTCCCCATGTTCTTTTCTCAGAAGATATAAAGAGAAGCCATCCATCATCTCCAGGATAGTTCTATATTTGACACAAAAGTCAGGGTGACAGATGAGTCATGCAGTTTTCAAAGACACTAATTCCCAGGCAGTACTAAAAAGTGTAGGACCAATCACATACTTAAGTCATTTTAATTAATAGATATGAATTTTTGTGCATATTTATGGATAAGAGTTACATGTATCTGTTTTAAATAAATATGTATCTTAAAGGCTATTTCAATTACTTAATATATCATGCATAATAATCATAAAAGTGTAGCAAAGTAACTCACCAAAAACAATGTCCCAATATTTAAATAACAAAAATAATTAAAAACTAATTTCCTCCAGGTCATCAGTAGCCACTATTAGAAAATACATCAAAAAAGAAGAAAATGCTAGCAAATGTATCAAAATGGGACTCTGGTCAGGGACACATTTTTGAAAACTGAAATATATGACAATTTCCCTTTTTCTAGAATTCTACTTTTCATATTTAAAGAAAAATTTAATTGCTTATAATTTCCATACATATTCATTTTTAAAGCTACTTTCATCTAGAAAAAAATGAGCCTGGTACAAACAAGACTATTGGGTTATAAATATTTTATATATTATATGTATGGTATATAGATAGATATATGTATATTTGTTTCTGCATCAGGCATTGTGTAAAAGAGAGAAGTACTATATTTAAATGTAAATCTCTGTAGACCTCCTTTTACCTCCTTTTTAAGGATTGCTAAAAGTGTAATAGATTTTGATATAAAGATTTTAGCACTCTAATAAATAGTCATTTTTAATAAACAAATTTATTCAATTATCTTTTTATCAATGAAAAGTATCCTACATCTCATGTAAACCTCTCTTCCTCATATACTCTTCATTAATAAGTGATTCAATTTATAATTCTGAAGTAAATAAGGCAGAAGCTTAGGGAGTGGAAAACAAGTCTATAAGATGGTGAGATATCATAGTCACCAACTGTAACGGAGTGCTAAAGGTCCAGGAAAGTCCTTGCACCCCAAATCCTAGGTTCATTTCTAATTTTAGTCAAAGAATTGAATTAAAAAAGAAGACTGAGGCCGGGTGTGGTGGTGCACGCCTTTAATCCCAGCACTCGGGAGGCAGAGGTAGGAGGATCACCGTGAGTTCAAGGCCACCCTGAGACTACATAGTGAATTCCAGGTCACCTGGGCTAGAGTGAGACCCTACCTTGAAAAAACAAAAGAAAAAAAAAAAGAAGACTGAGAAGGATAATTATTAAATTTTATATTTTATATTTTATGTCAGAGAGAGAGAGAAAGAATTTTTTTAAAGCAAATGATAAATGGATGACTAGTTAAACACCTTCAGGACAGACATTAAAATGTCTGCAAATAAATCCCATTATTTTACAAATTTCACAGGCCTCGACTATAAGCTAGTAAAATAATCACAATCTCTTTTCTCAAATTTCACATAGTCTAGGATGTGATCTATATGGCATGGAATGCTGATGCTTGTTCTCCTTAAAAATAATTTCTAAATTACATTATAAGCGAATTATCATAATTTGCAAGGAAAATCTTTAACTAAACTTGGCAAATTTTTGCATGTGGAAAGTATATTTCTAACACACCTAGGGAGAATACTGATCTTATGAATAACTGGTATATATCCAGAAAAGGTCCAATTCAATATGTCTCTTCCAGGGAGTTGTCCTTTAAGAAAGGAGACACTGTCTACATCCTCAGGAAAATTGATCAAAACTGGTATGAAGGAGAGCATTATGGGCGAGTGGGCATTTTCCCAATCTCATACGTAGAGGTATGTCCACTCCCTTTATCTCCTGAGGGTGGTCATTCCAAAAGTTATCAAAGTTCAAGATTAATGAGTGCTTTCCTTTGTAGAAACTAACACCTCCTGAAAAAGCACAGCCTGCAAGGCCACCTCCCCCAGCCCAGCTTGGAGAGATTGGAGAAGCAATAGCCAAATATAATTTCAATGCAGACACAAATGTGGAGCTCTCACTGAGAAAGGTAACCTAGCTGTGCATTTTATCCATGCATTTGCAGTGAATTGTAAATCTTTGAGACCAAAATAGGTTACCTTCTTCCTTAGACCTTTTTATATTTTCTACAAAGGACTCCTGGGAATGTCCAGAATTAGTTACCTCTGGTCTTTGCATACTTCCACCGGGGGTTCTTTGTGATACAGAAAGCTCAGAAAGTCCCTCATGAGTTTGTCTGAGAAGCAGGACCTCCTAAGGGACGCCCCAGCTAGATATCAAATAGTTACACATGGGAACATTGAGAAAGAAAAGAACTTTAAAACACCTCAAAATATTGTTCCATTGCCTTGTTATTCAGTTTTTTAAAATATTGTTCCATTGCCTTGTTATTGAGTTTTTTAAAAAGGGGTCCCAATAGTTAGTTTTTTTCTATATTGGCCTCCAGAAAAGGGCCTAAAGAAATGAAGTTATTTCCTCTTTGAGGAACGTTTCTGAAGATCCATCAGTATAATCCTGTTTCCTTGATCATCCTTCATGACTTATCTGAAGTACACTAGAAACCTATCCAACATCAGCAATTTATCTTAGTAATATCAAAAAGACCTCTTTTAACTTGCTACCCTACATAGTTGAGAAAGATAAATGAACCACTTCCATTATTTTTTACTTTATCTTTTATTTTTATTTTTTTTTAATTTTTTAATTTTTTTATTAACAACTTCCATGATTATAAAAAAAAAACCCATGGTAATACCCTTCCTCCCCCCACTTACCCCTTTGAAACTCCACTCTCCATCATACCCCCCCCCCGTCATAATCAGCCTCTCTTTTCTTTTGATGTCTTGATCTTTTCCTCCTCTTATGATGGTCTTATGCAGGTAGTGTCAGGCACTGTGAGGCCATGGATATCCAGGCCATTTTGTGTCTGGAGGGAGCATGTTGTATGGAGTCCTGCCCTTCCTTTGGCTCTTAAATTCTTTCCGCCACCTCTTCTGCATTAGACCCTGAGCCTTGGAAGGTGTGATACAGATATTGCAGTACTGAGCACTGCGGTCATTTCTTTCCATCACCATGATACCTTCTGAGTTGTCCCAGGGTCACTGCCATCTGAAAAAAGAAGATTCTCAACCAAAAGTGAGAGTAGCATTAATATAAGGGTGTGAACATTAACAGAAGTGCTTACTGGGCAGTTTGATAAGCATAGTATGTACATTTGGCCAGACAACAGCAGATGTTACACCCCTAAGGCTCATGACTACCCCTGTTTTAAGTTTTCAGTATCAGGGATGTATTCCCTTCCCATGGAGCGGGCCTCCAGTCCAATTAGAGAGCAGTTGGTTTCCCCCATAATGGACGTGCCACTATTGCACCCATTGGCTCATTTGCCCTGGCTGGCCAAATATAAGGCTTGCAGTGTCCACTGATGAGTATCTTCACTGGTGATTTCTCTTTCTCCCATTGAACTGCACATAGAATGGCTTCTTCCAGCTTTCTGTCAGCTGGTCTACATGGAGGAGGTTATCAGCTCAGTTCCAGCAGGAGTTCTCAGTGGCAAGGCCACTGAGTCTTCAGCAATAGGGTCTTACCATCTATTCCTGGTGGAAAACCAAGGGCCTCGGCAATGGCCTATAATGTTTTGGGGGCATCAGGGACCTCCCTGGCCAACAACTCACTGGAAGATATCCCATCCCTGGCACTGAAAATTTTCTAGCAACAATCTATTGCTCCTGAGTGTTCCATTGTCGAAAAATGTAGGATTACATATGTTTTATTTATATCCTCTTAGATTTTAATTAGCTGTCCCTCTACCTTTCCTTTACTCAATCTCTTCCCCAGACCTCATTTTGGGCCTTTTCACCCCCATCAACCTATTCTTCTACTTAAATATATACAATACCATCCTATTAAGTACCCCCCCTCCCTTCCTTTCTCAAGTTGGTACCATTGTTAGCCTCCTCCCTGTCCTCCCCCCTCCACAGGGACCCTCCTTGTTGAAGTATATGGGTCGTGCATTGTAGGGTTAGCCTTCAGTTTCAGGTAAGAGGAAATGTCTCCATGTGTCATGACCCAACATGTGGCTCTGACATTTTTTCCCGCCCCTCTTCGGCAAATTTCCCTGAGCCATGTTGGGTTTATTTTAGGTCTGCTTCAGTGTTGAGATCTTGGGAGCCTCTGTGTCTAGGCATCTACTTGCTAAAAGCAACCACTTCTTCACACAACACAGAACAAATAATAACAAATTATTAATTAATAATAATAATACAAGGCCTAGGAAATCCCATGCCTATTGATGAAACCTTAATCCAGCGCAGTGAAAGGCAAGTCCATAGTACCATGCCTGGCAGAGCCAGGTCTCACTCTCCTTTCAGTCCTAATTCTTCACCATCAGCTGGTTCTCTGTTACACTTCATGCTGCACACAGCATAGGGAAACACCATAGAAGTACATGAACCTAACCATCTTCTGTTTCAAGGAAAGGACAGAAGGATAGACTTTCCTGGTGTGTCATACAAGTCATACAGCAGCCTAGCTAGTGACTGCCTATTCTTGGTTTAGTAAAAAATCTGTTCAAGTTTTGATATTTGGGGGAATTTACTTTTCTTCAGCATGCTCTGCTCTGATGAGACAACTCAGCAAACCATACACAACTATGACAAAGAGCAAACCTTCATTGTCTAGTACTGAAGATGCTCCCTGTGCTGAGACTGATAAGTGGGTGTCACTTCCATACCTGACCAGGTCCAGTTCCGCAAAAGTCTGCATTGCCTATTTGAGGAAGCAGCAGGTTCTGGAACATGTGTGGTTTTGAGTGAAAAGCTGAATCAAGTACTATGGTATTGGCTTGGTCATTATGGAAAGCATAATGGTGATTGGAGGAATTTCCACTGCTACAAAAGCCTAAGATTCAGTAGGAATGCTTAGTGACAAAAATAGCATAGCTACCCACCAATCCAAATGAATGCTGGTGTTACACATCCTGATCAAACCAGGGTGATGTCAGTCCTGGCTATATCTATGGATATTCTAGGGTGTCATTTTGCACCCATCCTGTTCATTTATAATCTGTGCCTTTTTTGCACATGTAAATTAAAGAAGGAAAGTGGTGTGCCATTCATCTTTGTCCTTTCCAGCAGTTGGTTTATGCAACCCATTTGAGACATACCTTCCTAAACCTTCCAGGGGTGGGAGGCATTCCATCAACTCTGACATAGATAAAAAAAAAAAAAAAAAAAGGAAGAAAGAGAAAGAAAGAAAGAAAGAAAGAAAGAAAGAAAGAAAGAAAGAAAGAAAGAAAGGAAAGAAAGAAGGAAAGAAAGAAAGATGCTACTGTCATTGAGATGATGCCTTTTAAAATGGTCTGTTTAAAAATAACTTACGAGCCGGGCGTGGTGGCTCAGGCCTTTAATCCCAGCACTCGGGAGGCAGAGGTAGGAGGATAACCATGAGTTTGAGGCCACCCTGAGACTACAGGGTGAATTCCAGGTCAGCCTGAGCTAGCGTGAGACCCTACCTTGGAAAACCAAAAAAATAAAAAATAAATAACTTCTGGACTGGAGAGATGGCTCAGTGGTCAAAGGCACTTGCTTGCAAAGCTTGATGGCCTGGATTCTATTCTTCATATCCATGTAAAGCCAGATGTACAAAGTGCCACATGTATCTGGAGTTCATTTGCTGTGGCAAGAGACCCTGGTGCACCCATTCACATTTATTCTCATTCTCTCTTTCTCCCTTTCTCTCTCTGCATGCAAATAAACAATCTAAAAGTATTTAAAATATAACTTCTACAAATTATTTCACATGATACCAGTATCAAACATGTCTAAGCCTATTCACATTAACCAAGTATCCCTTAGTGAAGACTCAAATGTCATGAATGAATAGTTTGATTGGATATATATAATCTGTGTTTTCCTAGTAACTGCTAGTACCTTACTTGCATTCCTCTGATCAAGCAAAAATGGAGGTGTAAAATTTTCCTAAATGGCAAACTATTGTTTATGAGAAAGCAATGACAATTATAAGTGTTATATTATTGTGTCTCTATTTATAATGCATTTTCTTAATGCTCATTACAGGGTGATAGAATTATTCTTCTTAAAAGAGTAGATCAAAACTGGTATGAAGGTAAAATCCCAGGCAGCAGCAGACAAGGCATCTTCCCTGTTTCCTATGTGGAAGTTGTCAAGAACTCCACCAGTGCTGATGATGACCCTGACCCTCCAGTACCCCACAGCTACTCTAGTGACAGAATTCACAGCCTAAGTTCCAGTAAGGTAAGAAGCTCTTCTATCATGTTCATGTGTTACTCGGGATCTTGGAGTAAGAATATCAGCATGTGATTGGGGGATATTAAGTTAACTGTCACATCTACTGCACACAAAGGGATTTATCTATTACATTTCTACACATGTGAGTTCCATGACAGTAAATATGATTTAATTTTCTTCAAATGGCATAAAGACATAATACATATTTTTGCTAATTCCATTCTCAAGCTAAAATATTGAAAGAAAACATTACCATGATAATGTGTGTGTGTATATATATATATATATATATGTATATATATATATATATATATTATCATGGTAATATATATAGGTATATACATGTTTTCAGAAATAATATTTTTAAATGTTGATTTTATATCTATTTGTATAAATTATATAAATAATATAATTTATAAATATTACACATATATAGATGTGATTACAATTACATGTAGAAATATGTATAAAAACTCAATATAAAATGTTCTACATACATATGCCTGCACATATATATTTGTGTATCCAAATGGCATATTTAAACAAGACATGATTATTAAGTTGACAATATTCCATAAATTGGTTTGGGGCCGTTTTCTACAAAGAATGAGTGCTGAAGTATTATTTTCTAATTGTAACCTATAATTCTATTTGGTTCTTAGTTTGTATGAAAGTACAATAAATTATTAGAAGTCTTCATTTATTCCATTAGTTTTCAAATAACCAGTTCTACTCTTTCAGTTGAACTAGTAACTAAACACTATTATCTTTCCCAATATGTAATTTAAAAATATTTCAGAACTGGTTAATTACAAAAGGCCATCCTCCTGTTTTATTCATAATGTGACCGATTTTTTAACATTTCTATTGAATTATAAATTATATATTTTATGAATGTACTTAAGGGTTTCTTTCTTCTTTTCATTAACTTCCTAGTATATAATTTTAAATCACCAATGAATTATTTTCAAAATAGTGTTAAGTTCTTCCCAACAATGTGTTAAATTGCATAATATATTAGTTGTTTAAATTGAAAAGGCTAGAACATGAGAAAATAGACCATCTATGGCTAGCATGTCAACATCACGAGAAGGTGAAGTTATGTCATGTTCTAATGTAAGATCATTTTCCAGATTGTTTCCCCCTGGAAAATGAGGCCTAGAATTATCTTACATAAGTAAATAACCTATAAATCTCTTTAAAAGAGCTAAGGCTTAGCATTTTATTCATTCTAATCTTTGAGGACTGGGTTTTAGTTGTGGGTAGTTACTCTCAATCTTCTACCATTGTATAATCAAACACTTTGGTACTATCCACTTTTGTTTGATTGATTATGAAGTTTTCCAGAATCTCCTTAAATATATTTACTTTACTACCAGGGCTGACCATTTAGAGATGAACATTCTCCCTTCAGTAATTACTACTGATAAAGGGAAAAGACAAGCCTCTTTACCCATTCATTTCTCTTGTTCACTACACATTCATCTTAAAAGAACTGTCAGATAAATTTCAAGCAACTGACCAGGACATATAATGAATGAGGAAGAAAAACATATATGTTCACATACTTACTTCTTCCATATGCCACTTTTAATAACAGTGCTTTAATATTTGTGGTGAATATGATTTAAATATATTTTTAGTTTATCTGTATATACCAAAATTTAAATAGAAGCACAGATTTGATTAATAACTAATTAGTTTCCTGATTTTACTGCAGTGAAAAAGTTATGTCCATAATTTTGAAAGAATACCAATTTTCTTTCAACTGGATATCCATTTTGTGATGTCATTGGCTGAATGGAGGAAATTTCTCACTAATGTTGTATTAAATAATTTTTAGGAAAAGAAATTTGGTGTGATACAAAAACTAAATGTTACATCTATTTTCTAACTTATATTTGCAAATACAGAAAGGAACTCAATGATAGTTTTTGAATCATTATTTGTCAAATTCAGATGATGTTCCTTGACGTTTGAGGGGAAACTCAGATGTTAGTTTATGTTATTTCTACTTTTAGCATAATCCAATAGAATCTTCTGGAATATGTAATAATTTTAATTTTTATTATAAGTATGTTAGGCATGTTTTTACAATAGAGATAGATATCTCTTATTACTTAATACTTCGTAATACTTAAATTAATTTTCAGCATAATCAAGTCCACTTTAAAGCTTTACTGCTAACAAGTATAATGGCGACTGTGGAGGTAATGACATTATAGTGAGCAGTAGTGGATACTAATGGTGATAGTGGTTGTAAGAATGATGTTGGATCTTTCTCATACACATTATATTCCCGTACAGAAAAGAAAATAAAAGTATTGACCTTGAGTATTAAGCTCAAGTTCACATACTTTCAAAATCTAATTATTAGAACCAAACCTAACACTTTGTTTTATATAACAAGGAACATAACATAGAATTTAAGCCAATACAGGAACTTCATTAGACTATCAAATGAACTTCAGTAATTTACATTTTATTAAAAGCTCAACATCTACAAAATCGGTGTGCCTGTCAACCCAGTCACAATGTATATGCAGTGTCACTTTTTGTCAGTGGCTAAGCATCCTGTAGTCCTGAATTTTGTAGTAAGATGCTCCCATGAGTTAGTGACCACCTTATGCTATTAATGAAACCCCATAATGAAATATCATGTGTCTGTTTAAAAAAATTAAATAGAATCTCTTAACATCCCATTCTTATGATTGGACACAAAGTCAATTATTAGGTGAGGACTGCACTGTGCACTTAGACATGCCAATGCCCAAGGTACAAGAGGCTGCACATGTGAAGTGCTAAACAATGAACCAAAACGTGCTTCTCCAGAATCCTCTTAAGATTGTCTTCCTCAAAAAATAGACTATCTGGGAAGTTTTAAAGTGAATGGTCATTCACCAGCCTCTTTGAAGATCTTTGCATGCATGGCAAGTAGCATTTCTTCATTGCCCAGAAAGGATAGATCAGAGAAGATAACAAGCAAGGGTAGATCAGAGAAGATAGATATAAGATACAAGGCAGTTCTTCTAGAAGTACTTCTTAGGAATTTGTGTTAAAAAAAATTTACCCTGGGGGGTCTGGAGAGATGGCTTAGCAGTTAAGGCATTTGCCTGCAAAGCCAAAGGACCTTGATTCAATTCCCCAGGACCCACATAAGGCAGATGCACAAGGTGGCGCATGCATCTAGAGTTCATTTGCAATGGCTGGAGGCCCTGGCGTGCCCATTCTCTCTCTCTCTCTCTCTCTCTCTCTCTCTCTTCCTCCTTCCCTCTCTCACTCTCTCAAATGAATAAATAAATATTTAAAAAATTTTTACCTTGGGCTGGAGAGATGGCTTAGCAGTTAAGGTCCTTGCCTGCAAAGCCTAAGGACCCAGGTTTGTTTCCCCAATACCCACATAAAGCTAGATGCACAAGGTGGTACGTGCATCTGGAGTTCGTTTTCAGTGGCTAGAGGCCCTGGCATGCCCATTCTGTCTATCTGCCTCTTTCTCACTCAAAATAAATAAAATAAAAAGAATAAAAAGTCATCCTTTGCTGAGGGGATCTTTAAAATTTTACTTTTATTGTTTTATTTTAAATATTCAAAATGAATCAATAATATTAAAATATTAAAAAGTATATTTTTACTTCAGGAGATTAAGTTTCATAAATTATACTCTTGTAGATAAAATACCAAATCTCTGAGAGATAATGGAAGTCATAGCAGAAGTTTACTTTCTGCCAGCATCTTATGTGTAAACATTTACTTTGAATTTTTTTTTTAACTTTCAAGAAAGTTTTATCAGTTCAGTTTCATTTTGATCATAGGCCTCTAGGCTAAAAATATTTTCAGAGGTGTGGAGAGATAGCTTAGTGATTAAGACACTTACCTGTGAAGCCTAAGGACCCATGTTCTATTCTCCAGATCCCACATTAGCCAGATGCACAAAGGTGAGGCAAGCACAAGGTCACACATGCCCACTAGGTGACACAAGCATCTGGAGTTCAATTTCAGTGGCTGAGGCCTTGCTGTGCCAATTCTCTCTTAATCTCTCTCTCTCTCTCTGTCTCTCACTCTCTCTAACATAAAAAATAAGGGGGCTGGAGAGATTGCTTAGTGGTTAAGGCACTTGCCTGCAAAGCCAAAGGTCCTCGGTGTGATTCCCCAATACCCACGTAAGCCAGATGCACAAGGGGCCGTATGCGTCTGGAGTTTGTTTGCAGTGGCTGGAGGACCTGGCACTCTCATTCACTTTCTCTCCTTCTCTCTCTCTCTCTCTGTCTCTGCCTCCTTCCCTCTCTCAAATAAAAATAAATAAATAAATAAATAAATAAATAAATATTTTCAGAACTTGTTTCCTTAGACATGTGTTCATGTTTAATACTCTAAAATATTTCTGTCATATGTTATAATTGCCTCCCTCCAAAACATAAATGAGAAAATTTGTGAAAGCTCAAAAGATTGGACACTGCTGCAGGAAGTAGGAACAATAACGAAATTCAGAGATGAAGAAAGTGCTTAGCAGTAGGTTTTTAGGTATGCTTACAATCCATTTGCAATATAATTTAAAAAGAGTAAATGTAGTCTAAAGTGATAGCTATTAAGTCTCTTAAGGGTTCGCTCTCAGCCCTCAAGTTCTCTGTATCTTTATCTATACATTTGACATTTATGACCTCTTCGAAAACTAGTAGTGTTTCATTGCTCAAGTAAGTTGTTCAATTACCCTCAATGATTTAAGCATGTTAATTTCAAAAATATTTCTTCCAATTATCTTTAGTTTATATCTATGCTACAACATAAAACCATTTCTACATTGATTACCACACTTCTGCATTTCTGTCTCTGTGATTTCATTCATTATCATCATTTTCTTTGTTTATTTTTTTGGCATCATAATTCCTGTTCATTTCTAAGTTTGCTTCCAGTGAACCAGCCTCTCCTCCCAGTCACAAGGCTCTACCTGGCCCAGATGAAGGAGTGCTCCAAGGAACTACCCAAGAGTGTCTCTCCCTGACAGATTGGTGTCCACCAGCAAACCCTCAGGCCCCAACACCATCATGTTTTCTGGACAGATTCTTGGAGGAATTAGAGAAATTTTGTGCTTTGAATTTATCAGGTGGCCAAGCCAAACCAAACACCCTAGACAAGGACATCCTTGAAATTGAGAAGGAGTCCTCTGTTCTTCCCTCTTTACCTCCAGCATCTTTGCTGGCAGAATCATCTCCCTCTGTGTTACCTTTCCCCCACTCAAGTATGTCCTCCTCCACAACACAACCTCTTCAGTGTCCCATAAAGATCACTCCACACATGTTTGCAGACTGGAGTAAAATGCACAGGGGCTTTGCAGACACTACAAAGTTTCTTGAAGTCCTAGGTGATAAATTTGTTTCCTCTGCATGCACCAATGTTGGTATGTGGCCTACAACCCTCCCTGTCATTGGTGAGGAAGATGAGAAAATCTGTGAGGATGTTACATACCCAAGATGGCTTCCAGGACCTCAAGAGCAAGATACCATGTGGTGTGGCCAGGACAGTGTAAAGGCAGTGCCAAAGCTGCACATCACGGAGGAGGAGGAGGAAGAGAAACCGGAATACTTAAAACACCCAGTAGGCACTTCAACACATCCTAGCGACCTCAAGACATACAGCCAAACAGCACAAACCAGTAATGAGGTATTTTAATTTTGCCTAATTACTGAAAAACTAACCAGTCTTACAATTAGGTAGGAGAGTAAAACATATTAATAGACATCTATTTTATGACACTGTCTTAACAGTTCCCTCACAAGGAGTTCAAGCATTGTGTAAGTTAGGGGTGGAGGAAATATGAGAACACACTAAAGTTTAATAAAATGTTATAAATAGGGCTGTGGAGATGGCTCAGTAATTAAGGGAACTTGTTACTTAATCATGAGGACCTTTCTAACCAGAGACCACCAAATTAGACTCCCCAGAGGCCACATTTTTAAAAAGCTAGACATGGCCATGTACATCTATAACCCCACCCAGGGTGGGTAGAAACCAGAGACTTGCTGGGGCTCACTGACTAACAGCAGCTCCAGGTTAACAGAGAGAGACCACATTTCCAGGAACAAAATATGCAGATGAGTGATAAGAAGATACCAACATTGTCCTCTACCTTCCTCATGTATGTACATGGGGTATGCACATCTGCACACACATGTGCATACTCCACATATCATAATACCACACACACCATACCACATACATACTCTGCACAAAAACGCAAATATTTATATGTTGCATTTATATTTATATGTTTAAATAGTTATATATATATATATATATATATATATATATATGTAAATATATAAGAGACAATTCCATTATCATATTATTCCTTTGTGGCTATAGTTTCAAATTCATACTTTTATAGTTTTTCTAGTGCTTTAATATGATTTACTAATGATGGCTCATCATTAAATCTTACTGTCAGACAGTATTCTAAGAACTCCACATCTTTCATTGTTAAAACCCTGAGGGAGCAAATATTATTCCCACTATAGAGACAAGAAAACTGATGGAAGTAGAAACAGTATGTGTTTGATGCCATGGTATTATATCAAAAAAAATGAAATAAAAGTAAAAGGTAAAACATCTGAAATAGTGCTCCAGGTGCCCCTTTTGACTGTTCTGAAAAGGTTGTTAACTACTCCAGGTTGGTAACTACTCTAGTATTGCTTATAAATACTGAAATGATGAAGTAACAATATTTCCTATTATACTAAATAATTTTGCATATTATATGAGTCATTTCCTCTATAGTTCCTTTATTTCCAAATAAGCACCAAATAAGCAGCCACACCTTTGTATAAAACAAGCGCACTGCCTAATGATGGGATTCACTGCAGTAAGTAAACATGACTCTCAGTCTAGGGTTAGTAGCAAAGTTACCTTTCACTACAATCATTTTAAAGATGTGACTAAATAGGTGGATTGAGTTGCAGAAAGCTCTGCCTGCTTTAGTCCATGCCTAAGCACAATGTCTATCCCATCAGGTGAGCACCCGGCCAGTTCACATCATGCAAAAACTTACTGTTTACACTTTGTAACCTACTTCAGTCATTGCAGGGGTTTAGGCATTGTATCATTTCGCCTTCATGTTTAAAAGAAGCCATCACATGCAGAATGACAAAATGCAGGTATTCTTTTCTCCCACCACCTGCACCCACCAAATGAGATTAATCATGTCCATGGAGACTTCAAATCGAATTCAGAAAAGGTTGTGCTTTAGAGCATTGTGACCATGACTGTCACCCTTCCCGGGGATTTTGGTAACTTTAAAGTTATTCAGGCTTTGAAAATGATCTCTAAAGATGACGTAGCCCCATTCTGGGCACAAGCATAATTACATCTTGTCTTTCCTCAATATTTAAGCCACCATCATTTTCTTCTGGAGATCGAACTGCTACACCTTTTCCTGGATGCCTGTTTTCCTCCCCTTCATTTCATTCTCCTTTGGTCTCTCTATCTGACCCTGTCTGTGAGTCTTCTCAGCCTGTGCAGCTTTCCTCACCCCCTCTCCTCCCTAAAATCCCTTATCAGCAGGAGATAAGTCCAAGCAAACCACAGGTAATTGCATCTTGTGTGTGGCTTACTGCATGTCTTTCTATGACTTTCTGTAGTTGTATCCATTTATATATGTACCATGTTACAAGATTTACAAAGTTATGTGACCTCCTAACATCTTTAGCATGGCCTCCATCCCCAAACTTAAGACAAATCTGCATGACACCTTGCCCAGATTAAGGCAAAAAGCAAACTAAAATTTATGTCATAATCAAAGGTAGTCGTTGGACTTTTTAAAGGTTGAGCAGCAGCTGGAAAAGGCATCAGCATTGTGCCTGCCATCCTCAGTCACTTCCTGGTGGAGTCTTTACCTCCCATCATTTCCACCCATCAGCAGGTACAGCAGAGTCTGAGGTTAGGATGGTGTTGCAGTCCAGTTCATATAGCTGGTAGAAATCACCCAACCAAGAGCAGCTTGTTGAAAAAAAGAGGTTTATTTTGGCTTGCAGGCTTGAGAGGGAAGCTCCATGATGGCAGGGAACATGATGGCATGAGCAGAGGATGGACATTACAGCCTGGCCAACATCAGGTGGACAACAGGAACAGGAGAGTATGCCAAACACTAGCAAAGGGAAACTGGCTGTAATATTCATAAGCCCCCCCAACAATACACTGCCTCCTAAGGTGTTAATTCTCAAATCTCCATCAGCTGGAAACCAAGCATTCAGAACACCTAAGTTTATGGGGGACACCTGAATCAAACCACCACAAATGGTCTTTGGCATTGCCAACTTCAGCCTTGCTCTTACACAAAGGTAAAGAAGATGAGGATGCAGGAAGGGTGACTCTTTAATAGCAGTTGGCAAAGCATCCATCTTTGATCCCTGCAGCCTGGCAGCTCTGCTGGCACTTAGCTCTCCCTAAGGGTACCATTTTTTTTAACGTAGTTTATGACCTGCCCTGGAAAACAGATGGACAATCACAATATGGAATCATTATATTACAGGGAAGTTTTGCTTCTAAGCTTAGAGTGATCCTAATTTTGTTTCCTTTATGACAAAGTTACTTGAAATAGCAACATTTTACAAGAATATTATAGTAGCTGTGCATGGTGATGCACACCTTTAATTCTAGCACTTGGGAGTCAGAGGTAGGAGGATCACTGTGAGCTCGAGGCCACCCTGAGACTACATAATGAATTCCTGTCAGCCTAGGCTACAGTGAGACCTTATCTTGAAAAAAAAAAAAAAAAAGAATATTGGAGTGACTACCAGGGGTAACTAACTCCAGAAAAACAGTTTTGTGTCCTCTATTTTGTCTTGTGTTTAAGAACAAGTGTTGAACTTTGGCCTACCATTGAGTTTTTTAACTTAGTAAATCTGTTTTCCACCCTCGGAAATAATATAAGTTTACTGAAAGCATCCATCCTTGTAAATATCGATATAAATTGAATCAACCCCAGATTTTATTCTCATTATAAGGAAAGCAACAGTATTGAAAGCAAAGATAAAATAACATCTTCATAGGCATAGAATAGTATGCATGAGATCATAACAGAATATTTTAAATTTTATTTATTTATTTATTTGAGAGAAAGAGGCAGAGAGAGAGAGAGAGAAAATGGGCACACCAGCCACTGTAAATGAACTCCAAATGCATGTGCTACCTTGTGCATCTGGCTTATCTGGGTCCTGAGAAATCAAACTGAGGTCCTTTGGCTTTGCAGGCAAATGCCTTAACTGCTAAGCCATCTCTCCAGCCCATAACAGAAATATTTTATGAACCCATTTCAGCCCTATTTAATTCATATCAATTAAATATTATTTTATTCTTTGAAAAGAATTTTCTAAGAGAATAAAACAATTCTGTCATATGCAATCTAAAAGTTCCATGAAAGTAAAGTTTACTACTACTTTCTAGATTATAAGATCCTGAAAAATAAAGACATTATGGGTTTGTGGGTCTTTCATGGCAAAAATTATTATAAATCTCAGATGTTTCTCTAGCCAAGATAATATTTTATGTTTTTAAAAAAGGGCTTGTAAGATATGAGCTCAAGTTGCAATCAGAGTGCTTAAAGAGGCCACAGAATGGCTTTTTCTGGGGTTTCTTCTAAGACACTGAGTTATTGTGTCCCCACAAGAAAGTATCTAAAGCAGTTGCCTCAGAGGTTCCCCCCTTGTCACTTCCCCAGAGGAGATTAGACTCTGGTTCTTCCCAAGATGCTCAAATGATCTTTTTAGCTTTTATCCTTTAAAAAAATCTATGACCCTGATATTTATAGAGCCTCTGTATTGATCAAGATTGGAGTAGCTGCTATATCCAAAAATTCAAAAGAATTACAGCTCAAACAGGGTAAAAACACATTTCTCTTACATACAAACATATAGCATCTGACACTGCTATTGTGGCTCCACAGTTGTGAGAGAGCCCAGGAGAATCATTGAAATTGCCCAAGTCCAGTCTTTCAAAAAATATCACATGAGCACAGCTAGGTACAAGGAAGGTTCAGAAGTGTAGTCCTCACTCAGAATGATCATGTCCCAATCTGACATCCTGGCCCTATTTGTTAAGACACAAAGAATGGATATTGAAGAGCTTCAGACATTCTCTCCACAACGCTTAGGCAAACATGCTAAGCACATGCCCTCCTAAGAGACTCAGGACTTTCATTCAGTTGCCACTAATGATCATGAAAGTATCTGGTTCAAAGTTGAGAAACCACATGTTTTATTAAAGTTTTTTTTTTAGTCCTGCTAATGTTTTCAAACATTGCATTGCTAGACACAACATTGCTTAGTCCTGCCTGCTGTTGAAAGTGAAGTCAGCCATTCATGTGTAAGAAAGTTTAGCTCAGTCACTATAGTAGTAAATATCTTACTTTGAAAAATTATCAAAATTCAGACTATCCACACCCTCTTCCAAGATCTTTTTCTCCTCATGTATTTTGTTAGAAAAATTTGCCTCTAATAAATATTTGATAATTTTCATAAAACTTGGTGGACATTAAAGCAAATATTCTCTATCTTAGTTTGTGCCTGTTCACTAAGTGCCGAGTAAAATCATATTTGAGGGTGTTGTATACACACTGATTAAGCTTTCTCTTAAAGATGGGACATTTCTGATGTGTTCTAAGCCATTTACATTGCACTGAAACCTCTTCTGCTAACTTCCCTCTGTATCTCTCTGTGCTGAGCCTGTGAGAACATCAGCTGGCCCTGGAGTGTGGACACTGGAACAGGCAGGGTTGCTGTGTGCAGACTTGAACCATTCCTGCTCGCTACTGTTCCAGAGTTTGGCATGCTGTGTGTGCATGGCGAGCAGTGAGCCAGCATGCATAACGAAAATGAGAACTAACTCATTTCTTGTGGCTTTTCCAGGCTGATTTAAAAAACAAGATAGTTGTCCTGGGTAAGCCACCGCATAGCCCAGTCATGTCTAAGAGATCCTGGAGTTCGCCCGTCAACAATTCCTACAGGGTAGGGTCAGAAGCCCCCAAACTGTGGCAGTCATCCTACCTGCCTAGTCTTCTTTGATTACCTTTGCAGGGCTGCAATTCCCTTAAGACAAAGTGACCAGCATGTGATGAACTATGAAATCAGATCCTAAGCCTTTGGGAAGAGTACCTCCCTGCTATGTCAGTCAAGTTTCCCAAATCCAAAATGACATGAGCAAATGTTCCACTATGCAAAGAACGGCATGGTGCATGGTGTTTTCTATATCTGTCTCCTATTTCTGCACCAAATCATTGCCTTCTCATCACTATTTTTAGTGTGGAAAACAAAACCAGATATATACCAAATACACATGGCTTCCCATAATGATAGCTTCAGTGTCATGCCATATTTTGGGGCTTGTTTCAGTCCGAGTCCCTTGTTTTAATAGTTTAGCTGTGATGCTACATGCCCCTGTACCCGATGCTGCAACCTGGAGTCTGTATGCTTCCAATTCCTTCACAGCCTTGCCTGAACTCAAAGATCCACCATTTCCTCTTAACTATTCAGTTCTCTAACCTTGGCAGCACTGTAGAATTCATGGACTCTAAATGGTGCTGTCAGTTCTGAGGAATGCAGCCAAGGAATTTAGGGATTTTCATCTATGCATGCCTCAGGATTCTTTTCATTACTTTAATGGACCCTGATTTAGTTTTGACTGGTCTGTCACATAAGCTATGGTCCACATTTCAAGTTCTTGAGCCTTAATTTTTATGTTTTTTTTATTTCAAAAATATAGATACTACTCTGTATTTGTGCTGTTTTATGCTTTTTGTTTTGCTTAATCTGACCTGGTTTTTATGTTGAAGCAGATTTTTGTTGCCCTAGAGAGAGGAATGTGGCTCTTAGTTCTTAGACTCCACTAAACATCATTGCAGAGCCAACACACACACACACACACACACAGCTTTTCCCAAAATTAAAAGAGCCTATCCTTGAGCCCCATAGGTCAGTGAGGTGGCATACCGTAAGTCACTTTGATTTTTCTTTGCTATATTTTACATTATGAATTTATGTGTTAGGGTGCATGTCTATGTAGATAATATTTATTCTATTTTCTTTTAATTCATGAAGTTGTGTTTCACCTTCATAATTAATCAAGCCTATAAACATGACCATGGTACCATTATTACGAGAATGCTATCCAGTTCTCGTTGACTTGTACTCGTGTACTACAACTAACTTTTTTTGTTGTTCATTTTTAATTATTTATTTGATAGTGACAGAGAGAGAGAGAGAGAAAGAGGCAGATAGAGATAGAGAGAGACAGAATGGGCACACCAGGGCCACCAGCCACTGCAAACGAACTCCAGACATGTGTGCCCCCTTGTGCATCTGGGTAACATGGGTCCTGGGGAATGGAGCCTTGAACTGGGGTCCTTAGGCTTCACAGGCAAGCGCTTAACCACTAAGCCATCTCTCCAGCCCACAACTAACGTTTTCTAAAAAATAAAAATAAGAAAGAATCACATAAGAACCTAAAATCTGCTTGCAATTTTTTCAAAGACTTTTCCACATTCATTTTTAAAGTAATACCCCATCTTTATTTAGGAATTATTTAATACAAGATATAGATGATCCTCCAAAGAGAGGCATAAATAAATACAAGGCTTTCAGGCAGGCCATATGTCATCACCTGAGACAGAGAATATATATTCTACTGATGTCAGATTCGAAAATGTCTCAGACCAATTTCTTATGAGTTGTGGCTTAGAATTAACCCTGACATTGAAATTCATGTGCTTAAAACCTGTCTTATTTTGTATTAATATTTACAATATTTAAAAACTTCATAATGCATAATATGCACAAGTGAAAATGTCATAATGAAATCTATTTTGTACACTAGCTAAAAGGAAAATGTAAAATTTTAAATATTTTAAATATTTTGGATTCTGTGAAAACAACATGCTGCATCATCGAATTTTTTTTTTAGTTGTCCTGTAGTCTTAAGATTCAAGAAAACCCAAGTGTGACACAATCTTTGCTCAAAATTTCCATCATAGTGATGGTAATGTGCTAACTTGAAAGCCATCTTCTTAATCTCAAAGTTCATGTAAGTCTCCCTGAATGTTACAGATATATATTGTTCTTTATTTACCTCGGCACTGCTAAGAATGTGTAATAAAAATACCAGAGCAGACAGCTAAAATAAAAATGAACATAGACCAAGACACTGGTTGCCAACGAGTAAGTTCATCTCAAGGATGGAAGACGAAGGATGTGGTAAAAAAAAAAAAACAGATTATTATCTATTCCACACGGTTCTGTGGTCTTGGAAACATCCTTTCAAAATTAGAAAACATCCTTTCAAAATTAATCCAAGCTGCAGGAACTTGGCCAGTGCTGACCAAAGGCAAAAAAAAAAAAAAAAAAAAAAAAAAATGTTGCTACCACTTCTCACCATTAGATGACAGTAGAGTGCAGTTAGTAGCAATCTTTTTCACGGTTTGTGTACATTGAGACTCAATGCCCAGGTGGTAATTATTTTTAATACCCATACAGAACATAAATATTTATCTCAAGGAAAGAATGAAGATTATGATTTTAGGCAAATTAGTTTTCTATTCCATCATAATATTTCATTCAACAGAGTATGCTGGACAAAATTGTCATTCAGTTCCCTTTATTTGTCACAGAAATTATCAAACATCTTTGAGCTTAGGGCTTACTGATATGAAAAAATGAAGTTGAATTATTGTGTTCTTTACATGATTAATACATGTATGAACCAATAAATATGTTGTCACAGCTTTCTGAGTAAGAGACATCTTTTATATAGGAGGAAAAATATCAAAGGAAATGTGGATTTCTTTATGGACTACATGCCAGGGCAAGATTGGATACATCTTGTCTAACTCACTGATTTTATAATGAGGAACCCTGAGATGCATTTCAAGGTCAAATAGTAGTCAGTTCCCAAACCAGAATTAAATGCACCTTCATAAATATGAACACTTCTATTCCTCTATGAGCAAGCACTTGTAAAATTACTTAATTGAAATGCTAGAATTAATTAACTTTCCTCAACTCTGGTTGCTAATTATCTGTTAGCTTTAGGGTCACTCCTGTTAAAGACACACTTTGAAATGTTTTTAAACTCACCATTTCATGAGATATACAACTTCTGTACTAACAAAAGTTGCAATTAAGGTCTGGCCTGAATATGTGAAAAGTATAGAAAACTGATGATTCAAGAAGGGAGAATAGGGTCAAGATATGAAGGATATTGAACCCCAGGGAAAAGATATATTGGTAAAGATGATTAAAATCCCAGTCATTATTGGCTCACACACTGAGGAACACAAGTTGTGGCAGTAAGCAAGCCTCACACTGGCAGAAGTAGCCTAACTCTCCTGATTGTCAAAGGGTCAATGTATTTGAATGATTTAGGAAGCCAGTTGAATTGGAGAGACAGAAGAAGTAGAATTAGAGTAATGATAACTGAAGTGGACAAATAGCCCTCAAAGATAGATTGTTTTA
Source organism: Dipus sagitta (assembly GCA_036346955.1). NCBI lineage: Eukaryota > Metazoa > Chordata > Mammalia > Rodentia > Dipodidae > Dipus > Dipus sagitta. The sequence goes on from CM070770.1 coordinate 213,747,029, forward strand.
TGTGTTTATGTTGGTTTATATTAATCAGAAAGTTGATTTTTTTAAGGAAATATTCCAATTTTAACTTAAGGGAAGGAGTTACAAAAGAACTGGAAGAAATGTAACTTTATGCTATGGATGACTTATACTTGAAATATTCTAATCGATTTAAGAATATCTTAAATGAGCTCAAAATGTATGGAAATTGATTTGGCCTTTATTATTAAAATAATATAATTTATAATTTAATAGTTTGATAATGCATTTTCATCATTTTTGTTTATGTAAGAAATTTATACTGATTTCTAGAATAGGACTCTTTCATGGTGTTTAGTCACCAATGGGGGCAAAAATTCTTTTTCACTCTTCAGTTTTCAGTTAATGTATTCCATGAAGTGATGGTGAAAAAAATTCTGGGAATACCATTAAACGATTCCAATTAATAGATTTAAAGCTTAAAGTTTTAGCAGTGAAAATACTTAGTCTATATTACATAGACAATATTGATTGGAAGTGGTGAATAAGGAAATTTAGGAAAGGGTTTCACCACAGACTCACATTGAAGGACAATCCAAGCAAGGTTCCCTAGCCAACCTTCTTTGAGTGGAGTTGCTATGGACAATTTCGGAGACAATTTTCCAGACTATAATAATGATGGTCACCCAAGCACTGTTCCTGATTTCTGGAGACACAGGTATAATAACTAATGTAATAGTGATCAGAGCCCAAACTCTGATTTTGTTATTTCACCAGGTACTTCTCACTTAAAATACCTTTGAAATGTTTTGTGAATGGGCTGAATGCATTTCTTTCCCTCAAAAGTTAACATGCAGACCATCAAGATAAATTCCAATGAGTTTGACTATTCAGCAAATATGTTAGCTTTCATTCACTGAAATATTTATGTGGCTATATGGGATGCTAAGGCTTGTCATTTCCAATATTATAAGTATCTATTACAGATACTGGTCTTGATGCTTAGTTTAAAAAGAAAGGAAACTCTTTTGAGAGTACAGTGCACTGGGAATTTCTACCAATATTTCTCTTCTAAGGTAAAATATATGTTACCTGGATATTGTTTGTTGCATTCTACTTCTCTCTGTCTTCTCTCTTTAACTCTGCATGTGCTGCCTCCACATTGAGAACAGAGAATATTAATTCAAATGTAGCATGGGATGTCTGGCTATTGATATTCATTTGTACTGTGTTGTCTGTGAAGGAAAAGTTCAGAGTGAACGTGGTTATTTGCTGTTAAACTGAATGTGGCTTACTTTTGCTTGTCTGAGAAAATGCTGGAGAATAAATTTGAATGAAGGTGTCCATCCTTCTCATACTCTTGTGACCTGGTGTCCTTGTTCTTGCCATGTTCCTGACCTCTGAAAAATCAATGGGACTAAACCTCAACTTTCCTCAGTTTGACAAAGCTAGATTGTGAATGTGTTCAAAATGTTTGAACCTTGGGTATTCTGACTTAATTTAAAGCACCCTTCAAAACAGTTAAAATATTGATCCTACAGAAGTCCTTTAATTGGTGGATTTTTTTCTTCCTCTTGGTTTTTTACAACAGGAAATATTAAATGTCAAGAAAAGTATCATGCCATTACCCAAGTTATCTTTTAATTAGTACCAGTTTAAGCATTGATTACATCTTTAAAAAATCATTTCATTTCAGCCACAGCGTCCTGTGCTCACTCATGAAAACATTCAAGGTGGGGGGGAACCGTAAGTATTCTTCTTATCTTCTAATTCAAGACTAACCCTTGGCCCACAAAGCAGACAACTGATGTAGCAAATAGAGAGTGTGACAACTTTGCAAGTGAGAGAGATCAAAGCAACAGCTTGTCCTCCTAACCCAAAAGAAAGACTGAAGTTCTGCCTCTCTTACCGCCAAGATCAAAAGCTAAGATTTAAGGGAAACAGAGAAGGTTTTGATTTATGTGCCCAGAAAGCTTCCAATGCTACAGTGACTCGTATGGTTCACAAAACTACCTCCATGCTCTGCTGACTTGCGTGATTGCAAACTGCAATTTTAAAGATATGTATCACTTGTCCTAACATTGATTTTCCACCTATTTAGATGCTTTCAAAGTAGATCTAAAGTTTACCCAACAATACAATTCCAAATCTATATGTTTCAAAGCATCTTTTGAAAATGGCAGCATTAAAGCCCTCACTACCATTCAGTTACAAGATGTAACTTCCACAACACCAGGAATATGCCCTTTGAAATGTTCCTTCTAATTTCCCTGTCTGATTTATAAGTTAAATCCACCCCTGCAAGAACCACACTCTCACTCTTATTCTCGTTTGTCCTTATCTGACCTATTTAGAAGTTATCAATTCTGTATTGGATCCTGCCTGCCCCAAATCAGGAGCAAGACTCCTGGAAAGAGCAGCTGTATTCCTCAGCCTTGCCCTGCACATCTGAGCGTAAAGTCTGACCTTCTGCCCAAGCTCTGTCACTTGCTGCAAACAGGTCTGAGCTGACATAGCACCTCCTCCTCAAGTGCAGGTCCATGGGAATCAGCATCTTATAGTCACTTCTTCCTAGGGCCAGGATGATGGAGTATAAGGATCATGGAGTCCCTCCTTCCTAGAGACAGGCTCATGGGTTATCAGCAACATGGAATCCCTTCTTGCTCCTTGCAGACAAGAAATGTGGTTAAAAGCATGTTCTTCAGAAATCATCCTACACAATATGGCCACATAGGTGTTCTTATCAAAGCAAAGACCTTATCACAATAGACCAAAAGTAGTAGTCATTCAAACTTTCATTTAATTGAAAATCTTTAAATATAACTTCTAAAATTTTTGTGTGTTCTCTGATGTGTGTAAATAATGATAGAATTACATCACAAAACAATAAATTACTTAGCTATTTAGGTTTATCACATTACTAACATTTTGTATTAAACTGCTTCTAGGGAGTATGAATGAGTTGTGTTCTGTTATGCTGTCTTATGTCATATGCAATCACCATTTGACTGCTTTGAAAACACATAGCCCACATGTGGGAAAAGGTATTTTCCTAGTCAAGCTTTAGACATTATAAAACACTCTTCCTTGAATTTATTTTATTTATTTTTTTGTTTTGTTTTGTTTTGTTTTGTTTTGGGAGGTAGGTTTCACTCTAGTCCAGGCTGACCTGGAATTCACTATGTAGTCTCAGGATGGCCTCAAAGTCACGGAAATCCCCCTACCTCTGTCTCCCGAGTGCTGGGATTGAAAGCATGCACCACCATGCCCAGCTTTGAATTTCTTTATGATTATAGTTTTAATTAGAGGGATTATAGAGTTCTGCTAATATATTTTAAAAACAGGGTTTGAGCTTAAATTGGAAACATTAGTTATATTGCTAGAATTCAGTCCGTAGACAATATACTTATACAAAAGGGTGCAAATCACAGGTTCCAGTTTGGCTCAGCATTTCCTATTCAAGTGACAAATTTCTTTCTGAGGCATCTTGACCCCGCCTCCATCATTCATCTCACCAACACATCTTTCAAAACATCATTTTAAAATTGTAATTCAACTGCATTTCCTGTCATTCAATACTGATTTTGAAAGCCAGCAGGCTTTCCAGCAGGTAGATTTCCAAGAAGGTTTGTTTATGTTTCCATAAAACTCCTTTTCATGGTATAATTAAACCAGAATGGTAAATAACTTCTGACAAGCATACTGGCTTTCTTCATATAAAAAAGAAGTAGAAGTCCATGCCAATTTTGGTTTGTTAGCTCTGGGGACCTTGAGATTCTTCAGGCAGCTGTGGTTTGTGGCCTTAAATAGTCCTGTCTCTGCAAGTGGTTGGAGATATGCCTAGAGGAAGGTTATAGCTGAGAAGCTCAACCAGAGGGTCAGTTCTCCCACAGAGAAATGCAGTATGAACCCATAAAAACAGAGGCCTAGGAATGAGCATGGACAAAAAAAGAGGTTGTGCTGAAATCACCTTCCCCAGTGAATATACAAAACATATTCCTTTACCTGACCAACCTCAAAACCAAATCACCACACAACACAGTGATTTTTACTGCTATACTACGGTTGTCATTGTGCAAACATCCAGGTCAGTTAATGTTTGTATTTAGCATTTTCTAGTCTCCTTGACCACTGCATCTGCTTTCTCTACCCTAGACAGTAATGAGAATCCTCTCCTATTTATCTCCGGAGGCTATAAGTGGTCAAGAATATAAGGGAATATCCGGGCGTGGTGGCACATGCCTTTAATCCCAGCACCCGGGAGACAGAGGTAGGAGGATCGCCATGAGTTCAAGGCCACCCTGAGACTACATAGTGAATTCCAAGTCAGCCTGGGATACAGTGAGACCCTACCTCAAAAAACCAAAAAAAGAAAGAAAAGAAGAAAAGAATATAAGGGAATAAAAGGGCTAACTAGAAGGGCAAAGTAGGAACAGGGGAAGAAATCTCGCTTGGTGGAGCTTTGGGCTGGGGTAACAAGCCAGGAAGGATGAAAATTTTAAAGGAACATGTAGGTACCCTGTCTTACAAGCTCTTTCCTAAACCCCCCAATGCCAGTTTTTTACTCATATTCCCCAATCTGACAAGCCACAAGAATAGAGAGGGAAGCCTGGGGGGTCAGTGTTCCATACTTATAGTATGATACTTGAATTCAAGTAATAGGATAGTTTTAATATACCAACATGTGATTTTCTGACAGAAGAAAATAAATTAGAAATAACTCATTCTTGTTCTGAATGCTGTTACTATTTTTACATTAACACATTTGTATGGCAGTTATAGAAAGCCACAGGAAAAATTCACCATTTTTTTAAACCTTCTTATTGTACTAGTTTGTTCTAGTTTGTTTTAGTAATTTTTTGAAATTTTCATGTTATCTGCATGCCAAATTTTTCCTGACCTTCCTAGCTTCTATAGTTTATATATCTTCACTTTTCAAAGTGCCAGCCTATGTTAACAGTCACAAAATTCAATGTCAAATACATTAAAAATTTCGATATGTTAGTGACCAATGTCACCATACTATCTCTCAAAGTGTTAAGATAAGGAAAAGAAAATGGCATCATTCTATTAATAATTCTTCTTGTAAAATTATTTCACAGGAAAATTTTTAAGTAAAACAGTATTTTTAGGGCACATTAAAAAGAGCTTAAATGCATAAGCTACTTTTCTGGCTCAGAGATGACCAAACATAGATTCCATCCACTTAATGCCATAGATTTTCATATTTTTAATACTCAAGAAAATACTTATTCAAATCAAAAACCTATTCTGATTTAACAAACTCCTTTTGGTGAATAAAAAGCATTGATTTTTACACTAGTTCCCACATAGTGATTTGCAAGATATGTATCTAAGACATTGTGAACATTTCAATTTAGAATCCTTTAAAAATTCCATTTATAGGCCTCAATTACTAGATTATGATCATAGCTGGCTAACCTGTGGTTCCTTCTTGTTGGTAATATTCCTGGTTAATGTAAATATCATTTACCTTATATCCTACAATATTACATAGATCCAGCTGCTAGTCATTAGCTGTCTGGACAATAAAATGCAGGTCAGACCTACAAATGTTAAATGTTTAACTCAAATCTTGAATATCATAATTTCATGAATATTCTTCATTGTGAGTTTTAAAATGTTATTATAGTGTCATTCCCATGAAAATTTGAATACTTCTGTTTATATGTTTATTAAAGACTTACACTAGCTAATACAATATGTTAATAAGAAGTGTTAAGGGTGAAATGAGTATTGTGCTTTCTTTTATAATTTTCAAAGATGCAAAAAATATTAAACACACTCATCTGTCCTGTTTAAGGTTTCAGGCTCTGTATAACTATACTCCTAGGAATGAAGATGAGCTGGAACTCAGAGAAAGTGATGTCGTTGATGTGATGGAGAAGTGTGATGATGGATGGTTTGTGGGTATGTGCACAGTTATTCTAAAACACATTTGGCTGTCTCATCATCTGCTTGAGTTTGCTTGCTCACACTGTAGTAACTGAGCTTTCTTTGAATTCATGATGCTTTTGATCTTTCATGCATTCATATGCTCTGTGAAGTCCTTTGTGTTTCTTAAATAATTTTTAAAAATATATTTATTTATTTATTTCAGAGAAAGAGAGAGAGAATGGGCACGCCAGGGCCTCCAGCCATTGCAAATGAACTCCAGATGCATGTGCCCCCTTGTACATCTGGCTTACATGGGTCCTGGAGAGTCAAACCCAGATCCTGTGGCTTTGCAGGCAAACGCCTTAACCGCTAAGCCATCTCTCCAGCCCCCAGATCCAAAATTCTTGATTTCCATTTTTTTTTTTTGAGACAAAATGAGTACATGTAATCAGTACTGCACTTGAAACCCCTTCCACTCATTTACAATCCTTTCCAGGCCTCTATTATGTTTTTAATATAATTTAGTATTTGCTGTGCCAAATACATAGGATTTTCTATCAATTTTATTCCAGGTTAATTAAGTAAAGAAAGTTTCTTCAAATAGTACCAACCAGGAAAGATTAATTTCACATGAACAAAAATAAAAACAACAAATGTTCCTCACATGAGAACTATAGTTTCTCTGTTCAGTAGAAAATGTTAGTTGTCAACAGAGAAAATGTCATTTGGGCAGAAGCAAGATTACAAGATACCTGACCCATTTCCTGGGCCTGAGGTAGCTATTCTAAAAGTCCTCTGATTCTTCTCAACTTCCATTTGCAGAAGAGAAGACAAGTATCTTCTTTAGCATTCCAAAGGCAACCCCCTTCTTGCTATCTTAAATAAATAAATAAAGATGGGAGAACTCAGGTTTTTGCTGTAAATCCCACTCCATGTGCAATCCTCAACACAAATTAGGAGAGAGAAGGACAGGGGATAGAAAATGACAATGGCAACTGCAGGAAAAGAAGGACAAGAAGGAGGAGACAACTAGAGGTTTTCCTGAGACACCATCAGTAGACAGTAGTATCACATAACAGATACAAAGGAAAGAGGTGAAAAATTAAAACTTTATATGGACAGGTCCAGCAGTGGGGAGACTGAAAACAGTGAGGCCACATGAGGCCACACACTCTCACATTCTATTCATATTAACTCCTAGCTGGAAGAAAAGTGTAATAGCTTTTCTACATGGTGGGCAAGGATAATAAATAACCAAACCAAGGTGATAAATTCCAGAGTGTTAATCAAGAAATGAAGCTTTAGAGACTCTACACAACCTACTGTGCTAAAACTCCTAAAAAGGAATTTAGTGTACAAACTCTTACAAAAAGTACTAAGGAATACAGTATTTTGGACCACAGGTGATCCTAATGACAGCTGTGGCTTAACTGCCCATGTTAGAAGTCATTACCATGACGGCACCCTACCCACCTCTATGTGCAAGCAATGTGTATGTCACTCTTTTGTTTTTTTATAGTGACTTTAAGTTGTTCAGAATTACTATTATGTTAAGGAATCGAACAGTGCTTTTAAAATAGAGCATGAGATAAGAAAACTGATTTGCTAAAGGCAATATCCCAGATAATGGCTCAGTGTAACACTATGTGGAGTGTCCCCTTGGTCCTGAATCAACCCTGGCTGTGGCCCCACTGCCAGCCTCATATTTATTCCTTACTCCTCACTTTTTTTTTTTTTTTTTTTTTTTTTGTATCATGATGAGTTGAGTCCAACCATCCAGGTCTTCTGTAGGCTCTTCTTTCCCTGTACACGGAGAGTCTGAGCTGCTTCTTGTAGTGTGATGTGATGAAGACAGATATCATTTATTCTCATAAAGTAATGACTTACAAGCAAGACAACTGAAATCACTAGCTTTCTTATTGTCCTAGAATGAGCTTCCTTGCTTGCTTTCCAACTCATTTGGAGCTCATTGTCTTAGTGAAACCTTGTAAATGTAAAATCTTCAAATCAGCAGATTAAAAAATGACACTTCATTTCCGTTACACATTTTCATTTGTTGCTTTTATTTTCAGGAACCTCGCGAAGAACTAAATTCTTTGGTACTTTTCCCGGAAACTATGTCAAGAGGCTTTGAGTCACCCTCCCTCCATATTTATGCTGCATTTCAGCAACACATCTGCATAAACTTGCCTGAAACATCCCCACAGGCCTCTAGTTGTCATGCCTTATGGTTTCCAATACGTCATCACCATCTCTACCTGCTGCCTCCAAATTGCCAGTAGAGTAATTGCAGTTGTGCACCTGAGGGAGACATGGCAGACTTGCATCACATAAAGAGTTCAGCTTTTGGCTTTCTGCCCTAAAATTTGAAACATTCATAGATGAGATCAGAATGAAGATCAGCCTATTTAGAAACAGTACAGTAATTTAGGGGGGAAGAAAATGTCTATAGAATGCTATCTGGTCTCATGGATGAATTCCCACCTCTCTGGAAGATTTCTTCCCTCAGGCAACCAGAAGACTCTGCAATGTTGTGGTCTGCATTTTCCCATTCTCAGCTTGGCAGTGTATTTTCCTTCCACGAGTTTGCCTGGTATCTTGGTTTACACTATTTGACAACTGTACTTCAGCTGTTGTTGGCCTGCACTTATTGTATGTTGTGATATGCACAGTGATTACAAAATCTAACACAGGAGTAGGAAAGTTAGTAGAGAAGGGTGTGGTTTTGTTGATTGAATGTAAGTTTTCACATAGAAGTCTTTTCCTGTCATTTTTTTGTGCTTATTAGAAGTCCAAACAGTAAGTAACAAAGATCCTTTGATAACTCTGATGGGAATACAAGAGGTTTAGCTGCATAACAGAAAAATAAACTATTGTGTTGTAAAGTTGCATTGCTATTTTATATTAAAATGTAATCATCAGCAACAATAACAATGAACTCTTAGTGTTTTATTTATCTGATGAAATTTAAATAAAAGCAGTGTTAGTGAGAGGTGCAAAGAACTATTCTAATGTAGACATTTGAAATTACCTGTAAGCAATATTAGTAGGTTTCATCCTGTGCGCACATACACATTTGACACTGTATGGGAACTTATACTCCATAAGATATGTTGTACATTTTATGGAACTGTAAAAGAATCCCACATATTATTTTATAGAACTAGAATACTCCAGGAACATCAGAAGTATTAAGGCTGGTTTTAGCAAGAGTTATAATCAATATAATTATTTTTACAATGATACTTATTTTTCTTCTATGAAACCCAGAATCCTTGGCTACATTTTCAGACAGGGATATGTTGAGACTGATTTTCCAGGTGTGTGTACAATACTTTATAGGAACAAATTAGGCACTTTTTAGCAACAATGTTAAATCATTCAGGTTTTATTTTCCTCTCTAAAACATAAATTTACAAAATTATATTGACCCTGAAAGATTTACTAGTGCCTGAATAACACATACCTGAGAGCTGGCTCTGATCCTCATGATTTTGCACATCCTAAGAGCCAGCTCTTTCCTTGTGGATTTCATAAGAACTGTTCATCTGTGGAACTTGAGAATCTCACAGATAAAACTTTTTATGGCATTCCTTCCATGGACAGCGGTTGATCTTTTCACAATACATAGACTTTAGAATTTTGTACATATGTTTTTTGTACAATTTACTTATTCAGAAAACACGAGGATTTCCTAATTTGCTCTTTATCCTGTACTTCAAAACTCCTTCAGCAAATTACCCCTTATGTAATCTTGCAGATCACAGGCGCCCTTGCCAGCTTGATTCTGTAAGATAGAATATATGCAAAGTTTTGTGAATTTAAAAGATCTTTACAGCTAAACTAAAATGTACATAAATAATGATTACAGAGGAACTTCATTAGGAAAAAGGTAAATAAACATCGTTACCCACTTTGATTACTGTCAAGTTTGCAACCAGCTTTATATCTTGAAAAGCTTTAGATTTGAAATCAAGTCAACTGCATGCAGCTTTGCTGGTAAATGAAAACCGTCTTTGACGGCACTTATGAAACAAAACTCCAATATCTGTGGCCTGTAATGTTTAAGAAAAACTGCTCTTTCTAATCTCTGTATGTGATTTTAAAAGGAAAACGATTGCAAGCTGGATTTCGGGCAGCTGACTTTGAATTCTTACAAGAAAGGGTCTTTGTGTTTCTCTTGAATAGATATGTAATAAATTTTGCTTGGAAATATATTTCAGATTTTTCTTTTTGTCCTTATATAACTTATGTGCTTTATTCCAGTTTATTAGTTAAAATAATAAAATGAATTTTTTTCTGTTCTCTTGATATATAAATGGAAAGAACAAGTGTAGGACCTCAAGAGAAGAGGGTTTTTTTTATTAATTATGAACTTTACTGTATGAACAAGTCACATGTTGGACTCATTCACTTCATGTTATCCTCTGCTATTCCCTCCTTCCTGCCCCCATTCAACTGAGGACCCTTCTCAGTGGGGCTATTAAGTCTGTCATCAAAGCTTATTGGCCCAAATTCTCTTTGGCTAATTTGCTCTTTAGCTGAAACAATACGTTTAATGTACTTCTGCCTCAAAACTAGCTATTTCTCCAAGGAGGAATTAGTTGCAGGAGTTGTAAGCACCTTCCCAATTCAACTATCTTAAAATTTTTAAATACTTGCCCTAAAGAGTTTCAGGGTCATTGACAACACTACATACTCTTTCAATGCATTTCAAACTCCTTTCTGTCACAAAAATGGCAAAGAGTTAATGCTCATATTAATATATCTTAGTCTCTTCTTGATCTATCCCTTTTTAACTCTTGTCTATATCTGTTAACTATTCAGAAATACAGGTATTCCTTTCTTGGCAACTTAGTTGATCAAGATGCCTTATCAAATTGCTCTATCTTAATAGCCACTCAGGTCTCTTCTTCTACTGCATATAGCTAAGATGTGCTCCCTTTTTGTGAAGAATACATCCCATAGTATTCTTGTGATCTTGCATGCATGGGTCACTTAAGTATGTGAATACAGATCTGTCCATCTAGGTCATTGGATTGACAACAGGAAAGGACTCTGAAACTGTGGTCTCCTGTTAATCTCCCCAACATCACTGAAAGTAGGTGTACCTATTGCTTACTTGATCAAAAGCAGAATATGTTTGAGTAACTGTCTAATTTTTATAATTACTTACTGCTTGATCAGTTTGTGTGGCCTGATAATTCCTTCCTACAATTTTCAACCACAAAGCAAAATATTTTTAAGGAATCATTTGATTAAAAAAGGCTAAGCACTCTGACCACTTCCAAGAACCACTTTTTTAAAGATTTAATTATTTCACTATCCCTTCCAGATGGCAGCCCTTTATGGGTTGTTTATGTAATCAATTATGATTTCAAATTACTTACTCATCTCTAATGATGAAGGTCAGACCACAGGCAGAGATTGATGGTGTTGATATGTATTCTATAGTAAGGATTGATAAACTGTGGCCTGTGGGACAAATTCAGCCCCTATATGATTTTGTTGGCCATGAAAATTAAGAATGGCTTGTATACAAAACATTACACATCAAAGTGATGAGAGAGAACCTAACTTTGAATCTTAAATAGCTGAAATGTTATTCCCCCAAAGGAATTCATTTCCTTTCATTAGGTTTATACAAGAAAATATCTGTACATCATTTTATGATTATATTCTTAACTTAAACAATAAAATTTAGCAGAACTATTTTTCCTTGTAATATATCTGTACATGACCTCCTCAGTCCCCTTCCCCCATTCTATCATAGCATCTTATTATCACCTCACTATGCACAGATGACAAGGAGGTTTGTGCCCAATCCTGCTCAAAAGTGTCTCCCCAAAGGAAGCTAACTTTTATTTGTAAAAGAACACAGCAACTACTGAGGATGCAATTTATTTATTAACTGAGCATGAGTGGCCATGAGATTCTGTAGGAGCCAGCTCAGCAGCTGGTGGGGCTTCTCGGAAATGCCTGGTATTATAGAGCCACTTTGAGACAGGCAAGGCCTCAGTGCTCTAGAAACAGTGTGCTTGATGGACAGCTTTTAAATATACACAGCCCCAGGACACACTAGCCATTCTAGCTGGATGACTCGCTAAGTAACCCAGAGCCTTAGCTCACTGCTAAATTCAGCCCTTCCAGAGCTCAAGAAAGTTCCATGTGAGCTCATGCACATACATATATCTTGACCCTAAAACCTTTGAGCACAAGTCAGAAATCTGCCTAATAAATCTTCACCTGTTCCTCTGGGGTTTCTTGTTTCATTCTTTCCCCTGAAATATGATGGGTGACTTAGTTGTCCCTGTGTCTTCCAAAAATAAGTGCTATTTTACTTACTATTCTCAACCTTGGCAGATGAGTGCCAACTCTTGCACTGATACTTGAGAAAGCCTGAAAATGACTTTTTATATATTTTTTTAATGTAACAAGCAATAGATACTAATTGTAAGAACAAGGAGAAAATATAAATAGCCAAAATGAAGGACTACAGAGTCTTGTCTGGATGTTATACTTTGGAACATATCCCTCCAGACAATTTTTCTGCACATGCATGTGTATATATGCACATGCCCTCATGTTGCACATGCAGGCAACCTAGAATCATACTGACCTACTCTTGTGGAGGACTTTGAAATAAAAATGATCAAGTCAATTTGACATTACCAAAGTCTATAAAGAGAAGGAAGAAATGTTAAAGTCAGTCCTCAGTATTCATGAAAGTGCAATTAATTCGAATTCCCAAGGCAAAAGTTATTCCACTACCACCAGTATAGAGAAACAAATGTAATCTGAGGAGTTGGTAAAGGAAGGAAGAGGAAAAAATGAAAGGAGAAAAGGAAATGCTGTCTAATATCCCCCTACATGCATTGCACATTTTTGTAGCTAAGTCATTGCTAAAGGAAGAGAGATACTAAGTTGAGCAATGTGTGAATTTCAGAGCCATGGGATGTAATGTCTGAATATTCCTGGGAGGGAGCAAAATTTACAAGGTCTAAATCAATACTTATAGAACATACAACAATTCATTTGAAAGTAGTATATCTCAGAAGCATTAGATATAAAATATTTTTATAGTGCACTATCAGAGTGTTCCTTACCTGGATGATTTTGTCCCTCTCTCAGGGAACATTTGTCAGAGACATTGGTAGTTGTCTCCAATAGGGGGACTCTTGACATCTACTGTGTAGAAGGCTGAGGAGGCTGTTAACTTCCCTGGCAGAAATAGCAGCCCCTTTCTCAAAAGGGGTGGAAAGCGAGGAACCTTGAAGTTGTCCTATGACCTCCATATATGTACTGTAACACACATGACTGCACTTACACATTAAACAGATACACAACACCCACACAAAACACAAAGAACAAGGAGTAGAAGTGAGTAAGTGTTGAGCAGTTCACTTTATTAAAAAAGATACCAGATCCCCAAAGGCTAAAACTTTAACAAAGTCTTCTCATTCATTGCTAATTATGCACAGACTTCATAGACTAGCAAAGCCTCCCTCATTTCTCCCTGCAACAGTGTTGAAATCAGTAGTAGTAGAGTCAAGAGTAGTATCCCTCCACAAGGAGATGAGTCACAGTCTCTGATCTTGACTGTATCAGAGTCAAGTGAGTACCTCCCATGAGTTCAGAAGTTTCTTTAATAAAAGATTTCACAAGGTCTTAAGTTACCAAGCAATATTCAGGTGACTCTTTAGTATAAAGAATAGACTGAAACATTAACAAAATTAATCCTGGCGGCTGAACTGAACTATCAGGTCCATTTTAAAATTATGTAAAGCCTATTTATAGATTAATCTCTCATCAATATTCAAAATTCTGTATCCCATGTGCCTTAAACAAATCAGGCTGCAGTACCAAGCCACCATCATTTGGGTAGTTTCTCATGGGTTTAGAGGCTGGCAAGTACAACATCAAAGCTGCAGAAGGTTTTGTGTCTGAGAAGGCACACTTCCTCATAAGTAGCCATCTTCTTGTGATCCTTTCAATAGAAGAGAAGAAGGCTGTCAGTACCTTATTTATAACACACTTTTCCCATGTATGAGGGCTCTAATCCAATGACCTAATCAGCTCACAAGACTCCATCTTCAGAAAATATTACACTGGGGTTTAGGGTTTAACATATGAATTTGATGGAAGACACATTAAGTCTATAGCACCGAGATTTGCAAGGGCTTCTTCCGTGACTCAAATGCTCTCAATGAGAAACATGGAAAATTTCTAAGTCATTGTCAAATCACTTAGAAAATGTGGACAGACTGTTCTGACTCCACTAGTTGGTACTTAATTCCACAAGACCAGACTATTTCATCTCTTTTGCTTCAAATTATATTATAGTTGTTTGCTTACAGAAGTAATCTCACATGTGCCCTCTGAAAGACCTTGAAGAGAATTGTCAGCACACTATGACTTTCCATTCTGCAAGCAACAGAGAATGAAACAGAAACATTGGAACAACTGCAAATGATCCCATTCACAAGGGCTCCTCTGAGCAAATAAATACCCATTCTGTGCATATTATGTGTTGGCATATTCTTGCCATACTTTCAGAATTTTGGAAGAAGAACTATTTTCTTCTAGAGGCTCTGGCTCTACTAGTTACAGGGCAGAAGACAAAGACCATTAGGGTTATGGCTGTTCACTCTTTAATTCAGCATTTTGAGATGTTGAATATTAAAAGAAAATATCAGAAGATGTCCATTGGATAATCATGAAATGTCAATGTTCTTCACCAGGATGTGAGTATATTCCAGATCATGATGAAAGCATTCATAGATAAAATTCATTGCATAAAAAAATATCTCTGTATACAGTGGCCTAAGCTGGTATGCACTGGATAAAGTGGCCTAAACTGGATGCATTGGATAAAGTGGCCTAATCTTGTTTGCATTTTGGTGACTTGCTCACTTTTTTTCCTTTTAGAGAGAGAGAGAGAATTGGCTTGCAGGGCCTCAGCCACTGAAATCAAACTCCAGATGCTTGCATCCCCCAGTATGCATGTGCAACTTTGAGCTTTTATCACCTTTGTGCATCTGGCTTATGTGGGATCTGGAGAGAAACTGAACATGGGTCCTTAGACATCACAGGCAAGTGCCTTAACCACTAAGCCATTTCTCCAGCTCCCTTTTTTTGTGCTCACTATTTTTTAATCATGTCAAGTAAGATTGGTCTCAAGGGCTAGGTAGATGGCTCAGTGGGGAAAGTGCTTGCTTTACAAACCTGACAACCCAAATCTGTATTTCTAGAACCCACAACTGGACATGTAACACTAGTATGTATAATCCCAGCATGCCCACAACAAGGAGAGAGACTGAGACAGGAGAATCTGGAAGCTCCTAGGCCAGCTAGCCTGGTAGACACAACAGTGGATAAGAGAGACTTCATTGCCTCTAACAAGGTTTAAAATAAGCATCTGACCTCCTTACACACACACACACACACACACACACACACACACACACACACTAGATTAAATTGGCATAAATATTCAATATTGGAGGAGGGGTCTATAATGTAATGCCAACCAGTAGCACTTCCTTATTTAAAGGTAGTCTAAATTTGACACAGCATCATTGTTTTTTCAACAGATGAGCTTTGATACAATGATGTACTAAGCCCTGACACTTTATGACTGAATGGAACAAACACCTCAACTAAGTGCTGAGACTTAGGAGTGTTGACTCAGTAAGACATAACTTTTCTTCATAGTTCCACTGACATTACTAATCCTAATGATTCAGTATCAGTAGAGTATGACTAATTCAACACCAACTAAAACAAACACATCAAGCTAATCAGAACTGATTGTGTTGTTACAGGTCAGACTTGAGACATAACTTTTTAAATTTTTTTTTTTAGGTCAAGAAAGCCCTTGAATAACTGCTCCAAAATAACCCATTTTTAGAAAGCTAATCAGAGTGACTGACGGCATAGGCTTTCTCTGTAATTACCTGTATTTTCCCCTAACCCTCTCCCCACCAAAGAAATGTAGATGATGGCACATAGAAATGAGTGGAAACAGCAAGTTTATCTTTGGCCTGTTCCCTATGAAAATCACCAGTACTCTTGGTGAAAGTATTTGTAACTGAGTCCCTAAAATTTTTTCTCCATCACTCCTTCCCTTTTTCTCCTTACTAATGGATAAATCTCAGAATGATTATGATTCTGACTGAGCTCAGTACTATCTAGACCTCCTGCCTGCCCAACATTTCTCAGCACACACATACATACCTCTTTGGTCAACTGTCAGATGATATGACAAAAGCTTAGCAGACATCTGTTCATGTATTCATGGGCATGGCATTTTATTCACTATTAAAGATAAATTGCTGGACAGCTGAATTGAAAAGCCACAGAATGCTTCCATCACTGACACTGCATAGATGAAATGACCTATTTTCTAAATGGAATCATGAATAATCCTACCTTGGGAGCCATTTTCCCAGCAAGAAATAATTTAAAGTATTAGCAAAAGTCAGCATGGAAACCTCAAAGCCTAAGATTTCATTTTCACTGTGTGTGGGTACGAATAGGACTGCTCTAGAATTCAGAGTTTACAAAATGAAATGCTTCAATGTAATTCTCTAAACAGTCAGAAAAGTATAGTTTTCTCTTTTTTCATGTGGTGTGTGTGTGTGTGTGTGTGTCTCAGTGTGGTGCTTGTACACTGACCTGCAATGAAGTGTATTCACATGTGGTTATCAGTGGGAAAGTAGGCTGTGTCTCTCTCTATTGTTCTTCTACCTGTTGTTACTTGAGCCAGAGTCTCTTACTGATCCTTGAACTTATTGTTTTTCATGAGATCTGGCAATTCTCAGGTCTCTAAGAAGTGGGGTTACACATGTGCATAGGCACATCTAGCTGCTTTTATATGGGTCCTAGGGATCAGACTTGAGTGGTCTCTCAGGCCTTCTCAGGCTCCATGCTTGCATAGGAAGATAACTTAATTGCTGAGCCAGCTCTCCAGCCCAAAATCATGTTTTTCAAAGTCAGGATCACTTAGGTTTGTCAGTGACTCTGAACTAGTGCCAACTTCAGTTAGCTTGTATAATGGGGAGAATTAGGCAAATACCACAAAATGTTCATCTGAGGAATAAATGAAATTAAATATATGGAGCTTAATATATACTGGGCACTAAACTTTCTTTTCCTTTTTAAGTGACTAAGTTGGCTAACCACATTTCTGCCCTGTGTGTATAGCAGGTCCAACAACTTCTGTGAGCTGGGAGCCAAAACACTAGAGTGAAACAACCATCCTGCCAAGCCTGTGGCTACAGACCTAACACCCACAGGATCTGGGGGTTGTTTGCACAACAAAGGCCAGGTAGTGGGCAAAGCTGGGCAATCAGCCCCAAGACAGCACATTCTCTTGTGAGTCTGGCAATTGCTGCAAGCAGGGAGCACACATATTACCTCAGTACAGAATACCCTTTCTGTCAGACCAGGGGCATCAGCCCTGTACCCCACAGGGTCCCTTGGCTGATCACACTCCAGGAACTTCAGTCAGTAAATGATACTAGGAGAACAGAGCCTGATTGGACAGTGAGCAAGACAAGCAAGCTAGGGCCACACCCAGATCCACCTGGAGGCTATACACTCAAGGAGGACCCTGATCAGACCCTTGTGCACCCAGTGCAATCAAGAAAATAGAAAACCTCCACACGCCCCTCTAAATCAAATCATAGCTACACAATGCTGGGTTGAGCATCCAAACCAGACACAGTTTATAGGAAGAAGGGATTTATTTCAAGCTTATAGATCCAAGGAAAGTTCTATTAATGGTGGAAGAAACTGGTTCCCTTTCACAGATCCAAACAGAAACAACTAAAACAGCAAGAAAACACCAAAAAGCAGCAGGCAGGGAACCACCAGAGCTCACACAGCTTTCTACATTTTTTGCCTGGAATTCAGATCCAATCCTGGTGACACCTTAGAGCTGGACTCCAGGATCCACCCTCAGTGACACCCTCCAGCCAGGCAGTTGGTGATCCCAGTTACAAGTTTAGTTTTAATACTTGAATTAATTGGAGATGTACATTCAAGCTATCACACCAGGTACACAACACAGGTGCCACAAGCAGTACAAGTATTGCACTCTCAGCACAAGATGGGCACACCTCAGTGCAAAAGAAACAATGCAATGCATCAAGCCCAGAGATCTTCACCAAGCATGCCTAGTCTCATAATGGATACCTCCAGTGAAAACATGGAGGATGCTGCAGACAAAAAAAAATGAAAAATGAAAGGAGGCCATGGACAAATGGATTGATGGAATGGAAGGGAACCAACAAAAATTCAACAAGCTTGTAAATAAAATGGAAGGGAACCAACAATAACAACAAAAAGTTCTCAATACTCACCTACGCAAAAATAAATAATCAAAAAGATATTAATAGTTAAATGAATTGAAGGACAGTCAACAAATAAATGAGTTCAGCAGTCAATGGAATAAGCTTAATGATCAAATGCAGGAACAAAATCCAAGAAACAAGAAAGTCAAACCAGGATCTGAACATGTAACTCAAATAGGAGATGTAAAAGCTAGAGAGAAGCAAAATGGAAAACAAAAATGAATACCCCTTTTAAGAGGCTTACTAGAAAGCCTCACCAACACAGTAGATCATGTGTAGGACAAAATTTCAGAACTTGAAGACATGACAGAAGAAGTTAAAAGAGGTTCCAAAATTTATTAAGTTTTTAAAAAATGAGAAAAGAATATGAAGGAATTATGGGGCACTTTAAAAAGGCCAAATATCTGGGTCATGGGCATATAAGAAGGTGAAGCAATACAGGACAAAGGCATAGAGAACATCTTCAACAAGCTTATTGAAGAAAAATTTCCTACTCTTACAAAATAGAAACCTATCTAGATATGAGAAGCTCACAGAACACCAAACAGAAAGGAATAAAGAAGAAATTCTCCATGACACATTATAGTTACAACTATAAACAATGAAAACAGAGAGAGAATACTAAAAACAGAAAGAGGAAAACAAATCATTACATACAAAAGTGAAAAAAAAGAAGACCTTAAAAATCAGCTGGCCATGCTAAATGAAGACATAAAGAAATGCAAGGATGAACTCCAAGAATCATCAAGAAAATCAGAAAATGATGTGAAAAGGGAGCTTGACAGAGGGATGGAAATTATACATAGAAAAGTAATAGAAAATGCAAACTTCATTGAACAAGTGCAAAACTCGCTAGAAGCTCTCAAGAATAGAGTCAGCCAAGAGGAGGATAGAAACTCTGATCTGGAAGACAAGATGGAAGAAACAGTTAGAGAGTTCAAAAATTTCAGTAAGTTCAAAAGCTCCTGTGAAGAGAACATGCGGGAATTGTGGGATACACTTAAACGTCCCAATATCAGGATCATTGGAATACCGAAGGAGAAGAAATTCAGACCAAAGGCATGGAGAACTTATTTAACAAAATAATTGAAGTAAACTTCCCCAGTCTCTTAAAAGAAAGGCCCATCAAGATACAAGAAGCCAATAGAACTCCAAACAGACTGGACCAAAGGAGAAACTCTCCAAGACATATTATCATTAAGACTCTAAACATTGACACCAAAGAGAAAATCCTAAAAGCAGCTAGGGAAAAACAGCACACCACCTTCAAAGGTAACCCCATCAGAATTACTTCAGACTTCTCAATGGAAACCCTGAAAGCTAGAAGGGCCTGGAATGAAACACTGCAAAGTCTAAGAACCTATGGCTTCCAACCCAAACTACTCTACCCAGCAAAAGTATCCCTCATAATAGATGGTGAAAGAAAAACTTTCCATGACAAAACTCAGCTTTACAATTATATGAACACAAAACCAAACCTACAGAGAGTATTTCAGGAAATTCTCCACAGAGAAGAAAAAAATAATCAAACACAATTGCCTACAAGAAGCAGATCACAATAACCAAACTCAGAGTAGGCACAAAAAACTTCAATGTCCATGGAAACTCCAACCCACATTTGCCATCACAATATGGGAGGGATCAAATCAAATCTCACAGTCATTACCCTAAATATTATTGGCCTTAATTCACCCATCAAGAGACACAAGCTAACAGGATGGATCAAAATATTAGACCCCTCAATCTGTTGTCTTCAAGAAACCCACCTCACCACTAAAGACAGACAATTCCTCAAGGTGAAAGGGTGGAAAACAATATTCCAAGCAAATGGGAATAAGAAAAACTCAGGTGTAGCTATATTAATATCAGATAAAATAGACTTCAAACCAAATCAAAAAAAGTCAAAGAAGGCCACTTCCTACTTTCAAGGGAACGGTCCATCAAGAAGATATTACAATCATAAATGTGTATGCACCAAACACAGGGACACCACAGTTCATAAAACAAAACCTACTTGACAATAAAGCAGAAATAACCACCAACACCATCATAGCTGGGGACTTCAATACACCATTATCAGTAATAGACAGATCATCCAAACAGAAACTCAACAGGGAAGTAAGAGAGCTCAACAAAACCATAGATCACTTAGACCTAATGGACATCTACAGAACTTTCCATCCCAAATCCACAGACTACACATTCTTCTCAGCATCCCATGGAACATTCTCTAAAATAGACCATATACTGGGTCACAAAGCCTGCCTCCACATATTTAGGAAGATTGACATAATTCCTTGCATGATAACAGATCACAATGCTATATTGCTAGAAATCAACAACAAAAGACCCACCAAGAATCCCAACGGCAACTGGAAACTGAACAGCACACTTTTAAACAATAAACGGATAGTGCATGAAATAAAAAATGAAATTGCAAAATTTCTAGAATTGAATGACAATGAGAACACATTGTACCAAAACTTATCGGACACAATGAAGGCGGTCCTCAGGGGAAAACTCATAGCACTCAGTGCCTTTAAAAAAAAAGACAGAGAGATGCCAAATCAATAACCTAACCATCTACCTAAAGGCACTGGAAAAGCAAGAATAATCCAACCCAAAGAGCTCCAGAAGGAAAAAAATAATTAAAATCAGAGCACAAATTAATGGAAACCAAGGAAACAATTAAGACAATTGCAAAACAAAAAGCTAGTTCTTTGAAAAAATAAACAAGTTTGACAAACCCCTGGCCAACGTGAGCAAGCAAAAAAAAAAGAGATGCTTCAAATTAACAAAATTCAAAATGAAAAAGGAGAGATCACAACAGACATAAGTGAAATTGGGAGAATCATCAGGACTTATTTCAAAAGCCTCTATTCCACAAAACTGGATAATGTGAAGGAGATGGATAAATTCCTGAACACATACAATCTGTCAAAGCTAAACTCAGAGCAGATTAATCTCCTAAACAAACCTATCACACTCACTGAGATTGAAAAAGTAATTTAAAAAAAAAAAAAAAACCTTCCCAAAAGAAGAGTCAGGACCAGATGGCTTCTCAGCTGAATTCTATCAAATCTTCATGAAAGAACTCAAACCAATCTTCCACAAAATTGGAGAACAGAGAAAGCTACCCGACTCCTTCTATGAAGCTAGTATCACCCTAATTCCAAAACCAGGCAGAGAGACCACAAGAAAAGAAAAGTACTGACCTATTTCCCTGATGAACTTAGATGCAAAGATCGTAAACAAAATCTTTGCAAACCGAATCCAACAACACATCAAAAGCATTATCCACCTTCATCAAGTGGGATTCATCCCAGGAACGCAGGGGTGGTTCAACATACGAAAATCTGCCAATGTAATACACCACATAAACAAGGTTAAACACAAAAACCACATGATCATTTCAATACATGCAGAAAAGGCCTTTGACAAAATACAACATCACTGCATGATCAGAACATTGGAAAGAATTGGCATGGTTGGTTTATATCTTAACATAATAAAGGCAATATACAAAGCTCCTAAGGCCCAAATAATACTTAATGGAGAGAGACTGGAGGAATTCCCATTAAGATCAGGAACAAGACAGGGTTGTCCACTCTCACCTCTGCTCTTCAATATAGTACTGGAAGCCAAAGCTCAAGCAATAAGACAGAAGAAAGAAATAAAAGGGATACAATTTGGAAAGGAAGAAGTTAAGTTAGCTCTATTCACTGATGACATGATTCTATATGCAAGAGACCTGAGGCACTCCATTCCAAAATTCTTGAAGGTGATTAACTCCTGTAGCAAAGTAGCAGGATACAAATCAATGCACAAAAATCAGTAGCCTTTCTATATGCAAATGACAAAGATGCAGAAAAAGTAATAATGGACAGGGTCCCATTTTCAATAGCAACAAAAAAATAAAATACCTTGGAATAACGTTAACCAAGGAAGTGAAAGATCTATACAATGAAAACATAAAAACACTGAAAACAGAAATTGAGGAGCGCTTCAGAAAATGGAAAGACCCCCCATGCTCCTGGTTAGGCAGAATTAACATGGTGAACATGGCAATCCTACCAAAGGCATTATACAGATTTAATGCAATTCCAGTTAAAATCCCAACATTGTTCTTCACGAAGATAGAAAAAATGATCTCAAATTTCATTTGGAAAGGCAGAAGGCCTCTGATATCCACACATATCCTCAGCAAAAGAAATGCCTCTGGAGGCATCACCATACCTAATTTAAAGCTATATTACAAAGCCATTGTAATAAAAACAGCATGGTACTGGCATAAAAACAGGAGTATAGACCAATGGAATAGACTTGAGGACCTGGATTTTGGGTCAAGCAGCTACAGCTACTTGATATTTGACAAAGGTCCTAATAATACAGGCTGGAAAGAAGACAGCATCTTCAACAAATGGTGTGGGACAAACTGGATAACCACATGCAGGAAATTGAAACCTCATCCACACATCTCACCATGCACTACACTCAAGGCCAAATGGATCAAAGACCTCAATATAAGACCAGAAACTCATCTACTAGTGGAAGAAAATATAGGAGGAACTTACCATGATATACGAATGGAAAAAGACTTCCTGAACAAAACTGCAGTAGCACAGGATCTTAAACAGTCACTCAACCAATGGGATCACATGAATCTGAAGAGTTTCTTCACAGACAAGCATACAATAAGCAAAGCCAATAGATTACCCACAGAATGGGAGAAAATATTTGCTGATTATCCAACTGACAGAGGCCTAATCTCTAGAATCTACAAAGAACTCAAAAACCTAATGAATAAAAAGTCAAACAGCCCACTCACAAAATGGATCAAAGAGCTGGACAGGCACTTCACAGAGGAAGAAATACAAATGGCAAACACACATTTAAAACAATGTTCATCATCCATAATCATCAGGGAAATGCAAATTAAAACAACTATGTGATTCCACCTTACCCCAGTAAGGATAGCAAACATCACAAAATCAAGTGAAAATAAATGCTGGCGAGGATGTGGAGAATTAGGAACCCTCATCCACTGTTGGTGGGAATGTAAGATGATACAACCTTTTTGGAAAGCAATATGGAGACTCCTGAAAAATCTGACTATAGAATTACCAACAGACCAAGTTATTCCCTTACTGAGCACGTGCCCTAAAACCTTTAAACCACAGTCCAGAGATATTTGTTCAACCATGTTTATAGTGGCTCAATTCGTAATAGCTAAGAGCTGGAATCAACCCAGATGCCCATCACTAGAAGAATGGATGACTAAGATGTGGTATATCTACACAATGGAATTAGACACAGCAGTAAGAAAGAATGACAAAATGAAATATGAGGAAAACTGGTTGAACCTGGAACAGATCATTCTCAGTGAACTCACACAATCATAGAAAAAAAATCACCGCATAGTCTCACTCATCTACAGTACCTAACCTGAATCTACCCAAGATGCCAACATACCCAGAAAGCATCTTGAGGATTAGACAATAGGATGGGTGGGGAGAGAGGGGAGGGCAACAGAGGGGTGGGAGACACAAATCTAGACCCAAACGGCAATGGTACCATAAAATTCTACATTCTAAAAGGCAGACCAAATGGTTGAACCTTTGCCAGGCCCTTAGAGGGAACGCCTGAGCAACAAGACACTGGAGCGGGTATGATGAAGACTGACCTTAATCTTCTACAGCCTCTCTCTCTCTCTCTCTCTCTCTCTCTCTCTCTCTCTAACTCTTTTACATTAGTTACCTTTTTCTTCCTTTTCTTAGTGGGCACTGACCTGTAACTCCCAGTACCAACATGTGGCCTTCATCCAAAATGAGCTTTTGATCAGAGAGACCTACAGGTTTCCTAAAAAGACTGACAGATTTCTGTCAGAGTACTTGATGACCCACCAAAAGTTAGGGGCAAGACCCAACTGCTAAAGACACCATATGCAGCTGACCATAAAATAGAATGCCATGGCTGGAAGCTGGAAGAGAGTCAGTCCCCAGACAGAGCATCCAGTGCCAGAAGGTGCTACATGGGTGACTGGGGGAAAATGACCAATATCTGTCCAAGCAACTTATGGTCTAACCTACTTAGCAGCAAATACCCTGTCCTGATGCTCACACAAGTGCAACAGTGGCACACAGCCATGGTGGGAAACTAACTGCTCTTGATTTGGCTAACTGATCCCCTCAGTGGAACGGGACCCATAGCTGCAGCTGGGAAACAATCAGAACAATATCCAAACATGAGCCAGCTCTCCATTATCAAGCTACCACCATCAATCGTGGGCTACAAGAGGGCCTACACCTATTGAATTCTCTATTAAAAAATAAGGATTATCCCATTTGTCTGGCGCTAACTTTACTCTCCATTGGAGAATCTGGTTCTCTTTTTCAGATACACACAGATCCTAAGGAAAGAACCATCCCATCGTACCGCAAAAGGGTCCCAGCTGAAACTAAGAACAATTGGCAAAACAAGCAAGGGTGCTGTTCTCTTGGTGAATTGGGTACCAGCACAAGGGTGAAGGAGATCAACACAGAGAACAATCAACTCCTACCATATCAGATATCCAGAGACACAGAGGCCCCCAACACCTCATCACTGAAGCAGACCCAAAATGAACCCAACATGGCTCAGGGAAATTTTGTGGAAGAGGGGGTAGAAAGAATGTCAGAGCCACATGTTGTGTCATGATATGCAGAGACATTTCTCCTACCCATAACTGTGGGCTAACTGCACAATGCATGACCCATATACCTCAACAAGGAGGGGCCAGGGAGAAGGAGTAGTACATGGATGAGCCTAACTATGGTACCAACTTGACTGTATTCACTGAGTATAAAACTAATTAATTTAAAAATAAAACATTATCCACCCAGGGATGCAGGGATGGGATACAGAAATTGGTCAATGAAATATACCACACAAGAAAACTGAACCATAAGAACAACATGATCATCTCAATTGATGCAGAGAAGACCTTTGACAAAATACAACATCACTTCATGATCAAAACACTGGTAAGTATAGGCAGGGAGGGTTTATATCTCAACACAATAAAGTCTATATATAAAGTTCCTAAAGCCCAAATAATACTTAATGGAGAAAAACTCAAGGAGTTCCCACTGAGATTGGGAACAAGACAGGGATGCCCACTCTCACCACTGCTCTTCAACATAGTACTAGAAGTACTAGCCCAAATAATAAGATAGGAGAAATAAATAAAAGGGATTCAAATTGGAAAGGAAGACATCAAGTTAGCTCTATTTGCAGATGACACGATCCCCAAAAGTCTCCATCTCAAAACTTCTAAAGGTGATAAATTCCTTTGGCAAAGTGGCAGGATACAAAATCAAATGCACAAAAATCAGTAGCTTTCCTATGTACGAAGGACAAATATACAGAGAAAGGAATCAGTAAGGCTGTCCCATTTTCAATAGCAACAAATAAAATTGAATACCTTGAAATAATGCTAACCAAGGATGAGAAAGACCTAAATAATGAAAACATAAAACCATTCAAGGAAGAAATAGAGGAGGGCTTAAGAAGATGGAATGTCCTCCCATGCTCCTGGAGATAGGTAGAATTAATATTGTGAAAATGGCAATTCTACTAAAAGCAATATACAGATTTAAGACAATACCAATAAAAATAACAGCATCATTCTTCACAGAGATGGAAAAAATGACCTCAAAATTCATATGGAATTGCAGAAGGCCTCCGATATACAAACATATGTGAGCAAAAAAAAAAAAAAAAAAAAAAAAAAAAACCTCTGTTGTTAGCATCATACCTGATCTAAAGCTTTATTACAAAGCCATAGTGACAAAAACAGCATGGTACTGGAATAAAAACAGAAATATAGATCAACAGAATAGAATTGAAGACCCAGACAAGTAGGTCAAGTAATTACAGCTGCTTGATCTTTGACAAAGGTGCCGATAATGTAGACTGGAGAAAATATAGCACCTTCAACAAATTCTGTTGGACAAATTGGATGGCCATATGTAGAAAGATGAAATTAGACCCACTCATTTTGCCATGCACAAAAATCAAGTCCAAATGGATTAAAGCCCTCAATATAAGACCTGAAATTCTTCAACTACTGAAAGAAAAATTAGGAGGCACTCTCTACAATATAGAAGTGGGAAAAGACTTTCTGAACAAAACCCCAGTAGCCCAGGAAATTAAACAAGCACTCAACCAATTGGATCTCATGAAGCTAAAAACCTTTTGCACAGGCAAACATACCATAAGCAGAGCCAAAAGATTACTCACTGAATGTGAGAAAATCTTTGCCAGCTTTGTAATAGACAGAAGCCTAATATTTAGAACCTACAAAGAACTCAAAAAACTAAACAATAAAAAAATCAAACAACCCACTCCAAAAGTAGGATAGAGAAATTAATAGGGAGTTCTCAGAGGAATAATTACAAATAGCTAACACAAACTTAAGAAAATGTTCAACATCCATAACCATTCGGGAAATGCAAATTAAAACAACTTTGAGACTCCACCTTACCCCAGTAAGGATAGCAAACATTAAAAAATCAAATGAGGCCAGTTGTGGTGGCACATGCCTTTAATCCCAGCACTTGGGAGGCATAGGTAGGAGGTTCGCCGTGAGTTCAAGGCCACACTGAGACTACATGGTGAATTCCAAGTCAGCCTGGACCAGATTGAGACACTACCTCAAAAAAAAGTATTAAAAAAATCAAATGAAAACAATGTTGGTGAGGATGTGGAGAAATAGGAACACTCATTCACTATTGGTTGTAATGTAAGCTGGTGCAACCACTATGGAAATCAATATGGTAACTCCTGAAAAGGATGAATATAGAGTTACCAACAGACCCTGTTATTCTCTTACTGGGCACTTTCCCTAAAAGCTCCACATCTCAGTTCAGAGATATTTGCTCAACCATGTTTATAGCTGCTCAATTCATAATAGCCAAAAACTGGAATCAACCCAGGTCACATCATTGGATGAATGGATCACCAAGATGTGGTATGTCTACATGATGGAATTCTACTCAGCAATAAGAAAAAAATTACACAATGAAATCTGTAGAAAAATGGTTGTACTTGGAACAGATCATTCTAAGTGAACTCACACAATCAGAGAAAGACAACCGTTGCATGGTCTCACTCATATATGGTTCCAAACCTGGATCAGCCCGAGTTGCTGACATACCTGAATAGCATCTCGGGGCTTGGACATTAATAGGAAGGTTAGGGCTTGGGGGAAGAGGGGGTTGACACAAAACTGATCCCAAATTGAACTGGTATCATAGAATCCTATATCCTGGAAGTCAGACTAAAAGGTGGAATCCTCAAGAGGACCTTAGGTGGAGTACCTGAATCAAAAGGCCCTGGAGAGAGTGAGACAAAACCTAACCTTAAATTTCTCTTGTTTCTCTTTCTTCTCTTTCTTCTCTGTCATTTTCTTTTTTCTTTTCCCTTGGTTCTGGCCTGTAATTCCCTGTACCAGGATGTGGTTTACCACAATGAGCTGCTGATCAGAGAGACCTACTAGATATGTAACAAATGTGTGTGTGTGTGTGTGTGTGTGTGTGTGTGTGTGTAATTAAGCAAAAATTTTAGTACAATCCATTCCAAAGATTTCAGCACCATATTAAGAAGTTCATCAGGATAAAAATGCTAAGCTTTCTTAGGAGGAACACTCCCATCATATGCTTTCTTCCCAATATTTATGGAGGAAAACTAATACCCTCATGGTGGTGGGAAAAACTGGGTTCTTCAATATGATTACCATCTCTTCTGTCTCTGGTACTATGTCCCTTGTCCCCTGGGTGTCTTGTGGCCTTCAAAGCTGAAATGTTAGAAGGTTATAACTGGTAATCTGCTCTCCCTTGGGTTGGTCAGGATTATCACATCCTACTGATTCAGTCTCATGCTAGCTCTTGCAGTCAGCCAAGTCCTGGAACTCCGCCATGGACCTTCTCCAACCCTGGCCTGGCAGTGCACCTTGCTCTGCTGTGTGGTTACCTTACCTTACTTCTCAATTCTGCATTCTTATCATGTAAAGAGTGGGACCAACATGAGGAACTAAGCCTCAGAGATCCTTCCTGCCTGACCACATCATTCTACCCAACACACTTTGATGTATCTGAGGTCTGTATTGCTCCTGCAATGAATTACCTTAAGCACATTCCCCAGAAGCCTGCTATCCTCTCTTCCCATTTTCCCTCTTATCCTCCCTCTTTTCTCCGCCTTCTCTTTTCTCTTCTTCTCTCCTTTCCTCTTCTCTTCTCTTCTCTCTGTCTCTCTCTCTCTTCCTCTCTCAGGACAGAAGATGTCAGGATTTTCTTCTATTTCTGCCATTTTATAATCTCCATCCTCCCTGCCCCAGCCAAGTATGCTGGGTTCCTTGCGGTATTGTGAAAAACAAAAACCTCTCTGAACAGAGCTCAGAAATCAATTAAGATATATAGGAATCCTTATTTAAGATCATAGTTTACCAGATGGTTCAGTGGGTAAATTTATTTACTGGGCAAGCATGAGGATCTAAGTTCAGGTCCCTAATTCTAATGTAAAATCCAGGAATGGTGGCACATGCCTTAATCCTGGTGCTGGAGGCAGAGACAGGTTATCTTTGACTCATTGGTTAGCTAGTCTAGCTGAATCACGAGCTCTAGGTAGGTGGAGAGAGACTGAGGAGAACATCAAACATCAATCTCTGACTCCAAATGAATGCACACAGAGGTACACTCACACATATGTGAACATGCATGTGCACACACAACACATAGCCATGCAAAAAAGATATCTTAGGGTCTTGAGAGATGGCTTAGTGGTTAAGGTGTTTGCCTGCAAAGACAAAGGACCTTGGTTCATTTCCCCAGGACCCACGTTAGCCAGATGCACAAGGGGGCACATGCATCTGGAGTTCATTTGCAGTGGCTAGAGGCCCTGGCATGCCCATTCTCTCTCTCTCACTCTCTCTCTCTCTCTCCTCTACCTCTTTCTCTCTCTCTCTTTCTTAAATAAATAAATAAATACTATTTTTTAGAAAAAGGGCAAATGACATTTTAAAACTTTATCTCTACTAGAAAATAATTTAGGAAAAAAGAGAGTAAGTCAGTCTAAATACATACCTAGCTAAAACAGAAACACCAGGCAAGGTAGAATGCAGGAGCCACAGAGGATGCTGAAACTTATAAAGGGAATTTTAAAAAAACCAGACAAACAGAGAAAATTCAAGAGAGAAAAAAACAAATATCTTGTGTAATTTTGTATAATATTTTGTTTCTTCACATGCTCAAGTTGCTTCAGAGAGAGGTAATACTAATGCAAACAAGCTTACTGCCATACACATAAAACTGACATGAGATTAAAATAAATAACCAAGACACCAATGTTTACTTTGCATTTTTATACCAGCTTGTTCCAGCAATAATATTAGGCAGCTAACAGAGTAACATCAGCAAATAAGCGATGAGCTTCAAAAAGCAAAATGACTCTTTGCAAAAGCAGTTAAAAGAAACATGAACTCCCAAGTTTACAAAGACAAAATAGAATTAAGGCAATATATGTTGGAAATGACATAGCTTTGTCAAATAAATAAACAAGTGTGTGGTAGTTTAAATGTAAATGGAAGGCTGGAGTGATGGCTCAGCAGTTAAGGCACTTACCTGCAATGCCTCACAACCCAGGTCTAATTCCCCAGTACCCATGTAAAGCCAGATGCACAAAGTGGTGCATGCATCTGGAGTCCATCTGTAGCAGCTGGAAGCCCTAGTGTGCCCCTTCTCTCTGGGTCTCTTCTCTCCTCTCTCTCTCTCTCTTTCTCTTTCTCTCTCTCCCCTTACAAATAAATAAATTAAAATATTTTAAATATTAATAGCCCCATAGCCTCAAATATTCTTCTCACCTTTTGAGCCTTTTTATTGAAATAGATTCGGTATACATAGTGATTAGTTTCATAGGTATTTTCATACAAGTATATCATGTACTTTTGTCACATTCACACCAATCTTCTCTCTTCCCTCCTCCTATTACTGTTCATTCTCTCAAATAATCTCATTTCTACTTTCATTTTATACATACAGATAAATGATTAAATGTATCTATATAAAATCAATGATCCACACATGAAGAAAAATTTGTAACATTTTTCATTCTGAATCTGATTTTTTTGGCTTAATACAATGGTACCTATCCATTCATGACAAACACTTATTTCTGCACACCATTTTCCTTGTTTCAAAAACATAAATCTGCCAGGCATGGTGGCACATGTCTTTAACCTCAGCACTCAGGAGGCAGAAGTAGGAGGATCACCATGAATTTGAGGCCAGCCTGAGACTACATAGTAAATTCCAGACCAGCTTGGCTAGAACAAGACCCTACTTTGAAAAAAAAATGTTTGGCGTGGGGGTGCATGCCTTTAATCCCAGCATTTGGGAGGCAGAGGTAGAGGATTGCCGTGAGTTCAAGGCCACCCTGAGACTCCATAATGAATTCCATGTCAGCCTGGGCTAGAGTGAGACCCTACCTCAAAAAACCACAAAAAAATGTAAATATGTAATTATATATATAGTATGTAAACATATACATATGCACCTATAATTATATACATTCTATATTTACATATATTATTTACTTTTTATTTTTATTAGTTGTGGGCATACTTAGTATGTAAACAACACATGTTGGTATCATCCTTTCCCTCATCCCTGTCCCTTTTCTAAAGGGGCCCTCCTCATTGGGGATGCAGGTTATGACCATGGGGATTATGGGTCGTGCATTGTGGGGGAGGCCATCAGTTATGGAGGAGAGACAGTGCCTCTGTACATAATGTCACAACATGTGGCTCTAACAATCTTTTTTATAAACCTGCCTACTTAGTCTCCATCAGGTGAAGTCCTGCTGGAGGAGGTGTGTCTTGAGTCTTGAACACTACATAGGTATTCAGAGTCAGCTCACTTGCTGGTGCTGTTTCTCTATCTGCTATGGATGTGTGATGAAGTGGTCCAGCTTCTTCTGCCATGATGAAGCTTGCTCTGAAATCTCTAAGCCTGAAATAAACCCTTTCCTCTCATTAGCTCCTTCTGGCCAGGAGTTTTTCTAGCAATGAGAAAGTAACCACAGCAAGGTGCAAAAGCAAGAAATAAAACAGAACTAAGATTTGTGAGAATTAGGGGAGATGAGTGGGCAAAAGGAAGCTTTAGGAGGGTGATTCTAGAGCTTGTGGAGGCAAGATGACAGTCAGGAATCCAATAGCCACCATTGTATAGGTAGGGGAAGATGGAAGTCTAAATCCGATTAGCACTCACTGAGCCATCTCCCCAGCCCAGCTCCAGGTAGTCTCGAGGATGTGTAAACATGTTGTTCCCAGTATGCTGCTCTCTTGCCTTGTTGGCAAATGTATGTAAGGCATTGTTTCACTATCTGTGTTGGTAAAGAGAAAATTTATGCTAGATGCTTGTAGAAGAACATGAAGGAATGCCAAATGACTTTTGAAAGTCACCTGCTAGGGATACAAAGGCAGGCAGGGACCTTGACAACTAGGACTATGAATTTCATTTTGAAGTCAGTAAAAACAGCCCCTGACTAATAACCTTTCTGCTGATGTGTGAACATTTCAGGATTAAAGTCTGTCATGTAGGAACTCAAAAATGTCACTGCTAATGACTATTTGACTGCCCATAACTGCCATTATTTGGATGGTTTCAGAATCCAGAATGAGTAACCAATGCAGGTAATTCCTTATTGCACAGTGAACTTTGCAGTGATAGTACTGGACTGGAAAACTCAGGGGTTTTACTATGGGCTGTGTTGACAAAAACATTAAAATGTCCATTGATTTTGTTGTAAATAGATTTTTTTAGTTTTTTTTGATGTTTTTTTTTTAATTAATTAGTTTTGTACTCAGTGAATACAGTCAAGTTGGTACCATTGTTAGGTTCATCCATGTACTATCCCCTCCCCCTGGCCCCTCCTTGTTGAGGTATATGAGTCATGCATTGTGGAGTTAGCTCACAGTTATGGGTAGGAGAAATGTCTCTGCGTATCATGACCCAACTTGTGGCTCTGACATTCTTTCCACCCCCTCTTCCACAAAATTTCCCTGACCCATGTTGGGTTCACTTTGGGTCTACTTCAGTGATGAGGTGTTGGGGGCCTCTGTGAATCTGGATATCTCATTTGGTAGAAGTTGGTTGTTCTCTGTGTTGATCTTCTTCACCCTTGTGCTGGTACCCAGTTCACCAAAAGAACAGTACCCTTGCTTGTTTTGCCAATTATTCTTAGTTTCAGCTGGGGCCCTTTTCAGGTGTGATAGGGTGGTTCTTTCCTTAGGATCTGCATCTATCTGAAAAAGAGAAGCAGATTCTCCAATGGTGAGTAAGTTAGCATCAGACAAATGGGATAACCCTTATTCTTTTATAGAGAATTTAATAGGTGTAGGCCCTCTTGTAGCCCACGATTGGTGGTAGCTTGATAATAAAGAGCGGGCTCATGTTTGGTTATGGTTCTGACTTGTTTCCCAGCTCCATATATGGGTCCCATTCCACTGAGAGGATCAGTTAGCCAAATCAAGAGCAGTTGGTTTCCCTCCATGGCTGTGTGCCATATTGAACTTGTGTGAGCATCACGATAGGTTATTTGCTGCTAAGTAGGTTAGACCATGAGTTGCTTGGACAGATATTGGTCATTTTTCCCCAATCATCCATGTAGCACCTCTGGCACTAAATGTGCTGACTGTCTGGGGACTGACTCTCTTCCAGCTTCTAGCCATGTCATTCCATTTTACGTTTCTACCACATATGGTGTCTTCAGCAGTCAGGTTTTACCACTAACCTTTGGTGGGTCATCAAGTACTCTGACAGAATTCTGTCTTTCTTTTAGGAAACCTTGTAGGTCTCTCTGATCAAAAGATCATTGTGGATGATAGCCACCTGTTGGTACTGTGAGTTACAGGTCAGTGCCTACTAAGAGAAGGAAGAAAGAGATAACTAATATAAAAGAGTTAGAAAGAAGACAAAGGGAGAGAGAGAAGCTGTAGAAGATTAGGATCAGTCTTCATTGTACCCTCTCCAGTGTCTTGTGGCTCAGGTGTTCCCTCTATGGGCCTGGCGAAGGTTCAGCCATTTGGTCTGCCTTTTAGGATGTAGAATTTTATGGTACCATTGCTGTTTGGGTCTAGATTTGTATCCCCCACTCCCTCTCTTCCCCTCCCCTTCCTCCCCACCTACCCTATTGTCTAATCCTCAAGATGCTTGCTGGGTATGTCAGCATCTTGGGTAGATTCAGGTTAGGTGCTGTAGATGAGTGAGACTATGCAGCGATTATCTTTCTGTGATTGGGTAAGTTCACTGAGAATGATCTGTTCCAGGTTCAACCATTTTTCTTCAAGTTTCATTGTGTCATTTTTTCTTACTGCTGTGTAGAATTCCATTGTGTAGATATACCACATCTCAGTTATCCATCCTTCTAGTGATGGACATCTGGGTTGATTCCAGCACTTAGCTATTACAAATTGAGCCACTATAAACATGGTTGAGCAAATCTCTCTGGAATGTGGCTTAAAGGTTTTAGGGTACATGCCCAATAAGGGTCTGTTGGTAACTCTGTATATTGCTTTCCAAGGTGGTTGTACCATCTTACATTCCCACCAACAGTGGATGAGGGTTCTTATTTCTCCACATCCTCTCCAGCATTTATTTTCATTTGATTTTTTGATGTTTGCTATCCTTGATGGGGTAACTCATAGTTGTTTTCATCATTATCCATAATCATCAGGGAAATGCAAGTAAATAGCTTTATATTGCTGGGATGAAGATCCAAAAAGGCATAGTTTAGGAGAGGAAGGGATTTATTTCATGCTTACAGATCCAGAATGGTGGAAGAAGCTGGCTCTCATTCATAAATTTAAACTTAGCAAGAAACCACCATAGGCAGCAAACACTAAACAAAAAGAAGCAGATACAAAACTAGCAGCAAGAAGCTGGGCATGGTGTCACACGTCTTTAATCTCAGCACTCGGGAGACAGAGGTAGGAGGATCACTGTGAGTTTGAGGCCACCCTGAGAATACAGAGTGAACTCCAGGTCAGCCTGGGCTAGAGTGAGACCCTACCTCAAAAAAAAATCAATAATAATAATAATTAATAAATAAAAAATAAACTAGCAGCAAGCCAGGACCCTGCCAGATCTCATACCTCTCTTCATAGCTTTGGTCTGGAATTCAGATCCACCTCAAACATGTTTTTGGACTGGATCCCAGGATTCACCTCCAGTGACACCTCCTCCAGCCAGGTGGCTGGACACTCAACTTACAAGCTTAATAAAATACCTGAGTCTGTGGGATATATACATTCAAGCTCCCACATTCTGTTCCTGGCCCCCAATAGAGTCATGACTATTTCACATTGCAAATTGTATTCAGACCAACGTCAAAGGTCTCCATAGTCTTTACCAACTTTAAGAGTGTTCTAAAGTCTCATTTTATATGAGATTCAAAACTGTCTCTTAACTGTGAATCCTGTAAAATCAAAACAAGTTACATACTTTCAACATATAGTGGCACACAGTGAACATTTTCAGTGCTATTATGCACAACAAGGAGAGACTTGACCAATGTAAAATCAATAGTCATCAGGTAAACACCAAATATCTACAATTCAAGTCTAATATCTATAACTGAATTCCCAATTTCCATCTCTCTAGCTGGACTGAGTAGCCAGGAAAAACATGGTGCTTCATGATGCCTTTGCACAGTTCTGGTAAATCCAATACATCTTCAGGTCTCACAAGCCACAGTCATTTTCAACTCCAAACACTGCAACCTTTCCAGCCTTTAAAACAGGAATCTTATTTCCCATGCCTCATCTCAACAGAGGCTCCCATTGAACTTCAGACAATGGCCTCACTGGCCACACAGGGAAATCACCCTGTTTCATATGCTGCATCTCAGCAATGGCTCCTGGAAATGTTTCAATGCAAAGCAGTTGGACAATCCTTAGTGCTGTAATCTGCTTGAAAATAGCAGCTTCACTAACCTACAACCTGTCTTCACTCCAGTAACTTTAAACTTCCTTGAATTTTTCCAGCCTTGGAATTGTACACCTTTCAGTTCTATATCTTCCTTCAAGCCCACCAGTCCACTCTTTCAAATTCAACCTTGTCAAACTCTCTCAGCATGGGCAACAGAGTACAGCAGCCTTTATGCCAGGAGACCAGTTCCAACAAAGTTCTCTACTGCCTTTCACTCCACTTTGAAAGTTCATAAGCCAACACAATTCTCTCTGTGCTTAGCATTTTCAAACTCTCATCAGAATAGCTTATAAATTTTGGCTTATTATACTGTGAGGCTTCTGCAGTCACAAGTTCTAAGTCCATGCAAATTCCTCCATCACATAAGTTCCAAAAGACCAAAATCCACATGATCAGATTCATTGTGCAGAAACCCCCAACTCTCTGGTACCAAATTTATGTTGTTGACAGCATCACATTGCTGGGATGTGATTTCATCATTTCAACATTAAACATTTCAAGTTTACAGATCCAGAGGAAGTTCCATAATGGCAGAATAAGCTGACTCCCATTCATAAACTCAAACAGAGAGAAAATACCACAGGCAGCAAACACACACACACACACACACATTACACACAAAACACAGCAAGTAGGACCCCCACCAGAGCTCAAAGTGCTCTGCATACCTTTGGGTTGGAATCAGATCTGCCCCCAAACACACCTTTGGGTTGGATTCCAGGATCCACCCCCAGTAACACCTCCAGCCAGGTGGCTAGAGACCCAAGTTACAAGCTTACTAAGACACCTGAGTCTATAGGGGACATACATTTAAACTACCACAGTTCTTTTCACTTCCAAAGTTCCATATGTTTCCTCCAAAGTCGTTTAGGGATTCTACACCAAAAAAAAAAAATTCTTAAGAATGCTAATGGAAAAAGAACAGAAGTGATCAAGAAATTCTTTTATACTGAGTAAAAATATTTTTGTAGGGTAGGCAGTATCCTTGGAACTGGAGGTGCTGTTGCCTGAAAGAGGAGAACAAGGGAGCCAGACAGAGTGGCTCATGGACGCAACCCCAGTCAGACAGCAGAAGCAGAAGAGCCTACAGGTTGAGGCCATCCTCAACTATATACCCATGTCATCTCTCACAGTAATAAAGCTAAACCAAATGGAAGAGTAAATAGGAGGGGGGAAAAACTGATGACCTCAAAATAGAAGACAGACGAGTTGGAAATAAGTGATTCAGTGGAGGGGGATTTGGGACAGAGAAAAGGAAGCATGATGGGAGGGGATTTAAATCAAGGTATATTGTTTATATTTATGGAAGTTGTTAATAAAACATTTTAAAAAGAGAAGAGTAAATAGTGAGTTTTGGATGCCATTGGGATACTTAAATATGTAGCCTAGTGCAGAGCTTATGAGCAATAGTTCTGAACTAGAATGTCTGGATAGACCATTGCTCCACCATTTACTGTGTTTTTATTTAGTTTGTGTGGATGAGTGATAGCATTCTCATGTGTCTGAGTATGGGCACACGTGTGCTGCAGTGCATGTGAAGGTCAGAGGACAACTTTCTAGTCAGCTCTCCCTTCCACCTCATTTTGAAGCAAAATCTCTTGTTCACCACTCCATTTTGTAAGCTTCTAGGAAATTCTTCTCTCTCCATCTCCCTTCTCACCATGAACACACTGGAATTAGAAGCCCACCAGTTTCTGGCATTTATGTGGGATCTGGGTATCTGAACCAAGTGTTTTATTATATATGCCCTAAAAATCCTTGAAATTTAGGACAATACCTAATACCTACCTCCAAAAGCTACAAAGAATATTGAATTCATGGAAAGAGTGCCTAGAGGTATATTGCTTACCACCCACTGGTATCTCTCCCATCAACCATGGCTGTCCTCACCTTGTGCACTGCTCCTGACTCAGAGAAGATGCTCACATACTTCACTGGACCCCTTTCTCCATGGCATCATTTCAGGACCCTTGGTGTTATCTCAGGTATCCACTTTATACTGCAATTGTGAGATGTAGAACACAAATACTCTCTATTCTAGTCTACCATGGGCTGCTAGAATAAAACACTTCAGACACCATGTTGCGTAAAAAGCAGAGATTTCCTAAGGCTAGGAAGCAAGATCAAAGGCTATGTCTGGTGAGGGTTTCCTTTCTGTGTTGTCTTGTGTTGAAAGGTATGGGTAAGAGAGAAACTCTGACTGACTGAACTCACCCTTTTATCAGGAGCCCACCCCCAAAATTATAGCATTAATCCACTCAGATCACAAGGTAAATCGTTCATGTCCTAGTCACCTGCCTCTCAACACTGTTTCATTAGGGATCAAGTTCTAACACATGGACTTTGGGGAACACATTCAAATCACAGTAACCACTTATATACTGGGGTTACATGGACACCATTATCCTTTTTTCTTTGCATAAAACTTTCCTAAACTTCAGCCTAGCAACTACCATCCTGCTTAGAGCAAACAAACTGGATTAAATCTCCCCAAATAAAGGGACAAAGAAAGGTGGACATGGATATGCCCACCCATGACTTCCCTACATGGTTTGTGACATTCCAGCCTCTGCCTTGGAGATCAAAGAATGCTGCCTTGTAAATGGATGCAAACCATGAAGCTGGGGCACCCATGAAGCATACATCTCTCTGAAACATAAAAAAGACTGAGCTACCTTCTGGTCCTGTCAAGTTATGCAACCTGGCTGGTTTGTGGAAATAAATGTGTCACTGAAAGCATGAGGCAAACACCTTTTTGAATTCTATCAAGCAATTGATGGATGCAGAACTCCAGCCAAGCCTCTCAAAGGCCTCATTGTGAGTTTTTGTGCTGGAAGCTGCTAATTGCTGGCCTCTGTCCACCCTTCCTACAAACATACCATATTTGTCTTTCAGCTGCAACCATTTGTTAGGAGCCTATAAACAGAGAAGTTTCCTTCTTAGCAACCACTCTGAAAAAGAAGAGCTATGCTCCCTCTCTAACATAAAAGACTGAAATGGAGAAAGAAAAGGGAATGACTCTTGTAAAAGTCAAAAGAACAATCCAATGTACAGTTTTCAATACCACTGGCTGCTTTTGGCTCAAGGAAGAAAAACGTCCCAAGAAGCCTTTAGAAACCTTCTGCCAACAGATTAAAAGGTGACTAAAAATGACCTCACCACCATTTGTAGACATGTGGTCACACTGATATCTGCAAGATAACCAAGAATAATTCAGTTATGTCACTCAATTTTATCTCATTGGAGAATACTCCAGACTTCATCTTGCTATTTTTAGTCTTTCATGTCAAACATAACGAGAAGCATCACCAAGGGATTTCAAATATCATATGTTCATGAAATCAGGTAGAGTTCTGGAGGTCAGAGCCACCCAAAAAGCAGCAGGAGAAAGAAGGGATGATAGGAAAGACAATCTTTCTGTTGGCAGATACAGAACAACTTGTGATGAATGTCACAATTCAGATACGGAACTGCAGAAAACCATCATCACATTTCTAAAGAAAACATGACTCTGACCTTAACAAAGAGCACTGCAGACAGTCTGTGGGAGTGCTCATGGTCATTTAATCTTTCAAGAAGTTTAAATGTTTCTGGAGTTAAGTCAGTTCCCTCTTGCCAGCCTGAGAATAGCCAGTTGGGAAAACAAACCGGAGGCATGGAAACCTCAGGGACCTTTAGTAACAAAACTCATCACAGGGTGTACTGCAGAACTACATGGGAATTTTTAAGAGAGAAGACTGGGTTTCGTGCAATTCTATGAGATAGAATGAAATCTAAAAGGAGGATAGATGCAATATGCTAGGCTTTTGTGGTTGAAGGGAAAGAATTAACCTTTTGTGAGCCAAGATGTTTCTCCTTCTAGTGGCTATCTGTAAATAGCAAGACTGCTGCTACAAACAACAGCAGTAAAAGACATCCAGGATTTTCTTTATTGTCCTATTTTCCCATTATGTCCTTGAAGATATATGATGAGATTGTTCATAACTGGATTTTCATGAACATTATTTCAAAACTGGAAAATATGAAATTACTGTAACAAAAAGCTTAATTACATTGAATGTGCCAATTATGGTATCATTGTGGTCTTCACAGAAACCCTTTGGTAAGGGTGTATCATTGCTATATCACAAGTAAAGAACTGAAGTTCAGGGAAACTGAGGTAGGAATCAGCTGAGTCAGGCTCCTGCCTTCACACCAGCCTTGTTCTCCCCTTTTCCATGCCCACCGACACAGAATGAGATTTAGATAAGGGTGTATGCCACAGGACATTCCCACAATGCTGGTACTTCTCAACCAGAATGCCACTATAATAGTGTACAGAGATTAATAGCTGATACGTCAGCTTCCCTTTCCTGTGACAGAAGCCTGAGATATTAAACTTAAAGAGAATAAAGAGAAAAGGGTTGTTCTGTGTCATAGTTTCAGAGGCCCCAGCCCATAATAAATTGGCTTCATTTCTTTGGGGCCTGTGAGAATGCAGCACAA
Organism: Dipus sagitta; assembly: GCA_036346955.1. Classification (NCBI taxonomy): domain Eukaryota; kingdom Metazoa; phylum Chordata; class Mammalia; order Rodentia; family Dipodidae; genus Dipus; species Dipus sagitta. Next base: position 213,786,744 of record CM070770.1, read on the forward strand.
TGTGGTAGAACTATGTCCCAGAGAAAACCCTGTCACCTCATGGTCAAGAAATGAAAGAATGAGGAAATCTCTGAAGTTCCACAATCACCTTGAAGGGTACACTGTTAATGACCAGAATATTTGCCACTAGTTCACACCTCTCAAAAGGTTCTACCACCTCTCAACAGTGCCAGGCTTGGAACTACCTACCACATGTGTAGTTCAAGCCCATTTAAGATCCAAACTGTATTTTTTAGCATTGTCTAATTTTTTTTACTACAAATATGGCAGATTTTTTAAGAGGGAAATTTTGTTTATATGCTTTTTCATATTTTCAGAAAGTTTTCTTTGGGTAATAAAAGTCTCTCTCTTCTCTCCTATCCTCTCCTGTCCTTCTCTTCTTTGGTACATTCACTTTCATTGAAGCTCCAGAAATTCTTCAATGCCAGATCAGACTTATCTCAAGACTTCCCAGGGAATTTGCTGAGACTACATGGTACTTCAGTGACCACTCTACCCATGCCAATCCCTCATGGCCCCCACTTTACTCCACTGCAGGAGCTTTGCATGTTGATTGTCTCATAAGACAGGTATTAATGGGCATCATCAGGGCCCAGGAGGCAAGGCAGAGAATTCGAATTCATCAGAACTGCTGTTTCTTCTCCTCACCCTTTGTCTCCTAGAAGACCTCTGTTAACATTGCCAGATTAAAGGAGGGGGAAAACATCCTAAAGAATAGCAGGCATGGTGTGGCTCAACTCAGCTGCCAGCCTTCCACATCCTAAGTGGCACTATGGTTTGAAGATAGTAATATGAGTATGCATAATTAGCATATTAGTATGGAAGTTGCCACACTGCAACCTAGCTCTTCTCCCCCACATAAATTTTGATGACATTTTCCCTCATCATTCCATCTCAGTTGTAACTCAGATACTGAAGAAATAGGTGTTTCTTTTTTTAGTCAGTATACTAAATGTGTTATCATTTGTTAACCATAACTATTGTGACTTAAAGGTCTCTTTGGAAGTATAGGACTATGAAATATTCCTCCTAAGTGTCTGATTTCATAAAGTATAACAGAAGACAAGGAAAGGTAGGTAGAAAAATCTTCAATCACTAAAAGCCAACATTCCTCTAGTATTATTTGTAATATATAGAATTATACATATATTATATATATATATATTTGCAACAACTACATGAATTTACAGTTTAAGAAGAATCCATATATATTTTTTTAAGTTTTTTTTTGTTCAGTTTTATTTATTTATTTGAGAGTGACAGAGAGAGGAAGAGGCAGATAGAAAGAGAGAGAATGGGCACGCCAGGGCTTCCAGCCACTGCAAACGAACTCCAGACGCGTGCACCCCCTTGTGCATCTGCCTAACTTGGGTCCTGGAGAATCAAGCCTCGAACTGGAGTTCTTAGGCTTCACAGGCAAGCGCTTAACTGCTAAGCCATCTCTCCAGCCCGAATCTATATATATTAATAATATCAGATGTCAATGTGCATAAAGGTATCATAATGAAGCACATAATTTTGAATGCTAACTAAAAAACATAACAAAAATCAAAGCAGGCTGGTGAGATGGCTTAGCAGTTAAGGCATTTGCCTGTGAAGCCTAAGGACTCGTGTTCAACTCTCCAGGTCCCATGTAAGCCAGATGTACAGTGATGCAACTGCACAAGGGCGTGCATATGCCTGGAGTTCTATCTCAGTGGCTGGAGGTCCTAGCATGAAAGTTCCCTCTCTCTCTCTCTCTCTCTCTCTTACACACACACACACACACACACACACAATTGCATAAACAAAGTCTGTTTGGTTTGCCTCAAAAAATAATAAAAATAAAGCAAAGCAATGAGGAAAATAAAAATGAGAAGCTAAGCATTGATGGTGATATGGAAAAATTTGAACTCATACACTGTTGAATACAGAATAGAGACACCAGTGAGGAAAATTAAGTTGCAATCTACTTAAAAGAAGAATATATCTTTCCTTTGTTAGGATCTAATTAGTCCATTCCTAGGTATTCATTGCAAAGAAATGAACAAAAAGTCTACAAAGGTTTATACATGAATGTTCACAGTGATATCATTTAAAATAGCTAAAAACTATAAACAAACAAATTACATATCAACAAGTGGTGATATGGCCATATAATAGAATACTGCTGAGCAAAGAAGAAAAGGGCTATGGGATGACAATTGTAGTAGACTGATACTTGCCACCACATGAATGAGTCTTTTTTTTTTTTTTTTTTTTTTTTTTGGTTTTGAAGTAGGGCCTCAGTATAGCCCAGGCTGACCTGGGATTTACTATGTAGTTTCAGGGTGGCCTCAAACTCAAGGCAATCCTACCTCTCTTTGACTCCCAAGTGCTGGGATTAAAGGTATGCCTCACCACGCCCGGCTCTGAATGAATCTTAAAATCATTATATCTGTTCACCTTCTCAATGCTGTAACCAAATACCTGATGAGAAGCAACTTTAGTGAGGAGAAATTTATTTTGTCAGGTAGTTTGGGAAAGTAGAAGAGGCTCGTGGACTCATGAATGTGGCAGGGAGAGGGTCTTGAAACTGGTTACATCATGTTGGTTGTCAGAAAGAGAAGTGAATGCTGGTGTTCATCAGGCTCTGTCTTTTTCCCCTTTTATTCAATATGGATCCCCAGCCAATGGAATACTGCCACCAACATCAGGGTGGGTCTTTTCTCCTCTCTGGAAATACCTTCCAGACACTCACAAAAGATATGTCTCCTAGGTGATTCTAAACCCAGTTGAGTTGACAGGGAAGATTAATCACTGTAATGACAATGTTGAATGACAGAAACCACGTACAAAAACGCCCATACTATATGGTACTCCATGGAAAAAATTCCAGAAAATGCAAACCAACTCAACTGTGACCAGAAGCAGACCAGTGGTTGCTTAAAACTAGGGAAGGAGGAGAGAATTTCAAAGGTATTGAAGAAAATCTTCCAGGACAATAAAACTATCCTGTGTCTTAACTGTGGCTGTGATCTCATGGGCATGCACTAATGTTACAGGAGAGTTAATTGTATACTTAAAGACATTGAATTGTACCCTTTAGGTGGATGCCTTGTACTCTGTTAACAATACCTCAGTAACATGGATTGTTCAGCTAATAAATTAGAAGTGAGTACTTACACTTGGTCAATCCCCTTTTTATTACAAAAGGATTGCCCACAGAATCTTTCCATATCTGGTACAGTTTTTAAATATGGTATGAGACAAGCAAAAGATATCAGTAATCTTTCCCACCAAGGTTCCTAATATTTAGAAGCCCAAAGTCAAACCTCTATCAGAGTGTGCTTTGACATTTGGCATAGCACTTGATGTAACATTCCTATCAACAATGCCTTTGTCTTGGCATCCATCAATGATTAGCATCTTTTCTGACTTCAACTGCAAGGACTTACCCTAGACTACCAAGAAGGCCTACAGCCTTAGAAAGTGTATGGTTTAATATCAAAGGTGCTCATACGCAAACACTATTTTATCCTTGCTAGGTACTGTTTTCCTTCCTAAAGCTGTCTGACAACTTTCTAGATCAACTCTGTCTGGCCATAGAATGCTTTTATTTTCCAAATACTCTCCCCCAGCCCTGAAGAACAGATTCTGGCAAACACTCCTTCCAAATTCAGGGAAGATGTGGCTATCTACAGATACACAGAACCAGAATAGGATCTGCCTCAGAAACACAGAGCAGAATCAGTGAACAAGATATTCTGTGCTTAAAGTCTGAAAACCTGAATGTTATTTTCAGAGTAGCAGGTTGATACCTAAGAAGGCAATGCAGGACATTCCAAGAATATGACCCTTCATCCTGGAGTTAAGAAAGATAGAACCCAACTAGCATGGCAATGACTAAGATTAAAACCCTTTTGCTTTGCAACATGGATGTTGCAAAGCTTTCAACAAGAAAAATAAATAAATGGAGTCTAGTTAGAGAACTCAAGAGTGGACATAGTTACCTGCAAGTATGTGGCCCCATTATTGACATTCATTCCTTCATCATAAGTATCTTACCAGATATTCTCATTATTCTCTGATGGACAGCATGGAAAGATTCTGAGCCTTGGATGTCATTGTTGGGGGAGATCAATGTCACCCTCCATCAACATGTCTACTTTTCATCCATTGAATCTACTGGGTACTGCCCTTCCCTTGTGTTTTATTATATAATCATAAACTTAGAGAGAAGCATAGGAACCAGAAGAAAATGGATTAGTGTCTGATGCTTGCTACTTAAGGATCAATGACATTTACATATATCTGATGGACTAGTATAACACTGAGTATGGCTTAAGAACACAGAACAATAGGCGCATTGATGGCACATAATGATGGGGAAGGAGTATCTGGAAGGTTTGTGGGAAACAACACAACAGTGCCTAGAAAATGTAGAAAATTACCAGTCCTGGGAGAGGTGTGCAGTTATTACTGGCACACCATTGCCCCAGCCACTTTACCATAATGAAAGTATTAGAAAGTGATGGTTTCACACCAGAATAGAAAAGATTTGTCACAAAGAGCTGTGATTCCAAGAGATGTGTCACAAAGGCTGTTGCTTAGGGAGCTTTATTGTGGGATGATGTTAGCTGAGTATGAGCATGAGGAAGTATAAGAGTAAAATGTCTACTCATTTCCTTGTCCATCACAGGAAGGCACAGATGCTTCTATGACCTGAGAGACCTGACTTACCTAGTCCAGTCTCATAGGACCACAAGCAGTGACAGTCAGCTCAGAGGCTTCATCTTCCCACAGAATAATAAGGGCTTATCTCCTGTGATAAGGCTATCACCTATGTGCCAATATAGAACAGAAGCAGGTGAGACCACAACACTTGTAATGACTGCCTTCATGTCAAAAGGAAGAGCCTGAGACAGATCCATTCTGGTGTACTGAGAAGTAGATCCTGAGGAATAGAGACTCAGGCCCTCTGTGCAAGCAACACTAGATTTCTTAGAGCTTGTCCTCCCCCAGATCATCCAATTGTATAGGCCTGGATATTTCTCAGCCCCACTGGCTGCAGCAGCATGTGAATGCCAACAGGAATAGAAGGGAAGCAAGGGGACCCAGCACAGGAGAGAAACAGTCATTTCTGTGCTAACCATCAACATGAACTTTTCTAAGCAAAAATTCAAACTTAAAAATTAATTTTCAGGCTTGAGAGATGGCTTAGCTCTTAAAGCACTTGCCAGTGAAACCTAAGGACCCGTGTTCTACTCTCCAGATCCACATTAGCCAGATTCAAAACGGAAATTAGATTTTATTAGTCAGTGCACTTAACACACAACCAAAATTACATATCCTGAGGCTGTACTGTTTCATCACTTGTAGCTAGCATTGTCTGTGCATATCACTTCTGAGACGATATTTATGTAATGTTCCCTTTCCTATGAAAAAATTCAACTTCTGGTTTCCATGCAAATTGAAAATTACACATAAGCCAAACAAAGAAGAGAAAACTAGTATAGGCCAATTGCTTAATTTTAAAATAATAACAATCATAAATACTAAAATTCATTATAGGAAATATTCTTCCATTGAAACAGAAGATGAATTGATTTGAAGCTCTGTCATATTGTCTCTGAAATGTCTGAATTTCAAGTAACTATAGTTTTAGGCCATGCATTATTGCTTTGCTCAAACCAAAATTCAGTGTAATATTTAAATCAGAAATAATTAAAAGAAAAATTTCTTCTTTCTCGCTAGAGCTATTCATTTCTTAGGAAAGAAAGTTTTTTCTGTTTTCTTCTCCAAAATATAGTACTCAAGGTTACTATACAAATAGGTAGTACACACTCTATTCAGGAGGGTACTGATAACATGGCTTCTATGCTGTCTTCATGAAACAAGCCAAGGACAAGCTGCTGTGAAACTATCATCATTTTCTCCAAGTAGGATCTTAGATGGACAGCCTAGATGTAAATGTGACCATTTACAAATGAGTTCCCTCTATGATCCTGAGGCCTCTCAGCTGCACAGTGGGACTAAAGTAGGACTTCGTCTATAGGGATATCATAGGAAAGCCCAGAGGTTAGTAGTTACTGGTAGTGGTGGTGGTTATGAGTCAAGCATGGCTACATGTCAGATTCTTCCACAATGTAACAACAATTGGGCAAAGTATGGATAGAACTCAGGTCTGTAGTACTCTTTCCTGTTTGGAAAATAATTTCTTTTTTTTATTTTTTTTATTTTTTATTTTTATTATTATTATTATTATTATTTTTTTTTTTTTTTTGGTTTTCCAAGGTGGGGTCTCACTCTAACTCAAACTGACCTGGAATTCACTATGGAGTCTTAGGGTGGCCTCGAACTCACGCTGATCCTCCTACCTCTGCCTCCCTAGTGCTGGGATTAAAGGCATGCACCACCACGTCCGGCTGGAAAATAATTTCTTACAATAACTTAAAAGCAACTCAAAACACTATACTGCAGATAGATTTATACAAGTTATATGACAACCCTATTTTTAGAATATTCTGAATGGGCCAGACCAGCACTTGCAGGGAATTTCCGGAAGATTCAACATCATCTGTAAACCATGTGAAATAAACCTATAGAAAAAAGGGTAAGACAAAAGTCTGAACTTCAGATTTACATCTAACTGGATTTAAATCGTGCCTCAGCTATTTATTCACTGGGCTTTCACACAGGAGTTCTGAACTTTTTGTGTTTTAGTTTCCTCATAAATAAAATGTGAATGTTAAGGATACATTCCTCTTGGAGTTATAGAAAGTAGTAAGTGAGTTAATGTACGTCTGCAGAGCTTAGGGACATAACTGGAATGTGATAAGCAAGCAGTAAGCTTCAACATTTGTAGGTTCAACTAAAGTTTACTGAGTTTGGACTACACATCAGAAACTGTGATGAGCACTGAAATTTCAAAACTCAAAAAAGGAAAAAGGAATTTCTCGGAAACCATCACTGCAGCACTGTGACCTGTGATTTACATGTACAATTTCAACTCAGATTTTAACCAGAAACATTATTAGTAAGATATTATGAGCTCTATTTGAGAATGAAGAATGAGAGAGTTTAAGCATGTTTGCTAAAGTCTCTGAGCAAATAAATGGTAAAGCAGGTATTCCAAGTCAGGACTAAGCTGCACTTGCCATAAATAAGACAGAGCCCCTGCCCTTGAAGAATGAGTATCTGGGCTGAAAGAGCTACACGTAAATGACTAAATATCATGAAGTATCAAGTTTAAGGATAGCTATACACTAACTAGAAATATTTGCCTAGAGGTTAGCTAAATTCTTTGGGTGTTATATAAGTTACATTTGAGGGCTAAGACTTTAGCAAATAAATGTGTTAAAGGGTAGAAAAGAAAGAAAGTAAGATACAGACTCAAGCGGAAACACACACACACACACCACCACCACCCAGAGGTAAAAGAGAATCAGCAAAGAAAGTAACTAAGAATGCTATCTCTATGACAGAAACCTTAGTTGAGAGGAAAATTCTCTTTCCACAATGAATGTTGCTTCTTGAGGTGAAATTAGGGAATCATCCCAACTGATCACATCAGCAGTTTCTAATGGTAAGCACCAGCCTTTTTTGGCTACTGTCTCTTGCTAGCAGACCAGATAAGGTCTGTTGCACACCTGAGCTTTGCTGAATCTTCAGTCTTTCCACTGCTCTTCTGTTCACTGGCATCCACTGTAACTTACTCCACTTGAATTGCGTGAACTGTTCCCCAAGAGCTTTTACACCCTGTTTCATGAGTTCCAGCTGCTTAGTAACTTACATTTATTTCAAGATGTTTTGCCCTCCCTCAAGTTCATACAAAATGAATCCTTCTTCCTAAATTAAATTCATCTTTGTTACTAGGCTGCTTTCTTCACAGCATTTTAGAACCATTACGACTCTAGTGCCCCTCTCTCTGAATATCAAATCTTTCAGACATGCACTATTTTTGTTCATCTCCAAAGTCTAATCCAATGCTTAATGTGTAAACATCTGTTATGTAAATGAGTGAATGAATGGTAGCCCAGAGGCCATTGTCAGACATTGGACAACCTCCACTTGTAAATACACCCAACCTGTCCACTGTTTTCTTCCAATACCTTTAACAAGAAAACTATACAATACTCTCAGTCCTCAGCCCTCTTCTACCACTCCAATCTTTGTCGCAATTCCCACATCCTCTTTCTTTACCTTCAATCCAGATAAGATAGTTTTATTGTTATTACCTACACAGCTTTGCTAGGCAAAGCCAAATTTTTCTTCACTGCCAAGAAAGATGAAATATCGTCTCTATGATACATAAAATATACAAGTCCATTCTCCTATCTGCAGTGTAATTTTTTCAGAATTTCCTTTAAGTTTTTGAATCTCTAGTATTCAGTTTATACTTTCACTGTCCTCATTAAAGCATATCTTGGCTTACCTAAAGCTGGAAGTAAGTTTATTAGAAAATCACATAATCAAATAAGACTCAGAAGCTGCTAGATTTGCAATGATTACTTGGTGGTTCATTTTAGACAATGCTACCCAAAATATTGCTAGTAACAAAAATGTATAGATATTACTATTATTAGTCTTCATATGCAGGGAATTTTATTAGAAACCAGCTTATGTCTGACCTTGTGTGTTCAGGGAATACAATATAACATAGCATGTTCCAAGGCTATAGTAGCTCCAGGACTAGATTTTCTATGATTGAGAATTTAACATTATATCATTTATCACAGAGCTTCCTGAACTTCTTCCAATCATGACCTCATTTCACCCCAGAAATTTTTGCACAACTCTGGATATATTGGGTATAAAATATGTATACAGATTAAACATTTACTGATAATAAATCATAAATAAATTTATTTTAAAGCAATTCTTAAGAAACATGTAATTTTACCATTTATTAAAGACAAAAGCAAATTTTCATACTGCTGAGATGAATGTGCTTATTTATTTTTACAGAAAGAATGAAATCTTGACTGAATATTTATATTTCAGGATATAGTGCATCTTCTATGTGTTTTAGAGTTGACTTATATTTTCTTTCTGATATATGAATGTGATACTTACATACTGAGAAAGTATGGTAGGAAACAAATGTCTTCATTTTCCACAATTAAACCATTACGTTTCTATAGAAGCAGAAAATATTATATGGAGAGATATAAATATATAGATTGTATATAGAGAGATTATATACATATGCATATATATATATATATATATATATATATATATATATATACACACACACACACACACACACACACACACACACACATGCACACATAGTGGTTTGATATAGGTGTCCCCCATAAACTCATGAGCTGATGGAAAATTGGTAGGTGGAAGCTTGCTAAAGGAGGTGTGCTGTTGGGGGTGGGCTTATGTTATATCAAGCTCCCCCCTTGCCAGTGCCTAGGTCACTCTCCTGCTGCTGTTTTCTACCTGCTGTGGCAGAGGTGATGTCCAGCCTCTGCTCATGCCATGCATTCCCCTACCATCATAAGCTTCCCCTCAGGACTGTAAACCCAATAAAAAGCTTTCCTTCCATCAGCTGTTATTGGTTGGGTGCTTTATCCCAGCAACAATGAGTTAATTACAATAGAAAAAGACAATAAATAAACACCATATTTTGTAACCTATAATAGTCTCAAACCTGAGTATTGGTTTTGCAGGCAGCATTCATTGGCGTTGTGTGGCATAACAGTATGGCACATGTTGTGTGTTTAAAACCAAGGTCATAGTGAAGTTTTCTCATGCAGCACTTGCCAGAAACACCTCAGAACCATTATACATTTGATTTTGAATTATTTTTGGTTATTATACATTCAGGAACCTTTTACTGTTGCCAAATTTTTCACAACTTCCACATTCAGTTTTACAAGTCATATGACCATAATCTAAAAGGCTGGGCATTATCATACAGGGTTCAAAATCTATAGGGGTTACTGTATGCTCAGAGGGTAGAGTTCCCAGGATATATGTAGTGCCAGCCTTCCTTCTGATCCTTGCTGCTGCTCTGGAAGACTTCGAAAGTCCAAATCATCTCCTCTGGAACAGGTAGCTTCTTCTTTGCCAGAAAAGATCTTAACCCTAAACCACACTGGGCCACTGTTCGCCAAAGTCTGAGGCGAAGTGTGAGGCTAATGATGAGTATGGAGCTAAGACCATGTGAGCACATTACAGAATGGAAAATAGTGATGTTTAATTTTCCACAACAGCCGTAATGTATTTTTAAAGGATCTATCTAGTTAGCTCTGGCCTGTAGGGCATCAATAAAACTTATCCTCATTTATGATTCTTTTATGTTTGTGGAAAGAATGTTCATGAAGTATTTACTTTATGAAAGACTCCTGATATGTAATAAAGTTGAAAATCTTGAAATTAGGGAAATTTTTAGGATTGTTAAAGTAAATGGAAGGTTGAAAGAAAACAGAAGACTGAAAGAGTGTTTTGTAGCTCTTTTTCATGGTTTGTCATGGTTCTTGAGGCATAGTCTTGTCATAAAGCTCAGACTGGCAACAAACATGATCCTCTTCCCTCAGCCTGCTAAGTGCTCAGCTTACAGACTGCACTGCCACATTTCTTAATTATTTGATTCTACCTAAATCCATACATCCCAAAATTATAAAATGTAAGCTGAATATCTGGTTTAAAAGTATCATTTATTCTCAAGATATTCTAACTTGGAATAAAAAGAGAGTCACAATCAAAAATGGAAGATTACAATACTGATTCTATACCTCAACTTTATGGAATTCTATCTCTCCTTGAACCCCAGTTCTTTACTTTTCAGGAAAATCTCATATGTACTTTTTCAATGCCTTTTTGCATGGGCTAGCTCCTACAAGGTCTATACCAACAGTAGTTTATACCAATGAACCTAGATGAAATGTAGATTACTAGACATTCTCCAGAGAAATGGAACCAACAGATGATAGATAGATAGATAGATAGATAGATAGATAGATAGATAGATAGATAGATAGATAGATATTGTACAATATTGGCTCATGTATCTGTGAAAGCTAAGAAGTCTCATGATCATCCATCAGCAAGTACCTTTACTGCTAAGCCATCTCTCCAGCCCCTAAAGCTACTCTGAACAGTTCCTATGAAAATGGGAACAAGGCTAAGCCAAGTCAGCTCTGGGTAAGCTCACCCAGATGCCAGGATAGCACTGCTAGTGTTCAGCTGCTTATACCCTAAGGCCACTAATCCCCAACAGTTGTTCATGCTGTTTTTGAGGGTGCTGTTGGATAAGAAGTTGCCCTTTGAAGCCACTAGTTTCTGGTACTATTATAACTAGCAGAAGGCATACTTCACTTCCAATTTTCATGGGATTAGTTTTTCTCATTCACAACTAATCTGAAATGATAACTACCTGCTACACATAGAATAACCTCTCCTCTTTTAAACCAGTCCTTGGACTTGCCACAGACTTTGAGCTTTATTTTCTGTCTTCCTTTAGGCTTGGTATATTCAGAAAGAGTTACTCATGTAAATATCATTCATCTAAATATCCACTTAGCATCTGGTGGAATCAAAAGTCCTCCACACATGTCTAAATGATATTCAATTACAGAGCATGCCTGCTACAAACATGTATTTTTCCTTTTTGTTTGAATCTAAGACTTTATTGTAACACAGAAATTGAGGAGGGGGACAGACAGTGATAGAAGAGAGGGAGAGAAAGGAGATGCATGCACCAGAGAGAAAAAAAAGAAAAGAGGGGGTTGCATGCACCTGAGAATCTGGCAAGAGAGAAATAAAAGACAGAGAGAAAGGAACTCTGTGAATAAGAGAGAGAAGAAAAGTGGGGGTTGTGGGCTGGAGAGATGGCTCAACAGTCAAAGGCACTTGCTTCCAATGATGAAGGCCTGGATTTGATTTCCCAGTACCCACATAAAGTCAGACGCACAGAGTGTCACATGCATCTAGAGTTCATTTACACTGGCAGGAGTCCCTCGCACACCCATACCTTCTCCCTCTTTCTCTGTCTCATAAACAAATTAATAAATATATTTTAGAAATTTTTTAGAAATATGGGGTTGTACATACCTGAGGGGCAGGAGATAATGGGAAAAAGAAGAAGGGGGAGAGAGAGAGAGAGACAAGAAAAAGAAATAGGAGAAAGAAGGGGGAGTAAAAAAAGAAGAGGAGGTGGTATGTATCTGACAAAAACTTTTTTTTTCATTGACAATATCTGTTTCAAAGTGAGAATATGTATAGAAAACTATGAGAAGTGGTCTTCTATTTATTCATGACAACTAGTAGAGGAACATAGAAGCTCAATCTTGAGTTATGCAAAAAGCATAGGCAAACATCTCTATTTGACTTATCAGTTATTTCTTTTCTTTCTTTTCTTTGTGTGCTCTACAATATCACCACAATCTTCTCTAAGGAAACTGCAGTGCTTTATTTTGTCAGATGCAAGGGCATCTTCTATTCTTGTTAAGGGGGTACTCACCTTCTCTCCTTTCATACAACACACCAGAACCTTATTTGAATAAATTCAAATGTGTGTGCTAATCCCAGAGGAACCCATCAAGATCATAATGGAAAATGATCAAAGAAGTAAATCAATAACAAAAAAAATTCTAAGTTGAATTTGACAGGTCTCAAACAATTTTTCAGTAGCATTTTTTTTTTCATTTGAGGGATCCACTTGAAAAGTAGCAAGATAAAGACATTATATCAAGGGTCCCGAATATTCAGGTTGCTATGGCTCTAGCTTCCCCATCACAGCAACATAACTGGGCAATTTTAAAAGCCCCATGTAGGGCAATTCAGTGTCTTCTATTTTAACCTGCTTTGTAAAATGAAGTCAGAAGAGCCTACAATTCTAGAGATATCTACTGAGCTTCCTGCAAACCCCTCAAGTCAATCACAATATCATCCATCTTCAAAACATAGATAGCTGAAGGATGTTTTGGTTCCAGGGAAGCCCAGTATTAGTACATGTAAACTAGAGGGTTAAGTTTAATCAGTGAGAGAAAAAATGTAGTATTCCGGAACAAGACATGAGTCATATGAGTTGCAAATGGTCATTACAGTTGTTTTTCTATGACAGTCAGGGATATGGATTTCTCTTTTTAATTTTGCTTCTTTCAACTTTCATGATGCCAGGAAAATGTATATTTCATTATTTACATTTAATTTATAGCCTAACATAATGTTCAAACTATTTTGGTTATCTTTCTAATCAGCACACTATCTTAAGAAATACATAGTCACTTAACATACTTTTAAGATGTTTAACATATCTCAACATAGCTTTGAAATCATGACACAGTTTAATTTTCAGGAAATTTTTAATCAGTTTTCTAGTCAGAAAATAGAAATTAATTCAACAGAAATCAAGGAATTTCAGATACCATATTAACAAGCTAGCGCTACCCCATTTCACAACACAGGCATGGCACAAGCCCAGGCAGCTCTAGAATACGTGCACTTATAGTAATAGAACTAGATGATAATGTGTACAGAAGCAGCAAAATCTAATGGCAGTGTTTAAAAACTCTAAAGACAAATATCAGTTTTATCTACATGAGTATGTAACATATCTACTTCATCCAGTTTCTAGAGAATGTATATGACTCCATTACTACCTCTTATGATCCCATGAGTTAAAAATACACACCAATTTGGCATACCCCATTGACTTTTGGGAAAATCAACTCCAACAAGATATCACTCCAAGACTGTGGGAAGTCAGAAAAAGTTAAAAAAAAAAAAAAACTCCAGTTGAATGTCACAGTTGTGACTTTATCAAAACCACAAAAGAAGTTCAGTTGCCTCACTGGACACCTTCTGTAAATTGAATATGGGTCCAGTTGCTTCCATGATCCAAGCTAGCTATTCAGATAAAGTATTTGGAAGCTTCTTTATGTTTTCTGACCTTTTATAAAGAACATAAAATGACAACAATGGGTCTTCTATTGGATTTATGTGTTCAACAGTTATTGGGCACTTACTGTGTGTCAGGCATTAAATCAGGTATGGGAAACACAAGCTAATACTAACCTTACCCTTAAATGTCAGCTTAATGTTAGCTGGATGTGGTGGCACATACCTGTAATCTCAGAAATCAAGAGGCAGAGGCAGGAGTATTGCTGCAAGTTTGAGGTGAGTTTGGTCTACATAGTGAGATTCTTTCAAAAATACATGGGGAGGGGGAGAACTTGATGTCTTTATTACAGGTGTGAAATATATTGTGCATAGGATACGCATGGCTTTATCTCCACAGAGAAGATATGGAAGAAGAGATCATGGTGCTACTTGGTATGTGTTGAGGTAGGGAATGCACATGATCCTGCAGAAAGATAGAAGAGAATCACATAGCCACACTGGAGAGTGAAGGTGGTCAGAAAATGCTTCCCAGAAAAAGTAACTCTTGAAGCTGAGACTGGGAAATTCTGTGGAGGAGATGAAGGGAGCCCAGAAGACAGAAATCCAAACAGCATCTTTATGACAAAGCTGATGGAAGAAAAAGATTTCATTTGCAATCAACTGAGCTGGCTAATGCTCTCCACCATATCCAGTCTACCCCAGGAGGTCCCTGGCAGTGTTCTGGGTGTAAAGTTGGGTCTACAGGAGAGAATCTATGTCTTACTCGGGGCCTGAGAGCTGAGAGAAGAAAAAAATCAAAGATATAGCTTTCATAGCTTATTAATAGACTACTCTGCCCAGTTATAAATACAGACCAAAGTCCTTTCCTCACCAATCAGACAATAGGAAGAGTGAATTAATGAGAATAGGGGAGAAGCAAAGAATGTTATATTAGAAAATTTTCTCTACATGAAAATAAGAAGGGTGAAGACTGGACATTCCTCTCTAATCCCATCTAGTTCAACCACCATCATCACTTGTATTTCTATACTAGTTTCTTAATTAATAGTCTTACTTTTTTTTCATTTTTATTTATTTATTTTTTTTTTACAGTCAGTTTGGTACCATTATTAGGCTCATCCGTGACCTACCTCCTCCCCTTGGCCCCTCCTTGTTGAGGTATACGGGTCATGCATTGTGGAGTTAGCCCACAGTTATGGGTAAGCTAAATGTCTCTGCATATCATGACCCAAAATGTGGCTCTGACATTCTTTCCGCCCCCTCTTCCACAAAATTTCCCTGAGCCATGTTGGGTCTGCTTCAGTGATGAGGTGTTGGGGGCCTCTGAGGCTCTGGCTCTCTGATTTGGTAGGAGGTGATTTTTCTCTGTGCTGATCTCCTTCCCCCTTGTGCTGGTATCCGGTTCATCAGGAAAACAGCATCCTTGCTTGTTTCTCCAATTTTTCTTAGTTTCAGCCGGGGCCCTTTTGAGGTATGATGGGGTGGCTCTCTCCTTAGGATCTACATCTATCTGAAAAAGAGAAGCAGATTCTCCAGCGGAGAGTAAGTTAGCATCAGGACAAATATGATAACCCTTTTTTTCATAGAGAATTTAATAGGTGTAGGCCCTCTTGTATCCCACAATTGATGGTAGCTTGATATTGGAGAGTGGGTTTATGTTTGGATATGGTTCTGACTTGTTTCCCAGCTCCAGCTATGGGTCCCATACCAGTGAGGGGATCAGTTAGCCGAATTGACAGCAGTTGGTTCCCCATCATGGCTGTGTGCCACCACTGCACTTGTGTGGGCATCACAACAAGTTATTTGCTGCTAAGTAGGTTAGACCATGCATTGCTTCGACAGATATTGGTCATTTTCCACCAGTCGCCCATGTAGCACCTTCTGGCACTAGATGCGCTGACTGTCTGGGGACTGACTCTCTTCCAACTTCCAGCCATGCCATTCTAATTTGCATGTCAATCACATAAGGTGTCTTCAGCAGTAGGGTCTTATCACTAGCCTTTGGTGGGTCATCAAGTACTCTGACAGAAATCTGTCTGTCTTTTAGGAAACCTTGTAGGTCTCTCTGATCAAAAGCTCATTGTGGATGATAGCTCCATGCTGGTTCTGGGAGTTACAGGTCAGTATCCACTAAGAAAATGAGGAAAAAGATAACTAATATACAAGAGTTAGAGATAAGAGAGAGAGAGAGAGAGAGGGAGAGGGGAAGTGAGGGAGGGAAGATGTAGAAGATTAAGGTTAGTCTTGATCTTACCCTCTCCAGTGTCTTGTGGTTCAGGTGTTCTCTGTAAGGGCCTGGTGAAGGATCAGCCATTTGGTCTGTCTTTTATAGTCTTACTTTATTATGGTTGTACTCCACATAGTTGTCAAACAGTTATTATGATTATTATTATTATTTTAAATGGGCATAATACTATGGACTGAACCACGAAATATGCATAATACTAAGGACTGAATTTGTATATCTAAGTTCAAACCCTCAATGTGACTGTGTTTAGAATATGGAAGCAATTAAGGCCAAATAAGTTCTTAAGTTTGGAGCTTTGAATCAATTAGGACTAATATGCTTAAGAAAAAAATACCAGCAAGCTTGTTTCTCCTCACTCTTTTCCTTTCTCTCCCTGTGTACACACAACTGAAGAACAGTCATGTGAGCACACATCAAGAGGGCAAACCATATACAGCTGAACAGTATATATAACAGTATATATATATATATATATACTGTTATACTATACATATATATATATATATATAAAGGGGTGAGCCATCATTATGGACTCCCCAGACTCCAGAACTGTGAGAGAATACATTTTTCATTGTTTAAGACTCCTGGTCCATACTACTTTGTTATGAAAGCTTGAACTGATACACAGCATAAATTTACTACTGTTACCATGTACAATTCAGTGGCAGTAAGCATATTCACTATTTTACAACCATCACCATCTAAGTCCAGAACCTTTTTAGTCATCCTAAAAGCAAACCCTACATACACTGAGTTGTCATATCCATTTCCCACTTCCTCTAGCCCCTGGTAACTACTAATGTAACTTCTATTTCTGTGTATTTGTATATTCTTAGTAGTTATATAAAGGCAATCACACAGTGTGTGGCCTTCTGTGTTCATTATATATATATAATATATATATATAATATATATAATATTATATATATATATATATATATATATATATTACAGATGGGTGAGATAGGTCTATAAGGGAGTGTAAAGTACTGGTGGACAGGCCACAGGAAGCCTCGAACTCTCCTCAGTACCCTCAGCTAGGTAACCCATGCTCCTCTTGCTTCATGATCCTTCTGCTATAGCATCTGACTCCTGCCACTGTTCTAGGATTGCAGGGCTATACCACCCTGTCCAGCCTGTCTGTCTTCTTTCACTGAGAACCATATTTTCAAGGTTCATAATATTATAACTCTGTGAGGTAGCTTTTATTCTGTGAGGAACTGTAGAACTTTGCCATAGTGGCTGCACCATGCCATATATCCACTAGCAATATATAAGCCTTTCAATTTCTCCAAATTTTGACAACATTTGTTATGTATGAACATCTTATGAAAATGTAAACCTGGTCATTCAGGTGCCTCAGTTTAAACTGAAAGCTACATGCTTTTTTTATGCTCCAAAGTCTAATACATTTAACTGGCCTGTTTCTTCATCTCCATCTTCTATCACTCTCTCCATCATTCTTTGAACAGTAGCCACATGTGTCTTCTAAACTCTCCTTGCTAAATGTTAAGGGCATTCTCAACACACAGACTTCATACCTGCTATTCGCCCAGACTGGAAAAGATCTCTTTTGAAAGGGTCCTGTTCAAGGGAATCTTCCAGAAAACACTGTAAAAGAAGCCCCTACAGACTTCCATGTGCCTCTTATTACCTGCCATCTCCTAACCCTGGTTCACTGCCTTCATAACTCATCTAGATTACTCACCTTCATAACTTCCAGATCTAAACTTCATTGCTGCCTGTGTACTCTCTTCATCTACTGGAACATGAACTTAGCTGAAAGCACAAACTTCCCTACTTTTATGCTCACTGCTGTATCCTCAATCACCACAAAGTGTCTGCAGCAGAGTTAACACTCCACATTCATTCAGGAATCAAGTACTTAGTCAATGAATGAACAAATGCATTCCAGCTAAAAGAAGAATTGCAGTCAAAGATGTAAACTAAGCACTTCAGTGAGTTCTATTAAGCACAAGAAATTTTTATTTTGTTTTGAGACAAGGTCTCACTCAGTAAGCCAGGCTCTCCTGGAGCTCATTATATAGCCTCAGACTCATAGTAATCCTCCAACCTCAGCCTCCTGAATGCTAAGTTTACAGGTGAATCACTATACATGCTAAGCACAGGCTGTATTAGATGACTGGGTGTCTGCTTTAGGAATAGTAAAAGTTGAAAATAAACATCCAGTTTGAGACAGAGATTCAATCTTATGGGCTACTCTAGATGCTTGAGGGAAGGAATGAAGATCCTCTGCACTCTGGTCTGACTCTTTAGTGACAACTGAGGTGGTACTTTTTGCCAGAACATAGAAAAAAGGAATGGAAAGAAACAAATTTGGATTTGGAATGAGCTTAGCTTGAGTTTTTCTAGGACAAAAAAAAATCAAGTTGACCCATCAATATATAATTCTCAAATCCAGAAAAAGGGAAAAGAGTAAGGAGGGATGAGAAGGGAAGAGAAGAAAGGAAGGGAAGAGGAGAGGAGAGAAGGAAATGAAAGGGGAGATGAAAGAAGGGGAGGGAAAGGTAGGATAAGGGAAGGAAGGCATGAGAAAGGGGGGTTTTACTGGGGGAGTCAGGCTATTTTTGTAAATATTTTGAATTTATTTATTTGATAGAGAAAGAGGCAGAGAGAAAGAAAGAGAGAGAGATAATGGGTGCACCAGGGCCTCTAGCCACTGAAACAAACTCCAGACACATGCACCACCTTGTACATCTGGCTTATTTGGATACTGGGGAATTGAACCTGGGTCCTCTGGCTTTTCAGGCAAACACCTTAACAATTAAGCCATCTCTCTTGCCCAGGATATATTTTTTAAGTAGAAAAGGTCATGGATTTTGAGGAATCCACCCAGTGAGATTCTAAAATATCATTTGAATCTGGGAATGGTTGATATTTACAAAGCAATTGCACAAGGGACTTTTTCAAGGACCTGAGGAGTATCTGGTGATATATATAAGAGAAAGTCTAGAAGCTTCTGGCATAACAGGATCCCAGAGCTAGGCAATTTTTACATCATTACTAGGTCCCAGAGCCTTCACTGAGTTTAATGTAATTTATATCTCAAATATCCAATTTATATATAAAACTCACTGATAATTTCTCCATAAAGAAAAACCTCCCTCCACCCATGACCAGAAAATACAACCTAAAATATTAATTTCCTGCCCAATGTCATCAGAAAACTTGAGAAAATTGGGGCAGAAGTACTAACTTCCTTCTACTCCAGAAATATGTCTCCCTTTGAAGTCTGAGGCCCTTATTCTAGAATAAGAATAACATTTTAAATGTGGAATACATAAAGAAGTCATTAGTTATTATCCCCATTTTTCATCTTTGGTTAAAAGAACTTTTCAAAAAAGAACAAGACACCACCATATATGGAACCAAGTTCTCTCTCCACTTAACTAGTATGCCTAGTCCAGAACATACACATTTGATTTGTTAAGAGACCATCATGTATCCCAGTGGTTAAACAGGTGGAAATGTTCAAGGAGAAGGCCAACATCTGTGATAGATTAAATACTAGCATGTGTGCTTTGCTTCAAACCTTCTAACTGACTAAAAACCAAGGCCAGGCATGCAGCCATCCAAACCCAGCGTTCCCTAGACAGATCCCTGGGGTTTCTGACCACTCTGTTCTCATTTCAAATGTTTTTATAGCGATGATAAACTGACCCCCAAATAGAAAGGTGCCAGAACACATGGTCTCTGTTACTGAAGAATATGTTCAGATGTGTTTCTGTCATAAATACACACCCCACATCCTGTGATTGCTCTACAGTGTTGTTAAAAACCCAAGAGGGTACATGGTTGGAGAATCAGAGGCCAATTAACCCCAGCAAGAGAGATACCATCCAATGGAAAATTAGGTATTTCTGATTGTCTGAGATACATTTAGACAGGAATTTCTAGGATCCTGACAACATATTTCATAGGTTATGCTGAGGGGGATGACTTCAACTTTCAGAGGGGGCTTTCTCCAGTGTTTCATGGCTTGACTTTAGTCCCTGGGGAGAATAAAACTTGCATGTAGGTAGATCTGATTACTTTACATGAACTCACACCAATGCACTAACCAGCCATAAAGGTTGGTATAAGAGCTCTAGGATCAATCCAACTCACCATGCCCACATTCTAAGAGGCCACTTGAAGAAGTCTAGGAATCAGGAAGTGGCACAATGCAACAGAGTTAATGGGAATTCAGCTCTGCCATTTGCCATGAATCCCATATTTTTTCCACAGTGTCTGTCCCTTTGGATAATAAGTATTTTGCAGAATTATTTCAAGAATTAGAACCAATTGACATGTTAACTGCTAAGCAATCCTGACTCTTCATGGTAGCTCTTCTAATCCAGTCCACTGTCAGAGAACCAGAAATAGATAATTAGTCTGCAAAGAAGGAAGAATGTTTCCAGGGGCAAGAAGTAACATGTTCTCACTCAGCTTGAAATCCAACTTGAGGACATTCCAGTAAAGATGAAAACATTACAGGGAATCTCCTTAAGGAGGAAAATAGGTTATAATCTTCCCTACATGCTCGCTCGCTCTCGCTCTCTCTCTCTCTCTCTCTCTCTCTCTCTCTCTCTCTTTCTCTCTCTTCGCAACTGTGCAATCAGCAAATGTGCTGGTATTAAAGTGACAGTCACTGTAGCAACAGGATCTGGTGCCCAGCAGAGGCCCCCATTTGCTGTGAAATTATAATGCCTCAGCTCATATTTCCCAGCATACTAATGATTCCCTGGATTGTCATTAGTTAATCCAGAACAAACAGTGGGAAAACTTCATGACATGTCAGAGGAAACTACCAAATGAACTTGAACTGAACCACCCCATCTTTCTAAGGAATGTCATGCAGTTGTGAATGAAACAATATCAGCTCATACCAGTGCTGAGGGCAGACACAAAGCATGGAATTCAGTGTGGCTAATTCCCCAGAAGAGATTTCACAAGGTCTGAAATCTTCCAAAGCATGAAAATCACATGAGTTTTAATTAAAAGGAAGTCAGGCACAATGTGTGGAAGGTCTTGGGAGAGCTGGCTGGCTGCCCAGGCCCTCAAATGTGTTGGTTTGTGCAACCAGACCAGCAAGTACATGCAAATGCAGCAACAGAGCAAGATGAGGTTAGGGACATGAAACTGTAAACAATGGGCATAGAGGCAATTATCAAGGAAGGTGTTCCTTATAACCCTATTGTTGAAGAAAGGATTGAAAAGGAAGAATCAGTTTTCCAGTCCAAATCTCAGAGCAGAAAGCTCTTTCTACCCAACCTCTGACAAGCAGCTCAGTTACCAGCACTGGGATGGCACATGTGGTAGGTTCCAAAGAAGCCCAGCCCTTCCCTGAAATACAGCCTAAAGTCTGATTTGGAAAGTAAAAAATGGTCCTCATGAAAAAAAAATTTACCCTTGTTGAATTGTGTGGCTTTCAAAATTCAGGTCCATGTTTCATTCATTGTTTAACCTACAGCCCTTGTCTTGTTATCATGTGTGTGGCTAAGTGGATGGAAAGCTAAGTTCAAAACCAAGCTAAATGGACCATATATGAGAGTTAAGGACTGAGGGTATAGATCAGTGGTTCAGCACTTACCTGGCACATGTGAGGTCCTGAGTTTGATCCCCAGCTCTGTTCAAAAATAATGAAATTAAATTAAAAAGGGAAATAAGGAGAGAGCTTGATGTAGAAACAGATGGTTAATTGAGTAATCCCAGAGAATATAAAAAGACAATAGGATGTAATAGACAAAAAAGAACATTCCAGAAAAAAAGGGACAGCACAAGACATAGTATAAGAAGTTAGAATCCCATGTGTTCATCTGAATTACTGTTTCTTAATGTGTGGTCCTCAGACCACCCACAATGGATTTTGGCTTCAGTCACTGAATACAAATGACCTGAATATAGAATCCAGAAATTTACATTTCTAATAAGTGCCTAAGCTATTTTATTAATGCACATAAAGGATGAGCTGGCTTAGAGAAATTCAGATTTAAGCAAATACATATTCTTCCCTTAAAGGAAGGAAGAAAGAAGATAGGTAGAGAAGAATATGAGGAAGTAAGGAAAGGAAGGAGGAAAAAGGAGGGAAGGAGAGAGAGTTTAAAAACTATATAGAAAGCAATTCTGGGAAAGGAGTTAGAGACCACCCACCCACAGGTCTGGGAAGGGCTTACTGTGTGACACTGAGATCAGACAGGACACCAGTGGCACAGGCCAGACAACAAAGAACCCCTGAGCCCTCTATGAGCAGACTTTTACTCTATCCTAGGAGCCCCATAAAGCACCAGTGTAGGTCCCTGATTCAGAAAGCAACTGTGTCTCAACTTTTCAAATACTCTGTGAGATAGTATGGTGGAAAATCTAGGCAGGCAAGATGGCTCAGAACATGATTCCATTGAGAGAGAAAGTCTCTGAGGGCTTGAATCGGGAGGGTAGAATTCTAAAGGAACTAGAGAACTAGATTATCTAGTAATATAGTAATATACTGCTAACGCTTCTCAACTTATATGAACAGCAACCATCCTGAGAAGAAAGGGGCCTGTTCCTCTGAGACCTATCTATCCACTTCCCCATCTACCTCTCCTATAAGTCCATGGCCTTGTTTAATCCCTTTCTTCTTCCTCCTCTGCCTGTTCTTTCTCTAACTCCAACAAGCATCATTAAGCACTTTAACAAAACATTCACATCATTGCCCATCCCTGACATTAATAATGCCTTAGAAAAATTATCTCTGTCCCTCTCTTCTCCTACTCTTGGTTATCTTCCTCTGTCTTGTCATTCTGTCAGCATGGCTCTGTTCCCTCCAGTAACATCATAACTGCTGAATCTGACAGGCATTTATTTCTTCAATGCCCTCTCCCTCTGATACTCACTTTCTGTTCTTGAACTTGTCTCCTCACTTGCCTTCCATGTTGCCACTATCATGGTTTTCTCTAAACTTAGTTTGAAAGGAAACTAATGTTTCATGTTCTTCTTATTTTCTAATGCTTTAAATACATTTATTTCAATTGTTTCTCATTTTGTCATCATAGAGCATCTATTCTTTCCTCGCGTACCTAATTTTCTTGAGTAAGTTCATCCAGCATCTGTTACTCTTGCATGAGCAAAAAAAATTACCTGAATATTTAGAAGCTTACAAACAACAATTTTATTATTCTCACAGATGAGGTGGATGAAGAATCCAGAAAGGGTACAGTGAGTATGTTTCTTCTTTATCCAAAACATCTGGGATCTGAGCTGAGACAACTCAAGCTGGGATAACATGCTGGCTAAAACAGATTGATGGACTAAATGTCCACATCTCCTGAAATTCATACATTGAATCCCTATTCTCCAAAGGAAAAGTTTTGGGAGGTAATTAGATTTGAATGAGGTCTTGAAGGTGGGGTGCTCTATTGAGATCTGTGTCCTTATAAGAAGAAGAAAAAGGTAGGTTTTCCTCTCTAAGATTACAAAGAAAGAGATCATTTGCAAAGCAAGAAGTGATTGTGTCATTCTTATTCTATCCCTCTTGTTTCCCTTAAAGGAAGGCAAAAAGAAGAAGAAGGAGGAGGAGGAGGAGGAAGAGGAGGAGGAGGGGGGAAGGGGGAGGAGAAAAGGAAATGAACAATGAATACATCATGCAAAAAGAACCTCTTCTTATAATAATACCCAAACCAGAACAGAACCACTGGGATGGGGCTGGTGCTTCTCCCTTCAAATAACCCTTCCCTGCCACTCTCACTTCTCCTTGGCAGTCACCTTCCAATACTTTCCTATTGACCTCAGTGAACACAGGGTGTAGGACAAATGTCCACTTCATAACCCTATTTTCTACTCTCTCTTCAAAGCCTTAAGAACTTCTGTTAATGTTGTATTAATCCTACCTACATCCAAATTACAATTTCTTAAACTGGGGTTCATCCTCCCATATGGAATCATGTGACTGAGTGTGGGGATTGGGAAAAAATAAATTGGCAATAGTAAAAGTTTCTGAATATGACATGACCAAAAATGAATTGAAGATCAAATGCAAAGTGAATCTGAAGTGTTACTGGCAACACTCAACTATGTTGCACCCTGTGACTTCCCCTTGATTCTGAATGGACCTGTGCCCTTTGCACTGTGCATGCAGCCATGCGGGCATGCCACCCTACACCAATGGGCACACTGTCTGAGGTGCCTTAGCTCAGAGTTGAGGCTATTGTATGTTATTAATTGCAGAGATTGTAGTGTACATAGCTTTTTCTTCCACTAGGAACATAATGGCTTAATGATAGAAAACAAAGACTTTTAATATTTTTCTATTGTAATTCCTCACCATGTAGGAATCAAATTAGTATACCTTTGGGTTGCATTGTATTAGAATGTTTGGTTTTAGTATTACTATCTGAGTTGTTGACTTGAATGTTATTTTTAAAATCATGGACAGGGGTCTGGAGAGATGGCTTAAGTGCTTAAGTGGTTAAGTGCTTGCCTGTGAAGCCTAAGGACCCTGGTTCGAGGCTCAATTCCCTGGGACCCACATAAGCCAGATGCACAAGGTGGCACATGCATCTGGAGTTCGTTTGCAGTGGCTGGAGGCCCTGGTGCACCCATTCTCTCTCTATCTATCTGCCTCTTTCTCTGTCTGTCATTCTCAAATAAATATCTAAAAAATCATGGACATAATTGCCAATAAATTCTGAAATGGTTCTAAGCCTTTAATACTACATATTTATGGGAAGCAACATTCTCAGCATTGATGATGATAAAATTAAAATAGCAGTCAATGATGAAATCCTGCATTCTGTAGCATCAAATAATGAGCAAAGATTTAATTCTTCAAGTAAAAATAGGTAAGCATGTTTCATTACTATGCAAACTTATTTTCATCTTTAATACGTGGTAAAATTAAATGTTACTAAAGAATTGTTTTAAAGAAACTTTTCTTGGGGACTGGAGATATGGCTTCGTGGTTAAGGCACTTGCCTGCAAAGCCTAAGGACCCAGGTTTGATTCTCTAGGTCCCATGTAAGCCAGATGCACTTGGTGGCACATGCATCTGGAGTGCATTTGCAGTGGCTAGAGGCCCTGATGCACCCATTCTCTTGCTCTCTCTTTCTCTCTCCCTCTCTCTCTGTTTCTAATAAATAACTTTAAAAAATATTTTAAGTAAATAAAATACCTTTTCTTGGCCAGGCATGGTGGCGCATACCTTTAATCCCAGCACTTGGGAGGCAGAGGTAGGAGGAATGCTGTGAGTTCAAGGCCACCCTGAGACTACATAGTGAATTCCAGGTTAGCCTGGGCTAGAGCAAAACCCTACCTTGAAAAACAAAATATAATATAAAATAAAATAATAATAAAATAACTTTTCTTATGATTTATTACTCAATATTTGATTTATAAACTATTTTATATACTTATGTACCCAAGTCACTTGAACATTTGTCAAGTAAAAAGAGGTTATGAGTGGAAAAGTTTAAGAAGCCCTAATCAAAATGAACAGTAAAAAGTTAAAAAGTATCATATAACCAGCCTGATCTAGAAGCCAGCTCTTAAGATCTGATATGAAAAATTTATGGTGACAATTATAACATCAAATAACTTTTTTCTAATGAGAGATGTGTGTATGCACACATATGTATGTACCATGCGGATAACAGCCAGTGACTGACTGGGGAAATATGCTCTGCAATACAGTCAGCCTAAATAGGACAAAATTAACAGAACATATTATGTATATTTCCCTAATAATACAATATATAAGGGATACTGAAAAACATCTGAAACTAGAATAGTGCTTAACCCTTGAGTCTTTTTATAATGCACAACAGTGGGCAGGCTTCTATACTGGTCCTGTGATTGGCACTTCGCTGGATTGACCCATTTTATTTACAAGTTCTTGAATCACCCTTCCCTTTTTCTTGTCAATCTTCAAAGAGCATGCAAACAGACTGTTTAATTGAAATATGCTGATAGATCTGGACCAATATGGCCTATCCTATAGGGAAGTAAGTCTAAGAGTCTCATTTTGGTTTTTGTTTGTTTGTTTGTATTTTAAGCATCCTATGCTTTCCTGCTCCAGCATCCTTGCCTCTCTGCTTAGGAATCAGAGTATCTTCACCCATAGCACCAGAAACACTTGACGCCATGTTAAAACTGCAGCAGGCCCTACCCAGGCTCTTCTTACATCAGGCAGACACTGAAGTGGGGATGGATTGGATTTTTTTTTCATTTTACTTCCATTACTTTTAACATTTTATTTATTTATTTATTTGAGAGAGAGTCGGGGCAGATAGAGAGAAAGAGAGAATGGGTATGCCAGGGCTTTTAGCCACAGCAAAGGACTCCAGACATATCGCCCCCTTGTGCATCTGGCTTACGTGGGTCCTGAGGAATTGAACCGTGGTCCTTAGGCTTCGCAGGTAAATGCCTTAACCACTAAGCCATTTCCCCGGCCCCCATTATTTATTAACTACACAATCTTATGCAAGTTATCAGCTTCTTAAAAAGTATTCCCTAGCCTTAAAAAAAAAAAAACAGATGAATAATAGCATCCTGATGGACTGGTCCAGATGAACTAGAGACATGCTAAGCAACCACTACAGTACCTGGACTACAGAGATGCTGGGCAAATACTTGTCCATCTCCCCTGTGGCAGTTTCACCCAAGATGCAGACCTTCCAGGTCCCTTTGACTCACACTCCCCTGAGTACCCTCATTCTGGCTACAGGTCCAAACAGAGCAATTTCACCTCCAAGGTCACTGTCACACTTGACTCCATGTGTCAAAAAGGTGTAAAGACTGAATCTGAGTGAAGTGACAATTGCCCTACTCAAAACTATATGTATGTTTTGAGTATATTGATGAATTGTCCATTCATACACACTTCTAGATGATTCATTGGGTTGAGTATATGCATATTTTCACTTTTACAGTTTTAAATTACAAATTTTAAATATATTTATAAATCTACTATTGTACATTACATATACACATATATACACATAAATGTATATGAATGTGTGCATATATTTTAATCCCAGAATCGCTTAATATTTACTGAGAATTTATGCTATAGCCAGGCACTGCACAGAAGTAGTTATTTCTCCAATACTCTCACAATACTCCTTTAAGTACATAATTTACAGACAAAGAAACTAAAGCATTTGACTTTAAATTTGCCAAAGTCACATAGCTAGTAAGAAAATATTAACGAACTCAAAACTGCTTGAATTACTAAGTGCAGTGCTGTCTTCTTGTTTCACTTTTATTGAAAGCACGGAGGTGTGGTTAGGCTCCTTTTAACTTCCATAAAGTGCTCTGTTGAGCTCCAAGTAAACAAGAGGACAGGTGTTACTTTAAGAGGATGATGGAAGCAGTAACCCGAAGCCTCCTCCAGCGCGCCTCCAGGAGGGGTCCCCTGGCTGCAACCAGCGGGGCGGCTGTGATCTTCGTGGGCCAGGCGCATCTCAATTCCAAAGTTGGAGCTCTCCTTGGTGGGAGGGGGTGGGGAGGAGGGAGACCAGTGACGTCACTCCTCAGCGGGCATAAAGTTCTCCCCCTACCCCCGCGGCACTCCAGGCTAGGTCGCTGCCCCGAGAGCAGGGTAGGTTGTCCCGCTTAGGGACACTCGTGTGCAGAGCCACCCACCCATCCATCGCTGCGACCCACTCACAGGACTGCCACGCCAGGAGGCACCATGCCCCAAGACGTGGTCCTCCCTGGCCCTGCGCCCTGGGGCTTCAGACTCTCGGGGGGCATAGACTTCAACCAGCCTTTGGTCATCACCAGGGTAGGTGTTTTGGGTTCTTGCTTTTGCTAGGTTAGCGGGCGTCCCAGGGGAGGGGAGAGTGACCAGGGAGCGGGAGGAGGGCTGCAAGGTCATGCGGGGCGTGGGCTTCTGGCTTCTGGCTTCTGCTGGACAACCGCAACTCGGCAGTTGAAGTTTGGAGGATGCAAAGCAGTTTTGAGATTTTTTTTTATTTTTTTTTTTTTTGTTTATTTATTTATTTGAGAGCAACAGACAGAGTGAGAAAGAGGCAGAGAGAGAGACACAGAGAGAATGGGCACGCCAGGGCCTCCAGCCACTGCAAACGAACTCCAGACGCATGTGCCCCCTTGTGCATCTACGCATGTGCCCCCTTGTGCATCTGGCTAACGTGGGTCCTGGGGAGTTGAGCCTCGAACCGGGGTCCTTAGGCTTGACAGGCAAGCGCTTAACCGCTAAGCCATCTCTCCAGCCCAGTTTTGAGATTTAACCAAGTCAGCTCCAAAGCTCGCTGCATCTTCTTGGTCCCCATCTACTCTCCAGGAGATGTCATCTGACAGCGCGATGTCCCTGGGCTCCAAGGATGCAAGAGCTAAGGAAGCCTGCTTGCTCTCCTCACCGAACCCCCTTCAGTAATAAACAGACCGGGCCCAGGACTGACATCCGAGCACTTTTCTTGTCCTATAAAAACTTGAAGCCGGGCGTGGTGGCGTACGCCTTTAATCCCAGCACTCTGGAGACAGCGGTAGGAGGATTGCTGAGTACAAGGCCACCCTGAGACTAGACTACATAGTGAATTCCAGGTCACCCTGGGCTAGAGACCCTCCTCGAAAAAAAAAAAAAAAAAACTTGAGTAGGGCGCTATTCTCAAGGCACAACAATTGGCCAATTTGGAAGGTTTATATTAGTCCAGACAAGGAAAATATTACTTGTGCGTGTTCCTTGGTTTCCGGGCATTTTTGTATAAATATTTTCAGAAGCTAGGAACTTGGCTGAGGAAGCATTCATAATTCAAACTAAAACAAAACCTGTCTGATAGTTTTTACCTGATAGAAAGCAACCACTCAGACTGGTGACGCTGATTGTCTAAGACAAACTTTACTTAATTCTGTCTAAAAGCAGTACTTATCTAGAAAAAAAAAAAAAAGGAAAGAAAGCAAAAATGAACCCCAGGGTTCCTCTCCTGCCTACAGACTCCTAGAATTTACTATAAATCATTATTTGATGTAGGTGATTTTTTTCTAACACAAGTATTTTTCTTAATAGAAAAGTGCTTATTTCGATTACTATATATAGATCATTATAAACCTTAATGCACAAACTGTCACAATGTTATGCTCTTATATTCCAAATGTTATACTTTTTCTTACTGCTCATACTGTATTTTATAAATGTATATTTTACAATGTGACCACTAGCAGGTTTTGAATAAGGCAAAAAATTCTTTTAAATTCTGTCTAATTTATGTATGTCTATACCATTTGGGAAACAAAGTCCTTTTTAAAATACACCAAAATGTGTATTATACACATATATACAATAGTCATATTAAGCTTTGCTTTACATTTTTAAAAAACATATAAACACATCTGACATGTGTTTTTATGAGACATGAAAACTTAACATACCCCCAGAAATGTTCCTAAATTAAGCAGAAAATGCTTCTGTGATCTGGGCCAAGCAATTCCTTTAATAGATTTGCTAAAGAAAACTGTTTCCATTATCTTTACTAAGAAATATGTTTAGTTTATAGAGTGTAACTTTTACTTATGTATACTACATTAAAAAAAGGTTTTTGAATCCTAACAAAAAGTAAATCCCATTTAGATTAAATCCTAAGGAAATAAGTGGAGTTGGGAACATGGTTCAGCAATTAAAAGGACTTGCCTACAAAGCCTTCCCTCCAGATTCAATTCCCAAGCCATCCACATGAGCTGGATGCAAAAAGCCACACAAGCATTTGGTGTTCATTCACAGTGGCAAGAGGTCCTTGTACACACACACACACACACACACACACACACTAATTTTGTTTTTAAAAAATAATACTGGGGGCTGGAGAGATGGCTTAGCGGTTAAGCACTTGCCTGTGAAGCCTAAGGACTCTGGTTCAAGGCTCAATTCCCCAGGACCCACATTAGTCAGATGCACAAGGGGGCGCTCACGTCTGGAGTTCATTTGCAGTGGCTGGAGGCCCTGGTGCGCCCATTTTCTCTCTCTCTCTGTCGTGCTTAAGTAAATAAAGAAAAATAAAAGAATAAATAAATAAAAATAATACTGGTAGGAAAAGAAATAATTGTATCACAAAAGCCTTTGAAGGATTTATAAAAGAAATGTATTACTATTTCTCTGTATGTAATATGTCAGCATAATAAGTCATGTTTGGAATTTTCAGTTACTGGTTTAGTCTAAGTATTGTTTAAAGCAATACATCTGCATTTGGATTACAGAAGCTATTGGTAAATGTGTTTGATATAATTACAATTTTTATTTTAAAAATCATTCTGGCTGGGTGTGGTGGTGTATGCCTTTAATTCCAGCACTTGGGAGGCAGAGGTAGGAGGATCACTGTGAGTTCAAGGCCACCCTGAGACTATATAGTGAATACCAGGTCAGCCTGGGCCAGAGTGAGACCCTACCTCAAAAAAAAAAAAAAAATCATTCTGTCATGAGTTTCCAACTCCTCTAATTTGTGCTACAAACTATGACATTTGATTCAATAATAGTGCAGACCAGACATTACTTAAAATATACTATTTGGGTCATTTTAGCTGTAGGACAAAAGGTGAATTGTTTTGTATCCCAAGTGTCTTTAAAAGGCGGGGCATGGTGGCACATACCTTTAATACCAGCACTAGGGAGGCAGAGGTAGATAGACTGGTGTAAGTTCGAGGCCACCCTGAGACTACATAGTGAATTTCAGGTCAACCCGGGCTAGAGTCAAACCCTACCTCAAAAAAACAAACAAAAAAAGTGTGACTAAGGCTGTGAGTTTACTGTTATACTCTTGTAGGTCATGCATTCTTTTAAGCTCTCTACATTCACAGGATCACTTAAATGTTACAGCAGCCCTAGAAGAGCAATAAGGAGTAG
This sequence comes from Dipus sagitta, assembly GCA_036346955.1. NCBI lineage: Eukaryota > Metazoa > Chordata > Mammalia > Rodentia > Dipodidae > Dipus > Dipus sagitta. Next base: position 213,817,643 of record CM070770.1, read on the forward strand.
GCTCTCCTTTTGCAAATGAGAAGAATGGGACTTTAAGATGATTCCATGTGAAGAGGCAGGATTTGATGTCCACTACGTCCCATCCCTATGCTCTAAAGTCCACATATGTGAACCGTGCCACTTACTGCTCTGATGTTTCTAGTATGTGCTTTATGCTGTATAATGTGTGAGAGGATCCTCGTGATCCTGTATTTTTAAGATCTATCCTTTCCATTCTTTCAAGCACCATCTTCTTTCAAGATATCATAAATTCACACCTAGAATGTTTGCTTTCCTTCTCCAATTCAGCCTGCATATTCATATAATCCATTATTGAAAAACAGAAGGTAAATCCATCTCTCCTGTCCTTAAGCTTTCTTCAGTGCATTGCCAGCCTATAGAGAACAGCCTGTGATCTTCAGCATGGCTTTTTGCCACCTACTGCAGCTTCAGTTCTTCCCTCTCTTCCTTCTCTCTCGTTTTCCCCATCTTGCACTATACATGAACAGTGGTGTCCTTCTCTGGTCTGCTTATGATTTCCCAGTATATCTGTGCTTCTGATATACATCACTTTCTCCCAGAATTATTTTCCCCACCCCTACCCCATGATAATCTATGCTTATGGAAACTTGTTCAAATACTCTTCACCAAGCTTTCTTGTAATTATGATCACTCCATCCATTTAGTGATCATAGCTTTCTCTTTATTGTCAGGTCGATGCTGCAGATATCTAAGGATGCCTGTGTCTCTCCCCATCATATGCTCCCTGAGGGCAGATAGCAGTGTCTAGTACATCATGTATGTTATAGAATATATACATAATGTAAATGACTAAATTGTTCACCTTTAATAAAACTTTATTTCCATAAATAGGCTTAAGTTGAGCTCTCAAAATATTCCATAGTAAAGATAAATACGAGTTGTTCTATTAGTTTTACCTGTTTTAGATAAATTTAAGCATACAAAGAGTTAAAATACTGATAACAAATGCAATGTCACAAAAAGTTCCACAGATGAGAGGTATTTCCTCAAGTCAATTAAAACTCAGTTTTGTCTTCCAACAAGACAGTTTCCCTTCTGTCCTGCACCATGCAAATGCAGACTTGCAGAGGATTCTCCACTAATGATGGTGCCATTCCAAAAGGATGTAAGAGTGATATGCCATAAGTTTCAAACATACTTAGAATTTTGATCTTCACCAGAGCTAGCAATAAGCAGTGTGCTACTCTGTCTTAATGCTGGGCAGTGGCAGCAAGCCACAGCTGGAAGTCAGCCACATGGTCAAGAGAGTGGACAACTATAGTGTCCCATACTACTATGAGTTATGATGTTCATGAGGTTAGATATATTATTCCTTTTGTTTGAATATATTTTCTTTTTTTTTTTTTTTTTTTTTGGTTTTTCGAGGTAGGGTCTCACTCTAGCCCAGGCTGACCTGGAATTCACAATGGAGTCTCAGGGTGGCCTCGAACTCACGGCGATCCTCCTACCTCTGCCTCCCGAGTGCTGGGATTAAAGGCGTGCGCCACCACGCCCGGCTTGAATATATTTTCAACTACATAAAGAGGTTGCAGTCTGTCACGAGATAACTTTATCATATTGAATTGAGGAGCATCCACACAGCAATGAAAATGGTGAAGCTCCAACCAGACGGTGACAAAGGTAACTCTCTCCATCAGTTGAAATTACAGCTCACAAAACCTTCCATCCCTTAACTCATTCTGTCACCGTGATGCAAAATAGACAATAAAGAGAGAATGGTTATTTCAAATACCAGATGTAATCTCCATATTTCAAAGAATAAAGTTTAAGGTTTCTCTTACACTTTTTCACTCCTCCCTTCTTCCTATTCATAGCACTAAAACCATTGTAACTGGGAATGCTGTATGGAGTTGAGTACCAACATAGAGAGTGTTAATATATTCTTCATTTTTGCAGATTCTCACATAAAAAAAGCATATCACTTCAAGAAAAACTACATTAGCAATTTGAACTCTTAGGAAGGAATGTTTACAGTGAATATAGTCCTTTCCCAGGCTAAAACAAGCGTATTAGAAATGTTTATGCAAATAAAAACCTATATAATTTTGTGCTAGCAAAGACTATGTCTAAGTAGAAATACTGATTCATATGTCCATAATATTGATATATCCAACAATTTATTATTACACACTAAATGGCCTATATGTGAAAGGCAGTGTAGTACTTGTAGACATAATTCCCTGGTTCCCCTCTTAGAGATTCTGATTTTTGGTTCTAGAGAAGCATGGAGATTTTATGTTCAATAAAGAGCCCAGGTGATTCTTGTCATCAGGCAAGTTAGAAAACATGATGTTGATTGATGGACTGCTTTGGGTTCAAGGGAGAGACCCTGCCTCAGTAAATAAAGTGGAGGCATACATACACACGCCACACATATGCACACACAAATGCATGCCACATGTACACACAAAGGAGAGAGAGAACTAGGATAGTAAAGAAAGGCTTCATATTTTCTTTTCTGTCTCTCGGTACCTGATTTTTTATTCTTTATCCTTCCCTTTGTGAAGGCCCCAAAACAACTATTACCAGGTTGAATTTAAAGTCAGAAGAGGATTCTGGCCATCACTGCCAGCCATCTTCCCTAATTCACTTCTGAAACCCCTGGTGACATCCTCTACACCTGTTCTCAGCTCATCAGGAAGGCATGGGCTTCCCTTGCTTGGAAAAGGGAAACAGTTTCTTATTCAGCCTACCCTAGAGAGTTATTGGAAATGTAATGTTTGCAGAGGTAGCATTTTGCATAAAGATTAAGACAACATTCTTGTCAGGGTGTGGTGGCACACACCTTTAATCCCAGCACTTGGGAGGCAGAGGTAGGAGGATCGCCATGAGTTCAAAGCCACCCTGAGACTACATAGTGAATTCCAGGTGAGCCTGGACTAGAGTAAGACCCTACCTCAAAAAAAAAAAAAAATTAAAAAAGAGATGGAATTCTTAACTTTTGTATTAATACTATTAATAAATTTCAGCAATATTTGGTATATAAGATACTCTACTTCAATGTTAAACTACTCATATATAAGCTCAATATCTATTATGTAGATATTCAAGTTCTAGTATTTGTTTAAATGTGTATATGAACACATACACACAGCCCTATCTTCCCTTCATTATGACCAAAGCTAAGAAACAAACAAGTTAAGCTTTTCAATACCAGGAGTGAGTGTTATACAACTTAAATCCATTCATGTGTATTAGTAAAGCTAAGAGAGGCTTCACAAACACATTAAGCCTCATTTTCTCATGTTTTAACCCAAAGAAAAGCAACCTGGTCTTAAAAGTTTAAAAATAGAAAATACTAACTTTAACATTCTAAATCAAGAGAAAATTAAATTATTTTATCCCTGAGAGGCCCATTGTGGATGGAAACTTTTGTTCTACTAGAAAAACTTCCAAATGGAAGGAAATTATAAAATTCCTCCAAGGGTAGAATGTACTAATACCCAGTTGTCCTTACCCAGCTTATATCAACTGTTCCCACTGGAAAATAATCATGATTCCTACAGTAAGATGATACCAGAAATAAGCCATGTGTAATAAACATTCTAGAAATGAGACTGGAGATCTAGGACACATGAGGATTTATTATTTTAGCAATTTTATTTATTTAGATGAACTTGGACCCCTCTTGGAGGAATAAAATTAAATAGAATAGACAGCTAGAACAAACTAATAGAGAAAAAAATAATGATTGATCCTAAAGAATTTTATTAAGAAAAATATGGTTAATTCCTGAAGTAATTTGGGGTTTAAATTAAGTCTCACCTGTTACTCTGCTCTAAGTATTACAAATTTCAAACATAGCAATTATATATTCACATTAATAACCATAATCTGAGTACCAGCTCATTTTGTTTTGTAAGCTCCATTTTAAGTAGCCTTTTCATTCATTTTGCCATAATAAATTCTAAACAATGGCATATACACTATAAAACACCAGAAATACACTTATGATGAGATTATAGCCCAATAAAACAAATGTAATAAGTTTAAAATGCATTTTGATACATGTAACATACCAAAAATGATAGCTTAGCAACAGAGTACACTATAGAATATTTGTTGTTTACTCTCATGATCAAGTGGCTAGCTGAGAGCTGAGGTTTGCCGCTACCTCTCAGCATCTTGGGAGATTATCATAGTACAAATTACTATCTCAGGAAAATATCACACTTCAAAACTCCATGTATGGCTCCTACTAAGTATGCATATAATTTTACTCCATGGTAAAGATGAAAATTCACTAGTCAAACCATTGTTAAGTTGGAGAACTTCCAAGCTAGTTGAAAAAACAGATAATATACAAATAAATAAACAAATATAAATTACAAGTGAAATTCTTGGAGGAAACAAACAGGGTGTGAAGACATGAAATATGGAAGGAGGGACTAGAGAAGCTACTTCAGAAGTGTCAGTGCACTGGGTGTGTGGTGGCGCACCCCTTTAGTCCGAGCACTCGGGAGGCAGAGGTAGGAGGATCACCATGAGTTCAAGGTCACCCTGAGACTACATAGTGAATTCCAGGTCAGCCTGGACTAGAGTGAGACCCTACCTCAAAAAAAAAAAAAAAAAAAAGAAAGAAAGAAAGAAAGAAAGAAAGAAAAAAACAGAAGTGTCAGTGAGTCTCCCTAAAAATGCAACATTGTTGCAGCCTCGACTACAGAATAAGAAGGAGCCACTGATTGAATAGAGGGAAAGCATTTGAGGTAGAAGGAGCCATGCATGGAAAGCTTCAGGAGTACAAGATCCTGCCACTTGAGTGAGAAATCGAAAGGACATTAAAGGCTCCTGCCCCTTGATGAAGGGCAGCAAGGAACGGTGTGAAATGATATTAGAAAGTTAGTCTAGGAGAGATCCGTGGGAGGACCATGCATATGTAAATAGTGTGGAATTGCCCAGAAAATAATGAGAGTATGGGACTAGCTGGAGGAATGCTCAGTGAGGAAAATGCTTGTAGAACAAGCACAATTACCTTAGTTCAGATCCCCAGAACACACGTAAAATGCTATGCCTTGTGACATATATCTGCGATCCTGGCACTGGAGAGATGAAAGCAGGGGCCCACTGAGGCTGGCTGCCTAGCTAATATGACTGAATCCATGAGTTCTAGGTTCTAAGACAGACACTGGGTAAAAGACTAAAAGTAGAGAGCTGAAGAGATGGCTCAGCATTTGGGATGCTTGCCTGCAAAGCCTAAGGATCAGGGTTTGAGTCCCTAGTACCCATGTAAAGCAAGATGCACAATGCAGTGCATGCATCTGGAGCTCATCTGCAGTGGCTAAAGGTCCTGGTGTGCTCTCTCTCACTCTCTCTCTCTCTCTTTCTCTCTGTTTCTTTCTATTTTTCTCCTTACAAATAAATAAATATTTTTTAAAGAATAAAAGTGAAGAGCAACTGAGGAAGACACCAACATCCACTTTGGGCCTCCATATGCATGCATACCTGCAACCACATATATATGAATGTGCAGACACACATACTATAAACATGCATACAAGTTAATTAATAATTAATTAAATAATAGTAGGAATGATAATACAAACAATTACTGATTCTAACTGACTATTAAATATAGTAATATTTTAAATTTTCTATTTAAGAAATATTAGAAATAATACTTTATCCATATTCTGAAGCATTTCTTTCAGTTTTCACTTCCAAAAATAAAAATCATGGGCATTTTTGTGTCGACAACAAAAACTTGAATCTTGCTTTTTTTCTAGTTTAACAATGTTTGCTTTTTAAATGTGTCTAGATTATTTTGCTTAATGACATCATCTAATTACAATCTATCATTGTGTTACATGTCTTTTTATTTCACCTGTTCTTCGTTCATGGACAAAATGCCAAGAGTGAATACCAGCGAATTCAGACTTCCTTTGTGTCATCAGTTCCCAGGCTTTCATACATCCATACTAACTCACACTAAGCCATGAGCACTTCGGTTCAGCTGATTTTTCTTAATAGCTAGATTGATGGCCATTTCTTCTCCCATGTCCTGTTATAGGTGACTTCATACTTATGCACTGTCTTTCTTTTCCTTGGAGGTACCTGTCTTTCTTTTAATGTTAGGGGTTTTCTGTCTTGTTAACTCAGTTCTTTGAGAAGTTTAAAAAAGGCTATAGATTTGTATATCATCAGACTTTGTCTTGTTAGCTTGAGTGACTCTCTTCACATGTTTCTATACTTTAACTTCCCTGTCTTGTTTAAGCTATTATAACAAAGCATGAAACACTGGTTGGCTTATAAACAACATAAACTTTTTATTGTTCTAGAAGCTAGAAATATGAAATCAGGGAATCTGCATGGCTGGCTTCTCAGAAGAGATCTCTTCCAGGTTGTTGATGATTGCCTTCTTGTTGGATTCCCCATAGAAATGGGGAAGACACAGCAAGCAGCTTTCTTTGAGGTCTCTTTTTTTAATTAATTAGTTTTGTACTGAGAAAATACTGTCAATTTGGTACCATTATTAGGCTCATCCATGACCTATCCCCTCCCCTTCGCCCCTCCTTGTTGAGGTATATGGGTCATCCATTCTGGAGTTAGCCCACAGTTATGGGTAGGATAAATGTCTCTGCATATCATGACCCAATATGTGGCTCTGACACTCTATCTGCCCCTTCTTGTGCAAAATTTCCCTGAGCCATGTTGGGTTCATTTTTGGTCTGCTTCAGTGATGAGGTGTTGGGGACCTCTGGATCTCTGATTTGGTAGGAGTTGATTTTTCTCTGTGTTGATTTCCTTCACCCTTGTGCTGGTACCCGGTTCACCAAGAAAACAGCACCCTTGCTTGTTTTGCCAATTGTTCTTAGTTTCAGCTGGGGCCCTTTTGAGGTATGATAGGGTGGCTCTCTGCTTAGGATCTACATCTATCTGAAAAAGAGAAGCAGATTCTCCAACGGAGAGTAAGTTAGCACCAGGACAAATGAGATAACCCTTACTTTTTCATAGACAATTTAATAGGTATAGGCCCTCTTGTAGCCCATGATTGGTGGTAGCTTGATAATAAAGAGTGGACTTATGTTTGGATATGGTTCTGACTTGTTTCCCAGCTCCAGCTATGGGTCCCATACCACTGAGGGGATCAGTTAGCCGAATCAAGAGCAGTTGGTTTCCCACCATGGCTGTGCACCACTATTGCACTTGTGTGAACATCATGACAGGTTATTTGCTGCTAAGTGGGTTAGACCATGAGTTGCTTGGACAGATATTGGTCATTTTCCCCCAGTCGCTCATGTAGCACCTTCTGGCACTAGATGCGCTGACTGTCTGGGGACTGACTCTCTTACAACTTCCAGCCATGCCCTTCCATTTTACGTGTCAACCACATAAGGTGTCTTCAGCAGTAGGGTCTTACCACTAACCTTTGGTGGGTCATCAAGTACTCTGACAGAAATCTGTCTTTCTTTTAGGAAACCTTGTAGGTCTCTCTGATCAAAAGCTCATTGTGGATGATAGCCAAATGCTGGTACTAGCAGTTACAGGTCAGTGCCCACTAAGAAAAGGAAGAAAGAGATAACTAATATAAAAGAGTTAGAGAGAAGAGAGAAGGAGAGGGAGGGAGAGAGAGAAGCTATAGAAGATTAAAGTCAGTCTTCATCATACCCTCTCCATTGTCTTGTGGCTCAGGTGTTCCCTCTAAGGGCCTGGTGAAGGTTCAGCCATTTGGTCTGCCTCTAAGGATGTAGAATTTTATGGTACCATTGCCATTTGCTTCTAGATTTATGTTTCCCACCCCCTCCGTTGTTCTTTCCTCCCTCCCCACCTATCCTATTGTCTAGTCCACGAGATGCTTGCTGGGGTATGTAAGGCATCTTGGGTAGATTCAGGTTAGGTGCTGTAGATGAGTGAGACTAGGTGGTGATTTTTTTTCTGTGAATGGGTAAATTCACTGAGAATGATCTGTTCCAGATTCAACCATTTTTCCTCAACTTTCATTGTGTCATTTTTTCTTACTGCTGTGTAGGATTCCACATCTTTCTTACTGCTGTGTAGATATACCACCTCTTACAAGAGTGCTAATCTCATTCACTAGGACTGCAGACTTCTGACCTAATTAAGACCCAAAGGCCTCACTTTCAAATGCCATAATATTGAGAGAAACTCAACATATAACTTTTAGGGGTACATAAACAATTAGTCCCATTGTACTCCCATCATATGAGTTTTAAAGATGAGAAATAATCAGAATGCTGAACTGGGGAAATGGCAGCTTCGGCAATCAAAGATTTTTTTTGCTTTTCTTGCAAAGCCTGCTAGACTGGGTTCAATTCCCCAAGACCAATGTAAAGCCAGATGTACAAAGTGGCACATGTATCTGGAGCTCATGTGCAGTGGCAGGAGGCCACATCCATGCTTTCTCACTATCTATCTATCTATCTATCTAATTAATTAATTAAAGAAATTATCAGAATGCTAAAGAAGTTTCAATTCAAATGTAAAAGTTGCCTAATGTAGTAAAACTCCATTTCCAAATAGAAAATTCTGAGAAATATCAAAAGCTTAAAATTATTTCTTTAAAACAAAAATATGATTCAAAGAGGAAGCTATGGAAAACATCTTAATAGAATAAGAGATACAGTGGTAGATAAAATGCAGTTAGTATGAACAGAAGTTATTTAACATGATAAAATATAACTAACAAAATTGACCAGTGAGTTTTAAGATTCCCCACAAGTAAAACATTTAAATTTTTACCAGACTAAAATACAAATGTCAAGCATAAAACTCACAGTTATATTTGCTGTTGTCTTTTTTTTTTCTCTTTACTGCTGTTGGTTTTTAAATGCTTATTGATTTTTTTCAGATTACTCCAGGAAGCAAGGCGGCAGCTGCCCACCTGTGTCCTGGAGATGTCATTCTGGCTATTGATGGCTTTGGGACAGAGTCCATGACTCATGGTGATGCACAGGACAGGATTAAGGCAGCAGTGCACCAGCTGTGTCTCAAAATTGACAGGTGCTCCTGACTCATGGTGTGAAAATGAGATCTGTTTTGCAGAAGAGCTTGAACCAGAACTATAAATGGCTCCACCCTCCTAAGGAGGGGTGTAACAGGACTAAAAATTGTGACTGGGCTTTTATTTAGATCTTCACAAAAGTCAATCTAGTATTTGTTGATGAACCATTTTGAGAACAAATTCTGTGGAATGTCAAAATAATGAAACTGGCAAATGAATTTTCTCCCTATAGTAGCCCAGTTAATTGACTATGAAAATAGTCAGTGATCATGTTAACATTGAACAGAATAACCAGCTGTACTGCTTTCTCAATATGATGTAGAATAGTATGGAATGTAGAAATGGTCCTAGAAGTATCTCTTGATTTGCTAAAATAGGATCCTGTTAAAAATGGCTGCTTTAAGCAGGGTGTGGTGGCACACGCCTTTCATCCCAGTACTCGGGAGGCAGAGGTGGAAGGATTGCTGTGAGTTCGAGGCCACACCCTGAGAATACAGAGTGAATTCCAGGTCAGCCTGGGCTAGAGTGAGACCCTACCTCAGAAAAACCAAAAAAAAAAAAAAAAAAATGGCTGCTTTATCCTATATGCTGTTGATTATTGTATTTGGAATTCAAATCAGGAGAATATTAATGAGGTGTACATGTGCATATAGGTGTGTTAAATATTGAGATATGTCTCAATCACTCCCAAAGGAGGAATTTGAACCAATTTTTTGTCATTGGAGCCCTGATCATGAACTGTGCAAACACTTATTGGTTATAGTGGCTGTTTATATGCAATTATCCTATTCCTATTTTATTCACCATTGTTTCCATTGGTTTGAAAAGTCAGTCAATTATGCTGTTTCAGGGAGTGTAATGGTTGTTTTCCTGTCTATGTAGAGCCTGTGATCCTGCCAAGTGCACAGTCCCATAGACACCAAAAGGTCCCAGATAGGTTCATGACAGCTGGACAAAACAGTTACTTGCTGCCAGGAGAACATCCATCTTGCTGGTCACTCCCTGACTCCTGCAGTGGCTCAATAATATAGGAAGGAAGGAAGGGAAACCTAGGAGATGGCCTCTTGATATCTGAATGTGTGCCTCTAAATATCACTCTAGTGTTCCCCATGTGCGTCAGAGGCCTACTTGCTCCAGAAACCACCCATAAACTCTAGATGGCCTTGATCTATTGTAGCTTCCTCAAAATGACACTAAAACCAAAGACTAACTAGATGGGAAAATACAGCCACAAAAAAAAAGAGCCAAAAGTATTCCTTTTGCTTAAATGAGTGAGGGTTTCTAGAATTTTACAGACATAGTGGGAATCTCAAGTCCACTGAAACTGGAGGTGCCATTCAATTTGGAGTTTGCAAGCTTTGCTTTTCTTGCAGGGTGGAAACACGCTTATGGTCCCCCCAGGTATCTGAAGATGGGCGAACACATCCTTTCAAAATCAATTTAGAAGCAGAGCCACAGGTATGAACTTCCCAAGCAAATGATCCTCACATTGGTTTTCCTTTTCAATGGGAAGGAGTGCTTCCTTGAGGCAAATAAGAAAATGAGAACACCAAATGAAGCAGAGGTTGGTCTTTACTCCTAGGTTCCTTGACACAATCCAGGTTTTCTTGCATCAAGGAAAAAAAATTATTCTTAGACAAACATCTTGCTAAGAGACAAGTATATTCTCAGCCAAGCATCATAGCACATGTCTGATCCCAGCACTCAGAGGGCTGAGGCTGAAAGAAGGATCTCAGCCAGCCAGGGGCTACATAATAAAACCTCATTTCAAAAACCAATAAATATCAATCAAACAATAAATAAACCTGGACCTGGGAAGATGGCTCGGCAGGTAAGCAAGCATGAGGGTCTGAGTTCAATCCCCAGCAATCATGCCAAAAGACAGGCATGGCTTCACATGCTCATAACCCCAGCACCAAAGATGACAAAGACAGGAAGATTGCTAGGGCTCCCTGGTCAGCCAACCTAAAAAACAAAATGGGAGCTCCAAGTTCAACTATAGCCTCTGACCTAAGATGTCTCCCACTAGCCTCACACATCTGCTCTCTCACACACATAACATATACACATAACAAAAAGAGAAAAGAAAAAGAACAAGGCATATTCATTCTTATTATGAAGAATTTGGCTAAACCGGGCATGGTGGCACATACCTTTAATCCCAGCACTCAGGAAGTAGAGGCAGCAGGATCATCAAGGCCACCCTGAGACAACAGTGAATTCCAGGTCAACCTGAGCTACAGTGAGACCCTACCTTAAAAAACCAAAAAGAAAAAAAGAAAAGAATTTGATTTAATCTACATAGAGTCCACTGATTTTTTTTCTGTCAAATGGCCATGAAGTTATGTAAGAAGTGTAAATTGTTAAAATAAAGCAAAACAAAAATAGACCGTACCATTTGAACAGTTATCTCAAATCTAATGGTTATTATGAACTTCAGTCCTTAAAGGTCTTTGCAAAGACCTTTATGTAACCTTCTTTAATTCTCAATTCTGGCATTCTATAATTAAATTTACCTTACAAAAAAATTGAATTATGTTACCATGGTGATATTCTGAAAACAGAAAATATCAAAGGATTTTCCCTTGAGACAACCCTATCTCATGAACTAAATGAATCTAATAATCTGATGCTTATCTATGTCAACTTTAAGAAAGTCCCACAATACTAAAGTTAAATCAAATCTTGACCATAATAGCCTGAAAAATCAAATTAAGAATAGGGTTTTACAGTAGGCAAATTGGGGCTACTGATTATAATCACCCTAGCCCACTGCTGAAGTTCAGGTAAACCAGGGCAGAGAGGTTAGGAAGCAGATGTCTTCACTGAGACAGTCCAAGCACTCCAGTGGCTTTCAAAATGCAACCCTCAGGCCAGCATCATTTTGGAAACTTGCTAGATAGAAACCCTTGGGCTCACCTGGAAGTTACCGAAGCGGGGTGAGGGTTTTCCGGGGCCCTTCTCTGGAAAATATCACTGCTTTGAGTAGAGCTGTGGCCTCACAGGTCAAGGGTCAGGGGGCTAGATAGTTCTTATTCCTAGGTGGGTCTCCTTGCCTTGGGATTCTGACATGAACAGGTGAAGTTTCTTCATGATTTTTTAATGGTATGTTGCTCTATGGCCCATATTTAAATGTTACTCTGAATACATATTTATATACCATGTTACTTAGTGACATTATACGAACATTTGTATGTGTATTTGTGAAGTTGTTTGCATCAGTCATTTTAAAAAATATTTCGGCCTAAGTTTTCTAAGAGATATGTTTAAGTTGGATAAATGTTTTTCAACTCCAGCTTGAGTTACAGCAGCCTTAGTTTTGGGGAAGAGTAATTCAGAGGCAGAATTCTCAAAGACCTGATGTGCCATAATAAACTCAATTTCAGGGCTTTGGGGCTGCATGTGGTTCATAGGCTGTTTTGTGTTGGAAGCTGGGACACTTCCCCAGCTGCTGCAAGGCCCCACCCGGCCCTTCTACCCTCATTTCCCCTAAGTAAACTCTTAGAGGGTCTCTTTCTTTCAGAAGCCAAGTTCACAGTTTGTACCGACACCATAGATTTGGAAATCTTACTGCAAGTCCCTAGAGTGGAGTGGGGTAGGGAGTGGAAGCTTTGTTTGGTTACTTTACCCAAACTGTATAAAGAATAAAGTTAGCAGACTGATACCATAAAAAAAAAAAGAATAGGGTTTTAGAACATCCTTAGTCAGATATGGTGGCACATACCTTTAATCTCAACACTCAGAAGGCTGAGGTCCAAACATGAAATTTATTTTTATTTTATATACATCTCATACATATAGCCTGAAGATAATTCTATAGAATATTTCTAACACACTGTTTTGACTGCAACCCACTACATGAGGTCAGGTGTGGAAATTTCTACTTGTACCACCATGCCATTGTTCAGAAAATTTCTATCTTGAAGGAGTTTGAGTTCCCAATTTTAGGATTAAAAATGCCCAACCTGTAAACATAGTAAGAAAGGATTTGAAATGTCATAGTGGCCCATCCTGGCATGAGAGGTGGGTTGAAGAATAGTAACACTTTAATCAGCTTTGTCTTTGATATGAGAACAAGTTGGGAAAAGAAAAACTGAGGTTTTTAAGGAAAACCCATCACTTTTGTATAGCCTTTTCAGTAAAGCCCAAGACAACCTGCCTCCTCACACCCACACCAATTTATAGCTTAGAGGAAACACAAGAGAAAAGACCATATAGTACTTTAAAAGAAAAGGAAAGGAAATTTAAAGTCCTTTGACATGGATGTGTTTACAATCCAAACTATTAGAATCTCTGTGGGGGGGAAATGCATGTGGTTCTTCATTTCTTTGTTTATATATAGCACACATCCAAAATTGTACTGACCCTTCTACAAATTATTTTTCCATTCAAAATCTCTCCTGATTTATTAAACTCTTAACTCACTGACAAAAGATGTAAGGTTTAGGGTAATAGATGTAATTAAAGTATTAGATTACCCATGACCCCATGGTTCCTCTTCCAACCCAGCAAGGATTTATTAAGCCATGATAGACTTGGGCCACAATGAGAGTCTGTGCTTTCCTAGAACTGGGGGTTAATAATAACTCCTGAGCTGGAACTAAAGAAGGGGTTTCTTTTGCAAGCCTGTTAGCATTGATTTATGACTATGATCATTCTAAGAATTAGGCTTTACGTCATGATCCTAATTTTTTTTTTTTTTTTTTTTTTGAGGTAGGGTCTCACTCTAGCTCAGGCTGACCTGGAATTAACTATGTAGTCTCAAGGTGGCCTCAAACTCACAATGATCCCCCTACCTCTGCCTCCCGAGTGCTGGGATTAAAGGGGTGCGCCACCACGCCTGGGTGCATGATCCTAATTTTAAATATTCTGAACTTTCATTAAACATTTATTAGCCCGGATGTTCTAAAGTTAGGGACGAGAAAATATGAATGTTTATGATACTACAAATAGGGAAAAGGAGATTAGTTTATCTGAAAAAATAAAAAGTAAAAAGGTGAAGATTAGGTTAAGAACCATAGCAGCCACTCAGACAGAGCCTTTCAAAATTCCATTAGCCTGAGTCATGCCCATTTCTGCTGGCACCCACTCTAAAGGCCAGTGTTTGAAGGGCTTAGAGATAAGAATAAATTCAGTTCTTCTCCTCATGGATCAAAGTGTTTCTCCTTTTGACACTCTTGGGCCAGATTTGTTCATATAACTTGGTGCTTGAGAACAGGCATCCTGCACACAAAATAGCTAAATATCAGTGTACCCCTGCTATCTAATCCTATGGCATAAAATGTTCTAGTTAGAACACAGGGGAGTTTTCTTTTAACAAATTAGACATTTGTGATCTTTACAATGTAAACTACCTGGAGAAAAACCATGTTTTCTCTTAAATAACATAAAGGTATAATTTTATTTATAATGACTGTGTCAATAGAGCCACTTTCTGAAAACCAGGAGTGTCATCTAGCAAAACAAATGCCATTAATACACCATACCTTAAGATGTAATTGTAGATGGATAGAAAATGCCAGTGAACAACAGAATATTTGAGTTCTGTTCAGTCAACAATTTGAGTCAAACTATTATATTAAGTATCATGGTCTTTGCTACTGAAATAAAAGATTCTTTTTCATTTTAAAAATAATACCTACTTGTTACCAGAAAAATTCTAAATCTCACTATCTAAGCCCAACCACAAATAAACTTATAGGCTTTTTTTTACATACATACTAATGATTAATAAAAATTTTAATACTTAGATTTTTCACTTTTCCATGCTATCATGAAATAGCAAAATTTTATTTTTATAAAGTCAGATCCGAATCTTTGGCCCCAAACAGGTCTTAGAAGTTGATTAGATCAATTTCCAACAACTGAATAAATTCCTCCCATGTGATACTTACAATCGTAGAGCAAAAACAGGCATTTCTCTAAATAAGGAATTGTACTAGACTGACAATGTATTGTTAGTCATTTAAAGCTTACATTCTCAAGTAAATCATTATCCTCCTTCTTGTCTTAATGTCAGTTAAACAACTCAAAGTGCTACTATGCCTATCATGGTAGGAATTAGACTTTTCAGAAACAAAACTGGTTCTTTGGTAAGCAAGAAGAAAGCTGTCTCCATTTGTATATAATGGGCTGCATCCTTGCCATAGATGTTATATTAAAAATGTACTTACATCTATAGTCATTGTTTATTTTTAAATAAAATTAAATTTAATCTACAATGTTCTGATAAGTAGAAAGCAGCATACTAAAAAAAATAAAATAAAATAAAACAGAAAAAAAAATTTGTAATCACCATTTCCTGAGCTCTTACAGTGAGATATGAGAAACACTTGAATCCAATCATTGGAGGAAATAACATAGTTTTAAGGTTAGCTTTAGTTTTTATTTGAAAGGTGAACATATGAAGGGAATAACTATTCATAAATTTCAACCATGATGAAATATAATTATTGCTTCATTGTGACTTGATTAAAGATTGTTTTGTTTGGGGGGGTTGTTTGTTTTTTTGAGGTAGGGTTTCATTCTAGCCCATGCTGACCTGGAACTCACTCTGTAGTACCAGGCCTCAAACTCACAGCAATCCTCCTACCTCTGCCTCCCAAGTGCTGGAAATAAAAGCATGCACCACTATACCTGGCTTTGATTAAATACTGGCTTACTTTATATAATTTATTTATCATTGCTAAGAAAATTTATAAATTAGTAGGGAAGAAATAAAATAATGGAGAAATAAGAGAAACAAAATATGTAAGTCATGTATATTGCTTCAGATGGAGATGTTCATGGCCCAACTATCTGTGGACCATTTCTTCAAGTGTGAAACTGAAGGTGAACTGTCTTTGAGTGTGATTTCAAGGACTTGGGAGGTCACCATCAAGAGCTCCATTCTCCACGTGTCAGTGGTACACCACCCAATGAGCCCTCTTCATCTTGGCTGCTCTAACATTTCATTCATTCAAATTCTTAATATAAGCCCTAATACTAAACATCACATTTTTAAATTGGTAGTTAATTTGAATGAATACTGTTTGAATTCCTGAGATAAGAATTAGTTGATGACTTTGTCTGGGTAGAGTAAACACAAGAGCTGGACTGATTAAGTACCATATAAATTGTTGTGTTGGCATTTTGTGTTACAAATGCCTTTCCAAGAACAGTAAGAAGGAAGCAAAGCAAATGTCTAATGGGTTTTGTCTTTTGATTCTGCTTGAGTTTTCAATAGTGATGTAAGACAGAAAGAATCCTGGCTCCCCCTGTCCTACTGAAATTGCTTGTTTACTTTTGGTGTATACACTGCACTATGCTTTGGGAAATGACTCTAGAAGCCAATAAACTAATGCTTTGTAAAACCTAAACAAAAATGGTTTTAGTCTGTATTAGAAAGATTTCCTTTTGTGATCTGAGTAGAAATATAGGGATGCTTCTTAACCAATTATACATTTGTGACCTTTGCACTATATATAACCAAAACTGATATGACAAAGAAAAAGCTTCAAGCTGGTTAACTCATATGCTGCTATTTAGAAGTCCTACTGCAGATTATTAATGCATAAATATTCCCAAAGAAGTTGCCTCATTTAGAAGATAATCACCATCAATTATCACTTTAAGGCTAAGAAGAAAATGAGGGCTGAGATTTTTTTTTTTCCAAGCAAGACATCATAGTATGTTAACTAATTATTATAAATTTAATTCTATTTACCAAGAGTTTAAAAATACATCAAACTCAGATAGATTCCACAAAGCTTGAGTGATTTGGCCCTACCTATTCACTCTATACTTAGCCTGAAAGATTTATAATCTACCAAAGCTAATGTAGGCAAGGAGCCTGTTTTCTTTCCTATCAAAAAGAGTTATAAGGGCTGGGAAGATTGCTCGGTGGTTAAAGGTAGTTGCTTGCAAAGCCTGATGGGCCTGGGATTTGATTCCCTAGTACCCACATAAAACCAGATGCACAAAGTGTCACATGCATAGGGAGTTCATTTGCAGTGGAAAGAGGCCCTGGTGTGCTCATTCTCATATTCTCCCTCCCTCTCTCTCTCTCTCTCTCTCTCTCTCTCTCGCACACACACACACACACACCTCCCAAATAAATAAAAATATTTAATTTTTAATAGAGTGTCATAAAGGCTCAAATCTTCATAATTGTCATCACTTAACAATTATTTCCAGTCCCCTCTTTCAAGCCAGGATAATGGTTAGTCATAATGGTAAGTCACAAACACAGCCAATCCAAACTCATTATTAAATCAGCTTAAACAATCTGATTATACCACTGTGTGAATGTGCAGTTATACACATTGTTAAGTGGTCTAGATTTCAGAGCTGGAGCATTTCTAAGCTACATTTGGTGTTTCTGTCATTCTGCTACCTAGTGGAAGTGACAATATTACGAAGCCAACTACTATGCAGTGAGCTGTTCTGACAAAGGAAAAAGATTAAATGAGAAAGGTATCAGTCAATCCAGTCACACTATATCTCAAACCTCTTCAACTCAAACCTATTGAGCCCAAAGAGGTAATTAACAAAAACTGTCCTTTGTATCATTCTCAGTGGTTATTACATTGATTGCAGATGGGGAAACAGTTCAGCAAGCTGTGTCCCTTTTTCAGTGGAATGATTATGTTTTATTAAGCCAGCCTATAAGCATAGAATTGGAAAGCAAAAGTAAATGTATACAGACTGAATGCTCAGGAGAACAAAAAAGAAATATTGTACAACTTGAGTCCCTGTAGTAAGTTGCTCATGTTTTCAGGCACAAGAAATTCTCTGACAAACTCTGATTCCACCTCTAAAGGAGACATGGCCCCATTACCATTTCCTCCTCCTCTTTCTCATCCTCATTCCTTCTCTTCTTTCTCCCAGTCATCTTCCCCTCCCCATCCTTTCCTTCCACTCTCCCTTCTCCTTGTCCTTCTAGCAATCTTTCTCCTCTTCTTTCTCTACAGTCTCTTCTCTAACAGAAATTCGCCATCTCCTAACTTATCTATCTGCAGTTATCCAAGGAAAATGATGTTAATACAAATATTACAGGCATGTCCATGTTTAATGAAAACTATCTTTAGTAACATCTGAAAGAATTCTACATGTCTGTACAATTTCAAATCTCTGTACACTACTGATGGCACACTTGCAAAAGTAAGTGAATTTTATGTGAATGTGTGATTGAAAATGCTGTTATAAAAATTAATCTTGGTGCTGAACAGATAGCTCAGAGGTTAAAGGTACTTGCTTGCAAAGCCTGCCTGCTGGGGTTCAATTCCCAAGCTGCTTATATAAGCCATGTAAAACAGTGGTATGAGTTCATTTGCAACAAAAGGTCCCAGTATAGACACACATGCACACACACACACACACACACACACACACACGCACACACACAAAAAAATAAATAAATTTTAGAAGGAAAAGATCAACCTTTTTACATTTGCCAAAGAAAATGGATCTTGGAGAGGACTGGCTCCACATGGACTATAGTATTCCCTTCTGGTCTTCTGCTGCTTAGAAGACAAAATAAATTAATGATACTATAAAATTATATGTGTAGTCAAAATTAGAAACTACCATTCTTACATTAAAAACCCACAACAGAGGTTTTCAGATTATTCCAGCATGTTTCACACTCAGGATTCAGGACTCTGTTTTGCAGTCCTGTTCCCAAGGCACCTCTGAATCACACACACCATGTGACTCTGGACTTCTGACAGTGTACTTCAGCAACTACAGGAAGCCTGAGAGTCGTGGAATCACCACAATGAAAGAAGAGAATGCTATACATGGTATTCTTGCTTTCATAGTCTTTCCATTATTATTATTGTTTAAAAATACAGCTCCACCCAAGCTAACACATTGTTTCTGTTGCTGTAGATATTCTTAAGATATTTTTAAAAACAGATTTTGTTACCAACTTAGCTAAAATAATTCAATACAGTTATTTATAAGTGCTTATTCTCCTTCTATTTTATTCCACCATTTTTAAAGATAGGAGAAAGTTAAAATACTTTGGTATTGTGCTTGCCTCATATGGATAATTCCCTAGGTTCACTTCACTAGTCCACAAAACCAAAAAGATATTAATAGAAAAAGAAAGCATATGTAGCCTCTACTTGAGAAAAGGTTAAATCTAATAATTTTTCCTAAATCAAAAATCTCACTTCTGACATAAATGTTTGGAATTCAAATAAGTCACTGGACTTTCTTAAAGGAAGTAGATAAAGAAGTCACTGGAGGTGGGGTAAGAGATACAATGTTCAAATTGTATTTTAATAAGGCTAATTCTATTATATATTTGGTAGGTGAATATAATGCATGGAAATGTCAGAGAAACAGTAGAATGATGTATGCATATCACCTCCCTTAGTCCTCCACTAACCATGTAGCAGGTAAAGATGCCTTTAATAGCAGCAGCAGTGCTGTTACTTTTGCCCATTAACGGCTTTGTTGTGCGTTCTGTGGCTCTGTGTATTTTGTCTGCCATGTACAGGAATTCAAACCCATTGGTACCACGCACAACAGAAGGGCCCAGCCTTTTGTTGCAGCTGCAAACATTGATGACAAAAGACAGGTAGTGAGCGCTTCCTATAACTCACCAATTGGGCTCTATTCAACTAGCAATATCCAAGATGCACTTCATGGACAGCTGCGGGGTCTCATTCCTAGTTCACCTCAACAGTAAGTACTGGATTCTCCCTTCTAGCTGTAAGGTTCTTAATACTATGGTGTCTTTTCCTTTCAAAAGTCCAGCTCTTGCTGTTTTCTTTTCACTTTCCTGAAGTCACTGTCTGATTTTTATTGTTAAAGAAAAACATCTAGAACATGGTTTCCATTGTTCTAGAGCCTGATCAGCCAGTTCCTGAATATTTAATGGTTATATGATTAAAAGGAAGAAATCTCTGGTTCCAACACCATCTTCATAGTCATGTATTCGGTGGTAAATAATGCTGTTTGTATTATTATCATTCATTGAATTTTACCGTCAAAGCATTGCCTTTCCACTGAGGGAATTTTTTAACCCTTTATTTTTACAGGATGTGAACTACTTTGAACACAAGCACAATATTCGGCCCAAACCTTTCATAATCCCAGGCCGAAGCAGGTCATAAATTCTGAGATTGTGAAATTTGAAGTGCATGCTTCTTTCATTGCTTCCTACTAATTTTTAGAAAATGTAACTTTTAGATGTCTGGGGTGACTAGTCTCATTGAAAAACTTACTGCAAAAGCAAAAGGAAACACTCACTTATCAGAGAATAGTAGTCAAATAGGATTCATTTCTGAGAGTAAATATTGACATGTTGACATATTGTATGTGATCCCCATGTATATTTATATCTTGTAACCCTGCTGCTCTAGGAACCCCATCCAGAACACAGTGACCTCTGAGTCAGGCAGACAAATTTGTGTCCCAGATCAGAAAAGCCCAGCCAGCAGGACAAAAATGGAAAACAGGCCCTGTCAGTAGTAAGGGAAAATCCAAGGTTACGTTATACTTTGCCACTCTGGCCATCCCACCTCACTGTCTACTTCTCTTTGCACTTTCAAGTCTCCTAATTTTAGTACTTACATTAGAATAGACTTCCATACATATGGATCCTTGCAAAGGAAAAATGGTCCCTTGAAAACAGAGCTTTTTCACTTGTGTGAAATGAACATAAAGTAAGTGTGAAAGGAGGTTCCTGGGAATATTGGTGACTCCTGGACAACACCGTGACTCAGAATAATACTGAACACAGTGTCCTTATCTGTCAGAGAATCTGATCATGTCTATATGATTCTTTTCAAATGCCTTTTCTAGAAATTGTACTTCAAAGTCAGCTGAAACTAGGGCCAAAAGGCAAGTTCAGGAAGCCTCAAACCACCATTCTGACTTCAACTAAGTTATTTATTGTGGAGAGTTGGTGATTAGACTGTGTTGGTCCTATGGAACATTCCATAATAATTTACGTTGTTTCTCAAACTCATGGAACATAGACAAAATCATTTCATAGGCAGGATTTGTGTAACCATTATGTTGTCATTAGTGAGAGAGATAAGGAGGGAGAGAGAGAAAGAGAAAGAAAAGGGAAGGAGGAAGGGAGAAAGAGAAATGATAAAAATCTACTTAGAGAATAATCACTAAATAGATTATTTCCAAGTGAAGACTTTTCAATAAACTATAAGAAAAGTCAGAAGACTGTCTGAGAATAAACCATCCAATTTTTGTGATGCTGGACATAGAAAGGAACAGGAGGAACAACAGGAGAAAGATGATTAGAAAGCAATGACTAACAAAAACATCTTCCCTCCCTGAAATGTAAGCGTAGTATCTGCAGTACCTTTGTCTGATGGGCTCATGTCATATCCTCAGCACCTAAAAATGAGCCTGAGACATAATAAGTGCTCACCAAATGTGCATTGGTTAAGGAATAAAATCCTAAGAGTATGCAATATCTCCTGAGTATGTGGCAAATCCATGATGATCTGAGGTTTTCTGAAATTACCTTTTTGGAACTATTTTCAACTGAATTTTAAGTTCACTTTCTAGATGCTTTAAAGAGGATCATCTAGACATAGTCATCTTC
Source organism: Dipus sagitta (assembly GCA_036346955.1). Taxonomy (NCBI): domain Eukaryota; kingdom Metazoa; phylum Chordata; class Mammalia; order Rodentia; family Dipodidae; genus Dipus; species Dipus sagitta. Next base: position 213,839,185 of record CM070770.1, read on the forward strand.
TCTGGTTGATCAATAAGACTTGGGTTGTGATCTTTATTTCTCCTTCATCCTTTCAACACCACACCCTCCTACACCTACACCACCCCACTTTCAGTAACATAACACACTGTATTAAAAGTTAAAATACTGGGGCTGGAGAGATGGTTAAGTGCTTGTCTGTGAAGCCTAAGGACCCTAGTTCAAGGCTCAATTCCCCAGGACCCACGTTAGACAGATGCACAAGGGGGCGCACGCATCTGGAGTTCGTTTGCAGTGGCTGGAAGCCCTGGCATGCCCATTCTCTCTCTCTCTCTCTCTCTCTCTCTCTCTCTGCCACTCTCAAATAAATAAATAAAAATGAACAACAAAAAAAATTTTTTTTAAAAGTTAAAATACTATCTTACTGTTGAATAAATATATACCATACCACAAAGCATACTAAAATTAATATTAAATGTTCTGTTGAGGTAGCATGAGCATGATTCTACTCACTCTAACTATATCGTTGAAGGAGGCATAAATAAAATGCTATATTTCAGTAATATGATCATTACTTTGATATTTTCATTTTAAATTTGATATGTATTCACAAGATTGTCATTTGAAGATCCCTTTAAATAATTAAGCATCATTTCTAAGAGGAGAGGAGAGGAAGAATGAAAGGATTTACTTGATTGGCTTTAAAAAGTAAGCAGCTGCCAGTGTGCATACCCCAAAGAGCTGTAACAGTGCCTGCTCATTCCTCCTTTCTTTTAAGGGCCTCACTATTTTATCTAACCTCAGAATTCTTTGTTCTCTCCCAGTGATTTTTTATTAGAGTGGAACTTTGAAGTACTGCATACCAAGCTATGACTACATTGTGAATGAACAACTTATTTAATCAGAAATAAATTTGTAATATGTTAATGTCCCCAGGGACATTTTCTTCCTATCTCTTATTCACTTAGTTATTTCATCATAGTTGAAGCATTTTGAAGCAATAGTGACTTGTATAAAAATATGTAAATTTTTAAGTCAAATTCATAACTAAATATTTGTGAAATATTTTATAGATCTGAATATTAAAATGAAATCTCTGTGAGTAGTTTTTGGACAAATGCATCCAGAAATATGCCTCCCAAAGTCTGTGCACAATCTTAGGGAAGTTGAATAACCCACCTTGTTATGAAATACTTGAGTGCATACTCACTCTAAACACGGGACCCAGAGTCCGTGAGAACTATTCTATTTAAAGCCCAGAAATTTATAAAAGGTCATGCTTATTGTCTTCAGGTTTGCTTCCCATCCATTCAATAGACATGGACACCTAAATAGAAAGATAAAGGAAGAAGGAAATAGAAGACACAACCCTTGCCTACTAAAATCATATGTACACATATAACATAAAAAAGTTAATCATTGCAACTACAAAATAAGGCATAATTATGAGTTCCGAAAGAGAATATCCAACACTACCTGGCATACAAGAGTCAGAGTTCTAAATGCTTGTTGAATAAGTCCACTGTATTAAGTCCCACAAGATTTTCCTCAGTGTTCCAAATCCACATACTACAAGTTCATGAGCTTTTGTGGATTTAGGTCAAATCAATATTATCCTGATTACACTACTCTACAGGAGAAAAATTATTTTATATTCTTCTACCAGTTGATACCACTTTCTGGAACTAAGGTAGTACTGAGTCTATGAACACGGTGAATAAGACTGCTTGCTATACTGTTATGTGATTTAAGCACTATACTGGTTGAGTTTTAAACAGGTTAACAACAGACAGGAAGTGAAGGAACAAGCCCATTACTTGTACCAGGTAGGGAGTTGGATTATATCACACAAGTCCAAAATTTTAAACATTTATTTAATGACAGGATTTTAAAGATTAACTAGCCTGAAGCACTGATGAAATGTAAAACAAATCACTGCTCAGTGTCGTTGAGGTCTTTCTTTCCCTGTGGGATAGATGCTCACATCAGTAGCACTCCAGAATAAAAGCAAAGATGAGACCACACTTAGCACAGACCATTGCCTTTGAAGAAGTCACACTCTTCCTCAAACCTACAGCAACTCTGTTGGGTCCGCAGGCTTGCCTTTACATTAATACTAACATTTCTTTTTGCTTTGTTCTACATGATTGTTTTTAAAAAATATCTTAATATATTACATTTTTCATAAAATGCATCTGTCATGTGCAACTTAAAATGCATGTAGTGGGTGAGGGTGTAGCTCAGTGATTATGTGCTTAGCATGCAAGGGACCCTGGGTTCAATCCCCAGTGTCAAATAAATAAACAAAATTCATCTTTAGCTGTGATTAGCCTCATATCCAAATTCGATAAATTTTAAATCTCCCTAGTTTTTAAAATTTGCATGACTGGCCTTTGTGATATTTTAATACATTTAAATACCTTATCATTTAAGGAAACAAGAAATGTGCATGGAAATATATGTGTGCTTCCAAAATTTTATATGAAACACCTATGTATAAAGTAAATGAATCTGAGCCCTATGGTAGCATCCAAACAGTCTGAGATGCCCTATTATCCTCTAGTCATTAATGGCAAGGTGACAAGAATTTATTCACTGTTTCTAACTCTTGTATTAAGCTATTTTAAGCTATAGAATATTTTTAAATGTATTCTTAACAAAACAAAAGAATGAAAATATACAATATTTAAATATTAGCAATAAAATACTTACAAAGTAACTTCCAAATATAATATACTTCCTACAAGTTGCCAATTACTATTCAATTAAGGCTCAATTCCATTGCTGAAGCATACTTCTTATTTTGAAATGTTTAGCTTAAAAATATTTGATTGGACATTCATGCTGCATATTCAATTATTGCTTGCGAAAGATCATGCCTTATTATACTAATTATAAATACTAGACTTCAGAAATGTAAAAGGATATCCAGCCAATGTAATTTCTTTCCATCACTTACCTATGATACTTTCAGATATAAAATTATTTGGCCTACTTTATTTTTTAAAATAAGGAAAGCTATACTTCTACTTACCACATATACAACTTTTTCTATGTGCAATTCTTGAAAGAATAGAGCCAACAAATGCAGTACTGCTTTTACCTATTCATTTTGTAAAACTTGCAGTATGAAATTCTAAATTGTCCCTTTTAAAAAGAAATTCTAGCCAGTGTTATAACGATGCAATTCACCTCTTACTTTTTGTCTTCAATTTCTTTTAACCTGTCTGTATCTGTTCTCTGTGTTCTCTGGTTCCTTGTGTCTTCTCTGGGTAACGTGGCCATTAACACAGTGGATGCAGTACTCCCTCCGGTCTTGACTGTTGCAGTGGACGTAGCACCCCTTCTTCTGTCAGTACTCTTAGTACAATTTGCCCAGGTGACTTGAAAGTTGCTGCTAAGATGGCCCCTAACATTCCTTTGGAAATGGAACTTCCTGGTGTGAAGATTGTACATGCTCAGTTTAATACCCCCATGCAGTTGTACTCAGATGACAATATTATGGAAACACTTCAGGGTCAGGTTTCAACAGCTCTAGGGGAAACACCCTCAATGAGGTAATATGAGTCTTTCTGAACTGTGAAATATTAATTAAACACATGGGCAATGTCAATTTTAGTAGTGTCTTGTAATTTTGTCTTGATGGAAACAAAGTGATATGAAAGTGTTAAAGAGTACATGCTAAGACTTATGCAAACATCTAGACCTGGTAGTAAAAGTTAGTGATCCAATTGGATAATATGACACATGACTTCAATGAAAATATGTAAAGATACATATATGCCTTTTGAAAACTACAATGCACTTTAGAAATGTCCAACTTAGAAGTTCTCAATAGTGATTTACCATTGATGTACTGTATGCTTGTCATTTATAGGTCAAAAATTGGGAAGGGAAGGAGAAAGGCACAATTTTTATAAGATAATACTTTTTTTCTAATGGTAGTATGTGGGCAATTATTTTACATTTAAAATTTTGCCTTGTGGTAAGTTGTATATGTGAATACTTTGGGCTATTAGTTTAAATATTTAATTCACATTAGCATTTATTTTGACTAATTTCTTTTCTGCTGCAAATATTTTCCCAAAGTACTTTTGCTACTGTCTTTTTCAATTAAAAATATTTGTTACAAAATGTAATCTTATTACTTCATTTAATAGTGCAAAATCACTTTTTATAGATTACTATGATGCTGAAGAATGCTATGTTACAATATCTCAAAGACACCTCAAAATTTATACACTTAGCATAAAATCACTTGATCACTTTCAAATATAATATAGGTAATTAAAATATGTGTAGGTAACAACTATCTTTTCTAAACAAGGAAGTTAAATGACATAAAATAATGTATTTAGTGCCTAGCAAGTAGTGTTATATTGGCATGTTTTAAATTGCTCATTATAAATGTACTTGTAGAAAGGATACTATAATAAAGCTACTGTCATTTTATAAATAAGTTTTAGCATGACAAACTATAGGATAAGAAATTAATAAATGGATTAAAATTTTCTTCATTATATTGCTTTGAAACACTTGTCAGTTGAATTTCATCAATGTATGTTATATAATAGTTTTATATCAAAAATTAATCTGAAAGTTATTAAAAAATTTTTATGACTGCGAATAGTCAAACTCCACTCTGCACTAGTGTGTCTATGTTGGTTTTGTTCTGGAAAAAAGTTATTTTCTTACATCCATAATCATAAAGCCATCAGACATAAGTCTTGTTTTCTAAAATTACCATTTCCTAGTAGTCCTCTTTAGTTTTGATCCAAAAATAATTTGCCAGAATGAGAAGTATTAAAATGACTCCTGTGCTTCTTGCTCATTGACATTTTAAGGCAGTCAGTGTGAATTCTTACTATTTTATTACAATATTTTATTATAATATTTACTTGAAAATAGATCCCTGTTCAGCAATTGCTATGTGGAATATTGATATAATACTCCCAATGCTCTTAGTGATGCTTTACCTGCCATATCTGTGTTTCAGTGAACCCACAGCCTCAGTATCCCCCCAATCGGATGTGTACCGCATGCTCCATGACCATCAGGATGAGCCCACTCAACCTCGCCAGTCAGGCTCCTTCAGGGTGCTCCAGGACTTAGTGAACGATGGCCCTGGTGAGTCCTTCAGAAGAGTGGGCTAAGAAGAGGGTAGCAACATACTGAAAATGAAAGTCTGACAGTTGGTTTTAGCCATCATCTCTTGAGTGTCTGCTCAGAGGATTTCAGCAGCATCTTGTTTAAGAAAAGAGCTTTCAAGACATTTCTAAGTAGGCACAAAATAAAGCCAGTCATGAAAAGGCACCAAGACGAATTCTACCCATGGTAGTTCAGAAGCAAGTGGAGCTTATGAATCATTAGATACAGTTTATATACAGACAATATATACAGATATAGATATAATATATACAGATATATACAGACAATATATATATATATATATATTGTCATATTCTTACCTCATACTTTAGAGTATCAATATCGAAGTTAAAAATTGTGATGAACTCTTACTATGTTTCTCATTCTATGCAAAATACCTTGCCTACATCTTTTAAGCTTCATAATAAGTTGATAAGATAGAAGCTATTATTTTCCCTATGTTACAAATGAGAAACAGAGGCATAGGGAGGGTGGGCTTGTATAAGGTCATATTCAAGAAGTAGCGTGTGTGTGTGTGTGTGTGTGTGTGTGTGTGTGTGTGTGTGTGTTTACACAAAATGTCCCCTTAGGAAGGGAACAAAATATGGAAACATGTAATGGGGAGGATATAAAAATAAGAGGAACTTTTAGACATGGCTGGTGGAAGTATAAAATGGTACAGCCTACAAGGATAATGGAATGGTGGTATTTCAAAAAGTGAAACAGAACAAACAGATTAACCCACAGTCCCATACCTAGATATACACCCAGAGCAGAAACTAACTAACATACTTGGCTAGCAGTGCTCACATGATTCACAACAGCCAAAAGATGAAAAAGACCAAATATCCATTGACAAGAATGGATAAAGTGTGAGATACACATAGGGTATGTTATTCTGCCTTAAAAAGAAATTATATTTTAATAAAAGCTGCAAACCTTGGAGACTTTATGATAAGTGAGAGAAAGGAGAAACAAAGGGACAATTCTCCTCTATGAAACTTCTAGAACAATTAAATTAATAGCAACAAAAAGTAGATGAGTTTTCCAGGGGCTGAGGAGAAGGTAATGGAGATGTTGTCTAATAGGTATGCAGTTTATGCTTGGGAATGATGGGAAGATTCTAAAAGTGGATATTGACAATGGTTTCCAACATTGTGAATGTATTTACTACCACTGAATTTCATACTTGCAAGTGGTTATAATATTAAACACTATGATATGTCTATTTTTCAGGGAAAAAAATGAAAGTTCCCCCTGCTCCTTTGATTATCATATAAAAGTTACCACCAATACCAGCGCAATTTTGTTACTAGGTTCTGTTTTGAAAGGTCCTATTTCAGAACCAAGTCTCTCTTGTCTCAGTGGGTTCTGCTTGTTTTGAAACAAGAGTGCAGATGCAACTTAGGTTAAAGTGCATGCTTCAAAATAGATGCAAGTAGTGCCTGGAGGCAGCTGGTTCCTGTCATAAATGGAAATACTTTGTTTTTCAGATGAGCGTCCTGCTGGAACTAAAAGTGTGAGAGCTCCAGTTACTAAAGTCCATGGTGGAGCCAGCAGTGCCCAGAGGATGCCATTCTGTGACAAGTGTGGGAATGGCATTGTGTACGTCTCATTTTCAACCCAGAAATTCACCATAAGTCTTATTGGCAATTTTTCATTTCTTTTACTTTAAGACTTTTTATAGAAAAAGTTAAATTTCTACTTGTGAATTTAAAACAGATCATCTTCAACAGCCAGTACATTTTGACCACTATTACTAAGCCATAACCCCAAACTGCCAGAGAATGTCAATCAGCAATCTTTACTTTCAGAAATACTGTTGTGAAAAAATTGCATCAAATGTGTATATGAAAATAATTTCTAAGAGTCATGATTTTACTTTTAAAAGTCCTCCCTTTATTAGTAGGTAGTCTTTGAATGCTTTCTGTTCTGGAAAGATACAGTGAACATCAGCTCTATAAAAATATTTATGAGGCAGGCGTGGTGGCACACACCTTTAATCCCAGGACTCAGGAAGGAAAGGTAGGAGGATCACCATGAGTTTGAGGCCAGCCTGAGTCTACATAGTGAATTCCAGGTCAGCCCGGGCTAGAGCAAGAACCTACCTCAAAATATAAACCAGAAAAAAAAAAGATACACTATGTTTATCTAGTTATTTAAATTACACAAATGTCAACATGCAACTTTTTAAATTTTTTGTTTATTTTTATTTATTTATTTGAGAGTGACAGACAGAGAAAGAGGCAGAGAGACAGAGTGAGAGAGAATGGGTGCACCAGGACCTCCAGCCACTGCAAACTCTAGTTATGCAAGTGCCACCTTGTGCATCTGGCTTATGTGGGTACTGGGGAATTGAGCCTCAAACCTGGGTCCTTAGGCTTCACAAGCAAGCACTTAACCACTAAGCTATCTCCCCAGCCCCTCAACATGCAATTTTTAAAAATGCTCAGTCTTCATTTCAAGGGACTGCATATGTAAATAGTCATACTGGCTAGTTCACATTTCAAGTGAGTCATAGAGGTATTATTTATTTATTATTTTTGAGGTACAGTTCTCACTGTAGGCAGAGCTGAATTGGAACTCCCTCTGTAGACCCAGGCTGGCCTCAAGCTCATGTGGATCCTCCTGCCTCAGTTCCTTAGGGCTGGTATTAAAGGCATACACCACCACACCCAGCTAAATCATACAATTTTTTTCTTGGGATTTTTGTTTTACTTTTTTATTGACAACTTTCATAAAATCAAACAATATACCATGATCATAATCCCCTCCCACCACCCTTCTTTTCCCCCCTCCCAACACCCTCCTGCACTGAATCCCTTATTCTTTTTTAAATTTAATGTAATAAATCATAAAATTTTAAAGGTGCCCCTTCAGGCCACTTCTCTCACCCCTGGATCTTACATCCCAGCCGTTAGCACTGCCCAGTTACCTAAGACAGCAGTAGAGGGTGAGACTAGTTAGAACCAAGGGAAGATTGTGGACCAGAAAGTAAAAGGTGGGGAGGGGCTTGATAGCAGAGAGCACCTCAATAACTATATGTAATATATGTACAAACATATTTTACATATATGTACATATATATGTATAATTCATGATGTCTTTAAAAGCAATTATTGCCCTTAAGTGGGAGTAAACCTGTTCATGGTAAGAGGAGAGTCCACGCAAACCTGGGAGTACCATGTCTGCTCAGTAAGTAGACTGGACGCTGGGCGGTCAAGATGCAAAGTCAACAGCACGCCCAGCTGTATCCCGCCTCGGCCTTGGTCCAACTCTCAATCCTTTAAGGGTTCATGCTTCAATCCTGGGGGGGGGCGAGGGAAGAAAGCTAGAATCCTATGATTCTTCTAAACACGACTTTTTTTTTTTTTTTTTTTTTTTTTTTTTTTTTTTGAGAGCCTGAAGGATATTCACACCTCGACATTAGAGAGAATTAGAACTGTCACAATGCCCCTGACAATGATGGACCACTGCGCGGAATGCAGCCTGGTTTCCCGACTGTGGGCAAATACCCCTCGGTGTGTAGCAGTCTCTCCCTTTGTGTTCTGTGTTTCGCTGTTTTTCACTAGAACTTGTTTTTCCCGCAGCGGAGCCGTGGTGAAGGCCCGAGATAAGTACCGGCACCCCGAGTGCTTCGTGTGCGCCGACTGCAAGCTCAACCTCAAGCAGAAGGGCTACTTCTTCGTGGAGGGAGAGCTGTACTGTGAAGCGCACGCGAGAGCCCGCACGAGGCCCCCCGAAGGCTACGACACGGTCACCCTGTACCCCAAGGCTTAAGTCCTTTGCCTACAGGAACGGAACGTGCACGCACGCAGCCACGCACACTTACATGGGAGGTCACAGATCGCTTTGGCTGAAGGAGCCCCATCTGTGGCCTCCAAATCTAAAGCCGAGGCTTTTAGACATCATCTTATTTGTGTAGTGAGGAAGAGACATGGGGGTCAAAGGCTCGCCCTGCGACAGAAACATGTATCTAAGCTATGTTTTGCAATGCTTTAACTTTGGGTATAGTTTGACGTTTAAAGCAATAATTTTTGTATGTCACGTTCCACAATTACGTTTAGAGTGTGCCCTTATGGTGTGTCAACACCACGATATTCTAGGGAGTTGAATTATCTTTCCTCGGAAGTTGATTTTCAAGTGTAACTAATAACCAAATAAAAATATTGTATTCTAACAATCTGCAGGAGTCTGACTGTTTTGCCTACAGTGCATGTCAGAAATTTCTTGTTTCATATGCAAACAACTATACCACTGTATACTCCAAATATAATAAACAGGGAAAATGTCGGGGCTTTTTGTTTGTTTGTTTTTTACTATTACTATTATTATTTATTTTGAGAGAGAGGCAGAAATAGAGAGAGAGAATGGGTGCACCACTGGGAACAAACTCCAGATGTATGTGCCCCTTTATGTGCATGCGTGACATTGCATGCTTGCATCACTGTGCTGGCTACATGGGACCTGGAGATTGGAACATGAGTTCTTAGGCTTTGCAGGCAAGCACATTAAGCAATCTCTCCAGCCCGGAAAACAGTTTTTTGATTCAATAAGCATGAACATTTCAACAAGAAGACCCACTCCTTTCTGGCCATGTACACAAACTAATGTTAAGAAATATGTGTCCTCATTAGATTTTATGACTCACTCATTCCTTTTTTATACCTTTTGTTGATAATCACCATACATTTACACAGTAATCATAATCCCTCCCACCATCCTCCTTTATTCACCCTCACCACCCCTCTCCACTGAAACCCTTCTTCTTTCCAACTGGTCCTCTTCTATTTAGATGTCATTAATATATTTTGCCCTTATATTATACAGGCCTTGTGTGGGTAGAATCAGCCACTGTGATATGGCTGTGTGTCTGGAAGACGGTAATTCCAAGGCACTCCTCCTCATCCTTTAGCTCTTAAATTCTTTCTGCCCTCACTTCTGCCATGCTTGGAGGGTGTGATAGAGATGTCTCAGTGCCCAACACTCATTACTTTTTCTCAGCGCTTTGATAAGTTTTGAGTCTCCCCAGAGGTACCACCATCTGAAAAGACAAGCTTCTACAACCAAAATTGAGAAGAGCATTACTATATGGGCATAAACATAAATACTTAGAGAGCAACTTGGTGGGTATATTATGTACATTTAGCCAAACAACAGTAGTAGCTTCCCCCTAGGACTTATGACATCCCTAGCCTCTAGTTTTTTGCTTATTTTCAGTATTACCTCCAGTGAAGTGGGTCTCAAATCCAATCATAGCAGTTTGTTTCCTTATAACAGTTGAACCATCATTGTTCCAAATGGCACATTTTACCAAGCTGGCAAGCAATAGAATTTGCAGGGTCCACTGCTGGTTAAAGGCACTGATGACTTTTCTCCCCCAGCAGTCTGCATAGAACTTTCCAGCATTATGACAACTAGTCAGCAGGAAAGTGGCTGCCAGCTCAGCTCTAGCTTGATTTCTCAGTGTCCCATTTCCAAAGCATGTGCTATCTTCAACATTAGGATCTTACCACTTAATTCTTGCAAGTAAACAAGGGTCTTGTTTGTTTGGGGCACATTAGGGACCTCCCTGACCCACAATTCACTGGGAGGTTTTCTAGCCCTGGCACTGAAATTTTTCTGTAACTACTAATGGCTTCTGGATGCAGCATTACTCACTCCCATAGGGTATTTCTATAACTCTTTTTTATGAGCCCTAAATTTCTGCTGATAGAAGGAGTATTGCAATTTGCTAGTTAATGGTGTTCAGTCCCTTTCCCAGAAAAGGCTTATTGTACTTTTCATGGTCTCTTTGGATGGAAATGTCTCTTTCATCTAAGTATTCAGTCCAACTGAACATTCAAAGTCAACCAGGATTGTTTCCCTTTGCACAGTGTTTTAGCTCTGTCCTCTCCTCCCCAGAACAATATCTCCAAAAGGGGACCTTCCCAGGAAAGCAGGTAATTGAGCTCTCCTGGGCCCCTGCTTGTACGCCTGCCCAAGTTCATGCTTTCTTGTGGTCTACTTGCTTGACATAGTTCAGGCAATACCATAACACACCTCCTCTAAAGCTTCTGAATCTCTTGGCTCCATCTTGCAAGGAGTCTAGAATACTTTTCATCTCAGACATGAACTCCCTCTGGCCCCTGGCCTAGGCAGCCTGCCACTGTAAGTTCTGCTTGGACCTTACTTGCTTGTTACCTGAAATGGTCCCAGGTAGTGCCTTTGACTTGCATCTCTCACCTACTATCTCACTAGCAACACATGGGAATTTCAGAGCCTGCCCTCTTGAAATTAAAAGCCGGTGGGGTGAACAGGACTTTCCCAGGCTTGCTGTTTTGCCACAGTGTCACATAGGCATATATCTGCTACGTTGTTGCTGCTGCCTGTTGGAACTAAAGAACTGAGGACTAAGTGGACACTATTTAAGAAGCACTTACTCCCTACACTGTCCTTTTCTGTGTCCTAGACACTTACCCCACTCCAGTGGGCCTGTGAGCATTATCCCCTAAATGAGAAGCAGATCTAGAAAGGGAATGTATGGATACCATGTTGAAAATAGGATAAGTTGAGGAAAGAATACTGATGAGAGAAGTATACATGTACTGAGCTGGAGAGATGGCTTAGCAGTCAAGGCACTTGCCTACCAAGCCAAATGACCCAGGTTCAATTCCCATGTAAGCCATGATGCACAAGGTGGCACATACATCTGGAGTTTATTTGCAGTGGCTGGATGCCCTGGTGTGCCCATTCTCTCTCTCTTTTTCCCTCTCTCTGCCTCTTTTTCTCTCTCAAATAAATAAATAAAAATTTAAAAAGTGTACATGTTTTTATTATTATTAAATATTAAATTAAAATTTAATTTAATAATAAAATATTAATATCAAACATTAATAATGTTTAAGATACAATGTGTAGTCATATATGGTATTTTGTCTAACGTATATTTCTGTCATCAGTATTTCATTCTCAGTCCTCCACATGTAGTCCCACCTTTATTTTCTGGTCTAAAAGTGCTGTCAATTCACATGCCTTTTCATGATTCTAGACAGTAAATTCAATTGAATTTCTTTTCTCTCAATTGCTTCTCTGAGTTGAACTTTCTCAGGTTTTTAAAGTCAGTTACTGTCCATTTGTTTCCTAACTTTCAAATCTTTAAGTTTTCTAGAATATATACTACAAAATAACTTATGAACAAAATAAAACACATTTTTGGGTACATTTAATATCAAGAAGAAATTGTTTTATTTTTAATAGCTCTATTAATAAATGCATGGTTTGATATGGGAGTTATAAGGCCAAATGCCTACATAGGCCAGGCCAGTGTTTCTGGCTCCTCTTATTGGATCTACACTCTGGATAAGCTCAACTTACTTCCTCTTGCATCGAGGGCTACAGCAGCTGCTATCTGAGGTCCCAATGTTCCCAAACATGCCTTCTAGAACATGGTAAAATCTAGAACATGGTAAAAATTTTTCATTACCTCTCATGAATACCCTTGTCCTTGGTCCTAGCTTCTCTGAGCAATGCTTGCTCTGCCAGCTGATCCAATTCATTAATTCATGTTAGCAGACATTGATAATTTTCTAATGCTCTCACTTATGTTATAGGTGACAGAGAGAGAGAGAGAGATCAATAGATAGAAGGTTCTAGAGACAGTTCTGTAACCAAAAGAATGTCTTCAGTAGTGGAAATTCTAGATAAATTGGTTGCAGGGAAATATTGTGCCCTTATATGGTGTTAATGGCATCACTTATAAATAGAACAAACGCTATTCACAGGCTTATTACCCAATCTAGGTCTTTGACTTCATTCTATTTAACCGCCAGAGACTAAAACAGAAATTTGGATCCTATTCTAAAGAATGCAACTTATTGAGACACGTGGGAGTCCAGAAAGAATATCATAACAGATTTGTATGAATATTTTACTCTTCAACAAAAACAAAACAAAACAAAATCCAAGTGAATATTCTCACAATGGATTGGTAACAGTAGCGTGTTAGAATGTACACATACCAATAATATTAATACATTACACAGATATCAAAAAGTGGAGTTTGGGGCTGGAGAGATGGCTCAATGGTTAAAGCACTTGTCTGAAAAGCCTAACAACCTGGGTTCAATTTCCACTACCCACGTAAAGCCAGATGTACAAAGTGATACATGCATCTGGAGTTTATTTGCAGTGGCTAGAGGCCCTGGTATGCCCATTCTCTTTTTCTCTCTGTCTATCTCTCTTCTCTCTGTCTCCATCTACTTGCAAATAAAAAAATATATATTTTATTTTAAAAGTGGTGTTTTAGGAACTCAGAGCAGCAAATAGAGCATCAATTGTCCTCTCAAAAATTAATGTTTGATTCACGTTAATCCATCTATTGTTATGCAGTTAAAATGAGTTTTAAAGTTAGTTGCCCCAATTACAGTTTAATTCCATTGAAGCATAAGATATATGCAGAAAAGCACACCCACCATGAGTGCACATATAGAGCTATGGATCTATGTGCCACCTGTAACCACCATCAATAAAAAGAATACATAAGGTACCAGAGCCACTTCCTGTCCTCTGTCACTAACTGGCATCTCTTCATCTCCAAAGTTTTCTACGATATTAATTTTTTTAAATATTTTTTGTTCATTTTTATTTATTTGAGAGTGACAGAGAGAGAAAGAGGCAGAGAGAGAGAGAGAGAGAGAGAGAGAGAGAATGGGCACGCCAGGGCCTCCAGCCACTGCAAACGAACTCCAGACTCGTGCGCCCCCTTGTGCATCTGGCTAACGTGGGTCCTGGGGAATCTAGCCTCGAACCAGGGTCCTTAGGCTTCACAGGTAAGTGCTTAACCACTAAGCCATCTCTCCAGCCCCAATCTATGATATTAATTTTTAACATCATAAATTTGTTCTGCCTGGTTCTGCACTTTATATACATAAAATTACAAGGCAAAGATGCTCTTGCCATTGCTCCCTAGTCACAGATTTACTTTCCGCTGCTCTTCATCCCCTACAGCATTCCCATGTTTGCCTCCCACCTAACAACTCCCTTCAGCAATTCTTGAGGGCCTATCTGCAGGAGACAAAAAGATTTTCTGAAACTATTTTTCTTCACTGCCATTTTTAAAACCTGTTTCAACCAGTAAAGAGAACATTACATTACATTATGACCTCATACAGGCTGTCACTACCGCCACAAAAAAATGAGCTTATTAGCATTATGATGTGAACAATGGAAGAAGGCAGGGAAAAAAAGTCATCAAAATAGAAAATAGCAGAAGGTCTTGTTCAGTAAAGGGGGATGGTACTGGGAAAGGATTACCAAATTACATTTTTTTAAAATATATTTTATTTATTTGAGAGAGAGAGAGAGAAAGAGGCAGAGAGAGAGAATGGGCATGCCAGGGCTTCAACCACTGCAAACAAACTCCAGATGCATGCGCCCCCTTGTGCATCTGGCTTACGAGGGGCCTGGAGAATCAAACTGGGATCCTTTGGCTTTGCACGCAAACACCTTAACTGCTAAGCCATCTCTCCAGCTCCAAATTACATTATTTTTATGTATAAAAAATTGTCAAGAAAAACAATGCTACATTGATACCTATTTTCTTTTTTAGTGCTTTTGTTGTGGTAAAGTATATGTACCAGAAAATTTATCATTTTTAGTATACATTTAGATGGCATAAAATGCACTTATAATCTATGCAATCACCATGAATATTTACTTCCAGAACTTGCTCATCATTTCTAAACAAAAACTACGTACCCATTAAACAGTAATTCCCCAACTCCAGACCTCAGTTCCTGGCAAACTTCCTGATATTCTCTGAACCCAACTATGGATTATTCCAGATGCCTCATGTAAGTGGAATCATGAAATATTTGTCTCTTTGTTTCTGTCTTTTTTCACTTAGCATAGTATTTTCAAGATTCGTCCCTGCTGCAGCATGGGACAGAATTTCATTTCCCATGAAAGGTAAATAACATCCCATTGTATGAGTCATACCACATTGTGTTCACCTACTCATTTATCTGTCAGGAAGCCTATAGGTTGTTTCCATCTTGTTTTGGCGGGGGGATTTGAGGTATGGTCTCACTCTGGCTCAGGCTGACCTGGAATTCACTATGGAGTCTCAGGGTGGCCTTAAACTCACAGCGATCCTCCTATCTCTGCCTCCCAAGTGCTGGGATTAAAGGTATGCATCACCACGCCCAGCTGTTTCCATCTTTTTGTAAATAATGCTGCTATAAACATCTGTGAGCAGGGACTTCCAGCCAAGACGGCGACCGCCTAGCTGCGCTGCAAATCCCGGGGAAAGAAAGGCAAGATATTAAGGGTATATAGTGGCTTTTAGGGGAGAGAAATCTGGGAGGGCACAGAGGCGGGGGAACAGGGAATCGCTGATCCCCTATTGGGCTGGTAGGCACCCCTCACCCCAAATAACCGCCGTGTTCACAGCTCCACCCCTGCCCCTGCTGCTGCTCCGGAGCCCGCACGGCTGCCACCGCGCGCCTATCATTCCCTGCGTGCAGAAGCTTAGACTGCTCCGCACCCTCGTCCACTCGCCCACTTACTGAGTGTGCCCAGTCCCACAGCAGCTGCCCCACAAGCTCAGACTGTATCTCTCACTTGCATCAGCTCAGGTGCCACCCCCTACCTGCCTGCCTCAGTGGCAGGCCGCCATTGTCCTGTGGCGGAGGAGTGCAGACTGCGGTTCTCAGCGTTCCCAGGCAAAGTTTGGGCGGCTTCAGTGCTTGGTGTCTCAGTGCCACTCCTAGCTCAAACGCAGGCAGCTGTGGCACATTACCGCTTGAGAACTCAGGCAACTTAGGCGCCCCTGCCAGGTAGTAGATAGGCGGCTTTGGCAAGTGACAGCCAAAGCCCAGGCTTCTTGGCAAAGCCCCCATGCTGCATAAGATTCCCATTGTTCTTGAGCCCAGGCTGATATGCCCACCTATCTGCCCATACACTGTCATGGGCAGAACACAGCGCAAAAGAAATAACATGAAAAATCAAATGCAAGAAAATCCAGTTAGATCACCCAGTCCTACAATGAATACATCTAACCAAAACATAGAAGAACCAATAGGACCAGAACACCAAATTGAAGCTATGAGCAATGCAACCCTGAACAACCTATTGGTAGAACTTGCAGGAAAGCAACAAAGGGCCGACAATCGTGTGGATGCTGCCATCACTAAACTAGAACTAATAGATAAGAAATTGGAAGGATTAGATAAGAAATTGGAAGGATTTCAAAGAGAGTTAAGAGATTTGAGGGAGAGTGAAAAAAAAGAAGACCTTAAAAATCAGCTGGCCGTGCTAAATGAAGACATAAAGAAATGCAAGGATGAACTCCAAGAATCATCAAGAAAATCAGAAAATGATGTGAAAAGGGAGCTTGACAGAGGGATGGAAATTATACATAGAAACGTAATAGAAAATGCAAACTTAATTGAACAAGTCCAAAACTCACTAGAAGCTCTCAAGAATAGAGTCAGCCAAGTGGAGGATAGAAACTCTGATCTGGAAGAAAAGATGGAAGAAACAGTTAGAGAGTTCAAAAATTTCAGTAAGTTCAAAAGCTCCTGTGAAGAGAACATGAGGGAATTGTGGGATACACTTAAACATCCCAATATCAGGATCATTGGAATACCAGAAGGAGAAGAAATCCAGACCAAAGGCATGGAGAACTTATTTAACAAAATAATTGAAGAAAACTTCCCCAGTCTATTAAAAGAAAGGCCCATCAAGATACAAGAAGAAAATAGAACTCCAAACAGACTGGACCAAAGGAGAAACTCTCCAAGACATATTATCATTAAGACTCTAACCACTGACACCAAAGAGAAAATCCTAAAAGCAGCTAGGGAAAAACAGCACACCACCTTCAAAGGTAACCCCATCAGAATTACTTCAGACTTCTCAATTGAAACCCTGAAAGCTAGAAGGGCCTGGAATGAAACACTGCAAAGTCTAAGAACCTATGGCTTCCAACCCAAACTACTCTACCCAGCAAAAGTATCCCTCATAATAGATGGTGAAAGAAAAACATTCCACGACAAAACTCAGCTTTACAATTATATGAACACAAAACAAAACCTACAGAGAGTATTTCAGGAAATTCTCCACAGAGAAGAAAAAAATTATCAAACACAATTGCCTACAAGAAGCAGATCACAACAATCAAACTCAGAGTAGGCACAAAAAACTTCAATGTCCATGAAAACTCCAACCCACATTTACCATCACAATATGGCAGGGATCAAATCAAATCTCACAGTCATTACCCTAAATATTAATGGCCTTAATTCACCCATCAAGAGACACAAGCTTACAGGATGGATCAAAAAATTAGACCCCTCAATCTGTTGCCTTCAAGAAACCCACCTCACCATTAAAGACAGACATCTCCTAAAGGTGAAAGGGTGGAAAACAGTATTCCAAGCAAATGGGAATAAGAAAAACTCAGGTGTAGCTATATGAATATCGGATAAAATAGACTTCCAACCAAAAATAATCAAAAAAGACAAAGAAGGCCACTTCCTACTTATCAAGGGAACGATCCATCAAGAGGATATTACAATCATAAATCTGTATGCACCAAACACAGGGGCACCACAGTTCATAAAACAAAACCTACTTGACAATAAAACAGAAATAACCACAAACACTATCATAGCTGGGGACTTCAATACACCATTATCAGTAATAGACAGATCATCCAAACAGAAACTCAACAGGGAAGTAAGAGAGCTCAACAAAACCATAGATCACTTAGACCTAACGGACATCTACAGAACCTTCCATCCCAAATCCACAGATTACACATTCTTCTCAGCAGCCCATGGAACATTCTCTAAAATAGACCATATATTGGGTCACAACGACTGCCTCCACATATTTAGGAAGATTGACATAATTCCCTGCATGATATCAGATCACAATGCTATATTGCTAGAAATCAACAACAAAAGACCCACCAAGAATCCCAAAGGCACCTGGAAACTGAACAGCACACTTTTAAACAATAAGTGGATAGTGGATGAAATAAAAAATGAAATTGCAAAATTTCTGGAATTGAACGACAATGAGAACACATCGTACCAAAACTTATGGGACACAATGAAGGCGGTCCTCAGGGGAAAATTCATAGCACTCAATGCCTTCGTAAAAAAGACAGAAAGGTGCCAAATCAATAACCTAACCATTCACCTGAAGGCACTGGAAAAACAAGAAAAATCCAACCCAAAGAGCTCCAGAAGGAAAGAAATAATTAAAATCAGAGCAGAAATCAATGAACTGGAAATGATGGAAACAATTAAGACAATTGACAAAACAAAGAGCTGGTTCTTTGAAAAAATAAACAAGATTGACAAACCCCTGGCCAATCTGATCAAGCAAAAAAAGGTGAAGCTTCAAATTAACAAAATTCAAAATGAAAAAGGAGAGATCACAACAGACATAAGTGAAATTGGGATAATCATCAGGACTTATTTCAAAAACCTCTACTCCACAAAACTGGATAATGTGGAGGAGATGGATAAATTCTTGGACGCATACCATCTACCAAAGCTAAACAGAGAGCAGATTAATCACCTCAATCAACCCATCACACTCATGGAGATTGAAAAAGTAATTAAAAAAAAAAAAAACCTCCCAAAAGAGAAGAGCCCAGGACCAGATGGCTTCTCAGCTGAATTCTATCAAACCTTCATGGAAGAACCCAAACCAATCTTCCTCAAACTGTGCCACACAATTGGTGAACAGGGCAAGCTACCCAACTCCTTTTATGAAGCTAGCATCACCCTAATTCCAAAACCAGGCAGAGATGCCACAAGAAAAGAAAACTACCGGCCTATTTCCCTGATGAATTTAGATGCAAAGATCCTAAACAAAATCCTTGCAAACCAAATCCAACAACACATCAAAAGCATTATCCACCTTGACCAAGTGGGATTCATTCCAGGAACACAGGGGTGGTTCAACATACGGAAATCTGTCAATGTAATACACCACATAAACAAGGTTAAACATAAAAACCACATGATCATTTCGATAGATGCAGAAAAGGCCTTTGACAAGATTCAACATCACTTCATGTTCAAAACATTGGAGAGAGTTGGCATGGTTGGTTCATATCTTAACCTAATAAAGGCAATATACGAAGCTCTGAAGGCCCAAATAATACTTAATGGAGAGAGACTGGAGGAATTCCCATTAAGATCAGGAACAAGACAGGGTTGTCTACTCTCACCTCTGCTTTTCAATATAGTACTGGAAGTCCTAGCTCAAGCAATAAGACAGGAGAAGGAAATAAAAGGGATACAATTTGGAAAGGAGGAAGTTAAGTTAGCTTTATTCGCTGATGACATGATTATATATGTAAGAGACCCGAGAGACTCCATCCCAAAACTCCTGAAGGTGATTAACTCCTATAGCAAAGTAGCAGGATACAAAATCAATGCACAAAAATCAGTAGCCTTCCTTTATGCAAAGGACAAAGATACAGAAAAAGAAATAAGGGACATAGTCCCATTTTCAATTGCAACAAAAAAAAATAAAATACCTTGGAATAACGTTAACCAAGGAAGTGAAAGATCTATACAATGAAAACATAAAAACACTCAAAAAAGAAATTGAGGCGGACTTGAGGAAATGGAAAGACCTCCCATGTTCCTGGATAGGCAGAATTAACATTGTGAAGATGACAATCCTACCAAAGGCAATTTACAGATTTAATGCAATTCCAATTAAAATCCCTACAGTGTTCTTCACAGAGATAGAAAAAATGATCCCAAATTTCATATGGAAAGGCAGAAGGCCTTGCATTTCCAAACATATCCTCAGCAAAAGAAATACCTCTGGAGGCATCACCATACCTGATCTAAAGCTATATTACAAAGCCATAGTAATAAAAACAGCATGGTACTGGCATAAAAACAGGAGTATAGATCAATGGAATAGACTTGAGGACCCGGACTTTGGGTCAAGCTACTATAGCTACTTGATATTTGATAAAGGCCCAAACAATATAGGCTGGAAAAAAGACAGCATCTTCAGCAAATGGTACTGGACAAACTGGATAACCATATGCAGGAAACTGAAACTTGACCCACACATTTCACCATGCACTACACTCAAGTCCAAATGGATCAAAGATCTCAACATAAGACCAGAAACTCGAATACTACTGGAAGAAAATTTAGGAAGTACTTTCCATCATATAGGAATGGAAAAAGACTTCCTGAACAAAACCCCAGTAACTCATGAACTTAAACCATCACTCAACCAATGGGACCACATGAAGCTGAAGAGTTTCTTAACAGACAAGCATACAATAACCAAAGCCAATAGATTACCCACAGAATGGGAGAAAATATTTGCGGGTTATCCAACTGATAGAGGCCTAATCTCTAGAATCTACAAAGGACTCAAAAATCTAAACCGTAAGAAGTCAAACACCCCACTCACAAAATGGGGCAAAGGGCTGAACAGGCAGTTCAGAGAGAAAGAAATAGAAATGGCAAACATACACTTAAGAAAATGTTCATCATCCCTAATCATCAGAGAAATGCAAATTAAAACAACTATGGGATTCCACCTTACCCCAATAAGGATAGCAAACATCAAAAAATCAAATAAAAATAAATGCTGGCAAGGATGTGGAGAAGTAGGAACACTCATCCACTGTTGTTGGGAATGTAGGATGATACAACCACTTTGGAAAGCAATATGGAGACTTCTGAAAAAGCTGAGTATAGAGATACCAACAGACCCAGTTATTCCCTTACTGGGCATCTACCCTAAAACCTTCAAACCACAGACTAAAGAGATTTGCTCAACCATATTTATAGCGGCTCAATTTGTAATAGCTAAGAGCTGGAATCAACCCAGATGTCCATCACTAGAAGAATGGATAACTAAGATGTGGTATATCTACACAATGGAATTCTATACAGCAGTAAGAAAAAAATGACACAATGAAATTTGAGGAAAAATGGTTGAACCTGGAACAGATCATTCTCAGTGAACTTACCCAATCACAGAAAAAAAAATCGCCACATAGTCTCACTCATCTACAGCACCTAACCTGAATCTACCGAAGATACCTTACATACCCAGCAAGCATCTCCTAGACTAGACACTAGGATGGAAGGGGAGGGATGGGAGGGCATCAAAGGGGTGGGAAACACAAATCTAGACCCAAACGGCAATGGTACCATAATCTTCTACTTACTAAAAGACAGACCAAATGGCTGATCCTTCACCAGGCCCTTACAGGGAACACCTGAACCACAAGACACTGGAGAGGGTAAGATTAAGACTAACCTTAATCTCCTACATCTTCCCTCCCTCACTTCCCCTCTCCCTGTCTCTCTCTCTCTCTCTTATCTCTAACTCTTGTATATTAGTTATCTTTTCCTCATTTTCTTAGTGGGCACTGACCTGTAACTCCCAGATCCAGCATGGGGCTATCATCCACAATGAGCTTTTGATCAGAGAGACCTACAAGGTTTCCTAAAAGACAGACAGATTTCTGTCAGAGTACTTGATGACCCACCAAAGGTTAGTGGTAAGACCCTACTGCTGAAGACACCTTATGTGGTTGACACGTAAAATGGAAGGACATGGCTGGAAGTTGTAAGAGAGTCAGTCCCCAGACAGTCAGCGCGTCTAGTGCCAAAAGGTGCTACATGGACGACTGGGGGAAACTGACCAATATCTGTCGAAGCAACGCATGGTCTAACCTACTTAGCAGCAAATAACTTCTTGTGATGCCCACACAAGTGCAGTGGTGGCACACAGCCATGGTGGGGAACCAACTGCTCTCAATTTGGCTAACTGATCCCCTCACTGGTATGGGACCCATAGCTGGAGCTGGGAAACAAGTCAGAACCAGATCCAAACATAAGCCCACTCTCCAATATCAAGCTACCATCAATTGTGGGCTACAAGAGGGCCTACACCTATTAAATTCTCTATTAAAAAAAAAAAAGTAAGGGTTATCTCATTTGTCCTGGTGCTAACTTACTCTCCGTTGGAGAATCTGCTTCTCTTTTTCAGATAGATGTAGATCCTAAGGAGAGAGCCACCCCACCATACCTTAAATGGGCCCCTGCTGAAACTAAGAAAAATTGGAGAAACAAGCAAGGGGGCTGTTTTCCTGATGAACCGGATACCAGCACAAGGGGGAAGGAGATCAGCACAGAGAAAAATCACCTCCTACCAAATCAGAGAGCCAGAGCCTCAGAGGCCCCCAACACCTCATCACTGAAGCAGACCAAAAATGAACCCAACATGGCTCAGGGAAATTTTGCGGAAGAGGGGGCGGAAAGAATGTCAGAGTCACATGTTGGGTCATGATATGCAGAGACATTTAGCTTACCCATAACTGTGGGCTAACTCCACAATGCATGACCCGTATACCTCAACAAGGAGGGGCCAAGGGGAGGAGGTAGGTCACGGATGAGCCTAATAATGGTACCAAACTGACTGTATTTGCTGAATACAGAACTGACTAATAAAAATAAATAAATAAATAAAATAAAAAAATATCTGTGAGCAGATAGTAGTTATTTTTTCTTAGTACCTTTCCTTTCAAAAGATAATAATACTGATGGTAAGTAAATCTTTAGTGTTCTAAAGATTATAAAGAAGAGCTAGGCATGATGGCACATGCCTTTAATCCCAGCACTCCGGAGGCAGAGGTAGGAGGATTGCCGTGAGTTCGAGGCCACCCTGAGACTCCATAGTGAATTCCAGGTCAGTCTGAGCTAGAATGAGACCCCACCTCAAACAAACAAAAAAAGATAATAAAGAAATCCAAACATAAAGAAAAAGAATAACAACAAAGCAAAAGTCATCTTTATAAATTATAACCTTGTAGCTATAAGGAGAACCAAGGTCCTTTAGCTTACAATATACATTTTAATTGAATATATATATGTATTTCATTGAATGTTTTCATAAATTCTGATATAGTATAAAATCAAAAATGTTGCTGTCTTATTTCTAATCCTTACAATGACTGTAAATATTTTACAGATGAGGAAAGATCTCAAAGAATTTAACATTTTTACAAGACCAAAATAGTACAGGTTTATAGGAAAAAAAAAACCCACAAAACTCATTAACCTTCCCTAAAAATTGGTAATGAAAATTTTAAACCTATGACTTCTAAATGTCATTAAAATTCTTCCTCTCTATAAGATTCAATCATTCAATAACTGCATCTGATATTCTCTTCATTAGTGCTAACAGGCTGACTATTGCATTTAGTAAAAGTGTGCTGACATGGTCCTTGCATCAATTTAGAACTTTCGTTTGGCTCCATGTTCACAAATACCGTCTCTGATTCATGCCATGGCTCACACGTCAACTAAAGAAATAGACTAGTATTTTAAAGTGCATTATCTCCATGGGAAGTACATGTTAAGAGTGCACTTATAGAGCAAAAGAAACATTATTTTTATTAGTGTGTATCAAGGTGACCTTGCACATAGAAGCTTCACGAAAAAGAAGTTTAGCATCAAAGAGAATGGGCCTTAGAGGCTGGGACTTGAATGAAAGACTCCTTGGCTTAGAAGATGTTATAGAGATGACTGGTTTTAGGTGTATTTAAACTTGTAAGTACCTTCTCACCCACAGGAAATGTCACAGACAGAACAGGATCTGACTTGAGCCCCTCCTTCCAAAGAATGTATTCACTGTTGCTTCTGCCTCTGTCATCTTTATCAAGGGCCAAAGCCTCACATGTTCAGAGACTGTTAGTCCTCTGTCTTCCTCTAGGTCCAAAGCATACCTGTCGTTCAGTTCCTTCAGTCACTTTCCACTCTGTCTGTAACTCTTAGCCTACAAACCCATGCCCATGTAGTCCACTTGTCTTTTCCTAGTGCTGGTTCCTTCCCAATGTAGCTTAGTGTTTTTCTATCTATCCCCTTCAAACTTCTTACAGTCAGACCAACTCCATTCCCTCACTCCCCTTTGACCCCTGCTTCCTTCTAAATAAGTGCTCTTAAAAGCAATTGTCAACTTCCTAACAGCCAAAGCTGGACACTATCCTTAGTAAATTCTGGAGTTCATTGTCTTGTATAGATAGAATCAGGTGGAAATGAACACCAACGTCAACTTAATAAGGGCTGGCATAGAAATGTTTTCATTTGGATCAAGTCTTGTGCTGTTACATCCACAGCTGCCCACGTTATTACTGCAAAACTCCCTCTATGCTCAAGACACAAGACTTAGGACAACTATTCATGGGTTCTCTCTCCTCAGAGTGAATTGGTGAGGCTCATACTACTATAGATTTCATTTATGATTAATGATAGCCTTTGAGCCCAGATTTTTAAAGAAAGATCTATGAAGCTAAAAAAAAAAAATCCAAAAGAATTATAGTCTGGTAATAACTTGTTAAGAATAGATCTGAGTAGCTTGTTTTTGTGCAATGCCCTTGAGTTCATTCCAGATAGTGGAATGTGCAGCTATTAGCCAACAGGTGAAAGTAGATCCTTTCAAGAAAAATCTGAAGATTTTGAAGTATTACGACTTGTGGCTTGGAAAGAAAGTAAGACTACATATTGTAATTCTACCCTATAGCAATGAGCATCTCAAAAATAATCAAAATTGCCGGGCATGGTGGTGCACGCCTTTAATCCCAGCACTCAGGAGGCAGAGGTACAAAGATCACCATGAGTTCAAGGGCATTAAAACTTGTACTTAGGGCTAGAGAGATGGCTTAGTAATACAGATGCTTGCCTCTGAAGCTTAAGGACCCATATTCGACTCTCCAGATCCCACATAAGCCAGAAGCACACTCGTGAGGCAAGCACAAGGTCGCATATGCCAACTAGGTGGCATAAGCATGTGAGTTCAAGTGCAGTGGCTGAGGCCCTGGTGTGCCAATTCTCTCTTTCTGTCTCTAGCTCACACTCTCTCTCTACAAAAAAAGAAAAAGAGAAAGAAAACATCATCACTTTTTAATTGGCACAAGGATTTTAAAGCATGCCAATCAGTCAAGCAAGCTATGGTCTCCAGTGCAACATGTACCTTTTGGAAGTGGTTGATTAAATGCATAGAAAACCAGCATGCTTTGATAAAGACCATCACCTTCCCCAGAGCTTCAATATTTCATTTTAACATTAACACTTATTTATTTTAATATCTATTTTAATATTGATATTTTCATGCATTGTTAAATCCATTATTGAAAAATTGAAGCCTTCTTTTAATTACAGCAAACAAAACTCTTTTGAAAATACATGGCTTTTTCAAATCTCCAAATACCGAGACTGTTCTGGAGGATGTGTTGAAATGAAAGGAATAAACCCATAAAATAGTTAAACAATGAAATTATAAGAAAAAGAGGGAAGTATTCTAGGAGCTTGGCTTGCCAGTCCCTTTGTCCTAACAGGTGTGAAGAATCTTAAGTCAGATAAGGATAGAGCCCAAGCAAAGATGCTGAAGTGAATTGCAACTGAGATTTTCGAGTGTACAGCGAAAGGTCAGCCGTTCCCACCTCAGAGCCAATGGAGGCATGGCTCTGTAGGAGAAAACGTCTCGCAGACCTGAAGGAATACCAAAGACCCTGGGCTGCAGAGCGTCTCCTCCTCCGACCTGCCCCACCCCTGCGCACGCAGCAAACTAGTGGGGTGGGGAGTGGGGTGCTCTGACCGATCCCGTTTCTAGGCAACGGGATGCCGCAGCGTGAAGCCGCAGCAGGGAATGCATGGGACCAGGCAGTTGGTAGAGAGAGCTTAAGCAGCAGAAATGAGCCCCGGTAAGATCCATCCCGGAAGCTGTCGCTAGAGGGAAAGCTGTGAGAAGTAGAGGGTAGTAGAATGAGAGCAGACTCCCTTCAATGCAATGACTATGGGGTTTCCCTACTGGGTTAGGAATGAGGATCTTTCTAGACCACTCTCACTTGCCCTACTCAGGCCTGGAAGAAAGCTTACACCTTGCTCCCCGCCAATTGCAGCATCCTCACAACTGCGTGGCCCCAGCGCGCCCTCCGGTGGCCATCGAGGGCGCGGACAGCCGAGTTTCTACACCTTTCTTCCCTGCCTTCCCAGGTTGCCTTTCCACTCCTCCCTAAAAATGTGCTAGGTTCTGTTACAGACAAGCATCCTGAAGAAGATGAAGTTGACTCCGTTCTCCTTTCAGCATCCAGGATCCTAAATTCCTCTGATGGAGTAAAGGGAACAGGAGGCCGTGAACCAGGTAAAAATCTCCAGGGGCAGTGATACTTCTTTCATTGCTTGTTCAGGCATCTAGTACGTTGCCTACATCCAGCTACTTCCTATAGCTATTATGATAACATTAACAGTAGCTCACAGGACTCATTGCCAGACACCGTTTAAAGCACTTAAATGTGTCTGTTCATTTAATCCTCACAACAGT
This sequence comes from Dipus sagitta, assembly GCA_036346955.1. Taxonomy (NCBI): domain Eukaryota; kingdom Metazoa; phylum Chordata; class Mammalia; order Rodentia; family Dipodidae; genus Dipus; species Dipus sagitta. The sequence continues at coordinate 213,865,663 of CM070770.1, forward strand.
CCTGTAAAATAGGTACTACTGTCCCCATTTTCCAAATGAAGACATATGCACAGGAACATTAACTCTTCCAGGTCACACAGATGGCAAGGGACAGAGCCAGCATTTAGGAGATCTTCGGGGTACAGATCTTAACCATTGTCCTTGTTAGGTCAGGACAAAATGGAGTCACCAAAGAACAGGATGGTGACAGACACAAGGAAGTGGGTCATCCACATTCCTCAAGAAACCACCCAGCCATTATCCCTTCCTTGCCTAACAATGCCTCAGGTCTAGGTTTCCTGCCCCCTTATCTTGTGGTCACTGTTCTGGTGTCACACCTAGCTATCTTAGATCTCCCCTAAAGAAACCTTTTTTTTTTTTAATTTTTCCCTTCCTCACCTTACCCCAACTGGAGAACCCTATATAGCCCACTATCTGGAATTTCAACTTGGCTGTACTCTGCTCTTGAGAGTCAATCCTTGCAGCTCTTTTCCCCCCAAATAAAGGCTTCCATCTTTGCCTCAGAGTGGTCTCCATGGTCATGATCACTCCTGAACCTTACAGTCCTCCAGTCCAGTACTTCTCTGTACAGCAAGTAAGAGGTCAAGATTTTGTTGTGTTTAGAGAGGGGTGTGGTAGCACACGCCTTTGGAGACAGAGGTAAGAGGATCAATCCCTGTGAGTTCGAGGCCACTCTGAGGCTACATAGTGAATTCTAGGTTAGCTTGGAGTAGAGTGAGACCCTATCTTGAAAAAAAGAAAGAAAGGGAGAAAAAAAGGAAGATTTTGTTGTGGTGGTAGACAGTTTCAGGTTCGCTGAGATGAACTTCCATACCAGGCACAGTTATGGAGGAAGGGATATTTATTGAAGCTTACAGATCCAGGGAAAGTTCCATAATGGTAGAAGAAGTTGGCCCCTCTTAAAGAACCAGGCAGAGAAAGAGGCCACATGCCGAATCCTTAAAACCATACCTCAAAACAAGCACACTTCAGAAACTCCAGGCACTTTGCATATCTTTAGATTGGAATGTCAAATCCACCACCACACCTTAGGACTGGACCCTCCTCCAGCTAGGTGGCTGGAAATCCAAAAAGTTTTAATAAACTCCTGAATGTAATGGGGAGGGGGGCATTTATTCAAACTACCACAGTTGTGTTTAGTTTTGTTTTTGACAGACACTAAAAAGATACATACTTTTTCTAATGAAAACTACTTTTTTACAATAATGATAAGTTATATAGAAAAGATAATCAAAAAATCAAATGGTAACAGTTTGCCATCTTTACATTAGACCATAAATGTGTGTATCCAGCCAGGGGAATCAGAGAACACGGAAGGTGTATAGTCTCACATCCTTTAGAGTAGCTCAAGTGATAAGTATGTCTCTCCTAGACCTGTTATTCAATGGATCATGCCAGGGAAGGAGCAGAGAAGGAGCCTTCTAGACTGACCCAAGTTACAGGAAACCCACACATGGCTTATAGTAATCAGATGAGACAAGTGATGAAGTAGAAGCCTGAAGCTGGAACAAGATTTCTACACTTTCATGAATCCAGGATGCTCACAAATGCCTTGGCAGAGGCCCTGAAAAGAGAGGCTACACCTCAGTAAATGAAATCAGTTCCATACTCACTACCACCAGGAACAGTGCCCCCTGTGCTTTTCTGTCACCAATCATGAAGATCTGAGGGCATCCCTTACAACAAGGGAAAGGATATGGTCAAAAAGACCCTCAATGGGTAATGCACTTGGTGCACAGACTTAAAATGGACCAAAAACCTTTACATAAGACCTGAAACTCTGAAACTGCTAGAGAAAAAGTAGGGAAAAACTTCAAGATATAGGTATGGGTAAGGACATTCTAAATAGAACTCTACTTATTCAGGAAATTAGGTCAGCAATTGACAAATAGGACCTCATGAAATTAAAAAAGCTTTTGTACAGCAAGGAAACTATCAGTGAAATGAAGAGGCAGTCTAGAGTATGGGAGACAACCTTTGCCAGCTACACATTTGCCAGAGGATTAATATCTAAAATATATAAAGAACTCAAAAACTAAATTTGAGAAAATAAGTCAATCAAAAAATGGGCTATAGAACTAACATAAAGTTCTCAAAAGAAGAAACATAAGTGGACAATAAATATTTTAAAATGTATTTAACATCCTTGGCCATCAAGGAAATATAAATTAAAACTATTTTGAGAGCTGGAGAGATGGCTTAGCAGTTAAGGAGCTTGCCTGCAAAGCCAAGTTCGATTCTCTAGATCCCATGTAAGTCAGACACACAAGGTGACACAAGTGTGCAAGGTCACACGTGCACACAAGGTGGCACACACATCTAGAGTTCAATTGCAATGGCTGGAGACCCTCCCATACCAATTCTCTCTCTGTCTCATTTAAAAAAAAAAAAAAAAAAAAACTACTTTGACATTTCATCTCATTTCAGTCAGAATGGCTACCATCAAGAACATAAATGGAGCCATGCATGGTGGCACACACCTTTAATCCCAGCACTCAGGAGGCAGAAGTTGGTGGATCACTGTGAGTTTGAGGCTACCCTGAGACTACATAGTGAATTCCAGGGCAACCTGGGCTAGAGCGCAAAAAAAAAAAAAAAAAAGGAAGAAAATGACTGGAGAGATGGCCCAGCAGTTAAAGGTGCTGGCTTGCAAAGCCTGACAGCCCGGGTTCAAATCTCTAGCATCCATGTAAAGTCAGATGTTCAAAGTGGTGCATATGTCTAGAGTTTGTTAGTGTTGACAAGATGCCCTGGCAATGCCATTCCTTCTCTCTCTCTCCCTTTCTGTTCTCTCTCTCTCTCTCTCCCTCTCTCTGTGTGTGTGTGTGTGTGTGTGTATGTATGTGTGTGTGCACGCGCGCTTGCAAATAAGGAAATGAAAATATTTTTAAAGATAAAGTTTCATTTTTTCATGAATGAGTAATGTCATTGTGCTTGTGTGCCACATTATCTATTCATCAATTGATAGACACCAAGGCTGAGTCAACTTCTCTTGTCTGTTGTACAGAGTATCACAGTAAACTTGCAGTTACGGATGTCTCTTCTGCACTTTGATGCCACTTCCTTTGGGTATATGATCCGTAGTGGGATGGCTCTCTTTCCATTTTCAATTTCTTTCATTGATGTTTTATCATTTTCACTGTAGAAATGATTCACTTCCTTGGTTGTATTTATTTCTAGATCTGTTTGTTTTTACTAGCAATTGTTTAAATGATTCCTTTTTTGATTTCTTCCACAGAAGTTTTGTTACTGTTGCATTAAAAAGATACTCATTTTTACATGTTGGTCCTTTCCTGCAAACAATGATTTCTTTGTTTTAAAATACTTTTGGTGCTATTTTTATGCTTTTCTCTATATAAAATCTAGTTATCTGCCAACAAAGACAATTGGACCTTCTCCATTTGGATTCCCTTTATTTCTTTCTATTGTCATATTACTATGGCTAGGATTTACAACACTCTATTAACTAAGAATGGGGAAAGGTGGACATAATTGTCTTGTTCCTGACCTCAGAGGGAATTATTTCAGCTTTTTCTCATTCAGTATGACAACCTGTGGGTTTGTTTTACATAGTCCTTATTGCATTGAGGTACATTACCTCTATGCTAAGTCTTTTTATGTGTCATGACAGGGTTGAATTTTACCAGCTGCTTTTTACTGCATTTGTTGACCTAAGCATGTGGTTTTTTCCCTTCATTCTCTTAATGGGATATGTTTATCAGTATGCATATTTTGGACCATCCTCGTGTTTCTGGGATAAAAGCCCACTTCACCACTATGAGTGATTTTTTAATTTATTTTTATGTTTTTATTTAGTTATTTTTATTGACAACTTCCATGATTGTAAACAATACCCCATGGTAATTCCCTCCCTCCCTCCCCCCACTTTCCCCTTTGAAACTCCAATCTCCATCATATCCTCTCCCCCTCACTATGAGTGGTATTTTTGATTGTTCTTTGATTCTCTTTACAACTATTGTTGAGAACTTCACTATCTCCATCAAGGATATTAATCTATACACTTACTATTTTTTGTGTTTGTGTCTCATTTATGATGGTGTAATAGAATTATTTTGGAGGGGTTTTCTCCCTTTCAATACTTTGGAAAAGTTTGAAATTTGATGTTAGCTCTTTTGGAAAGTTTGGTAAAATTCTCTCATCTGTGTTCTGTAATTTTTGTAATTAAAAATTTGAACAGAGCATGGTGGCATACACCTTTAATCCTAGCACTTGGGAGGAAGAGGTAGGACGATTGCCATAAATTCTAGGCCACCTTGAGACTACATAGTGAATACCAGGTCAGCCTGGGATAGAGTGAAACCCTACCTCAAAAAATCCTCCCCACCTCCCCCCCCAAAAAAAATCAGCAATGAAGGCTGCTTTTGATGGAAAATTTGTTACTACTGATTCAATTTCATTTGTTGATTTTCTTTTCTTTGGGATCTGTTGCTAGAGTTCCTGTGTTCTTTCAAAGCATAATGTGACCTGATATTTTTCTTGTGTCTGTACATTGATTTTTTCATTGGATGGGTCAATTATGTCTACCAGTTTAATTGATTAGCTTTCATAGCAAAAGACATTCTGCAGTAATATGTCCTTAGGCATTGGTTGGATATGCTGTGCTGGTTTTACTGTAGTGTCCATGAAGCTTTTCCAGCTATGTCTGTGTTAGTGATGTCTATATGTGTCTCTGTGATGTAGGCTGCAAGGGTTGTGCTTTCAGCTGGAGTGTAGCCCTTTGAGGATGGGTAGGTTCACTTTCAGCCATAGGCATATGTACTCACAGTATAAGCATCTGTCAGCTTCCACAGGTAACGTTAGGTCATGGCCACTCTAATAAGGCATGGTGGGATGGATAGTGGCACTCAGTGCCTATCAGTATATGAGGATAACACAGGTGAGTTTGAAGGTCCTCAAGGAGTCTGTCCATCTATTTCCTGGGACCAAAGGTAGGCACACAGTGGTAATTTCTCAAGGCCTCCCTAAACCAAGATTCTGAAGACAGACTGCTCCACTGCTTCTAAGAAGCAACCCAATTTTTCTCCAGTGCCTTGGCAGGCCAGGTCACCCAGAAAGGTCATTTACTTCCCTGGGCCTCTGTCAGCCCAGCATGCTTCCTAGAACCGTGCAAATAGAACCTTCTGGCCCACTGGCAAGGCTAGGTTGGTAGAGCTTAAAGGGACTGCTTTCTAGCTGCTTCATGTGACTCCGAGTAAGAAGTTTCAAGATGGTTCTGTGCAAATGAACCTTGGGGGAAGGGAGTACATATGCATATAGAGCCAAATGAAGTGTACCTATAAACAGAATTCAGTAGTTCTGGGTGGGGGGATTCTGGTTGATATCTTTTTGATTTGCATAACTGATCTGAATGTATTCAAAGAGGTTAGCTTAGGAACTAAAAATCTTTAGGATGTTTTCCTACTTTGGTGCTATCTTTTTACTTTTACACAGTAAGAGGCAAAGATAAGCAACATTCAGGTCGACTTTCTTTCCTTCCTGTCCTTTGACTGACCAAACACCTCCAGACTCAGAACGAGTGCTGGCTAGTCAGTGATGAGAACCAAATGGCAAAAGAGGTGTGTGCACTTGACAACCAACTTCGATAACTTCTGGCAGAATACCAACCCAAAAGAAAAGATTTGCAGACCTCTTAAAAAAAAAAAAAAAAGACTATTTTTTTTATTAGTTTTGTACTCAGTGCATACAGTCAAGTTGGCACCATCATTTGCCTACTCCCTGTCCTCCCCCCTCTGCAGGGACCCTCCCCATTGGGAAATATGGGTCGTGCATTGTGGGTTAGCCATCAGTTATGGGTAGAAGGCAATGTCTCTGTGTATCATGACCCAACATGTGGCCCTGGCATTCTTTCCACCCCCTCTTCTGCAAATTTCCCTAAGCCATGTTGGCTACATTTTAGATCTACTTCAGTGATGAGGTCTTGGGAGCCTCTGTGTCTCTGGATATCTGGTTTGGTAGGAGTTGAGTGTTCCCTGTGTCTATCTCCTTCACCCTTGTGCTGGTACTAGGTTCACCAAGAAAGCAGCACTCTTACTCATTTCCCCAATTATTATTAGTTTCAGCTGGGGCCTTTTTGAGGCATGATGGGCTGGTTCTCTCCTTAGAATCTGCAGGCCTCTTTTAAACCTACCCCGATGACGTATTTTGTCAGCCTAAAAGAACACTTATTCATAATTCTCATTTCATCCAGGATGCTATTTTTTTTGTTTCTTCAATAAAAAAATTGAAATAAGTTGCCTAATATGGGGACAAAGAGGGATGTATGTCCAGATATTTCTAAATATTGTCCAAAGCTGTACCACCCTGAACATGCTTGACCTCACTAGAAATTTGCAAATATTACATAGTCTATTTCCTGATGCAGATCTATAAATGATTTTCTGGAAAGGGGCCAAGCATGTGACATCTGATGTCTATTATTATTTGAAGCCTGAGGACTTTTGTTTACTCTTTTTATCATATTGGAGCAACCAAGGAAAACACCACATAGTGAAGTGCTTAACAGAAAAATGCTTTAGCTACAAAACAAAGATACAGAGAAAGATCAGCTTCTGTACCAGCTATTGAACTCCCTTGGCCAGTGGGTCCCTTGGAAACAGCATAGGACAATAGGCCTACATGTACCCCTCTCCTGTGTCTTCAGAGGACAACAATGGTAATGCATTGGCCCAGGTATCATTACAATGCATACATTCAGCAGAACACAGGATGTTGCACCTACAGTGGGTAAAATTATCTCCAGGCAAGGTGGTATGTAAAGCACAGGCTATGATGACTCTACTATTGGTAGGAGGATTTCAAGCAGAAGGCCAGCCTGCTTTCCCAACAGAAAGAAGAGAAGGATCTTTGTAGAACATTGATGGAGAGCTAGACAAATGGCATGCTTCATTGATTCAGCTTGTTTCCATGACAGGGTGGAAAATTATCACATGGCAATTTCACAAAAACTATGTCATAGGTGTTTTATATAACATGAGGATTATTAGATGTAGTGAGGAACTTTTGACAAAAAGAATCCAATTTGGGTTGGGAAGATAGTTTTGTCAATAAAGTGTTTGCCTTTCAAGCATGAGGACCTGAGTCTAATCCCCAGAACCCATGATAAAAGAAAACTGGGGGCTGGAGAGATGGCTTAGCGGTTAAGCGTTTGTCTGTGAAGCCTAAGGACCCCAGTCCAAGGCTCGATTCCCCAAGACCCACGTTAGCCAGATGTACAAGGAGGCACACACGTCTGGAGTTCATTTGCAGTGGCTGGAGGCCCTGGCACGCCCATTCTCTCTCTCTCTCTCTCTCTCTCTCTCTCTCTCTCTGCCTCTTTCTCTCTCTGGCTGTTGATCTTAAATAAATAAATAAGTAAACAAACAAACAAACAAATAAATAAATAAATAAATAAATAAAAACTGGGCATCATAGCCCACACGTGTAATCCCATCAAGAGGATGTGGACACAGTGGAATCCTGGGGTCTTGGTGGTAAGCCAGTTTAGTTTAATTGGTGAACTTCAGGCCAGTAAGAGACCCCATCTCAAAGAAGGTGAATGTGCACAAACATGTACACAAGCATAAACATATGCACATGCACGCACACAATGTACACACACACACAAAGAGTACAATTTGCATCTCAGAAAAAGAGCTATTTGAGATCTTGGGAGTTCCAAGTTTGACAATACAAGTTAGTGGCTTACTGTAAAAGTAAATCTCTAGTACAACCTCAAGTAGGTATTTCCTTATAGTAAGAGATTCATTCTTAAATTTATTACGTGACTAGCATAAAATAAATACCAAATATTCTCATTATTTCTCTCCCTTACTATCCAAGAAAATTAGGAGGCTGCTATTTCTAAATCTCTATAAAAGTAAACTTTTAGGCTTGGGTCCAGGTAAGGAGCCTACATGAATCTCCTTTCCTCTGTTGAGTTGCTTCTGTCAGGTATTGTAGTCTCAGAGATGGAAAAGTGACTAATGCAGTTGCTATAAGGATTAATGTGCTAGTACACTCAAAAGTGTCTCAAGAGGGACTGGAGAGATGGCTTAGCAGTTAAGACTCTTGCTTGCAAAGCCAAAGGACCCAGGTTTGATCTCCCAGTACCCACGTAAAGCCAGATGCACAAGGTGGCCAAGCATATGGAGTTTGTTTGCAGTAGCTGAAGGCCCTGCACTCATTCTCTATCTGCGACCCCCCCCTCAGATAAATTACTAAGGGAATAAACTTGTAGGAATTAAATCATACCTTCTGTATTTTACATTTTAGAATACGGCTGCATATCAGAACCAGAAAATCAAATCCAATCACAATCAGCACTGAAAGTGAGTACATTTCATTTTATTGTCTAAAAAATCTCAAAGTAAAGATGGATCTCATCCGGAACAAGTACTTCCTAAATACTATGGGGTACTTCTGTTTTATTCTCACAAAAGCCTTCATGAATGTACACCAGAGACTCAGCAACGTGGCTAAGAATGTGAGTCACATGACTCTATCTGAATCATTCTAGAAACAGGCATATGAAATATGAAAAATCAAAATGATGGGTTGGAGAGATTGCTTGGTGGTTAAGCACTTGCCTGTGAAGCCTAAGGACCCCAGTTTGAGGCTCAATTCCCCAGGACCCACATAAGCCAGATGCACAAGGTGGCACACGCGTCTGAAGTTCATTTGCAGTGGCTGGAGGCCCTGGCGTGCCCATTCTCTCTCTCTCTCTCTCTCTCTCTCTCTCTCTCTCTCTCTGTCTCTCTGCCTCTTTCTCTCTGTAGCTCTCAAATAAATTAATTAAAAAAATCAAAATGATTCAAGAATATGTTCATCTATCTAAAAATGTTTGATGTAACACTTTGTTAACTTTCATTATAGGTCCTTCAGCATCAGCTGGAATCATTTCAGGCGTTGCGAATACAGACTCTGCAGAATGTTAGCATGGTATGTTATTGTGATCATATATAGGAAATATACTAACTTAAGGTGTAATCCTGTTGTCAAAACTGATTACTAGCAATTGATAAGTTGTCACAGAATTTAATATACTTAAAGCTTCAACTTATTTCAGGTCCAAATTTATCTTGAGCAACTTGTTTTTTGGATATGAGTGAGAAAGAAATAGCATTTGCTGAGCTTTTAAATATCAGTTAAGTGCCACCTGGGCTTGTAGTAGTAGTAGTGCAATGTAGTTCAATGGCTGAATGCTTACCTAGCATGTGCAAAACTCTGGGTTCAGTTCCAGAATGGCAAGTAAATAAATATTAATAAATATGCAAATAAAGTACCATATATGTGTGTATACACACACACACACGGTACTTTATTTAACCCCTGAGCCAGTTTATGTTATCCTAAGACAGTCCCTATTTGTAGAGTGTGCGTATACATATGTGTGTAGAACACACACACTCTCTACAAATAGGACTGTCTTAGGATAACATAAACTGGCTCAGGGGTTAAATATGCTTTTATTACTCAAGCTACTGAAAATCAGGAACATCTTATTTCTGGGTGGCTTAAGTTATTTGATGAAGTGTTTCATCATCAGGAACAAGTCTCATTCCACTTTCTAAAATAGTAGACTCTCAGACTCCACAGTGATAAAAAGGTTGTAAGGAGCTCCAGACCTTGGTTTTTCCTTCTACATTCAAGCCAGACAGAGTAAAGAACATGCCTTATTCTCTCTCTCTCTCTCTCTCTCTCTCTCTAGATATATATATATAGATAGATATATATATATATGTGTGTGTGTGTGTGTGTGTGTGTGTGTGTGTATACATATATACATACACATACATATATATATATATATATATATATTTTTTTTTTTTTTTACTTATTTGCAAGGAGAGAGAATGAGAATGAGCACACCAGAGCCTAGTGCCACTGCAAATGAATCCCAGACATATGTACTACTTTGTACATCTGGCTTTACATGTGTACTGGGGTCTTAAACCCGGGCCATAAGGTTTTGTAAGCAAATGCCTTTAACCACTGAGCCATATCTCCAGTCCATGCCTTGTTTTGATAATAGTGTATATGCTAAGGTTATATGCTAAGGTTCCTAGCCCAAATCTGAGTGCCACAAATTTGGCCACATGCAACATATGAACCAGTCACTGTCTAAAAGAAAACTAGTTAATTCTGGGCCACAGGCCTGGCCTTGGAGCTAGAGGTTAAATTATATCATCCAGAAGAAAGAAGAAGTTGTGTAAATAGAAGGATAAGGGATGCATATTGGTGGTACAAAACAACACATATTCAATAAAGAGCTAAGATCAACTTTGTCTCAGTGTTCTTGTGCAGAAAGCAAATGTAGAAGAAATGGAAAAGGATGGCAGAAGAGACTCTGTTCTGATGGTGGCCATAAAAGATTTCTTCTTTACTCCCTGATGTGAAAAATCAAACATCTAAAATCATTTGAATATAGTTCATAAAATATTACCATCTTAGTAAATTATTTTATATTTTAAAATAATAAAGACATAAGTTTCCTGAAGATTCCTTTAATGACAGAGACTACCATAAGTTATATAAACTTATTCTCAATGATGAAAAACTATTTTTATGTGTAGGAAATAAAAAGGTATCTTTCAATCATAATGTCTTATTTCTATAAATTCATGAGTTTATAAATCTGAAATTAAATTCTAAAATTCTCAATTTATCTTTTTTAAGGTACAGTCTGAAATCAGTGAAATATTGAACAAAAGTATTATTGAAGTAGAAAACCCACAATTTAGTTCAGAAAAAAATTTGCTATTCAGCACCCATGCTGAAAAGAATTTGGTATGTTATTTTCTATAAATCATTCGTATATTTTGGTATTTCAAACATGTTACTATAATCAGTATGTCTTCGCCTTTGCAGTCTCCCTCTCTCTCTCTGTCTCATACACACACACACACACACACACACACACACACTCACTCATACGCCAAGAGGAAGAATGGGTCAAAAATGAAAGTAAGGAATTTCTAGTCCTTAACCCTTAAAAGATGTGCACTTACTTCTGTACTTTTACATTTTTCTGCAGTTTTTGTTTCTTTTAGGAAAGTTCGCAAGGGCCATTTGCTTCATCCAAATACAGAAAGATTCCCAAGTAAATTCAAATGCAAGACAACTTGGGTAGCCTGCCTGTTAACATATGACTGGCCCAGATCTGAAATGAATTCCTTAGATGGGCTCCAAACTAGAATCTCCACCTCTGTCCACACTGGTTAAAAAAAAAAGTCACACTTCCAGGATAGTCATAGCCCTAAAAACTACCCAAAATTTAGAATGAAAGCAAAGGTTAACAAATAACCCAGAAGCAGAAATATTTGTTTACCTTAAATTCCCAGTTGACCTATCTGTAATTATCCCCTAGTACCTATAATGGTCTCTTGATGTATGTTAAATTTCTATTTATGGAGTTAAGGGCATGGTCCTTATATCCTATCCCCTAAGAATGTAAGTGCAGTTCTACGAAAACTGTGCAGACCAGAGCTTCAGATCTCAAAATACCTATTAAAGTTCATGCCCAACTAGAAGCATAGAGAGAGAGACAAAGAGTGCATGAGAGCAAGCACTAGCTTACTAAACTTTCTGGAGAAAAACTTACCATACTTGTTAGGCTGCCTTACTGTATTAGTGAATAGCATGCTTAATTTGATTGTATAAATAAATACTTCATAAATTTTATCTTAATTTCTTGGCCATGTACCAAATGAGTATGTTTATATATAGTCTTTTTATTATTATTAATGCTAGCCTGTAGAGAAGCAAGAAGAAAACTTTTCTATGGAGAAAATCAGTCACTTTAAGGATTCCAAGACTCTTCATTCAATGGAAGAGAATGTCAGTAGTAATGATTACAGTCTCTCTCACTGCACAAATATCTCACCACAGACACATTTCAAGGACAAGTTAATTCTTGAGAATTCGAGAATGTCAACAGATAATTCAACTTCCAACAAAATTATGAATGCTTCAAAAAATTCTGACATGTTGAAGAATTATAATCTTAATCATTTTCTACCAGCAGTTACTCAAAATGTGATGCCAAAAGGTGGCCCTATAATTCTAGATAAGTCCACAATTCATGAACCTTTTCTGAAGCATGGATTTTGTAAAAACTTAGATGATATTTGCCATGCTATTAAACACATGAAGGAAGAACTTCAAAGGTCACATGACAGGGAGCTGGCACTTACAAACGAACTTCACACTTTAAAAACTGATACAGATAGTCAAAGTAATATCAAATATGATCCATCCCCCATTCATAATGCAACAATTAACTTTATTAAGGAAGAAAACATGGAAGTTAACTTAAATGAAGACATAAAATCAAAGAGAATTTCTGAATTAGAGACATTAGTAAGCAAATTACTCCCACTCAGGGAAACGGTGGCAAAATTCCATGTAAATTTTTGTAGAAAATGTAAAAAATTATCACGGAGTGAAATATACCGGGGAAAAAAGAATGAGAAAAGCAATAAAGATATTCCTATCACCAGTAAGAATATTACAGACTTAAAATTCCATACCAGGGTTCCAAGGCATAGCCTATCCTTCCTTGAACACACAAAACATGAAATGAAAGATAAAGAAGGACAACTACTTCCAGGAAACCATAGACCATTAATATGTGAAAATGAGAAAACCCCCAAAGTCAATTCTGTAACTGAGCAGTGTGTTGCAAAAATTCATTACTTACAGAATTACTTAAAAGAATCCATGCAGATTCAGAAAAAAGTAGCCCAACTGGAGAATGAAAACCTAACCCTGAAAACCAAAATGAAACCACTTATCTTCACCACACAATCTCTGATACAGAAACTTGAAACATATGAAAAGGAACTTAAGAACCTGATTGAAGAAAAGAGCACTATTCAGTCCAAGTTAATTAAAGCAGAAGATGACAACAAAGAGTGCCTTAGAGAATTAAAGAAAGTAATTGGTAAGTATAATGTTCTCCAACACCAAAATAAAATGCTAGAGGAAAAGAATAGACAACTTTCTTTGGAGAAGGAACAAATGATAGAGGCATTAGATCAACTAAAAGGCAAGGAACACAAAACTCAGAATGATATGGCCATCGTCAGTAATGAAAACAACCGAATGAATATAGAAATAGAAGCAATGAAAACTAACATTCTGTTGATTCGAGATGAAAAGGAAATGTTAGAGAAAAACACATACAAGTTCCTAAAGGACAAAAGTGCACTTGAAAATGAGTTGAAAGAAAACCAGCTGGAGATCATGCAGCTGAGAGAGAAAGAAAGACTGGCTAAGAATGATCAAGAGTCACTTCTTCAAATACTGGAAACAGTGAAAAATGAAAAGCTGAATCTTGAAACAACATTACAAGAGTCTACCACTGCCCGACAGATGATGGAGAGAGAACTTGAGAATATTCAAAGCTATCAATCTACTGCAGAGAAGAACTTCCTGAAAGAAATTAAAAATGCCAAATCAGAAGCAAGTATTTATAAAAATAGCTTGTCAGAAATCAGCAAGGAATGTGAAACGTTGTCAAAAATGGTCATGGAAATTAAGGCAGATAATCAGATTCTAAAAGAAGAACTAAAGAAGCATAGTCAAGAAAATACAAAATTTGAAAACAGCATCAGTAGACTCACTGAAGACAAAGTGCTCTTAGAAAACTATGTAAGAAGTATAGAAAATGAAAGGGATGCCTTGGAATTTGAGATGCGGAATCTTCAGCGAGAATATCTGAGTTTAAGTGATAAAATCTGTAGTCAGAACAAAGATCTATCAAAAATGTCTTACATTTCAAGAAGAGAGAAATCCTATTTTGACAACTATGCTGCCTATGAAGACACTTCCAGCCTTCAGAGCAGGCCCTTAGCTCCTGATGTGAAAGGTATGTAGGACACGGTAGATTGGTAGAGACATGCTCAAGATTCTTCTAGCTTCTTGGGCATGAATCAAAGTACAGAGATAAGAGAACTTGAATATGATTTGGTTTGTAGGATTTTTATCTGGTTTATGATATAATAATTATTTAGAAATTTTGTTCTGTAGATAAAGTCTAAATTCTACTTACATACACTGAATATGCACACAATATGTTTGGCAGGAGAAGGATTTTTTTAATTTTTTTTGTTTATTTTAATTTATTTATTTGAGAGTGACAGACAGAGAAAGAGGCAGATAGAGACAGAATGGGCACACCAGGGCCTCTAACCGCAGCAAACAAACTCCAGATGCGTGTGCTCCCTTGTGCATCTGGCTAACATGGATCCTGGGGAATGGAGCCTCGAACCGGGGTCCTTAGGCTTCACAGGTGAGCGCTTAACTGCTAAGCCATCTCTCCAGCCCAGGAGAAGGATTTTTAAATTATTATGCAAGTATATTTAGCATTCCAACGTTTAAAATGTTTTCTTTTCTTTCAGGAATTCCAAGCAAACTGTGCCAGTTACTTCCACCCAAGATATGTAAATAAATTTTAAAAAAATCAATGTTCCAAAAAGCTTTTTTCAAGTACTTATTTCCCACAAAACAATCTTTTATGCATGTGTGTATGTTTGTGTATGTCTGATCATGTGCATGTGATATACATGTGTGTAGGGGGGTGCATGAAAAGGCCAGAGGACAATCTGTGCCATTTCTCAGTCTACCTCTTTGGATTCAGGACCTCTCATTGGCATGGAACTCACCAATTAGCTGAGAATGGCTGGACAGTGAACCCCAGGGATCCCCTGCCTCCACCTCACCAGCACTGAGATTTTGTATGGATAGTGGTGATTGAATTCAGGTCCCCATACTTATGAGGCAAACACTTTTACTGATTGAGTTATCTCTTCAACTCATGCAAAATAATCTTAACTTTTACATTAATTATAATTACTTTGTAAATAATTAAATTTAAACAAGTTTCTAAAATAGAAATTGGAATTAGAACAGACAGCCAAAAACTGTGAGAAGGGATTCAGTGGAGGGGGGGATGTGGAGAAAAGGGAGATTTGTGGGAGGAGATTATGTTCATGGTATATTGTGTATATGTATGAGGGTTGTCAATAAAAAGTAAAAACAAATTAAAAAAGAACTGTGAAGACTCTGACTCTCTTTTTACCCAATTGATGAGCTAATAATTAGTCTATCACAGTTTCATGGAATCTAAGTAAAGACATAAAAGCCTGAGTCAGAGAAAAAGGCAAATTTATTTCTCATGAAAGCAATAGCCAGAGTATCACATTGTTTCCAAGCCCCAGTTACCACAGGCAACTCAATGAAGAGATCCACACAGTAGGCTGCATAATAGGAGAGGAACTCTGAGGTGATAAAAGCTAAATCTGTTATATAGTGTTCGGAAGTTCATATACTCTACTCTTTATTGTACTGACAGTAAGATATTTGGCCTTCTGTATGGAAGACAATCTTTAGCTCCCAGGGCTAGAAGCACAACTACCTTTCATTCCATAGGATGTCACTCTCTCATATATTATTTGCTACAATTAATTGTTGAATTTATAGAGAGAATCATTTTTTTTCTCCTTTATGTTAATATGTTACACCATTAATTTAAAAGCACCTTGCATTCTTAGAATAAACCCTATTAGGCCATGTTATCTTTTAGTGAATACACCTGGGTTCAACTTGATTTAATGAAAAATTTCTTTCCCTATGATAAGAAGGGCACTAGTCTGTATATTTTCTGGTAGTGAATTTGTCTGGTTTGTTATTATGAAAATTCTCATAAAATATATAGTAGGTTTCCTTCTCCTCTTTTTTTTCTGAAAAGCATTAGTGTAGAATTGTTCTTAATGTCCTTCCCAAATCCATGAATATACCAGAGACTCTGAACTATCAAAAAGAAATGACAAAATTGCAAAATCAAACATAATCAAAGAATTCAAGTATTGAGAAAAGGTCTTATGTATACCCATTTAAGTACAGAAGTAAGATTTAAAAATGGTGTAGTGGACATGGTGGGGCAAGATAGTAATCTCAGTACTTAAGAGGCTGGGGAAGAAGGATAGAGTCTGAGACCAGCCTGAGCTACATGTGAGGCTCTTGCTCTCTTTCTTTGTTTCTCTCTCTCTCTCTCTCTCTCTCTCTCTCTCTCTCTCTCTCTCTCTCTCTCACACACACACACACACACACACACACACACACACACACACACGGATGTGATTATATAATAAAATGATTGTGATTATATAATAAATGTTGGGATTTCCCCACTGGGGAACCCTCTCAATTTGGAAACTAAACTTTACCACTATTTTCTCTTATTTCTACTCTTTTTTAAAATAAATCTTTCATAGCCTAAAATTAGAATATTAGTGTCTAAAACTATAGGCAATATGTACAAATGTAACAAATATCAGGGGTTTCCTTTTACATTCACTATCTTTCTTTCTGTTGCTGCATCTCAGGGATAAAACCATACCTGGAACACAGCAGTCACTTGGTGTTTGCTAAATGAAAAAATGAATATATAAATATTCGTTATACTAGACAGTACACACATGAGCTGGACATTCACTTGGTAAGAAGGTTATCCAAACCTTTAAGCCACAAAAAAAAAAAAAAATAGACAAGATGGCATTTTAAGTATCTTCCTAAAGTGTAATGATTCCAAATTTTTTTTTTTTTTTTTTTTTTTTTGGTTTTTCGAGGTAGGGTCTCACTCTAGCCCAGGCTGACCTGGAATTCACTATGGAGTCTCAGGGTGGCCTCGAACTCACGGCGATCCTCCTACCTCTGCCTCCCGAGTGCTGGGATTAAAGGCGTGCGCCACCACGCCCGGCTTGATTCCAAATTTTTATTGAGGGTTTTTAGTGGGATAATATATGATTTTCTATTTCTACCAGTCTCCAATAGATTTCTAATCACTGCCTTTGATAAGGTATGGGGCACACTAAACTGAAAACATAGCTTCCCAGACTTTTTGTCGTTGTTAATTAATTTTTGTTCTATATCTGACTTCCTACAAGTAAGAAAATCATACTTTACCCTGCTCTCTATTTTTGATAAAGCCTGTACAATGAATAATACCACTTGAAGACATTTAGGAATCATCATTATTTCTGTGAGGAAATTGAAGAAGTAAGCTAGAAACAAAATATTGTTCATTCAAAGCAGCCAAAATGCCTGGCTATTCCACTGTTGGATTTGCTACCATGAACAAGATACTCAACCTTTCTTTGCCTCCATTTCTTCATTTGTTACATGAAAATTGGAAGATTGATAAATATATTAAAATGAAAGACATATGGAATGGTACCTGATGCATAGTAAGTACTACATAATTGGCTACTAATTTTATTTTTATATTTTTGAAAATACTTTATTTATTTGAGAGACAAAGAAGCAGAGAGAAGGAGGGAGGGAGCGAGAAACAATATGGGTATGCCACGGCCTTCTGACACTGAAAACAAACTCCTGGTACAAGTGCCACTTTGTACATTTGGCTCCATGTGAGTAATATAGAATCAAACCCAGGCCACCAGGCTTTTGCAAGCAAGTGTTTTTAACCATTGAGCCATCTCTCTGGCCCTATTTTTGTTATTCTAACCTAAATATCACTAAAAAATTTAGTTACAATCAAAATTCAAATTAAAAAATTAACATAATTTATTTATAGCAAATTATTTGATATATAATAGTCAGATGTGTTTTTAAAGTATATATGTACATTATGGTTTGGGAAATGTTTTTAATCATTCAGAATTTTTTTAAGTAGATAATGCACATAAAGAAAATTCTTGAAAAGTTAAGTAATTTGTTCCAATATGCATAGCTGGCATGTGCCATGCATATACATAGCTTTTATGGACTATAATATTTATATACAAAAGAACCAAGAAGTCTCTATAGAAGCAGCAATCTCTGTAATGTTTCCAGAAATATGATAAAGTATGGGTGAACTTTCCAGCTGCTTGTGCAATGTCTTGTTGCTGAGTCTCTCTTAAGTCTTTCTTCCAAGTAACATTCACAAGCTTTGTTTCAATTTTGAGCCTAAACAAGTGTGGTTGGATGATTTGTAGCACAGATAATGACTGGCTTCTCTTATTCACTAATGACAGATAGAAACAAATGCCTGAAGTTATAAAGGAAAAGTAGATAACTTGAATCTTCAGTCATCAAGAGATAGGACTTCAGGGCTGGAGGGATGGCTTAGCAGTTAGAGCAGTTGCCTGCAAAGCCAAAGGACCCAGTTCAATTTCCCAGGACCCACGTTAGACAGATGCACAAGGTGGCACATGCATCTGGAGTTTGTTTGCAGTGGCTGGAGGCCTTGGTGCAGCCATTCTCATTCTCTCTCTCTCTTTCTCTCTCTCTCTCCCCCCTCCCTTCTTCCCTCCCTCTTTCTCCCTGTCAAATAAATAAATAATATTTCTAAAAAGAGATAGGACTTCAGCATCCACTGCCTCTTACCTCTTAATGTCTGAGTCTGATTTCCTGTCCAAGTCTGAACAATAAAGTTGTTTCTCAGAAAACTAATCTTGCAGTTATCTTCTCCTTGCGAGGACAAATATATGACCAGAAGCAGCTTATGGGAGTAAAGGGTTTATTTCAGGCTTATATGTTCCAGGGGAAGCTTCATCATGGTGAAGGAAGCTGGCTCACTTCATCATACATCCATAGTAGACAGACAAAGAGAATAGACAGCACCATCAAGCAGAGCTGACTCTAAACATCTTAGGGATGGATTCAAGATCTGCCGCCTGTGACACACCTACTCCAGCAAGGCTCCACCTGCTGGAGACTAAGTAGGAAGGTTAATCAAAAATTCCTGAGGCCATGGACCCATTTACATTCAAACCACAACATTCTTCCCCTACCCTCTCATAGGACTCATGACATTCTCATATTGCAAAATGCACTCAGTCCAACTTCAAAAGCCCCATAGTCTTTACTAATTTTAATACTGTTCAAAAGCACAAACTTTAATCTGAGATTCAAGACAGTCTCTTAACTGTGAGCCCTATGAAATCAAAACACAAGTTACATACTTCTGACACATATTGGCACAAAGTAAACATTCCCATTGCAAGAATAGGGTAAAAAAAGGAAAGACTGGATCAATGCAAGATAAATAACCAGCAGGCAAACATTAAACATCTGCAGTTCCAAGTCCAGTAGCTGTAATCAGTGATGAAATCTATGGGTTTCCAATTCTGCCTCTCCAACTTTGCTGCTCACATCCCAAGGAAAACTCCATCCCAAGCCCAAGCCTTAGGCTTTCCTTGGCAGCTGTCCCACAGTCTTAGCATCTCTAAACTCCTTGAGTCTCCATTGCAACCTATGGTCCATCTTTATAGCTCCATACTGAGATACCAAGAAGTATCGTGCTGCATCTGGCTTCTGTGACCTCGCTTAGTGGCTGGACAGTGGTGCTAGACCAAATATAACCATTTTAAGTAAAAAGGCCCAGGCCTGACTTAGATAGAGAACTAGCCAGCTAATGTGCTGACCTTTGATTAGGTAAACTTTGCTTGCTTGCTCAATTGCTGCCTTTCCCCCTAAAGTTTCTGAGGAATCTCCACTTCAAGGACATTCCAGAAACACTCCACTGCGGGGGGGGGGGGGGGGGGGGGGGGGCTCCGCCCTCAGACCACCTGCTTAGATAAGAAACTGAGGAATCTCCACTTCAAAGACATTCCAGATGTACCCCTGCTTGCTTAGTCAATCACAATGGAGATTACCTCATCTGCCTGGAGTGCCCCTAGCCCTGCCCCCAACTCTAGCTCCTGCCCCCAACTTTGCCCACTGAATCCCCAAGCCAACCAGAACTGTTTAAATCAACCAATCATGTATCTATCCCCTACTTCTTTGTTCAAATTCCTACATGAACCCCTTCCCCCAAAAGAAAGAGGCTCTCCCCCTCACTACCACTGTGCCCGACTGTGTGGATGGAGCCCAGGTCTAGGCTTGCAATAAAGAAACCTGCTGCTTTTACATTCGAGTGTCTCAGCTTCTGTGGCGGTTCTCTGGGTGACTCCTGGGTGACCGGGGGTCTTGGCTCCTAGTCAGGGGTCTTGGCACAACACATACAATGGCATTACTCTGTCTCTATATAGGGATTTCAACCCAGTTTAACATTGCTAATCCTGGCAGCTCCTGGAACCATGTGCACTTCATGACCTGCTTCCCCGCATTTTTCACACTTGTAAAACCAGAACCAGGTATGCAGCACAGACAAATTTGTAAATCCAGAGTAAAATGAAGTTTGACCTTGAAGAGCAGGATACTCTTTCAACAAGCTTCCTCCTTTCAAAAGAATTTGCATTCTTAGTAGCTTAAACTTCAGTTTTTACTCTCAGGACATCTTTATCATTGCCCCAGTACAAAAGAGTTGGCCCACCTTTAATGGTATAATCGCCTTAACAACTGTAGCTTAAATATAAAACCAGTAACTGCCTGTAACTTCAAATTTGCTTGAATTTTTTTCTATAATTTTTCAATATTTCTGTTCTATACCTTCTGGCAAGCAAAGCTGTCCATTACTTTAAAAAAATATTTTATTTATTTATTTGCAAGCAGAGAGATTAGCCTTTCCACCAGCATTCCAGTTCTAACAAAGTTCTTTTCTTCCCCTTTGTAATTTCATAGGTAAACCCTTCACAGAACACACTTCTCTCTGAATTTAGCATTTTTAAACTCTGTGCAGAGTAGTCTATCAAGCTATGCTTACAACACTGCAAGTCTGATACAAATTACCAAATCCTTCCATATTCTTCCCACAAAAGACCAAACATCACATGATCAGATAATCACAGTAACAACCCCAATTCTTGGTCAATTTTCTGTTGTATTATGTGCTCATTGCTAAGACAAACACCCAACCAAATGCAGCTCATGGGAGGAAAGGGTTTATTTCAGGATTACAAGATTCTAGGGGAGGCTTCCTCATTGTGGAAGATGCTGGCTCATTTCATCATACATCCATAGCAGAGAGACAAACAGAATGGCCAGCAGCATCACAGCAGAGTCTGAACATACCTTAGGGATGGACTAAACTCCATCTTTGGATTTGACAAACTTCCTCCAGCAAGGCTCCACCTGCTGGAGACTAAGTAGAAAGCTTAAAAGTACCTAAGGCAGCCTAGTATGGTGTCACGTACCTTTAATTCCAGCACTTTTGAGGCTGAGGTAGAAGGATCACTGTAAATTCAAGGCTAGCTTGAGACTACATAGGGAATTCCAGGTCAGCTTGGGCTAGAGTGAGACCCTACCTTGAATAAAAGAAAAAAAATTTTTAAAGCCTAGGCTGGGGAGATGGCTTAGAGGTTAAGGCACCCAGGTTCAATTCTCTAATACCCACATAAGCCAGATGCACAAGGTGGTGCATGCTTCTGGAGTTCATTTGCAGTGGCTGGAGGCCTTAGCATGTCCATCCTCTCTCTCCCATAAATAAATAAAATTTTTAAAAAAGAAAGAAAAATTGCTAGGTGTGGTGGCACACGCCTTTAACCCCAGCTCTTGGGAGGCAGAGGTAGGAGGATCACTGTGAGTTGGAGGCTACCTTGAGACTATATAGTGAATTCCAGGTCATCCTGGGTTAGAGTGAGACCCTACCTCGAAAAACCAAGAAAAAAGGAAAATACCTAAGGCTATGGAGTCATTTATATTAAAGCCAACACAACTGCCTAATGTTGTAATTGTATGTTTTCAAACTAAAGGAAAAATCAGTTATTAGGAAAACAATGAGCATCATAGCATGACCCCTCAAAAAATCTTTATTTACATGTTTTTTTAAATATTTTATTTATTTATTTATTTATTTATTTATTTATTTATTTGACAGACAAAAAGGGAGAGAGAGAGAATTGGTGCACCAGGGCCTCCAGCCATTGCAAACAAACTACAGATGCATGTGCCCCCTTGTGCATCTGGCTAACGTGGGTCCTGGGGAATCAAACCAGGGTCCTTTGTCTTTGCAGGCAAATGCCTTAATGGATAAGCCTTCCCTCCAGCCCTATTTACATGTTTGACTAGTCCTATTACTTGTTTTGGCACTTATTTTTCCTGTACACTGATAGAACCATGTAAACTCTAGACAAAGTATGCCAATTGTCACATGACTTCTTACTCCCTTTAGAATCCTATGAAGTATGCATTCCTTTAAAATGATACAATAGTGAACTGTAGCTGATAAAAGGCACAAAATGGCCAATTACATAAATTTTAATAAAATATGTAAATATCAACCTATTGTCTCAAGAGAACACACATATTTTTAAATCTTAGTATTATTTATCAATGCACAAATTTGATTCAGTTACCTGGTAAAGCTACTTTGAAGATCATGGTCATCTGTGAATGTCATTATACCCAGAGTGGTATGGTTTTATGATATTCGTTGCATAGTAATTAACTATAAAGTACAAAACTCTAGAAAGAAATTTTACAATGGTAAAAATTATCTGTATTGTCTTTATCCTTTGGAAAGCCACATATACATCTGCTTAACATAGTTCTCTGGATTGGGGAACTCCCCCAGAGAAGACAGGTTCTTTAACCTCTCTAAAGGATGATTTCAATCTCTGAGAAGCCTAGACTCACAGTGAGAATAGCACCAAGAAGGCATCTTTGATAGAAAATAACTTACACAATATGTTTTCATAAATATTTCAAATTCGCCTTTTCAAATAGATCAACTCCTGCCCCTATTGAGTAATAACTATTGATAGAACTCTCTTTTTTAATAAACCCTAGTATTTATTAAATTATAAATTTTTTAATCAAAAAGAAAAATGCAGACTAAGTGGAACCTCAAATATAAGGACTAGACAGCAAAGCCTATGGGAAGGAACAGCATGAAGTGTCATAAAGAGTCTGAACATGAGTTATTAGCTGTTCTCTTTACATTTTCATTTTAGTAACTCTAGGATAACATAGTTGTTATTCACCTATTTTTATACCCCAAATTCACATCTAGTTCCACATGCAGCTTCCTGCTTGTGATGTCAAATGTCTCACAGGTGTCAAATTTTAGTAATGATTTTATGCCAATCCATGCAGAAAAATAAGACAGTGCAGGAGACAGACGAGGACCATTAATGCATAAATAGTATACACTCTGGGTGAAAGAACTGAATAATTTAAAAAAAAATAGACATCAAGAAAACTCAGTTATTACTGAACAGCTCTTATTAACACCCAAGTTCCTTACGTTAAATAGTTTCTCAACAGAGACATGTTAGACATTTTAATTTCAGGTTTGTCTTTCCCATACCTTTCCGACCCCAACTCCCAAAATGCACTACTGGAGATGAGTATAATTTTATGTGGGCAGAAATTTACAGGTATCCTTTCAATCTTGAGTGCAGAGCTGAAGATATTCATTTAAACTTCAGTTACTGTGCACTGTCCATCAGGCTGTCTCAATCTCACACTCACTGTTCCACCCCCTGCTCCTGATCGGTCTGACCCATCAGCCACTGTCTGGTTTGTGTTGGGAACCACGAGTCTCTGTTGGGTCAAAGAGTGCTGTGTAGTGACAGCAGGTGCGTCCTCACTATCACTACTAGCGTCAGATTCTGTTTCTTCTATGGAGCTGTGTGGTACCCTGACTGAAGACCGTGACTCATGATCCTCTTCTCCTTATCCCCTGTGACTCCTTTCAGCTCTGCTGTCTCCACTGAGTTGTAAATGAGCAAAAGAGTCTTCCAGAGATGGGCCTGCATCAGGGGACGGTGTTGCAGGGCTGGTTAGCTGACCATCAACTGATGTTGGGGCTCTTATGGAGGATGACACCAAGGGCTGAACAGAAGCTCCACTCTGCGCTGATATGCTGTCGGCACCATCTGCAGAGCTCTCTCTTGCTAGGTTCACAGTATTAGTGTCACAATCCAGCCTAAGTCCAGCTACTCTTTTCTTTGGTATATCTATTATATCTCGTTTAATCTTCCTGCGACGCCCATGTTCATTTCTCCTATATTGAACCATGTTTTCAAGATCAGCAACATACAGAAAACCAGCAATTAACATTTCAGTGTTCTTTTTACCTTTGGAGAAAGCATCTTCCAGCTCTCTACTAGTACACTCATCATACTGCCACCACCCATTTCTTCCTTCATAATACCATGCATATTCACCATTTCCTCTACTTGCTGCCTTAAGTTCTTCAGGTGACAACAAGGTTGGCTTGTCCAGAAAACCCTTAGGAATTTCTTGTCGACAAAGAGCACATCGCTTTCCAAGCCATGAAGCTCCCTCTACACAGAGATAGCAGAAAACATGCTTACAAGGCAGACTGACTGGGTGAACACATGTTTACAGACAAATGGCACATTCGGGTACATTTAGAGAGGGTGCGCTATTAGAACAGGACTCATTCGCTTTCCTATTTGTAGGAAGCATGTTTATGGAGTGATCAATTTCACCACAGCCAGCCATCATTGCTATCACAGGTCCCACAGATGTTTGTCCCAGAAATAAAACATCTTCACCTCAGGTAGTCAGCTTGTACTATTTTCCCTTCCACTGCTGATTCATTCTTTGAGTGGCCCTGACCCCACCGCCCCTCGCAGGCCCTGAGTGCCAGCACGCCCCCAGCGCCTTGCGGCTGGAGGTGACACGGCGGACGAGGCCACCTGCTCCGAGCCCCGATCGCACCATGGCCAGCCTCCGCCACGGCACCCCTGCGAGGGCGTCCCCTGCTCCCACCTCTATGGCCCCGGCTGAGGACACCGCGCAGCCTTTCCTCCTCGGCCTCCATGCCCGCAGCCTAGAACTCTCTTATTGTAAGCAATAGTAATATATTTAAACCATATATTCCTTTTTTTAAAAAATAGTCTTAGGGTGGCCTTGAATTCACAGTGATCCTACTACCTCAGCCTCCCGAGTGCTGGGATTAAAGGTGTGCACCACTACACCTGACTTCTAAACCATACCTTTTAAGAACAGATATTTTAGAGATAGGGCAAGGAAAGGAGATTAGAAAACTCGTGAATTCAAGGATAGGAGTGAGGTGGGATGCTGTAGGACAGACAGTTTTGGAAAGCTATGTGAGAGGACACCAAAGACAAAACTCATCTGGCTCTAGTGACAAGATGGTGAACAAGAGGCATTTCAACCACCTCTCAGTTCATTCCAGCACTGCCACTGTCAAATAATCTCGTGGCTAGCCCCAGTTCTAAATGGGTGTGATACTATGTGAGTTGAAACACATGTCTCCCTATCATACAGTATATGCATGAAATGTAAGTGTATGTAATATTTATCTTGAATGTTAAGAAAGCTTTCAGAGGTTATGGCACCTGGATAACTCTCAAACTAATGTTCAAATGTCTGTGAGAAGAAACAAGAATTTTCCATGTACTTTCTTCCACTGCAAGCTCTATCTCTTCTCCTTCCTTCCAAACCTATAGTTTCATACCATACGAAGCAAAATCTTTCTAATGCAAGGTTACACTTCAAGATTTCATAACTGTTCTACAGATTATATTCTGCATAGAAACATGCATCTAAAAACACAGACCAGTTCCAGTCAAGATGGCTTCCGCCTAACCATACTGCAACTCCTGGGAAGAAGAGGTAAGGAATCAATGGGTCAATGGGACTTTTAGGGGAGAGCAATCTCTAACAGATCACCAGTGGGAGGGTGCAGAGGGGCAAAAAAGGGAATCGGCTGATTCCCACGCTCAGGGGTAACCCACAATCACCCCAAAGGCCGTCCTAACCAGAGTTCCAGCCTCAGGCTATTCTCAGAGTAACTGCAGGCAAGGAGACCAAGGCCAGTACTTCCACCTGCATGCCCAGGCACAAGCGATTGCTGGGATCCACACACCCCCTGTGCGATGACAGATTCCACCCACCCCCATGTGTGTTCAGGCCTCCCTCACCCCCCCAACTCTGGTCCCTCTCCACCCTGCAACACCCCCCCCTTGGCCCTGCCCCCAACCCCACGACTTCAGATCCAACCTGCTGGGACCCGCCCCCATGCCAATTCTGACACCCTCTGCTCTGCTCTGCCCTGGAGCACAGACTTCAGGACTGCTCTGCTCCACTCTGCTCCAGCCCTGCCCCTGCCCATTGCGAATTCAGACCTGCTCTGCTCCACCCCTCCACCCCCAGGCAAGTCTTAACCCTCTCCACTCTGTCCCTATGCAACACACCCCTGCACTCCACCCCCACCAGCCAGGACTTTGGAATTGCTCCCTCCACTCTGCCCCACCCCTGCAACACAGATCCACCCACGTGGCCCATCCCCTCATATCTTCCTTCCACAACCCACTCCGCTTGGCCCTGCCCCATACCTGCGACTTCAGATCAGACTGCTGTGACCCACCCCCACACGAATATTGAGCCCTTGCGCTGTGCTCTGGGACCCCCAACCCACTGGACTTCAGACCTGCTCTGCTCACCCCGCCCCCACCTGCCACCTTAGAATTCAGATCCCCTCTGCTCCACCCTGCCCTGCACAGCCCACAGGCGAATCTTGACCCTGGAGGCTCTATCCAGACCGCCAACCCCCAAGCTCCGACTCAGCACGCCTCTCCACCCTCCAGGAAGCTGCACCACTTCTGCCGCACATCACCACCACAGTCCCATTCTCCCTGCACCCACACTGTGATGGGAAGACCAGAAGGCAAAAGAAATAACATTAAAAACATCAAATGCAAATAAATCCAATAAGATCTCCCAGTCCTACCATGGAGGCCTCTAATAAAAACATAGAAGAAACAAGAAGATGAGAACCCAAAATGAAGTTATGAACAATGCAACCCTGACTAAGCTATTGGTAGAACTTGCACAAAAGCATCAAAGGACTGATAACTGTGTGGATGCTGCCATCACTAGACTAGACCTAATAGATAAGAAAATAGAAGGGGTCCAAACACAGTTAATGGATATGAAGGAAAGCCAAAAAAAAAAAAAAAAAAAAAAAAAAAGAGGACCTAAAAAACCAGCTGGCTATGCTAAATGAAGACATAAAAAAATGCAAGGAGGAATTCCAAGAAGCATCAAGAAAATCAGAAAATGATGTGAAAAGGGAAACTCACAGAGGGATGGAAGCCATACATAGAAAAGTAGTGGAAAATGCAAACCTAATTGAACAAGCCCAAAACTCCTTAGAGGCTCTCAAGAATAGAGTCAGCCATGTGGAGGATAAAAACTCATATCTGGAAGAGAAAACAGAAGAAACAGTTCAAGAGTGCAAAAGTTTCAATCAGTTCAAAATTTCTGTGAACAGTGTTGTGCCAAGACCCCTGACAAGGAGCCAAGACCCCCAGTCAACCAGGAGTCACCCAGAGAACCGCCACAGAAGCTGAGACACTCGAATGTAAAAGCAACAGGTTTCTTTGTTGCAAGCCTAGGCCTGGGCTCCATCCACACAGTCCGTCACAGTGATAGTGAGGGAGAGAGTCCCTTTCTTTTGGGGGAAGGGGTTCATATAGGAATTCGAACAAAGAAGTAGGGGATAGGTACATGATTGGTAGATTTAAACAGTTCTGATTGGCTTGGGGATTCAGTGGGCAAAGTTGGGGGCAGGAGCTAGAGGCACTCCAGGCAGATGAAGTAATCTCTATTGTCCTTGAAGTGGAGATTCCTCAGTTTCTTATCTAAGCAGGTGGTCGGAGGCCGGAGGCCCTCTGCAGTGAAGTGTTTCTTCAATGTCCTTGAAGTGGAGATTCCTCAGAAACTTTAGGGGGAAAGGCAACAATTGAGCAAGCAAGCAAAGTTTACAGAAGAAAAAGGTCAGCACATAAACTGGCTAGTTCTCTAAGTCAGGCCTGGGCCTTTTTACTTAAAATGGTTACATTTGGTCTCTCAAATAGAACATGAGGGAACTGTGGTATACCCTTAAACATCCTAACATTCAGATCATGGGAATACCAGAAGGGGAAGAAACTCAGACCAAAGGCATGGAGAAATTATTGAACAAAATAATCAAAGAAAACTTTCCCACTCTCTCAAAAGAAAGGCCCATCAAGATACAAGAAGTGAACAGAACTCCAAACAGATTGGACCAAAGGAGAAACTCTCCAAGACATATTGTCATTAAGACTCTAAACATTGACATCAAAGGGAAAGTCCTAAAAGCAGCTAGGAAAAAAACAACACATCACATTTAAAGGTAACCCCATCAGAATCACTTTACACTTCTCAATGAAAACCCTGAAATCCAGAAGGGCCTGGAATGGAACACTGCAAACTCTATGAACCTATGGCTTCAAACCCAAACTACTCTACCCAGCAAAAATATTCCTCATAATAGAAGGTGAATGAAAAACCTTCCATGACAAAACTCAACTTTACAACAATATGAACACAAAACCAAACCTACAGAGAGTATTTCAGGAAATTCTCCACACAGAAGAATCAAATAATCAACCTCAAATGCCTACAAGAAGCAGATCACAATAACCTAACTCAGAGAAGGCACAGAAAACTTCAAAGACCATGAAAACACTAAACCACATGGAACAACATAATATGGCAGGGATCAAATCAAAACTCACAATCATTACTCTAAATATCAATGGCCTTCATTGATCCATCAAGAGACACAAGATAACAGGATGGATCAGAAAATTAGACCCCTCAATCTGTTGTCTTCAAGAAACCCATCTCACCACTAGAGACAGACACCTCCTCAGGGTGAAAGGGTGGAAAACAATATTCCAAGCAAATGGGAATAAGAAACAAGCAGTCATAGCTATACTAATATCAGATAAAATACACTTCAAACCAAAAATAATCAGAAAAGGCAAGGCCACTTCCTACTGATCAAGGGAACAATCCAGCAAGAGGATATCACAGTCATAAATCTTTATGCACCAAACACAGGTGCACCACCATTCATAAAACAAAATCTACTCGACAATAAAACAGAAATAACCACCAACACCATCATAGTTGGGGACTTCAATACACCATTCTCAGCAATAGATAAATCATCCAAACAGAAACTCAACAGGGAAGTGAGAGAGCTCAACAAAACCATAGAACATTTAGACCTCAATGATATCTATAGAACATTCCACCCCAAATCCACAGACTACACATTCTTCTTAACAGCACATGGAACCTTCTCTAAAATAGGTCATATACTGGGTCACAAAGCCTGCCTCCGTATATTTAGGAAAACTGACATAATCCCCTGCATGATACCAGATCACAATGCTATACTGCTACAAACTAACAACAAAACACCCACCAAAAATCCCATCAGCTCCTAGAAACTGAACAGCACACTTTTAAACAATAAATGGGTAGTGGATGAAACAGAGAAATTTCTAGACATGAATGACAATGAGAACACATTGTACCAAAACTTATGGGATACAATGAAGGCAGTCCTGAGGGGAAAATTCACAGCACTAAATGCCTTTATAGGAAAGACAGAGAAATCCCAAATCAATAACCTAACCATCTACCTAAAGGCACTGGAAAAGCAAGAAAAATCCAACCCAAAATGTTCCAGATGGAAAGAGATAATTAAGATCAGAGCAGAAATTAATGAATTGGAAACCAAGAAAACAATTAAGAAAATTGATGAGACAAAAAGTTGGTTCCTTTAAATAATAAACAGGATTAACACACCCCTGGACAATTTGATCAAGCGAAAAAAAGAGGTGCTTCAAATGAACAAACATAGAAATGAAAAAGGAGAGATCACAACAGACATATGTGAAATTGGGAGAATCATCAGGTCTTACTTCAAAAACCTATACTCTACAAAATTGGAAAATATAGAGGAAATGGATAAATTCCTGGACACATACCATCTACCAAAGCTAAAGTCAGAGTAGATTAATCTCCTAAACAATTCTATCACACCAATCAAAATTGAAAAGGTGATAAAAACCTCCCCAAAAAGAAGAGTCCAGGACCAGATGTCTTCTCAGCTGAATTCTACCAAACCTTCATGGAAGAACTGAAACCAACCTTTCTAAAACTGTGCCACACAATTGGAGTTCAGGCAAGGCTCCCCGACTACTTCTAGGAAGCTACTATCACTCTATAACCAAAACCAGGCAGAGATGCCACAAGAAAAGAAAACTATTTCCCTGATGAACTTAGACGCAAAGATCCTGAACAAAATCCTCGGAAACCAAATTCAACAACACATCAAATCCATTATCCACCTTGATCAAGTGGGCTTCATCCCAGGAGCACAGGGGTGGTTCAACATACAGAAATCTGTCAATGTAATACACTACATAAACAAGGTTAAACACAAAAACCACATGATCATTTCTATAGATGCAGAAAAGTCTTTGACAAAACACAAACTCACTTCATGATCAAAACATTGGACAGAATCGGTATGGTAGGTTTATATCTTAACAAAATAAAGGCTGTATACAAAGCTCCTAAAGCCCAAATAATGCTTAATGGAGAGAGACTGCGGAATTCCCATTGAGATCAGGAACAACACTGGGGTGTCCACTCTGACCTCTGCTCTTTAATATAGTACTAGAAGTTCTAGTTCAAGCAATAAGACAGGAGAAAGAAATAAAGGACATACAATTTGGAAAGGAAGAAGTCAAATTAGTGATATTCACAGATGACATGATTTGTTGGCCTCTGAAAGGCCCAGGTGTGAGGCCTAGTGGAACTTCCTGAGCCTAGCTAAAGTTTGGTGATCTGCCTCTGGCCAGACGTGACTCAGCAAGATGCCTAATGGCTTCTTACCTGTTACCTCCACATGGGAGTTAGAATTATCATTTCAATAGTCACAGTTTACTATTGGCCCTTACCTTTCCCCACCATCCTAGAATCCCCGCCTTCATCCCCAACATTATATAGGCAACTGTTCATAGCAATAAATCGAGTTCCTGCTTCGACAAGACTCCCGACTCAGTGTGGTTTTTCTCCGGTGGCCAGGAGAGGTCTGAGTCGTCAGATGCTCATCACCTCCTCAACCCCTTGGGAGGAACCAGCGGGCCTGGTCCTTCCCTCGGCACTACCTGCCCCCGCCGGCGGAGCCCGGCAATGATTCTATATGTAAGAGACCTGAGAGCCTCCATTCCAAAACCCTTAAAGGTGATAAAACTCCTTCAGCAAAATAGCAGGATACAAAATCAATGCACAAAAATCAGTAGCCTTTCTATCTTTAAAAGACAAAGATACAGAGAAAGAAATAAGTGACATTATCTCATTTTCAATAGCAACAAAAAGAGTAAAATACCATGGAATAACATTAACCAAGCAAGTGAAAGATCTATACAATGAAAACACTCAAAAAATAAATGGAGGAGGACTTGAGAAAATGGAAAGACCTCCCATGCTCCTGGATAGGCAGCATTAACATTGTGAAAAATGGCAATCCTACCAAAGGCAATATACAGATTAAATGCAATTCCCATCAAAAGCCCAACATTGTTCTTCATAGAGATAGAAAAATTGATCTCAAAATTCATATGGAAAAGCAAAAGGCCTCAGATATCCAAGCATATCCTCAGCAAAAGAAACACCTCTGGAGGCATCACCATACCTGATCTAAAGCTATATTACAAAGACATAGTAATAAAAACAGCATGGTACCAGCATAAAAACAGGAGTATAGAGCAATGGAATAGATCTGAGACCCAGACTTTGGGCCAAGTATCTACAGCTACTTGATTTTTGACAAAGGCTCTAACAATATAGGCTGGAAAAAAAGACACCATTTTCAACAAATTGTGCTGGACAAACGGGATAACCATATTCAAGAAATTGAAACTTGATCCACACATCTCACCATGCACAACAATCAAGTCCAAATGGATCAATGACCTCAATATAACACCAGAAACTTGGCTACTACTGGAAGAAAAGTTATGAGGAACATTCCAAGATTTAGGAATGGGAAAAGACTTCCTGAACAAAACCCCAGTAGCACAGGATCTTAAACAATCACTCAACCAATAGGATCTTATGAAGCTGAAAAGTTTCTTCACAGACAAACGTATATACAATAAGCAGAGCCAATAGATTACCCACAGAATGGGAGAAAATATTTGCTGAATATCCAACTGACAGAGGTCTAATTTCTAGAATCTACAAAGAACTCAAAACCCTAAACAGTAAAGTCAAACAACCCAGTCACAAAATGGGGCAAGGAACTTGACAGGCAGTTCACAGAGGAAGAAATACAACTGACAAACACACACCTAAGGAAATGTTCATCATCCCTAATCATCAGAGAAATGCAAATTAAAACCACTATGAGATTCCACCTTGGCCCAGTGAGGATAGCAAACATCAAAAAAATCAAATGCAAACAAATGCTGGCATGGATGGAGAGAAATAGGAACCCTCATCTACTGTTTGTGAGAATGTAAGATGGTACAACCACGTTGGAAAGCAATATGGAAACTCCTAAAAAGAACTGACTAATGTGTTACCAACAGACCCAGTTATTCTCTTACTGGGCACGTACCCTAAAAGCTCTATGCCTCAGCTCAGAGAGATTTGCTCAACCATCTTTATAGCTGCTAAATTTGTAATAGCCAAGAGCTGAAAGCAACCCAGATGTCCATCATTAGACAAATGGATAACTAAGATGTGGTATATCTACGCAATGGAATTCTACACAGCAGTAAGGAAAAAACGGCACAATTAAATTTGAAGAAAAATGGTCAAACCTGGAACAGCTTATTCTCAGTGAACTCACCCAATCACAGAAACATAATCACTGCATAGTCTCACTCATCTACAGCTCCTAACCTGAATCTACCCAAGTTGCCAACATACCTACCAAGCATCTTGAGGACCGGACAATAGGGAGGGTGGGGAGAGAGGGGAGGGTAAGGGAGGAGGCGGGGGACACAAAACTGGACCCAAAAGGCAAGGGTACCATAAAACTCTACATCCTAAAAGACAGACCAAATGTCTGTCCTGGCTCCACCAGGCCCTTAGGGGGAACACCAGATTCACAAGGCCCTGGAAAGGGCATGATGAAAACTGTCCTTTATCTCCTCCAATTTCTGCTTCTCTCTCTCTCTCTCTCTCTCTCTCCTTCTCCCTCTTTTCTCTCATCTCTCTATCTCTTTTATATCACTTATCCTGTTCTTCCTTCTCTTCCTGGGCACTGACCTATAACCCCAGTAGCAGCAGGTGGTTATCATCCACAATGAGCCTTTTATCACAGAGACCTAGAAGGTCTCCCACAAGAAGACAGATTTATGTCAGAGTACTTGAGGACCCACCATAGGTTAGTGGTAAGACCCTACTGCTAAACACACCATACACCGTTGGTATGTATCATGGAGCGACATGGCTGGAAGTGAGTCAGTCCCCAGACAGCGCGTCTAGTGCCAGAAGGTGCTACATGAATGACTGGGGGATAAAGACCAGTATCTGCCCAAGCAACACATGGTCTAACCTACTTAGCAGCAAACAACCTGACGTGATGCTCATACAAGTGCAATAGTGGCACACAGCCATGGTGGGAAACCAGCTGCTCTCAATTTGGCTAACTGATCTGCTCAGTGGAACGGAACCCATAGCTGGAGCTGGGAAACAAGTCAGAACCATATCCAAACATGAACCCGCTCTCCACTAAACTCTCTCTAAAAAACAATGGTTAGCCAGGCGTAGTGGCACACGCCTTTAATCCCAGCACTCAGAAGGAAGAGGTAGGAGGATCACCTTGAGTTCAAGGCCACCCTGAGACTCCATAGTGAATTCCAGGTCAGCCTGAGCAAGAATGAGACCATACCTCAAAAAACCAAAAAATAAAGATAAAAATGGTTATCACATTTACTTGGTGCTAACTTTACTCTCCGTTAGAGAATCTCCTTCTCTTTTTTCAGAAAGATGCAGATCCTAAGGAGAGAACCACCCCATCATACCTCAAAAGGGTCCCAGCTGAAACTAAGAATAACTGGGGAAACATGCAAGAATGCTGTTTTCTTCGCAAACCAAGAACCAGCACAACAGTGAAGGAGATAGACACAGAGAATGATCAACCCCTACCAAACCAGATATCCAGAGACACAGAGGTGCCCAAGATCTCAACACAGCAGCAGACTTAATATGAACCCAACATGGCTCCAGGAAATTTGCGGAAAGAATGTCAGAGGCACACATCGGGTCATGACATGCAGAGACAATTCCTCCTACCCAAAACTAAAGGCTAACCCCACAATGCATGACCCATATACCCCAACAAGGAAGGTCCTTGTGGAGGGGGGAGGACAGGGAGGAACCTAACAATGGTACCAACTTGACTACATTCACTGAGTACAAAACTAGTAAAAAATGAATAAATAAACAAATAAATACAGAGGGGGGAAGGGAAAGGAAAAGAAAAGAAAAGAAAGGGAAGGGAAGGGAAGTAGGAGGAGTTAATTACTCATTGGAATATAAGAACATTTACCTTACATCTGATTGGTTTCTTGTCTGAATGATATTGATTCTCGAAATGTAAAACAAAATGAACTTTCTTGACATCAGAAAAAAAAAAAAAAAAAAAAAACACAGTCCAGCTACCACATAGTCAATTATTAGGTAAAACTATATTTTAAACAGTAGTATTGAAATCAAGAATATTCGAGGTACAGGTCTACATTTCTTTTAAATATATAAATTTCCTATTCCACAACTTTTGGCATTATTTTTATTTTTATTTTTTTCAAATAATTAGCTTAATAATGAGTCACTGGTAGGCTGAATCTAGAAAGCTAATTGTTTTCCAAATGGCTGTACTGAAGCAGTCTTGTAGTTCTTCGTATTTAGTGCCCTAAAATTAAAAATAAAGCACATTTAATTGTATAGGTTCAGGTAATATATCTTTATAGTCTTATAACATTTGCATTGCCTTTTAAACTAAAATATATATTTAAATATATATATTCAACTATTTGTAAGCAGAGAGAGACAGAGAAAAGGGAATGGGCATGCCAGGAAATTCAGCCACTGCAAATGAATTCCAGATGCATATGCCACTGTGCATCTGGCCTTACACTGGCACTGAGGAATCGAACTTGGGCCATTAGGCATTGCGGACAACTGCCTTAACCACTGAGTCATCTCTCCAGCCCTCAACTAATATTTTTATAATAACAGTCTACAAACAGTTGTTGTGTTGCTGGGTATTGAACCCAGGACCTTACATATGGTATACTAGAGCTCTGTATACACCCCTCACCTACAAACAAAATTTTCTCACCAAGTTAAAATACTTTTTATTAAATTCAAATATAATTAGAAAATATCATTGAAGAAAAAGAAAAAACTCATGGAACAAACTAGTCCCCATAAATTAATTACTTTTAAAGTTAGTGTAGAAAAACTTAATACTGGATTTAGGATAACTGCGGTAATGTGAAAGAGTTAAATGAACTTGAAATTGCTAAACATAAGGTAAAATTCTGATATTTTTCAAAGAGCAATTGGTTATTGTTTTCTCTGCTCCAAATATATCTGCTAGGGCATCACAGAACTTTTTCAGGTTTATTCTCTGTGTAGAAAAGAACACAGAAAACCTGAAATCATCCCACATACCCACAAAAAAGTTCTATCTCATTGAGGGTGGATATGATGAGAGGAGTTCTATGTTTGTTTTCTGTTCTTCTAGATGAAGTTGGGCAGAGTAGTAACAGGCAGCTTGCAGAGGATAAAGGATATAGAAAAAGAGCTCCATAGC
The DNA here is from genome assembly GCA_036346955.1 of Dipus sagitta. Classification (NCBI taxonomy): domain Eukaryota; kingdom Metazoa; phylum Chordata; class Mammalia; order Rodentia; family Dipodidae; genus Dipus; species Dipus sagitta. The sequence goes on from CM070770.1 coordinate 213,901,208, forward strand.
TCCTACTTCCAAACCCACTGCTCTGATTGCTAGCCCATAAAGACTAGTATTCCTTTATACAGCAGTTTAAATGACAATTTACCCTTGTATGTAGGAGAATTTCTTGACTATGTAAAGCAAACTCAGGGTCTGGAGAGATGGCTCAGTGGTTAAGGCATGTGTCTGCAATGCCTGTTGACCAGGGTTCAATTTCCCAGTACCCACATAAAGCCAGATGCACAAAGTGGTAGAGTGGTAGAGGCCCTGGCACATGCATTCTCTCACTCTTACCTCTCCCCTTGCAAATAAATAAATTGAATATTTATTTAAAAAACCATACTCAGTTCAAGAAACAGCAAGATTTTAATTTGTTCTTTCATAATATTTTAATTTTGCTAGGAAAAAATCATTTTTTATTCACAAAATTGTCAACAAAGTACTTGAATAGTAAATGGTATATCTATATTACCAGTGATATAATTATCCTTATAATCATCTATTATCACCAAAATATATTTTCAAATCTGATTAATTCATATAAAGAATAAGCAACACAGTAATTTTGGAATTAGCTCTATATGACATCTAATGGAGAATATTCATTTAGCCTACATTAGTTTCATAACAGCACACCGTAAACCAGAAATTTACCATTTAAAGATATCATTGCTATTTAGACCTTTCTATAAGAGTATCTTGTACTGTAGTTGGGAAGAGTAGCTGTTTTATTTTACATAAAACTTGAATGTACTGTATCCTAGACGTTAGCCATGATTTTACATTAAGGAAGTTGAATTCATGGGAAATATATTAATTGCATTACTCTTAAGGATATTTAATACAAATAGATATGTAATAATTATAGGGTTAAGGCAAAGGATATCCACAGCATTCTGTAGTTAATACTGTTGTTATTTAAGAAACAACTATTAGAACCTTATGCACATACTGTTTGGAAAATATTGAGGTATTTTTAACAATATAAAAATCATGCAGTGCGGACAGATGTGGTGGCTCACACCTTTTAATGCCCGCATTTGGGAGGCAGAGGTAGCAGGATCCCCATGATTTTAAGGGCACCCTGAGCCTACATAGTAAATTCCAGGTCAGCCTGGACTAAAGTTAGAACCTACCTCGAAAAACCAAAAAAAAAAAAAAAAAAAAAAAAAAAATCATACAGGGCTGGAGAGGTGACTTAGCAGTTAAGGCAACTGCCTGCAAAGCTAGAGGACCCAGGTTCAATTCCTCAGGACCCCCATAAGCCAGATGCACAGGGGGCACATGCTTCTGGTGTTCATTTGTAGCAGCTAGAGGCCTCAGCCTGACCATTCTCTCTCTCCTCTTTCTCTCTCTCTTAAATAAATAAAATAAACATTAAGAAGTACTGACCCTATGAAGCTTTAAAACAAATCGTACAGTTACATAAACAAAAATGCCTGCAAAGGGGCCGGGAGATGGCTTGGCAGTTAAAGGTGCTTGCTTGCAAAGCCTGTCATCCCAGGTCTGACTTCCCAGTACCCATGTAAAGCCAGATGCATACCATGACACATATTTCTGGAGTCTGCTTGCAGTAGCAGGAGACCCTATCCCTCCCTTCCTATCTCTTTTGCTCTCTCTCTGAAATAAACAAAAACATTTTTAAAAATACTGTAAAGTATAACATACAAATAACTGTAATATATGGTGATCAATTACATAGAAAAAGTGGTTTAGTAGAGGCTCCTTCTGAGGAGGCTTTACAGAAAAGGTAACAGAAAATAGGTGGAAAGCAGAATGAATGAACGTGTCTTGACTATTACTTGTGTTTACACAAATGTTCCATATGGCTTTTCAAAGATGCATAAAAGACTACAAAATATTATGATAAGTAATCCTGATATGCATAAAACAGACTGCAAGGCAATCCCCAGAATTGCAGGCACATTGTGGATATATTGTGATTTTAATTTATAATTAGGCTGACTGCATTCAAGCAGAGTCAGGTATCTGGGTTCTAGCTGCCATCTTGTATAATGTGATCATAATATTCCTACCTTTTGACATTCAATATCATTATACTTTCAATGGGTCTGCTTTTTGGTCCACTTGGTGGATGAAAAATCTTATCAGTTTTTCCAGAAATCTTTACCAATTTAATCACATAAGGATCAGCAGAATGTGACGGATAAGGTTCAAATGTTCCTGCCTTCATTCCACCAGCCTATAAATAAAAATGAGATAATTCAAAGTAATTTTAAAAAATGCTTCTACAAAATAAGGTTGTGAAGAAGTTCATGCATACTATGGTACTCTATGGAGTTGGCTTTATATTTTAAAAGAAATTATCTTACACTGTTCAATTCAAATACCAACAAAGGGTCTCTCTACCACCAATTTCATAGGGCTAAAATATTATAATTCCAATAGTTTTTTAAAAATAAAAACAGAACTGTTTGAGACAGTCTCATGTAGTTCTCAATGAACTTGCTATAATAGCTGAGGATGACCTTGAACTCCTGATATTCCTGAGTCCATCTCCCAAGTACTGGGATTACAGGCATGCATGACCATGTCCAGTATATGCAGTGCTGGGCATGATAAGCAGGTACCCACTGAGCCACATCCTAGTACCCCAGAAGATAATATTCTAACTATTCTAAGCTGTTGCCAAGAATTAATATTTTAGTGTAACTTTACTAATCAGACTATTATTTAGTTATGAAGTGTCTACTAGTAGGAATGAGACCTAGATCACATGCAATTTGATAGGGATTGGAACAGGGAACCTGTTACTAATCTGAGTATACCAAATGGTGATGAGAAGATATCCCTCTTCAGTCAATGGTGGAGAGAAGATATCCCTCCCAGAAATGAACAGCAAAGAAACAGAAGGTGAGAAGAAAATGTGATATACTTTATACTCTTCTTATAGTCAAGTAAAATAAGTCAAAGTATTTTCCTACCTATACATAAAACAGATCAATAATTAACTTGATTTTTAAACTGATAAGTATTTTTTTCTCTATATAATGTAGTGATTGAGATAATTTTTTGTGATGACACATACCTGTAATCTCAGCCTTAAGGGACTGAGGAAAGAGGATCTCACATTCAAGGCCACCCTGGGCAATATAGCTAGTCCATATCTACAAAAAGAAAAGCAAAACAATGCAGTTCAGGGGGCTGGAGAGATGGCTTAGCAGCTAAGGCGCTTGCCTGCAAAGCCTAAAGACTCATGTTCGAATCTCCAGGTCCCACATAAACCAGACGCACAATGTGACACAAGCACACAAGGTTGCACCTGCACACAAGGGGGCGCACACATCTGGAGTTTTTTGTTTGCTTGTTTGTTTTTTTGTTTTTGGAGGTAGGGTTTCACTTTAGCTCAGGCTGACCTGGATTTCTCTATGTACTCTCAGGGTGGCCTCGAACTCACAGTGATCCTCCTACCTCTGCCTCCCGAGTGCTGGGATTAAAGGCGTGCGCCACCACACCTGGTGCATCTGGAGTTTGATTGCAGTGGCTGAAGGCCCTGGTGCACCAATTCTCTCTCCTTCTCTCTCTCTCTCTCTCTCTCTCTTTCTCTGACAAGAGAATAATTTTAAAAGAAAAATGCAGTTCAGTGGTAGAACACTTGCCCAGCACATATTTGAGAACTTGGGTTTGATTGCTACAACAAGAAAGGGAAGGAAGGGAGTGACATCACCTCCTCACCAACATGGGGTGGAAAACAGCAACACAAAAGTGTGCCAAACACTAGCAAGGGGGAGCTGGCTATAACATTCCTAAGATCAACCCCAACAATACACTGCCTCCAGGAGGCTTTAATTTCCAATTGCCATCAGCTAGGGAAACTAGCATTCAGAACACCTAAATTCATGAGGGACACCTGAATCAAACCACCACAAAACCTAATACTTTAAATGAAATGATAGGTAAAGCAATATCAAATGATAAATAAATTAATATCCAAAAGATAAACAGATAAAATGATATTCAAATCAAGAAGTTAAAAGTGAGCTGATACAGAAAATACTTGAAAGAATCCTCCATGTCGAAGAGAAGGAAAAACACACATATAAGGAACCTGGAAAACAACAAGCAATACTCAAGTACTAGTTAACAAAAGAGAGCAAAGGTAGAACCGGGACCACAAAAAAAAAAAAAAAAAAAAAAAAAAAGGCAAACATAAATACACACCTTTCAATAATATCTCTTAACATCAATGGCCTCAATGCCCCAACCAAAAGACATAGGCTTGCAGACTGGGTTAAAAAGCAGGATCCTACAATTTGTTGTCTCCAAGAAACTCCCCTTTCTACAAAGGATGGACATTATCTTAGGCTGAAAGGTTGGAAAACGATGTTTGAAGCAAATGGACCCAGAAAACAAGCAGGGGTTGCTATCCTAATGTCTGACAAGGTAGACTTCAGTCCAAGGTTAGTCAGAAAGATAAGGAAGGTCACTTTATATTGATTAAGGGCACATTCCAACAGGAGGACATTACAATCCTAAACATATATGCACCTAACATGGGGGCCGCCAAATTCATCAAACACACACTGTTAGAACTAAGGTCACAGATAACACCAAACACAGTGGTAGTGGGTGACTTCAACACCCCACTCTCATCAATTGACAGGTCATCCCGGGAAAAAAATAAACAGCGAGGCATCTGGACTAAATGAGGTCATAGAAGGAATGGACCTAACAGACATATACAGGACATTTCATCCAAATGCTGCAGAATATACATTCTTTTCAGCAGCACATGGATCATTCTCTAAAATAGACCATATATTAGGACACAAAGCAAATCTTAACAAATACAGGAAAATGGAAATAATTCCTTGAATTCTATCTGACCACAATGGAATCAAACTACAAATCAATAGCAAGAAAGGATATACAGCATACACAAAATCATGGAAACTAAACAATACACTACTAGATGATGAATGGGTCAATGAAGAAATCAAGAAGGAAATCAAAAAATTCATAGAGTCAAACAATAATGAGAGCACAACATACCAAAATCACTGGGACACAATGAAGGCAGTTCTAAGAGGTAAATTTATAGCTTTAAGTGCCTATATTAAGAAATTAGAAAGGTCTCAAGTAAACGACCTAATGCTTCACCTTAAAGCCTTGGAAAAAGAAGAACAAGGCAAACCAAAAATCAGTAGACGGGAAGAAATAATAAAGATTAGGGCAGAAATTAAGGTAATAGAAACCAAAAAAACAATCCAAAGAATTAATGAAACAAAGAGCTGGTTCTTTGAAAAGATAAACAAGATTGATAAACCCTTAGCAAATCTGACCAAAAGAAAGAGAGAAGAGACACAAATTAATAAAATTAGAGATGAAAAAGGTAACATCACAACAGATGCCAGAGAAATTCAAAAAATCATAGGGACATATTATAAAAGCATATACTCCACAAAGTATGAAAATCTGAAAGAAATGGATGATTTCCTTGATTTATATGACCTACCTAAATTAAATCAAGATGAGATTAATCACTTAAATAGACCTATAACAAGCATGGAGATCCAAGCAGTTATCAAAAATCTCCCAACTAACAAAAGCCCAGGCCCAGATGGATTCACTGCTGAATTTTACCAGACCTTCAGGGAAGAGCTAACACCACTGCTTCTTAAGCTTTTCCATGAAATAGAAAAAGAAGGAATTCTACCAAACTCCTTCTATGAAGCCAACATCACTCTGATACCAAAACCAGGCAAAGATAGAACAAAAAAAGAAAATTACAGACCAACATCCCTCATGAACATAGATGCAAAAATTCTCAACAAAATATTGGCAAACAGAATACAAGAATGTATCAGAAAGATCATTCACCCTGACCAAGTAGGCTTTATCCCAGAGATGCAGGGATGGTTCAACATATGCAAATCTATTAATGTTATACATTATATAAACGGGTTGAAGGACAAAAATCATATGATCATCTCATTAGACGCAGAGAAAGCATTCAACAAAATCCAACATCCCTTCATGATAAAAGTCCTACAGAGACTGGGAATAGAAGGAACATATCTCAATATAATAAAGGCTATTTATGATAGGCCTACAGCCAACATATTGCTAAATGGGGAAAAACTGGAAGCTTTTCCACTAAAATCAGGAACAAGACAAGGGTGTCCACTGTCCCCACTTTTATTTAATATAGTTCTGGATGTCTTAGCCATAGCAATAAGGCAAGAGACATGCATAAAAGGGATACAAATTGGAAAGGAAGAGGTCAAATTATCATTATTTGCAGATGACATGATTCTATATATAAAGGACCCTAAAGACTCTACTAGCAAACTGTTAGAGCTGATAAAAACCTACAGCCATGTAGCAGGATACAAAATAAATACACAGAAATCAGTAGCCTTCATATATGCTAACAACAAACACACAGAGGATGAAATCAGAGAATCATTCACAACTGCCTCAAAAAAAATAATAATAATAAAGTACCTTGGAATAAACCTAACCAAGGAAGTAAAGAATCTCTACAATGAGAACTTTAAAACACTCAAGGGAGAAATTGCAGAAGACACTAGGCAGTGGAAAAACATCCCTTGTTCCTGGGTTGGAAGAATCAGTATTGTCAAAATGGCAATCTTACCAAAAGCAATCTACACATTTAATGCAATCCTTATCAAAATTCCAAAGGCATTCTTCATGGAAATAGAAAAAGCAATCCAAAAATTCATTTGGAATCACAAAAACTTCGAATATCTAAAATAATACTGAGCAACAAAAATAAGGCTAGTGGTATCACCATACCTGATTTTAACCTATACTACAGAGCCATAGTAACAAAAACAGCGTGGTACTGGCACAAAAGCAGACTTGTAGATCAATGGAACAGAATAGAGGACCCAAATGTAACTCCAGGTAGCTACAGCCACCTGATATTCGATAAAAATGCCAAAAATACTCATTGGAGAAAAGACAGCCTCTTCAGCAAATGGTGTTGGGAAAACTGGATAGATATATATAGAAGGATGAAAATAGATTCTTCTCTTTCTCCATGCACAAGAATTAAGTCCAAATGGATTAAAGACCTTAACATCAGACCTGAAACTCTGAAACTGCTAGAGGAAAAAGTAGGGGAAACCCTTCAACATATTGGTCTTGGCAAAGACTTTCTGAATACAACCCCAATTGCTCAGGCAATAAAACCACAGATTAACCACTGGGACCTCATGAAATTACAAAGATTTTGCACTGCAAAGGACATGGTGAAGAAAGCAAAGAGGCAACCTACAGAATGGGAAAAAATCTTCGCCAGCTATATATCTGATAGAGGATTAATATCTAGGATATACAAAGAACTCAAGAAGTTAAATAATAAGGAATCAAACAAACCAATCAAAAAAATGGGCAATGGAGCTAAATAGAGAATTCTCAAAGGAAGAAATACAAATGGCATATAAGCATCTAAAAAAATGTTCTACATCCCTAGTCATCAGGGAAAGGCAGATTAAAACTACATTGAGATTCCATCTCACTCCTGTCAGATTGGCTACCATCATGAAAACAAATGATCATAAATGTTGGCGGGGATGTGGAAAAAGGGGAACCCTTCCATACTGTTGGTGGGAATGCAATCTGGTCCAGCCATTGTGGAAATCAGTGTGGAGGTTCCTAAAACAGCTAAAGATTGATCTACCATATGACCCAGCTATAGCACTCCTAGGCATATATCCTAAGGACTCATCTCATTTCCTTAGAAGTACATGCTCAACCATGTTTATTGCTGCTCAATTTATAATAGCTGGGAAATGGAACCAGCCTAGATGTCCCTCAACTGATGAGTGGATAATGAAGATATGGCACATTTATACAATGGAGTTTTACTCAGCGGTAAAGAAAAATGAAGTTATGAAATTTACAGAAAAGTGGATGGATCTGGAAAAAATTATACTAAGTGAGGTAACCCAGGCCCAGAAAGCCAAGCGCCACATGTTCTCCCTCATATGTTGTTCTTAGCTACAGATGATTGGGCTTCTGTGCGAGAAGGAAAAAACTCAGTAGCAGAGGCCAGTAAGTTAAAAAAAGGAGATAGAAAGGGAAGAGAAAGAAAGGGAGGAGGGCTTTTATTAGGTTGGTATTGTATATATGTAAGTAGAAAGATTGAAATGGGGAGGGTATATGATGGAGAATGGAATTTCAAAGGAGAAAGGGGGGAGGGTAATATGATGGGATATTTTTTATAATCATGGAAAATATTAATAAAAATTGAGAAAATTTAAAAAAAAAGTGAGCTGAGTGTGGTGGCACATGCCTTTAATCCCAGCATTTGGGAGACAGAGGTAGGAAGATCATCATGAGTTCAAGGCCACCCTGAGACTACATAGTGAATTCCAGGTCAGCCTGGGCCAAAGTGACACCCTACTTCGAAAAAAAAAAATTAAAATGGGGTAAATCCATACCTATATGGAATATCAAAAGATATGAAATAGGGCTGGAGATATTGCTTAGTGGTTAAGGCACTTGCCTGCAAAGCCAAAGAACCCAGCTTCAATTCTCCAGGACCCATGTAAGCCAAATGCATAAGGTGGCACACGCATCTGGAGTTCATTTGCAGCAGCTGGAAGCCCTGGCATACCCATTCTCTCTCTCACTCTTTCTCTCTCTGCTCTTTCCCTCTCCCTCTATCTCTCTCTCAAATAAATAAATAAAATATTTTTAAAAAATTTAAAAAATATAAAATATGATATTTAAAAGTCTCTTGTTAATAAACTTGAAAACCCTGAATAGAATAAATGATTTTCTTCTAAGAAGACATAAATTATCAAAATTCACTAAAAGGAAAAAAAATAGAGAATATAAGAAGCCAGTGGACAAGTTGAAGGAATTGAGACAGCGAACAGATCTACCACTGAAAGAGGGCTGAGCCTTAGCACTCCCCACGGGGATTTCCTCCAGCCTCCATAAGGAACAAAAATGTTCAGTACTATTTAAATGGTTATATAAAAAAAAGAAAATCTCCATAATTATCTTAACATACTAGCATCTACTTGTATACCAAATAAAATGAAGACTGTTTTCAAAAGACATATTTTAAGTTACTGTTGCAAAGGTTGAAGATATAGCTCAGTGATACTTGCCTATCAAAGCCCTGGGTTTGATCCCCAGCACCATAAAAAATAAGCATGATGCAAAAATCCTTAACAAAATATAAGTAAAACACATGATATTTAAATAATACTAAAGAATAATTTACAGAATAAAAAAAAATACAGCAAACATTAGCAAGTGATCATTCCAAGAAATACATTACTGTTAGTCACTTAATACCAAGTAGAAACAGAAAAACATGTTCTAGATTATGCCATTTGATAAAATTCAATATCCATCTAATTAAATTCAATAAACAGAGACCTCCAGGAAATACACCAGAATAGCAGCCTCACTGAAGAAACCTAGGGAAAAGAGGCAAAACGGCACACAATACACTCTTCTCCCCAAAAAGTCAAGGTGTATAAGAAACATATGCAGGTGAGACTCCTACAGAGAAACAGGAGGGAGCTATGAGCAATCAGGCAATCAACCAGGATTAGGATCCAGCCAACAACTTCTTAGTAGTCTGCCCTGCCCTGCCCTGCCCTGCCCTGCCCTGCCCTGCCCTGCCCTGCCCCAGCAAGACAATAAGATACTACTCCCTGTTCACACAGCCCTACAAAATCAAAAGAACTTGAAGGAGAAGACAATGGGGACACAAGCTAAGAAGCTCCATACAGAGCACTATCAGATAGCATTACACAACCTCTCCTCCCCCACACACCAGCACCGTCAACACCACTGGAGATTGCAGGATAAGGAGTCCCAGCCACCCCTTTCCCAGACAGCATCTGGAGCAGCTAATTTGAAGGGCTGGCTGATCTAACCAGCTGAGACAACCCTATAGTGTACCAAAGAGGAAAGCAGCTTCACAATTCAACCAATTATTGAAATTAAAAGGATTTGTGTAGGTAGCATTAGCCACTGTAAGGTCATGAAAAATCAAGGTCACTTTGTGTCTGTAAAACAGATTGTAGGCCAGGCGTGGTGGCACATGCCTTTAGCAGTCGCAGCACTAAGGAAGCAGAGGTAGGAGGATCACCGTGAGTTCAAGGCCACCCTGACACTACATAGTGAATTCCAGGGCAGCCTGAACTACAGTGAGACCCTACCTCCTACCTCGAAAAGCAGAAACAAACAAAAAAAAAAAAACAGTATTGCAAGCACTCCTCCCCTTCCTTTGGTGCTTACATTCTTTCAGCCAGCTTCCACAATGGTCCCTGAGCCTTGGAGGTTGTGAAAGATAGTCTCATCATAAGAGAGTTTAATGATGTGGTACTAATTTATCTTATTTTACTTTTTTAGTTTAGTTTTGTTTTTGTTTTTTGAGGTAGAGTCTCACTCTAGCCCAGGCTGACATGGAATTTACTATGTAGTCTCATGGTAATCCTATAACCTCTGCCTCCCAAGTGCTGGGATTAAAGGCATGAACCACCACTCCCAGCGTATTATTTTAGTTTTCATTAGTCAAAATTATGACCATTGGCTTAACTAGGAATAAATATAAAATATGTCAACCTGTGTGATATAAAATATAACTTGAGGGAGAAGGGAGGGTGGCTGGAGGGAATTATGATCATGGTATATTGTTATATTTATGAAAACTGCCAATTAAAAGTTTTTAAAAAAATATTAAACTGCACAAGAGACATAAAGAAGGCTTTTATAACTGGTTTCTTTCTAGATCAGAAGATTCAAATTATAAATGTACTAACACAACAAAAAGTCTAAACATAGTTTTACAGCAAAGTTTATGAGGATCATTTTGGGAACTTAACAAAATTACCCTTATGTTCTAGAGAAGAAATATGTAGTAACACCCACTATAAGTGCTTTTAGAGGAGCAAGAGGATATCAGATACATTAACTATAAGTCATTAAAAGTGGCAGGGCAGGGCTGAAGAGATGGCTTAGTGGTTATGTGCTTGCCTGTGAAGCCTAAGGACCCTGGTTTGAGACTCAATTCTCCAGGACCCACATTAGCCAGATGCACAAGGTGGCGCACACGTCTGGAGTTCGTCTGCAGTGGCTGGAGGCCCTGGCATGCCCATTCTCTCTCTCTCTCTCTCTCTCTCTCTCTCTCTCTCTGTCTCCATCCATCCATCCATCTATCCATCCATCTATCTATCTATCTGCCTCTTTCTCTCTGTCTGTCGCTCTCAAATAAATAAATAAATATTTTAAAAAGTGGCATGGCAGCCGGACGTGATGGCGCACGCCTTTAATCCCAGCACTCGGGAGGCAGAGGTAGGAGGATCGCCATGAGTTCAAGGCCACCCTGAGAATACAGAGTGAGTTCCAGGTCAGCCTGGGCTACAGTGAGACCCTACCTCAAAAAAACCAAAAAAAAAAAAAAAAAGTGGCATGGCAAAGGAAGTAAATAAAGCAGTCAATTAGGATGTGAATTCAAAAACATATTCTTAAAAACAAGAATGTTGATTTGTAAAAGTAGTTCAGGGCTGGCAAGATGGCTCTGCAGTTAAGAGCACTTTCTGTTTTAAGTGGAAAGGCCTGAGAGACAGCTCAAGTTTGCTCCTCAGTACTCACATAAGCAGCTGGGTGTGGCCACCTGTATCTGCAACTCTGGTCCTGCAGAATAATGAACTGAGAATTGCCAATGTCTAGAGCTCCAGAAAAACAGAGAGAGAGAAAATAAAAAATGACAAGCTCAGGATCAGTAAGAGACTCCAGTGGAAGAGTGAAGACTATAGAGCAGGATAGCTGATCTTCCCTCTGGCCACCACAGCTTGTTAACCCAGTTGCAGGAAATACATGGGGGCCACATGAGTACATACACATGCATACACTGTACACACACACAAGCCAAAAACAAAGAAAAAGAAAAGAAAAAGGCAGTTCAAAACAATCACATTAAGAAATAATTACACTGGGCATGGTGGCGCATGCCTTTAATCCTAACTCACAGGAGGCAGAGGTAGGGGGATTGCCATGGGTTCCAGGCCAGCCTAAGACTACATAGGGAATTCAAGATCAGCCTGGGCTACAGGGAAACCCTACCTTGGAAAAAAAAAAAAAGAAAGAAAGAAATGAAATGAATTATTCCTATTGACATGGAACTAGAATGAAGCTAAGAGAAAGGGAGGAGAGGAAAGGCTACTTGACAAGTAGAGGGACAGGAAAAAAAAAAAAAAGCCTGGTATAGCGGCTCATACTTTTAATCCCAGCACCTGGGAACCAGAAGAAGGTGGATTGCCTAAATTCAAGGCCACCCTGAGACTATCTAGTGAATTCCAGGTCAGCCTAGGCTAGAGAGGGAAACCCTATCTTGAAAAACCAAAAAAGAAAAAGAATATAAAGAATGGAAAGGTGCTGGGGTACAGAGGGGCAGGAGAGTGAAGGGAGAATTACATAAAACTAATTACACTGAAATTTACCACTGAAATGATGTTCCTGGATAGCATCTACAACATATAACCCTCAATAAGAGGCAGAGGAGGGATCACCCAGACAGAAGTGCCCTGTAGAAGATGGAGAATGCTTAATCCTAAAACTATGGACTCTGGCTTGTAAATCCAAGGGCCAGAATTGGGTTTACCCCCCCCACCCCACCCCCACACACACAGTGAGCTATTGATCAGGGAGACCCATGAGGTCCCCAAACAATGCAGGCTATTGTCAATACACTTGGTTACCTAGCAGAGCTAAAAGCTAAGACCCTATTGCTGAAGATACCACAGGCTGCAGTCACAGGACATGAACAGACCATGCTGGAACTAAGAGGGAAACCATCTCCCTCCTACAAAATCAACCAACCCAGCAAGGACACATCTGTGCACACAGCCTCTGCAGGTGTGGTGGTTTGATACAGGTGCCCCCCATAAACTTATATTTTGAATGCTAGGTCCCCAGCTAGTGGCAATTTGGGAATTGGATCCTTCTAGAGGCAAGGTATTGTTGGGGACAGGCTTATGGGTTTTATAGCCGGCTTCCCCTTGCCAGTGTTTAGCATACTCTCCTGTTGCTTTTACCCACCTGTGCCAGGAGGTGATGTCCACCCTCTGTTCATGTCATCATTTTCCACTGATATCATGGAGCTTCGCCTTGAGTCTGTAAGCCAAAATAAACCCTTTCCTCCCACAAGCTGTCAGGTGTTTTCTGCCAGCAACACAAAATTGATTGCAACAGTAAAATTGGTACCAGAGGAGTGGGATCCTTACTGGTAGAAAACTTACTCTGTGGCTTTTGCCTTTTAGAACTGATTTGCAGGAGGAATGTGGGTGGACCTGAAATCTTTACCTAACAGACATCTTACAGTGCTGTAAGTACAGCTTGATGGACTATTCTGGTCAGAGTTGAAAAACCTGAATGCTATAAGAACTATGGACTGTGAGGTTTAGCTTATAAGGATAAAGAAAGAGCTTTTCCTGGACTGGGCTAGAAGCAGTTTGTGTGACAGGCTTGCTATTATGCCTGTGTCCTGAGAACTTGTGCAGGGTTGCATTGCGTAGAAATGGACTGGTGTGAGGAGAGAGATGTGGCAGAGAAAGAAATGGTATCTTCGTGCTGAAACTGCTGCCTGTTCAGCTGTAATTGTTTGATTACAACCTTTGAGATTGTGCCAGCTGATCAGCACTGAGACAACAGCAATGTAGACTCTTTTGAAGGGGCCTGAATGCTGAAGGAGTGTCATGTTCTTCAGAGTCTGCTTTATTTCCCCCCTGGATTAACAAATTGGCAGCCCCCTGGTACTATGGAGCATACCAAATTCAGTAAAGAGAGGGTCATTAAATTTGCAACACTTTTGTTTTTTGGAAATGGCCATGGGCAACATGAAACAGGCTTGTTGGATTACCAGTGTGGAGGGCTCAATGAAGCCATGAAGATGAACTGTGGGTTACAGTTACAATGGAGATGCCAGGACTATGGGATGGCTGCCAAAGAAAGCTGTCAGCACTAGATGAGGTTTTCCAGGACTATGAGTAGTCTAGCTGGAGGGGCAGAATTGGAACTCCAGAGACTTGTCACTGGTTAGAGTTGTCAGACATGGAGCTAGAGTTTGATGTTTGCCCTGTTTTAAATCTTGTTTTGGTTGAATTTTTTTTTTTTTTTCTATGCTCAGTGCCATCTTTTGCAGTGTGAATGTTTATTCTGTGTCATTACTATTTTTGTTGTTGTTGTTGTTGTTGTTGTTGTGTTTGGTATTATGGCTCAGTTAAAAAATCTTAGACTATAGGGACGTTTGAACATCATTGGATTTGCATTTTACATCATGGATGGTCATCAGTTGATGGGGGTCAGTGACAGAATGTGGTGGTTTGGTTCAGGTGTCCTCCATAAACTTGTGTTTTGAATGCTAGGTCTCCAGCTAGTAGCAATTTGGTACTTGAAGCCTCCTATAGGCAATATGTTGTTGGGGGCAGGCTTATGGGTGTTATAGCCAGTTTCCTCTTGCCAGTGTTTGGCACACTCTCCTGTTGCTGTTACCCACCTGATGTTGGCAAGGAGGTGATGTCCACCCTCTGCTTCTGCCATGTTTTCCCTGCCATTATTGAGTTTCCCCTTGGGTCTGTCAATCAAAATAAACCATTTCCTCCCACAAGCTGCTCTTGGTCAGGTGTTATTTTACCAGCAATGTGAACCTGACTGCAACAGCAGGTAACCAGCTATTCTCAGATTGGCCTGCTCAGTGGGAGAGAACTCCCACCTGGTACTGGAAACCAAGTCAGAATCCCATGGATAAGAAATTCATAGACACCAGGGAAAATCTCCACTGTTCTTTGGCTAAGAGGAGTAGGTAAACACATCAAAAAGTCTCTCTAAATAGGCTGGAGAAATGGCTTAGTAGTTAATACACTTGCCTGTGAAGCCTAAGGACCCTGGTTCTATTCCCTAGGACCCACATAAGCCAGATGCACATGGTGACCCATGCATCTGAAGTTAGTATGTAGTGGCTAGAAGCCCTGGTGTGCCCATTCATACTTTTCTCTCTCTAATAAATAAGTAAATAATTTTAAGTCTCTCTGATAATCACCAATGTCTAAAGCTTATCCCTTCAATCCAAACTGCTCTCACTCTTGGTTGGAAATTTTGTTTTATTTTACAGATGGCAGAGAATACTGGTACCTATCATTACAACAATGATAGCCAACTGCCTACCACAAGACATGTCACCTCTACCACATCTGCTGGCACCCAGGAAACATTGTAGAATGAGAGGTAAATTCATTAGAAAAAGGCTCATAAGAGAAATCTTAAACTGATTTCTGGCTGCTTACAAATACACCTGTTTATATCACACATTCGCCCTGCTATCTGCAACAGCTGCCACAGAGCTGGAATTTACTCAGGTGCTTGAAGAGTTCAAACCCAGCCCTTTCTAGATGCTGCAGCTAGGTGTGCTGGCTCCTTCCAGATTTAACCCTGGACCCAAAATAAAAGGGCTGTGTGACCATGAGAGCTTTGGTGGGGGTGGGGGGGTTCCCTCCTGGCCTCCTGGGCTGTTCGTCTCCCAATACCTGAGGTTTTCACCACCAGTAAGCAGCTTAGCTGCCACCAGGATGAAAAAGGATATTTTTGTTTTTCACTAGGCCCAAGGATTTTATATGGGCTCTTATACTACTTGTTTTTTTCCATTCCTTACCCTCTGGTCCTAGGACTTTTCCTTTACCCACCTAACCTCCCCTGAAATGGAATGAATATATTGATTTACAAAAATTATCCTTCTCAGTTTGTTTTCTCAATTCTTTGTTAAAACAGACACAATCTCAGGTATGGGGTTTACATTTTAACCCCCATAAAAATAAAACCACATCACAAGAGGAAATGACTACACAGCTACCCAAGTGCTGCTCTCACTGTTTGCCTAACAAACAACTCTAGGGAGATGGTAACAGAAAGTACTGTGAGTCAAAACTCATCAAAGCAGAAATACAGAGGCAACAAAGATCAACACTAAGTCAAACGTCAAACACTCCCACCAAGGATCAGGGAACACTGTGGAAGAAGGGGCAGAAAGATGGAAAGGGCCACAGGTAGGGTAGCCCCACAGAGATGGACTGAGTCCTTCAGGAGTTCAGTAAATACCAATAACCCCATTGAGGAGGGTCTTCAATAGAACAGGAGTAGGGGAGAGGGGATATAAGAGTTTAACCTCTTAAAAGATAATTTTAAACAATGAATTATTCCATTGAGGAGATTAGAGAAAATGCTTTTTACATTAATTGTATTAAAGTCAAATTCATATGTAATAAAGTTGACCCATTTAAAGTATATAGTTGAGTTTTAACAGATTTGTATACCCTTGAAACCAACTACCACAAATTAGAGAACATTTCCATCACCCCCTAAGTTTCTTCTTGCCTCCAAATTTGGAGCTGGAAAAGATGAAAGCTAGATGTATACCTCATTCTTAATGTCATGATACATTTGGATTAAGAATTTAATACAGGGCTGGAAAGATGGCTCGGTGGTTAAAGTGCTTGCTTGCAAAACCTAATGGCCTAGGTTCAAATCCCCAGTTCCCTTGTAAAGCCAGATGTACAAAGTGGTGCATGCATTTGCAGTGGCGGGAAGCCTTGGAGTCCTTATATTCTCTCTCCCCTCTTTCTCCCTGTCTCTTCCAAATAAATAAATAAATTTTTCAAAATATAATATAAAAGATAGAGTTAATGTGAAAAAAATTAAGAAGGCATATTATTCTAATATTAGTGGTAGAAAGTTGGACTTATTATTCCTCCAGCAAGGGGGACTATGTGTGGCCTTAAGGGAAGAATGTTTTTATATCAACCATTCAGGTATTAGAGACTCAAAGGCAAAGGTATGAAAGAATTTGGAAAAACGAAAGAAAGAAAGAGAAGCTAATAGGATGGTTTCAGTCATGGTTCAGTCATTCCCCATGATTAACAACTCTGCTGTCTGCTTTAGCAGGGCCATTACTTTTATTTTTGTTGCTAATCACAATAGGACCTTGCATTATTAATAGGTTAGTTGCTTTTGTTAGGGAATGCATTAGTACAGTACAGCTTATGGTTTTAAGATCACAGTATATATCATTAGACTCCACTCACTAACCCAATCAGGATCCAAGATTGGCTCCTCATGGTACAAAGAGAGGGGGGAATGAAGGACTTAGGAACCAGATGGATGCCATGACAGGCTTCAGTGTCCTCAGTAGGCCTAAGTTTCTGT
The DNA here is from genome assembly GCA_036346955.1 of Dipus sagitta. Taxonomy (NCBI): domain Eukaryota; kingdom Metazoa; phylum Chordata; class Mammalia; order Rodentia; family Dipodidae; genus Dipus; species Dipus sagitta. The sequence goes on from CM070770.1 coordinate 213,918,395, forward strand.
TTCCCGGCAAGGTCTAAGTTTTTATTTTCTGGCAAGGGTGGGTTTAACAGTTACTGGAAACTGATTACGCCATACATTCCTGTAGTCATAGATAAGTTCAATTCCCCTAGCCCCAGCCCACCAACTTTTAGCCCTCCAACTTTGCCTGCCAAAATCCTAAGCCAATCAGAAGAGTACTAGTGCAGTTATTGTTTAAATCAACCAATCATGTACCATCCCCTTCTTCTATGTTCAAATCCCTATAAAAACCCTACCCACCCGCTACTCAGGGCTCTTGTACACATCCACTGAATTGGTGAAGTCAAGAGACCGAGCTTAAGCCCAAAATAAAGCTTCTTGCCCTTGGAAAAATAAATAAATACATAAATAAATTAAATTATAGTCTTCACAAAGAATTAGTATATCTGGGCTGAAGAGATGGCTTAGCAGGTAAGGAGCTCACCTATGAAGACTAAGCACCCAGGTTCAATTCCCCAGTATCCACATAAGTCAGATGCACAAGGTGGCACATGCATCTGGAGTTCATTTGTAGAGGCTGAAGGCCCTGACACACCCATATTCTCTCTCTCCCCCCGCCACTCTCTCTCCCAAATAAATAAATAAAAATAAAAATTATTTTTTAAAAAAAGAGGGCTAGACATGGTGATGTATGCCTTTAATCCCAGAACTAAGGAGGCAGAAGTAGGAGGATCACCGTGAGTTCAAGGCCACCCTGAGACTACATAGTAAATTCCAGGTCAGCCTGGGCTAGAGGGAGACCCTGCCTCAAAAAAACAACAAAAAAAAATGGTAACTGATATCAAATTAATAAATATCTATAAAATAAAGGTTAAAGTTGTAGCTCTATCAAACTAGAAAAATTATTTTCAATACAAATGACAAAGAACAAAATCCCACAGAAGAATGCATGCACCTATGAGAAAATCTACAGGGAACATGAACAGGAGTGTCCAACAACACAAAGACCAAGAATAAAATAAAGTTTATAAACTGGCAGTGCATTCAGGGGGCTGAGGATATGGCTTAGTAGTTAAAGGCACTTGCTCCACAAGCTGGCCAACTAGACTATAGATCCCCTGCACCCACATAAAGCCAAATGCACATACTTCTGTAATTACAATGGGAGGCAAATTCAGGAGAATCACAAAGATCTCAGGCCAGCCAGACTGGCATTCACCGAGGTAAACAAGGATACCCTGTCTCAAACAAGATGGAAGACAAGGACACACTAAGGTTATCCTCTGACCTCCACACCCATACCATGGCACTCACACATGTAACACACACACACACATTGTTACATTCAGGTCCGCATTGTTGGCAGAAATCACCCGACCAAGAGCAGCTTGTAGGAAAAAAGCTTTATTTTGGCTTACAGACTCAAGGGGGGAAGCTCCTTGATGGCAGGGAAAAACAGTGACATGAGCAGAGGGTGGACATCACTTCCTGACCAACATCAGGTAGGCAATAGGAACAGGAGAGTGTGCCAAACACTGGCAAGGGAAAACTGACTATAATACCCATAAGCCCGCCCCCAACAATACACTGCCTCCTCAGGTGTTAATTCCCAAATCTCCATCAGCTGGGAACCTAGCATTCAGAACACCTAAGTTTATGGTGGACACCTGAATCAAACCACCACATTCAGCCCCTGGCACCCATAATACTGATAACCATACATGATATAAAACACAATGCATTCATCCAACTTTAAAAGCCCCCAAAATTTTATCTATCTCAATGATGTTCAAACATCCCCATGATCCAAGGTCTTTTAACTGAGTCATAATACCAAAAAATCCCCCCAAAACCCACAGAATATGACACAGAATAAACACACTGCAAAAGATGGCATTGGGTATAGCAAAGAAATATTCAACCAACACAAGATTTAAACAGGGCAAATATCAAACTCTTTAGGTCCAAGTCCAACAACTCTAGTCAGTGACAAATCTTCAAGTCCAATAATTCTAGCCAGCAACAAGACTCTGGAGTACCAATTCTGCCCCTTCAGCTAGACTACTCACAGTCCTGAAAAACATCATCGGAGCCCGCAGTTGCTCTAAGCAGCCATCTCATGGTCCTGTCATCTCCATGCAACCCACAGTCCATCCTCATGGCTCCATCGGGTCTCTACAGAGTCATCCAGCGAACCTGCTTTACACTGCTCATGGCCATTTCCAAAACACAACACCATGTTGCAAATTCAATGACTCTCTTTCCTGCATTTCTTATACTCCATAATACCAGGTAGGGTGCCAATTTGTTAATCCAGGGAGGAATAAAGGAGACTTTGAAGAACAGGACATTCTTTGAGCACTCAGGCCCCTTCAAAAGAGTATGGACTCTTCCTGTTGCCCCAGTGCAGGTCAGCTGGCCCAATCTCAAAGGTTGTAATCTCATATAATTGCAGCTGAATGGGCAGAAGTTTCAGCCCAAAGATTTCATTTCTGTGCCATATCCCTCTGCTCATACCAGTCCATTTCTACACAAAGCAACCCTGCACAAATTCACAAGACACAAGCATAACAACAAGCCTCTTACACAAACTGCCTCTAGGCCAGTCCAGGCAAAGCTCTTTCTCACCCTTATAAGCCAAACCTCATAGTCAATAGTTCTTACCACATTCAGGTCTTTCAACTCTGACCAGAATAGTCCATCAAGCTGTACTTACAGCACTGCAAGGCCAAGGTTTTAAATCCTTCCATGTTCCTCTTAAAAATCAGCTCCAAAAGGCCAAAGCCACACAGGCAGGTGTATAGCAGCAATCCCACTCCTCTGATACCAACTTTACTATTGCAGTCATGGTCACATTGCTGGCAGAAATCACATGACCAAGAGCAGCTTATGAAAAAAAAAAAGGTTTATTTTGGCTTACAGACCTGAGGGGAAGCTCCATGATGGCAGGGGAAAATGATGGCATGAGCAGAGGGTGGATGTCACCTTGTGACAACATCAGGTGGACAACAGCAACAGGAGAGTATGCCAAACACTGGCAAGGGAAAACTGGCTATAATACCCAGCAGCCTGCCCCAACAATATACTGCCTTCAAGAGGTGTTAATTCCCAAATCTCCATTAGCTGGGAAACAAGCATTCAGAACACCTAAGTTTATGGGGGACACCTGAATGAAACCACCATATATACACACACAGTTAATTTTTTTAAATTAAAAAAAGCTTCCACAACACTTGTGCTTTTATTCTTATTAGTTATAAACAGCAGCTGACATGCTTTAATTTTTTTCATTTTATTTTATTTATTTATTTTTGGTTTTTGAAGATCAGGTCTTGCTCTAGCCCAGGCTGACCTGGAATTCACTATGTAGTCTCTGGGTGGCCTCAAACTCTTAGCGATCCTCCTACCTTGGTCTCCCCAGTCCTGGGATGAAAGCATGCGCCACAATGCCAAGCTTGAAATACTGAATTTACACACAACTTTAAATGTTAGAATGAACACCTAACTCTCTGCATATCAACTAAAAACATAAAAATTAAAAGATGACTTTGTTTTTAATGGCTTTCAAAGTTTTTTTTAAAAAAAAAAAAACCTTTTTTTCTTAAGAAGTTTTTACAAAAAAAAAAAAAAAAAAAACTAGGTCTCTTTCTCCCCTGTCTCCTTCCCTCTGTCTCCCTCCTATTTTTTCTCCTCTGACTTGCTACACAGTCCAGGCTGGTCTGGAACTCAAGATCCTCCAGTCTCTGTGCCCCTATTATTAGGTCAGAGACTATAGACATGGGATACCATGTCAAAGTTGAAGTAGTATTTCTTTATAATGATTGTTTGGTTTTTTGTTGTTGTTGTTGCAAAATTTCATTGTTACCTTTTTGCCAGGAGACGAGGGTTTAAAAGGCTTTGTAAGTAATTCTTTCTTCTCTTCTTTTTTAATTGGAGGTAAAGCTTTCTCCGTAAAATATGGATTAGTGTCAAAATATTCCTTTGGGTAAAGATTTAACTTGAAAGGTGACCCTTTGATTAACCGGTGGTGTTCTTCGTTGTATTTCTGTAGATTAAAGAGTTCTAAATTACACAGAGCAAGTTATGCAAATTTAGAAATAAATTCTAGTAAAACCACCTTTTAAATTTTAATATAAACATGTAGATTCTATAACATATATTGCTGGGTGTACTTAAAAAAAATTCCTAGCCAGGCATGATAATGCACACCTTTAATGCCAGCACTTGGGAGGCAGAGGTAGGAGGATTGCCATGAATTCAAGGCCACCCTGAGACTATATAGTGAATTCCAGGCCAGCCTAGGCTAGAGAAAGACCCCTTGGGAAAAAAAATGCTTTATTCAGTTCTGCTTTTATAATACAAAAGATACACCTATCTCTAATGCAGCACAACTAATTATTCATTTTGCATATGCATTTACTTGAAATGTAGAAATCTATTTATTACCTGAATAATTCTTCACTAGCTATGTGGACAGCATGATAAGAAAAAAGGACTGGTGGCTAGGTCAAACTGTAGTTCCTTCCTGTTCTTCAGCATTTCTAAGGGGATTCTGGCATCCTCTACTGAGAAAGAGAATACTCTCTCCCCTTGCTGATGTTGTAAAGATTAAATGAGATTATGTATCTAAAACACCTGTCACATGGTAGTCCCTTAATGAATATCAGTTTTTAGTTCTAAGAACAAAGAATATTTAATGTTTACATACTGTTAGCTACATAGCACTCAGAGAAATCAGAGGTTATTTTTCTGTCTTTTATATTATAATCTTTTCTATGTGACAGTACTAACTCAAAAAAACTAGCTCTTAAAAAAGGGGGACTGGAGAGATGGCTTAGTGGTTAAGGCATTTGTCTGCAAAGCCAAAGAACCCGGGTTCTATTCCCCAGGACCCACATTAGCCAGATGCACAAGGCGGCACATGCATCTGGAGTTTATTTGCAGTGGCTGGAGGCCCTGGTGCACCAGTTCTCCCAATATCTCTCTCTCCCTCTCCCTCTCTCCCTCCCTTTTTCTGTCAAATAAATAAATAAATAAAAATGAAAAATATTTTTTAAAATAGCAAAAAAAGACAACTGTGAAATAAACTTTTTTCACTTTTTACAAGTATTCTCTCTGATACCACAGCTGAGCAGGAAATAGTTAAATGAGATCTAAAACCCAGAGGAAGATTAGTTGTCACTGGTTGGTACCAGCTATAGCACTTTCAGCATTTCTTTCTCCTTTCAGTTTTCTACTGCTTGGTGTGTCCTTTCTTTCTCTAGTCTGTAGAAAATTCTCCAGGTCTTCCCATCTACCCCCTTCTCTTCTGTATCACAACAGTGATATTGATTATTGAACTATTCCATGAATCTTTTGGGAAGTATTTTTCTAAATTTAATGTTAATGGCAATATCTTGATAGTCTAGTTATACTTTAAATTACAAGGCTTCCTGCAAAGATTTCTGATTGCACTGTTTTGCTGGGTGCCCATTCCTCTACAGTTTGAAGAGCTGTCCTTCCTGGTTCTGACACACACGTTATTTAAGTCAAGAGTCTAAAGATGCTTTCACTACAGTGTAGTTAGTCACTTTTCATCAGAGTATTCTGATGAGCACTGATTGACGCATACCCCAGTGACCAAAAGACAGAACAAAATACAATTAGATTGGGAGTTAATTCTCAAAGTCAAACAAATAAAATCAGGGTTGAAAAGTTGAAAATAAATGATTTCACCTTGTAATTCTGTTTTGCTGCATCATAGAGATCAGAAGAGTGTGAAAACTGTTTGCCTATGGTAACATTTGCATAGCTGAAAAATAAATGGTGATTGCAAGGTTCAAAAGTCAAAATTTTATTTTTTAAGATTTCATTTTTATTTATATATTTAAGACAGAGAGAGAGAGAGAATGGGCACACTGGGACCCTAGCCACTGCAAACAAACTCCAGATGCATGTGCCACCTTGTGCATCTGGCTTACATGAGACCTGGAGAATCAAGCCTGGGTACTTAGGCTTCACAGGCATGCACATTGACCACTAAGCCATCTCTCCAGCCCAAAATTTAATTTTTTAATTTAAAATAATATGTAAAGGTATTGGGCTAGAGAGATGGTCTAGCAGTCAAGGTGCTTGCCTTCAAAGCCTAAGGACTCAGGTTCAATTCCCCAGTACCTATGTAAGCCAGATACACATGGTGGCACACACATGTGGAGTTCATTTGCACTGACTGGAGGCTCTGGTGCTCGCTCGCTCACTCACTCTCTCTCTCTCTCAATAAATAAGTAAAAAAAATTTTTAAAGACTTTAAAAAATTAATTATGTAGAAGTATTAAAATGACCTTACCCATATCCAGTTCCTTTCTTTCCTGGATTGGTATATAAATTCTTCCCAGGTGCTTCATATCTGTCCCTGGGTTTGGACTGTGCACTGAAGAATGGGATAGGACCACCTATTGTTCCATAGTAGCTTCCCAATCCACTTCTAAGCATGATGTTGTTTTGAAAAGGGAAGAAGTTAAACTGTCAAATTTATGTTATGTATAAACCACAATTTTAAGAATATTGAAAAATGAGAATTCATTATATATGTATATATAATGTATATATATATCATGTGTATAATGTGTGTATATGTGTATGTATATATATGTGTATTTATGTATATATATGTATGTATGTATATATATATATACACACACACACAAGCACACATATAAAATGTTGCAGTTACTTTCTCATTGCTGGAACAAAACAGCCTACAGGAAGAAAGTATTTATTTCATCTGACAGTCTTGAGGGGAGGTTTCATCATGATGGGGAAAGCAGAGTCTGGGCATCACATCTTGCCACAGAGGCTAGGAGGTAGCAGCAAAAGTGAGCATGCTCTGGCAAGTGAGAGATACACTACATAAACCACAAGGCATGCCCCTAATAACATACCACCTCCAGCAAGGTTCCACTTCTCAAACTGCCACCAGGTGGGGATTAAGTATGAGACTTAATTACAAATACATGGAACAATGGGGGATATATCATATTCAAACTACCACATTCTGCCAGATGTGGTGTCTCATGCCTTTAATCTTAGTATGTGAGAGGCTGAAATAAGAATTTTCATAAGTTTGAGGCCAGTCTAAACCACAAAGTGAGTTCTAGCTCACCCTGGGCTAGAGTGAGAACCTGAAAAAAAAAAAAAAAAAACCTACTACATTCCACCCATGGTCCCCATAAATTCACAACTCTCTCATAATGCAAAATGCATTCAGTCCAACTTTCAAAGACCCCTAGTCTTCATTAGTCCCTGCACTGTTTAAAGTTGAAATTCTCATCTGAGACCCAAAAGAATCTCTTAACTATGAATCCTGTAAAACAAAAACACCACTTAATAGAACAGAGTAAACATTCCCATTTCAAAAAGAAGGAATTGGACAACATAGCAGGAAAGATTGGGCCCACACAAGACAGAAAGAAGCAAGGAAAACATCAAATTCAGCAGTTCCTTCTCCAGCATATGTGATCCACAACAAAATCTCTGGACTCCAAATTATGCCCTTCCAGCCTTGACCACCTGCTTTTTAAGCCAAAACAAACAGCTCGCCTTGCAGGCTATCCTATAGTCCTGGAATACAAATTCTTGGGGTCTCTCCAGAATCCCACAGCTCATCTTCACAACTGCATGCCATGGTCAGTCATGATCTCTATTTAGGGACTATTACCAACTCCATATTCCCTAGGGGCCAACTTCAAAAAACTATGTTGCAAATCCAATGACTCTTTCATTGCTTCTTTGCTGGAAGAGAGAGGAGACATTTTCATAAGTGATGTAACCACTGTTAAGTTGTCCATACTCCAGTAAAAAAACTCCTGCTCATACTCATGCAAGTAAACCCTCAATGGATCACAATAAAGAAAAAAAGAAAGGAAGGAAGGGAGGGAGGGAGGGAGGGAGAGAGGGAGGGAAGGGAGGGAGGGAAACAAATAGAAATAGGACTAACTGGGAAAAAGAAGGAATTTAATAGGAGGGGAAGGGGAATGAAAGAAGGTGATGAAAGAATATAGTAAAAGTACATTATTCACATATAAAAAGTATACAAAATAATTTTTATTTTCTGTTTCCCATGGAAAAACCCTTATCATTTGTGGTAGTTTGATTCAGGTGTCCCCCATAAACTTAGATGTTCTGAATGCTAGGTTCCCAGCTGATGAAGATTTGGGACTTAATGCCTCCTGGACGGAGTGTATTGTTGAGGGCAGACTTATGGGTGTTATAGCCAGTTTCCCCATGCCAGTGTATGGCACACTCTCCTGTTGCTATTGTCCACCTTATGTTGGCCAAGGGGTAATGTCCACCCTCTGCTCATGCCATTGTTTTCCCCTGCCATCATGGAGCTTCCCCTCGAGCCTGAAAGCCAAAATAAAGCTCTTTTTTTCCCAGAAGCTGCTCTTGGTTGGGTGATTCCTACCAGCAATGTGAACCTGACTACAACATCATTTATTTGATTAAACAAAAATAAGAGACTGCCTTGCCTCATGCGAAGGAAGGCAAGGGAAGGAAAGGCAAGACCCTTAAGGTTCAGGATTTTTTGTTTTTGTTTTTGCTTTTGGGGTTGGCTGATTCTAGTAGGCTTCCAATGGGAAGGTAGGCAGGAGCAAAACAGGGAATCCACTGATTCCCATGCACTTGGATAGCCCACCAGTCCCCAAGTCCTCTCAAGCACGTGTCCTAGCCACAAACCCAGTAGAAGGTCCCTCCTGCACTAACTACAGGCCAAGAGAACCCAAGCTGGCTGGCTAAGTCCTCTGCCCTAGGCTTTCCTGCCATGAACACCATCCCGCTCACAGTTCTCACCCTAGCCTTTCTCAGCCCCGCTCCTGGGAATGCCTTCCCAGTCACCATTACTGCCGTAGACTTGCTGACCCCAGGACACATGATCACCATTCCAGTCCCCATTCCTACCCTAGCCTTTCTGAGCCCCAGGCATGATTGCCATCCCAGTAGCCAATCCCACCCTACCCTTTTTGACCCTGCATGCACAATCACCAGCCCATTCACCACTGCCACCTCCCAACCCCAAACAGGGAACCAGGCCAGCAGGCCAGTGTCCCCACCCTGCCTTTCTGAACCCCACATGCCCGATTTCTGGCCCACTCGCCACCACCCCCTCCCACCACTGAATAGGGACCCTAGCCTTCTGAACTCCATGGGCAATCGCCATCCCACTCACCACCAACCCCCAGCCCCCAACCCAAGCCAGCAGACTACCATCCCACAATCTAGCCTTTCAGAACCATTGGGATAGGTAGATAACAGCAAAAAAGGAATAGCATGAAAAATCAAATGCAAGTAAATCCACCAGTCTGATTACCCAGTCCCACAATGGATGTCTCTAATCAAAACACAGAAGAGACAATTAGGATCAGAACCCCAAAATGAAGATACAAACTATACAACCCTGGCCAATTAAATAGCACAACTTGCAGAAACTCAACAAATGACCAATAATTATGTGAATGGTGTGCTCACTAGATTAGACCTAATTGAAAAGAACCAGGAAGGGTTCCAAAGATAGTTAAATTATCTAAAGGACAGTGAAAAAAAAAAAAAAAAAGAGGACCTCAATAGCCAGCTGGCTAAGCTCAATGAGTCATTAAAAAAATGCAAAGATGAATTCCAAGAAGCATTAAGAAAATCAGAAAATGACATGAAAGGGGAACTCAACAGAGGGATGGAAACTATACATAAAAAAGCAGTAGGAAATATGAACAAAATTGAACAAGCCCAAAACTCTACAGAAGCTCTCAAGAATAGAGAGTTTGTGGAGCCATGTCGAGGATAGAAACTCAGAACTGGAAGACAAAACAGAAGAAACAGTTCATGAGTCCAAAAGTTTCACTAAAGTTCAAAAACTTCTGTGAGCAGAACATGAGAGAACTGTGGAATACCCTTAAACATCCCAACATTTGGATTATGGGAGTACCAGAAGGGGAAATAATATAGACCAAAGGCATGGAAAATTTATTCAACAAAATTATCAAAAAAAAACTTTCCCACTTTTTCAAAAGAAAGTCCCATCAAGTTACAAGAAGCCAGCAGAACTCCAGACTGGACCAAAGGAGAAATTATCCAAGACATATTATCATTAAGACTCTAAAAATCAACACCAAAGAGAAAGTCCTAAAGAAAGCTAGGGAGAAACAACACATTACATATAAATGAAACCCCATCAGAATTACTTCAGACTTCTCAATGGAAACCCTAAAAGCCAGAAGGGCCTGGAATGGAACACTGCAAACTCTGAGAACATATGGATCCCCTCCTAAATTCTACCCAGCAAAAGTATCCTTCATAATAGATGGTGAAAGAAAAACTTTCCATGATAAGAATGGGTTTTACAACTATATGAACACAAAGCCAAACGTACAGAGAGTACTTCAGGGAATGCTCCACACAGAAGATCCGAAAAACCAACCTCAAGTGCCTACGAGAAGCAGATCACAATAACCAAACGTCAAGAAGGCACAAAAACTACAAAGGCCAAGAAAACACCAAACCATATAAACCATCACAATATGACAGGCATTGAATCAAACCTCACAATTATTACCCTAAATATTAATGACCTTATTTCACCAATCAAGAGACATAAGTTATCAGGGTGGATCAGAAAATTAGACAACTCAATCTGCTGTCTTCAAGAAACCCACCTCACCACTACAGACAAACACCTCCTCAGGGTGAAAGGATGGAAAATGATATTCCAAGCAAACGGAAATAGGAAGCAAGCTGGTGTAGCTATACTAATATGGGATAAAATAGACTTCAAACCAAAACTAATCAATAGGACAAAGAAAAAACAAACAAACAAAAAAAAACAAAAAAAACAGCAAAGAAGGCCTCTTCTTACATATCAAGGGAACAATCCAAAAAGAAGATATCACAATCATTAATCTTTATGCACCAAACACCGATGTACCACAATTCATAAAACAAAACCTACTTGACAATAAAACAGAAATAACCACCAACACAATCATAGTTGAGGACTTCAATACTCCACTATCAGCAATAGATAGATCATCCAGACAGAAAATTAACAGGGAAGTAAGAAAGCTCAACAACACCACAGATCAATTAGACCTAACAGACATCTACAGAACATTCTACCCCAAATCCACAGATTACACATTCAGCAGCCCCTGAAACCTTCTCTAAAATAGATCATGTACTGGGACATAAAGCCTGCCTCCATATACTTAGGAGGATCGACATAATTTCCTGTGTGATGTCAGATCACAATGCTATATTGTTAGAAATTAACAATAAAAGAAGAACCAGGAAACCAACCAACTCCTGGAAACTGAACAACACACTCTTAAACAACAAATGGGTAGTGGACAAAATAAAAAATGAAATTGCAAAATTTCTAAAACTGAATAACAATCTTATGGGACACAATGAAGGCAATCCTCAGGGGAAAGTTCATTGTGCTAAATGCCTTCATAACAAAGACAGAGAGATCCCAAATCAGTGACCTAACCATTTACCTAAAGGCACTGGAAATACAAGAAGTATCTAACCCAAAAAGCTCCAGACAGAAGGAAATAAGTAACATCAGAACAGAAATTAATCAATTGAAAACTAAGGAAATAATTAAGAAAATAGATGAAACAAAGAGCTGGTTCTTTGGAAAAATATTGATAAGCCCCTTGCCAATTTGATCAAGCAAAAAAAGAAAAAGAGAGAGAGATGCTTCAAATTAACAAAATTAGAAATGAAAAAGGAGAGATCACAACAGACATAAGTGAAATTGGGAGAATCATCAGGACTTACTTCAAAAACCTGTACTCCACAAAAATGGATTATATGGAGGAAATGGATGAATTCCTGGGCACATACCACCTACCAAAGCTAAACTCAGAGCAGATTAATCTTTTAAACAAACATATCACAACCACCAAGATTGAAAGGGTAATCAAAAACCTCCCTAAAAAGAAGAGTCCAGGACCAGATGGCTTCTTAGCTGAATTCTATCAAACCTTCATAGAAGAACTGAAACCAATATTTCTCAAATTGTGCCACACAATTGGAGAACAAGGAAAGCTCCCCAACTCCTTTTATGAAGCTAGTATTACACTAATACCAAAACCAGGCAGAGATGCCACAAGAAAAGAAAACTACAAGCCTAGTTCCCTGATGAATTTAGATGCAAAGATTGTAAACAAAATCCTTGCAAACCAAATTCAAAGCACATCAAAAGAATTATCCACCTTGATCAAGTAGACTTCATGCCAGGAACGCAGGAATACATACGGAAATCTGTCAATGTAATACACCACATAAATAAGCTTAAACACAAAAACCATATGATCATTTTGACAGATGCAGAAAAGGCCTTTGACAAAATACAACATCACTTCATGATCACAACAATGGAGAAAACAGGCATAGACGGTCTATATTTCAACATAATAAAGGCTATATATAAAGATCCTAAAGCCCAAATAATATTTAATGGGGAGAGACTGAAGAATTTCCATTGAGATCAGGAACAAGACAGGGTGACCACTCTCACCTCTGCTCAACATAGTACTGGAAGTACTAGCTCAAGCAATAAGACAGGAGAAACAAAAGGGATACAAACTGGAAAGGAAGAATTTAAGTTAGCCCTACTTGCAGATGACATCATCCTACATATAACTGACCTGAGAGCCTCCATCTCAAAACTTTTAAAGGTGATTAATTCCTTCAGAAAAGTAGCAGGATACAAAAACAATGCCCCCAAAATCAGTAGATTTTCTATATGCAAAAGACAAATATGAAATGAAAGAAATAGGTGACATTGTCCCATTTTCAATAGCATCAAATAAAATAAAATACCTTGAAATAACATTAACCAAAGAGGTGAAAGGCCTTTACAATGAAAACATTAAAACTCTCAAGAAAGAAGTTAAGGAGGACTTGAGAAAATGGAAAGACCTCCCATGCTCCTGGATAGGCAGAATTAACATTGTAAACATGGCAGTCTTACCAAATATACAGATTTAATGCAGTATCAATAAAAATCCCAACTTCTTTCTTCACAGAGATAGAAAAAATGATCTCAGAATTCATATGTAATGGTAGAAGGCCTTGGATATCCAAGCATATCCTCAGCAAAAGAAACACCTCTGGGGCTGGAGGGGTGGCTTAGCGGTTAAGCGCTTGCCTGTGAAGCCTAAGGACCCCGGTTCGAGGCTCAATTCCCCAGGACCCACATTAGCCAGATGCACAAGGGGGTGCACACATCTGGAGTTCATTTGCAGTGGCTGGAAGCCCTGACACGCCCATTCTCTCTCTCTCTCTCTCTCTCTCTCTCTCTATCTGCCTCTTTCTCTCTCTGTGTATGTCACTCCCAAATAAATAAATAAAAATAACAAAAAAAAATTAAAAAAAAAGAAACACCCCTGGAGGAATCACCATACCTGATCTAAAGCTATACTACAAAGCCATAGTAATAAAAAAAACAACATGGTACTAGCATAAACACAGGATTATATACCAATGTAACAGAATAGAGGACCCAGACATTGGGTCAAGTAACTACAGCCCTAACAAGTAGACTGGAAAAAAGACAGCATCGTCAACAAATGGTGCTGGACAAACTAGATAACCATATACAGGAAAATGAAACTTGATCCACACATTTTGCCACGCATGAAACTCAAGTCCAAACAGATCAAAGGCCTCAATATAAGACCAGAAACTCTGCTAGTACTGAAAGAAAAAATAGATGGAACTTTCCATGATATAGGAGTGGGAAAAGACTTCCTGACCAAAACCCCAGTAGCTCAGGAAATTAAACAATCAATCAACCACTGGGATCTCGGGAAGCTGAAAGGCTTTTTCACAGACAAACATACAATAAACAGAGACAATAGATTATCCACAGAATCGGAGAAAATTTTTGCCAGATACACATTTAGACAGAGGCCTAATTTCTAGAATCTACCAAGAATTCAAAAACTTAAACAATAAAAGCAAACAACCCACTCACTAAATGGTGCAGACAACTGCACAGGGAGTTCTCAGACAAAGAAATACAAATGGCAAACACAAACTTAAGAAAATGTTCAACATCCCTAATCATCAGGGAAATGCAAATTAAAACAACTATGAGATTCCACCTTAACCAAGTAAGAATAGTAAACATTAAAAAAAACTCTAATGACAACAAATGCTGGCAAGGTTGTGGAGAAATAGAAACCCTCATTCACTGTTGGTGGGAATGTAAGCTGGTGTAACCACTATGGAAAACAATATGGAGACTCCTAAAAATGATGACTATAGAGGTACCAACAGTCCCAGTTATTACCTTACTGGGCATTTACCCTAAAAGCTCCCAACCTCAGCTCAGAGATATTTGCTCAACCATGTTTATTATGCTCAATTCATAACAGCTAAGAGCTGGAATCAAGCCAGATGCCCATCATTACATGAATGGATAACTAATATGTGGTATAACTACACGATGGAATTCCACACAGCAGTAAGGAAAAATGACACAATGAAATTTGAAGAAAAATGGGCAAACTTGGAACAGATCATTCTCAGTGAACTGACCCAATCACAGAAAGGTAATTGTCGCAAGGTCTCATTTATCTGTGACACCTAACCTGAATCTGCCCAAGATGCTGACTTACCTAATAAACATCTAGAGGATGTTTATGTTGGTGGGGTGGGAGGGGAGGATAAGGGTGAAGGGAAGACAAAAAACTGGACCCAAATGGAAATGGTGCCATAAAATCCTACATACTGAAAGACATACTAAAAAGTTGAACCTTCATCGGGGGTGTGGTGGTTTGAATAGAATAGATGGCCCCCAATATATTCAGTTATTTATTTGTTTGTAGTTTGCATCTCTAGCCATCTGGCTGGAGGCAATGCCATTGTGTGGATCTTAAGGTGTGGTGGTGGGTTTGAGATTTCAATCTAAAGATATGCAAAGTGTGCCTAGCTGGAGTTCCTGAAGTGTGCTTTGTGGCTTTTGACCTTTAGGCTTGTACTGCTCTCTCTCTGCTTGGGCCTGTGAAGGAGGCCAGTTTCTTCTGCCATTATGGAACTTCCCCTGGATCTGTAAGCTTCAATAAATCCCTTCCTCCATAACTGTGCCTGGTCTGGAATTTCATCTCAGTGAACCTGAAGCTGTCTGATACAGGGGGCTTAGAGAAAACACCTGAATCACAGGGGCCTGGACAGGGTATGACAAAGACTATCCTCAATCTTCTCTTGTTTCTCTCTC
Source organism: Dipus sagitta (assembly GCA_036346955.1). NCBI lineage: Eukaryota > Metazoa > Chordata > Mammalia > Rodentia > Dipodidae > Dipus > Dipus sagitta. The sequence goes on from CM070770.1 coordinate 213,933,612, forward strand.
AGTTCCCCACCACCACCAGCTTTCTCTTCTCTTTTTCTCATTTATATTACCTATATTTTTCTTCCTTCTTTTCCCTTGGCACTGACCTGTAATTCCCAGTACTAGCATGTGGGTAACATCCACAATGGGCTGTTGATCAGAGAGACCTACAAGGTTTCCCAAAAGAAGACAGAATTCTATCAGAGTACTTGATGACCCACCAAAGGTTAATGGTAAGACCCTACTGACAAAGACACCATATGCTGTTGGGACGGAACGTGGAGTGACCTGGCTGGAAACTGGAAGAGAGTCAATTCCCAGACAGTTAGCTTGTCTAGTGCCAAAAGGTGTTACAGGAGTGAGTAGGGGGAAATGACCAAAATTTGTCTAAGCAACTCATGGTCTAAACTACTCAGCAGCAATCAACCTGATGTGATGCTCACACAAGTGCAATAATAGCACACAGCCATGATGGTTTACCAACTGCTCTTGATTTGGCTAATGGATCCACTCAGTGGAATGGAACCCATACCTGGAACAGGGAAACAAGTCAGAACCATATCCAAAAACAAGCCTGCTCTCCAATATCAAGCTCTCACCAACAGTGGATTACAAGAGGGCCTACATCTATTAAAGTCTCTCTAAAATAATAATGGATATCCATGTATCTTGCACTGGCCTCACTCTCTGTTGGAGAATTTGCTTCCCTTTTTCAGAGGGATGCAGAACCTGAAGAGAGAATCTGCTCATCGCACCTCACCAGGACACCAGCTGAAGCCATAGTTAGTGAGGAAATGAGCAAGAGCTGCTTTCTCAGTGAACCTGGTATTAGCACAAGGGTGAAGAACATAGACACAGAGAACATTCAACTCCTACCAAATTAGATATTTAGAGACTCCCAGGACATTGTCACTGAAATAAAATGAACACAACATGGCTCAGGGAAATTCATGGAAGAAGGAGCAGAAAGATTCTTAGAGCCATAAGTTGGGTCATTATACACAGAGACACTGTGTCTCCCCCATAACTGATGGCAACCTCCACAATGCAAGACCCACAATCCCCATGGGGGGATAATGGGAGAAGGCTAACGATGGTACCATCATGGCTGTGTACACACTAGATACATAACTAATAAAAAATTTTCTGCCAAAAAAATAATAAGATAAAATACATAGGAACAATTTTAAAATCCAAAGACACAGAATAAGTTTTTAAAAATAAGCTTTATTTTTTATTAGTTATGAGCACATTCAGTATGTAAGCACCACATGTTGGTACCATCCTTACCCTCATCCCTGTCCCCCCCAAAGGGACCCTCCTTGTTGGGAATGCCGGTTATCCTAATAGGGTTGCAGGTCATGAATTGTGGGGGTAGCCATCAATTATGGGGAAGAGGCAATGTCTCTGTGCATAATGTCCCAACTTGTGGCTGTGACAATCTTTCTGTCCCCTGTTCCATGAAATTTCCTGAGCCATGTTGGGTTCATTTTAGGTCTACTTCAGTAATGGGCTCTTAGGAGCCTCTCTATCTCTGGATCTCTGATTTGGTAGGAGTTGACTGTCCTCAACATCTATCTCCTTCACACTTGTGCTGATATCAGATTCACCAGGAAAGCAGCATTCTTACTTATTTCCCCAATTCCTTTATGGTTTCAGCTAGGGCCCTAGTTAAGTAAGATGGGCCATTTCTCTCTTCAGGTCCTGCGTCCACCTAAAAAGGAGAAGCAGATTCTCCAATGGACAGTGAAATCAGCAAAGGTTAAATGGGATAACCACTGTCAGTTTAGAGAGAATTTAATAGGTGTAAGCCCTCTTGTAGCCCAAGACTGCTTTAAAATGGAGAGAAAACTCATTATCTGGATATGATTCTGACTTATTTCCCAGTTCCAGATATGGGTTCCTTTCCACTGAGCAGATCTGTTAGCCAATCCGAGAGTGGTTGGTGACCCAACATAGCTGGGTGCTGCTATTGCACTTGTGTAGCATCACATTAGGTTGTTTGTTTCTGAGTAGCTTAGACCTCAAGTTGCTCAGACAGATGTTGGCCACTTTCCCCCAGTAGCTACATGGGCTAACTGTCTGGGGACTGGCTCTCTTCCAGATTCCAGACAGGCCTCTCCATGTTCTATACTGACAGCATATGGTGTCTTCAGCAGTAGGGTCTTACCCTTGACCTCTGGTGGGTAATCAACTGCTCTGACAAAAGTCTGTCTTGTTTGTTTTGGGAGATCTAGTAGGTCTCTCTGATCAACAGTTGATTGTGGGTGTTAACCACATCCTGGTACTGGCAGTTACAGGCCAGCACCAAGAGGAAAGAAAAAAGAAAGAAAAAGAGAGAAACAGGAGAAAATTAAGGTTAGGCTTCATCTCACTCTCTCCAGGGCCCTTTGATTCAGGTGTTCCCTCTAAGGTCCTGATGAGGGTTCACTCTTTCAGTCTGTCTTCCAAGATATAGGATTTTATGGTACCAGTTCCATTTGGGTTCAGTTTTGTGTTCTCCCCCCACCTTCACCCTCCCCTCAAGCCCTACTCTCCCTATTGTCTGGTTCTCAAGATGCCTATTAGGTATATCAGCATTTTGGGGTGATCCAGGTTAGGAGCTGCAGGTGAGTGAGACCATGCAACAATTGTCTTTCTGTGACTGAGTTTGCTAAGTATGATCTGTTCCAAGTTAAGCATTTTTCTACAAATTTCATTGTGTTCATTTTTTTCTAACTGCTGAGTAGAATTCCATTGTGTAGATATACCACATCTTGATTATCCATTCATCAAATGATGGACATCTGGGTTGATTCCAGCTCTTTGCTATTATAAATTGAGCAGCAATAAACATGGTTGAGCAAATATCTCTGAACTGAGGCATGGCACTTTTAGGGTAAATGCCCAGTAAGGGAATAACTGGATCTGTTGGTAACTCTATAGTCAACCTTTTTAGGAGTCTCCATATTGCTTTCCATAGTAGTTGGACCATCTTACATTCCCACCAACAATGAATGAGGGTTCCTATTTCTCCACATCCTCACCAACATTGTTTTCATTTGATTTTTCAATGTTTGCTATCCTTACTGAGTTAAGGAGTAATCTCATAATTGTTTTAGTTTGCATTTCCTTGATGGTTAGGGATGTTAATATTCTTAAGTGTATGGCTACAATTTTTATTTCTTCTGAGAACTCCCTATTCAGTTCTCTGCCCCACTATATGAGTGGGTTGTTTGATTTTTTTTATTGTTTAGGTTTTGGATTTCTTTGTAGATTCTAGAAATTAGGCCTTTCAGTTGTATAGCCAGCAAAAATTTTCTCCCATTCTGCAGGTAGTCTATTGGCTCTGCTTATGGTATGTTCGTCTGTGAAAAACCTTTTTGACTACATGAGATCCAAATGGTTGACTGATTAAACATGTTTAAATTCCTGAGCTACTGGGGTTTTACCACAACTATCTCGTGGAAAATTCCTCCTGTTTTTTTTTTTTTTTTTTCTTTCAGTAGTAGCAGAGTTTCCAGTCTTATATTGAGGTCTTTGATCCATATGGACTTGATTTTTGTGTGTAGTGAGATGGGTGGGTTCTAGTTTCATTTTTCTTCATATGGTTATCCAGTTTGTCCAGCACCATTTGTTGAAGAAGCTGTCTTTTGTCCAGTCTACATCATTAGGGCCTTTGTCAAAGATCAACTAGCTGTAGTTGCTTGACCTAAAGTCCAGATCCTCAGTTCTGTTCCATTGGTCTATATTCCTATTTTTATGCCAGTGCCATGGTGTTTTAGTTACTATGACTTTTTTTAAATTTTGTTTTGTTTATTTTTATTTATTTGAAAGTGACAGAGAAAGAGAGAGAGAATGGGTGCACCAGGGCTTCCAGCCACTGCAAACAAATTCCAGACACATGCATCCCCTTGTGCATCTGGCTAACATAGGTCCTGGGAATCGAGCCTTGAACTGGAGTCCTTAGGCTTCACAGGCAAGTGCTTAACCGCTAAGCCATCTCTCAAGCCCTTGTTACTATGACTTTTTAATATAACTTTAGATCAGGTATGGTGATGTCTCCAGAAGTGTTTTGCTGAGGATATGCTTGGATATCCAAGGCCTGCTACCATTCCATATGAATTCTGAGATCATTTTTCCTATCTCTGTGGAGAAAAATGCTGGGATTTTTATTCATATTGCATTAAAACTGAATATTGCTTTTGGTAGATTGCCATGTTAATCCTGCCTATCCAGGAGCATAAGAGGTCTTTCCATTTTCTCAATTTCTTTCTTGAGTGTGTTTACGTTTTCATTATATAAGTCTTTCATATCTTTGGTTACTGTTATTCCAAGGCTTTTGTTGTTGTTGTTACTACTGAAAAATGGGAAAATGTTGCTAATTTCTCTCACTGTATCTTTGCCCTTTGCATATAGAAAAGCTACTGAGGGCTGGAGACATGGCTTAGCAGTTAAGGCGCTTGCCTGCAAAGCCAAAGGACCCAGGTTCGACTCCCCAGAACACACATAAACCATATGCACAAGAGGGCACATGCACCTGGAATTTGTTTGCAGTGGCTGGAGGCCCTGGTGCTCCCATTCTCTCTACCTGCCTATTTCTGTACTCTCTCTCTCAAATAAATAAATAAAAATATTTTTTAAAAAAAGAAAAGCTACTGATTTTGTGCATTGATTTTGTATCTTGCTACTTTGCTGAAGGAATTAATCGCCTTTAAGAGTTTTGAGATGGAGGCTCTCGGGTCACTTATGTGTAGGATGATGGGATGATGTCATCTGCAAATAGGGCTAAGTTAAATTCTTCCTTTCCAATTTGTACCAGTTTTCTTTCTTTCTCCTGTCTTATTGCTTGGGCTAGGACTTGAACTATGTTGAAGTGCAGAGGTGAAAGTGGACACCCCTGCTTTATTCCTGTTCTCAATGGGAATTACTTGAGTCTTTCCTCAATAAAGTATTATTTGGGCTTTAGGTGCTTTATATATAACCTTTATTGTGTTGAGATATGAACCATCCATGCCTATTCTCTCCAACATTTTGATCATGATGTATTTTGTCAAAAGCCTTTTCTGCATCTATTGAGATGATAAGGTGGTTTTGCGATTAAGCGTATTTACGTGGTGTGTTGACAGATTTCCACATGTTGAACAAACTCTGTGTTCCTGGGATAAAGCCTATTTGATCAGGGTGGATAATCCTTTTGATGTGTTGTTGAGTATGGTTATGAGGATTTTGTTCAGAATCTTTGCATCTAAGTTTATCAGGCATATAGGCCTATAATTTTCTTTGCTTGTTGTATCTCTCTAGTTTTGGTATTAGGGTGATACTAGCTTCATAAAAGGAGTTGGGGAGGTATCCCTGTTCTCAAATTATGTGGAACAGTTTGAGGAAAAATTGATTTCAGTTCTTCCATGAAGGTTACATAGAATTCACCTGAGAAGCCATCTGGTCCTGGACTCTTTTTTTTTGGGAGGGTTGTTGTTGTTGTTTGTTTGTTTTTGTTTTTTAAATTTTTTAATTTTTTGTTTATTTCTATTAATTTGAGAGTGACAGACAGACAGACAGAGAAAGAGGCACATATAGTGAATGGGTGCACCAGGGCCTCCAGCCACTGCAAACAAACTCCAGATGCATGCGCCACCTTGTGCATCTGGCTTACATGGGTCCTGGGGAATTGAGCCTTGAACCGGGGTCCTTAGGCTTCACAGGCAAGTGCTTAACAGCTAAGCAATCTCTCCAGCCCTTCATTTTTATTTTTATTTATTTGAGAGAGACAGAGGCAGAGAAAGAGAGAATGGGCACACTAGGGCCTCCAGTTACTGCAAAGGAACTACAAATGCATGCACCACCTTGTGCATCTGGCTTATGTGGGTACAGGGGAATCAAGCCTTGAACCAGGGCCCCTAGTCTAGGCTTCACAGGCAAGCATTTAACTGCTAAGCCATCTCTCCAGCCCTTGGAGCAGTTTTTATCTAACTTTTCAATCTTAATTGGTGTCATAGGTTTGTTTAGGAGATTTGTCTGCTCTGAGTTTAGTTTTGATAGGTGGTATGTGTCCCAGAATTTATCCATTTCCTCCAGATTACCCAGTTTTGTGGAGTAGAGGTTTTGGAAGTCAGTCCTGATGATTCTCCCAATTTCAATTATGCCTGTTATGATCTCTCCTTTTTCCATTTCTAACTTTGTTAATTTGAAGCATCTCTTATTTTTTTTCACTTGATCATAATGGCCAGGGGTTTATCAATCTTGCTTATTTTTTCAAAGAACCAGCTCTTTGTTTCATCAATTTTCTTAATTGTTCTTAGTTTCCAATTCATTAATTTCTGCTTTGATCTTACTTCTTTCCATCTGGAGCTTTTTGGGTTGGATTATTCTTGTTTTTCCAATGCCTTTAGATGGATAAAGTTATTGATTTGGGATCTTTGTTATGAAGGCATTTAGTGCTATGAACTTTCCCCTAAGGATGGCATTCATTGTGTCCCATAACTTTTGGTAAGATGTGTTCTCATTTTCATTCAATTCTAGAAATTTTGAAATTTCATGTTTTATTTAATCTACTACCCATTTAATGTTTAAGAGTGTGTTCAGTTTTCAGGAGCTGGTGGGATTCCTGGTGCATCTTTTGTTGTTAATTTCTAGCTTTACCACATTGTGGTCATGCAGGAAATTATGTTCATTTTCCTAAATATATGGAGGCAGGCTTTATGGCCCAGTATATGATCTATTTTGAAGAAGATTCCAAGGACTGTTGAGAACAATGTGTATTCTGTAGATTTTTGGGTAGAATGTTCTGTAGATTTCCATTAGGTCTTATTGATGTATGATGTTGAGCTCTCTTATTTCCCTGTTAATTTTCTCTTTGGATGATCTATATATTGCTGAAAGTGGAGTATTGAAGTCCCCAACTATGATAGTGCTGGTGTTTCATTTGTGTTTTGTTGTCAAGTAAGTTTTATGAATTGTGGTGCACCAATGTTTGGTGCATACAGATTGATGATTGTGATATCCTCTTCTTGGATCATACCCTTGATGAGTAAGAAATGGCCTTATCTTTTTTTATTACTTTTGGTTTGAAGTCTATTTTTTTCTGATATTAGTAGAGCTAAGCCTGCTTGTTTCTTATTTCCATTCACTTGGAATATCATTTTCTACCCTTTTAACCAAAGGACATGTCTGTCTTTAGTGGTGAGGAGGGTGTCTTGAAGACAGTAGATTGAGGGGTCTATTTTCTGATCAACCCTGTTAACTTGTGTCTCTTGAATTAAGGCCATCAGTGTTTAGGGTAATAACTGTGAGTTTTGATTTAACCCCTGCCATATTGTGGTGTTTTATGTAGTTTGGTGTTTTCTTGGACTTTGTAGTTTTTGAGCCTACTCTGGGTTTGGTTATTGGGTCTGATTCTTATAGGCTCTTGAGATTGTTTGGTTGACTTCTGTGTGGAGAATTCCTCTGTATGTTTAGCTTCGTGTTCATATAGTTGTAGAGCTGACTTTTATCATAGAAAGTTTTTCTTTCACCATCTATTATGAGGGATATTTTTTCTGGGTACAGTAGTTTGACTTTGCAGTGTTCTATTCCAGGCCCTTCGGGCTTTTAGGGTTTCCAAAGAGAAGTCTCAGGTAATTCTGATGGGGTTACCTTTATATGTAATGTTTTGTTTCTCTCTTGCTGATTTTTAGGGCTTTCTCTTTGATTTTGTTGTTTATACAGTCTTAATGATAATAGGTCTTGCAAAGTTTCTCCTTTGGTCTAGTCTGTTTGGAGTTCTGTTGGCTTCTTGAATCCTGATGTGACTCTTTTTTTGAGAGGGTGGGAAAGTTTACTGCGATAATTTTGTTGAATAAGTTCTCCATAACTTGGGCCTGAATTTCTTCCCCTTCTGGTATTCCTATGATCCGAATGTTGGGACATTTAAGTGTATACTACAGTTCCCTCATGTTCTATTCACAAAAATTTTGAACTTGTTCAAGTTTTTGGACTCACAAACTGTTTCTTCTGTGTTGTCTTACAGTTCTGAGGTTCTGTCCTCCACATGATTAACTCTGTTCTTGATGGCTTCTAGTGAGGTTTGGACTTGTTCAATTTGATTTGCATTTTCTATTGCCTTTTTCTATATAGCATCCATCCCTCTGTTACATTCTCTTTTCAGGTCATTTTCTGATTTTCTTAATGCTTCTTGTAATTCATCTTTGCATGTATTTAAGTCTTCAATGAGCTTAGGCAGCTGATTATTCATGTCCTCTTTTTTTTTTTTTAAGCTCTCCTTCAGATCACTTTATTGTCTTTGGAAAACTCCCTGTTTTCTTTCTCTTAGGTCCAACCTAGCAAGAATAGCATTCACACTACTGTTGGTCTTTTGCTGATTTTCTGCAAGTTCTGCCAATTGCTTGGTCAGGGTCATATACCTTGTGTCTTCATTTTGGAGTTCTGATCCTGTTGTCTCTTCTATGTTCTCGTTAGAGACTTCCACTGTGGGACTAGGCAACTTTGTTGGGGTTACTTCCATTTGATGTTGCATGTCATTCCTTTTGCACTGTGGTCTACCCATCACAGTGTAGGAATCATTTAATTCAGGAGAAAGCTGTAGCTTACCCTTAAAATGTCTTCGCTGATATTGTTCCTTTATATGTTTGACTAGATAAGGCTTTTGATGGCAAGGAGGCCTATCTGCTCAGGCAGGAGGAGTTGGCATGGCCCTGGTTGGGACCCGGAGACCCAGCAGCATTTGCAAGTGGCTGGGAAGGGACATGGGACTGCACGGTCTGGTGACATGGCAAGCTGCAGTGATGGGAAGATGCAGTCCAGAGGTGCGGTGGGGTGGGGGGATAGGATGGCATGGTCTGGCCATGCGGCAGGATGTGGGGATGAAATGGTGTGGTCCAGTAGGGTGGGGGGTCGGATGGCATGGTCTAGTTGCGTGGCAGGATGGGAGGGCTGGGACTGCATGATCCTGCATTGCAGCAGGGTAGGGGGATGGTAAGGCATGGTCCAGCAGCACATTGGGGCAGGGGAATGGGACAGCATGTTCCAGTGGCATAGAGGGTGGGAAGGGGATGTGACAGCAGTCCCAGTGGCTGGGGAAAGGAGGCAAGCCTTGGGAGGGAAGGAAGAATGAGAGCCAGTCCGTGAGGGGAAAGGTAAGAGGCACCTGGCCCAGATCTGTGGAGCCTGCAGGTAGCTCAGGAGCAAACCTCGTCCATGTGGCAGCTAAGACAGCTGCTTGAAGAGTTTGGGGGCTGGCGGGCTACCTGAGAGTGTGGGAATCAGTGGATCCCCTACTTCACTCCTCCATGCCCTACCACTGGAGGTCTGCTAGGACTTGCTGACCCTAAAACCCCATAGATATTGCCAGTTATTGCCCCAGGAAGTGAAGTATGGTTAGGTGGGTACCATCTTGATTGGAAGTCCAAAAACCAAGACAAAATACGTTTTAAAAATTAAAAAAAAAAAACCCACCTATTCAAAGTATGAAAAGGTGGGAGCAGATGAAATTCTAATAACCAAAAAAGAAAAAAAAAATACTCATTCTTAAATACAGTAATTTGGGCTGGAGAGATGGTTAAGTGCTTGCCTGTGAAGCCTAAGGACCCTGGTTCAAGGCTTGATTCCCCCAGGACCCACATAAGCCAGATGTACAAGGGGGTGTAAGTAAATAGAGTTCGTTTGCAGTGGCTGGAGGCCCTGGTGTACCCATTCTCCCTCCCTCCCTCTCTCTCTCTCTCTCTCCCTCCCTCACTCTCTCTCTCTGTGTCGCTCTCAAGTAAATAAATAAAAATTTTAAAAAAGACAATAATTTTGGCTAAGACAATAAGATTGTATGTTAGAATTACAAGGAAGTCTGGATTACAGAGATATAGTTTCACTAATTTCAAACAAATAAACCCAAAATTATACTTTAATCAATTATCATGCATCATAAAGTTCAAATTGAGACAACCAAACTTACTAAGTATGAAAGAAAATCACATTTGAAATCTTATCTATATAACATAATAATGGGTACACTACATGCTCTTCTTTATAAGACAACTTAAAGGTCAGACAAAATGGACTTTCATACTAAAGCTGCTATTAAAGTTAGCTTCACATTGCTAGCAGAAAACACCTGACCAAGATCAGCTTGTGAGAGGGAATGGTTTATTTTCGCTTACAGACTCAAGGGGAAATTCCATGCTGACAGGGGAAAATGAGGGCATGAGCAAAGGGTGGGCATCAACTCCTAGCCACCATCAGGTGGACAATAGCAGCAGGAGTGTGTGCCAAACACTGGCAAAGGGAAGCTGGCTTTAACACCCATAAGCCTGGCCCACAACAATATATCTCCTCCTGGAGGCTGCAAATCCCATATTGCCACTACCTGGGACCTAGCATTCAGAACATGTAAGTTTATGGGGGACACCTGAATCAAACCACCACAGCTGCCATAATTAAAATATTGATAAACCCCATGAACGTCACTTTCGTGATTTAAAATATCTCAGTGATAAACTCTTCTCTTTACCTAAAAAGGGTTTCTCATCAATTCACATTATTTATACTTTTTTTAAAGCTGAAAAATGTATCAAGGGCGTAAACATGCTAACCTACAGTATTCTTCCCCAACCAAACTCTTTTCATGTTTGTGTGCACATGTGCATGTGTGTGCATAGAAACCACAGAATACTGGGTGTCCTCCTCTATTGCTCATCCATGTGTTTCCGTGAGACAGAGTCTCTCACTGAACCCAGAGCTGCCATTTTTGGTCAGACTGGCCAACCAGTGAGCCCCAAAGATTCTCTGGTCTCCACTCCCCACAGCATTGGACATGCATAGCCACACCAAGCTTTTTATGTGCAGATTAATCTCTTGCCCTCTCAGGCCCTCATGTTTGCTGGGCTCCTACCCACTGAGCCAATATGCCAGTCCTGTAAATATGTTTAAAATTACTTATCAATACTACCCAAACAATAATGCTTAAACTATACTTACTAAATATAAATGTACACTTAAAATATAATTAATACTTAAACATTCTCTTTAGGCTAGACAAAGAACTTACGGCTTTTTCTCTCCGTTACTAGGGATGAAGGCTTTGCCTAGATTTTTTTTGGCTTCTTGCATCATATGTCGTCTCCTCACTTGATTCAGATTTACATATCCTTCACCTTCAAAAATCCTTGCAAACTGGGCATCAAAGTATCCTGCCTGGAGATTTGACATTGCTTTGGTTCCACCAGGGAACATCTGTCTATTTTTGTTTGCATCCTCATTAAAGGGTCCTTTAAAAATAAAGAATATTTTTATTTTCTACACTAGTAATTAAAGGATATGAAGAATAAAAAAGTTTCCAAATATTATTTGACCAAATTATGAACTTAAGCCCTAAAACATTGTTTTTTCAAAATGTTCCCTGAAAACTCTGTGTTAAAGGTAATATTGGCAATAAGATCTAAGAAGCTATCATGAAAACAATTGAACAATTGAAGGCTCAGGTCTTTGTTATCCATTCTGAATTTCTGAGCTGAAAAGGACTTTTAAAAGATCATCTTATAAAAATAAAATATTTTTTAAAAATAAATAAAAGATCATCTTATTCAATGTTTCTCCATCAACATAAAAGGAAATTCTGTTCATGTGTGACAGAAGTACATATGTTCGTGTAGGTTGAAAAATGCACTTAAATTGAAGCAATTGCTCTCCTAGGTATAAGCTTGAGACACATGAGAGCCTGTGTCCACTAAGACATGAACATAAATGTTCATAGCACTTTTAACAAGCACAAGAAATAGCTCAATGTCTATCTACAAAATACATTTAAACTGTCATATTTATACATCAAAATACTAGTATATCTTAGTAATTTGTTTAAAGGCTGTATTTTATAAATCCTCACTTAGAATAAATAACTCTCCTCCCATATTCATGCAAGCAACCCTAGTTGAACCTGGGATTAATGTGTGTGTCTGTGTGTAGAAGTAGGACTAGTTGGAGAAAAAAGGAGTTACTGAAAGGAGAAAGGTAATTGAATCTTAGAAGGCTGAAGTTTTTAATTTTTTTTAAAACTGTATTTATTTGAGAGAAAGAAGCAGACAGAGAAAGAAAATGGGCACCAGGGCCTCTAGCCACTGCAAACAAACTCTAGACACATGTGCCACCTTGTTGATCTGGCTTACGTGGGTCCTACGGAATTGAACCTTAGTTCTTCGGCTTTGCAAACAAGCACTTTAACCACTAAGCCATCTCTCTAGCCCAGACGGCTGAATTTTTTTTTTTGAAGCACACACAACACTTAAGTAGCTACTGAAATGTGAGCTTCTATCACTGATTTTTTAACTTAAATTTTTGAAAATGCTATATTTTAAAGTAATTTCTAACTCAATAGTGTAAACACTTTTTAGAATTAGTCATCATATAACTTGGTCACTCAGTTTCTCTTACACAGGCCAGGATATTGACTTTGTCTTCCAAAGAATATCTAGACTCAAGTCATTGTTATGTAACCTTTTTTCCATTTTTAATGTTTAGCACTACAGATATATTATTCTATACCTTGCTTTTTTTTATTTAACAATTTATCATGGAGGTACTTCTATATCAGTAATTTTGTTTGTTTGTTTGTTTGTTTGTTTTTGGATGTGTAGAACTTTAACTGAGGGCTTGGGGATTGGTCAGTGACTAGAGTGTTTGCCAGGCAAGCATGAGTATCTAAGTTCAGATCCCTAGAACCCATGTAAAAAAAATTCAGACACTGTGGTAGATGGCTGCCATCCCAGTGTGCCTATAGCAAGAAGGGAGGCTGAGACAGGAGAACCTTCTGAAAGCTAGCAGGCTAATTAGCCTGAAGAACACAGAGATAACAAGAACTAGAGAAGAGACCTTATTTCAAACAAGGTGGAAGGTGAGAACCAAAACCCAGTTTTTCTCTGACCTCCACACATGGGTTATGTATGGCATGTGAGCGTGAGTGTGTGTGTGTGCGAGAGCGAGAGAGAGAAGGGCATACAAACTTGGGCTGAAGAGATGACTCAGCAGTTAAGGCACTTGCACACCCATTCTCTCTCTCTCTCGGCCTCTCTTCCTCTTTCCCTCTCAAATAAAATAAATAGCATATTTTTAAAAACTTTAACTGAAACTTTAAAAGTATATTCTTAGATTTCTTTTTTTTTCTTTTTCTTTTTCTTTTTTTTTTTTTTTTTTTTTTTTTGCTTGCTTGATTTTGTTTTAGACCAGGTCTCCTATAGTCTTGGCTGGCCTTGAACTCCTAATCCTCCTACTTCCACTTCCCAAGTGCTGGGATTACAGGCAGATGCCACCATACCTAATTTATTTAGATCTTTTCATTATGACTTTTCTAAAAAATAAAATCCTTCATCAATTCAGTTAGCATTTTATTGCTTAGAAAATTGGTAATGGACAGCATCCTTGAATGCAAATGCTGTGTTTATAGTAGGAAAAAAGTAAAATATCCTAGCAGAAACTAATCATGCACTCTTGAGTAAGTAAAATTAAAATTGAGGGCAAATGAGCTTGATAAAATGAGTTTCCTACTCACAAGATTCTCTCTTAACTTGGCTGCAATGTCATAAGTTAGTCAACCTTAGAGCTCAATGCTCAAAACATACAGACCACTCAAAGTAAACATCATTGCCACAAATAATTCAAATTTTCCTAAGAGCAATGTCAATTATTAAGATATAAAAATACCAAGTATAAAAAAGAATGTGGGGACTGGAGAGATGGCTTAGTGGTTAAGGCACTTGCCTGCAAAGCCTAAAGGACACATGTTCTACTCCCCAGATCCCACCTTAGCCAGATGCACAAAGATGAGGCAAGCACAAAGTCGCACATGCCTACTAGATGGCGCAAGCATCTGGAGTTCAATTTCAGCAGCTGAGGCCCTGGCCAATTCTCTCTCTCTCTCCCTCTCTCTGTCTCACTCTCTCTAAAAATAAAATAAAATAAATAATTTGGAAAAATGTTTAATAATTATAAAGTTTTTACCTACTTTAAAAAATATATATGTGTGTGTGTGTACTTACGATTAAAAGGCGACACATATTTGTCACCCACAGTGATGTATTCCATCTCACTGAAGAGGCCTATTCTCTCCATATCGGTTTTCCCTCCTTCCCCAGGCATGGCTGTTCCCTGTGTTCCTCAGCACTGCTTCCTCTTCAGCAAAATTCTATCCTACTTTGAAAAATCAGGGGAAATGTTTAGCCAAAAATATGATTATCAAATTTAAATCCAAATAATTTTTAGTCTAAGAGCTTTAATATTCACTATAAAATAATACTCCCAAACTATATGGGAAAAGAAGGTACTGTGAGAGGCTAGGAGAAGAATGGGATTCAAATTAATACCATGATTCTTCTCCTTGAACTCTCTGGGAAGGACCCACAAATCTCAAAGGAATGTGTTTGACTCTAACTTGCCATTTATTTGTTAGGAATGATAAAACTACCACCAAACAATGTAGTATGTAAGTCATATCCTTCTTTTAAGAAGTTCAAAGCAGACTTTAAAATCCCAAAACATAGTTTGCATAATTTCAGCATTGTCTCAAATAATGGATATCATAACTCAGCTTTTGCATCACATAAATACGTATTGTAGTACACTATGTGAGAATTCTCTTCAAGTTTAAATGAATTAGAATAAATGATCCACGGGCAACATTAGTTCATAACAAGGGACAGGGGAGATGACAATCACTTATGAAAGATAAAAACACAAAGACCAAAAACATCTGGTATGAATTCTGCATTTTTGTTAAAGAACAGATTGTGACTGAGTTTTTGTTTAAATGATCACTTTTTTTTTTTTTTTTTTTTTGGTTTTTCGAGGTAGGATCTCACTCTAGTCCAGGCTGATCTGGAATTCACTATGGAGTCTCCAGGTGGCCTCGAACTCATAGAGATCCTCCTACCTCTGCCTCCTGAGTACTGGGATTAAAGGCGTGAGCCACCATGCCCGGCTTAGATGATCACTTTTTTAAAGGTGAAGTATCACATTAAATGTGCAAGTATTGACTTAGATAATAACTTTTAAAACTAGACATGGTCTCAAAAGAAGGACTAAAGAGCCCAAAATACTCACTTTCATCTCATCCTAATGCTTTTATATACCCACTATGACATAGGCATGGGGCAAACATTAATGTGGTGGTTTAGATGTGGACTGTTCCCTATAGACTCATGTGTTTGGCTGTTTGATCTCTGATTAGTGGCAGTTTGGGAAGTTTGTGAAACATTTAGGAGGTGGAGCCTTGCTGGGAGAAGTGTGCCACTGGGGACCTGCCTTGAGGTGTTATAGTCAAGCTTTGCTTGGTGCTCTTGAGCTTTTCTACTTCCTCCCTGATGATATGAAGATGTGATGGCAGCTTTCTGTATTTGCCATGCCTTCCATACCATGATGGACATTGCCCTCCCAACTATAAGCCAAAATCAACCCTTTTCTTCCATACATTGCTAATAGGTATTTGGTGCCTGCAATGAGAAAGTCCTAATGGCTACAATTAGTGAACAAAATAAACATTGTTTCTGTTTCCTAGTTTATAATCCAAAGTGAGAATCTTTTACTTGAATTTACAGCTAGTTGTTTCAAAACTCTCAGCAAGCTTGCCTGCTGGAAGTGGGGTTCATCTGTGCATGAATCATTGCTAATGTGTAACACCCAAGGGGTATGTGAAGCATCAGCTTAAACTCATACTTGAGTAAGAAAATACAGTAGCCAGGCCTGGTGGCGCATGCCTTTAATCCCAGCACTCGGGAGGCAAAAGTACGAGGATCACCATGAGTTCAAGGCCACCCTAAGACTACATAGTGAATACCTGGGCTACAGTGAGACCCTACCTCAAAAACCAAAAAAAAAAAAAAAAAAAAAAAGAAGAAGAAAGAAAGAAAGAAAAAGAAAGAGAGAGAAAGAAAGAAAATATGGCAGGCTTCCAATATCCTCCCTCCTCTTCTGATCAGGTACACTTGAAAACTAACACCAGTCATTTGGGCCTTTGGGATATACTATTTTATTTCCATCTTGCTTCTGGATTCCATCCCACTGCCCAGCTATAAAGCCTTTCAGTGCTGCCACAGTGGCTCAGATCCTTTAAGTGCCCCACCGGTCCCTCATTCCTCACATAGGAAGCCATTAGCAACCTTTTGCAGGTGGCTCCCCTCCCTCCCCTCCCCTCCCCCCAACATAATCCAGGCTGTCCTTGAACTTGAGATCTAATGTCCTCCTGACAGTCTCTCTAGTACTGGAATTATGGGCCTGGACCTCCCACCTAGCTCTCTCGGTTCTCAACCGCAGAACTGCTGCATTATTTATTGCATGTTCCACTTTAGCCAGGCACTTACTGTGTCCACCCTTTTCCTCACTCTGATTAATTCTGTTCTTTCTTGTCCATCACATCTTTCATTTTTTTATGAGTGAGACATGTATAGCTCCTCTACAAAGCTTCTTCCAGGTTATCTAACCGGTAGGTAACTCATCATTTCACATTTGTGGTGTGGATCCGTTCATTGTGTCCCCCTACTAAGCCAATAACTCCTCAGAGGCAAGATCTGTAATACGAGTTTTCATTGTTTTAAGGCAAAGGGTCCTCACTATACTGCCCAAACTGACTCTAACCTCTACATACACGTGTCACCACACCATAGAATTCCTAGTGTACACACCAAGTCTGGAACACAGTTAAAGACAGCCAGGAAGTGGGGTAGGGGTGGCGAATCTCTTGCCTTGAACTTTTCTAACTTTTCTTGAAGAACATTTAGAAAACACTAATGCACTCATTTAATAGGAAGAGGGATATGAGGGTTGGCACACAAGTGAATGTAAACAGAAGGGGTAGTATACAGAGGGTGAGGGAATGGGGAGGAGAGGAGGACAAGAGTCAAGTGATAACAAACTGTGTTCAAGAATGCAAAAAATAATAAAATAATAAAATAAAACGCATACACGTTGGATCCAGGGAACTTTACAATCAAGTAGACAAGGAAATAAGTAGAAAACAAGTGAAAAAGAGGAAGCTTCCTGGAAAGGGTTTGTTTAAGGGACGAACTAGGTACAGTCCACTGAGTTTAAATTATTTCGCTACTAGGGAAAGGAGGCATGGCGTGGGCATGTATGGCAGGGCCATGCCGTCTTGTGAGCACCACGTCACCTCTCCGAAGGGCGCCTAATCCAACAGATTCCAGCTCCGGCCGGGCGGCTCCGCAGCAGGGGCGGCGCGGGCACGGCTCAAGGCTCGGGCCGAGGCCCACGTCCGCGGCAGGACGGTCGCAGGGCGGAGCGGCGCTGCGAATCCGCGCTCGGAGCACAGGGCCGCTTGTTGCGGTGCGTGGCCGTGGGAACGGGAGAGCCACTCCCAGCGTACTTCGGCACCACGCCGTAGAGTTCGAATCCCCACTGAAGCGCACACGGGAGGTCTTATGAGCACCAGTGGGGTGCTAAAGAGCCAGCCAACACAATTACTCCCAAATAACTCCTCCGCTCCCGCCTAGAGGCGCGGGCGCGGAGGCTCCAGGTGGTACGCTCCGAGTAAGGAGGCGTGCCGGAGCGGAAGTGGCGCCACGCCGCCACCGCCTCTTCCGGGGGTGGTGCTGGGCGTGGGGCTGACGTGCGCGTCCCCGTCTCCGGCACGCGCGTCCCTGTTTCCGGCACTCGCGGACGTGCTCGGGGGTCAGTCAGCCCGCGCCGAGTTTCCTGGAGACCGCCCCTGGGCCCCGCGCCCCTGCAGGAAGCCAACCGGGCCCTCGATGGCAGTGCGGCGGCGACGGGACGTGCGTCCCGCGGTCCTCTCGCTGGAGGAAGCATTTTGAGAACCAGGC
Organism: Dipus sagitta; assembly: GCA_036346955.1. NCBI lineage: Eukaryota > Metazoa > Chordata > Mammalia > Rodentia > Dipodidae > Dipus > Dipus sagitta. The sequence goes on from CM070770.1 coordinate 213,951,374, forward strand.
CCTGTTTTTTGATCTGAGAAAGATAGACGTGACGAAGACTGATACTCTACCGCTTTAGCTCCGGTGAGGTCCCAGTAGTTCTGTCTGCCCTGCACTCCCTTTTCTAGGTGTTGGTGCTTCGGGGATAGTTGGCACCTTATGTTTTCTCTTCCTGTGGCATCTCCTGCTTAGACTTTTGTCCTGAGTGCAATTCATAAATCTAACTTGGATAGTAACATATGTTTAAAACCCAGCAAATTCAGGTTCGCCGCATCGTTTCCACCTCTTGACGCCCACATCTGCTCCTCCTCCAGAATGACCTTCGCTACAAGGCACCACAGCTACCCCCATTGTGCCTGCCAAACACCTGGAAATCACCCTTGACAAACCTACCTCTTCCCGGAAATCAATGATCGAGTCTTTGGGGATCTTAGTTTTTCTTATGATAAACAACAGTACTATAAAAGGATGACATTGAGGCCAAATATGTCTTGTCCATTCTTGATTGCTTCCTTAGCATAAACTCCACAGAGCAGAATTGAGACATACATTACCTTTCCGCAGGGTACAATTTGTAGAATCAAACAGGTAAGCATAGAAATATGACAAGGGATATGTAAAATGAGAAAAATTGTAATGGAACCTGCTTAATAGTGTTCTGAGCGTCACAGTTAAGATATGTCCAATGTGCAGTCTTTAGCACCCAAAGTGGTGGTACTTGCTCAGAGTAAGCTCTTGTGCCTTTGGGGGACCCAGTTTGAGAATCTGATAAAATCTTTGAAACCCCTCAAGATCTATTCCTTGCCCTTCCCCACCCTGTCTCTCTCTCACACACACACACACACACATAAAATGATGCATGTCTTTTTACGTATATCATCTACTACCTGAAACTCGGGACATGACCCAACTTAACTGCCAGTCAGCTTCATTCTTCAAGTGCTTTCTTCCTTTTTTTTTTTTTTTAATCTACTTAATGGGTTTACTTGAAACTCTATTAAGCTACAACTTGAGTTGTGATGAAGTTGCCTCTCATCGTAGAATATCCAATTGCCAAAGGCAAGTTTACTTCCAATTTACAGCATTAAAAAAATATTCAAACTTGAATTGTGCTGAGTTTCCAACATGTGTTGTAATTTGTTAACAAAATTTCCAGCAAGTGCTTTCTTCCCTCTGTCAATTGCCAGCCTTGTCCTGTGTTATAGCTATGTTCTAAATGTATGAGGTTTATGACTATTTAATCTATTGGCAGTTGACAACTTTATACACTAATCTTTGTGTATTTTGCAGATTTTCTTAGACAAAATTTCTACATACGAAATCACTGTTGCACCATTTAAGAAAAGTTCTACCAGTTTATACTTTGACCATCATATTATACTACTTTCCTCTCATTGGCTTGACCACAAAGTGACATCATATTAGGCCCTTGTTATTTGTAAACTTAAGTTCTTTACCATTGATGTTTTTCTGTTATTGCTGAATTCATCTAGACTGTAATATTTTTGATTTTTTGAACTTATTATTGACAATTTTCATATGTATACCTAATGCATTTTGATCATAATTCCCTCCCATTACTGTCTCCAGAAAAACTGTCTTCAGAAAAAAACTGTCTTAAGGCCAAGCTTCTCACCCTTCGTTTCACACTGGAATCGCTGGCATGCAAGGAGAGAGCAGAGTGCTTGGGTCCACCTTCCCCAGTCAATCACCATCTCTGGCATACCACCCAGATATCAGAGTTTTATGCTCCCTACATGATTTCAGGATGGAGTAATGATTTAAAATCCATGTTTTATAATTTAGGGGAAGGTTGTTGTATAGTTGTGCATCAACTAAGGAATTAACTTATGAAATCAGTAGAAGGCTCAAGCTTAATTAATGCCTTACCCTACACTAAAATAGTTTGTGTAAGGATGAATTTGTCTTGCTTTACAAGGGAACTGTGCCCTTATTTGTTATAGGTTGTTTAAGAACTGATGGATATACTTTTCAGAATAAGAGGAGGCCTTGATCTGGCTTTTCAGCTAGCAACTGCTAATGGTAGGTCTTCCAAAGAGTTTCCCTTTCATTATAAAATTAATGGTGATTTATATTGAGATTCTCTCCACTTTGTAAATGAAAATAAGCTAAAGATAGAAAAAAATAAAGTAAGATCATATGTTTAATAAGTGAATTACATTGGTTTTACATTTAGACTCTATATTCTAGCATCCTTGCCACCCCCATGGGCCATCTCTGTACAAATTAATAAGGATGTCCCTTTCCTTGGGAAACTTTAATCTTGAAGAAAATTATCCCAAAATATATGAATATTCCCAAATGAGCACAGTGTAAATGGTGTACCTAGAATTGCAGGAGATGTGCAGTTGCATCTAACTCTGGGTCCCCACCCACAGTTCTTATATCATGTTATATTGGAATGTTATGTGAACCTTGCAAAAAAAAAAAAAAATCAACAGGATTCATATGAAGCAAATTCAAGGATATCTTCCTGCTTCTGGCTTGAGCTAACATAAATAAAGAACATAAATAAAGACTATCAGAGAAGGGATATTATATTTTGCTTGAGGTTCATTTCTTTTGAGACCACAGTGGAGACATCATCTGCAAATTCCCAAAAAGTATTTGTTTAAGTCTGAAACTTAGGGGAGAATGGTTATAGTAGGAGCTACAGAATATGAGGCCTGGGCCTTGGCAGATTGTTCAGCAGTTAAAGGTACTTGCTTGTAAAGTCTGATGGCTGGGTTTGATTACCCAGTACCCCAGTAAATACAGATACACAAAGTGGCACATGCATATGCACCTGGAGTTGGTTTGTAGTGGAAGAAGGCCTGATATACTCGTGCACACACATGCTCATGAAATCATGAAAAAATATGATCTGTAGCAATACAGCATTAGAGCCCCAGGAGGATGGGAAAGATGAGGGATGAAACAAAGGCAACAAAGTATGGCTGGTCTAGGAACAGCATTTCTTTATGGGTGACGAAAACATTCTGGAATTAGATAGTAATGATTGTAAAATTTTATGATTGTGCCGAAAGTCATTGAGTCTTATGCTTTAAAAAATAAATTTTGCCGGGCGTGGTGGCGCATGCCTTTAATCCCAGCACTCAGAAGGCAGAAGTTGGAGGATTATCATGAGTTCGAGGTCACCCTGAGACTCCATAGTGAATTCCAGGTCAGCCTGGGCTACAGTGAGACCCTACCTCGAAAAACCAATAATAATAATAATAAATAAATAAATTTTATGGTCTAAGAATTTTATCTTCTTTTAAAGATAGGAAAGGGGTTAGGGAGACGGCTCAGTTGGTAAGTGATTGCTGCACTAGCATGACAGTCTGAGTTCAGATCCTCAGCACCCACGTAAAAAGTAGGGTCCAGGGGCTGGAGAGATGGCTTAGCGGTTAAGCGCTTGCCTGTGAAGCCTAAGGACCCCAGTTCGAGGCTTGATTCCCCAGGACCCACGTTAGCCAGATGCGCAAGGGGATGCATGCATCTGGAGTTCGTTTGCAGTGGCTGGAAGCCCTGGCGTGCCCATTCTCTCTCTCTCTCTCTCTCTCTCTCTCTCTCTGCCTCTTTCTGTCACTCTCAAATAAATAAAAATAAAAAAATATTAAAAAAAAAAGTAGGGTCCAGTGAGCACACCTGTAATACCAGCACTGGAGAGATGGAGACAGGAAGATTCCTGGGACTTTCTAACTAGCTAGCAATTCTAGCTGAATCTGTGAGCTCTGTGATCAGTGAGATACCTTAACTAAAACAAAAAAGGCCAGTCTGTTGGGCTTGCCTCAAAAAGAAAAAAAACAAAACAAAAACAAAAACATAAGGGAGAGAGTGAGGAAGATACTCAATGTCAACCTCTGGCCTTCACATGCACACAGAGCAAAAGAGAGAGAGAGAGAGAAGGACATTTTTGAATTGTTACAGTGGTTAAAAATAAGGCATGAGGGTTTGAGGGATGGGTTAGCAGTTAAGGTGTTTGTCTGCAAAGCCAAAGTACCCAGGTTCGATTACCCACGTAAGCCAGATGCACAAGGGGGCACACGCATCTGGAGTTTGTTTGCGGTGGCTGGAGCCCTGGTATGCCCATTCTCTCTATATATATCAAATTAATCAAATTAACAAATAAAAGTAAAAAATAGGGCATGAGTATTCAGAGTCAATTTTATTACACTTTCCTTTTGTTGTGTTTAGAAGCATGGATGTTGAAAAGTTTTAAGATTTTTCTTCTATTTTCTTTTAATTTAGAAATGTGTATCAAGAAGGCACTAAACCATGTGCTGAGTGATTTGTCCACCAAACTTTCGTCGGATGCGCTTGTATTCAAAATTTCCAACAGTTCAGTGTATATATGGCCGAACAGTGACATAAACTCCATCCCAGGAGAATTGACTGACAGCTCTGCTTGTAAGACCATAATGCAGTTTATTCAGTGAGTACATTTAAAGATTTCTGGAATATTTTTAAAATATGATTTCATATTTGTAAGTGTCTTTATGTATTAAAAAAATTAGATTTGGGCAACAAGAAGATACAAAACGAAGATTCATGAGAAAGAAAGACAAAAAACTATCAAACATGGTAAGAAATTCACCTGTCTTCTCTACTGATAAAAATATTAGATCCGCTAGAATAAGACCCTACCTCAAAAAACCACTATATATGTACATAAACACACACACACATACATATATATATATATATATATATATATATATATATATATATATATATATTTCTTAAATTTGGGGCTGAGTGAGATCTTAGGAGACACCTTGATATCTAACTCTCTTGGTCAGAATATAAATTAGAAGGGGCTCCAAAAGGTGTGGGTCTGTTTTACACATTGTTTTATCTCATTGCAGTGTATATCTTACAAGGTTTTTTTTTAATACTCTCTTTGCTCCTTCACAAATAAAATAGATTTGAGTATATTTATAAATTGCTTAAAAGCAAATACAAGGACTCATTTTTAAACATGGTCAAGTGACACAAATGTTAAAGGATTTCTTATTCTTTATACTTTGTTTGCTTGCTTTGGTTTGGGTTTTGGTTTTCAAGGTAGAGTCTTACTGTAGCCCAGGTTGACCTGGAATTCACTGTGTAGTCCCAAGGTGACCTTGAACTCATGGTGATCCTCCTACCTCTGCCTCCCAAGTGCTGGGATTAAAGGTGTGTATCACCACGCCCAGGAGTGGCTCTACTGAAATAGAGTAGCTACCAGACATATTTAGGGGATACAGTGGGTGTACTTGGGAAATAATTGGATATGGCATAACTACTTTCCTTCCTTGGGTGTAGATGAAAGGTGATAAGATACGAAGTCAGTATGGGTTATGTGTAAGACAACATTGAGATGTACAGATGTGGGTCACACAGAATGTGGGCTGGAGGATGATTATGTGACAGTTATTAAGAGTTGAGGGCTGGAGAGATGGCTTAGCGGTTAAGGTGCTTGCCTGCAAAGCCTAAGGACCCAGGTTCGATTCTCCAGGTCCCATGTAAGCCAGATACACATGGTGGTGCACGCGTCTGGAGTTCATTTGCAGTGGCTGGAGGCCCTGGCGTGTCCATTCTCTCTTTCTCTCTCTCAATCTCTCTCAATCTCTCTCTCTCTCTCTCTCAAATAAATAAAGAAAAATTTTTTTTTAATTTTTTTTTAAAGTTTCTTTGATGTGTGGTTACTTTATGATGTTCATTTGATTTTTTCTTTAATTTTAAATCTATACAAAAGTAGAGAGACTGGTGTAACTCCAGTGAACCTAGGCCTGACTTTAGCATTCATCAGTTCATGGTCAATCAAATTCTATCTCTACTTTTCATTCACTCTCCCAAGTCCTACAGAGTATTTTAAAGCATAGGAATTTCCTTTGTTTACTAGACCATAGCTTTATATATTCCCCTGTAAAAAGCTTCTTATTCACCTTTTCTATGTTGCACAAGTTGACACTTACACTATCTGTATAGTCTCAAGTAGTAAATATAGATCTTATGCTGGAAATGACAACCTCTGTGGCAGCCATAACCCCTGTCATCGAAAGGGAAAGTGGAGGACACCACTACATCACGATGACCTTGCCAGTTGATGCAGTTCTATCTGTTGGTCCAGAAGAAGCATGGGGAAGGTATGTTACAGTAATGCTGTCATGTTAATGTGGACCATTCCCCAGAAGAATCAGAGCCCATTCTTAAAATATTACATGGGCATATGCAGGGTGGTGGTTGTGTTTACTGTGATGTGTTCTTTGTTATCACCCTAAAAGTAATTTAGTGATTAAATATATATTTGAGCCGAGTATGGTGGCACACATCTTTAATCCCAGACCTCAAGAGGCAGAGGTAGGAGGATCACTGTGAATTTGAGGCCACTCTGAGAATACATAGTGAATTCCAGGTCATCCTGGGCTAAAGATAGACCCTAAAATTCAAAGAACCAAAAAAAAAAAAAAAAAAGTTTATTTGGAAGAAATAGGATAGCCTGGAATAAAACCTGGAGGTTTTCCCTTTATCTACCCAGAGCAAATATGAAATTTCTTTGACTTTGCATGATTTAGTCTTCCTTTAGCAAACCTTGTTCAATCTAGTTTTGTTTTTTTATTACTATATTAGGGGTAATTTTCATTTTCATTTAGTAGCACTATGACTTTTGTTAATGAGCTTAAATATCCCACCCTACAGAGTTCGTAAACTTCTAGTGGATGCAATTCACAATCAACTAACTGATATGGAAAAATGCATTTTGAAGTACTTGAAAGGGACATCTATTGTGGTCCCTGAACCACTGCATTTTTTATTACCAGGAGAAAAAAATCTTGTAACCATTTCATATCCATCAGGAATTCCAGATGATCACCTACATACCTATAGAAAGGTAAAACCAGCTAACTTATTTGTAAGAAAAAAATAATGACAGTTGTTCATTTTATATTTAAGTATAATTTCTAGTAAATGGAAATAATGTAGCGATTTATTTTAAAATACAGAAATGGACTTAGTTTTCCATATTGTTTGTGTTTTCATAGAACTTTTTCTTATATACTTATTAGTGAAAAAAATAATGGTTTAGTATAATATGTAACACATATTCAACATTGTAATTTCAAATGCTCAATATGGCTCATATAGTCTATGATTTTTTTCCATAGTGAAAAACAGAAATGGAAAGATACTTACATGCCTAGAGTAACTAATGAATGTTAACAGATTCCTCTTCTCATCTGCTATTTTCACATTTGTGAAAAAGGAAGGAATAAGTTAAGGTTGCAACATTAGAATTTATGCTAATTCTTATTGTGATTTATGGTATATTGTTGCCATAAATAAGGCTATTTAAGTTTCATTAGAAAAATTTTGGAGAAAACATGTCCAGTGTTTGAAGAAACTAGATTTATTGGCAAATGGTCTGCTTTTTAGAATATATCTTTTTGACATGAGGCCTGGCATAATACCTATCAAATTATACCCTGAAGTATCTTTCTAAGCTCTGTCTCTTAAAGGAGTATGCTACTCTCTCTATACTACTAGTATAAGGTACTAGCTAATCTGCTTACACTACTAGAGTATACAGGAGATAGGTCAGACTTTTAGAAGTATATTATGTGGGTTTTTTTGTTTGTTTGGGTTTTGTTGTTGTCATTTTTCCAAGCCTAAGCTGACCTGGAACTCACTCACTCTGTAGTCTCAGGCTGGGCTTGATCTATAGAACCTTCTACCTCTGCCTCCCAACTACTGGGATTAACCACATGTGTCACCATGCCTGGCCTATTTCATGTTTTGATGCAGTTGTAAAAATAGTATATTTCAAACATCTGTGTATATTTGTCTATTCATGCTGTTCCAGTAGGATTTAACCACCAACTTCTGCTCTGTAATTTAATTACTAACTCTTACATTTGAAAAGTACTGATTTTTCAAAATACTTTCATATAATTATGTCACTGTGAATTATAATTTCTCATTTACAAGGCTGTTTCAAAACCAGTCTTTAGGCTAGATTTAAAGTATCTCAAGCCACCACTACCAGCAAGCAAGCACACTTTTGGAACTCCAGGCAAAGCTCCTGCACTTTGCACATCTTTAGACTGGAATTCTAATCCACCCCCACAATTTAGGGCTGGACCCAAGGATCTACCCACAGTGATACCTCCTCCAGCCAGGTGGCTACAGATCTAAGTTACAAAGTTTAACAAAATCCTGAATATATTGGAGGCCATCTATTTAAACTACCACAAGGTGCTTGCCTGCAAAGCCAGAGGATCGAGGTTCGATTCCCCAGGACCCATACAAGCCACATGCACTGGATGGCTCATGCGTATGGAGTTCATTTGCAGTGGCTAGGGGCCTTGGCATTCCCATTCTCTTTCTCTCTCTGCCTTTCTCTCTCAAAAATAAGTAAAAATAAATATAAAGCACTATCCTATAAAAAATCAACTTTAGTTTGAGTTTATTAACTAAGAATCTAAATCATTAACTTTTGATTAATCTTCATTGATTCTCATTTCATTTAGGAGCTACATGATTTCTTCAATCTGCCTCATGACAGACCTTATTTCAAAAAGTCTAATGCTTATCACTTTCCGGATGAACCATACAAAGATGGTTACATTAGAAATCCACATGCTTATCTTAATCCACCTAACATAGAGGCTGGTGTGGTAAGTTTAACTAGTGGGGTTTTTGTTGTTGTTTTGTTTGTTTTTTTATTTTGTTTTTGGTTTTTTGAGGTAGGGTCTTGCTTTGGCCCAGGCTGACCTGGAATTCACTATTTAGTCTCAGGGTGGCCTTGAACTCATGGCAATTCTCCTACCTCTGCCTCCGGAGTGCTGGGATTAAAGGTGTGTGCCACCACACCCAGCTAACCAGCTAACTAGTGGTTTTATGAGATCGTTGTCATTGTTTTTTTGTTGCCTCCCAAGAGAAATCTTAAGAATTAATCCATAATGTGTATCATTCCTAAAAATTAATTTGTTACCTGTCTCTCTTAAGCCATAGTTTAAGATATCATTTAAGATCACAGTAATGAATGATCTAAAATAATTAAGAATAAAGATACATACATTTCTCTTGCTAAAATACCATTCTCTGATTTCTTTAAAGGCTTTCCTTTTTTTTAAAAATTCTAAACCAGATAAATCATGCTAATTAAGGGAATATTCTAACCAAGCCACATTGTAAGACAAATCCAAGGCTTAAAGCTTTCTGTATAGCATGTATCTGCACAGTCCCTCATGACAGGTAGCTCAGTGCAACATGGATTGGTGAAGGGTAAGGAGAGGGGTAAAATTAAGGATACATATAGGCCAATAAGAAAGAAATTTTTCTTTTTGGTTTTCCGAGGTAGGGTCTCACTCTAGACCAGGCTGACCTGGAATTCACTCTGTATTCTCAGGGTGGCCTTGAATTTATAGTGATCCTCCTACCTCTGCCTCCTGAGTGCTGGGATTAAAGGCGTGCACAACCACGCCCAGGTAAGAAAGGATCTTTTTACGCAAAGGCTGTGGACAAAGTGGTTTCCTATAGTAAGAACTGTAGGTGGGTGTTAATCATTACATTTATGTCTCTGTGTAGCTTTAGTTAACTTCTCAGGAGTATAATTTCATTTATTTGTAGAAGAATGGAAGGAAATCTTTTTTCCCCAATTTTTATTAACATTTTCCATGATTATAAAAAATATCCCATGGTGCTACCCTCCCTCCCCCGACTTTCCCCTTTGAAATTCCATTCTCCATCATATCCCCTCCCCATCTCAATCAGTCTCTTTTATTTTGATGTCATGATCTTTTCCTCCTCTTATGATGGTCTTGTGTAGGTAGTGTCAGGCACTATGAGGTCATGGATATCCAGGCCATTTTATGTCTGGAGGGAGGACGTTGTAAGGAGTCCTACCCTTCCTTTGGCTCTTACATTCTTTCTGCCACCTCTTCCGCATTAGACCCTGAGCCTTGGAAGGTGTGACCGAGATGTTACTCAGTACTCCAGTCACTTCTTTCCAGCACTGTGATACCTTCTGAGTCATCCCAAGGTCACTGCCATCTGAAAAGATAAGATTCTCTACCCAAAGTGAGAGTAGCATTAATATAAGGGTATAAATATTAAGAGAAGTGCTTACTGGGCAGTTTGATAAGCATAGTATATACATTTTTCCAGACATCATCAGATGTTACACCCCTAGGGCTCATGACTACCCCTGTTTTAAGTTTTCAGTATCAGGGATGTATCCCCCTCCCATGGAGCGGGCCTCCAGTCCAGTTGGAGGGCAGTTGGTTTCCACCATGACAGACGTGCCACTATTGCACCTGTTGGCTCATTTGGCCTGGCTGGCCAATTATAAGGCTTGCAGTGTCCACTGTTGATTATCTTCACTGGTGATATCTCTCTCCCAATGAACTAAATGTAGAATGGCTTTTTCCAGATTTCTCTCAGCTGGTCTACATGGAGGAGGTTATCAGCTCAGTTCCAGCAGAATTTCTCAGTTGCCTTGCCACCCAAGTATGTGGAGTCTTCAGCAACAGGGTCTTACCATCTATTCCTGGTGGGAAACCAAGGGCCTCGGCAATGGCCTATAATGTTTTGGGGGCATCGGGAACCTCCCTGGCCAACAACTCACTGGAGGTATCCCATCCCTGGCACTGAAAATTTTCTAACAACGATCTATGGCTCCTGAGTGTTCCATTGTCCAAAACCGGAGGATTCCATATGATTTATTTGCATCCTCTTAAATTTTGATTAGCCCTCCCTCCACCTTTCCTTTACTCAATCTCTTCCCCTGACCTCACTTTGGGCCTTTTCACCCCCGTTAATCTATTCTTCTACTTACATATATACAATACCAACCTATTAAGTACCCTCCTCCCTGGAAGGAAATCTTAAAAAGACCCATTCCTTGTTAAAAATCTTGCTCTGTCAGTCATAGAATCATAAAATAGGAAATAAAAAATCATAGTCTGTAGTGATACAATAACACTGTTCATGGGAGCTGGAGAGATGGCTCAGCAGTTAAGGCCCTTGCCTGCAAAGCCTAATGACTGGGGTTTGATAACCCAGGAGCCACATAAACCAGATGCACAAAGTGGCACGTGCATCTGGAGTTCGTTTACAGTGGCTGGAAGCCCTGGTGCACCCATTCATTCATTCATATTCATTCATTCATTCTCATTCTCTCTCTCTCTCCCTCTCTCTTTCTCTTTCCTTCCCTTTGCTTGCAAATAAGTAAATTTTTTAAATGGGAAAAATATCTTCATGGTTTTCTACGAGATTCTGACAAATATTTTGTCTCACACTATTTTTAGAACCTATCTACAGTGTGTACTATACCACATATTTATTATTAAACTTTTTTAATGTGTGTGATCTGCATATAGGCCCATGTATGTCCAGGTGTGCATGCATGTGTGTGCATGTATGTGTAGGAAGCCAATGTTTGATGCCAGGTGTCTTCTTTAATGGGTGTCCACTTTATTTACTGAAACAGGTTCTCTCCATTACACCAGAGTTTGCTATTAAACTAGCTTGCCCAGCTAGAGATTGCCATTCTCTGCCTCCTGAACTTTTGAGATTAGAGGTGGGCTGCTATGCCCACCTGGCATTTAAATGGGTGCTGGGGATCTGAACTCCAGTCCTCATGCTTGCTCAGCAAGTGTTTTATCCACTGATCTATCTCCCTAACCCAAGTACTTACAAGAAAGCATTGAGTGAGTGCTGATTAATTTTGACAATCAGATAGGTAGACCCTATCTGTGTTACAATGATGCAAAGAGCATTTATATTTTATTATGTAATATTTGACCTATGTCTATAACATACATAAATTTCACAGTATAGCAAAGAAATAAATGCCAGAGGTTCCTATTCAATTTAAGAACTAGAACATTACCAATCTGTATGCTTTTTCTTTATTCACTAACCTCCTCAACATAGTCCCAAGAAGAGCTCTTACATAGGCACTCTCCATGTCTGCAGATTTCAACAATCCCAGATCAAAAATATTTGGGAGGGGACTGGGGAGATGACTCAGTGGTTAAAGGCACTTGCTTGCAAAATGTGGTGGCTTGGATTTGATTCCCCAGATCCCACATAAAGCGAGATGCACAAAGCGGCACATTGGAGTTCATTTGCAGTGGCAAGATGCCCTGGATCTCTCAAATATCTCTCTCTCTCTCTGTCTCAAATAGATAAAACATTTTTTTAATTTGGGAAAAAATTTTGCACTGAATATATAACTTTTTCCCTTGTTATTATTTCCTGAGCAGTATGTATAATAATCATTGACATAGCATTTACATTGTTTTATATCTTATAAATAATCTAGAGGTGATTTAAGCATATGGAGGGATAGCACATGCAAATACATATTAGTGTGAATAGACAGATTTAAAAAGTGATGAATGGTTATATGTGAAATAGGTGTAAGTGCTTTGAAATTTTAAGTATATACACATCATGTATAGATATGGATAGATGAAATGGTGCCATCGGAAAGGGTGAGAGAGTGATCATGGAATTTTAGGTGTGGCTGTTTGTGTGTTTGTGAAAGGCCTTTTAAATTTGAACAGACTTAAATGAAGGAAGGGTGCAAACTGTCAATTATTTGAGAAGAGTGTGTTTCTAGCTAAAAACATCATAAGGGTTTATGATAACATTGCCCATGGCATATTTGAAGCTAAAGTGGATTAAGAGTAAGGAAAAGTACAGGAGCTAAAGTTGGAAAGGAGGCCAAAGGGCACATCTTTCTGGGTCCATTGGCAAGGACTTTGACCTTTAAGAAAAAGCAAACAGAATATGAAATTAAATCATTCTGTGAATATATGTTTACATATATTTTATAGTGTAATTATCAAACTCTCAGAATAGTAAACATGACACAAGTGTATGTACAGAATATGTACTTAGTATTTTTCTACATTTCTTCTTTTTATACAGATTTGTGTGGTCCAAGGCACATATGGTTATCATCATTACATGCAGGATCGAATAGATGACAATGGCTGGGGCTGTGCTTATCGATCTCTACAGACTATTTGCTCTTGGTTCAAACATCAGGGGTACACAGAGAGGTCCATTCCAACACATAGAGAAATTCAGCAGGTACAGAACATGCCATTTTAAATCATAATTAGCCCTTAGTGTGCCATTCATAACTATTACTTTATAGCATACATTTATTTGTGTTTTGAAGGAAAAATATATTCTTATACTGGTAATCAGGGGGAAATGCTCTAAGTATAATTTTAATGGCTCTCATGCATGTAAATTTTTTTATATTTTTAAATATATAAAGGCTCTAGTTGATGCCGGTGACAAGCCAGCAACATTTGTCGGGTCACGGCAATGGATCGGATCTATCGAGGTACAGCTGGTTCTAAACCAATTGATTGGTATAACTTCAAAAATACTGTTTGTCAGGTAAGGTACTTTATGAAACTAATAAATCATTTCAAGTGATATTTTGTCATTTCTGTTGAATAGAAAACTTTTTTTAAATTTTTCTTTGAGAGAGAGAGAGAAATAGGCAGGGAGGGAGGGAGGGAGAGAGAGAGAGAATGGGCATGCCAGGGCCTCCAGCCACTGCAAACGAACTCCATATGCATGCACCCCCTTGTGCATCTGGCTTACATGGGTCCTGGGGAATCAAATCTGGGTCCTGCTGGCCATGGTAGCACATGCCTTTAATCCCAGCACTCAGGAGGCAGAGGTAGAAGGATTGCCATGAGTTTGAGGCCACCCTGAGACTACATAGTGAATTCTAGGTCAGCCTGGGCTAGAGTGAGACTCTTATCTTGAAGGAAAAAAAAAAAAAAAAAAAAAAAACACCTGGGTCCTTTGGCTATACAGGCAAGCGCCTTAACCACTAAGCCATTTCTTCAGCCCGAAAACTTATTTTTTCCTTCATTTATTTTTTTACTCTTTTCTTCATTATCTCCACATTTATGCTTGGTTGTAGTTTTTTGGAAGATTCTGATTTTATGAATAAACTATGGATGTTATAGGCCTAATTTTAAACTGTACAAGAAAAACTTAGAAATATGTTATCTTTGGATGAAGTTATATAAAGTCTAGTGTTTTTATGCTTAAATCTTCAAAAAGTCTTATAAGGAAAAAAGCTGAACATTGACCCATGACCTACCTTTAGGTTTGTCACCTGCCATTTTTCTTCCTAAGATGTTAAGTGCTCCAAATACATTAATTTTATTTTCCTACAATTCTATTATTAAAATATCAGAAAATATAAATTAATGAATATCACTTTCTGTCATCATAACTTACAAAACTCCTTATGGTATGAGCTTATTTTTTAAATTTATTTTATTGATAACTATAGCAGTATCCTTGTTGTTCAAGTACTGTAATATGTCTGAGTTCATGAATGGAATTTGGAGTAATTATAGAAATCAGTACTAAATAATGGCAAACTAACTGGTGAAGAACTGTTTTCCAGAATTAAAGTTTTGGTACACTAAAACATTATACATTACCCATTCTGCCAAAAGCTAAGGTTTAGCACCACCTGGCACCTCATTTCTAACAATGATTCAACTTGAGATTTTTTTTACATCATAATGATGCACAAGCAGTAGGAATGCAGTACAAATTGTATTTGAGATTTTGTATTTGATCTTTCTGCCATCCATATGTGGTACAATAAGGCAGCAACAGAAAACTAGCTCTGTCAGTCAGTCACTCAGAAAGCAAAACACCATAGACTGTGTTGCTAAGCTATGATGTTTGGTACTTAGGTGCACAGAATTTGTTTTTGTTTTTGTTTTTGTTTTTTTGAGGTAGGGTCTCACTGTAGCCCAGGCTGACCTAGAATTCACTGTGTAGTCTCAGGGTGACCTTGAACTCACAATGATCCTCTTACCTCTGCCTCCTGAGTGCTGGAATTAAAGGCGTGCACCACCATACCTGGCTCAGAATTTTTTTTTTTTTTTTTTTTTGAGGTAGGGTTTCACTCTAGCTCAGGCTGTCCTGGAATTAACTATGTAGTCTCAGGTGGCCTCAAACTCACAGCAATTCTCCTACCTCTGCCTCCCGAGTGCTGGGATTAAAAGTGTGCACCACCACATCCAGCTTTTCAGAATAAATTTTTAATGCACAGTATTTTTACCTTACAATAGATTTATTGGGATACAACATTATTTTAAGTAAATGGATAGCTATACTTTCTTCACTACTTCTTTCTTTTCAAAAATAAAAGTGCACAATACATCTAAATCCTTGAGTCTCTTCTATCAAGTGTTCTTGGGCCTAATTTAAGATGAGAAAAACACAGACTCAGTGGACCCACAGAAAAAAAAAACAAGAACCCAAGGCTTGAACTAATTTTTCTGATAATTAAATCTATCCCAAAAGCCCTCCCGGGCATCAAGAAGACTAGTGTCAATCTCATGTTAAGACTTCGAAACCTTCTTTATGCAATTCTAGAAGCAAGGGCTTTCTGTTTCTTGTTCTGTAGTTAGTAGCCTTAAATATTTAAATATTATATTCCTTTAACTAGCTCTCTAAGTCAGGTCTCTACCATGTAATTTTTATTTTACCTTTCCATTTTTTCTATTAACCAAAAAGAAAACAAAACAAAAAGGCAGAAAGCATTGTCTCCCCAAACTCCTTACTTGACCTTAGTGGTGGGAAGTACTTTATCTGATGGTAAATGGTTTCTTCACAGCCAAGGTTCAGAAATGGCCTCTCAGGGACGGCAACTGGCTAACCATTTCCAGAGTGAGGGCACTCCAGTAATGATCGGTAAGATGTCTGGATTCTTAGCAGAGTGATGAATAAGTAAAACTCATTACTATAAGGTTTAAATGCTACATAAAAACCAATCATCTTAAACATTTTTTAAATTAGTTTTTATACCATACTTACTGATCTTTGGACTTTTTTAAATTTTCCAAAAATGGTAGAGAAGTTTAAAAAAAAAAAAAAAGATTTACTACCAGAGTAAAGGCTAACATGAGAGATGACAGCTCTGTTTAAACATTTCAGAGCTGAGAGTAGTATTGAGAAGTTGTGATGGGTGCTAAAGAGATGGCTCAGTGGATTAAAGCATTTGCCACACATGCACAGGACAAGAGTTCAGACTCCCAGCACTCACATAAATGCTGGGTGGGTATGGCTGCCACCTGTAATCCCTGGGCAGGCTGGCTAGCTAGATTCACTTTATCATCCAGCTCTGTGCTCGAGTCAGAGACATCGTCTCAGTAAATAAAGAGGAGAGTGTGCAGGAAGACAGCCAACAAGAGTACACATGCATACACATTACCCACACACATACAAATATGCACATACACACACATTACCCACACACATAAAAACATACACATATGTTCGTTCATTTGACCAACCATTATGACTCAATTCCCAGCTTGGCTAGCTGTGTTGCACAGCAGAATACTTAAGCTGTCTGGGCTTTATTTGTAAAATAAAATTTGATTAAGTGGCCTAAAGATTCATTATTCTATGAAGATCTGTCCTGTGATGGTAGAACAAGCTACATGCTACTATGTATGAAATGGAGATTGGTGCCACTGAGTCACAGCAAACCTAATGTATGGAAGGCCTGCATCACTGGAGATGCAGCAGGACTTCTGCTGGGAGAGGTACCACAGCAGTGACATACTTATGTGGGAGAGGTTTCTTTCTGAGTTCTTTTGGAATTCTAAGGGCATATAAACTTTGTATGATAGGGTTGCATTTTGTGTTTGTTGAAAGACGTAATCTTATTCTTTCAGAGTATATTTGTCATTGTCTTTTACAATATAGGACAGTCTGTCGATTATAGTGCTATGTTAAATTTTAAAAGTTTAATTGAATAAGCAGTTGAAATTAATTTATGCCCTATTTTATTTCATATTTCTTCTCTAGGAGGAGGAGTTTTGGCTCACACAATACTAGGAGTTGCATGGAATGAGGTTACAGGACAGATAAAATTTCTGATTCTAGACCCACATTATTCAGGTGCTGAAGATCTGCAAGTTATCTTGGAAAAGGTAAGAATCCATCTAACACAAATTTAGACACAAAGCAAAAAAATCCAGGAATGAAGATTAGCAACCTGGCTGATAACAGAAAGTTAATAAGCCAAGATCCGTGATCGTTGCTGAATGGAGGTCTTACTAAGGTTGTCAAGAGTAACTGTGAGTATATAGGAAGGACATGAGGAAGACAATAAATGCAACACAAAATACAGGTTAAATATGTAAAAACTTGTTATAGAACGACACAATGGAATGCAAACCTCATGATATACTCCTGTGGATATTTTATAGATTTGCAGTCTTGAAGTAGGAGTGAAGAATAATAGATAAATGTTATTATTTTAGATTAACCAAAAATAGCTAAGCAAAAAAAGTAAAGATAATTAAAACAAACAACAATTACCATCATGTAATGGAGTTTTGTAAAAGGTTTTTCTTTCTCTTCTCCCAAATCCAGGGCTGGTGTGGATGGAAGGGCCCAGACTTTTGGAACAAGGATGCTTACTATAACTTATGCCTTCCTCAACGACCAAATATTTTTTAATTATCATGAATTCAAAGACTGTAGCAAAGTGGTATTATGATGTTAAAAATAAGTTTAATTTAAAAATAAATTTGGGGCTGGAGAGATGGCCTAGCAGTTAAGTGTTTGCCTGTGAAACCTAAGGACCCCGGTTCAAGGCTCGATTCCCCAGGACCCACGTTAGTCAGATGTACAAGGGGGTGCACACGTCTGGAGTTCGTTTGCAGTGGCTGAAGGCCCTGATGTGCCCATTCTCTCTCTCTCTCTCTGCCTCTTTTTATCTGTCACTGTCAAATAAATAAATAAAAATAAAGAAATTAAATAAAAATAAAATAAATTTGGAGCTGGGGACATGGCTCAGCAGTTAAGGTGATTGCTTGCAAAGCCTATGGACCCAGGTTCAATTCTCCAGAACTCACATAAAGCCAGATGCACAAAGTGGCACATGTGTCTGGACTTAATTTGTAGTGGCTAGAGGCCTTAGCATGCCCATTCTTTCTCTCTCACTAATAAATAAACAAATTAATAAAAGTTTGGAATTTGGTTTAATGGTTTAAACTGGTTTTTTTTTTTTTTTCTGAAAGTTAGTAAATACTACAGAGATTTTATTCTTTACACATTCCTTTAATAAAAGCCAAAACACACACAACCAAAATATTGCAGTCATGCAAATACATGAAAATTTTCCTCCTTGGGAGTTTAGATATGTGATAAGCCATGTAGACTTACTTGGACTGAAGCCCTTCTCCAAACTTCAGACCCAACATGACATCTCTTTTGGAAAAAAATATATATATATTAGCATTAAAAGCTTTTTCAAAAAGGAGAGGTTTTCTCCAAAATTTATACCCATGCAGGTCAAATTTTGATCTCTAGACTCTAGTAATAGTCATAACCATTATTAAAATGTAAATGATTCAGAAAGCTGAGGGAGGAGGATTGTTTAGAGTTCGAGGCCAGTCTAGACTATAGAATAAATTTCAGGTCAGCCTGGACTACAGTGAGACCCTGCCTGAAAACAAACAAAAACAACAAAAAGTGAAATGAAAATATAACACTAGAACTAAGAATATTAATATTGAAATAGAACAGTAATCCTATTGTAAAAGAGAAATTCCTGAGGAAGAAGCAGCTGTGACTGATCAGTACTTCCTTTTCACAATTGCATTTTCCACACTTCTAAAATTTTGCTTCTGTCTGCACATAGGAACAAAGAAATCTTTGTCAGATTGATTGACTTTGCTTGCTTTCTTCTTTTTGTTTTTCTTTTTTCTTCTTTTTTTTTTTTTTTTTTTTTTTTTTTTTTTTTTTTGGTTTTTCAAGGAAGGTCTCACTCTAGCTCAGGCTGACCTGGAATTCACTATGTAGTCTCAGGGTGGCCTCGAGCTCATGGTGATCCTCTTACCTCTGCCTCCCAAGTGCTGGGATTAAAGGTTTGCGCCTTTGACTTTGCTTTCTGCATACATTTTATCATTGTGAGAAACTTGACACATTCTGGGAATCCATATGCCCATGCAAGATCTTCAGCTGTTTTTTAGTTTTAAAAATATATCTTTCTAACACAGGAATCGGGCTCACATCCACATGATGCACAGAATAGAAAAGGCTATGGATGTATGTATGTATGTAGTACAGGGGAGACCTCATGTTCAGTCTATATAACACAAAAACACAGTAGGTAAAGGAAGCCCAGAGAAATGTTGGTTTTATGCACTGTTGTATCCTCAGGGGCTAGTAGATTCTGCAGAGTGGGCATTCCATTGTTACAGTGTCTGTTCCACTATTATATTTTAATGTTGAGTGAACACAAGAGTATTTGGTGTTCAATCTGTACCGAATGAGTACCCAAATATAGTGAGTGAATTTTCCTAAGCCAAAAGTAAAGTGGAATCAGGCTTTGCAAATAGACTTGCATCACTGATTACTCGGGATCTATTTCTTACTCAAATTGATATTAAGTCTCACTGACAGCTTAGATAAATACTGAAATGATAACACTATATCACCAACTAGGCAAGTATTTTTTAAAATCATTGGGCTGTAGGAGTTTGAATAATCCAAGAAAACACAAAATCTTAAAGCTGCTGCTTTTGTAATCACTCAGTTGGGGCATCACTGGCTGTAAGAAGGCTAAGACATTCCAGGCTTCCAACTTTTCCTGCCTTGTGAATTGGAGCACCCTCCCCCACAAAAAAATCCTTTGGGACAAGACAGCACTTTTGTTAAAATTAAAAGTTAAATTTATTTTTTATTTTTATTAGTTATGGACATACTCAGTATGTAAACAGCATGTGTTGGTACTGTTCTTACCCTCATTCCTGCCCCCACAAAGGGACTCTCCTGGTTGGGGGATGCTGGTTATTCCCATGGGGATTGTGGGTCATGCATTGTGGGGGTAGCCATCAGTTATGGGGAAGAGGCAATAGGACAGTACATTTTATTCTCAGAACATCTTCCTGTGGAAGCCAGTAGGTGAAGTCTAATACTAGCTATTTGAGAAAGCCACTCAACTGCTCTGTATGGTCTGAATTAATTAATGAAAACATTCAGCCATATCCACATACATTAAAATTTGATTGAATACAAGCAAATTAGAGTTTATAATTTAAAATTTCACCATATTTTCATATTCAATAGAAGATAAAAGTACCACAAGAAAGTGATATAGGAAAGTAGGATGGTTGTTGACATACCTCCCAAGTGTTATTGCAGTGGCTAGACTGAGATTGGTAATGGAGAAAGTACTTTTAAAATCACTGTCAGCATATGCTGTGTAATGTGACATGGCCAGTAGTCACTTATGGCTAAAGAGCATATGAATGTGGCAGTATTGAATTATGTCAAAAGAGTAAAATCACTGGATTGTGAAATGTATAAAAATAGAAGGTAAAATAGCACACCAGTTAATTGTTCATGTTGAAACATGAACTAAATTATATAATTACTAAATCAATTATTATTACTAAATTACTAATTTAGTAATTACTAAGATCAATTTCATGGTTTGTTTTTTGTTAATTTTTTCTATGCTGCTTTAAATTACAGCCTTACATTATACTTTTATTGGACATCACTGTTATAGACGTTTATAACTGAAACAACCGAATATTCTAGCAGCCGAGAAATGTTTATGCACATAAGACGGTGGAGGCAGGGTTGTACACAGCAACAATCAGTTACCTAGTTACCTGTTGGTTGAGGTCAGCACCTGTTGGCAGCCACCAGAGAAGGAAGTAAGCAAGGCCACCTCCTGCAGCTAGGTGGATGGGCCACTGCTTGCAGGAGTCCTGGGGTGCACTGACCGAAACTCCTGTCTCCAGAAAATTCTTAATTGATACCATCCACCTGTAAGAAGAAGAGAGACTGAACACCTTCCTTGCTATGGTCCAGTCTTGCGTGAGCCCTCTCACAGTGCTGAAAATCTTGCCCCAGCCCAAAATCATAACTGACAAGTTTTGACCTTAGCAGCGTAGGGGGGTTAGTCCACCATCACTTTTGCTAGTGCTCCCAAGAAGACAGACCTCTGCAAAATTCAGCCTGACAAACAGAAGTGGCCCGCGGCTCACCTCAGGGTTAAAATCAAGCAACAGCGTCTCCGCCCACAGCCAATGAGCCGGACGCCCTGGGTTGCCCAGTGCTGGGACTCGTGCAGCGCATGCGCAGGTAAGAGAGCACAAGTTGCCCAAGTGCGGACCAAAGTGAAGACCCCCCCCCCCCCCCCGCAGCCCACCGCCAGGAGCGGGATCCTCAGCCCCTTCCCCCTGCAAAACCTCTTGTA
Organism: Dipus sagitta; assembly: GCA_036346955.1. NCBI lineage: Eukaryota > Metazoa > Chordata > Mammalia > Rodentia > Dipodidae > Dipus > Dipus sagitta. The sequence goes on from CM070770.1 coordinate 213,972,633, forward strand.
CACAAACACAAGTGCGGCCAAGAAACCACACAGGCCAGGAGGGAGAAGCAAGTGCACCGCCCCAGTACACACACACAATGCAGGGGTCCTGTGGCAGGCGCTCAGGTGGCCATGGACGCCATGGAGCTTGCTGGCGTTGACCCATAGCTCGCTGCTGCGCCTAGACCTTTATGTCCTGGAAAAGCTGGGTTGCGGGCCACACACTTGCACATGGTCAGGAAAAGAGGGAACTGACTAGGAACAAGGACCCTCAGACTCTTGTGGGCAGGCAGAGGCCAGGACAGAGGACAGGATTTACCACAGGCTCCCCTCCCCCAGCTAAGCCAACTGCCTAGCCAGGCCCACCAGGTTTGCAGGAGAACCAGTCCTCAGCAGGAATTCCTACCAAGGGAGCCACCCCCCATTGTCATGCTTAGGAGAGGGTAAAACACCACTGGATTGAGCCCCAGGGCCAGGGCACCCTAAAGGAGGGTATGAACATTAACAGAAGTGCTTACCAGGCAACTTGGTGAGCATAATATATGCATTTAGCCAAACACAAGCAGGCTTTACACCCCTAGGGCTCATGACTTCCCCCATCATAGATTTTTCAGTATCAGGTATGTATTCCCCCCCATGGAGCGGGCCACCACGTCAATTAGAGAGTGGTTGGTTTCTCCCATAACAGACATGCACCCATTGGCTCATTTGGCCTGGCTGGCGAAACTTAAGACTTTGCAGTGTCCACTGTTGTTTATTTCCCATGGAGTTGCATGTAGCATAGCTTTTTCACCCTTTCTGTCAGCTGGTCTACACGGAGGAGGTTATCAGCTCAGTTCCAGCAGGATTTCTCAGTGACCTTGCAGCCCAAGCATGTGGAATCTTCAGCAATAGGGTCTTACCATCTATTCCTGGTGGGAAACCAAGGGCCTCAGCAATGGCTTATAGTGTTTTGGGGGCATCAGGGACCTCCCTGGCCAACAACATACTAGAAGGTATACCATCCCTGGCACTAAAAATTTTATAGTAAAAATCTATGGCTTCTGGGTGAAGAAGAAGAAATGTCCAAAAAAGTAGATTTCCAAAGCTGGGCGTGGTAGCACATGCCTTTAATCCCAGCACTTGGGAGGCAGAGGTAGGAGTATGGTCATGAGTTCGAGGCCACACTGAGACTACATAGTGAATTCCAGGTCAGCCTGGGCTAGAGTGAAACCCTACCTCAGTGGCGGGGGAGGGGAATAGATTTCCATATGACTTATTTATACCCTCTTAAATTTTGATTACCCCCTCAACCTTTCCTTTACTCAGTCTCTTCCCCTAACCTCACTGAGGCCTTTCTATCCCTAGTACTCTGTTGTTCTACTTACATATATACAGTACCATCCTCTTAAATCCCCCCCCCCATCCCTTATATCCCCTTTCTAGCCTCTGCCACCATGCTTTATTCCAACTCACATACAAGTCCAAACATTTGTAGCTAGGATCCACATATGAGAGAGAACATGTAGCATGTGACTTTCTGGGCCTGGGTTACCTCACTAAGTATAATGCTTTCCATATCTATCCACTTTCCTACAAATTTCATTATTTCATTTTTCTTTACCACTGAATAGAACTCCATTGTATAAATGTACCACATTCCATTATCCACTCATCAGTTGAGGGACATCTAAGCTGGTTCCATTTCCTAGCTATTGTGAATAGAGAGGCAATAAACATAGTTGCACATGTATCTCTAAGGTAGTGAGAAGAGGTCTTAGGGTATATACCTAGGAGTGGTATAGCTGGGTCATATAGTAAATCCATTTTTAGTTGTCTAAGGAACCTCCACATTAATTTCCACAATGGCAGTACATTACATTCCCACCAACAGTGTAGCAGGGTTCCTCTTTTGCCACATCCTTGCCAGCAGTTATTGTCATTTGTTTTCTTGATAGTAGCCATTCTGACAGGAGTGAAATGAAATCTCAAATTAGTTTTAATTTGCATTTCCCTGATGGCTAAGGATGTAGAACATTTTTTTTTAGATGTTTATATACCATCTGTAATTCTTCTTTTGAGAACTTACTATTTAGTTCCATAGCCCATTTTTAATTGGGTTGTTTGATTTCTTATTATTTAGTTTTTTTGAGTTCTTTGTATTTCCTGGATATTAATCCTCTGTCAGATAGATGTGTAGCTGGCAAAGATTTTCTCCCATTCTGTAGCTTGCCTCTTTGCTGTATTCATCATGTCCTTTATTGTACAAAAGCTTTGTAATTTCATGAGGTCTCAGTGGTTGATTAATGTTTTTATTTCCTGAGCAATTAGGGTTATATTTAGACAGTCTTTGTTTATAGTTATATGTTGAAGAGTTTCCCCTACTTTTTCCTCAAGCACTTTCAGGGCTGATATAAAGGTCTTTGATCCATTTGGACTTAATTCTTGTGCATAGAGAGAGAAGGATCTATTTCTACTTTCATCTTTCTATATATAGATATCCAATTTTCCCAGCACCATTTGTTGAAGAGACTGTCTTTTCTCCAGTGAGTGTTTTTGGCATCTTTGTCAAAGATTAGGTGGCTGTACCTGCCTGGATTTACTTCTGGGTCCTCAATTCAGTTCCATTAATATATGTGTCTGTTTTTGTGCCAGTATCATACTTTTTTTTTTTTTTTTTTTTTTTTTTTTTTTTTTTTTTTACTGTGGCTCTGTAATATAGGTTAAAATCAGGTCTGGTGATACCACCACCTTATTTTTCTTGCTCAAAATTGTTTTGGATATTCAAGGCATTTTGTGCTTCCAAATGAATCTTAGAATTATTTTTCTATTTCCCTGAAGAATGCCATTGGAATTTTGATGGGCATTGCATTAAATGTGTAGACTGCTTTTGGTAAGATGAACATTTTCACAATATTGATTCTTCCACTCCAAGAACATGGGATGTCTTTCTATTTCCTAGTGTCTTCTGCAGTTTCTCTCTTGAGTGTTTTAAAGTTTTCATTGTAGAGATCCTTCACTTCTCTGGTTAGGTTTATTCAAAGGTACTTTATTTTATTTTATTTCAGGATGTTTGTTATTAGTATACAGGAAGGATACTGATTTCTATCTGTTTATTTTGTATCCTGCTACATTGCTAAAAGTGTTTATCAGCTCTATCAGTTTGCTGGTAAAGTCTTTGGGGTCCTTTTTGTAAGAAGCATATCATCTGCAAATAATGATAATTTGATCTCTTCCTTTCCAATTTGTATCCCTTTTATGTGTGTCTTGCCTTATTGTTAGAGCTAAGACTTCCAGTACTATATTAAATAAAAGTGGGGACAGTGAACATCCTTGTCTTATTCCTGATTTTAGTGGAAAAGCTTTAAGTTTTTCCTCATTTATTTGTATTATGTTGGCTATAAGTTTATCATAAATAGCCTTTATTCTTTAATCCCAGCACTTGGGAGGCAGAGGTAGGAGGACCACCGTGAGTTCAACCCATCCTGAGACTACATAGTGAGTTCCTGGTCAGCCTGGGCCAGAGTGGGACCCTACCTCAGGGAAAAAAAAAAAAAAAGCCTTTATTTTGTTGAGATATTTTCCTTCTATTCCTCGTTTCTGTAGGACTTTTATCATGAATGGATGTTGGATTTTATCAAATGCCTTTTTTTTTTAATGTGTGAGAGAAAAAAAAATGAGAGAGCGAGAGAGAACTGATGTGCTAGGGCCCACAGGCGCCACAATCGAACTCCAAATGCATGTGCCACCTTGTGCACATGTGCAAGCTTGCATACTTGTGTCACCTTGTTCATCTGGCTTACGTGGGACCTGAAGAGTTGAACATGGGTCCTTAGGCTTCTCAAGTAAGCACCATAACCACTAAGCCATCTCTCCAGCCCTCAGATGCCTTTTCTGCATCTTTTGAGGTTATCATGTGATTTTTGTCCTTCAGTTCATTATAGTGTATGACATTTATTGATTTGTGTACATTGAACTATCCCTGCATCTCTGGGATAAGGCCTACTTGGTCAGGGTGAATGATCTTTTTGATAATATTCTTGTCTTCTGTTTGCTAGCATTTTGTTGGAATTTTTGCATCTATGTTCATGAGGGAGATTGGTCTGTAATATTCCTTTATTATTACGTATTTGTCTGGCTTTGGTATCAGGGTGATGCTGGCTTTGTAGGAGGAGTTTGGTAAAATTCCTGGATCCTTTCCTATTTTATGGAAAAATTTGAGAAACATTGGTGTTATTTCTTCCATGAAGGTCTGGTAGAATTCACCAATGAATCCATCTGGGCCTGGACTTGTTTTAGTTGGGAGATTTTTTTTTTAACTGCTTGGATATCTGCACTTATTATTGGTCTATTTAAGTGTTTAATCTTATCTAAATTTAATTTTGGTAGGTCAGATTATTCAAGGGAATCATCCATTTCTTCCAGATTTTCAAACTTAGAGGAGCTGCTCACTTAAGCTGCTCAGCTGCCCCGTGCTGTCTTTCCCTGAAGGTTTTTTGACTTTGCAAAGAGGCTGATGTGAGTGGAAAATCCCTCCACCTGGTTTCTGCTCCTGCCGCTCTGAACCACTGGGCAGGCAGGTGGCTACAGGAGCCTCAGCAGAATTCTGGCTGGTTTTCTCCTTTCTAGAAGATCTGAGTCTCTCCTCTGCTGAGCCTCAGCAGAATTCTGGCTGGTTTTCTTCTTTCTAGAAGATCTGAGTCTCTCCTCTGCTGTGGTTGATAAAAACTTATACACTTTCACTTTTCAGTAGAAGAATGTATTTTGCTGTTTTTCTGCTCATTTCCCTCCCTAGGCTTCTTTGGCATGGCTACGGTGCTGCCATCTTACCTGGAAAGAGTCATACCTTTTTGTAAAATTTGGGAAACTGACTAAAATGTTGCCACTGACATCTAGTCCCTTGACTCTTCCTAAGCACTGATTCTGTAGCAGCTAAACACTAGAGCTCCAATCATTACTTCTCTAAAGTCTCCAGTGACTTCCTTTTCTCTGGCACTGAAAAATAGTGTTATGGGAATTTCTGGGAGTCCAGAGAACAGCAGCAGGGTCAAGTGAAGGAGAGGAAGTTCATTTACACATGTGGACTGACACCCAGATCTCTCCATAATGGTGTCAACCCCAAACTCAAGTTTGTTAGGGATTTTATAGTATAAACAAGTGTAGGTCACAACAGTATGTGAAAGTTGAGTGAGCAGGTTGCAAAAGATTTACAAAAATGTAACAGTTTGTCAACAAAAATTACAATGAGGTGTAAGTGGCAATTAAAATTAAACTTGCAATGAACTGCAAAAGGGAGGCAAGGGCAATAAACAGCCAGGGTTGGGGGCAGCTCTAGTCATCCCTCATTCTTTTCTTATCTCATCTTTGGGGCTGTCCACTGTCCAAGTTTTTTGGCATATTTCTACCACCACTACAGTAATAGATCCGATTTTATTGTTATTTTAGAGGACAAGTTCATTTTCTAAGTGTGAGAGGTTTTTTAATTTAGAAATTCATGGTGATACAAAATTTTAGGTTTCTTGAATGCCAATGCACCAGTTTGTGATATTCCCAAATCCTTGGTCCTATGAATCCGAACAATGAAATCCACAGCCCAAAGGACATGGGTCAGAAAGATTTTATTATAACTTAGAAACTTTAGGAGGAAGAAGAAAAGTGGGGGGGTGGGCTTAAGCCTAGACCGTAAGAGAAGAAAACAAGGTAGAGCTCTTGACCACAGAGGCAAGAGGGTGTTTGAGAAGCCCACCTCCATACTCACTTCTGGTTTTTTTTTATAGGGTGTGGCTGTGTGAGGTTTGCTTTTTTTTATAAACCTCATAGGTGGGCAGCTGGTTTAGCCAGTATACTCCTGATGCCAGGAGTCTGGAGTCAGGAGTCAGGAATTTTGGAAAAGAGGCAATCTTTTCAGAATGTTAATTCTCTAGGAAGGAAGCAGAAGGACTCCCTAAGGTGGAAGAGATAAAGAAAGGCCAGATCCTTCTGAAGGTTTCTGACCTGTAGTAAATTGTAAGGATGTAGATTTTCTCCTGTAGGCCCAGGTACAATTCTTGCACTTAGCCAAGAGAAAGCTATTCATTTTGGGGTCAGTAACTCCTAAACTGCCTAGCCACTTTCTGTTTCCTATCAATGGCAAAAGATATCAGAGAGGTTCTTAGAATTTTAAGCATATATATATATACATATATATACATATTTTACATAGAAAGAGAGAGAGAGAGAGAGAGAGAGAGAGAGAGAATAGTTAGCTTACATAATAGGATGTATTAGCCAAGAGAAAGGTGAAAATGCCTCCATATTACATCATTTCCTTTCAAAGCATCATTCTTTTTAGCAGACATTTAGTCTGATAATTATTTTTAAATTCTTGTTATGTGAGGGGAAAGGAATGTTGTGAATAGTTGTTGAACCTTTTGTTCCTTTCGTGGCTGAATTTTGTTTTGTTTTGTTTTTGCTTACATTGCTTCAGAAAAATACATATCTTAGCTGGGTTTACCCATAGTAATACTCAAAACTTTTTTAAAGCAGCAAAGTCCACAGAAATATGCAGCATCAGAGAATTTCCAAGAAATGTTAAATCTCTTCTGCTGTTGGGAGAACTATGTGGAGTCCAGTTGGATGGCAGTATTATAGTCCAGTTAGATACATAGAACTGCATATAGTCCAGTTAGCATATACATACTGCAATTGTGTGATATAAACATATAAGACTCACAATTTAGGAATTATTCTGGACTTAGTGGTGCACATCTGTAATCTGAGCTCATGAGAGGCAGGAGGCTGAGCCTGGGCTACATAGTAAGTTTCAGGCCAGCCTGGGCTACATAACATACTGTGTTATGTATACACATATACAAGAAATTATATTAAATGCCCATTCCATTTTATTATGTTAATTATAATAAATTGACATCGAGTCTTTACTGTAATTTCAATACTAACATTGATAGGTAGTATTGTCTATTTCACAGAAAGAATTCGAAAGACTTTATCTAACATTAAGAGGTAGAACTAGAATTTTAACTAAGGCAGTTGACACTAGAATCCATATTCTTATCATTCATATGTATATTTTAAAGACTCTTGGTCATTGTTGGAATATTCAGTTCACCAAGATCATATTCTTCAAGCTGAAAAACAACTTTTTCATTGAATATTAACTATTATTGTAGAATTGTTCTAGGAACTGAATCTCCCACAGGGCTTAAACTGCTTCCTGTTCAAGGCAGTACTCTGTGTGTGTGCATGTGGGTAGAGTATGTGTTGTGTGTGGCATATGTACTTATGTGTGCAGAGTACATACCAATGCACACATGGAGTCCAGAAGAATATCAGGTGCCCTCCTCTGATGCTTATCTGCATATTTCCTTGAGATGGAGTCTCTCTCATAGACTTGCCATGTTTTGATCAGTGAGTCCCAGGGATGCTCTCTCTGCTCCCCTCCACAGGACTGGGGTTACAAGCCTGTGAGGCCACACACAGCTTTTAACACATGTGATCTGGTGAATGGAGCTCAGGTCTCAAGTCCTCATTTATGAGCAGCTAGTGATCTTAGCTGCTGAGCCATCTCCCCAGCCCAAGGAAGCACTCTTGTGTAACAAATATTAGCTAATAGGAAAAAAAATATTAAATGGGGACCAGGGAGATAGCTCAGCAGTTAAAGATGCTTGCTTGCAAGCCTGATGACTAAAATTTGATCCTTCCCAGGACCCATGTAAAGTTGTATGCAAACTGTCACATACATCTGTGATCCCAGTGCACCTACAAGAATGGGAGGAAGAACTATGAGACTGCCTAAACTTTTGGACCAGCTAGACTGGTGTTCACAGTGGTAAAAATAACAGGAGAGACCCTGTTTTAAAATAGGGAGAAGATGACAGCACCTCCAGGTTGTCCTCTGACCTCTATATGCACACCATGGCATGTGCATACACACACACACGCAAATAATTTTGTAATTATTAAATGAAGATAGAATCAATAGATTAGATAATTTCATCTATTTCCTCTTAGCTTTTAGTCTAAAAGAATACTGAGAGAACTAAAAATCTATTCACTTGATTTCACATGTATAACAATTTAAATCTTGAGAAATTCATAATATTAAAACATTTTCAAGTTCTGTTCATCAAACATTTCTGAACAGGATGTCTCACTCAATGCCAGCCAGGTGCCCATAATATATCAATTGACCAGTTTCTACTGAGTCTGAAAAGTAACTAAATATTTTCATTAATTTTTTAAAAATATATTTTATTTATTTGAGAGAAAGAGAGAGAGAGAATAGGCATGCCAGGGCCTCCAGCCACTGCAAACAAACTCCAGACGCATGAACCCCCTTGTGAATCTGGCTTACGTGGGTCCTGGAGAGTCAAACTGGGATCCGTTGGCTTTGTGGCAAATGCCTTAACTGCTAAGCCATCTCTCCAGCCCCCTCATTAATTATTAGTAATAATTTTGGCAGTAACATTTCATACACTGAAGATAACATATTGTGCAAGAATAGTTTTCAGAAAAGGTGATAGCCAGATCCTGTATCAAACAAAGTAGAAAGCAAGAGCTGACCCTCAAAGTTGTCCTTTGACCACTATAAGTGTGCCAGAGCACATGCACACAAGCACTCATGAACACACATAGAAATGATTTGAACTAAATCAAATTTAAGTCTGGCCTTTACTGTTCATGATCAAATAAGATTGTAAAAATATAGAATCATTTCCCACAAAGAAGTTTTCTTCTAATTTAATATGTGAACTCTTCAAGCCTTTCTTGCTCAAAATTTATAAGGTGACAAGTTATATAGTTAACCTAAATAACTGATATACAAATATATTATAGGAAAAATACATTCATTCTGTTCGAATGATGTTTAATTTCCTGAAAGCATCTAACCATAATGGCTCTGATAATCCCAATAGTAATAGTTATTTAATTTGGTGTTTGATTTAAACTCCAATAGTATATCATTGTTTTGAGATTTTTCTTCCTGATCATGTCCTCTGAGGGAAATGTAGAAATTATAGATGATAAACTTATAGAATTGAATTAAATGGAGAAAAGGACAGAAAGATTATTTTTATAAAATATTTTATTTTTATTTATTTATTTATTTGACAGAAAAAGAAGGAGGGAGAGAGAGAGAGGAAGAGAAAGAGAGAGAGGAACAATGGGTGTGCCAGGGCTTCTAGCCACTGCAAATGAACTCCAGATGTGTGTGCCCCCTTGTGCAGCTGGCTAATGTGGGTCCTGGGGAATTGAACCTGGGTCCTTTGGCTTTGCAGGCAAACACCTTAACCACTAAGCCATCCCTCCAGCCCAAGAATTTTTTTTAATTAAGATAATTAAGACTTTGAATGGGAAGAACCACATTTCCCATTGTTTAAGAGGGAAGTTACAGAAAAATTAAGTTTAGAAAGTTAAAATGAATCATATGGACCTGGATTTGGAAGGCATGTGTAGGAATCTCACAGTAACCTTAATGTAGATTAAGAAAGCTGGAGACTATATACATAAATATAGATGTAGATAGAGATATATAATTTCATTTTAAAGAAAAATATACTCTGCAGCAAAACAAGATCTACTTGAGCTAGTAGGTAATCAGTAAATTTGACCTCTCAACCATATTTTTATGAGATAGAAAATGCTAATTAAATATTCAAAAGAACAGGATTTCTCTAGAAGATGATTTTCTTGTCCACAAAGCCAACCTACCATGCTCACCAATCACCAATTTAAACTCTGAGAAGCCAGCTTATTAATTTCTGGGTCCTAAATCAGCTTATTAATTTCTGAGCTTACCCAGCATGTAATGCTGGTGTCTAGCTATGCCCTAGTGCCCAGGGATATTAACTTAGTTTTAATTCATTAATATCTCTGTACACCACAGGCTCTTTTGAAGTGTCTGACCTACACATCACTTTTCCTGTCTATGGTCTACCATATTGCCTGCCCTTTCCTATTGCATAGGCTATTAGGGCAAAAGAGGGTCAGAATGGAAAAATGAGGAAGTCATCCAATGGGTGTTTCTCATTTCACCTCTGCTTGGGTGCTTGCCTTAGAAACATCCAGGGAAAGTGCAGGAGCTACGGGCTGTCTTCTCTGGCTATAATATGGATGTGGCTGGAAGGCTCTGGAAGAACTGTCAAGTTTCACTGACCACCATTCTCCCCAGAGGAGTAAAACTATACCATGGGAGTTGCAAGTAGAGAGCAGTTAGAAAGGTGGATTAAGGCTGTGCTCCTGGGTTCCTATGGAGTGTGTGGGTCTCCCAAGAGCCCCAGAGAGAAGATGAGTTGCAAAAAGGAATGGTGAATTAGCAGTGATTTAGCATCAAGATAAACAGGACGCAAGACTAAGGGGAAAAGACTATGGGCCTGAGCCAGGGGTATCAGCACTTCATTAACAAAAGGACATTTGCGGGCAGTTGCTCTTTCGGTGGTTCTGAGAAGTAACCAGCCCAGGGCGCAAATTTACTAGCCATTCCTATAGTCAAGATCAGCAAGGACCCCAAGATTCATGAGGATCAACTCCTGAAGCTAGGGAAGAGAACCAACTCTCCAAAGATAAGATAGGAAAAGAGCTGTGATTTTTTTTCAGTGCTGACTCTGGAACCCAGGGCTTTGCACGTGTTAGGTAACTGCTCTATCACTGAGCTGTATACCTGTCCTGAATTTATTTTAGTTGGAAGAAAAGGCAATATTCTTAATAAGCTTTAAGTTGTTTAGATTCTAGTATGTTAGAGGAATTTTGGGGAACACCAGAGCAGTTATAGCCATACCTAGACAGACTTTTTAAAAATATACTTTTAAAATATTATTTATTTATTTATTTGACAGAGAGAAACAGGGAGAGAGAGAGAATGGGTGCGCCAGAGCCTTCAGCCACTACAAACGAACTCCAGACACATGCGCCACCTTGTGCATACGGCTAATGTGGGTCCTGGGGAATAGAACCTGGGTCCTTTCGCTTTGCAAGCAAATGCCTTAACTGCTAAGCCATCCCTCCAACCCCCTAGACAGACATTTTATGTCCATCTGTGTAGAAGTGAATAGATAGCCTCATGACAGTATTATTATAGGAAGTAAGATGAACTTACAGACCCACAGTTTTTTATCTGCAATTCTAAAATACATGGAGATCTGAAACAAATTATTTTTTAATTCTTATGGCAACAATATTGTTTTATCTGTACTTATTTAAGACTATATTTAAGCTAGTAACGTAGCTCTATGGTAGAGCACTTACCTAGGATGCACAAGGACCTGGGTTCAATTCCCAGTACCACAAAGTTTGAGGGAATTAAGCAGAATTAAACTAATGATTATCAAAATAAAATGAATATGCTAAGACTATATTTAATGTTTACTCCATTTCATGGGAATAACATTACATTCTACTGCAAAAATATTAATGATTATGGTGAAAGGATTCTGGCCTAGACCATGCCAATGGTGTTCTGTAGTATGGCATCCATATGCAATATTCTATGCATATATTTTATAACAACATATCGTCTTGATGTAATTATATTTATAGTGTCCTTATTTTTATATAATAATAAACATGATATATATTTTTGTTTCATGGGAATATATGTAATTGCTTGTGTATCCGCTCCACTCTGTTCTCAGATCAGGGTACTTCATAGTGTCAGTACCTGGGAGCCTGGGCACTAGACAATTAAATCCTATCAGCTATATTTCTACAAATTCTGTATTTACTAGAGCATTGCAATCTTGGGCATTGCTATAGAGTGAAGCACCCAAGGCTGAGAAGTCAATTGGAAGGTAGCTGTCTCATATGGCTGGAATCACCAGGCATGCAGCTCATGCAGACACTAAAACATCTGGCAACTTTTCCAAAGTACAAAAATAGCTGGGAACCAACTGCCAAGTAGCAACCAGCCTAGGCAAGTGTCCCCCAAGAATGGTAGAGTAGGATAAGCCCCACCTATTCCGTTCTCATTCCACCCATTTCTGTACTTCTCACTTATACCTCAATTACTTACTTATTATCCTTTAAGTGTTTGTGGTTTTCATCCTACATGTCATAGAGATGATCCCAACATGCATTACATGTTTGTGTTACCATTGTGTATTAGGATTTCTTAACTAGTATGTTTACTTACTGGCCATTAAAGATACACTTTTTACTTTTGCTCTTTCATTATTTAACTTGGCACCTTCCTGGACTAATTAGGTAATTTATACTGATTCATTTAGATTCACAAAGTTACATTCATCATCTATAGGAAAGAGAATTTTTTAATTTTGTGTCTTCTCTTTTTATGAAGATATCCTCCTGTTTTGTATTATACTGTTTTGACAGGAATGTCTAAAATATAGCATAATAACAGCATTATTAGTTACTTTTGCATTACTATGATTAAATACCTGACAGAGACAATTCAAAGGAACAAAGAAGACTGGGAGATGGTTCAACTGTTAAAGGTGCTTGCTTGAAAAGTCTGTTTCCCTGGACTCAAATCTCCTGTACCTACGTATACCCAGATGCATAAAGTAGTACATGTGTCTGGTGTTTGTTTGGAGTGTCAAGAGGCCCTGCCATGCATGCATGCATATGCACACGTGTGTGCGCACACACACAAACACACATCCAAATAAATAAAAAATTTTAAAAATAAAGGAGGAGGGCTGGAGGGATGGCTTAGCAGTTAAGGCACTTGCCTGCAAGGCCAAAGGACCCAAGTTAGATTCCCCAGCACCCACATTAGCCAGATGCACAAGAGGGTGCACATGTCTGGAGTTTGTTTGCAGTGGCTGGAGGCCCTGGCACGCCCATTCCTCACTCTCTCTTCCTTTTTCTCTATCAATAAATAAATAAATAAAAATAAATAAAATATTTTTTTAAAAATAAAGGAGGAATGATTATCTAGGCTTCTGGTTTCAGAGAATTCAGTTGTAAATTCTTGGTCCCATGAGCATGTCAGCAAGAGGCTGTGGCTTGACCTGGAAACAAAAAGAGAAGAAAGTATACCAGGAAATTGTCAGGGATAAAATACCCTTAATGTCCCAAGTGATCCATTTGTTTCAGCAGGTCTCACCTCCCAAAGTTTCCAGAATCCCCCAAAATAGTTCTAACAGCTAGGAACCAAGTATTCATAGCATGGCTATATAGGGGACATTTTAGATTGAAAATATAGCAAACAATGATACTAGGAATCTTTATTTTTTTTCCTGATTTCACATAGAATACCACTCTTTCCTCTCAAAGAATACCTTCATTTTGCCTTGTTCTAAATTGAAATCCATGTCTTCTCTGAAAAAGACACCCCCCCCAGAAGATAACACTGCACACAAGTGGAACACGAAAATATATGATATTATTGTCCGTTACTTGTTATTGTCCAAGGACATAGGGGAGAAACAAGCAACCTTGTATGAATATTTTAGAGAAGATTGACTTTTCCTTTGTGGCTGTCATAGGACAGAAAATCCACTTAAATTTCTGTTATAGATTTTTTTGTTGTTTTTTCAATGTAGGGTATCACTGTAGCCCAGGTTGACCTGGAACTCACTCTGTAGTTCCAGGCTAGCCTTGAACTCACAGCAGTCCTCCTACCTCTGCCTCCCAAGTGCTGGGATTAGCGGCATGCACCATCAAGTCCAATGCTGGGATGAACTTCCAAACCAGGCACAGTTATGGGAGTAAGGGATTTATTGAAGCTTACAGATAGAAGGGAAGTTCCATAATGGCAGAAGCTGGCCCAATTTCATAGGTCCAAGCAGAGAGGGAAAAAAAGCCACCACCAGCAGCATCACATGCAATCATACTCCAGGAATACTAGCAGAACTCAGGCACTTTGAATATCTTAGGTTGGAATTCAGATTGCCCCAGTAACAAATACCTTAGGGCTGGACCCCAGGATTTGCCCAGTGACACCTCCTCCAGCCAGGTTGCTGGAGATCTAAATTAAAAGCTGTAATAAACTCCTGAATTTATTAGGGAATATTCATTCAAACCACCACACCCAGCTTGTTATAAATTTTTGTCATTTATTTTTATGATTGTTTCATTTCTCAACTGTTGCCACATTTGGGGATGAGGAGCAATTATTACATATAACTTTGTTATATATTTGACTACCTGATTGCTGAAAGTAAATTAATCCCCATGAATGTATAGCTACATTAGCATCAGCTTTTCTGTACAAACAAGTTTCTATAAATTTAGAAAGAGATACATAATCTCTAAATAATATGAATATCCATTTATCTTTAAGTACTGAAGAATTAAATTGCCCCAAGAAAGAACCTGGTAAAAGCCGAGTTGCAGAATATGTTGCCCAACATTGTCCTAGGTTGAATCCCAAATAACAAATACAAACACAGAGAGGGGGGAGGAACATGAAGAGAATCCTGTTAGTTATAACTAGCTGCAGACACAGATTTCCACACTATGGTAGCAGGACAAATGAAGCATATGAATTTAATGCAATTGCCATTAAGATTTTGATTGTGTTTCTTTGCATGTTTTATTTGCTCACAGAATTTAGAGAAAATAACATAAAAACCTACTATACTGTCATTGAATGTTTACCACAGCCTATCTGTGGTAAGCATTACCACAGCCTTTCTTCATATTTTCTCTTTATTATTTCAAGAATTAATATAATTTTGACACATCCAAAAGGAAGGACATGGGGAACAAGTTTATCACTTTAAATAGACAAAGGGGCTTTGCTGGAAAGAGAAATAGAAAGTCACAGTCTAATTCAATATTTTCTTGAGATTTCAGTAATAATTATTCTAATTTCTATCATCACTCAAGAAGTAAGACAACTAATCAACCATTAGGACCTCATGAAATTAAAACACTTTTGTACAGCAAAGGATACTGATAACAGAGCAAAGAAGTAGTCTACAGACTGGGAGAAAATATTTGCCAGTTATACATCTGATAGAGGAATAATATCTAGGATATGCAGAGAACAAAATATAAATAATAAGAAACAAGCAAACCAATTAAAAATGGGCTACAAAACTGAATTGAGAGTTCTCAAAGAAAGAAACATGTGCATCTTTGGTCAACAGGGAAATGCAAATTAAAACCATTTGAGAGTCCATCTTAGTCTAGTCAGAATGGCTATCATCAATGTTAGAATTTGGGATTGACCAGAGTGACATGAGGAATACAAAAGAGAAAGGAAGCCAGCACTTTATTGGAGGAACAGCAACTTTCTGGGGTGAAACTGCCACTGCTGTGTTTGAATGTGGGAGACTAGATTTTGTTTGTTTATTTATTTATTTGACAGCGACAGAGAGAAGGAGACAGAGAGAGAGAGAGAGAGAGAGAGAATGGGCGCGCCAGAGCTTCCAGCCTCTGTAAACGAACTCCAGATGCGTGCGCCCCCTTGTGCATCTGGCTAACGTGGGTCCTGGGGAATTGAGCCTCGAACTGGGGTCCTTAGGCTTCACAGGCAAGCACTTAACCGCTAAGCCATCTCTCCAGCCCGAGACTAGATTTTTTTAAAGGGCCAGGGGATGGGGGTCTTTGGGAGAGAAGAATGGAGAAGATTAGGCCTTTCCTACTAGAAAATTTTCAGTGTCAGTAATAGGATACCTTCCAGTGATTTGTTGGCCAGGGATGTCCCTGATGCCCCCAAACACTACATGCCATTGCTGAAGCTCTCGGTTTCCCACAAGGAATACATGGTAAGAACCTATTGCTGAAGACTCCTCATGCTTGGGCTGTAAGGTCACTGAGAAATATTTCTGGAGCTGAGCTCAAAACCTCCTCTGTGTAGACCAGTTGACAGAAAGCTGGAAAAAGCTATACTATATGCAGCTCCATGGAAGAGAGAGAAGTCATCAGTGGAGATCAACAACAGTGGACACTGAAAGCCTTAAGTTTGGGCCAACCAGGCCAAATGAGCCAACAGGTACAATAGTGGCATGTCCATTATGGGGGAAACCAACCACTCTCTAATTGGATTAGAGGCCCACTCCACTGCGGAGTGGAGTTGTGAAGGGGAGAGTGGGGGTGGGTGGGAATTAGGGTCTAATCTCTCTCTCTCTCTTTCTCTCAAATAATTAATTAATTAATTAATTAATTAAAAATAAAAATTCTCACCCTTCAAGGTGACTTGCTGCAAATATGACCTGAGAATAGCACATGTAAGACCACATAGCATCTTGAATTCTTGACACCTTCAGCAACAATGTTCATGGATATTCCAGATCAATTGCCTCTTTTAATAGGGAAATTATCTAAGTGGTTTGTGTGCTAGAAAGAGACAACAAATTATCCTGTACTGAGGGGACTCATTTTTGACTAGGAACAAAGCTATAGAAAGAAACCAGTGAGACATTTTCATGAGTATTCACCACAACTGGGAACAGGACATTAACTATAAAGGATCTAAGAAGGCACTATTAATATCTGCTCTTCCTCAGGTTTCTTTCAAATTCTATATCATTAGTACCTACTACAGCTTTTATTATAGAAGGTTCTAAATGTACAACACAATATGCAAACAGTTGTCAAGCTTCAAATTTATATACAATTCCAAGATTTGGCAGAAGTAAATACATACTTTTGAATAGTTTAATCTTTTCCTTATTTTCTTACTAATTAAAGAATATTAATTTGGCCAGGCGTGGTGGTGCACACTTTTAATCCCAGCACTCGGGGGACAGAGGTAGGAGGATTGCCATGAGTTTGAGGCCACCCTGAGACTCCATAGTGAATTCCAGGTCAGCCTGGGCTAGAGTGAGACCCTACCTCGAAAAAACAAAAAAAAAAATAATAATTTGGGGGCTGGAGAGATGACTCAGTGGTTAAGGCACCTGTCTGTGAAGCCTAAGGATCCAAGTCCAATCTTTTTCCAGATCCCACTGGGAAATGGAACTTGGGTCATTAGGTTTTTCAGGCAAGTGCCTTAACCACTTAGCCATCTCTCCAGCCCTGCTGCTTTCTTTCTTTCTTTCTTTTTTAAAGACAGAGCAAAGAATAATGAGTAAGTGTACAGCTGTGGGGGCATCCTACCAGCCCCACTAACCAGCCATTTGGTATTAGGCAAATTACCTCTTTACTATGCCCTTTCCTTACCTGTTAAACAGGGTTCATTGTGGTCCCTATTTCATGAAGTCTTGTAACAGTCAGTGCCTGAAAAGCACTTAGAAAAATGAACAAAATGACATTTAGTAAAAGAGTAATACATTCTTGCTTATATTTTTCAAATTCTCTCCAACATTTCTGTCCTCTTTTTTTATAAGCAGAGCTTTCATTTTTTTAAAAAATACTTTTATTAATTTATTTGCAAGTGGGGGTTGAACAAGAGAGTATGGGCGTGACAGGGCATGCTTGCGGCTGCAACTGAACTCTTGATACATGTGTCACTTTGTGCATCTGGCTTTACATGGGTACTGAGGAATTGAACCAGGGCCATTTCTCTCTAGCCCCTTTAACATTTCTTTCTTTCTTTTTTATTTATGTGTGAGAGAGAGACAGAGACAGAAAGAGGCAGAGAGAGAGAGAGAATGGGTGATCCAGGACCTCCAGCAACTGCAAACGAACTCCAGACACATGTGCCCCCTTGTGCATCTGACTAATGTGGGTTCTGGGGAAACGAGCCTTGAACCGGAGTCCTTAGGCTTTCCAGGCAAGTGCTTAACTGCTAAGCCATCTCTCCAGCCCACATTTCTTTTAAGTAATAGCAAAAACTATGTGCTGTCTCACAGCTACACAGAATAATATGAACACAAATAAGGTAAGGTATTATTTATGTCTGTTTCACTTTTGATGTCCTTCCTGGTATGCTAGTTTTTTTTTTAACCTTTTAAGATGTAGTAACATATGTTAATGTGCTCAGTGAACACAAAACTCCAGTCTGTAATAATTGACAATGTATAGTATCTTCATCCTATTTGATTGTTCTCTTCTACCTATCTATATTGCTTTATCCTATAGTTCATTGTGAATTTTACATTTTTTTTTTTGTTTGTTTTTCGAGGTAGGGTCTCACTGTAGCCTAGGCTGACCTGGAATTCACTCTGAATGGGAATTTTACATTTTTAATGCTACCATATATTTTTCAATTCATGTAGTCCAATAATTTTATTTATTAAGGAAAAGGATCTAAGATTGTTAGCCCCCAAGCTAGTTACATCAGTTCAAACTACAGATGAAGAAATTAACTATTTTTTTTAAATCTATTCAGGGCTGGAGAGATGGCTTAGTGGTTAAGTGCTTGCCTGTGAAGCCTAAGGACCCTGGTTCGAGGCGTGATTCCCCAGGATCCACGTAAACCAGATGCACAAAGTGGCGCATGCATCTGGAGTTCGTTTGCAGTGGCTGGAGACCCTGGCGCACCCATTCTCTCTCTCTCTCCCTGTTTCCCTCTCTCTCTCTCTCTCTCCCCCTCTCTCCCTCTTTCCAAAAAAAAAAAAAAAATCTATTCATTTGTGTTTGTGTGCATGGGTGCTCCAAGGTGTCTTGCAAATAATGCCAGTCACATGTGCCCCTTTGGGATCTGGCCTTACATGGGTGCTGGGGAATTGAACCCAGGCCTAGAATTAAATGGGTACTGGGTACTTGAAATCGGGCCGGTAGGTTTTGTAAGCAAGTTCCTTTTACTGCTGAACCATCATCCCAGCCCACAGCAATAAACTCTTAAAAAGAATAAATGACTCTTTTAAAATCACAGATATCTCAGTGGATGTTTATACTAGGTCACTGAATGCTCTCCTTTATTCTCATCCAATGAAGCATCTTAGTGTGTAACATAGTAAGCTGTATATAAATTCAGTTTCCAATCATAAGAAGGGTCTCTTGAGATCTTGTTTAGACCACCAATCAGGAACCTTGACTAGAAACTTGCACCTGATTGGTGAAAGTAAGTAGAAACAGTAAAATGTGAAAAAGTAAGCAAAAAACAAACAAACAAAAAAAAAAACCATAGCAACAACTGAGTTTGACATCTCACTACCCTCAGCCTTGCCAACATGGACTCCATCCCAAGTTTATATGGGATTTTACATTTTGTATGAAAGCTCTGAGTTACCATTTCAACTATGATCCAACTTATAACATCTAATACAGACAGAAGGAGAAAACAGAACAACACAGCTAAAATACAGTGTATTCCCAGGTAAAGCATACAGAAGCTTTCGTTTTGAACTGGATTGTTCTGGGTGAGCTTTAGTTGCAAGGCAACAGGATGACATCTGTGCACGAGAATTTTCTCTCTGAGTACTGTCACTATTCCCATTAAGGGGCATTGGTTGTAGGAGATGATATGACTCCCTGCAGTGTGTGAACTCACAGCCAGATAGGACTTGTATCACATTCCATCAGTAATTCCATCTGTAGAGACAAACATAGAGGTTCTATGTCTCATGGCTCTGGAGGGTCCTTAGTTTCCTAAGAAAGAACAAGCACATTAGTGTCTTAGTGCTAGGCAGTGAGGGTGAGGAAGTTTTTATAATGGGTGCCAACTGGAAATACAGTCACTCTTTACACATTTCTAGGGGAAGAAATGTCTACTTTATTTGCTATTCTTTTACAGAATACACATTGTGGAAACAGGATGAATTTGACCAGTGAAAAGTTGCCCAAGAACCCCTACTATGAGTCAATATCTCAGTATGCTGCCAAGCACCAGAAGTTCTTTCACTGGAAGAGAGAAAAGCCTGGTATAAATCTAGATATGTACTCTTGGCTTGGGAAATATTCTTAACAAAATTTCATTATATATGCTAGATAGGAAATATGTGTCTTCTTCACTTTAAAGAAGTGGTTAATTTTATACTCTTTCAAGCCTTCTTGCAAGAGTCTGAAAATCTTACTCTGATAGCAAATTATCAGTGGAGAAGTGTTACAATTCAGTCTTGACTCTTATTTTACTCTTGAAATTTAAGGATATGCCTCTGGAAAAAAAGAGAAGCCAGATGCCATTTCTGTCGAAAAGAATACCATAGCTGGGCATGGTGGCACATGCCTTTAATCCCAGCACTCGGGAGGCAGAGGTAGGAGGATCACCATGAGTTCAAGGCTACCCTGAGACTACATAGTGAATTCCAGGTCAGCCTGGGCTAGAGTGAGACCCTACCTAGGCTTGGGGCAGGGAAAGAACACCACCATAATTATTTACTTCCAATGGGCATTTAAAGTTATTTGTACACAGGCTTAAAATATTAAGCTCATTTGATTAGAGTTCTATTTATTGGTTAGGATAAGAATTTAACTTGCCCACAAGGCAGCTTTGCCCAAGACATACACATAGCCTACATGAGAGTGCCTATCTGCCATGAGCAGGCATAGTCTAAAAATTAATAAATGAGTTTTTTTAATGATACAAGGTATAGTGTTATGTACTGTAATCATGCCTTTGCATAGGTCATGCTTTTTCTTGAACTTAATTTTAGGCATGAGAACTAGGAAAGAAATAACACTGTGTGGTGAGTTCTATATTACTACTTCAAGAGAGAAAATTCACATTATATGGTTAATGAAACTTTTACCTTCCTAAATTAGATCATTACACCCATGCTGATTTGGTGGATAAGGCATTGCAGCTCTTGAAGGAAAGAATAAGAAGAGGGGATGCTCTGGCATATTTTCTAAGAGGTCAACTATATTTTGAAGAGGTATTTTTCTGTCTATTTCCATTCCCCATAATTTTGTCAGTGAATCCTCATTGTTGTGGTTGTTAGATCATTGGAAGAGCACTTGTTTAGCATGGACAGAGTCCTGGATTCCATCCACAGCCCAAGGTAGATAGAGAGAATAGGGATATTAGAGGTATCAGATGCTCCCAGCAACCTTTCTATTAGTTTCAAGTAGGGAAATTCTGTCAAATCACATAGACTATGGTTTTGGCTCTAAGTGTGATACACAGCTAACAGAGTAAGCTATCTGAACATTCTTCACAAAGATCATTTATGTGAGTGATTTTGTTATAAAAATCCATGTTCACATACAAATTAAAAATATAATTTTAAAATATTTTTTCTCTCAACATTTACATCCTTTATTAAATATTTGCATATTAACAATAATTAAAGTGTCGGATTCTTTAGTTCCAAATGTATATGGTTGTATAGCATGAGGAAGCTAATTCCTTCTTTATCCACATTTTATGCTTGGGATAGCCTGGGAGACAGACCTAAGAAAATCTATGATTGCTACCATCTTAAATTCAATAACAGAGCTTCAATTCCTTACCACCCCAAAGGAAGATGTGAAAAGAGACTGTCCCCAATATCCCATGATCCATCGAGAATTGGACAGTTATTAATCTGTCTACTTTCTTGACAACTTCTTTTTCTGATACGTACTTGTTTTTCTTTTTTGGGGGGGGGTCTTTTTAAAATTAAGTATATACTTTATATGGTCACATCATGTGTTAGTACCATCATTTCCCTCCTCCTGTTTATTCCCCATGAGGTCGCGGGTTACACGTTGTGAGAGCAGCAGTTATTGGGGTGGGGGGAGCAATGCTTCTGGGTATGCCTTCCCAGCCTGTGGCTCTTACATTCTTTCTGCCCCCTCTTCCATAAAATTCCCTGAGCTGTGGTGGGTGTGTTTTAAGTCTACTACAGTGTCGAGCTCTCAGGAGCTTCTGGATTTCTGCTTTGGTCTGTGTTGAGTATCCTCTGGGTCTGTCTCATTCAACCTGGTGCACGTTGTCATGGCCAGCCTTTTTTTTTTTTTTTTTTTTTTTTTTTTTGGTTTTTCAAGGTAGGGTTTCACTCTGGCTGACCTGGAGTTAACTATGTAGTCTCAGGGTGGCCTCAAACTCACGGTGATCCTCCTACCTTTTTCCAAGTGCTGGGATTAAAGGCGTGCGCCACCACACCCGGCCCAACCTTTTGATATTGGTACCTTTATAAGTATTTGTTGAAACCTCAGCATGCATGTTTTCTCTTGAGACACCACAGTCCAATGGCTAAGAGTGTGGTGTCCAATATGGTTGTGTTGTTTGTTAACTGAGTATCTTTGGGCACAAATGATCTCTTTGTACTTCAGTATGATGTTAAATTAAAATCATAATAAAGTTAAATATTCTCTGGGTTCTATAGGGGTGGTATAAAGAAGCATTAGAACAGTTTGAAGAAATCAAAGAGAAAGATCATCAAGCAACTTACCAGCTAGGAGTGATGTATTATGATGGGCTCGGGACCATTTCAAATGCTGTAAGTAACTGTTCACGGTGTTTCAGATTTCATTGTCAAGCCATTCTTTGATCGAATTAAATTACTATATAATATCTCTATTTTACATCTTCACAACTACATTTCAGCATTTTAAGAATATTGGTATCATCTTTACATACGTCCATCCTCACCACAACTGCAGGCTAGCAGCTTGTCTTCAAAACCTAGCCAGACACTTACATAACCAGATTCAACTATCAAAAATAATGAGCCTCTAGGCCTGGCGTGGTGGCACACACCTTTAATCCCAGCACTCGGGAGGCAGAGGTAGGAGGTTCATCGTGAGTTCGAGGCCACCCTGAGATTACATAGTTAATTCCAGGTCATCCTGGGCCAGAGTGAGACCCTACCTCGAAAAACCAAAAAATAAAAAATAAAAAATAAATGAGCCTCTTTGTACTTAAACTTGAATTACCATCCCCAAAATGCTAGAGAAATGTGTATTTTTCCACTTATTTCCTCTTTGATATTAATAATGAATTAGGGCTCTTTTATCAGTCTCATTATTGGGACAAAATTCCCAACCCAAACAGCTTGAGGGAGGAGGGGCTTATTTCCTCTTAGAGTTCTGAGGGGCAGTTTCATTATGGCAGGCAGGGAAAACATGGCATGAGAAACAACTGGCTCATATCATCACAGAGAGAAGTAATTTGCATGAGCCAACCATGAACACACAGGGCACTGGACAAATAAACCTCAAGGTTTGCCCCCAGTGACATACCTCCTCTAGCAAAGGCTTACCTCTAAAAGGCTCCACAACTTTCCCAAATTGCCCCCATCTGGGGACCAAGTACTCAAAACACATGAGCCTATAGGAGACCATTAAAACCATCAGTTCCCTAAGGAATTGCTTGCATAGGGATTTGGCCTCTACATTTTTGTTCACAGGGTGAACAAATTTGGTGAAATACATATAAGTTGCAACTTTCTGTTCATTGCATTGGGACTGTTTGTCTTTTCTGAAAAATATAGTTTTAGCTGCACATAGTGGCGCATGCTTTAATCCCAGCCCTTAGGAGGCAGAGGTAGGAGGATCGCTGTGAGTTCGAGGCTATCCTGAGACTACATAGAGAATTCCAGGTCAGCCTAAGCTAGAGTGAGACCCTACCTCAAAAAAGCAAAAAAGAAAGAAAGAAAGAAAGAAAGAAAGAAAGAAAGAAAGAAAGAAGAAAGAAAGAAAGAAAGAAGGAAGGAAGGAAGGAAAGAAAGAAAAGGAAGAAATATATATGTATAGCTTTAGTACTGAATTATTTACTTTGTTGAGGGATAGGGAAGGACAGAATTCAGATTCCTTTTCTGAGCATGGTTCTCAGAATTATCAGTAAAATCTTTGACATGTTAAAATATTTCCTGGAAATATTATTGATGTTTTTTTCAAACCTGGTGATTTTAAATAAGAGTAGAATTCTGATACACTGCACAAATAATAAGGACTCTGTCACTCTAAATTTTGAGAGGACAGGTCAGAAATAGTGCCTGTGGGAAATTCAAAGAATCTTGGCTGAGGAATGACCTTGTCAGCTTGCCATGAGTTTTTGCAGTTGCACTATTTTGGTCTCTAAAGATCAATTTGAATTTTTCCCCCCACAGGGGAATATGCTCTGTAATTTTTGAATTATTTATTTACTTTATTATTAACTTCCATAATTATAGACAATAAACCATGATTATTCACCCACACACACTTTCCCCTTCATAACTTCACTCTCCATCATATCACCACCCAATCAATCAGGCTGTCTTTTATTTTGATATTATCATCTTTTCCTCCTACTACACGGGTCTTGTGTAGATAATGACAGGTACTGTGAAGTCATAGATATCCAGGCCACTTTGTGGATCAAGTGATGACTGTGTGTATGTGAATTTTTTTCTCATTGCACAAAATACTTCTTATGCTGTGAAGTAAAAATTTGAAATTTATTTTGTATTTTTTCAAAGATATTTAGAAATATATATCTCTGTACTCACAAGCAAAGATGGCCTATCCATATTGGTCTATTAATAATTCCAAAATGTGAAAAGCACAAAGGCTTTCCAATCTTAGCTTCATCATTGATTTCAAATCTTGGCTTCACAACTTGCAATATTGTCTGTGAACATTACTTAATATTTTTTGTGCTTTGTTTCATCATTTGTAAAATTAGGATAAATAAACCTAACTTGGAGATATGTCTGCCATTTTCCCCTTCTTCAGTTATCAAAGTCATGGCTAACTTTGATAATTGATCATGACTCACAATCCAGCTGAGTCTATACCAACCATTACAAATTTTAGCACTTTGAGATATTCGCAATTCAATCATTGGAGTTGACATATAAAATAAAACTAATGAGTCTAACTCACATAGTTAACAAGACTGAATGATGGCTTGTAAAAACGCCTAAAACAGGGCACATGAAATATTCAATAATTGTCCTTTCTCCCTTTATCTTGTATAAAGCTAAAGCTATTGGTAGGTCCTATGCTTTAGATTCCTAAGAATTTTTATCTTTTTGTTTGTTTGTTTGTTTTTTTGAGGTAGGGTCTCACTCTAGCCCAGGCTGACCTGGGATTCACTATGGAGTCTGAGGGTGGCCTTGAACTCACGGTGATCCTCCTACCTCTGCCTCCAGAGTGCTGGGATTAAAGGTGTGTGCCACCACACCCGGCTTCTTTTTATCTTTTATGTTTTATAATTGTAGCATCTAATAATAAAATGAATGATAGAAAAGAGAAATATTTGAAGATCTCTCTCTCTCTTTCTCTCTCTCTCTCTCTCTCTCTCTCTCTGTGTGTGTGTGTGTGTGTGTGTGTGTGTTAGTTTAGTAGCATCTAGGATTCATGACTGCAATGCTCTTCCTCCAAAATAAACCTAGCTGACCACAGATATTCAGCAAATATTTTCTTCCATTCTGTGGGTAATCTACTGGCTCTGCTATTGTATATTTGTCTGTTAAGAAAGTTTTTAGCTTCATAAGATCCCATTGGTTGAGTGATCGTTTAAGATCCTGTGCTACTAGGGTTTTGTTCAGGAAGTCTTTTCCCATTCTTATATCATGGAAAATTCTTCCTATATTTTCTTCCAGTAGTATCCGAGTTTCTGGTCTTATATTGAATTCTTTGATCCATTTGGACTTGATTGCTGTGCATGGTGAGATGTGTGGTTCAAGTTTCAATTTCCTGAATATGGTTATCCAGTTTGTCCAGCACCATTTGTTGAAGATACTGTCTATTCTCCAGCCTATATTGTTAGGGCCTTTGTCAAATATCAAGTAGCTGTAGTTACTTGACCCAAAGTCTGATCCTTGATTCTGTTCCATTGGTCTATACTCCTGTTTTTATGCCAGTACCATGCTGTTTCTATTACTATGCCTTGGTAATATAGTTTTAGATCAGGTATGGTGATGCCTCCAGAGGTATTTCTTTCGTTGAGGATATGCTTGGATATCCAAAGCCTTCTGCTTTTCTGTATGCACTCTGAGATCATTTTTTCTATCTTTGGAATTTTGATTGGTATTGCATTAAATCTGTATATTGCCTTTGGTAGGATTGCCATTTTCACAATGTTAATTCTGCCTATCCAGGAGCATGGGAAGTCTTTCCATTTTCTCAAGTCCTCCTCAATTTCTTTTTTAAGTGTTTTTATGTTTTCATTATATAGATCTTTCACTTCCTTGGTTAATGTTATTCCAAGATATTTTTTGTTGTTGTTGCTATTGAAAATGGGACAATGTCACTTATTTCTTTCTCTGTATCTTTGTCTTTTGCATATAGAAAGGCTACTGATTTTTGTGCATTGATTTTGTATCCTGCTACTTTACTGAAGGAGTTAATCACCTTTAAAAGTTTTGGGATGGAGGCTCTCAGGTCTCTTAGGTATAGAATCATGTCATTTGTGAATAGAGATAACTTAACTTCTTCCTTTCCAAATTGTATCCCTTTTATTTCTTTCTCCTGTCTTATTGCTTGAGCTAGGACTTCCAGTACTATAGTGAATAGCAGAGGTGAGAGTGGACACCCCTGTGTTGTTCCTCATCTTAATGGGAATTCCTCCAGTCTCTCTCCATTAAGTACTATTTTGGTTTTAGAAGCTTTATATATAGCCTTTATTATGTTCTGATATAAGCTGACCATGCCAATTCTCTCCAATGTTTTGATCATGAAGTGATGTTGTATTTTGTCAAAGGCCTTTTCTGCATCTATCGAAATGATCATGTGTTTTTTGTTTTTAACCTTGTGTGCTAGTTTGATTCAGGTGTCCTCCATAAGCTTTGGTGTTCTGAATGCTAGGTTCCCAGCTAATGGAGATTTGGGAATTAATGCCTCATGGAGGCAGTGTATTGTTGGGGGTGGGCTTATTGGTGTTATAGGCAGTTTCCCCTTGCCAGTGTTTGGCACACTCTCCTGTTGCTATTGTCCACTTTGTGTTGGCTAGGGGGTGATGTCCACCCTTTTCTCATGACATTGTTTCCCCCTGCCATCGTGGAGCTTCCCCTTGAGCCTGTAAGCCAAGATAAACCTTTTTTTCCTAGAAGCTGTTCTTGGTTGGGTGATTTCTACCAGCAATGCAAACCTGACTGCAACACCTTGTTTATATGCTGTATTACACTGACAGATTTCCGTATGTTAAACCACCCCTGTGTTCCTGGGATGAAGCCTACTTGATCAAGGTGGATAATGCTTGATGTGCTTTGAATTCGGTTTGTGAGGATTTTGTTCAGGATCTTTGCATCTAAATTCATCAGGGAAATATGCCTATAGTTTTCTTTTCTTGTGGCATCTCTGCCTGTTGATTTTCTGTTTGGATGATCTATCACTGACAATGGAGTATTGAAGTCTCCAACTATGATGGTGTTGGTGGTTATTTCTGTTTTATTGTCAAGTAGGTTTTGTTTCATGAACTGTGGTGCCCCTGTGTTTGGTGCATAAAGATTATTGTGATATCCTCTTGATGGATCGTTCCCTTGATAAGTAGGAAGTGGCCTTCCTTGTCTTTTTTGATTACTTTTGGTTTGAACTCTATTTTATCTGATATGAGTATAGTTATGCCTGCTTGTTTTTTATTCCCATTTGCTTGGAATATCCACCCTTTCACCCTGAGGAGGTGTCTGTCTTTGGTGGTGAGGTGGGTTCCTTAAAAACAACAGATTGAGGGGTCTAATTTTCTGATCCACCCTGTTAGCTTGTGTCTCTTGATGGGTGCATAAAGGCCATTAATATTTAGGGTAATGACTGTGAGATTTGATTTGATCCCTGCCATATTGTGTTGGTTTATGTGGTTTGGTGTTTTCATGGACTTTGAAGTTTTTTGTGCCTTCTCTGAGTTTGGTTATTGTTATCTGCTTCTTGTAGGTACTTGAGGTTGGTTATTTGATTCTTCTGCAAGGAGAATTTCCTGAAATACTCTCTGTAGGTTTGCTTTTGTATTCATATAGTTGTAAAGCTGAGTTTTGTCATGGAAAGTTTTCTTTCACCATCTATTATGAGGGATACTTTTGCTGGGTAGAATAGATTGGGTTGGAAGCCATAGGTTCTTAGACTTTGCAGTGCATCAGCCTTGGAGGATATGATAGAAATGTCAATTAGTATTGATTGAGAAAGACTATTAGCCAGGCATGGTTGTGCATTCCTGTAATCCCAGCATTCAGGAAGCAGAGGTAAGGAGGCTTGCCATGAGTTCAAGGCCATGCTGAGACTACAAAGTGAATTCCAGGTCAGCCTGGGCTACAGCAAGAACCTACCTTGAAAAACAAAAAACAAAAAACAAAAGAGAGAGAGAGAGAGAGAGAGAGAGAGAGAGAGAGACAGAGAAAAGACTACTAATGTACTTAAGTGTTATGATTAAGATAGATGTAGGTGTTAGACACAAAGGTGTGGTCACAGAAGTTTTATATGAACGGCTAACACAAGCTGAACTTTACTGATCAGAGAGCATGAAGGAAGAAATGTTTAGACAGAAGACAGCAGGAGGTAAGTAATGGTATATAGATAGAGGAACATGAGGGGAGGAATGGTATTTAGACCAAGGAGGAGCATTGAGGGAAGAATGGTATGTAGACAGAGAAGGAGCATGAGGGGAGGAATGATATTTAGACAGAGGAGGAGCATGAATGGAGGAATGGTATTTAGACAGAGGATGCAACATGAGCAAAATTGGGAAATTTTTATAAGTATCAGATATTTTACTTTTCCAGCCATGTCAGTAACCCTGCCCGAAGTAATCATGGGGAATATTAGTAGCCAACAGTTGTCCTGTAGCTGTGCTGGAGATAACTAGGCAGCTTGGCATGTGAAAGGCATATTTAGGGTCCTGGTCTCAAACAGTTCTGTCAGTATCTATGGATAGACTCTTGAGTCTTTTGCCACTTAATCCTTCCAACCATTATAGCCTACGAGATATACACACATACACAATACACACACACACACAAATCACTGAAGTGAAAGGCTTTGGGTTATTTCAGTAGTAGAACTCTGGGCTAGTATGTGTGAGGTCTTGGTTCCATTCTCATCACTGTAAAAATAAGTAAAATAAAATAAGGTCAGAAATGTAAATTGCTCTGCTAGTTTTATGAATCTTATATGGTCTTCAGATAATAAAGTAGCCTTTAGGGGATAATATTAAATTCATTCTGTGAAACATTTAAATAAGACTATTCACCAGCAAGATGAATAGTTGAAAACTATAAGATTTTATAATCAAGCAGTGAAGTATTTAAGTATAACATTTAAATATCAGGCAAAAAATTAGTCTCAAGTAATTCACTGTATCTGTATTTGACTTATTAAATAATATTGTTTATAAATGCAGGATAAGACTAATTATCATGCTTATTTTATTCATGTAATTTTCTCAGTATGCTAGAATTTCAAGAACTTATTGTTTTGTATCAAAATTAGGTTGTTATAAAACCCAATGTACCTTTAAAAAACATAATCAACAAGTCTCAGTCTTTTCAGATATTCGTTGTGTGAGCATCTATGGTATTTATCAGTATTGCAATGAATTAGTGGCTTAAAACACTAATTGGGAATTAGAACAGCAGAAGAGAACTAGGAGGGAAACTATGAGGTATTATTATTCCTTTATGAAATAAGCTCAGACACACTTGCCATGAAACTTCCAATGTCTTTCTCTCTCTTCCTCTTCCCCTAAAATGCAAAATTATTTCAAAATGTTGGTTTTATCTTTATTTTTGTTTTCAGACTCAGTCATCCCCTATGTACATTTAAATAGTATCAAGGCTGAACCATCATACAAATTACAGCTTTATTTAACATGAACTTTAGAAATACATGCTCAGAAAATTGTAGTAATGGTAGGGTAATATTCACACTTTTCTTTCTCTATGTCGTAATACTTAGCTAGCATGAGGACTTTAAAAGAGCTATTTGTAGTGGGTATAATGAAGGATATATATTTGATTTTACAATAATGTTATTATTTTAAATATTTTATTATTTCTTTGAGAGGGAGAGAGAATGGGTATGCCAGGGTCTGTAGCCACTGAAAACGAACTCCAGATGCATGTGCCACCATGTGCATCTGCCTGATGTGGGTACTGGGAAATTCCTTGTATCCTTAGGCTTTGCAGGCAAGTGCCTTTAACCACTAAGCCATCTCTCCAGCCTATTATTATTTCTTTGAAAGCTGTGTGAAGGCTTGTTTCTGATGGATTTTGAAGGGAGATCTTTTGTTAGTGATTAGAAATTTTTTAAATATTTTTTTAATTTTTATTTATTTATTTGAGAGTGATAGAGAGAGAAAGAGGGAGAGAGAGAGAGTGCTCCAGGGCCTCCAGCCACTGCAAACGAACTCCAGATGTGTGCACCCCCTTGTTGTGTATCTGGCTAACATGGGTCCTGGGGAATTGAGCCTCGAAACGGGGTCCTTAGGCTTCACAGGTAAGGGCTTAACTGCTATGCCATCTCTCCAGCCCTGGTTAGAATGTTTTTATGATTTCCTCGTGACTATGTAGATGCCATGTGAAGGTTAGCATTTTGGATAAACATTATTACTAAGCTCACTTAGTGAAGATATTCCTGAACAGAAGAAAGTATTTGTTAAGAGCTTATGAGTATACCCTAAGAACTATGAAAGAAGAAACTTTGGTAATTTCTTTTTCTTTTTTTTTTTAACTCCAGATGCATATACCACTTCATGAATCTTGCTTTATTTATTTATTTATTTATTTATTTATTTATTTAAGAGAGTCAGAGAGAAAGAGGGAGAGAGAGAAGGAGAGAGAGAGAATGGGCGTGCCAGGGCCTCTAGCCACTGCAAACGAACTCCACACGCATGCGCCCCCTTGTGCATCTGGCTAACTCGGGTCCTGGGGAATCGAACCTGAGTCCTTTGGCTTTGCAGGCAAATGCCTTAACCACATCTCTCCAGCCCAATAATTTCTAATTAATGTTATAAACTGTTGATTCAGAACAAAGAGGTACAAGGAAGGAAGCAGGAGAATAAAAAAGAAATACATGTTCAGACTTCCTTTCTGGAAAGTATAAAGTTTTCTTATATTGCATAGCTCCTGGGAATGCCTGCTCAGCAGTTGTGCTGTCATACACTCTTCCCTTCCTTATCTTCAGCCCCCAAAATGCAGATCAAGAATACCCATTATGCATAGGTTTGTGATCTGACACATTGTGTTAAACACGGACATTATATAGTATTGGAAAAAAAATTCAATTTAAGTAAAACTAAAAACTGGGTTTTTTTGGTTTGTTCTTTTCCTTTGTGGAAGGAAAAAGGAGTGGAATATATGAAAAAAATTCTTGACTCTCCATGTCCCAAATCGAGACACTTAAAGTTTGCTGCTGCTTACAACCTTGGAAGAGCTTACTATGAAGGGAAAGGCGTTAAACGATCTGATGAAGAAGCTGAAAGGTAACCTCGCTTGAAAAGGGGGTTTGTTGCTGAAATGCTGAAACCAAGATTAAATTGCCTTGCTTTCTCTTTCAGACTATGGCTTTTTGCTGCAGACAATGGAAACCCAAAAGCGAGTGTGAAGGCTCAAAGCATTCTAGGATTATACTATTCAACAAAAGAACCCAAAGAGTTAGCAAAGGTAACAACAGTTCCCTCCCCTCCTCTTCATACAAACACACACACATTTACTTCTTGTGTGCTAGGATCAAACCTCAGGCCTTGTGTGTGCTAGGCAAGCACTCTAGTGCTGATCTGCATCCTCAGCCCTCCTCTTTTTAATTCTGGCATTATAATTAAATATATGCTTCACTCTTTCTTTTTTGAGAAGACAGTGGGGAATCAATGAATGGTCTTAGTATCTCATATATTTCATTAAAAATGTAAAGAACATGTATACTTTGGGGTCTTGTGTTAGACTCTGTTGCTGTGACAAACACCTGAGGAGGAAAGATGTTTTTGGCTTAAAGTTTATGTCCAGTAGCTCCATTGCTGCAGGCCTGTAGAGAAGCAGGACGTTATGGTAGCAATAGTACGTGGTTGAGCAAGGTTGCTCTCCTCATGGTGGCCAGGAAGCAGAAATAGAGAGAATGCTTGCATTAGTGGGCCTCCTCCAGCTTCCCCTGCCATTCAATCCTTGTCCCCAGTCTATCAAACGAATGGTGTGTTCCACTCAAGTACATCTTCCCTCCTTAATCTTTGGTATCTGCTCCAGACACACTCAAAAGTATTATTATCATAGCATGTCTCAATTCAATGAAGTTGACAGTCAAGATTAACCATCTGAAGATCTCAAGGCTTATTCCATACCTTGTACTGATGTATGGAAGTTGCCTTCCTGCCTGAACCAAGGGAGACCAAGGATGTGAAAGTATTTTATATACCAGAAAAACTTATGAAGTCAAACAGTGTAAAAACCAAAAGAAAGACAATATCCGTGAAATCGTGGTCAAATTCTTTTTTTAAGCATTTGATGAAGAAATAATAAGTGACACTGATAAGTAAAATATACTAAGAATTAAAAGTTAATGACATTATATTTCTGTGAACATATAATCTTATCATGGTTGACTGGGAGATTTTCCAAGAAGTCCCACAGGGAAAAAGACTTATAAGACTAAGTCCTACTTGTTAGAGGAAAGTTAGTGGCAAATAATAAGTGGTAGATAAGGGCTAAGACTGTCTTCAAATAACTGAGCAGCCACTGGAAATAATTGTTTAAACAAAGTTCAATTTTATGGTAGTTGAGTACAGGGCTTCACTGTCTTTGATCTTGGCAGCCTCCATCTCTGAGATCTACTTGGTGCTCTGCTATGGATTGAATGTGAAATGTCCCCTATGTACTCAGTATTTCAACAGCTGGTCCTCAGCTGTTGGAACTGTTTTTTTTGTTTTGTTTTGTTTTTTTTTTTGGAAGGTTGTGGAACCTATAGAAGGAACCAGAGGAAAGGGATTTGAGGTTTTATAGCTTAGTCTTACTTCCTGTCTGCCCTGTGGAGGAAATGTAACCAGCCACTTCATACTCCTGCTGCCATTGCTTACTAACCATAATAGACTTCTTAAACTGTGTGCCAAAATAAGGCTTGTTTCCTTGAGTTGCTTCTTAGCAGGACTTGATCACAGCAACAAGAAACTAGTACAGGGCTGGAGAAATGGCTTAGCGGTTAAGTGCTTGCCTGTGAAGCCTAAGGACCCCGGTTTGAGGCTCGATTCTCCAGGACCCATGTTAGCCAGATGCACAAGGGGGCGCACTCGTCTGGAGTTCGTTTGTAGTGGCTGGAAGCCCTGGTGCGCCCATTCTCTCTCTCTCTCTCTCTCTCTCTCTCTCTCTCTCTCTCTCTCTCTCTGCCTTTTTCTGTCTCTGTCACTCTCAAATAAATAAATAAAAATGAAACAAAAAAAATTTAGAGAAAAAAAAATAGAAACTAGTACAAGCTCTAAGCTTGTCTTCAGCATCAGCAGGAGTTTCCTGCCGACTGTGCCTCCTTACAGAAGTGCCTCAGAGACTTTCTCAGCATACCTCTTCTATCTTTACTCTGGCAAATTTGGAAGTTCTGAAGTCCAGCACAGCTGATGCTTCTCTGCCAAGTATGCCGTGCTCAATATGTGGGCAGACATGAGGGACTCATCTCTGCACTTCTTCAGGCACTCACCACTAAGCGGAACCACACTCAAGGAGCAATTCCTGTAGGACTACTTCCTGGAGATGGTTGTATAATCTTATAATTGTTTTCTTTCCTCTCGATGTAATTTCCTCTCGATGACATTATGCTTCCTTAGGCATTTTACTGGCATTCAGAAGCTTGTGGTAATGGAAATCTGGAGTCCCAGGGTGCGCTTGGTATCATGTACTTTCACGGACAAGGCATCCGCCAGGACACCCAAGCTGCCCTACATTGCTTGCGAGAAGCAGCAGAGCGTGGAAATGTCTATGCACAAGGGAATCTTGTGGAGTATTACTACAAGATGAAATTCTTTACGAAGTGTGTTGCATTTTCCAAAAGGTGATTGTTGTAGTTTGTTTCATATGGGGCTGCATCCTTGAGGGGAGGGGTACTGTGTCCTCACAAGTCACCCAAAGGCTTTGTACAGCCTCCTATCCAGGTACGTAGTCCTATTTGTGAAGGAGGGACCCTCATGACCAAATCATCTCTTAAAGGCTCCATGTCTCAATATTGTCACATTGACAACACATGAATTTTTCAGGGGACATATGCAAATGACAGTACGATTTGAATAACAAGATGATGGAGGTATTTATATGTGTACTGGATGTCCTGTGCATAGCGCAGTTCTGTCTGACAGAACTTTTATTTTGGAATGATGGTGACTGAGCACCTGAAATGTTACAGTGCATCTTAAGACACAACTTTTGTGTTTTTCTTTTTTCAGATGATCTCTCATGTAGTCCAGGTTGGCCTCAAACTCATTATGTAACAGAGGATGACCTTAAATTTATTTTCCTGGCTCCCTCTCCTGAGTATTGAGATTATAGGCTCTTGCCACTATGCCTGGCCTTACATAGCACTAGGAACCTAGGGTTTCATGCATGTTAGGCAAGCACTCTACCAACTGGGCTACATCTCCAGCCCTTAATTTTGAAATTTGATATAATTTTATTTAAAGAGCTAGGATGGCTAGTGATTACTGTGTTGGAGAGCACAATTCTGTGACATTCATCTTCATGATTTTAATGCTATTAATTCAAGCAAGTTTAACTTTATAAAACATCAACTTTATTTGTAAGAATAAAATATTTTTATAACAGATAGAAAATGTATATAAAATACATTTTTATATTTTATATATACTTTTTTTTGAGGTAGGGTCTCACTCTAGCCCAGGCTGACCTGGAATTCACTACGTAGTCTCAGGGTGGCTTCCAACTCACCGCGATCCTCTACCTCTGCCTCCCGAGTGCTGGGATTAAAGGTGTGCGCCACCCATGCCTGGCTTAGAAATGTCTATTATGTTTTAATTTCTCTCTGTATTCCTCAGTCATGAGATCTATTAGTGCAGAATCAAAATATACCTTCATGATTGTCAGGTGATACTAGTTCAAATATTTATGCTCACATCTTATAAACCATATGTCTCATAGTTTCCCACACTTATTACATAGCAGTATCTCAGGAATACCAGATCTGAATGATCTCATCAGACTATGGGTCTGCTGAAGTTTTTAGTCAGCGATCCAGAAAAGAGAAAGGCAGGAGGGAGCTGCTCTTCCTCTTCTTTCCCCAATATGTTAGCTTCTAGGCAGCAGGCCACTGAAAGGAGTAACCTCCAATTTCCCCAATGTCCACCCTGGTTAAAACTAAGACTTTGAATAGATCTTTAAAATTTTCAGAGATTTCCATTATTTTCCATATTCATATTCTCCCTAATAGTGGTTAAGATGGATTTGACAAAAAAAATCTCATTTTCACATAATTCTCCATATTTGTACCTGGATTACAGAGGCTGACTTATTTTTTATTGCCCAAGTTTTTACAATAGCTATGCTATTTTCTTAAAGTGTTAAAGTGGCCCTATTTACTACTATCCAGATTGAAAGTTGATGTTTCAATGTCTAACCCAAAGGAATATAGAACTCCTTTCTCCCATTCAGTTTTCGCTATGGTGTTAAGCTTAAAATATTAATATCCCTAGAACAACCTGTTTTCTAATGGCTAAGTCCAGTGTGTTTCCACAGTGAAGCTGCAAACTAACCTGCCAGTTCATCTTTCCCTGTAGTTGTGGATTACTTTACATTAACACTTTACCACACGGCAAACTTACTTCTCAAAGGGGTTACAGACATCACTTTGAGCATAAAATTTACATATTTTGCTTTGTGAAAATGTAAACCCATAACTTAGTCCTTAAATTTTCACAATTTAACATCTCCTCAGGATTGCTGACTATGATGAGATCCACGATGTCCTCATGATCTCCCAGATCACAGATTGTCTCCCAGAGTTCATCAGCAGAGGCATGGCAATGGCAGCCTTCTACCATGCGCGGTGTCTTCAGCTTGGTTTAGGCATCACAAAAGATGAAACAACAGCTAAATTATATTATTCTAAAGTAAGCTTTGGAACAAATACAAATTTACCTAAATAGGAGTGGCTGGGGTTTTCCATGAGAACTGAACAGCTTAGTGGCTGTTGTTTTTTCCTAATCATTGTGCATCAAACTACAGGGAGGGGTAGGCTATGCACACTGTACTCAATTCTGAAAAATTCAGTTTTAAATTATGAATTTTACTGTATGAACGTGTTGCATGTTGGTCATATTCCCATCCGGTTACACTCATATCCCCTCTCCCTGGCCCCATTCCATTGAGGGCCCTCCCAGTAGAGTTGTTACTCACTGTGGGATCATGAATGCATCAGTCAGTCTCGGTGGGGGAGGGGACAGTGCCTCCCAGTACTCCTTCCCACCCTATGGCTCTTACAATCTTCTTGTCCTCTCTTCCTCAATGTTCCCTGAGTCTTGGCTGATGTGTTATAAAAAACTACTTCAGTATTAAGCTCTCTGCAACCTCTGAATTTCTGCTTTGATGAGTTTTGAGTGTCCTCAGTGTCCATCTCCATCTCCCTGGAGTTGGTTGTCAGGCCAGCAGTGAAAGCAACACTCATGTTTAAATTGCCACTTCTGTCTCCTGGCAGATGTGATAGAGGTGACTCATCTCGTGCCAGGCTGTTGGATATTTTGTAGTACTGATTGATACTGGTCCTCCCTAGCATTTGTTGGCATCTTTATAATTAGTATGATTTAGCTCTGATGATAAAATGTCCTATTTTGATGCAAATTTTTTTCTTCAAATCTGTTTTCCTAGCACCAAGACCTTAAGACAAAAAAGGTCATGTTTTCACCCAGAAATCATGAAAACCTATTGTTATACATATACATATGTGTAATATATTATGTAAAAAATATATATAGTCTACATTAATTAAATGTAGAATTTGGGGGGTTCTTAAAAATGAGGTCTGAGGGCTGGAGAGATGGCTTAGCAGTTAAGCGCTTGCCTGTGAAGCCTAAGGACCCCGGTTCGAGGCTCGATTCCCCAGGACCCATGTTAGCCAGATGCACGAGGGGGTGCACGTGTCTGGAGGTCATTTGCAGTGGCCAGAAGCCCTGGCGTGCCCATTCTCTCTCTCTCTCTCTCCTTCTCTGTCTGTCACTCTCAAATAAATAAATAATAAACAACAAAAAAAATTAAAAAAATAAAAATAAAAATAAAAATGAGGTCTGAAAAGATAGCTCATTCCTTAAAGTGCTTGCTGTGTAGAACCTGAGTTTGATCCCCAGAACTCATGTAAGAAATGCTGAGTGCAGTTTTTCACACTTGTAATCATAGCACTGAGGAGGCAGAGACAGGAGGATACCTGGGGCTTGCTGGCCAGCAATTCTAGATTTTGGCCAGCTCCAGACCAGAAAGACCCTACCTGGATGACATTCCTGAGAAACACCTGAATTTGCCCTCTGGGCTCCACATGCATGTGCACATAATGTACACTGCCCCTGCCCTATGCATACTCCCCCCCAAAAAAAATCCTTTAAGGAACATATATACTACACTTAAATGTTTTATAAATTTGAGGTTAATAAGTTACCATTTCATATTTTAATGCAAGTGATGAAAGTAACTGTTAGATGGATTTTTTGGGGGCGGGGTCATTGTGAATAGTAACTATAAGTACATTTTTCAAAAAGAAAAACTAGGTGTGTTTTAGGTCCATGACATTCATGAGCACAAATTAAATAATTATATCATAATTAACTGTATGTATATAATTTTTGGAGACAGGATATTGCTGTGTAGCCCAGGTTGGCCTGAAATTCCTGCTAATCCTGGTGCCTCAGCTTTCTAAGTTCTGGAATTCCAGGCTGGTGACACCACGCCCAGCAGCATTACAAGAAACTATGCCATGTAGGAACAAGACAAGAAACAATATCATAAGTCGGCAGTCTGATATTACAGAACTTGTTCCTGAACTTGTTTGCATATTAAAATCACCTGGAAAAATTCATCTGGGAATGCCACATTCCAAGGCTTATTTAGAATTAAATTAGACTCTGGGAGTGGGATACTACCATACCTGTTGCAGCTACCTTCTTGTTGATGGGACAAAACACTCAACTACAAGTAGCTGATGGGTGCAAGGGATTTATTTTGGCTTATAGTTTTTGAGGGGAAACTTCATGATGGTGGGGGAAAGGATGGTGTGATCAGAGGCTGGACGTCACCTCCTTGCTACAGCAGGTGAAAAACAGCAGCAGAAGAGTGTGTTGAGCTCTGGCAAGGGGGAGCTGGATATACTACCTCTAGCCTGCCCCCAACAACACACCTTCTCCAGCAAGACTTCACCTCCCAAATTACCATCAACTGGGAACCAAGCATTCAAAACACAGGAGTTTTTAGGGGGACATCTAATTCAAACCACCATAATCCCTAAGAGAGTCTAATGCTCAGACAAGTTTGAGAACCCTAAATTATTTTGTATGAAATTTAAAACTGCAAAGTGTCAAACCCATATTTGCACATAAATATAATAATCTAGTTCACGACTAAATACAACTGACTTTGGCACATTTACAACCTCACCATCCTACTGTTGTAATGAATGTGAACAAGGTAATCTTTTTTAACTTCCTAAAAGTTTAAATGCTTTCTGCATGACACCAATTTGCAATGAGTGTGTTTTAGGAAAAGGCAAGGCAGTAAGATCACAGACCCAAGGCCAGGAGACTCATCCAGGTCTCCGCCTGCTAACAGGCTAAGAGCCTTTGCTAATAACTTTCCCCCTCTTACACATTCTTCTATACAGTAAATGGAGGGAAACTTCAGCTTAATGCAAGGTAGAATCTTCTAATGTAATGTTTAGAAAACAAATACAAAAGCTTTCTTCAGCCAGGCGTGGTGGTGTACACACACTTGGGAGGCAGAGGTAAGAGGATTGCCATGAGTTGGGAGGCCACCCTGAGGCTATATAGTGAATTCCAGGTTAGCCTGAGCTACAGTGAGACCCTACCTCCAAAAACCAAAAAAAAAGAAAAAAAGAAAAAAAAAAAAAGGCTTTCTTCTTCATAAGGTAATGACATCCCACCAGTAGCAACTAAACAAATACATTGTCCTCGGTGCTAAAGAGACAACTTCGGCTCAGAAAGGGGTTTGTATTGAATAACTGCAGATGATCTGCCAGCACTTTTATAAATCATGCACTCATCATTACTTACTTTAGGCATAATAGAACTATATATTTTAAAATAAAATTACTATACATTCTGCTGTTCACATGATGATACAGTAACAAGCTTGAGAACAAATTTTAATGCTTCCTATTTCAATTATTTTTTGAGTTAATTCTGAATATACAGTGTTTCTATCAATACTTAAACTCCTTTTATTCTTGTCCTTGATAAAGTTTTACCTCTTTCAAAGAATAACATGGTTATTTTGAGTTTGATCTATTTCACATATGTTAATGCTTCCTTATTTCTAGTAGGAAATCAAAATTCCTTTGAGGTGCTAGAGAGATAACTCAGTGGTTAAAGGCACTTGCTAGCAAAGTCTGATGGCCTGAGTTCAGTTCCTTAGGACCCATGTAAAACCAGATGCACAAAAGTAGTGCATGTATCTAGAGTTCATTTGCAGTGGCACTAAGCCCTGGCATGCCCATTTTCATTCATATTTTCTCTCTCAGCAAATAAATAAAAAAATTAAAGAAACAAATTCCTTTGAGAACTAATGGTAATTCAGAGATAGAGGCTTGCTTAACATGTTCAAAGCCCTAGCTTCAATCCTCAGCACCATGTACAAAAGAAATTCCATTTAAATGCACTGTACTTTACTATTCTTTAAAAAAAATTATTTATGTGTGAGTGAGAGAGAGGAAAGGAGAAGTAGAAGATGAAGAAGCAGTAGTATATGGGCATGCCAGGACCACTGCAAATGAACAAATGAACTCCAGACACATGTGTCACTTTGTGCATCTGGTTTTATGTAGTACAAGAATTAACACCAGGCCAACAAGCTTTCCAAGCAAGTGCCTTAACGATTGTGGCATCTCTCTAGCCCTGTACTTTACTGTTCTTAAAAGCAGATTTTAGGGCTACAGAGATTGCTCAGTAGTTAAGGAGCTTGCCTGCAAAGCCTAACAACCCAGGTTCGATTCCCCAGAACCTACGTAAAACCAGATGCACAAAGTGGAGCATGCAACTGGAGTTTGTTTGCAGTGGCTAGAGGTCCTGGTGCACCTAATCTGTTTCTCTTCTCTCTAAACTTGCAGACAAATGAAAAAAAAATTTTTTTAAACAGATTTTATATTAGAATACCCAAATAATGAGTCTATATCTAAATACCTGATTCTTCTTTTGGATTTTCAGGCTTGTCGTCTGAACCCTACATTAGCAGAGGAACTGCACTCCTTACTTATTCATCAGAGAATTTAGACCACAATGCATTCCAACAAAGACCATCACTCCTAACATCATGCAATGTATGTTTAGCCAGCTATGCCTATTATATTCATTGTATCCAATTACATTATTTGGGGTAATTTCACAAATGGTATGTTAACTTTCAATCTTCAATTTGCAATCTGTGATTTTTACAACTAAAACCTATCCACAAGATTAAATCTGGCACCATTCCATGAAGCATCTTTTTGCTTTCCTAAATGCAGTGTCAGAAATGACTTACCACAGACTGAGCTTAATAAGTTCCTGAATACAAGTGCTGCCAACTTACTTACAAACATCATTTGAAAGTTTAATTCTTTAAATTTTCTTTGGCTTCTACATAGTTTGTGAATTTTGATTAACATATTGTTATTTTTTTTTTGTTTCAGTCACCTAAAAATGTTCACAAAATTAAATGGGTGCCAAAGAAATTTATATAATTAGAATATCTAATGGTTTCTGAAAAATGTATATAGTGTATCTACAAGTTTCTATAAATAATTAGCTAATTTGTTAAAGGCTTTAAAATATGGGCTTAAGACATTATTTAGAATTTTGTACCTTCAAATTTTCCCTCAACATACCCATAGTAAATAGTCATAAGATTAGTTGAAGCAAAATGTTACTTTTTTTTTCTTTGTGAACTCATTTTCTGCATTTAAAAACTCTTAGAAACATTTCAGTGCAAGATAAAATATGAAAAAATTTCACTGAAATCATTCACAGTGCAAGAACATCATCTAATACATGCTTTGTAAGTCAACCTGACAAAGTTCATTTACAAAGGATTTAAATTTTTTTAGGTTAGTACACAAAGTAATGACTTCATCATGGCATCTTCACAGTCATTTACTTATTTGTCTCTTCCCTACTGACCTCCTCTGTGCTCCCTGCCCTACAGCTGGTGGCCTTTTTCCAGTTTGCCCCTTTTGCTTTACCATATCAATCTCATTACCGTATTTCTCATCTCCCTTATGATCTTTTCCTCTGTGATACTTTTCTAGTTTTATAACCTACATTTCTGTAGTGGCTGAACAAGTTTTCCTCTTTCCCTACATCCTCACCAGCATTTGTAATTTGTTTTAAATCTAGGTTCCAACTTGAGGGTCTGAAACCACCTGAGTTTGACTGCCTAGAATCCACATAAAAAGCTGCACATGTGCATGCCCATATGTAAACAGTTTGTGAGGCTGGAGGCCACAGAATTCCTGTGGCTCACTGACTGATATGGCAGCTATGGGGTGAGGAGAAACTCTGTTAAGGAAGTGCATGGATGAGCAACAAAGAAGGGCATCAAAAGTTCTCCTGTACCCTCTGCATGTGCACAGAGCCTGTATATCTACACACACGTATATACCACACCACATGTACTCTACACACACACACACACACACACACACACATGCTCTCACATATGCCAAAACAAAACAAACAAACAAAAAAACAAAAAAAAACAACAACAGGTCTCGATCTGGGTTTGGTGGTGGCATGTCTATAATTCCAGCATATGGGAGACGGGGACAGGAGAATCAGGACCTCAAGGCAAACCCCTGCAACATACTGAGTTCAAGGCTAGCCTGGGCTTATATATAACACCCTGTCTTAAAACAAACATAAAAATACTACAGGACTCAACTGGGTATGGTGGTATGCACCTTTAATATCAGCTACTTCAGAGCTGAGAAAGGAGGACCATAAACTCAGGGCCAGCCTGAGCAGTGAAGCAAGACCCTGTCTCAAAATATATTTTAAAAATGTGAAAGTGATGGTCATGTAGCAAAATCCTTGCCTAGCATACAGAAAGCAGTACAGGAAAAGTAAAGCAAGTCTCAGGGGTGGGGTTGTAGCTCAGGGTTAGAAAACTTACCTCACTTATACGAGGTCCTGGGTTTGATCCATAACAATGAAAAAATTCAAATTTAAAAATCAAGTCGAAACTTTCTTATGCATAGTATAAATTTAACATACAGAGTTTAAATGACAGCATAAAATAGACATTTCCATCCCCTGCGTTATGAGTACTTTAGGCTTGGCAACTTCACATTATTTCTCTTCCCTGAATCTGTTTTAAATTGTATTTTCAATATGCTTCTAAAGGACAATTCTTAAGTATCTAAATTGCCAACTTTATTTTATTTTATTTTTATTTTTTGGTTTTTCGAGGTAGGGTCTCACTCTAGCCCAGGCTGACCTGGAATTAACTATGTAGTGTCAGGGTGGCCTCAAACTCATGGTGATCCCCCTACCTCTGCCTCTCAAGTGCTGGGATTAAAGGCGTGCGCCACCACACCAGGCTCTTATTATATTTTTTGAAGTCTTGGTTTGAAAGAAAGGGTCAAAGAGGTATAACTAGAATCTCAGTGATAAAATTTGGTGTACAAGGTTTGAATCACTTATTTTCAGAATTTGTTTCTTACCAAGAACTTGTCAATTATGAGCTATCAACATGATAGCCTATTCCATTTGAATACATTTAATATTTTTCTCTTATGGTCTGATTGGATTTTTACCATTAATTTTGGTCTAAGTATTTCTGGGGATTAGAGAATGGATAGTGTTATCTTATCTCATAGGAAATAGATTCAGTGATTTATCCTCACTCCCACTATCAATAACAAAATCTAGACTCTGCCCCTAACCTAATATCCTTGTAGTCCCCAAGACTTGATTATATAACCAAGTCTTTCTATCTTGAAGTAACTTCCCTCCTTTTTCTGTTTCCCTATTATTCCTCCAAGGCTTAGCTCATATCTCACCTCCCTAACTCCTCATTTCAAGCATTAACACCCATATATTTCACATATGCTGTGTCTGAACACAGCAAATCTTACACATTCTTCCAGAAGCACATAGGTGGACAAAGGTTCTTATGAAAAAAGGCACTCACTAAATATTTGTATGGCCCAAAGTGTTCCAATTTCTCTTCCTGAGATAGAAACATCTTAGTCACTGAGTACTTGGATTTATTTTTATATTTTATTGCTCAAATGCTTCAAACTATAGGAAATCTTTGGTAAAAATAAAAACAATAAAACTTTCACAACTTTACACAAAGCATTGCACAACAATGTTCTTCAATATACATGAAATAACATAGGAATGTTCAGAATCCTCAGTGAGGAAATTAATTGTATAATACTCATAGTTGTTTTCAAAACAAAACTGGTTTTCATAAATATTTAAAATATTTTCTAATTTCTTAACACATATCAACATTTGTATATCAATCAATTTATTGAGCTTTAAAGTATCTATAGTGTTTAAATAAAAATCAATAAACAAGTCTATTTTTGTTGCCTAGTACAGCATCAAGTCCCCTCCCCCCAATTCTGCTTATTTCACATAAAACTAGAGGGAGGTAATGAAAATGGAAATTGATACAGTT
This sequence comes from Dipus sagitta, assembly GCA_036346955.1. Classification (NCBI taxonomy): domain Eukaryota; kingdom Metazoa; phylum Chordata; class Mammalia; order Rodentia; family Dipodidae; genus Dipus; species Dipus sagitta. The sequence continues at coordinate 214,016,018 of CM070770.1, forward strand.
CTGTCAGGCCCTCTGTGGAAAAGAGGGAAATGTTTCATGTCTATTGTTACACAGACATTTCTCTGGTGGTTGATTTGTGCAGTCTCAAACTTGACCAGCTTTGAGTTGATCTAAATGAATTCTCAGCTCAGGACATAGTTCAGTTAGCAGCAGCTCCATCAGCACCTGCACCAGGAAAGAAGAGAAAGAAGGGTGCATTTTATCCACAAGAACTTACTCAAAAATATCTGTCTCTGAGCGTTAAATTTTAGTTCTGAGATGATTCTCAGTAAATAAGTGACCCTCAAAAGGAATTTATACTATATGAATTAATTATTGCATTAGCTATATCAAAGAATTAAGGACATTTAATTCTTTTTTCTTTCTTCTCTCCCTCCCTTCCTTTCCTTCCTTTCCCTTCCTTTTTTCTTTTTCTTTTTTTCCAAGGTAGGGTCTCACTGTAGCCCAGGCTGACCTAGAATTCGCTATGTAATCTCAGGGTGGCCTCAAACTCACAGCAATCCTCCTAACTCTGCCTCATGAGTGGTGGGATTAAAGGCGTGCACCACCACACCCGGCTTCTCTTTCTTTTTTCCTCTCTCTCTGAGACAAGTTTTCATGTAGCACAGGCTGGCCCTTAACTCCTGATCTTTTTGATCCTCATGTCTCTGCTTCCAAGGTGATAGGATTATAGGAATGTGCCACCATGCCCAGCTAGTATTGGTCATTTTAATAAGAAAAATTGCTGGGAAGGGGCTAACAAGATGGTTCAGCTGGGAAAGTGCTTGCCATGCGCATGTGGGGAACTGAGTTTAGATCTTCAGCACCCACTTAAATGCTTCAAGTAGTGGCTCATGCCTGTAATACTAGCACTAGAGAGGCAAAGTGGGATCCTCAAGGCAGTGGGAACAGAATCAGTAAACTCTGAGTTCAAGTGATGAGACAGGGTCTTCATCAAGGTGGAGAGTGCCTGAGGAGGACATCCAGTATGAGCCTCTGGTCTTCACTCCCACACACATGCATATGCCTACACATACTACACATGCATGCACAACACAAATACATACACGTACAAAAAATAAGCAGGAAACAGTTTGCAGAAACAAGAAAACTAAGCAGCCATGCAGAAATGTTGAGTCAGAAGTCAATAGACAATAAAACTATGACACTCACTGGGGTATTTGTATTCATCAAATAAAAGTAAAGAAAATGGAGTATCTGAGAGTATGCAGAATTAAATATCACCCCAATAAGAGAACAGAAATATGAAGTACAAAGAAACAGCCAATCTTTTGGTAGACTTTAACTTACTCACATATAACAGATGCTTGTTAGCTCTTGTTTCTTGCAGGGCTTTGAATATTTTTATTATACCATGGCGTGCATTTTGTTGCCCAACAAGGCTCTGAAGTGTATCTAAAAAGAAAAAAAAAAAAGATTTTGGCATTTGTTTTATTGCACTGCTAAGACTTGAACATGCTAGAGTGGTGCTTTACCACTCAGCACATCCTGAGCCCTGAAAAAACTAAGTTTCTGTTCTAAGTTGCTATTGATAAAGTACACAGGACACATTACATAATGCACAGTAAATAAAGATGCTGAGTCATGAGAACCAAAGTGTTCAGCTCTCTGAAATGTTTAAAAGGAAAATTTCATTTAGAATTTTTAACATAAGGCATTTACACAAGCTACAATTTCATTGTGTTGCTACTACTAGTTTCAGCAAAATGGATATTTAAACATATTTCTAAAATTATATAGTACACTTTAGCCTAATATTAAAAGCACAACATTTATTTAATTTGCTCTAAAACACTTCTATAGAAAAGTTCTTATGCAGATTGCCACAAGAGCTTCTTAGCAAGAAACAAGAGGGAAAACCAGTGTGATTTTTTGTTGTTGTTGTTGTTGTTGTTTTGTTTTTCGAGGTAGGGTCTCACTCTAGCTCAGGCTAACCTGGAATTCACTCTGTAGTCTCAGGGTGGCCTCGAACTCTCGGCGATCCTCCTACCTTTGCCTCCCAAGTGCTGGGATTAAAGGCGTGCGCCACCATGCCTGGCTTATGTTTTTTAAATTAATTAGAGAGACAGACAGAGAAAGGGAGAGGGAGAGAATGGGTGTGCCAGGGCCTCTAGCCACTGCAAATAAACTCTAGATGCATGTGCCACCTTGTGCATCTGGCTTTATGTGGGTACTGAGCAATCGAACCCTGGTCCTTAGGCTTTGCAGGCAAGCACCTTAACCTCTGGTCTGTCTCTCCAGTCCTGTGATGTTTTTTAATTGTAAATAATGCTTCTTGAGAGATACCAATGCAAATATTTTAGCAGGGCTTACTCTCCTTTTCTCTTTGCCTCGGGCTAAGAACACAGGCCTCACCTGGAATGTTTTCAAGTAGTTTTTGCTGTGCTCTCTGTTTCGTCTCCTGACTCTGCACTTCACTTCTTATTTTAGTTGGTGGTGCCAATTTCCCATTCGGCCAAAAAGCATCCCGGAAAACACTGATGTAATAAACCAACATTTGCTCACTGAACATCCAGTTCACTGTGTCCCGGATTTGTCTTTTAAGAGAAAAAAATATTGCTTGAAGTTTTTCAAAAATTTATTCTCCATTCTCAAAAGGTATTCATCAATGGGTAGGTTAACATGCAGCCTGTTTGATGAATAAACTGTGAAATGGATTTTGAAACTCTGGCTATGAAGTTATTTTGATTTCGTCTAATACTGGATGACCTACTCTTTCCTGGGAGTCCCATTTTCACTGGCACCATCTTCTCCAAATGTTTGTCTTTATGATCTTACAGACAACAGCTGAGACTTGTTCCAACTGTGCAACTCCACTCACACAATCACTTCTCCATGAAGCACAATGAACTGGAAGCACAAGTCTACCTTCAGAGACTAATGGAAGTGGTCTGGAAAACTCCCCGAGCCCCACATACTGGAGGAGCACCAAGCTTGTTCATTGACTGTCTTTTACAGTGACTGTGGCAGATCACACTTGGAAAAATACTCTGACCCAGAGGAAGCATCTCACCAGCTCAGAGGAACGGACAAAGGTCCTCCCTATCACAAGTGAAATACTACCAAGTCAATTTCGAATGTCCATGGAAATACAATTGGGTTCGGCAGACACTGACTTGTACAATTATGCATAAATACATTTTCTCTAGTTAGCCAGGTCTTCCACACAATCCTACTACTCAAATTTTAACCAGCTCTGCTTTCACAAGGCCACCTTCAAAGAGCCCCAAAGTAGCTGCTAGGCTGCAAAGCAGCTAAAGGGGGTCTTACTGTAGCGCAAGAAACTCCTGGTAAAAAGGGGCCTTACAATAGTGCCAGGAACTTCTGATAAAAGGGGGCCTTACACTAGTGCCAGGCAATCCTGATAAAAGGGGCCTTACACCAATGCCAGGAACTACTGATAAAAAGGGGGCCATAAACGACTGCCAGGCACTCCTGATAAAAGGGGCCTTGGACCAGGGCCAGGAACTACTGATAAAAGGGGGACTTAAATTAGCGCCAGGAACTCCTGACAAAAGGGGGCCTTACACTAGTGCCAGGAACTCCTGATAAAAGGGGCTCTTACACTAGTGCCAGGACCTCCTGATAAAAGGGGGCCTTACACTAGCAACAGGAACTCCTGATAAAAAGGGCTCTTACACTAGTGCCAGGAACTCCTGATAAAAGGGGCTCTTACACTAGTGCTAGAAACTCCTGATAAAAGGGGCCCTTACACTAGTGCCAGGAACTCCTGATAAAAGGGGCCTTACAATAGTGCCAGGAATTTCTGATAAAAGGGGGTCTTACACTAGTGTCAGGAACTCCTGATAAAAGGGGCTCTTACACTAGCGCCAGGAACTCCTGATAAAAGGGGCCTTACACTAGTGCCAGAAACTCCTCATATATGGGGATCTTACACTATTGCCAGAAACTCCTCATATATGGGGCTCTTACACTAGTGCCAGAAAATCCTGATTAAAGGGGCTCTTACATTAGTGCCAGAAACTGCTTATAAAAGGGGCTCTTACACTACTGCCAGGAACTCCTGATTAAAGGGGCTCTTACACTAGCGTCAGAAACATCTGATAAAAGGGGCTCGTACACTAGTGGCAGGAACTCCTGATGAATGGGGGCCTAACACTAGCAACAGGAACTCCTGATAAGAGGGGCTCTTACACTAGTGCCAGGAACACCTGGTAAAAGGGGCCTTGCACTACTGCCAAGAACTACTGATAAATGTGGCTCTTGCACTAGTGCCAGGAAGTCCTGATAAAAGGGGGCGTTAGACTAGCAACAGGAACTCCTGATAAAAGGGGCCTTACACTAGTGCCAGGAATTTCTGATAAAAGGGGGCCTTACACTAGTGCTAGAAATCCTTATAATAGGGGCCTTACACTACTGCCAGGAACTTCTGATAAAAGGGGCTCTTACACTAGTGCCAGGAACTCCTGATGAAAGGGGGTCTTCCACTACTGCGGGGAACTACTGATAAAAGGGGCTCCTACACTAGTGCAGGAACTCCTCATAAAAGGGGCTCTTACACTAGTGGCAGTAAAAACGGATAAAACTGGGCCTTACACTAGCAACAGGAACTCAGGATAAAAGGGGCTCATACACTAGTGCCAGGAACCCCTGATAAAAGGGGCTCTTACACTAGCACCAGGAACTCCTGATAAAAGGGGCTCTTACACTAGTGCCAGGAACTCCTGATAAAAGGGGCTCTTACACTAGTGTCAGAAACTCCTGATAAAAGGGGCTCTTACCCTACTGCCAGGAACTCCTGATAAAAGGGGCTCTTACACTAGTGCCAGAAACACCTGACAAAAGGGGCGGTTACACTATTGGCAGGAACTCGTGATAAAAGGGGCTCTTACACTAGTGCCTGGAACCCCTGATAAAAGGGGCTCTTACATTAGTGCCAGAAACTCCTGATAAAAGGGGCTCTTACACTAGTCGCAGGAACTCCTGATAAAAGGGCCTTATGCTAGTGCCAGGAAGTTCTGATACAAGGGGGCCTTACACTACTGCCAGGAACTCCTGATAAAAAGGGCCTTACACTACTGGCAGGAACTACTGATAAAAGTGGCTCTTACACTAGTGCCAGGAACTCCTGATAAAAGGGGGCCTTACGCTACCAACAGGAACTCCTGAAAAAAGGGGCCTTACACTAGTGCCAGGAAGTTCTGATGCGATGCGGCCTTACACTAGTGCCAGGAACTCCTGAAAAAAGACGCTTTACACTACTGCCAGGAACTACTGATAAAAGTGGCTCTTACACTAGTACCAGGAAGACCTGATAAAAGGGGCCTAACACTACTGCCAGGAACTTCTGATAAAAGGGGTTCTTACACTAGTGCCAGGAACTCCTGATAAAAGGGGATTTTACACCACTGCCAGGAACTACTGCTAAAAGGGGCTCTTACACTAGCACCATAAACTCCTGATAAAAGGGCCTTACACTATTGCCATGAACCCCTGATAAAAGGGGCTCGTACACTAGCGCCACAAGCTCCTGATAAAAGGGGCTCTTACACTAATGCCAGAAAGTCCTGATAAAAGGGGCTCTTACACTAGCACCATAAACTCCTGATAAAAGGGGCCTTACACTATTGCCATGAACCCCTGATAAAAGGGGCTCGTACACTAGTACCAGGCACTCCTGATAAAATGGGCTCTTACACTAGTGCCAGGATCTCCTGATTAAAGGGGCTCATACACTACTGCCAGGAACTACTGATAAAAGTGGCTCTTAGACTAGTGCCAGGACCTCCTGAAATAAGGGGGCCTTACACTAGCAACAGGAACTCGTGATAAAAGGGGCCTTACACTACTGCCAGGAACTTCTGATGAAAGGGGTTCTCACACTAGTGCCAGGAATCCTGATACAAGGGGGTTTTACACCACTGCTAGGAACTACTGATAAAAGGGGCTCTTACACTAGTGCAGGAACTCCTGATAAAAAGTGCTCTTACAGTAGTGCCAGGAACTCCTGAAAAAAGGGGTTCTTACACTAGTGCCGGGAACTCCTGATTAAAGGGGGCCTTACACTACCAACAGGAACTCCTGATAAAAGGGGCTCTTACACTAGTGCAGGAACTCCTGATAAAAATGGCTCTTACATTAGTGCCAGGAACTCCTGATAAAAGGGGCTCTTACACTAGTGCCAGGAACTCCTGAAATAAGGGGGCCTTACACTAGCAACAGGAACTCCTGATAAAAGGGGCCTCACACTAGTGCCAGGAACTCCTGATAAATGGGGTTCTTACACTAGTGCCAGGAACTCCTCAAATAAGGGGGCCTTACACTAGCAACAGGAATTCCTGATAAAAGGGGCTCTAACACTAGTGCCAGGAACTCCTGATAAAACGGGGCCTTACGCTACCAACAGGAACTCCTGAAAAAAGCGGATCTTACCCTAGTGCCAGGAACTCTTGAAAAAAGGGGGCCTTACACTAGCAACAGGAACTTCTGATAAAAGGGGCCTTACACTAGTGCCAGGAACTCCTGATAAAAGGGGCTCTTACACTAGTACCAGGAAGTCCTGATAAAAGGGGGCCTTACACTAGTGACAGGAAGTTCTGATACAAGGGGGCCTTACATAGTGCCAGGAACTCCTGATAAAAGGGGCCTTACACTACTGCCAGGAACTACTCATAAAAGTGGCTCTTACACTAGTGCCAGGATGTCCTGAAAATAGGGGGCCTTACACTAGTAACAGGAACTCCTGATAAAAAGGGGCTTTAACACTAGTGCCAGAAACACCTGACAAAAGGGGCGGTTACACTAGTGCCTGGAACCCCTGATAAAAGGGGCTCTTACATTAGTGCCAGGAACTCCTGATTAAAGGGGCTCTTACACTAATGCCAGAAACCCCTGATATAACAGACTCTTACACTAGTGGCAGGAACTACTGATACAAGGGGGCCTTACACTAGTGCCAGGAACTCCTGATAAAAGGGGTCTTACAATAGTGGCAGGAACTCCTGATAAAAGGGGCTCGTACACTATTGCCAGGAACTCCTGACAAAAGGAGCTCTTACACTAGTGCCAGAAACTCCTGATAAAAGGGGATCTTACACTAGTGCCAGAAACTCTTGATAAACGGGGACTTACACTACTGGTAGGAACTCCTGATAAAAGGGGCTCTTACACTAGCGCCAGGAACACCTGATAAAAGGGGCTCTTACACTAGCACCAGAAACTACTGATAAAAGGGGCTCTTACATTAGTGCCAGGAACTCCTAATAAAGGGCCTCTTACAATAGTGCCAGAAACTACTGATAAAAGGGGCTCTTAGACCAGTTACAGGAAGTCCTGATAAAAGGGGCTCTTACACTAGTGCCAGAATATCCTGATAAAAGGGGCTCTTACACTAGCGCCAGGAACTCTTGATATAAGGGGCTCTTACACTAGCGCCAGAAACTCCTGATAAAAGGGGCTCTTACACTAGCACCATAAACTCCTGATAAAAGGGGCCTTACACAATTGCCAGGAACTCCTGATAAAAGGGGCTCTTACACTAGCTCCAGGAATTCCTGATAAAAGGGCCTCTTATACTAGTGGCAGGAACTACTGATAAAACAGGGCTGTACACTAGCAACAGGAACTCCTGATAAAAGGGGCTCATACACTTGTGCCAGGAACTCCTGAGAAAAGAGGCTCTCACAATATTGCCAGGAAATCCTGATAAAAGGGGCTCTTACAGTAGTGCCAGAAAATCCTGATAAAAGGGGCTCTTACACTAGTGCCAGGAACTCCTGATAAAAGGGGTCTTACAATAGTGGCAGGAACTCCTGATAAAAGGGGCTCGTACACTATTGCCAGGAACTCCTGACAAAAGGAGCTCTTACACTAGTGCCAGAAACTCCTGATAAAAGGGGCCTTACACTAGTTCCATGATGTCCTGAGAAAAGGGGCTCTTACACTAACGCCAGGAACTCCAGATAAAAGGGGCCTTACACTCGTGCCAGGAACTCCTGATAAAAGGGCCTCTTACACTAGTGCAGGAACTCCTAATAAAAGGGGCTCTTAAACTAGTGCCAGGAACTCCTGATAAAAGGGGCTCTTACACTAGTGCAGGAACTCCTAATAAAAGGGGCTCTTACACTAGTGGCAGGAACACCTGACAAAAGGGGGTCTTACAGTAGTGTCAGGAACTCCTGATAAAAGGGCCTCTTACACTAGTGCCAGGAACTCCTGATAAAAGGGCCTCTTACACTAGCAACAGGAACTCCTGATAAAAGGGACTCTTACACTAGTGCCAGGAACTCCTGATAAAAGGGGTCTTACACTACTGCCAGAAACTCCTGATAAAAGGGGGTGTTACACTAGTGGAAGGAACTCCTGATAAAAGGGCTCTTGCACTAGCGCCAGGAACTCCTGATAAAAGCGGTCTTACACTAGTGGCAGGAACTCCTGATAAAAGGGGCTCTTACACTAGTGCCAGGAACTCATGATAAAAGGGGTTTTACACTAGTGCCAGGAACTCATGATAAAAGATGCTCTTACACTAGTGCCAGGAACTTCTGATGAAAGGGGCTCTTACACTAGTGGCAGGAACACCTGACAAAAGGGGGTCTTACAGTAGTGTCAGGAACTCCTGATAAAAGGGGGTCTTACACTACTGCCAGGAACTCCTGATAAAAGGGGTCTTACACTAGTGCCAGGAACTCCTGATAAAAGGGGGTCTTACACTACTGCCAGGAACTCCTAATAAAAGGGACTCTTACACTAGTGCCAGGAACTCCTGATAAAAGGGGTCTTACACTAGCGCCAGAAAGTCCTGATAAAAGGGCCTCTTACACTAGTGCCATAAACTCCTGATAAAAGGGGCCTTACACTAGTACCAGGAACTCCTGATAAATGGGGCTCTTACACTAGTGACAGGAACTCCTGATAAAAGGGGCTCTTACACTAGCACCAGGAACTCCTGATAAAATGGGCTCTTACAATAGCGCCAGGATCTCCTGATAAAAGGGGCCTTACACTAGTGCCAAGAACTCCTGATAAAAGGGCCTCATACACTAGTGCCAGGAACTCCTGATAAAAGGGGCTCTTACACTAGTGCCAGGAAATCCTGATAAAATGAGCTCTTACACTAGTGCCAGGAACTGCTGATAATAGGGGCTCTTACACTAGCGCCAGGATCTCCTGATAGAAGGGGCCTTACACCATGCCAGGATCTCCTGATAAAAGGGGCCTTACACCAGTGCCAGGATGTCCTGATCAAAGGGCGTCTTACACCAGCACCAGGTACTTCTGATAGAAGGGGGTCTTACATTAGCACCAGGAACTCCTGATAAAAGGGGGTCTTACACTAGCACCAGGAACTCCTGGCGTTTCAAGGGTGATCTATGAATAACACCAGTCATCAAAACACTGTTAGAATCTGATCCACAAGACTTATAAAGGCCATGAGGGTTTTAGAAACACTCTCTGAAATATAAGTTATAAGCCTAGTTCTTTGTTCACAGTTATCAGTCACTATTGAATGAACGTTTAAACGGTAAAAGTCAAACTATAACTCTACTACTGAAAATATCCTAATATATTTCGTACTGCTAAGAATGATGGAATTCAAGTCTACAACAAATGAAATAATGTTGTTGATTTATGGGGACTTTTGCTGGTACTTGCTGACCTGCCTGCCTACCTTAACAAAAATCCCTATCATGCCAACATCATTTTTTTTTTCTATAGTCTTGCTGTGAGTTAATCACTGGTACTCAAGAAGAAAAGCAATAAAATTTCAATTTATGAGAAAATTAGGTATTTCTTACCAAAGATCATCACCTAAGAATTTCCCATTATTGAAAAGCTTTTGAAGCAAGTCTATTATGAGAAACTATGGTTGCGATAAGACATGAGGCCTATATAGCAGTGCTGCCTAATTTTAGGATGTGTCACCATCTGCTCCAGGCAAAAAAAGCAAATACCGCTGACATAAACAGCCTGAAGCTTTTGTACAAGAAGCCTCTCTTCCATCCCCAAGACAATACCCCGTGACATAGTCATCAATCACAGACCACACAGTGCACAGCTTATAAGCTGGAGCCAGTATCACAAGAGGAACAGGAAAGTAACATGACTTGCCAAATCTGACAAGGAACATAAATGAATAGGTCTAGTCTCAAGTACTAAGGAAAAAAGGGCATTTTGAAAAGTTCTTTATCTAATGCTTGTTAATACTAAAGAGGCTTGCCTAAGACAGAAACAATACAATAAGCAGGCTCTTTCTCTGGTTAAAACAAATCCTATGACACTAAGAAAGTCTCTGATGGACAACTACAGCTATTTTTTGTTGTTGTTCTCTTTTTGGTTTTTCAAGGTAGGGTGTCATGCCAGGCCAGGCTGACCTGGAATTCACTATGTAGTCTCAGGGTGGCCTCAAACTCATGGCAATCCTCCTACCTCTGCCTCCTGAGTTCTAGGATTAAACACATGTGCCACCACACCTGGCCTTAGAACTTGTTTTTTTTTTTTTTTTTTTTTTTTCAAGGTAGGGTTTCACTCTAGCCCAGGCTGACCTGGAATTCACTATGGAGTCTCAGGGTGGCCTCGAACTCACGGCGATCCTCCTACCTCTGCCTCCCGAGTGCTGGGATTAAAGGCGTGCGCCACCACGCCCGGCCAGAACTTGTTATTTTTAAATCTTAGAAACAAAATAGGAATAAACCTGTTAAGACCACAGTAAAATTCCATTTATAAATCAATACAAAATAAATTTTATAATATTTTTAAACATCTTATAAGCTTTATGTAATAAAATTAATCATATTAATGGTTTACCAAATCTTTCACTCGAAAAAAATCTAACTGCTTAATCTTGAAACTTATTTTAGATATCAAAAACTGTTGCTTTTTCTTTATTTCTAGACAGTCTCTTAGATTTCTATTCTATAGGAAGGTGTAATGCTTATTTCTTAAAGATACTCATTAGGACATAGTTACTATTTAAAAGAATTTGACAAAAGCAATTGCAAACTCAAGCCACTGAGGCAACCTAGGACATGGTGGGGTGAGTAGGCTCTGGCCAGGAGGCCAGGCTGGGTCTCATGACCAGTATAATAACCACAGATAAGTCATGTGATTTCATTGATTCTGTCTCCTTGCTGATAAAATGAAGACTTAGACAAAGCTCTAAGACCCTTGGTTTAGGATTGACTCTGCCTAAATCATTCAATTAACTTCTACTGACATTATGCTCTCAGTTATAAAAAAAAAAAGCCAATAAAAAAGTAATATTAACTGACTACAAATTCTCAGTAATAGACCCAGGGCTTCATGCATGAACAGCCAAAATATGGAACATTTTAAAAAAACAACATTAAAATGCTTTGTGAAAGATTCTATGTACAGATACCTTCATATAAATAGATAATGTAATATAGTTTAGAATTTATAAAACATTTATACTGGTGCTACATGATAGACACAGCCCTCCACCATGGACGCCTAGAAAGTAACAAGAAAGAGTAACATTTAATGCTACCTTAAATCCGAAACAGTCAATATATGTTTTTCCTTTCCCACTATGTAAAGACTTGCCATCTGATAGTCACCCTTTTCATGGTTGCTAAGTCTTAGCCTGATCCCAATATGTGACATGAAAACAGAATACCCAAGGTATGCTAGTCTTCATGATTAAAAGGGAACTTTACAGACACTACCTTCTCACCCTGCCAGCCAGAAGGCTGGAGCTAGCTCAAGCTTTTGTCATCTAATTCACTATATATACTGTAAATAGAAATCCAATTTGAGAATCTTATCAGAAGCAATGTACTAGGAAGATACTTTCAGCTACATCCTTTGGCTACTTTAGGGAAATTCAGGCAAAGAGTAAGTTGTGGAGTCACAGATAATTGTGCATAACTTACTTGTTGATGGTTCTTCCAAAAGTGACCTGAACAAGAGCAATTAATGTTCTTCTCACCCACTTGAACACTAAATAGAAATCAGAGGAAAGTTTTTTATTAAAGATACCACAATGTAATTCAACATTTTCATAGCTGGACAAAGCATACAGTTTTACCACTTAATTCAATCTGATTCTTACCATCAATCAAAGACTATACTTTCTACACAACTGGGGTCTAGGCTAACAAACTCCTACTCAGGAAAGCTCCTCTAAGTAAGCTTTAGTTTTTCACTAAAGCAACTGGTGAGAGGAAACCTAAGAGGATTTTTTTTCAGCTTTCAATACCCAAGATAGCTCAGCTACAAAAATAATACTTCACTTCCTATGTCCCCAGGCCACTGACAACATGCCTGTTTCCTACTAGCAGACAGTTTACTTCCTGTTTCACATTCCTGCCTGGTCTGCTGCATCCATTTTTAAAATATACAGTTCCTTGAGCCGGGCGTGGTGGCGCACGCCTTTAGTCCCAGCACTCGGGAGGCAGAGGTAGGAGGATCGCTGTGAGTTGGAGGCCACCCTGAGACTACATAGTGAATTCCAGGTCAGCCTGGGCTAGAGTGAGACCCTACCTCGAAAAACCAAAAAAAAAATAAAAATAAAAAAAATATATATACAGTTCCAAGTAAGAAATATCTAATGTTTATAAACATTGTCAAATATTAGTGAAATGACAGATCTAATTGTTCCCTTTTGAATACTAGTTTGTTCAAAATCATGCACTTTTATATTCTGTGTGTTTGGGAAAATAAGGAGAATTGTGATTTCCAGTCTCTGGAGCCATCTATTCAACCAGCTGGGCACACTTTACCTTGTTAAGAGTGCCAAGTTTCTCATCTGGTAATAGACAAGACTATAATGGTCTTGCTTTCTCCTTCCTGTTGGCGCTTTTGTGTATGAAGGGTTCCATACATCTCAACTTTGATTATTAACACACGGAGACACATCTTATAGGTGTGGAATATGAACATAAGCCAAAGAAAGCAGAAAACAAAGCTGTGGTGATGTTTTAATCCACAAACTAGAACACAACCCAAACTTATCTTTTCACCCCTAACTCCTGACATGTGTGGCTATTGACATAGAAGGAAATGAGAAATTCAGACTTGGCTATACTGGAGCCAAAATGTTTAGGTCTCCTGTACCCCGCAAGAAAAGCTAATGGGGCATTTCACAAAGACCTTTTCCCAGGGGCACCACAAAAGGTCAATAACTACACAGGCCTGGTGACTAGACTACATCATTCTAATGTCACTCCTAAGTTTTGAATGAATCAAAATGTTGAGCTAAAACAGCAATAATCCTCCAAGTACAAAGTACAAGTACAAGTCACACCTTGGGTTCCTTAGAATACCTGGAGCTTCTTGATGAAATTTCGTGGAATTCTACCAAATACGGCATTTAGGCTGGAATGAGTGTTAACTGTTTGTGGTGATAACTTCATTTGGCCTTTCGAGGGCAGGAAGAGGGCACTCATAGCCAGATGGTCTAGGACAAATGCAACGCTAGGAAGATGTGTGAGTTAGGAAAACAAACATGCATGCTATATTATGGGTCCTTTAGTACTACTGAATTAGAACAGGAACCCAAACTGATTTTGGTACAAATTCTCTCCCATCATTTATATCCTCTTACTCCACTATTCTTCTTAATGTTCCCCAAGCCCAACTCCTTTCAGTCTCATCTGTTCAAAGCACAGAAACAGCTGCAGCAGCTAGAAGGGTTTTGCTGATGGCAAATATATCACATCTCATTATAAAGGCTATTCTATTTATTCCCCCCCTGAAATGTCATAGCAAAACCAAACACCCTTCTAAGCCACTGTTCCATGAACGATGTGGATGCTGCAAAGCCAGGATTTTGAGTTCTACTGAGGCTGTGACTGCCTCTAACACATCTTTAATTTCTTAGTCTATGGAAAACACACCAATGACAATGGACAGAACAGCAGACCCACAGCCTTATTACCTCTGTGGGAAATGGGGAGGACTTGATTTTGTGGGACAGGTTCCAATGACGAAGAATGAGACTTTGAATAGAATACTTTTTTCTGTCTACTCTTTATTAGGTTGAATAACAGTATATATTTTAAAGCATCTGAGAAATGGCAAGGCTACAGATGTGTTGAAAATTTATATTTGGATGATATTCTATCATATGGATATTTCTTAAATAATCTAGCCCCTACTTCTAAAGCTTATCTTGTTGAAACTATGCTAAAATAAACCTCCTTACATGTAAGTATATACCTTCCACATAGGATTTAAGTGATAGTAATGAAAATTACATATTTTCTTAGCTTTGTCTTAGGAGAAACAGTTCACGTGCATAGGTTCTAAACAAGTACTATTAAACTGTTTTCTTTTGTGTGTGTGCAGATACATGTGCCCAGTGTGTAGTTTGTACATGTGTGCAGCCAGATAAGAATGCTGGGTGTCCTCTATCACTCTTCTGCACTGTTTCCTTGAGAAGGTGTCTCTCACTGAGCTTGGGGCTGCCATTTTTGCAGTTGGACTAGCTTACCAGTGAGCCCCAGCAATTGTGTCTCCATCTCCCCTCAGCAATGGAGTTGCAGGCATGCATTGTAATGTCCAGCTCTTTAAATGGGTGCTGGGGATTAAATTCAGGCCCTTAAGCTTGCACAGCAAGTGCTCTTAACTATTCAGCCATCTCCCAAACCCCAGTTCTTCTGATTTGTGTTGAGGAGCTGTGAAGGAATATGCAGAAAGCACTGCATGCTGGGAAGGACTCAAGACTAAGCCATGTACTCTAGTGTAATCTGCTCTGGGGACAGGCACTTGTACAGCTCGTAGGCAAATGGTACTGTGATTCTCATTTTGCTCATTTCTTCTAAGTACATATCCTCCTAGAATTGCTCAGGCAGGATTTCTCAACCTCACCTCTGTCACTGTGGACAGGTGAATGCTCATGCTCTCATGGGGCCTTCCTGTGCAGTGTGAGATGCTGAGCAGTATCCCTAGCCTCCTTATTAGATGACAGCAATACTTCCCAACCAAAACCAAAAGCATCTCCAGGGATTTCCAAATACTACTCCTTCCTCTACTGAGAAGCACAGATCTAGGGGAAGGTTGGAAACAGACATGAAGCATATCTGCTTCCCTACCCATCACACAGCTCTAGCATCAAAACTGCACCTTTAACAAGAAGCTGCTTCCTGTGCTATGTGAAATGATCTTTTAAATTCTGGTGATGAGACAAAGAAGCTATGCTAAATCATACAAAAAGAAAAGCAAAGCATTCTCTCCAAAGTATCTGGCTGACCCTTAGAAATACTTGAATGAGAGGACAATGAGAGGTTCATGAATATGTCAGGTGCACTTCAGAAATAAAGAACCTTTAAATGAGCGCCACTTGACTAGCAAATGCAACTATACAATAACAAAGAAGCTTACTTCCTCTAAGTTCAAAAATTTCCCCAATCAACATGAAACATGGTTCAGCCAAGGCGTCTTTCTTCCCATCCACATCATCACCGTAATCTGACAGGTCACTGTCTTCCTCTATCTCCTCCTGGGGGTAAAGCAAAGCCACAGGAAGCAGGTCACTCACCCAAGAAACCTTACAGTTCATCTCCTTGAAGTATAAATTCCAAGCTATTTGCTTATACTTTAGACTTATGTAGTACCTCAACTTTTATACAGAAATCTTCCTTTTCAACATGAAGTATAAAATGTTCTTTATTATCAAGGGGAAAAAAGCTTGATTCTAAGGTCATATTCACAGTTTAAAGTAGGCTAATTACACACAAAAAACACCATATTAATAATCAGTGAATTAATAGTTAAAAACATATATGGTAGTTTTTCCATTTTAAAGTAAGACTTTCAACTTAAGTGATTTTGAAATTAGTTTTCACATAGGTACATTTTAAGTAAATGATTTATTTATAAAGCACTATTTTAAACTTTTACTTCTGCTTCCTTCCCTGATTTACATGTTAGCATACTTCGATTCCGCCCTTTTGTATGCTAGGCCCCAAGCACACAGTCACGCAATATGGATCCAGACTTGTAATGGCTGACAGTGTCTGGACAGACAGACGGATGGACGGACAGATGCGTGCGTGTGTGCACACTCACGGAGTTTGTTTTTACAAGGCAAGATGAAGTGCTGTCACAAAGCCTCAGATAGCATTAGAAGGGCAGCCAAGGACCTTTGCCTTAAGGTCTGCACAGAAGTAAAAGTTGAGGATACAGACCAAGCACTGGGCTAAGGAGAGGACTTTGGGTGGACAGCAGGTGAGCAGAGTCAAGGGCTGAGATGTCATAAAAGTGACGTGAAATGATTCAAACACGTTGAAGACAGTGAACACTGAGAAGCAGCCACCAGCCCTTGTTTTTTGAGAACCATTTCATAGTGACAGAGTCGTCTGTGTATCCAAAGGGTTAGGACATAACAGGGGAAATGGATGTCAGCTAGCCAGGTCTAAAGAGACATGGAGAAGTAGTGGCAGGGGAGCTCAGGCACAGACCTCTTCTCAAGGCTCAGAATTCAGTAAAGAGGCAGGCTCCTTTTCATGGCCACTCCTCTGCACAAACTCACCAAGTCAATTGTGGTGAAGAGACTATGTCACTATCAGTGGACTGAGAACTCAAATTGGAAGCCGGCCTCCTATAATTTGCTGGAGAGCCACAGAAGGGGCCTCAATAGCCTACATGTAAGTTAAGCATCACATGAGAACAACATCCACAGTCTCTCTCCAGCAGTTCCTTTGCTTCACACACTGCTGCCTGGCTCATCTTGCTTCAAAATATTCCATGGTTTTCCATTTCCTGAGAATGAAGTTTCAGGTCCCTGGCCTGGCATGAATTTACCTTATTTCCCATTAAAGCACTTCAGAAACCCACCCGTCTAGTGCAAAGACTGACATCTCACAGATATATCCTCCTGGGGAATATTCAGTTCCAGCTCAACTTCTCGGAAGGTCTCCAGTTCACTCCCCATTCCTGGGGACTGGCTTCAACAGCACTTCCCATTCATAGCCCCACTATCTTCCCTGTCATATCTTTTTATTTCTGTAGTGTAACTCTTGCAAGTGACCGTGACAGCAATAATAACTGAAAATACATGTTTTTGTCATTCCTATTAGTAGCAACTTTTCAATAAGTATCTGTGATTTCAGACAGCTTTTACAAAAATACCTCCTTAAATAAGCCTCAGAAGTGGGGCAGTCTTTGTGCAGCTCACCTCCTGATGGGAGAAGAAGTCACGAGGAAGTTTTTCCAAAAATGATGATAATGAAAAAGAGTTTTTTTTCCCCTGCACATCAATAACCTTGAGGTAGTCAGGAGAAGGGCTCAAAAAGGCATAAAGGGCTTCACTCTGACACAGTCTTTCATCTGAAAGTAGATTCTGAGAAAAAAGGCATTGATTAGTCCCACTAGTCAACTCTGTGTTGTAGAAAGCTACTGCAGTCAAGGTAGACAAGATAAAATTGACTATGCTGGGCTGGGGAGATAGCTCAGTGGTTACGGGCACTTTCTCACAGAGTCTGATGGCCCAGGTTCCATTCTCTAGTACCCATGTAGGGCCAGATGCACTAAGGTGCATGCACCTGGAGTGTGCAGTGGCAATAGGCCCAAGCGTGCTCATTCCCACTTCCCCCTTGCAAATAAATAAATGAAATTATTTATTTTAAATTGACTATGCTACAAATTTACTTTCACCATAATTCTATACTGAGAAAATGACTTCCTGGGCTGGTGAGATGATTTAGGGGTTAAGTGCTTGACTGTGAAGCCTAAGGACCACGGCTTGAGGCTCAATTCCTCAGGACCCATGTTAGCCAGATGTATAAGGGGGTGCATGTGTCTGGAGTTCGTTTGCAGTAGCTGGAGGCCCTGGCGCGCCCATTCTCTCTCTCTCTCTCTCTATCTGCCTCTTTCTCTCTCTGTTGCTCTCAAATAAATAAAAATGAACAAAAAAAATTAAAAAAAAAGAAAATGACTTCCTTATGTCCCAGAAATAAATTATGTAAGATCAATTTTATTTATCTTAATTGAAAATTAGGATAAGTAGTGGTGATTTAATCGCTTTGCCTGTGAGACAGACTCTGTAGATAACAGAACTTCTTCCACATTGTGCTGCTGGACACCATAAAATTTTTTTTTTGTTTTTTTGAGGTAGGTTCTCACTCTACCCACACTGACCTGGAATTCACTATATAGTCTCAAGGTGACCTCGAACTCATGACGATCCTCCTACCTCAGCCTGGGATTAAAGGCATGTGCTACCACGCCTGGCTAAAAATTTCTTATTTTGCAAAACAACTCATAAACCTCACAGCTAATGCCTCTGATGGAACTCATTTAAATTTAAATTTTTGCAAATTACACATGGATCCCACAAAAGATTCTATTATGGCTATGTCCAGACTTGTTGGCCATGCCTTCCAGTGAACAGTTTGACTTTAGTGATCCACCACTTTTCAGACAGTGCTTGTTTATATAATTACGTAAACTGGTCACTAAACTGGGAATTTCCCAGAGTGGCACACATACTATCTGGCCTAGGAGAGAGGTGAGCATGGCACAAGCAAGTGCTGTGACAAGACAGATTAACAACGTGACGACAAAATGTTTGTATCAATTTTATAAGATGTTAATGGAAACTATTTCCCATTGAAGAACTAGCTCCCTTGATCAGTATAATGAGCAGCAGTTATCTTTGGACTACAGTGACAGAAAGACAGCTGCATGGTCCTGATAACAAGTTGGGCATAGATGTAAAAACAAAAATCAAACTAGAAAATACCTAGAATGATGACAATTTACCTCCAGATAACTAACTTTCCCTCTAACACCCCAAACTTTTCATTTGCTTACCTTTAAAAACTTATTTAATTGAGTCTTTGACTTTTCCAAAAACTTGTGATCTATAGATTTGAAAGGCAGCTTGCTAAGAGAAGGCAACTGGACTTTTTTTAAAGAAGGGACACACTGTGGGTAGAAAAATTTAAATGTTAATGTTTTGGAACTACATTTTAATTTTCTGTTGTGTTTTGTTTAAGCAGGGTCTTACTCATAGCCCAGGCTAACCTGGAACTCATAAGTGACCCTTCTACCTTAGCCTCCCAAGTACTGGGATTCAAGGTATGGGAAAACAAGTACAAAAAGGTTGAGTGACGGGGCTGAAGAGATGGCTCAGCATCTAAAGGCACTTGATTGTAAAGCCTGAAAGCCTATGTTTGATTCCCCAGTACTCACTTAAAGACAGATGCACAAAGTGATGCATGTGTCTAGAGTTCGTTTGCAGTGGCAGGATGCTCTAGAGTGCCCATAATCACTCTGTCTCTGTCTACCTCTCTCTCAAATAAATAAATAAGAATTAAAAAAAAAAAGAAAAAGACTTGAGTGGCCGGGCATGGTGGCACACCTTTAATCTCAGCACTTGGGAGGCAGAGGTAGGAGGATTGGCATGTGAGTCCAAGGTCACACTACATAGTGAACTGCAGGTCAGCCTGAGTTAGAGTGAGACCCTACCTCTAAAAACCAAAAAGACCTTAGTGACAAACCTAAGTCACACAGCCAGTAAACCATAGAGGTGGGAAGCCAGGTCCAACACCATGGCTCTGGAGACTATGCTTTCTTACCACTCCACTTGTGTGTGTGTGTGTATGTACACGCACGTGCATACTAAAGAAATCCAAGATACTCTATACCCCTCCTCATATTCCTGCAGCTCACAATTGATTTCATGCTCCACTAAAGAACTCCAGAACCTCTGGCTCTAGACTTCTCTTCCATCTTTGGAGTTCTGTGATAATTTGTAAGCAAAAATCAGATAAGCACATGTCCTGAAAGGTTTACGACTAAGCTAGATGGCTAGAGTGATGAGTAATTTCCAAATGTCGGGCTGAAAGGACCACTGTGCCCATATCAACAGAAGAATTAGTTTCAAGAGTATGATACAGCTGTGATATCTCCTCCTGCTCTACTAATTCTAGAGTCTTGTGTTCACAAGTTTTCATACCTCGTTAAGTTTCCGGTGTAAATTCTGAAACTCACTGAGCCTTCTTGGGACAGTCCAGTTCTTAGTTTCAACCCCTCCAACTTCCTGTAGGCTTACCATCACAAAATAACAAGGCATTTGCTCTCCATTTTCTTCCGTGACCTTGAAAAGAATAAAAATCTATTTAAAAAGCAAAATCATGATCAGTATGTATGGTAGGTAAGTGGCCTCTCCCCAAATTTTCCTCTCCTTGCTATATCCTGCACAGCGTTTCAATAAGCCTTAGATTGTGAGTATGATGGGTTTAAGATGGCAATCAGATCATATAATATGACATGATTTACATGATTAAAATGGAGATTATCTGAGTGCATCTAAGGACATTGTGGTGGTTTGAATAGATGGCCCCAATATATTCAGCTGTTTATTTGTTTGTAGTTTGCTACCTGGCTGGAGGCAGTGTCACTGGGTGGATTTTAAGGTGTGGTGGTGGGTTTCAGATTTCAATCTAAAGATATTCAAAGTGTGCCTAGCAGGAGTTCCGGAAGTGTGCTGTGGCTCTTGACCTTTAGGCTTGTGCTTCTCTCTCTCTGTTTGGACCTGTGAAGGCAGGCCAGCTTCTTCTGCCATTTATGGAACTTCCCCTGGATCTGTAAGCTTCAATAAATATCCCTTCCTCCATAACTGTGCCTGGTCTGGAAGTTTATCTCAGGGAAACTGAATCTGTCTGCTACAGACACTATATGAGCCCATTAAAAGAAGAGTATTTTTTTTCTGTCTAGTGACAGAAAAGTTAAGACAGAAAGATCAGATATCCCAGCAAGAAGCCTGCAAAGAAACAGAAACCTCAGGTCTATAATCAGAGGAACTGGATTGTACAGATACCTGGAAATGGCCTGGTAGTAGGTTTTCTTTGTTGTGTTTTTTATTTGTTTTGTTTTTCCCCTAAGAGTACAGCTAAAAACTCAGTTGGGGGCTAGAGAGATGGCTTAGCTGTTAAGGCGCTTGCCTGCAAAGCCTAAGGACCCAGGCTTGATTTCCCAATACCCATGTAAGCCAGAGGCACAAGGTGGTGCATGTGTCTGAAGTTCATTTGCAGTGGCTAAAGGCCGTGGTGCGCCCATTCTCTATCTGTCTCTCTCAAATAAATAAATGATTTAAAATAAAAACAACACTCGGGCTAACATGTTGACTTTATCCCATGATGCAAAGAGTAGAGAGCACAGCCATACTGTGCTGAGTTTTGAGCTACAGAAGTGTGAACTGATAAGTATTATGTATTATGTAATATTAGTATTATGTTAAACCATGGAATTTGCTACATGGAAAAAAACCTAATACAATAAGCTAAACCTTGTGGCTGAGGGCCTCCCCAGTTTAATTTCAGGATTCAAAAAAAAAAAAAAATCATGACTTCTATTCTTAAAATTTTACATTAAGAGATACAATTCCTTTACTGCCCAACTTCCATGATACACACACATAGCTACTGGAATTCAGAATACACCACTATTATTTTTAATCCCCAAATAAAAAAACCCTCACCCAGAAAATGCCCCAATTTTGAGCAGGAATTAGAATCATAAATTAAGAGTAAAAAAGAAAAGAGGAACAACACTTACTAAATACCCTGTTGTACCCTGAGAGGTAAGACTCTTAACCCAGATGGGGAAATAGGGGCATGAATTAGCAACCAACTTTCCTAAGGTATGTGTGTCAGCCAGAATCAGAAGTCAGGAAAGTCTGGCTTGATGTAATTGCATCTCTCATGCATTCTTATATGTGCTCTATAAGAATACCATGTGATCATGGCATTAGGGTTGGCCCATGTTTCCATTTCCCTTACTCTTTTCAGTGGCCAAGGTACCACAGCAAACTCCAAAGTAACAACTGATTACTAGGGCAAAATGCCTTGAGGGGATACACCCCTACCCTTCCTTCCTCCACATCTGCCTTCTTTTGGGAGTGGTATCTTTGGCGGAATAAAGGCTCCTCCCACAGGCTTTCTCTACTACCTTTTGGCACTATGTACTGCTAAAGCCTATTGTGTTCTTAGACTTCTACCCAAAAAGATAATTCTATCCACAAATTGTCATTTATTCCATTTTCCACATTGTATTGTAAGGCTGAGTACAGCTTTCTTTGATCACTGCTCCCCTCCCTCAGATGGTTCTCTGTCATATAGCTCAGCTCAATTCCTTGTTGGAGTGCCAACAAGAGTGCTTGGTAAACACTGATGCACTGCTCATGCTTTTGGGTGCCTGTTACACAGCATACTTTGTTTTGCTCTCTCTCTAGAGGTGAACTTCAGGTTGTGAGTTTTAAGCCCCCTGTGGTGGTTTGATTCAGGTGTCCCCCATACACTTAGGTGTTCTGAATGCTAGGTTCCCAGCTGATGGAGATTTGGGAATTAACGCCTCCTGGAGAGGGTGTATTGTTGGAGGCAGGCTTATGGGTGTTATACCCAGTTTCCCCATTCCAGTGTTTGGCACAATCTCCTGTTCCTGTTGTCCATCTTATGTGGGCCAGGGTGTGATGTCCATCCTCAGTTCATACCATTGTTTTACCCTGCCATCGTGGAGCTTCCCCTCAACTGTGTAAGTCAAAATAAACCTCTGTTTCCCACAAGCTGCTCTTGCTTGGGTAATTTCTACCAGCAATGCGAACCTGATTGAAACAGTAAAGTGGTACTGAGAGTGCGGTTGCTGCTAGAAGCCTGACTGTGCAGCTTTGGCCTTTTGGAGATGATTTTCAAGAGGAATGTGGGAGGCTTTGAAACATTGGCCTAAGAGATGCCTTGCAGCGCAGTAAGTACAGCTTGATGGACTATTTCTGGTCAGAGTTGGAAGATCTGAATGCAGTAAGAACTATGGACTGTAAGGTTTGGATTATGAGGGTGAGAAAGAGCTTTGCTTAGACTGGGCTAGCAGTTTGTGTGAGAAGCTTGCTGTTATGCCTGTGTCCTGAGAAGTTGTGCGGGGTAGCTTTGCATAAAAACAGACTGGTGTGAGCAGAGGGATATGGCACAGGAAAAAAAAGTTTGGGTGAACTGCTGCCCATTCAGCTGTAATTGAGAGATCACAACCTTTGAGATTGGGCCACCTGACCTGAACTGGGGCAATAGGAAGAATGTAGACTCTTTTGAAGGGGCCTGAGAGCTCAAGGAGAGTCCTGTTCTTCAAAGTCTGCTTTATTCCCCCCCTGGATTAACAAATTGGCACCCTACCTGGTACTATGGAGTATAAGAAATGCAGGAGAGGGTCATAGAGTTTGCAACATGGTCTTGTATTTTGGAAATGGCCATGGGCAGTGTGAAGCAGGTTTTCTGGATGCCTGCATGGAGAACCCATGGGGCCATGAGGATGAACCATGGGTTGCCATGGAGACCCACTGGAGATGCTGGGACCACGAGATGGCTGCCAAGGATAGTTGCCAGCCCCAAATGATGTTTTCCAGAACTGTGACTGTGGGTAGCCTAGCTGGAGGGGTGGAATTGGAATACCAGAGACTTGTTGCTGGTTAGAATTACTGGACTTGGAGAGTTGTCACTGGCTAGAGTTGTTGGACTTGAAGCTACAGAGTTTGATGTTTGCCCTGGTTGTTTGAAATCTTGTGCATCTTTTGCAGTGTGAATGTTTATTCTGTGCGATTATGGGTTTGGTTTTTTTTTTGGTATTTTGGCTCAGTTAAAAGATCTCTGACTATGGGAATGTTTTAACATCATTGGAACTGATAACAATTATGGGGACTTTTAAAATTGAATGAATGCATTGCATTTTAAATCATGTATGCTTATCAGTTTATAGGGTCCAGAGGTGGAATGTAGTGGTTTGATTCAGGTGTCCCCCATTAACTTAAGTGTTCTGAATGCTAGGTTCCCAGCGGATGGGAATTTGGGAATTAATGCTTCATAGAGGCAGTGTATTGTTGGGGGTGGGATTATTGGTGTTATAGGCAGTTTCCCCTTGCCAGTGTTTGGCACACTCTCCTGTTCCTGTTGTCCACCTTATGTGGGCCAGGGGGTATTGTTCACCCTCTGCTCATGCTTTTGTTTCCCCCTGCCATCATGGAGCTTCTCCTCAAGCATGTAAGCCAAAATCTCTTTTTCTCACAAGCTGCTTTTTTTTTTTTCCTTTTTCTTTTTTTTAAGGTAGGGTCTCACTCTAGCTCAGGCTGACCTGGAATTCACTATGTAGTCTCAGGGTGGCCTCAAACTCATGGCAATCCTCCTACCCCTGCCTCCCGAGTGCTGGGATTAAAGGTGTGCACCACCACACTTGGCTCCACAAACTGCTCTCGGTTGGGTGATTTCTATCAGCAATGCGAACCTGACTGCGATACCCCCCCACTCCCGATCTGCACTAGGCATGTAGCCACTGAAGTGATGGCAGGGAGGAACAAAGGTAAGAGGCTTGAAACAATGACTTTTGAAAAAAGAATGTTAACACCTCCATCCTCAGATTTCTGCTATTTGTGTACATTATGGTGGCCACAACTCCAGCTTTTGACTTGACTAAGAAGGGGTGGGAAGGAAGTGGCGATTGGCAATAACTATCTACAGTAATTTTCTTTCTTTTTTTTTTTTTTAAGGCAAGCCCAACAGAGAGAGAGAGAGACAATACTGGCATGCCAGGGTTTCCAGCCAATGTAATTGAACTCCAGATGAGTGCACCAGTCCATGTGTGACCTTGTGCGCTTGTGTCACCTTGTACATCAGGCTTACGTAGGACCTGAAGAGTCGAACATGGATCCTTAGGTTTCACAAGGAAGCGCCTTAACTGCTAAGCCATCTCTCCATCCCGTTAAGTAATTTCTTATACACACCTTTCCCCAAATGAAATTATTTTATAGACACGTGAAAAAGTATAAAGTAAGGAACAAAAGAAGTAATGGGGAAGACAAAGATTAAAATTCATTATAAATACATGTATGAAAATGTCATAATGAAATCTATTACCTTATACAATTGCTATACTTAAGTAAGATGGTTAAAAGAGAACAGGGATAAAGTATATTCTAGAAACTATTATCCTATATGCCTCAACATCCAAATAAGCAACAAAAAGGATTTTATTATTAAACTTTTAGAGTCTCTGAGATATAAGTCAACAAGATGTGACAAAGAGATAAACTTAAATTTTTAATTTTCTTCTCAAAGTTTCTACTTCATTTCAATTATACATGAAAAACATAATTAGTAATTCAAGGAAATTAATTATTACCAAATCAAAGTTACTTAATAAATTTCCAGGAGCAAAGACAACTTTGTCTGAGATGGGGTATGGTGAGATCAGCTCCATGCAGCCTGAATAGCCCAGTTATGGACATGCCAGAGTGGAAATATAGCAGAAAAGGTAGTGGACAAGTTTTTGGTTCTCACTCTTAGGTCTCTCAAACAGAATCTTGTCTTATAAAGAAAAACTTGTGGGGGAAAAGTAGCGAAGCTACCTCTGCACTAGTGATAGAAGCTTGCCACATGCCGAGGTTTTCACACCACCAGTCTGTTCTTGCCATGTGCAGCTGGAGGTCTGTGCATTCTTTCTCTATAAGAAGTATTTCCTCTTTCAACTTGGAAATGATCTGCCACAAGGAAAACATTCCGGAAGTTAAGAAAACATTGAAAATGCCATGCAACTCACCCAAGTAGCAGAATACAAAATCAACACATGAAAAGGAAAGAAAAAATAACTTTATTGAAAATAGCATCAAGGGCTGGAGAGATGGCTTAGTGGTTAAGGCGCATGCCTGCTAAGACTATGGACCCAGGTTCGATTCTCCAGGTCCCACATAAGCCAGATGCACAAGGTGGTGCATGCATCTGGAGTTCGTTTGCAGTGGATAGAGGCCCTGGCATGCCCATTCACTCTCTCTGTCTCTAATAATTAAATAAATAAATAACCCAGGTTCAAATCTCCAGTATCCATGTAAAACCAGATGCACAAAGTGGCACATGTATCTGGAGTTCATTAGCAGTGGCTAATGTGCCCATTATCTATCTGTCTGTCTGTCTGTCTGTCTGTCTGTCTTGTCTGTCTATCCATCCATCCACCCACCCACCCACCCACCCACCCACCCACCCACTTACCTTTCTCTCACACTGCTTGTAAATAAATAGTTCGTTTTTTTTTTTTTTTTGTTTTGTTTTTTTTTTTGGTTTTTCAAGGTAGGGTTTCACTGTAGCCCAGGCTGACCTGGATTTCACTATGTAGTCTCAGGGTGGCCTCAAACTCATGGCAATCCTCCTACCTCTACCTCCCAAGTGCTGGGGTTAAAGGTGTGAGCCACCACACCCAGCTGGCTCAAAATAGGTTTTTAAAAACACAAAATACTTGGGTATTAAGGAAGTAAAAAAATTCTATAATGAAAATTACTAGACTTTGATAAAAAGAAATTATTAAAGATGACAGGCGACATCCACAAATCAGAACTAAAAGACTTACTACTGTTAAGATAGCAGTATTACTCAAAGTAGCCTCCAGATTAATGAAATCACTACGATCATTTTAATAGTTGAAATAGAAGCATCCATCCCCAAGTTCATATGGAATCTCAAGGGGACACGAAATAACTCAAAAAGTTTTGAAAGATAACAAAAAAGTCAGAGCAGCCACACTTCCTAACTTCAAAACTCATTACAAAAGGACAGTAATCAATCCCCTGGGAATGGCATAAAGACAGGAATACAGATGAATGGATTGGAATGGGAAACAGAAAAGCAATGGGACATCCCTAAGTAGATTCTCACCCAAAGGGTCAAATGATTTCAGCAAGAATGCCAAGCCCATTCAACGAGAGTAAGGACAGTGAGCTCATGATACTGGAGAGAATGGATAGCTGCGTGCAAAGGATGGAGTTGGATGCAATAATTAACTCAAAATGGATCAAAAACAAAAACATAGGAAATACCAAAATAAAGAAAAAATAGAAGGGAAGCTTTATGATATTAGATTTAGCTACAGTTTCTTGGCATATGCAACAAAAGGCAAAACAAACTACACTTTTTAAAGTTAAAAACTTAGCCAGTTATGGTGATGCACACTTTAATGGAACACTCGTGAGACAGAGGGAGAAGGATCACCATGAGTTTGAGGTCAGCCTGAGACTACATAATGAATTCTAGGTCACCCTGTGCAAGACCCTGCCTTAAAAAGCTAAAATAAATAAATAAATAAATAAATATTGTGCTTCTAGGAATGCTATCAAAATAGTGGGTAAGCAAACCACAGAATGGGAAAAAACATTTACAAGTCACATATTTGATAAAGCCTTAATATTCAGAACATATAACATAAAACAACAAAACCCAAACAACCCAATTTAACAACAGGCAAAGGATTTGAATAGACTTTCTCCAAAGAAGATACACAAATGCCTAATAAGCACATAAAAATATAGTCAATCTCACTAGTTAGTATGGAAGTGGAGGAGGAAGAAGTGTTGACAAACATATAGATAGCCTAAGCCCTTTATGCATTGTAGAAGGGTGCATCCACTGGAAAACAAAATGCTGGCTCCTCACAAAATTAAATAGAGTTACCAGATGAACCAGCAATAGCACAATCTCTATCTGCTTGCAAATAAATAAATAAATATTAAGTAGCAATAAATATACATATATAATAAATAATAAACATTAAAAAAAAGAAAGATGGACAAGAGCCAAGTCTGGAGGGAAGACCACACTATCACTGCATGCATGGGAAAAGTTTTGAATCATATTTACTTTGGAAAAAGTCCTCTTATTAAAAACAATCCTCCTATTAATCCTCCTGTTAACTGCTAGATTACCAAAGCCTTTTCTGCATCAATTTCAACTTTAAATAAATTAACTGTTATATATATTTTTTTACCAATCTGAATGAAATACTTAAAGGAGCATGAAGCCTCCTCCTGGAGCCCACTTAGCTCAGCACACCTGCCAGAAGCACGGTGCACCCTTAATCAGCCCTGGGGAAATCTGACTGAACAGGAAATGTAGTGTCATCACTGGCATCAGAGGCTGGTGTTCAAATTAAGCTCGCATATCACAGAATCTCTTCAAACTGCCTGAGAATTCTTTCATGTGATTATAAACATAATGCTTATCCTATAATTAGAAATTATTTTAAGAAAGGTGGAAGAATGTTTTCCAGTTAAATGATGAACCAAACAAAATAATTCAATAAACTTTCTCTTGTTCATCTTTCATATGGTTTCCCATAAACACATTTTAATTTATACGGAAATGAATCCAGCATAAATAAGACAATTGTTCTTAAGGAATAGAAAGACTTCAGGGCTTTCTGTGTTCCACATACACTATTTGGGAATGACTCACTTGGGAGAGAGGGGATGATGACCCCAGAAACCCAGCTATGTGTTTTCTTTTCACAGTACCAGAAACGATTATTGAAGTGACTTTCACATTAAACTTGTTTATTCCTCAGAATTTTGGAAAATGATTAGCAATAACAAAGACTACATTCTGTAGGATTCTGCCTTTTCATTTTAAAATTATTTGTGTGTGTGTGTACTGCCAGATGCTTGTGGCACCTGTTGCATCTGGCTTACGTGGGTAACTGGGGACTGAACCCAGACTAGCAAGCACTGCAAGCAAGCCACTCATCTCCCCTGCTTGTGCCTTTTCATTTATATAGACATGCCTTAATGGGATACTAACTAGGTTATAATATATATATATATATATATAAATATAACTAGATTATAAATGAATGGATATTATGACTGTAGATTATTTAAACACATTATCTTGATTTCCTCACAAATTAGTTTCAGGAATATTGTATTATAAATGTATTTAAATATTCATGTAGAAATATTCATGTGAGAAAATAGCAAAGAGGAAAACCTAATGTGATTCACTAAAATAGTTTTATTCAAAATTGCTTTCATGTTGGTCACTTGCAACCCTCACACACATCCTAGAAATGCCAGGAGAGCTCCAAAAGGAAGACAAGAGTGGGTCAGTCATACCTTGATTTTAGAAACCTCCTTGTTGGGCTCCAAAGAGACAAAGACAAAGCAAAAGCCACACACCAACACATGGGCTTAGGAAATAGAAAATAGTAATATGTTTACATTTTTAATTTCCAAATCCTGTTGGCATTTAGCAAAACAATTTTTTTTGGCATAATTCTGTAAGGTTCTCTATTTTGTACTTGTGACAGCTACAAGGAAAAAATGTCTGTCTAGAGAAAGCTTAACCTCTTTTCCCAAAGATTCTGTGGGCCAGCCAGTACAAAGAACAAAGATTACTTTCATCTGATAACTGAGAAAGAACTCCAAGTCATAAAAGATTAAGAACAACTGTTCTAATTCTACCCTGGCAGCAAAAAACTGATAATGGAACTTGCTCACCGTTAAAATCCTTTCTAAGGAAACTGACACTTCTCAATATAAACTGAAAACTACTATCAACAAAGACAAGTGGAAACTTTCAGACATAACCTCAAAAGCAAGAGTTACCTTCTTGTCAGGTTTCGGAGCATTCTGAATAGAACTCAGAGCCTGCCTTCTATATTCCAGCTTCTCATTTAGCTCTCGGAGTCTGTTGCCAGCAAAGCTGGATTGCTCACTAATCCCACTAGTGCCTTCCTCTGCAGCTTCACCACCACCATCACCGCCCAGGCCCTGGGGAGAGACAATGTTCCACCAAATCTTATGAACATGGGAAATTCAGTAGTTATATACTGTACACATCCTATGTTGTCATTAAAGCATTGTTCCAGAGGACTAGACCCTAGAAAGCAAAAGACTACTATAGGAGAATGTTTAAAAAGTGCTTTTTTTTTTCTTCCCAGCAAAGAGCGGAATCAAAAGATTTATAGCCAAAGACACAGGTCTTCAGAATTATAGCAAAAAAAGGAAAGCATTTAATGAGAGTTGGGTAAGTCCCATGTCACTATTTCCCAAAGGTACATACAAGGGAATCTACATGCAATCAGTCAAGGCACCAGACCTATCATCCAATTAACCAGAATGTTCTGTATGTAATCTTTTTTCAGTCTCCTAACATTATTACAAAAGACTAATACCAGTCCATATAAAACAAAATTTTAGTTTCAGGAGCAGCCCACAGCATGCAGGGCCCTGAAAGGAGGACTATCTTCTGGTGTGCTTACTCCTTAACTCTTCTTGATGGTTTTCTTCTCATTTTTCTTAATTGTAACAAAGAGTAAATTGAATTTTTCAAGGAAAAATGAAAGTATTAATAGATCTGGGAGAAAAATCTATTTTCATTTTTCCTATTATGTATAGACATATAAACTATGACAGTCCTGTACCTTATATAGGTTACCTTTCTAAATATTTTATTTATTTGTTTGCAAGAAGAGAGAGGTGCATCTGGCTCTATGTGGTTACTGGGGAACCAGGCAGGCAGACTTTGCAAGCAAGTGCCTTTAATAGCCAAGCTATCTCCCTAGCCCCAATGTTGCCTTTTATGAGAAAAAATGCAACATATTTTGAGGGTGTGATATTTCTAGAGAAGCACTGTGTTCTATCGCTTGGCTAGTTCAGTGAGGTCTGATCCTTACTGCTGGGCCTACTATGGTATGAATCTCTGCTTCTGTTCAGATGTTCTACAACAAACTATCATGCAGAAACTTTTTCCTACATTTAGTTACTTTCTTTAATTCTTTTTTAAAAAATATTTTATTTGACAGAGAGAGAGAGAGAGAATGGGCACCAAGGCCTCCAGACAATGCAAACAAACTCCAGATGCATGTACCACCTTGTGCATCTGGCTTATGTGGGTACTGGGGAATTGAACCTGGGTCCTTAGGCTTCTTAGGCAAGTGCCTTAAGCACTAAGCTATCTCTCCAGCCCTCAGTTACTTTCTTAATACATCTCTCCAAGTTCCTGTTTCTAGGGATGACAGAACGAAGAGTACCTGTAACTCTAAGTAGTACACACTGGCTTTCTTTGAATACTAGGGGAAGGAAGACATTTTTTGTTAATATAACTTATGTTAATGGTCCAAATCCTTATCCAATTCCTTTGATAGGTACTGACATTTTTATTCATTTGAATATCCTTTTTGAAACAGTAACTACTATAATACCAACCACTTTAATTTTTCATGTGCACAGATGGTTTGTATGTTTGAGTGTGTGGTGGGGGTAGGCGAAAGAGCAACGCTACTGAGTCTTTTCCTCAATCACTCTCCCACCTTATGTATTTAAATAGGGTCTTTCACTGAACCCGGGATTTACTGATTTGGCTATACTAGCTAGTTAGCAAGCCTCAGGGATCCTCATGTTTCTGCTTACCTGATGCTGGGATTACAGGTGTGCACCACCATGTCGGGCTTTTACATGGGGTTTAATTACATGGGTATCCAAATTCAGGTCCTCATGCCTGTGCAGCAAGCACTTCACCCACTCAGCCCCCTCTCTAGCACCCTACTTTAAATTTTTGAGCACAAAGTAACAGTTAAAACAATCCATGATCTGTCTTAAAAATAAAATGCAATGAGAAACGGGTTTGGACCTGTTGGTTCAGTAATTTTATACCTAAAGAACTAAGTAACTGAACTTAAAAAAAAAAAAACATTTGAATGGAGCCAGGTGTGGTGGCTCACACCTTTAGTCCCAGTACTCAGGAGGCTAAGATAGGAGGATCACTGTGAGTTCCAGGCCAGCTTGGAGCTTCGGGTTGAGTTTCAGGTAAATCTGGGCTAGAGTGAGACCCTACCTTGAAGGGAAAAAGAGAAATCTAAAAACAAAAAGTAAAAATGTGTGAATGGAGAACACACTTCAAATACCACCCAAAGCCAGCACCTAAGAGGGGCTTCATGGAGAGGGGAGGGAAACAAAGAAGGGTGGTGAGAGCGAGTTATGATCAGGGTGCACTGTGTGTATGTATGGAGTGTGTCAATAAACTTACTGAAAAAAAGAAAGCCTCAACAAAAATAGTAAGCACTTTATTTCTCAGGGCTGGTGATATAGAAAATTGGTTAGAAAAAAAATTAAAGATAAATTATAATCTTAAAGCTCATAAATCACTAGTAGCAAATCTGACCCAAGCTATAGCTTAGCAAGGTTTCTTTTGGAGCATTTTAATTTTATGTTTTTTTTTAAATGCCCATTTTCTCTAGCTCCTCCTCCATTCCCTCTTATTTTTTCTTCTCATCATTTCCCTATTTAGAGATTGGGCATAGCCCTACTGACCCAGTAAGCCGCTCTAAGCCACAAATAGCCCACCCCACAGATATCTGCCCTCACAGTTTAGGAATGAGCCTAGGGTGTGTCCAAGGCAGCTGGAGACCTCTGAAGGAGGGCTGCAGTAGCAGCAAGGTCAGAGAAGAGGAAGGACAGAGGTAACTCAGGTGAGGAGGCAGAGGAAGTAAATAAGGTAACTTGGTTAACAATTCATTCCACCATATGGTTAATAAGTGCTATGAAGTAAGTGTCCACCTGATCATATTCCAAGCCTTCCCTGGGAAGGGAAGGGAGATAATGCTACCAAAGCTCCGAGATTTAACATCTGCCCTGCTGGTTTGTTCTTGTTTTGGCTTAATCTTTCCCAGCCATGCTTCACTCCTCCCTTTTAGAATAAAAATATTTACTCGGTGTCACTGGACACTGAATGTAACATGCATTATGATTAAATAGGGGTTCACAGTTAAAGAGATGGTCTGGAATCTTAGAAGAGAATGTAGCCTTCTGGACAGTATTAGAACTGATAAGACTATGCAGACTTCTAAAGTTTTGTATAATGAGATGGCCAAGAGCCTACGGAGGGCAGGAATGTAATGTTATGACTTAAAAATGATATGTTTGGGGCTGGAGGGATGGCTTAGTGGTTAAGGCGTTTGCCTGCAAAAGCCAAAGGACCCAGGTTCGACTCCCCAGGGCCCACATTAGCCAGATGCACAAGGAAGTTCATGCGTCTGGATGCCCTGGCACACCCATTCACTCTCTCTCTCTCTCCCTCTTTCTCTGTCAAATAAATAAAAATAAAATATTAAAAAATCCTTTGAAAAAAGTGATATTTTTGGAGCTGGAGAGATTGCTTAGTGGTTAAGACACTTGCCTGCAAAACCTAAGGACCCAGGTTTGATTCCCCAGTACCCACATAAGCCAGATGCCCAAGGTGGCACATGCATCTGGAGTTTGTTTACAGTGGCTAGAGGCCTTGATATGCTCGCTCTATCTGCCCCCGCCCAACAAATAAATAAATAAAATACTTTTTAAAAAAGTGGTATGGTTGAGTGTTGAACCTGATTATACTTAGTGAGGTACCCCAGGCCCAGAAAGCCA
Source organism: Dipus sagitta (assembly GCA_036346955.1). Lineage (NCBI taxonomy): Eukaryota > Metazoa > Chordata > Mammalia > Rodentia > Dipodidae > Dipus > Dipus sagitta. Next base: position 214,049,145 of record CM070770.1, read on the forward strand.
AACGTCACATGTTCTCTCTTGTATGAAGATCCTAGCTACAAATGATTAGACTTCGATGTGAGTAGGAATAACACTCAAAAGCAGAGGCCAGTAAGCTAGAAAGGTGATATAAAGGAAATAAAAAAGGGGGAGGGGGATTTAATAGGATGGCATTCCTATATGTAAAGTAGAAGAACGGATTAACGGGGGTGAAAAGGCCTAAGCAAGGTCAGGGCAAGAGATTGAGAAAAAGAAAGGTGGAAGGAGGGCTAACCAAAATCTAAGAGGATATAAATAAGTCATATGGAAACCTACTTTTTTGGACAATGGAACACTCAGAGGCCATAGATCGTTACTAGAAATTTTTCAGTGCCAGGGATGGGATATCTTCCAGTGAGTTGTTGGCCAGGGAGGTCCCTGATACCCCCAAAACATTACAGATCATTGCCAAGACTCTTGGTTTCCTATCAGGAGTAAATGGTAAGACCCTATTGCTGAAGATTCCACATACTTGAGCTACAAGGTCACTGAGAAATCTGCTAGAACTGAGCTGAAAACCTCTTCCATGTAGACCAGCTGACAGAAAGCTGGGAAAAGCCACACTGCATGGAGTTCAATGGCAGAGAGAGAAATCACCAGTGGAGATACTCAACAGTGAACACTCCAACCCTTATATTTGGCCAGCCAAGCCAAATGGGCCAACAGGTACAAAAGTGCCATGTCTGTCATGCTGGAAACCAACTGCTCTCTAATTGGACTGAAGGCCCACTCCATGGGAGGGAACACATCCCTAATACTGAAAACCTACAACAGGGGTAGTCATGAGCCCTAGGGGTGTAATGTCTGCTGCTGTCTGGCTAAGTGTATATACTATGCTCACCAAACTGCCCAGTAAGCACTTCTCTTAATGTTCATACCCATACATTAATGCTACTCTCACTTTTGGTTACAGAACTTTCTCTTTTCAGATGGCAGCAATATCTCTATCACATCTTCCAAGGCTCAGGGTCTATTGTGGAAGAGGTAGCAGAAAGAATGTAAGAGCCAAAGGAAGGGTAGGACTCCTTACAACGTGTTCCTCCAGACACAAAATGGCCTGGATATCCATGACCTCACAGTGCCTGACACTACCTACACAAGACCATCATAATAGGAGAAAAAGATCATGACATCAAAATAAAAGAGAGACTGATTGAGAGGAGGAAGGGGTATGATGGAGAGTGGAGTTTCAAAGGGGAAGTCGGGGTTGGGAGGGAATTCCCATGGGTTATTGTCTACAATTATGGAAGTTGTCAATAAAAAAAAATTTTTTAATTTAAAAAAAAAGAGTTGAAAAATCTGAGTATAGAGATACCAACAGACCCAGTTATTCCCCTACTGGGCATCTACCCTAAAACCTTCAAACCACAGGCTAGAGAGATTTGCTCAACCATGTTTGCAGCGGCTCAATTTGTAATAGCTAAGAGCTGGAATCAACCCACATGTCCATCACTAGAACAATGGATAACTAAGATGTGGTATATCTACACAATGGAATTCTATACAGCAGTAAGAAAAAAATGACACAATGAAATTTGAGGAAAAATGGTTGAACCTGGAACAGATCATTCTTGGTGAACTTACCCAATCACAGAAAGAAAATCGCCACATAGTCTCACTCATCTACAGCACCTAACCTGAATCTACCCAAGATACCTTACATATCCAGCAAGCATCTCCTGGACTAGACACTAGGATGGAAGGGGAGGGAGGGGAAGGCATCAAAGGGGTGGGAAACACAAATCTAGACCCAAACAGCAATGGTACCATAAAATTCTACTTAATAAAAGACAGACCAAATGGCTGATCCTTCACCAGGCCCTTACAGGGAACACTTGAACCACAAGACACTGGAGAGGGTAGGACAACAACTAACCTTAATCTTCTACATCTTCCCTCCCTCCTTCTCCCTCTCCCTCTCTCTTCTCTCTAACTCTTGTATATTAGTTATCTTTTTCCTCATTTTCTTAGTGGGCACTGACCTGTAACTCCCAGTACCAGCATGGGGCTATCATCCACAATGAGCTTTTGATCAGAGAGACCTACAAAGTTTCCTAAAAGACAGACAGATTTCTGTCAGAGTACTTGATGGCCCACCAAAGGTTAGTGGTAAGACCCTACTGCTGAAGACACCTTATGTGGTTGACATGAAAAATAGAATGGCATGGCTGGAAGTTGGAAGAGAGTCAGTCCCCAGACCATCAGTGCGTCTAGTGCCAGAAGGTGCTACATGGGCGACTGGGGGAAAATGTCCAATATCTGTCCAAGCAACTCATGGTCTAACCTTCTTAGCAGCAAATAACTTGTTGGGATGCCCACACAAGTGCAATAGTGGCACACAGCCATGGTGGGGAACCAACTGCTCTCAATTTGGCTAACTGAGCTCCTCAGTGGTACGGGACCCATAGTTGGAGCTGGGAAACAAGTCAGAACCACATCCAAACATAAGCCCACTCTCCAATATCAAGCTACCATCAATAGTGGGCTACAAGAGGGCCTACACCTATTAAATTCTCTGTAAAAAATGTAAGGGTTATCTCTTTTGTCCTGGTGCTAACTTACTCTCCATTGGAGAATCTGCTTCTCTTTTTCAGATAGATGTAGATCCTAAGGAGAGAACCACCCCATCATACCTCCAAAGGGCCCCGGCTGAAACTAAGAAAAATGGGCGAAACAAGCAAGGGGGCTCTTTTCCTGATGAACCGGATACCAGCACAAGGGGGAAGGAGATCAACACAGAGAAAAATCAACTCCTACCAAATCAGAGAGCCAGAGCCTCAGAGGCCCCCAACACCTCATCACTGAAGCAGACCAAAAATGAACCCAACATGGCTCAGGGAAATTTTGCGGAAGAGGGGGTGGAAAGAATGTCAGAGCCACATGTTGGGTCATGATATGCAGAGACATTTATCTTACACATAACTGTGGGCTAACTCCACAATGCATGACCCATATACCTCAACAAGGAGGGGCCAAGGGGAGGGGGTAGGTCATGGATGAGCCTAATAATGGTACCAAACTGACTGTATTTGCTGAATACAAAACTAACTAATAAAGAAAAAAAAAAAGAGTTGGACTTGCAATGGTTAAATTCAACTGTCAAGTTGATTGGATTAATAAATAGTCACTAATGATGTATGGATGTCTTTATTAAGTATGTGTGTAAGGGTGTTTCCAGAGAGGTTTACCTGAGGTGGGAAGACCCACCCAAATGTGGCAGTATCATACCATGGGGAAAAGGGAAAGCCGGCTAAGCACTGTTATTCCCTTCTCTACTTCCTGTTCTGCTGAGATATAAGGAGACAAGAGTCCCAGCTGCATGCTCTTGCCACCATGGGGACCGTCTGCCATCAGCCTTCCTTATTGTGATGGGCTATGGCCCCTCTACCTGTGAACCCAAACAACCCTTACTTCCCTTAAGTTAGTTTTTGTCAAGAAATTTGGTTACAACACCTAGAAAGATAATGAACACAGAAAATTGGAGTGAATATTCAATGTGACTCACCATCTCATCCTTGTCAGAAATCTGTGAAGCATGTTTTTCTTCTTTGATCATCAACTGCTCATACAGGTCACTGACAATAAATGATGGGTAATACCTTTCCCTCAGGGTCTCATATACTTCTCCCTGGACTTTGCAGAACACTTCAATACCTTTATTTCCTACAAGACATTGCTGAATTTCTTTGTAAAGTGACTTTTCCACAGATATTTCTTTGTTTTCCACAAAGAAATTCTGATAAATTTCACCAACTAATTGTGGAATTTCATTCTGAAAAGACAGAAAGAAGAAGAAAGCGAAAGATAAGGAACACTGTCTCTGACAGAAATTATTTTCTACCAAATTCTCTTCATGTTAAAGCTGGAAGGAAGAGATTTAGAATGTACCGTGAACTTCTGTGACTGTGAGACTTATATTTCAGTGTCCCATATTCAAGTTCCATAGGAAAACATGAGATTCTAATGATAGTTCTCTTTCTGTAAGATTCTTCTTCTATTCTCTATCCTACAGATACAACATGAACTGAAGTATTATTGATTTTTAATCTAATATAAATAACTGGAAGTGCTCACCCAACTAATATAAAAAATTTCTTACTCTTGAAAGAAGACATTACAATATTTTTATATTTTAAAAAGCCAAGAGGGATGGAGAAGAGATGGCTCAGTGGTTAAAGGTACTTGCTTACAAAACCGGAGGGCCACCCCAACTCTGCTTCATACTGGCTTATCTTGAAATTCTTTCCTGTGTTGAAGCAAAGAGCCTGGTTTTACTGGAATTGAAGTCCTTAAAAGATTAAAGGAACTCCTCAGGCTGCTGAGGGCAACAGTATGGAGCTGTGTCACCTTCCATACTGCCACAGACAAGTTCCTCAAAATATTAAGCAGATCAGCTGCAGCATAGTGAAAAATCAAGCTAGAAATTGAGCTAGAAGCCTCCTTCCTGCTGACTAGCTGTCATAGTACTGGCAGGTGCTATGCAGCCTGCTTGAGGAGAAAAGTCATCAACAGTCTTAGCTAGAAGCGAGCCCTGCAAGCTACACAACTGGCAAGCCAGGGAAGATGTGCCCACTTAGAGGCATGTCTGTTATAGGGGTAACCAACTATTCTTAGATTGGATTTGAGGCCTGATCCATGGAAAAAAAATTCATGGCTGACACTGAAAACTTACTCTAAAGCCTATGGTTGGGAAGGTCATAAGCCCTGGAGGTGGAGGAGAACTACTACTGTTGTTTGGCTAAAGGGATATATTATGCCCACTAAATTGCCTTGTAAATCTTTATGCTTATGCCCTTTTCTGATTAGAGTAGCTTTTCTTTTCAGATGGTGATGACTATTGAGGACACTCAATACTAATCAAAATGCTGAGAAGTGACAGTTAAATGTTCAGCACTGAGAGACATCTCTATCATACCTCCATGGCTCAGGGACCACTGCAGTAGAGGTGGAAGAAATAATGGGGAGGAGTGCTTTGGAATGCTGTCTGGTCAGTGCATTCATGACCTCACAGAAACGGTCATTACTTGTACAAGACCTGCATGATATTGAGTCCATCAATATGTTGCCATAAATGATGAAGGAGGGAAAATAAGACATCAAAATGGAAATAATAAAAATAGAAAGAAAAGGAGCTGGAGAGATGGCTTAGTGGTTAAGTGCTTGCCTGTGAAGCCTGAGGACCCCAATTTGAGGCTTGATTCCCCAGGACCCACGTTAGCCAGATGCACAAGGGGGGGCGCATGCATCTGGAGTTTGTCTGCAGTGGCTGGAGGCCCTGGCACACCCATTCTCTCTCTATCTGCCTCTTTCTCTGTCTGTTGCTCTCAAATAAATAAATAAAAATTTAAAAAAAATAGAAAGAAAAGAGGGGTTCAATGGAGGGGAGGAGAAGGAGGACAAAGGAAGGTAATGAGAAGAGATTATGATCAGGGTATATTGTGTATATATGGAGATTGGCAATGAAAATAATAATTTTTCTAAATGTAGAGTTAAATACAATTTCTGACATCTGCTCTAGAAGCATTTCACTAACTCTAGTAACAGAATACAGAGTTTACAACAGTAGTGAAAAGCACAGACATCTAACTTAATGAATATGACTAATTTATCAGTGTTGCCAGGTCAGAATATGACTATTTTGAGGAAGCTATATGGTGGTGCATGTGTCTGGAGTTCGTTTGCAGTGGCTGGAGGCCCTGGCGTGCCCATTCTCTCCCTCCCTCTCTCTCTCTCTCTGCCTGTCTGTTGCTCTCAAATAAAAATAAAAAAAATCCCTTTTCATGTTTTTTTTTTTTTTAATCCAAGATCCCTGTTCATTTCCCTGGGCTCCTAGGCCATGTGGTTTATCTCCCTTCTTCCCACTTTACCTTCCCTTTCTCAGCCATTTCCCTTTACCACATTCCTGTGATACCTGAATAAAATGTGATGTCTTAAAAATTAAAAAAAAAACTTTAAAAAACATTAACTTATTTAAGAGAAGGGGAGAAAAACAGAGAGGGACAGAAAGCCTCCTGTTGCTGCAAAGGAACTGAACTACAGAAAATGTGCCACTTTGTGCATCTAGCTTTATGTGAGTACTAGGGAATTGATCCCAGATTGTCAGGCTTTGCAAGCAAGTGCCTTTAACCATTGAGTCATTTCTCCAGCCTGTTAAACATATTTTAAATGAAATAAAAGGAGAAAACAATTTCAAAAAAATGTACTTTACAAATAGAAGTAAAAAGCACACAAAAAAATGTGCACTATAACAAACCAATGGGCATGTTTAGAAGACTAAAGTGACAGTGTTTAGACCAAGCTTATAACAGTAATGTGGGTATGTACATGTGCTTACATGTGTATAGCTAAAGAGAAACTATATAAAATAAAATTCAGGGCTGGAGAGATGGCTTAGCGGTTAAGCGCTTGCCTGTGAAGCCTAAGGACCCTGGTTCGAAGCTCAATTCCCCAGGACCCACATTAGCCAGATACACAAGGGGGCGCACACATCTGGAGTTTGTTTACAGAGGCTGGAAGCTCTGGCGCGCCCATTCTCTCTCCCTCTCTCTCTGCCTCCTTCTCTCGGGCGCTCTCAAATAAATAAATAAACAAAAAAAATTAAAAAAATAAAATTCAATTTTTTTGGGTATACTTACAAATCTTTATTTGTGACTACTCATTCAAAAGCATCTTCTGTAAAAATATTGTGCCATTTTATTTGCTATAACGAGCTGAAAAGTATCAATATCATTTTTAAACTATTCTTTTTAAAATTTTATTTGAGATAGAAAGAGACAAAAAAGAGTGTGGTCATGCCAGTGCTTGTTTCTACCACTGCAAACAAACTCCAGATGCATGCACCATTTTGTGCATCTGGCTTTACATGGGTAGTTGTGAATTGAACCTTGGCCATCAGGCATTACAAGCAAGTGCCTTTAACCACAGAGCCATCTCTCTAGCCTTAAACTGTTTTTTTTTTTTTTAAATATACTTATCTTACAGCTTCATTGAAGATACACTGCTTAGCATGTACTTTTTTGTCAGCTAGTGATTAATTTTCATGTAAGTCTACACACACCACCTTGTTAGCATTCTTCAGATGTTCCACAGACTCCCACAAGCCAATCAGAGCTCTCTTGCCCATTCTTTCCATGTACATGCGAAAGTACTCTCGGTAGAAAGTATTGGCCAAAATATCTTCAAAATGAAGAATCTATCAAGGGAAATAAAAGTTTTTTAAAAATCAAATTTTAAGTATCATTTTGCTTTTAACTTCCCTGATTAACTGTCACATTCAGGGAAACAAGCATTTTTTCAGATAATAGCCAATGTTCTATATCTCTGATACATTGAATTATCTATCACCTTCTTATTGAATATTCAAAATGCACATATTCAAAGATTATCAATTTTAATCATTCAGTCATTCACCATGGATTTATTTGACATCAATTTGGCATGAGGCTCAGAACTAGAACATGACACAGAAAGAGCTCTGCCCATGGGATGGTCAGCTGCCAACAATAGAACAACTGAAGAGAAATATATAAAAGAAGCTAGAGCCTAAATAGTTTGACATTTTTTGCTTTCCATCATATTTTATACAACAGAAGAAAATAAAAATGAATCTTCATGGCAACTTTTTGTTTATAATACCAATGTAATTGAAAAACTCTTAAGAGTTTTTTTCATTTTAATCATTTTAATTCATTTCATTGTGTGCATGTACCAAACCAACTCCACAATGAACACAGAAAAAGAAGGCATAGCCTATCTGAAGACACAGTAGCAACAACGTTGAACAAGGACTGTAGTATGAGGAAGCAGATGACCCTCATAATGACTTACGAGTTAATTAGGAAAAATCTTTCAAATTACTTTAAAAGAAATTTAAGGACCATATCCTTAATTGAATCAGTAATAAAATTACATTTAATAAGTGGAACTCAAATACAATTAAATTAAAAAAATGTACATTTTCCAACTCTTTAACATTATGGTCCTTGCCTAATTTGAATTATGGGCAGAGAGGGGAATTTGTTTTCCAGAAGCTTCTTAGAACCAATGAAAGGAAAGCTTTGCTGAGTATTCAACATGCACACATTCAAAAGATACCAATGAGGATAAACTGATGGTCTAGCAGTAAGTTTCTTCTTTCCCGCATTTAGGAAGTATGAATCAAATTGGCAGGTCAAATGTAGTGGTGCATGCCTTTAATCCCAGCACTCAGGAGGCAAAGGTAGGAGGATCACTGTGAGTTTGAGGCCAGCCTGAGACTACATAGTGAATTCCAGGTCAGCCTGGACTAGAGTGAGGCCCTACCTCAAAAAAACAAAACAACAACAACAACAAAAAAGGGAACTAAGCCAGGAGTGGTGGCACACGCCTTTAATCCCAGCACTTAGGAGGCAGAGGTAGGAGGATCACTACATAGTTAATTCCAGGTCAGCCTGAGCTAGGGTGAGACCCTGCCTTGAAAAACCAAACAAACAGAACTAGCATTAGATGTCCACTTTCTAGTCAATGCTGTGAGGAAATTTATACTGGAATCACATTCATTTTTTATAGAATAAGTTTCCTAGATTGTTTTCAAGATTTTACTGTACCATAACATCTAAAGCATGCCACCTTTTAACTAGTAGGAAGCCATTCTTCTCTTGGGTATATATCTCATATCTCTACTGAATATTTACCTTTTTATTTTATAATTACATTGGACTCTAAGAGCAGGGATTCTGTTGTACCACTTATTCCAATCCTATACCCGAGAGACTGTGGACCCTCAATAAGGTTCGGTGGAATGAGTGAATGAAAGGACATTAAGACACAAGTCCTCATCTATGAGAAATGGTGACAGACATTTATTCAAGAAGGCAAAAACTGTGGGAAAGGAAAAAGAGGGGCAACATTCAACCGGTGGCTCCCTCTCTCAAAGGTAAAGCTGTCACTCTGGAACACAAAGTCAGAATGTCAGAAAGGTTGAAAATGGCCAAATAAACAGAGCTATAGTGCTTGGAGTGTCCTACTACAAACAAGAGCTCCTTGGAACTGCACAAGTGCCTCTTGTGTAAGAAGCCTAATGCACACAAGAATAGGCTCAAAGTTGGAACAGGTGATTTCCAGTGGAGACTAAGCCAGTAACAAGTGGAAAATTAAATGCTCATCCCTAGAAGACAGAGGCAGTGGAAAGACATGGATATGTACCTAATTCAAACAGATGAACAGGAAAAAAGTAAGACCAAAAAAAAAAAAAAATCAGAATTAAAGGTTACAGGCTAGAGTCAGGCTTAATATATACTGATGTTAACTTTTTTGTGGCTCACTGACAACTCACAAAAGAGTTGCATTTACTATGAAAAAATCCTGTTCCTCAAGCTCCTGGAAATATTGTGACTCTTTCCTTCATCCTCACTCCAGGCCTCAGAAGGCAAGCCTGATTCTTTACATTCAGCACATGCCCCAAGAAAGGGTTAGAGTGATTTCTAGGTTCTGTGATTTAAAGTCTTTTCAACAGACAGTCTAAAGTTGTGTGGATAAAAAGAGCCAGTGACACATCATAGCTTATTAGAAAGCATACAGACTTGGTGAATTGACCACATTTGGGTCTTCATTTAATGTTGCCTCATCCTATCTCTGTGGCTGTACTCAAGTTACTCCAACCCACCATTTCATTATCTGAAAATGAGGCCTTCAAGTAGATAGCTATTATCATTATGGCAAGAGTTAAATAAAATAGCTTTTAAGATTCCTTCTCAGGGCTGGAGAGAAGGCTTAGTGGTTAAGGTGCTTGTCTGCAAAGCCAAAGGATCCAGGTACCCACATTAGCCAGATGCACAAGGTGGCACATGTGTCTGGAGTTCGTCTGCAGTGGCTGGAAGCCCTGGTGTGCCCATTCTCTCTCTCTCTCTCTCTTACTCTGCCTCTTTCCCTCTCTCAAATAAATAAAAATAGGATATATATAAAAAAAAAAGATTCCGTCTCAAAGTGACAGAGGAGTGCTCAGCACTGAAACATCACACCTTCCAAGGCTCAGGGTCCATTCCGGAAGAGGTGGCAGGAAGAATGTAAGAACCAAAGGAAGAGGACTCCTTACAATGCACTCTTCCAGACACAAAAAGGCTTGGATGTCCATGACCTTGCAGTGCCTAGCACTACTTACACAAGACCATCATAGTAGGAAGAAAAGATGACAACATCAAAATAAGAGAGATTGATTGAGAGGGGGAGGGGATATGATGGAGAGTGGAGTTGTAAAGGGGAAGTGGGAAGGGGAATTACCAGGGCTTATTATCCATAATTATGGAAGTTATCAATGAAAAAAAAAAGATTCCTGATTGAAAGGGGGAGGAGATATGATGGAGAATGGAGTTTCAAAGGGGAAAGTTGGGGGGGGGGAGGAAAGTACCATGGGATAATGTTTACAATTATGGAGGTTATCAATAAAAAAAAGAAAAGAAAAAAAAGAAAAACATTCCTTCTCCTTCACAAGTTTAATTTCTATCTAACTGAAAATGGGTGACTTGGCTGTGCCCTTGCATATATGACATACTCCCCTGGAAGCAGCAGAAGGTACATACATGTGCTTGTACACGGATATACACCCACCAATCATAACTATTTCCATTTACATAATTCAAGTGTACAAAATAAGATAGTTCCCTGATTCATAAAGGCTGTAGTAATGAACTATACCAAGTTAAATGCTTAAAAGTTAAATGACTGCTTGTCATATAACTCTATGTTTATAAGAAAACTGATATGGCAAAGCTCTACCTTCTGACTCTGAGGCCCTTCCCCCTCATCCAGGGCTCCTTCCTCCTGCTGATCATAGGCAGGACCTCCCAGGGCTCGGATCCTCTTCTCACACTGCTTCTTTGCCACAGTTAATTGGTTTATGTATCTTTTCATATTCCTGGCCCTCAGGAGGTCAGTTTTCATTGCAGCAGATTCTTTACCTTATGTGAGGAAGAACACAATAGCCAGTCAAAGGACAAAGGAATAAAAGAGGGGATACGAAAACTCTGAAACAGACCACATGTTTGATGTTGTATATTCTCAACAGTGGATATTAACCAAAACAGAACAAAATTCATCATAAATACATACATGTTCCAAAATGCAAATACCAATAATTTCTAAATATATCTGACAAATCTTTACTGTGAAAAAATTTGTAAAAGCTCTGCACACATATACTTTCAAATTGATTTGTGTGTATATATTAATATCTTTTATGATGTATATATGCACATTCATATTCATTTGTCAGCATATGTTTGAAGATGCCTTCTCCTTCGCAGGTGTTAATTTCTTTCTGAGTGAAGTGAGTGACTTGACTGAGTGCTTGCACACCCTGTGCTCACTGCTCACACTATATGTCTGTCAGGTGCTGTTTGGCTTTTGAGATTCAAGGGCAATTGTTTTTCTTTAAGAGTCTGGTGGGGTGGTGGTGGAAATATGAACAATGAAATAATGAGGGGGGCTTGAGAGACAGCCTAGTGGTTAAAAGCACTTGCCCACAAAGCCAAAGGACCCAGGTTCAATTCCGCAGGACCCACATAAGCCAGATGCACAAAGTGGTGCATGTGTCTGGAGTTCTTTTGCAGTGGCTGAAAGCCCTGGCACACCCATATTCTCTCTCTCTGTTATAAACCTTTCTCTCAAATATATAAAATAAATAAAAAAAGTATAATGAGGATCCATGGAATAAATATACATGGAAAAATGGAAAATGCACAGACATTCCAAACTGTTTGAAAGAGGTGCTAATCCAGGCTTCCTTAAGGAAATGACATTCAAACAAACATAAATAATGAGTGAAATGTGTTAGACAGAAAGGACAGCAAGAGTGGAAGTGAGAACCCTGAGACCAAAAAGAGAACAGAATGCTGAAGGCCTGTACAGCAGATGCTAAAAGAGCTAAGAGATGCAAAGTTGGCAAGAGCCAGATGATGCCAGAGAAGGAACTCTGTTCTTTAGGCCCTGTTGCAGTCAGGTTCACACTGCTGGCAGAAGTCAGACGACCAAGAACAGCTTGTGGGAAAAAAGGAGCTTATTTTCGCTTACAAACTCAAGGAGAAGCTCCACGATGGCAGGGAAAACGACAACATGAGCAGAGGGTGGACATCACGCCCTGGCCCACATAAGGTAGACAACAGGAACAGGAGAGTGTGCCAAACACTGGCAAGGGGACACTGGCTATAATACCCATAAGCCTACCAAGGTGGACAACAGAAGAGTGTGCCAAACACTGGCAAGGGGAAACTGGCTATAATACCCATAAGCCTGCCTCGAACAATACACTGCCTCCAAGAGGTGTTAATTCCCAAATCTTCATCAGCTGGGAACCTAGCATTCCATACACCTAAGTTAATGAATCAAACCACCACATTCTGCCAATGATGTTCATACATTCCTATAGTCCAAGACCTTTTAGCTGAGCTCAATACCAAAAAATCCCCCCAAAACCCATAATGGCATGGAATAAACATTCACACTGCAAAAGATGGCAATGGACATAGCAAAGAAATATTCAACCAATACAAGATTGAGACAACGAGGGCAAACATCAAACTCTGTAGCTCAAACTCCAATGATTCTAATCAATGACAAATCTCCAAATCCGGTAATTCTAACCAGCAACAAGTCTCTGGAGTTCCAATTCCGCCCCTCTAGCTAGGCTACTCACAGTCCTGGAAAACTTCATTCGGGGCCTGCAGCTCTCTTTGGCAGCCATCTCTGTAAGGTTTAGGAGTGACGAAGACCATAGACACCACTCTGAGGCAAAGATGGAAGCTTTTATTTGGGGGGTAAAACATGAGGTGCCAGGACTGAGTCTCAAGAGCAGAGCAGTCAATTTGGGATGGAAGACAGTACACTATATAGAGCTCTTCAGTTGGGGGAAGGTGAGGAAGGGAGAAGTTAAAAAAAGGTTTCCTTGGGGGGGGGGGGAGATCTAAGATAGCCAGGGTGTGACACCAGAACAGTAACCAGGTAGCCTGAGAGATAAGGGGGCAGGAAACCTAGACCTGGGGCATTGTTAGTCAAGGAAGGGATAATGGATGGGTGGTTCCTTGAGGAATGTGGATGACCCACTTCCTTATGTCTTTGTCACTCTCTTGCTGTCCACCTTCCTGCTATCCTCTGTGACTCCATGTTGTCCTGACCTAACAATCTCATGGTCCCAGCATCTCCTCTGGGTCTCCACTGCAAGCCATGGTTCTTCTCATGGCTCCATTGGGTCTCCATGCAGGCAATCCAGCAGACCTGCTTCATACTGCCCATGGCTGTTTCCAAAACACAACACCATATTGCAAACTCAATGATCTTCTCTTTCTTGCATTTCTTACACTCCACAAAACCAGACAGGGTGCCAATTTGTTAATCCAGGGGGGAATAAAGCAGACTTTGAAGAACAGGACACTCCTTGAACATTCAGACCCCTTCAAAAGACTGCATTCTTTTTGTTGTCACAATGCAGATCAGTTGGCCCAATCTCAAAGGTTGTAATCTCTCATATAATTGCAGCTGAACAGAAGTTTCAGTCCAAAGATTTCATTTCTATCCCATATCCCTCTGCACACACCAGTACTTTTCTACACAAAGCAACCCTGCACAAATTCTCAGGACACAAGCATAACAACAAGCTTCTCACACAAACTGCTTCAAGCCCAGTCCAGACAAAGCTCTTTCTCACCCTCATAAACCAAACCTCACAGTCCACAGTTCTTACTGCATTAAGGTCTTTCAAAACTGACCAGAAATAGTCCATCAAGCTGTACTTACAGCACTGCAAGGCATCTCTTAGGCCAACGTTTCAAATCCTCCCACATTCCTCTTGAAAATCAGCTCCAAAAGGCCATAGCCACACAGCCAGGTGTCTAGCAGCAAATGACACTACTCCTCAGTACCAACATTAATGTTGCAGTCAGGTTCACATTGCTGGCAGAAATCAGCTGACCAAGAGCAGCTTGTGGGAAAAAGGGGCTTATTTTGGCTGACAGACTTGAGGGAAAGCTCCATGATGGCAGGAAAAATGACAACATGAGCAGACGATGGACATCACCCCCGGTACACATTAAGGTGGGCAACAGAAATAGGAAAGTGTGCCAAACACTGGCAAGGGGACACTTGCTATAATACCCATAAGCCTGCCCCCAACAATACACTACCTCCAAGAGGTGTTAAGTTCTAAATCTCCATCAGCTGGGAACCTAGCATTCAGAACACCTAAATTTATAGGCAACACCTGAATCAAACCACCATAGGCTCGACATACTGTGATGCTTTTAATAGTTTTTAAGCAGCAATATGCCACAAACAGGTTTGTATTATATAATAGTACAAGAAAAGTAAGATTAAAAAATAGATTAGAAAGTGAAAGCCTGCTAGCTAGTAGGAAAACTATCATGGTTAAATGTAGGTGGGAGAAAATGATAGCCTAAACTAGGTTTGTAGTAGTGGTGGTATGGGACATGGGAGGACTAGAGAATGACAGAGCCAGCAGATGTCTGCCCAAGCTAAAAGTCACCAAGGTGTGAAAACAAAATAGAGGTGTTAAACATGGCTTTTAGGTTTCTGGCCCGAGCACCCAGGGAGATGATGAGGTCAATTATTATATCAGGGAATAATGGAACAAAAACAGATTTGTGGAAGACTAAAAATTCACTTTTGGCTAATATGATAGGTAAGTCTCCAAAAGTGTCCACAATAGCTTCCATCTCACATGCGTGCTTTACAACATCACTTCTGACAACCTCCTCTGAAAAGTAGGATATATGCTACCTTCTGTTGAATCTGAGTGGACCTATGATTGTAGCAGAAGTGATGCCATGACTTCCAAGGCTAGATCATCAGAGGGCACTGACTTGGAGTTCTAAGCCACTGTACACATCATCCACCTGCCCCAAGGCTTCCATGCTTTGAGGAGGCCTGAACGATCAGTAAATGGAAAAAAAAAATCAACATAGAGAAGTACCTGGACTCCCACAGACCATATCCCTGTCTGAGAGCATGGCACATACCCTGAGTACCCCATCTCGAATGTGAATTGTCTTGCATCAGAAAAGCAAATCCTCCCAAAGCGTGCCCATCAGAAGCAAGATAAAAGGCTGTTGCTTCAGATATATTAGGGTGACATATTATGCAGCAAACAATAACCCAAACAGACAAAATGAGGCTGAGGGTTTTTCAGTTATCTAAAGTGCAACAGAAGGTCTCTTGATGGCGAAGGATTAATGACTCTCCCTGAAAGCCAGAGGGAACTAAAGGATTAATGACTGTCCCTAAGAAAAGAAGGCCTTGAAGAAACATCAGAGTCACTCAGTCCCAGACAAGTCCCCTGATGGATGAACTTCCCTTAACTCAAAAGGCCTTGAAGGAACAGAAACCACCTGCCTTTATGTATGACTAAATTCATGGTCATTAATTGTTCTAATGTTTATAGTCACTGAATATTCTCATACTAGCTGGGCATGGTCTTTAACCCCAGCACTTGGGAGGCAGAGGTAGGAGGATTGTGTGAGTTCAAGGTCACCCTAAAACTACATAGTGAATTCCAGGTTAGCCTGAGCTAAAGCGAGACCCTGCCTTGAAAACAAAACAAAATAAAACAAAAAAATTTCTGATATTCAGATATTTGAAGATGACATTAAATTATTAAAACAAGGTTTATGATATATTTCTCACCTTAAATTCTAAGGTTTTCTGTTCAGGATGTTTCTCTATAGATTTCCAATAATAGAATGATTAACTTCATGATGCTGAACTACTTGCTTCTCTGTCAGTTGATAATAAGATAAGTCAATTAGGTAAAGTTTCTCTTAATTGTTCTATAAAAATGATTAAAGTTTTATAAAAGACAAGATGAGATTGCTGAAGGAAAATATAGAAAGAGATTTCCAATAATAGATAGACAAACTGTCATTAAGAAAGATATTTAAATGGTCAATGCAAATACAAAAGGGTGTGAAGATATAAAGAGTAAGATTTAAAAAACAAAAGATGGTCTTCAGGCAGAGAAAAAAAAAAAAAAAGACTAGACATCAGACAACCTAGATAGTCCGGATTACAGCTTCTCCCATAGTCACTAATGGTTTCCAGAAACTGTTAGCTGACAGGGAGACAGATCAAGGGAAATGTTCTAACTATTGGGGAAACTAAATTTTAAAGTAAAGGTTCACTTGTTAGTATTTAACTTCCCAAGATAAGGATCTCATACTAAAAACCATTAAAAGTTTAAAAATAACTCCCATTTATTTAAACTAAACACATTCATTATCAAACAGTGTTTTCTCCTTAAAAACATATTTGTAAAGGTTGTAACAGAACTGATCTGTTTTAGTTCAACAATGACCAAATTCTGCTCTTTTATGTATCATCAAATAATTAAATAACTGTTTCATTTCTGCTATCTCAAGTTCATTGCTCATAAGTATATTAACTCTTAAGACATATTCCCTGCTTTAGGGTACAGCCTCATGCTCAAACAATGGTCCTCATCTGAGAGAAATAATTTCAAGCTGTTTTGTTTTCAACATTTCCCTGGGTAATTGGTACCCACACAAGTATCTGGCCTAATCAAAGATGTTTTCAGACACAGGTGCCATGACTTTATATTGTCTTTTCCTAACAATTTCTAAATTAAATTAATTGGTTTAGGTATGTTGATTAAAAAATTATTTTCAAAACTGACAGCATGTTCTACCTATATTTACAGCTATTAGGTATTTAAAGATTAAGAGGTGCCTACCTTCTAAAAAGCTATTTTTCTCACCTTAACTGTTTACATAGTTCAAACATAATTCTCTATAATAAGGTGGTAAATTTATTTATAGTGCCATACCTCATATTACAATAAATAAAATTTAAAGGCCCTGGCCCAAAGTTATGTCTTGTACTGTAATACACTTTTATGTTGCTGATGCCCCATATTACACAGTCTTTTGTATTGATACAGTAGTATTTTTACTGTTTCAAGGTCATAGTTTGTATTACAGCTTCTGGCCTGTTAAGATACTAAAATTATCTTGTCTTTCTTAATTTCATAACACAGCTACAGATATGTCTCTATTAATTAACTATTTTTTTTCAGGCTTTGGAAGAGAGTTGGATGTAAAAATAGACTGATTCTCCACTCCATCTCTGGTGCTGGTTCTGTAAAGCCTTAGTTTCCCATATCAATATCAAGGTTAACAAGATCAAGACATTTTAACTAGCTTTGTCCATTTATTTAAACTCTACCTAAGTGTGACATGAAAATCAAAACTATAAAATTTATATAAACAACCTTCTGGGCCTCTACAGTTTCACAAATTGACCTCAGAGGGTCATATAACAGACTAATACGAACTTCATATATCTGGGTCCCTCTAGATAGTTCTCCAAGGCCTAAAAGTCAACAGGAATAATGACCCTTGCCCAATTTTTTTTCCACCACCACCTCTTCAGTTTAAACAAGTCAAACTCAAACTCATTGCCCATCTTTACTAAAACTTGGGGTCTCTCTCTGTTTTAGATGGTAGGCTCATAGGTCATTGAAATACAGACCCAATTTCCTTTGCTTCTGATAACATTAAAAAGATTATAAAAAGTTAATTTCAGATTGATTAACTAAATTATATCCAAATATTAAGCTTATACGTTCTCCATTTGATAAAGCCTTTTCATTGTTACATAGACACCTGTTTACAATAGTAAGTTTCTTAAGTGTTCTACTCTTACATGTTTTCAGTTGGGCAAGACTTTTATTTATTTGTTATAACCTTATTCTAATAGATAAAACTAAGCCTAACTATATAAAATATATTTCATTGTATTGTAGCATTATACAATAATTATACAATTATACAATATTATATAAAACATAATTTCATTGTGTTTATAATGGATAATAATAAATTATCAAGATTAATCAAACTTTTAGCCTTTCAGCCTAACATACTTTCATTAATTCTCCTAAAGCTAAGGCTTCTTGATCTCTGGACTAAGTAAGTAAAAACTATAAGCCTTCTACATTAAAGACTTACAAACAAAAAAAGAGACCTTTAAACCTAAACTTTAAAATTAGTTAACTTCTTAATCTCTATCACATATCCTATTTAAATTTAAAACAGTTTAAGATTATTTCAAATATTGCTTCAATACTAATTTCTTATACTTCCTACCTTACCTGAACCAAATCTATTTCCAAAAATTTCAATTAACTTTCCATCCAAGTTAACAATACTTTCTTCTTTACCTAACACCTATATTATTATTTTTCAACATTAAATATAATATTTGTGTCACCTACAAATGTCATGTCACATGCAAGAAAATTCATATGTAGATAATAACCAGATCATAATGACTAACAGATTTAACATGATCTAGGAATTTCTTTCCAAATGGCTCTGATAAATATCACTCTCCTGAAGAGCTGCCTCCTTGCCTATTTGTGAGATCCACATGGGATAATAGTGTGCTATGTACACAAACTACAAAGTGAAGTTTGGCAAATGGAAAACTAAAAGCTGAGACTCCCAAACGCCACAAGTGTGTGACTAAACTTCAACGATGGACTATAACCAATTGTGAAGAAGTAAATGTTACTAGTCCAGAGCCAATAATATTTTGGGCTATATTAGCCTTTTTCATGGTGAATAATATTATTTCTCCACATGTGACCTGACATTTCTCTGTGACTAGTTAAGATATCTATTGCTGTAAGTTCAAAAAGCTCACAATTCTGCTCCCTTCAAATTAAACCTATGCTGTCTCTGACATATACTTTATTCCCCTGATTATGATAGTACTCACCCTCTCTTTTGGTCCTAACATACTCAGATATCTCACTGAAAAAATACATACTCAGAAAAAAAAAAAAAAACATGCCTTCACCTCAAAGCAAGCCACTAAATTCTTCATGACCACTGGATATCAACCTCTGGGCATCCAACTCTATGGGACTGCGTGAGACACCCCTGAAAGATCTACAGAAACCTCCTGCAGGAAGTAGCAGGAAGTCTGACATCATCCCAGTTCTGTCCACATAGCCCAGCTCTGCAATGCCTCGCTCATTTCCCAATTTTCCCCAATCTTTTATATCCTTCCAGAGTCCAGACTGAAGGGTTAATGACTCTCCCTGACAACCACAGGGAACTAAAGGGTTAATGACTAAGTTGAGAAGGCCTTCTACAAACATCAGAGGCAGTCAGTCCTAGATAAGCTTGACAACTTCCGAAATTGATGGACTTCCCTTAACTCAAAAGACCTTGAAGGAACATAAACCATCTGGGGTATCCTCCCTTAGACAATTCTTGCTAAATAAATAAATGCCTATTCTGAGCAAGGCCACAAATAGCTATAACTCCTTATCTACTTCCCTTGGACTAGCACCTGGTCCAGCCTATTTTTCTTAGGGTCCTCATTATAAACTTGAACCCCAGACTAGCTCAGTGCTTCACCCACTATCCTGATGGAAGACTGTACCTCCTTGCTGTGTTTCCATAAATCGTCTCTGTATGTTGAGATCAAGTCTGGTGTTTTTCTGTTTTTCACTCTCCTTACAGATGGTAAATGCATTATGGGAGTGGGAAAGACAACCAGGAGAAAACAAAACATCTCCAGGACATAATCTAAATAAACCTTTCATTAAATGCTAAGATAAAGAAAGGGGGAGAGACTTCCAGTTAAGATGGTTAAGAAGGCAGCATAGGAACCACAACAAAACAGCCTGGGGGGGGGGGGGAAAGATAAAAAAAAAACAGTAAAATACACACTTTTACTAAAAAGTGAGGTGTATAGGAAATTGAAATGGCAGCAGAGAAGAAGGAGAGACCCAGAGCATCCAGAGCCCACAAAGGCTGGCAGAAGTGGCTCCGGCAGAAGCGCCTCGGCTTGAGCCACAGGAAAAGCCAGGTGAGCGGATTTCCCACTCACATCGGAGCTCTCCGCAAACTCAAGAAACATGAAGGGAGAATGGCAGTGAACAATGGAGGAGCAGATCACAAGGTAGAAGAACACCTGGACCAGTGAGAGAACTAGAGTCAGCATTGGCAGCCTCCCCTCCCTCACCACCAGTGCCCAGCTCCGGTGAACAGAGCAGCGATCCAGCAACCCAGTCAGCCTACTTCAAACCACAGCGCACCAAAGAGGGACCCAAGCAAGAGCACAGCATAACTGAGAGCAAAATCACCCCAAAAGGTAACTGGGATTACACCAGGTCAGTACCCACCTGATAAACCTGGTACATGGGCCTGAACCAGAAGGGCTAATTGCACCTTCCATATCACAATAAATTATGTAATAAATCTGATGGATGGTCAGATTTGCCATTCTTAAATAAGCTATATTTTGGGCTTGTTATTTATTGCTTCCTGATTTATACTGGCTTTATTTCCTCTTCTGTTATACATTAGGGAAGAGTCTCACCTGGTCACAAGCTGATTTGGAACCCTCAACAGACCAGAAATCTTAACCTCCTTGTTGTCAGGATTAAGGGAGTGGGTGGAGCAGCACACAGCCTAAGGGACAGACAGAGGATCTGGTTGCCATAATACCTACTCTCGGATAAATACTCTGTGCTGTTTTTCATTGAAAATGTACATTGTTTAGTTAAATTTTAGAAACTATATGTATTTTGATCCACTGAGCCTACTTGAATACTCTCATAGCAGGCAAACCCAACACCTAGGGTCACTATTATAGATTCTCTGAGAGTCTTGAGAGCCACACCTAGTGCCTTAAGCTCCTACCCTGAAGATATATAACATCAGATTGATTGATACATCTAATAATAGCCAGCTAACTAGAAAATCCAATCACTAAATAACCCAGGATGCAAAAATATATAAATTATAACACAAGAAACACCAAAAATCAAGACAATATGAATCCATCAGAAAGTAATAATGCATCAGAAATAACCCCCAGTGAGAAAGAGTTAGAGGAAATGCCTGAGAAAGATTTCAAAAGAATGGTTATAAATATGTTCAAAGAAGTCAAAGAAGAAATCAAAGGAATCAAAGAAGACACAGGATGCCAATTCAATGAAATAAAGAGGTCAATACTAGACATAAATAAGGAAATAGAAATAATAAACAAAAACCAGTTAGAATTACTAGCAATAAAGAACACAGTTAATGAAATAAAAAACTCTGTAGAAAATCTCACCAGTAGAATGGATGAAAAAGAGGACAGAATATCTAAGCTAGAAGACCAGGTGGCAGATCTAATACAGTCCAACAAAGAGAAAGCCAAACTAATAGAAAAGTATGAATGGGAATTTCAAGATATTTGGGCCACTATAAAAAGATCAAACATAAGAATTCAGGGCATAGTAGAAGGAGAAGAATTTCACACCAAAGACATAGTAGGCATCGTCAACAAAATCACAGTAGAAAACTTCCCCCAAATTGGGAAAGAGGTGCCAATGCAGATACAGGAATCCTTTAGAACACCAGCCAGACAAAACCTGGAAAGAACCTCTCCTCACCATATTATAATCAAACTACCAAACACACAAACCAAAGAAAAAATATTGAAAGCTGTTAGAGAAAAATCAAGTTTCTTACAAAGGCAAGCCTATCAGGATTACAGCAGATTACTCAACACAAACTTTAAAAGCTAGAAGGGCGTGGAGTGATATATTCCAAGTTCTGAAAGATAACAACTGTCAACCAAGGTTACTTTCTTCTGCAAAGCTATCCACTCAAAGAGACAGAGAAATAAAGACATTCCATGACAAAAGCAGACTAAAGGTTTATTTGCAGACAAAACCAGCTCTACAGAAAATACTTGAAAGAATCCTCCATGCTGAAGAGAAAGAAAAGCATACATACAAGGAACCTGGAAAAAACAAACAATACTCAAAGACTATTTAACACAACAGAGCAAATGTAAAACCGGAAGAACTACAAAAAAATGGCAAAAATGAATACACACCTTTCAATAATATCTTGTAATATCAACGGCCTCAATGACCGAAACAAAAGACATAGGTTTGCAGACTGGGTTAAAAAGCAGGATCCTGCCGGGTATGGTGGCGCACGCCTTTAATCCCAGTACTCAGGAGGCAGAGGTAGGAGGATCACTGTGAGGTTGAGGGCACCCTGAGACTCCATAGTGAATTCCAGGTCAGTCTGAGCTAGAGTGAGACCCTACCTCAGAAAACCAAAAAAAAAAAAAAAAAAAAAAGCAGGATCCTTCAATTTGTTGCCTCCAAGAAACCCACTTTTCTACAAAGGATGGAGACTATCTTAGGGTGAAAGGTTGGAAAACGGTGTTTCAAGCAAATGGACCTAGAAAACAAGCAGGGATTGCTTTCCTAATATCTGACAAGGTAGACTTCAGTCCAACATTAGTTAAGAAAGATAAGGAAGGTCACTTTATATTGATTAAAGGCACACTCCAATAGGAGGACATTACAATCCTAAACATATATGCACCTAACATGGGGGCTCCCAAATTCATCAAACAACGCTATTAGAACTAAGGTCACAGATAACACCAAACACAGTGGTAGTGGGTGACTTCAACACCCCATTCTCACCAATTGACAGGTCATGCCGGGAAAAAAATAAACAGAGAGGCATCTGGACTGAATGAGGTCATAGAAGGAATGGACCTAACAGATATAAAAAGGACATTTCATCCAAAGGCAACAGAATATGCATTCTTTTCATCAGCACATGGAATATTCTCTAAAATAGACCACATGTTAGGACACAAAGCAAATCTTAACAAATTCAGGAAAATTGAAATAATTCCTTGCATTCTATCCGACCACAAAGGAATCAAACTACAAATCAATAGCAAGAAAAGCTACAGAGCATACACAAATTCATGGAAACTAAACAACACACTACTAAATGATGAATGGGACAATGAAGAAATCAAGAAGGAAATCAAAAAATTTATACAGTCAAATGATAATGAGGACACAATAAACCAAAATCTCTGGGACACAATGAAGGCAGTCCTTAGAGGTAAATTTATATCTTTAAGTGCCCATATTAAGAAATTAGAAAGGTCGCAAATAAAAGACCTAATGCTTCACCTTAAAGCCTTGGAAAAAGAAGAACAAGGCAAACCAAAAATCAGTAGACGAGAAGAAATAATAAAGTTTAGGGCAGAAATTAATGAAATAGAAACCAAAAAAAACAATTCAAAGAATCAATGAAACAAAGAGTTAGTTTTTTGAAAGGGATAAACAAGACTGATAAACCCTTAGAAAATCTGACCAAAAGAGAGAAGAGACAAAAATTAATAAAATTAGAGATGAAAAAGATAACATCACAACAGATACCAGAGAAATTCAAACAATCATAGGGACATACTATAAAAGCATATACTCCACAATGTATGAAAATCTGAAAGAAATGATTTCCTTGATTTATATGACCTACTTAAATTAAATCAAGATGAGATTAATCACTTACATAGACCTACAACAAGCATGCAGATCCAAGCAGTTATCAAAAATCTCCCAACTAAAAAAAAGTCCAGGCCCAGATGGATTCACTGCTGAATTTAACCAGACCTTCGGGGAAGAACTAACACCATTGCTTCTTAAGCTTTTCCATACAATAGAAAAAGAAGGAATCCTACCAAACTCCTTCTATGAAGCCAGCATCACCCTGATACCAAAGCCAGGCAAAGATAGAACAGAAAAAGAAAAAGAAAATTACAGACCAATCTCCCTCTTGAACATAGATGCAAAAATTCTCAACAAAATATTGGCAAACAGAATACAAGAATATATCAGAAAGATCATTCACCTTGACCAAGTAGGCTTTGTACCAGAGATGCAGGGATGGTTCAATATATGCAAATTGATAAATGTAATACATTATATAAATGGACTGAAGGACAAAAATCACATGATCATCTCATAAGACGCAGTGAAAGCATTTGACAAAATCCAACATCCCTTCATGATGAAAGTCCTACAGAGACTGGGAATAGAAGAAACATATCTCAATATAATAAAGGCTATTTATGACAAGCCTACAGCCAATATATTACTAAATGGGGAAAAATTGGAAGCCTTTCCACTAAAATCAGGAACAAGACAAGGGTGTCCAATGTCCCCACTTTTATTTAATATAGTACTGGAAGACTTAGCCATAGCAATAAGGCAAGAGATGCACATAAAAGCGATACGAATTGGAAAAGAAGAGATCAAGTTATCATTATTTGCAGATTACATGATTCTATATATAAAGGACCCTAAAGACTCTACCAGAAAACTGTTAGTGCTGATATCCAGCCATGTAGCAGGATACAAAATAAATACACAGAAATCAGTAGCCTTCCTATATGCTAACAACAAAAACACAGAGGATGAAATCAGAGAATCACTCACATTCACAATTGCATCTAAGTAAATAAAGTACCTTGGAATAAAGGGAGTAAAGAATCTCTAGAATGAAAACTATGAAACACTCGAGCAAGAAATTGCAAAAGACACTAGGAAATGGAAAAACATCCCTTGTTCCTGGATTGGAAGAATCAATATTGTGAAAACGGCAATCTTACCAAAAGCAATCTACACATTCAATGCAATCCCCACCAAAATTCCAATGGCATTCTTCACGGAAATAGAAAACACAATCCAAAAATTCATTTGGAATCACAAAATACCTCGAACATCTAAAATAATACTGAGCAATAAAAATAAGGCTGGTGGTATACTACAGAGCCATAGTAACAAAAACAGCATGATACTGGCACAAAAGCAGACATGCAGATCAATGGAACAGAATAGAGGACTCAGATGTAAGTCTAGGTAGCTATAGCCAGCTGATATTCTATAAAAATGCCAAAAATACTCACTGGAGAAAAGACAGCCTCTTCAGCATATGGTGCTGGGAAAACTGGATATGTATCTGTAGAAGGATGAAAATAGATTCTTCTCTCCATGCACAAGAATTTAATCCAAATGGATTAAAGACCTTAACATCAGACCTGAAACTCTGAAACTGCTAGAGGAAAAAGTAGGGGAAAACCTTCAACATATTGGTCTTGGCTAAGACTTTCTGAATATAACCCCAATTGCTCAGGCAATAAAACCATGGATTAACTACTGGGACCTCATGAAATTACAAAGATTTTGTACGGCAAAGGACACTGTGAATAAAGCAAAGAGGCAACCTACAAGAATGGGAAAAAATCTTTGCCAGCTATATGTCTGATAGAGGATTAATATCGAGGATATACAAAGAACTCAAAAAATTAAATAATAAGAAATCAAACAAGCCAATTGAAAAATGGGCTATGGAACTAAATAGAGAGTTCTCAAAAGAAAAAATATGGATGGCATATAAACATCTAAAAAAAATGGAACCCTTCTACACTGTTGGCAGGAATGCAATCTAGTCCAGCCATTATGGAAATCAGTGTGGAGGTTCCTAAGACAGCAAAAAATTGATCTACCATATGACCCAGCTATAGCACTCCTAGGCATATATCCTAAGGACTCATCTCATTTCCTTAGAAGTACATGCTCAACCATGTTTATTGCTGCTCAATTTATAATAGGTGGGAAATGGAACCAGCCTAGATGTCCCTCAACTGATGAGTGGATAGTGAAGATATGGCACATTTATACAATGGAGTTCTACTCAGCGGTAAAGAAAAATGAAGTTATGAAATTTGCAGGAAAATGGATGGATCTGGAAAGGATTATAGTAAGTGAGATAACCCAGGCCCAGAAAGCCAACCGCTGCATGTTCTCTGTCATATGTGGATCCTAGCTACAGATGATTGGGCTTCTGAATGAGAAGGAAAAAAACTCAGCAGAGGCCAGTAAGCTAAAAAAGAGATATAAAGGGAAGAGAAAGGAAGGAAGGGGGTACTTAATAGGATGGTATTGTAAATATGTAAGTAGAAGAATAGATTAACGGGGGTGAAAAGGCCCAAAGTGAGGTCAGGGGAAGAGATTGAGTAAAGGAAAGGTGGAGGGAGAGCTAATCAAAATCTAAGAGGATATAAATACATCATATGGAATCCTCCGTTTTTGGACAATGGAACACTCAGGAGGTGTAGATTGTTGCTAGAAAATTTTCAGTGCCACGGATGGGATACCTTCCAGTGAGTTGTTGGCCAGGCAGGTCCGTGATGCCCCCAAAACATTATAGGCCATTGCCGAGGCCCTTGATTTCCCACCAGGAATAGATGGTAAGACCCTATTGCTGAAGACTCCACATACTTGGGCTGCAAGACCACTGAGAAATCCTGCTGGAATTGAGCTGATAACCTCCTCCATATAGACCAGCTGACAGAAAGCTGGAAGAAGCCATTCTGCATGCAGTTCAATGGGAGAGAGAGAAATCACCAGTGAAGATACTCAACAGTGGACACTCCAAGACTTATATTTGGCCAGCCAGGCCAAATGAGCCAAAGGGTGCAATAGTGGCACATCTATCATGGTGGAAAACAACTGACCTCTAATTGCACTGGAGGCCCGCTCCATGGGAGGGAATACATCCCGATACTGAAAACTTAAAACAGGGGTAATCATGAGCCCTAGGGGTGTAACGTCTGCTAATGTCTGGATAAATGTACATACTATGCTTATCAAACTGCCCAGTAAGCACTTCTCGTAATATTCATACCCTTATATTAATGCTACTCTCACTTTTGGTAGAGAATCTTCTCTTTTCAGACGGCAGTGACCTTGGGACGACTCAGAAGGTATCATGGTGCTGGAAAGAAGTGACTAGAGTACTGAGTAATATCTTGATCACACCTTCCAAGGCTCAGGCTCTAATGCAGAAGAGGTGGTTGAAAGAATGTGAGAGCCAAAGGAAAGGTAGGACACGTTACAACGTGCTCCCTCCAGACATAAAATGGCCTGGATATCCATGACCTCACAGTGCCTGACACTACCTACACAAGACCATCATAAGAGGAGGAAAAGATCATGACATCAGAATAAAAGAGAGACTGATTGAGATGGGGAGGGGATGTGATGGAGAATAGAATTTCAAAGGGGAAAGTGGGGGGAGGGAGTGTATTACCATGTGATATTTTTATAATCATGGAAGATGTTAATAAAAATTGAGAAAAAATAAAATGAAATAAAAAAGAAAAAAGGTGATGACATCAAAATAAAGGAGGGAATAATGGACAGTGGAAGGGGATATGATGGAGAGTGGAGCTGTGAAAGGGAAAGTGGGGGAGGGAAGGGAATTATCATGGTTTATTGTCTGTAAGGATTGAAATTGTCAATAATAATATTACACATCAAAAAATAAAAGTAAATAAATTAAAATTAAAATAAAAAAAAGAAAGGGGGAGATAAGCAGGGCATGGTGGAGTACGCCTTTAATCCCAGAGTGAGACCCTACCTTGAAAAACCAAAAAAAATAAAATAAAAAAGAAAGGGGGAGATTATAGATATAATTAATTGGGCAAAGGTAGGAGTTGTGTCTGTTTAAATACTGCTCTGTCTTCCACACTTCTAATACCACCTAGCAACAGAATAGGAGCTCCTTAAATACTTGTCAAATGGATGAATACACTGTAAAACCTGACTAAGAGACCAATAAAATAGTAAACATTCTAGAGGGCACTAAACTCTTTCTAGAGTTGTCTGTGGGGAGAAAACCAGCATGAAGAACCCTCAAATCCTACTTTTCATCTCCTCCAATCTGGCTTTTATATCCCCGTCCATAAACCCTTCAAATCAAATCTTCCCAATGTCACTAGTGACTTCCTCCACATCAAATCTAGCAGGAAGTTTTCAGGACAGACTGCAATAAGAGTAAGATTCTAATTATGGTTATGACTTGCAAGCTAATGGTCAGAAATTTTCAAAATCTAATTTAAAATCAAGTATGATGGCTTGCTTCCTTAAGTTGACATTAGATAACAAATCAAAACCAAAATTCCTGTTAAGTTAATGTTAAATGACTAAACACTGAGCATTGCCTTGTGGCCAGTAGACTGCCTGAGCATATACAAACTGAAAGCAGGATTGGGTAACAGAAAATAGTTTATTTACAACTAAAGAAAACTGAGCTAGTTCTATTTATTTATTTATTGCATATGGATATGTATGTGGCATGTCTGTTCATATGCATGTGAAAGACAAAGGTTGATATCTCTACTCCCCACTTGAGTTATTGAGGCAAGGTCTCTCACTTGAACCCAAAGCTTCTGGATTGAGCTAGCTAGCCATCTCGCTCAGGTGATCCATTCTTTGCTCCTGAGTGCTGGGGTTACAGGCAGGAGGACATCACACCCACCCTGCCTGGGAGCTGGGAATCTGCACTATGGTCCTCATGCTTGCACAGTAAGAGTTTTATCCACTGAGCCCCCAGAGCTAGTTATAAAACTCATGAGATAAGACTACCTACAGATACAGATACAGAGTAGAGTCCAAAAGAGAGGTGAGGAGATCAGCTTCAGAGAATGGTCATTTTCTACAAAATGAATGCAGAACAAATGGGCACAGACACTAGAAGTTTACAGATTGACAGAGGCAGCTGGAGCAGTTCCCTTCACATGGATTCTGTTTTCTCTATGGAATGAGGAGGTTATTTGCACAGTGAGGTGAGTGACAGGATGGAGGATCGAGGGAAAATATGAAATTCACAAGAGAAACCTAAGGAGCAAGCTCACTTCAGAGACCCAACATGACAGACTGATAGACAATGTTGAGGATGGAGGTGATCACCAGATAATATAAATTTACTCCTTGGATATGGTAACTATATAGGTAGGTAAGTTTAGACCATACTCTCTGGAGGTGAGTCATGATATACTTGACCAAGATTTGGAGCCACTCATAGTACAGGGCCTGCATTTGGTCTCTTTTTTCCCATAAAGTGCAGTCTGAATAAGGTTTTATACATCTTCACTTGAGTCCTTCAGTTCCTTGGCCTGACTGTTACTTCATTCATGCTCCACTTAAGTCACCGTATGCAAATAGATAAAACAGTACCAAGATACATTCATTTTTAAAAGTTAGGCACAGTATCACAAAACATGTTCACTGTCAGAAGCAGTTCTTGAGCCTTTATCACATATGGTCAGAGGTACACATCAGGTTAAAAGATGCCTTGTTCAAAATGGCCTGCCAGATATTATGGGGTATTTTTCTATATGTGAACTAGGAAAGTATTATCATCTGACCTCAATAAGCTCTGTACTTAGCTAAAGGACTGAGTAAAGGACTCATTAATCTGGCATTTATCTCAAAAATAAAACAGCACTTCAGAATCCTTCTTTGTGGGAAAACAATGATAAATGCAGTTTGTCTCAAATTAGTTAAGTGTACACTACGATGATTTGTGGATATATCTAAAGAAATATGTTTGGAAATTTTTCTGAAGATATTCACTGTTTAAACACACACACATATATTATTTTTGAGAGAGAGGTTAGGGTCTCACTTTGTACCCCAGGTTGGCCTTGATCTCATAGTGATCCTCCTGCCTCAGCCTCCCATTTGCTGGAATTACAGGTATGAGCTACCATGCCTAGCTAAACATATATCTTTAAATTATAACTTCGTGCACATTTAAAGTATCCTAAAATTCAGCTACAAAAGTCTTGTTTTCTGAAAACCAAACTAGAACTTAACTTTAATTTGAGGTTAAAGCATACTAAAGAAGACTAAAGAAGAAACTAAAACATTTTTATAAACTACCACATTCTTTTTCCTCAAAGAAAATTTTTTAAAAAGCCTTTGTAAACAACAAAAACTGGAAGCAAATTCCAAAAGAGAAAAATGAAAGAGAATAAACTTTCACTCAAAACCAAGGCTGAGAAGAATATCCTCATGCTTTACTTCAATTTTGTCTAACTGCAGCTGCCCACATGAATGTTTTGTAAAAGGTGATGCAATGCAACTGTCTGATCATTAAGCTTGGTAAGAAATGCAATGGTACCTTGCGCTGAGACAGTCCTGCTTACTTTTCACTTAGAAAATGAATGCCCCGCCTAGAGCTGAATGACGAACATGAAGCTCAGGCAGCCGGAGCTTCTGGTGCTTCTGGCACACAAAATCCTTATAAATCCAGTGACGCAGATGAAATGTTTCTTTGTGGATTTAAAGCCCATTCACCCAAGAAATATTTATGTCAAGTGACAAGTGGGTGTGTGATAATAAATACACAACTCAAGCCAGCTTTAGATAGCTGTGCATTGTTAAAACTGAGTTAATCACACATTTAAGAAACCAAGATAACAGTGGCCAATGAAACAGTGAATAGCAGTGGCCCTTTAAATTCTTGCCAAGACAAACACAAATGACAGAGTATCCTAAAGTGATTCATTATAAACGTTTGCAATTTCTTTTACTAGATAGTCGAGATTCTGCTCAGATCACAGAAAAATCAATTCACTCAAAAAGCCCAGGCAAATCCTCTGTCTAAAAGCATTCCAACAGACATAGACAGTCCACAATGGAAAGGGTTTTTCTACAAGCCTTCTGCACATGATACAAGACATAGCTATTCCTTAAGCAAGTAGAGGGCACTGAGTAAAAACAGCACCAGAACACTACTGTGTCAGGTGATTTCTCCTGAGACAAGAGTAAGGCAGCTTGCAGCATGAACTAAAGATTCCAGAAGTACAAATCCATTAAAATGGCACCAAAGTGTTCTTCACATATGAAAGATCCATCAGCAGAATAGCTCTCTTTTCCCATACTCTAAGGCAGCATCCTCAACAGGGTTTTCTCAACCTAATTAGCATTTTGGTCAGGCAACTTTGTTGTGAGGCACTCTATTAAATACTGTAGGAGAGCTAGTGGTATACCACATCTCTGTCACTAGATGCCAGTAGAATCCATCTTCCTAGAAGTAACAACCAAAGTTGTCTCCAGACAGTCAAATGGGGACTAAATTACCCACCCCATACTTAGTCCCACAGAGAACTGATATTGAGGTATCACTACTATGACCAGGAGAAGGGTAAGGCTGCATACTCCCTTACCCTCTCCTTTGGAGCCACAGAACTTTCACATGCCCCAGGCAGTCAAGGTAAGGAATAAGGATTTCCTCACTAAATGTGCCATTCCTCATGCCACATGCACAGTAACAGACAAGCCAACCTTTAATTCTTCTTGAACTGTTATTCCTAAATCTTACCAAGCCTCTGGTGGGAGGAGGGTTTGAGAAACACTTAGGAATTAGCCAAAGTTCAAGGTGAGCCATGGTGTTGACTTCTTACCATGAGTAACACTTGCCATCAGAAATATTGACCTTGCTTTTGTACTTGAGGCTGATATGTTCTTTTTGAAAAAGAACAAACAGGATTATTTTATCACCATAGCCACCTGAAAGGTTATGGTCTAAAGTGCTATGCACTTCAATGCAGAGTATACTTGTGGAGTAAGCAGAGTCACAGCAGGCCCTGATAAGCTGAACAAGATGGCTGGAAGGCAGGAGAGACCTCAAAGCCCACCTTCTCCTCTCTTCTAATGTGTCACATGCTGGAACCTGGAGCACTTCCTATGGTTTAAGGTCTCCAACTTCATGTGACACAGTTTTTTGAAGTCACTGTTATCAGTTCAACCCACATATAAAACTCAGAACCCTGTTTCCAATCTAGCACTGTGACATGTGTAAATCTGAGGTACACACTGAGGACACAGATATTCTTTCATAACATATTCCTAGGAAAATAACTAGTGTAGTGGAGAAAACCCAGGATTAAAAACTATGAGACCTGTGTATCAGTTCTGAACTTTTTCTCCTTTCAAGCCAGCCAAAGTGTTTATGATCTCAGGACCTAACTTCATCTTACAAAATATGACAACTGGGGCTAGAGAGATGGCTCAGTGGTTAAAGGTACTTGCTCACAAAGCCTGCCAGCCTGGGTTCAATTCCCCATTACCTACATAAAGCCAGATGCACAAAGTGGCACATGTATCTGGAGTTCATTTGCAGTAGCAAGAGGCCCTGGTGTACCCATTCATTCTCTCTCTCTCTCTCTCCCTCCCTCCCTCTCTCCCTCTCTCCTTGCAAATAAATAAAAATATTTAAGAAACATTTAACAACATATAAAAACTATAGGGAAGAAAATGGGAAGAGAGTTGACTATAAAACCAATGTGATGGAAATTACAAAAACCTCATGAAACTATGAGTGTAATAGAAGTACCCAAACCTTCAAGTGCTTCAAGGCAGAGGATGTAAGTGGGCCAGAAGTAACATCAAGCTGCAGGCTGTACTCACCATGCAAGGCCTGGCCAGGAAGAAGCATAGACATCACCCCAGAAGCAAGAACAGAGAAGCAACCTAAGGTCATATCTTAATCTGCTCAGGCTTCTAATTTCTCACAGCTCTGGAGATTATCAAGTCCAAGATCACTGTGTCATTTCAGGAACAGGTCCTCACATAGTAGAAGGGGCAGGAGAGCTTCCTGTGGCCTCTTTTGTTAGGCACTAATTTCCTGCCAAAGGCCCCTTCTTCTAATACCATGACCATGGTGATAAAGTTTCAACAAAAGAATTTTAGGGGGTATAATAATTAAACCTCAGCAGGTCTTCTGTATATATATTTATAAATATTTATAAACTGGGAACTGTGTGCATCACTTTACTGTAGTACTAGACACACATCATAGCACATTAGGAAGGACCCTGAGAAATCCACTAGAGCCCATAGATTGGCTCCCATCTTTCAGGTGGACTCTTGTAAACTCTAGACCAAACAAAGAGGCTACATAACATCTTTAGGAAGAACTCCTAAGGAGAATTATGTATGGCTCTTATGAGAACACAAAGTATGTATGCACGTGTATGTGTGATATGTATACATATAAGTCTATGAACCTACACTTGTATTTGGTACAGTCAATTTTCAAAATTGTTTAGCCATGCTCTAAAGAAAACCTGTTGAGCTATACTTTAGCTAAGATGCACAGTTTTACAAAGTGAGCAAAAAGAAAAGGAGCTGGGGAGATTGCTCAGTGGTTAAAGAAGCCTGCTTGCAAAATCTGTTGGCCCTGGTTCAATTTCCCAGTAGTCACATAAAGCCAGGTGCACAAAGTAGTACATATGTCTGGAGTTTGTTTGCACTCAACCTCATGTGCTCTTCTCTTTCCTATCAAACAAATCATATATATATGTATGTATATATATATATATATATATATATGTATATATACACACACACACACATATATATACACACATATATACACATACACATATATATTATTTATTGAATTATTACAAAGAGAGAGGCAGATAGAGAGACTGGGTGCAATAGGGCTCCAGCCACTGCAAACGAACTCCAGATGCATGCTCCACCTTGTGCATCTGGCTTATGTGGGTCCTGGGGAATTGAACCTGACTTCTCAGGCAAGCACCTTAACTGTTAAGCCATCTCTCCAGCACCCCCAAAAATACATTTTAAAGCCAGGTGTGGTAGCACACGTCTTTAATACCAGCACTTGGGAGGCAGAGGTAGGAGGATTGCTATGAGTTTGAGACTACCCTGAGACTACATAGTGAATTCCAGGTCAGCCTGGACTAGAACAAAACACTACCCTGAAAAAAATTTTTTTCAATGAGTAAAAAGTCAAAAAGCCTCCAAATCTATGATAATTGTATCAGTTTTCATTTGCACTATTTACACATGGCAGTTTCTAGCACTCAAATCAACCTTATGTCCTTTGCTAGAAATCACTGAATAAACATTCTTTGTCAACTATTTTTAATAACATTTCAGGATTCAAAGCACCAAAGAAAGAAACCACAGAAGCTGATAATGCTGGGCATATTCATCAAACTACAGCATATGTCCAGTACTGCTAGAATTCTTACACATAGGCAGATGATTTGAAAAGACCATTTCTCAACTACTCTGGCTCTTCTGGCAATTTATAAATAACAAGCTGCAAAACCAAGTATTAAAATGCTAACATTTAAATACCAATGTCTCTGTATTGGCTATATTTTCTGGTTCAAAAAATGTGGTTGCTTGCTAAGTAGCACCAGTATCATGCAAGGGAAAATTAGGTATGCAAACACCTGGGGTATACTCAGACCCGCAGAACCAGAAACTGGCACAGGGAACAGCCATCTGCAGTTTAACAAGCTCTCCAGGTGAGTCTGGTGTAGACTGTAGTTTGAGAAGCATGGGGCCAAGGCTCTTTAGACCCAGCCCTTGTCTATCTACCTTGCCTCTCCACTGCATGCCAAGCACTAGCACACTTGGCATATGCCACACACTCAAGGATGTTTCACTGCTCTCTCCCTTGAGTGTGTGCATGTGCTATGGTACCATCTACTCATGTCACATGCCTAATGGGAATGAGAGCTGCACAGTCCTTATAATTCTACTCAGTGTTACTCTCAAGAGATAGCATTTCTTAGTCTCTGCTCCATTCTCAAATACAGTTCACCACTCCATACATCTGTGACACTATGACATCCTGAACACAGACTCTGCTTATTTGTCAAATGACATTATCATTCTGTGTATGTCTTCCTGTCTCCCACTAGACTATGGCTTCCTTCAGTTCAAGGACAGTTTTACTTATTGCATTGCTATACTTAACACAGTGGCACTCAAGAAATATTTGTTGACTAAGGGAAAATCCATTTGTAGTGATTAAGCTAACCTCCAGAATGAGTTCTCCACTGAGATTTTGCATCTTAATTACGAGACCTGAAGGGCTTACATTTAACCCAGAACTCGGGGAGGTAGGTCAATGGTATGTTCAGAGAAGAAACCAGTAATAAGATGGGCATGATGGAGCACACCTTTAATCCCAGCACCTGGGAAGCAGAGGTAGGAGGATCACTGTGAGTTCAAGGCCACCCTAAGACTACTACTCCAGGTCAGCCTGGGCTAGAGTGCAACCCTACTCTGAAAAACCAAAATAAAAAGAGAGAGAGAGAATGAAAGAAACCAGTATTGGATATTAAATATAAAAGTAGGAGTTCCTAGGCAGGATAAGAAAGTAAGAGCATTCCAAGAAGAAACAATATGAGTAAGTACTGAGTCAAGAGGGATCAAGATGAGTTCAGGATACAGAAAAGTTAATAAAGCTGAAGTAGCAAGATGGGTAGAATGACAAGAGGCAAAGCTGAAGACAGAGATGGCACCAGAATAAGCAGGACTTTCTGGGTCATGCCAAAACAAAGGGAGGAAATTAAACATTTGAAACAGGAAAATGGCATGATAAAAATCTGTATATACTGTTTTAAAAATCACCATGACTTACTCTTCAGTGGTATAGTCACTGGTTAAGTTACCCCTGTTCCAATAACCTCCCATCCATGCTCATGCAAACAACCCTAATTTAATTCAGTGAGTTGCAAAAACAAAGGGATATATAAATAGGATGGGGATTGATTGGGAAGGAAGAGTTTTAGTGCGAGGGAGGAAAGGATAGGATTTTGGGGACTAAGATCAACATACATTATATACATGTATGAAAGTGTCAAAAGCAAAAAATAAAAAACTTTAAAATTGTTCACTGTATGTTTTCTATAAAAACTTTTCTTCGAGTTACATCTAATATAATTTTCTTGCCCATAGGACACCTAAAACCCCTTCTCAGGCTTGTCTGTGTACTCCTACTCTTGGCCCCACCTCTAGTGTAGGGCCACTGGGGCCTCACCAGTTCTGCTTGCCCTTAGGATGGATCCTTCACTGTGACTTCCAAGTGTGTCATAAGCATCAATAAGTCTGCACTCAACCTGAAGCCACAGTGGCTTTGAGACCACTTTCTCTCAACTCTAAGCCTATAAGGTCATGTCAAGCCAGTTTTTAATAAGCAGGAAACATAGAGTCCTACAGCTTAAGAAAGGAAGAGATGTTCTGGTTAAAAGGCAAACCAAACAACCAAGGCTATCAGGTTAGAATTTAGACTAATATATTTGATC
Source organism: Dipus sagitta (assembly GCA_036346955.1). Taxonomy (NCBI): domain Eukaryota; kingdom Metazoa; phylum Chordata; class Mammalia; order Rodentia; family Dipodidae; genus Dipus; species Dipus sagitta. The sequence goes on from CM070770.1 coordinate 214,084,977, forward strand.
AGAGAGCTTTTATAAACTATAATTTTACTCAAGTTCAAGTATACTAAGCATCTGTGCACCACAGACTCTGCTAGCCACTTACACATGCTTTCTTTGGTCACTGAAGGAGAGATGATTACTAGAAATTCACTATTCTTAGTGTCTTATGTGGTAGCCTAGTCATCTATTTAGGCTAGCTTTGCCTTGAAGTGAATCTTGAGAGTCCATCCCAGTCTATGTTTTAATAACTTTATTGAGATGTAATTCATACATAAATTTTATTCACTTTCTTTATATGCTGCAATGGGTTTTTAGCAGAGTTGTATAATTCAGCACCACAATCAAGATGTAGTACATTTTTTTTCTAACCCGAAAGCAGTTACTTGCTCCTTCATTTTCTTGCCACTGCATCTTAACTGAAGGCACTCTCAAGGCCCAGGTCACTGCTCTAGACTTCCATCACACTATTGGAAGCACAGTCAGCCTCTGCTCCAATTGGACTAGTATTCCCACTACCAGTCCCCCAACACAGACATATGCAGTTTTTCTCCAAAGCATGTATTACCCTCTGAAATACTCTATTTCTTCACTGTCTGATTGCCTCCCAATCTACTGAGAAAGAACTTTTGTTTACTATTATACATCCTCCAGGAGGTACTCAACACAGGTTTTTTTTTTTTTTTTTTTTTTTTTTTTTTTTTTTGCTTTGCTTTTTCGAGGTAGGGTCTCACTCTAGCCCAGGCTGACCTGGAATTCACTATGGAGTCTCAGGGTGGCCTCGAACTCACAGCGATCCTCCTACCTCTGCCTCCCGAGTGCTGGGATTAAAGGCGTGCGCCACCACGCCCGGCGGTTCAACACAGGTTTTGTGTAATCATATATTCACTGACTTCCTTCATGGGCATTGATTAAGAACCAGGGCCTCTTCCTAATCTATACATGCACTTCCTTTTATACTGCACCTATCTTCTGTCAGTGACTCAACGGGGAAAGGGAAGTCCTCAAATCAAGCTTCTTCAGCATGTAAGTCTCTGGCCCAACTCCTCTTGGTTCTTTTAGCACTATACTCCCTGACAGGATCGGAATAGGCCTAGAGATATTTATGAAGTCTCTTCTTCCAGATGAAAGTAGTCTGCCTTTGAATAGCAAACCAAAAGCTGTTCTACACTCTGATAGTAGCAGGTCTTTAAGCTTCACATACGCAAGGGACAATGTTAGCAGTAGGCAAGCTACAAGGAGCTAAAAGCCATCCTCATTCCCAATTATATGTTGCTTTTTGTTTTTTGGTTTTTTTGAGGTAGAGTCTCGCTCTAGTGCAGGCTGATCTAGAATTCACTATGTAGTCTTAAGGTGGCCTCGAACTCACAGCAATCTTCCTAGCTCTATCTCCCAAATCCTGGGATTAAAGGCGTGCGTCACCACGCCCACTTTTATATGTTGCTTTTTAACCCAAAATACAACACTAGAATGAGGAAAAAGTTATCAGCAATCTAAATGCTTACCTAACAGAAAAGGTTAAGTGAACTATGAAACACTAACTCACTGGAATTATTTAAATGACTATCAAGATTACATTTCAAAATAGAAATATCAAAGAAAATTATGATAAAATTTCATGAGAAAAATAATATGCAATCATACTTAATTTAAAAACAGAACAGGCCGGGCATGGTGGCGCACGCCTTTAATCCCAGCACTTGGGAGGCAGAGGTAGGAGGATCGCCGTGAGTTCGAGGCCACCCTGAGACTCCATAGTGAATTCCAGGTCAGCCTGAGCTTGAGTGAGACCCTACCTCGAAAAACCAAAATAAAATAAAATAAAATAAATAAATAAAATAAAATAAAAATAACAGAACAGAAATACATAACAAGAATTTTAATCTAACATCTATGACCACAGTTTTATAGGTTTATAAGAGAATATGGATTTTGTTAGGATGAAATTAAAATTACTTCCTTTAATGATATTATACTATTAGTTTAATAAATTTGAAATATTTAAATGTAAGTCAGAAGAGACTGGGGATAATGGTAGAAAACAAATTGGTTCTCACCTTTGTGCCTCTTCAGCTGGGGAATGCTGCTAATTGTAGTTGCTTGGATTATTTCTACAACGATTTGATACCTGATTTTGAAAGAGAGAAAAAGAAACGAGGCTGAATAGGGAGGAAATATATTTTCTACATGTTCTCAGAAATACCATTTAACTGTATTTATAGAAACAAATGTAACACAGGAGATATGAATCACCCACAGGCCTCGTCAAAATAATCCAACATGGCTTCAGCACCCATGAAAAGCAGGCATCGTGCTACTTGCTAGTAATGTCTGAAGCCCTAATAGATGAAACACTACTCTGATAGAGATCAAAAGCATTATCCTACTATCTGAACTCATGCCTAACTCTTTCTACTTTCTCTTCACAACATTCCCTAGTAAACAACCACTGGGTCTGCCTCCCAAGTAAGATAGCCATAAACAATGTGTGGGTCACTCCACTGGCCAAACAGTCCAGGTGTCCAACTGATTCTATCCTCTCAAACCCTGGCTTGAGTGGCCCTGTCAAAACACTCACCTGTAAGTCTTTCTTCATCCCTCCCTTGCTCAATACCTCCATGAACCTCCTCAAAGGAGAACCCCACACTCTAGCCAGCACATTAGATTTCAGTCTTCTCTGAAATGCTAAATTACTTCTGCCCTGTAATATTATCAGTTCACTTATGATATTATATTGCTGGAGAGTCATCTACTTCCACAAAGAATGTGACAGTCATTTGGGAGCCTAGTGGAAGCCTCAAAAATGCTGACACATGTTTGAGCTAAAATAGAATTGTGGCTTTGTCCATAATAAAAATATGATGCATTTTTTTCTTTTTATCTAGATCATGAGCCTCTTAAAGACAGAGATTCTCTCCTTCTCTCCTTCTGACCTAACTTGGCACTACAGTAGGTCCTCAATGAATATTAATGAGCTAACTTACATCTCAAATAATTAACAAGAACATATAATATTCTGAATAATTTCTTTGATATTCTTAGTGACTCATTCTTTGGAAGATATGAGTTACCACAGAGTGTACTGAGAAAATATATACCATCTGAGTAAAGAGTTAACATTTTTTTAGTGAAGCTATAAAATCATAACACCAGCTAACATTTATAAATTCCTTTGATTAAGTAATGAGTTTCTATTTAGGTATTTTAATCCACATCATCTCATTTAATCCCCATAATAATTAATGCTATAATTGCCTCCACATTGCAGAGGTGGAAATCAGAGTTCAAATAGATTAAGAAACTCCTAGGACATCCCACTGTTTCTAGGTACCAGAGCCAGAATCACAACCGAGGGTTGCCGGACTTAAAGCCATTTTCCTGATATTCTAAAATTCAATATAGATCAGTGCCGGCCTTCGCAAAGCCTTCTTAAAGTATGTAAGCATGAGCAGTGCCAGATAATTTCCAGACCTACTGCCTCTTTTTCTTTCTTGGACAGTTTCTCTAAATTAGATCACATCCAATACCCATGACACATTCCAGCTTCCCTGACTGCCAGCCTGTGTTCTCTCTTATCATCAGAAATCCTACTAGTTCCTAAACATCTTACTACATGACCATTGCACTTAGGATCTTGTCCTTCATAGTATAAAGTACTTGTTCCAAGCCACTTCTTGGCTCTTTATAGGTCACTCCACTACTAACCTTAAAATCTGTCTTATCACCACATGCTTAGGTTGCAGGACACTGAGAAATCAAGCTGGAACTGAGCTGGAAGCCTACCCACAGTTAACTAGCTGCCATGATGCTGAAAAGGACTGTGCAGCCTGTTAAAGGAGAAAGCCATCAACTATTCTTTCCAGCAGTGGACCCTGAAAGCTTTATGGCTGGCCATCCAGGCCACATGTGACAACTGGTACAATGGTGGTATGTCTGTTATAGGGGAAACCAACTGCTCCCTAGATCCGAGGCCCATTCTAAGGGAGAGAATTCATGCCTGGTACTGAAAACCTAATCAAAAGCCTCTGGCTAAGGAGATCATAAGCCCTAGGGGAAAAACTACTACTGTTATCTGGGTAAATGGATATATTATGTCACCAAACTGCCCTCTACATATTTATGTTTGGGCTGGGGAAATGGCTTAGTGGTGCAAGCCAAAGGACCCAAGTTCAATTCCCCAGGACCCATGTAAGCCAGATGCAGAAGATGGCATATGTGTCTGGAGTCTATTTGCAGTGGCTAGAAAGCCCTGGCATACCCATTCTCTCTCTCTCTCTCTGCCTCTCTCTAATAAATAAATAAAGTATTTTTTAAAAATTTATGTTTATGCCCATTTATTAATGCTATGCTCACTTTTGGCTAGAGAGGCTTCTCTTTTCAATTAGCAGTGACCACTGGGGAGAAACAAAACTCACCAAAGTGCTAACAAGTATCAGGGGAGGGTTCAGCACTAAGTGGGACATCTCTATCACACCCTCCAAGGCTCAGGAACTATTGTAGAAGAAATGGCAGAGAGAATCCAAGAGCCAAAGGAAGGGGAAGAGTGCTTTGAAATACCGTTTTTCAGACACAAAGTGGCCATGGCATTCATGACCTCACAGCAACTGAATGTTGCAGTTAGGTTCGCAATACTAGCAGAAAACACCCGACCAAGAGCACCTTATGGGAAAAAAAGATTAGTTTGGCTTACAAACTCAAGGAGAAGCTCCATGATGACAGAGGAAAATGATGGCAAAAGCAGAGGGGGAGCTGGCTATAACACCCATAAGCCTGCTCCCAATAATGTACTGCTTCCAGGAGGCTTTAATTCCCAAATTGCCATCACCTGAGGACCTAGCATTCAGAATACCTAAGCTTATGGGGGATATTACATTGATATTACTTACGTAAGACCTGCATATTTAGGGGGAGGGGAATGATGATATCAAAATAGAAGGACTAGTGGGAAATAGGGGGTTCAGTGGAGGAGGTAATAAGAGAAGGGGAAATGGGATGGGGTAAGGAATCAGGTATATTTATATGTATGGAAGTTGTCAATAAAAACTTAAAATATCTATCATGTAATAGATCAAACTAAGCGAACTCACACAATCACAGAAAGACAATCGTCGTATAGTCTCACTATCTGTGGTTCCTAACCTATATCAGCTCAAGTTGCTGACATGAATGGCATCTCAAGGCTTGGATAATAGGGAGGGTAGGCCTTGGGAGAGGGGGGAAAGGAAGGGTGTGTAGAGGGGGGATACAAAACTGAACCCAAATTGAGCTGGTACCATAGAAACCTATATCCTGGAAGTTAGACTAAAAGGTTGAACCCTCAACAGACCCTTAGGGGGAGCACCTGAATCGAAGAGCCCTAGAGAGGGTGAGATGAAGCCTAACCTTAAATTTCTCCTGTTTCTTTCTTTCTCTCTCTCTCTCTTCTGCCTTTTTCTTTTTTCTTTTCCCTAGGTGCTGGCCTGTAATTCCCTGTACCAGGATGAGGTTAACATCCACAATGAGCTGTTGATCAGAGAGGCCTACAAGGTCTCCCAAAACAAATACCACAGACTTCTGTCAGAGCATTTGATTGCCCGCCAAAGGTTAATGGTAAGACCCTACTGATAAAGACACCATACGTTGTCAGCACAGCCTATGGAGAGACCAGGTTGGATTCTGGAAGAGAGCCAGTCCATCTAGTGCTGGAAGGTGCTACATGAGCTACCGGGGAAAAGTGGCCAACATTTGTCCGAGCAACTCAAAATCTAAGCTACTCAGAAGCAAACAACCCTATGTGATGCTCACACAAGTGCAGTCATGGCACACTACCATGGTGGGTAGCCATCTGCTCTTGAATTGGCTAACGGATCCACTCAGTGGAAACGAAACCATATCTGGAACTGGGAAACAAGTCAGAATCATCCAGATAACGATTTTGCTTTACAATGTCAAGCTCCCACGAATCTTGGCCTGTAAGAGGGTCTACACCCTTTAAATTCTCTCTGAATTAACAATGGTTATCCCACTTAACGGGTACTGACTTCACTCTCTGTTGGAGAATCTGCTTCTCTTTTTCAGATGGGAGCAGGACCTGAGGAGATACACGACCCAGTGCACTCCACCCCAGCCCCAGCCCCAGCTGAAACCACAGAGGAACTGGGGAAATGAGCAAGAGTGCTGCTTTCTTGGTGAACCTGATATCAGCACAAGGGTGAAGGAGATAGACACCGAGGACACTCAACACCTACCAAAGCAGAGATCCAGAGGCTCCTAAGAGCCCATCACTGAAGTAGATTTAAAATGCACCCAACATGGCTCAGGGAATTTTGCAGAAGAGGGGCCAGAAAGACCGTTAGAGCCACAACTTGAGACATTATGTACAGAGACATTGCTTCTCCTCCATAACTGACTGCTACCCCCACAATGCATGACCCACAATCCCCATGGGGTTGACCTGCATCCCCAACGAGGAGGGCCTCTTAGGAAAAGGGGCAGGGATGAGGGAAATGATAGTACCTATGTGTGTTGTTTACATACTCAGTATGTCCATACATAATAAAAATAAATTTAAAAAATAAAATAGGGCTGGAGAAATGAGTTAACAGTTAAGGTACTTGTCTGCAGAGCCAAAGGACCCAGGTTCAATTCACCAGGACCCACATAAATGAGATGCATAAGGTGGCACATGCATCTGGGGTTCATTTGCAGTGGCTGAAGGCCCTGGTGCACCCATTCTTTCCCTGCCTCTCTCTCTCTCTCTCTCTCCCTCTTTTTCTTTCTCTACCTCTCTCAAATAAATAAAATATATTTAAAATAAAATTTAAAAAAAAGATTTATCTTACTACTTAGCTAGTTATATCCACATGGGCCTCCTATACTGGATTATAAACAACAAAGTATCAGTGGCAGGAAGTGAAATCCAAAGATCCAGAATAAATTCATTTCAACATTATACTAGGACCTTTGTGGCAGTCAGTTACACACTGTAGGCATTTGAAGATGACTATTAAATTTTCTTGATTTCACTTTCACTTGACACCTTTGGTAGACAACAAATGACCTTCTCATTCTCATTTTCTTAACAAAACAAGACAACACATGCATGCAGATGTTATCCATCCTTTACAACATGAGTTCTTAACAAAATCCAATGACATATACATACAGATGTTGGTCATCCTTTACAACACGAGTTCTTAACAAAACCCAATGACACATGCATACAGATGTTGTCCATTCTTCACAACATGAGTTCTTAACCAAACCCTATGACACATGCATGCATGCAGATGTTAGCCATTCTTTACATGAATTCCTCAGAGCTCTAGCTTTGCTTCCTCCAGAGGAGGATAAGCTCATGCTGGTGCTGGGTCTGGTTCAAGAGCCTAGAGACCTAATATTTTCAGACACTACTTGATTGGAAGTGCATGGACTATTGGTAGGTTTTCCCAAAATGACAATGTAACTCAGAAATTAAGAAGGAGGGCTGGAGAGATAGCTTAGCCATTAAGGCGTTTTCCTGCAAAGCCAAATGACCCAGGTTCAACTCCCCAGGACCCATGTAAGCCAGATGCACAAGGGGGTGCATGTATCTGGAGTTCATTTGCAGTGGCTGGAGGCCCTGAGCGCCCATTCTCTATCTGTCTCTTTCTCTCTCCTTTACACGCACTCCCTCTCTTCTCTCTCTCTCTCAAATAAATAAAAATATATCTGAAAAAAATTAAGAAGGACTACAACTGGGATTCAACTATTTCCCAACTCTGGCAATATTCTGCCTATAGTATGTCTTGTCCAGGGTCAAGGAAAAAGCTACAAACAGGGAAGTGCCACCTGCTGCTCTGAGTAGTCACCCTGTATCACTTCCACTTTGCTAAATAAAGACTTCGAGGAAGTTTGTACTTATGAATTCTTCCTGCCAAACTGGAACACCACAGAAATCTATAAATGCATTGCCCTCCTACTGTCTGTGGGTCAGAATAATTTGGGAATTTTTACATTTACTTCAAAATTTATATACCAAATTCTGCATGTATATGTCTATACTCCATTTCATTAAGAACATCTTACATAGACTGGTGTGTGTCCAATATGATATATGCAAATGAGTACATTCCAAGCATGTGCATGCAGTGGTCAGAGAAAACAATTGGGTGTCTTTTCTCTATTGTCCAACCATTTCTTTCCTTGAGACAGACTTTCTCACTGTTTCTGGAGCATGCCATTTTTGGCAAGTGCCAGCCATTCTCCAGCTTGTTTTCCATATGACTGAGTGTACACAGTCATGCCCAGCTGTTTACTTGGATGCCAGATCTCAGGCCCCTATGCTTATGTGGGAAGAACTCTTACCAACTGTACAACCCCTCCAATTATAGATGGTTTTAATGTTTTTATTTATTTATTTGCAAGCTGAGAGAGAAAGAAGAAAGAGAAATGGAGAGAGAGAGAGAGGGAGGGAGGAGGGCAAGAAGGAGGAAGAGAGAATGAGAATGAATAAGTGGGCATCAGGATCTCTTGCCCACTGCAAACAAACTTCAGATAAATGACATTATTTGCAGATGACATGATTCTATACATAAAGGACCCTAAAGACTCTACCAGCAAACTGTTAGAGCTGATAAACACCTATAGCTATGTAGCAGGATACAAAATAAACACACAGAAATAAGTAGCCTCCCTATATGCTAACAACAAGCACAGAAGATGAAATCAGAGAATCACTCCCATTCACAATTGCATAAAAAATAAATAAATAAAGTACCTTGGAATAAACCTAACCAAGGAAGTGAAGGATCGCTACAATGAAAACTTTAAAACACTCAAGCAAGAAATTGCAGAAGACACTAGAAAATGGAAAGACATCCCTTGTCCTTAGATTGGAAGGATCAATATTGTGAAAATGGCAATCTTACCAAAAGCAATCTATACATTTAATGCAACCCCCATCAAAATTCCAGTGGCCCTCTTCACAGAAAAAAAAATTCAAAAATTCATTTGGAAGCACAAAAAAAACCCTCGAATATCTGGGCTGGAGAGATGGCTTAGCAGTTAAGCACTTGCCTGTGAAGCCTAAGGACCCCAGTTCGAGGACTGATTCCCCAGGACCCACGTTAGCCAGATGTATAAGAGGGCACACGCATCTGGAGTTCGTTTGCAGTGGCTGGAGACCCTGTTGCGCCCATTCACACACACACACAGACTCTCTCTCTCTCTCTGTCTGTTGCTCTCAAATAAATAAAAATAAACAAAAATTTAAAAAAATTAAAAAATTCAAATATCTAAAACAATTTTGAGCAACAAAAATAAGGCTGGTGGTATCACCACACCTGATTTTAACCTATACTACAGAGCCATAGTAACAAAAACAGCGTGGTACTGGCACAAAAGCAGACTTGTAGATCAATGGAACAGAATAGAGGACCCATATGTAAGTCCAGGTAGCTACAGCCACATGAGCTTTGACAAAAATGCCAAAAATACTCCCTGGAGAAAAGACAGCCTCTTCAGCAAATGGTGCTGGGAAAACTGGATAAGTATCTGCAGAAGGCTGAAATTAGATCTTTCTCTCCATGCACAAGAATTAAGTCCAAATGGATCAAAGGCCTTAATACCAAACCTTAAATTCTGAAACTGCTAGAGGAAAAAGTAGGGGAAACCCTTCAACATATTGGTCTTGGCAAAGACTTTCTGAATATAACTCCAATTGCTCAGAAAATAAACCCACAGGTCAACCGCTGGGACCTCATGAAATTACAAAGCTTTTGTACAGCAAAGGACATCATGAATAGAGCAAACAGGCAACCTACAGAATGGGAGAAAATCTTTGCCAGCTATACATCTGACTGAAGATTAATTTCCAAAATATACAAAGACTCATAAAATTAAATAATAAGACATCAACCAACCCAATTAAAAAATGGGTTATGGAACTAAATAGAGAGTTCTGAAAAGATGAAATACAGATGGCATATAAACATCTAAAAAAAAGTTCTACATCCCTAGCCATGAGGGAAATGCAAATTAAAACTATGTTGAGATTTCATCTCACTCATGTCAGATTGGCTACCATCATGAAAACAAATGATCATAAATGCTGGCGAGGATGTAGAAAAGGAGGAACCTGTCTACACTGTTGGTGGGAATGCAATCTGGTCCAGCCATTGTGGAAATCAGTGTGGAGGTTCCTGAGACAGCTAAAAGTAGATCTACCATATGACCCAGCTATAGCACTCCTTGGCATATATCCTAAGGACTCTTCTCACTACTTTAGACAAACTTGCTCAACCATGCTTATAGCCACTGTTCACAATAGCTAGGAAATGGAACCAGCCTAGATGTCCCTCAACTGATGAGTGGATAATGAAGATGTGGCGCATTTATAAAATGGAGTTCTACTCAGTGGTAAAGATAAATGAAATTATGGGGCTGGAGAGATGGTTTAGCAGTTAAGGCGTTTGCCTGCAAAGCCAAAGGATCCCGGTTCAATTCTCCAGCACCCATGTAAGCCAGATGCACAAAGGGGAGCATGCGTCTGGAGTTCGTTTTCACAGTGGCTTGAGGCCCTGGCACACCCATTCTCTCCCAGTCTCTCTCTTGTGCCTCTTTCTCTCTCTCAATACATAAATAAATAAAGTATATGTATGTATGTGTGTGTGTATGTGTGTGTGTATATATATATATATGTATGTATGTATACATATTTAAAGGCATGTGCCACCACAGTCAGCTCTTATTTAAAAAAATAAAGAAAAATGAAGTTATGAAATTTGCAGGAAAATGAATGATCTGGAAAGTATTATACTAAGTGAGGTAACCCAGGCCCAGGAAGCCAAACATCACATGCTCTCTCTCATATGAAGATCCTAGCTACAAATGATTGGACTTCTGTGTGAGTAGGAAGAAAACTCAGTAGCATCAGCCAGTAAGCTAGAAAGGGAATATAAAGGGAACAGAAAGGGAGGGAGAGGGGGACTTAACAGTATGGTATTGTATATATGTAAGTAGAAGAACAGATTAATGGGGGTGAAAAGGCCTAAGTGAGGTCAGCAGAAGAGATTGAGTAAAGGGAAGGTGGAGAGAGGGCTAACCAAAATCTAAGAAGATATAAATAAGTCATATGGAAACCTACTTTTTTGGACAATAAAACACTCAGAAGCCATAGATTGTTACTAGAAAATTTTCAGTGCCAGGGATGGAATACCTTCCAGTGAGTTTTTGGCCAGGAAGGTCCCTGATGCCCCCAAAACATTACAGACCATTGCCGAGGCCCTTGGTTTCCCACCAGGAATCGATGGTAAGACCCTATTGCTGAAGACTCCACATACTTGGGCTGCAAGGTCACTGAGAAATCCTTCTGGAGCTGAACTGAAAACCTCCTCCATGTAGACTAGCTGACAGAAAGTTGGAAAAAGCCACACCACATGCAGTTCAATGGGAGAGAGAGAAATCACCAGTGGAGATACTCAACAGTGAACACTGCAAGCCTTAAATTTGGCCAGCCAGGCCAAATGAGCCAATGGGTACGTATAATAGTGGCACGTCTGTTATGGGGGAAACCAAACCAACTGCTCTCTAATTGGACTGGAGGCTTGCTCCATGGGAGGCAATACATCCCTGATACTGAAAACCTACAACAGGGGTAGGCATGTGCCCTAGGGGTGTTAATGTCTGCTGGTATCTGGCTAGATGTATATACTATGCTCACCAAACTGCCTGGTAAGCACTTCTCTTACTATTCATACCCATGCATTAATGCTACTCTCACTTTTAGTTAGAGAAGCTTCTCTCTTCAGTTATTAAGAAAGCCCACAGCTGGGTATGGTGGCACACGCCTTTAATCCCAGCACTCGGGAGGCAGAAGTAGGAGGATCGCTGTGAGTTTGAGGCCACCCTGAGAGTACATGGTAAATTCTAGGTCAGCCTGGGCTAGAGTGAAACCCTACCTTGAAAAACAAAAGAAGAAAGTTCAAACAGAAGGGGATCATGATGACATTTTTCAGCCATCACAAGTACATGGTAAAAATGTTGTTTCCTGGTAGCTCTATAGCTGACTCTAATATCTATTATACTAGCCTGATAAATGCCTGGGCAGACTTTTTCTCAGTTGGAGCAGTCTTTACTTCCTCTGAAGTAGCATATGCCCATTGAGAAAATACACAAAGCACAACACTCAAAAGTTAACACTAGTCACATCTGGCATATCTTTTTCTTTTTTTCTACTCAATATTTTTGGCCTTGCAGGAACTTTATTATTTATATACTTATGTTCATTTTACTTGTCCATTTAAAGTTATTATCAGTTAAAGATTTCATTATTGATCACTGTTCACAATGAAATTAAACGGACCCGCAAGCCTTGCTCTATGGGTTGTAACAACAATGGCTGCAGCTAACATTTAGGAACATGCCAGGTCTTGGATTAAGTACTTTATATAAATTGTCCCATGGTACAGTCACTCACAATCCAGCACTGTTGCAATTTTAAGCACATCATGAAGATTTAATTTCAGAGACATCATAAAATTATTTTAAAATTTTCCCTTCTTTCATCAAATTTCACATTGCCTTTAATGCTTAACTATCTTTCCTCCTAGATGAAAATAACTGTGTCTTCCTTTGTATTTAACTTCTACCTCTGCACCCTCTGCTATTCGTTAAGACATCAATACAAGGGACTATATCCTGAAATCAATGTACTTTTATTTCTTAGAAAACTGAAACACTTCTTAGAACACTTTTCATGAATAACACCACCATTTCTATTTTAAAACTAATTTTATTCAGATATACTCTTCATAAAAATTTTCAGGATTCATCAGGTTTTATATTTTATGATTTTTCACCTCCTTGTTTCCACACACTAATCTTTTCCTTACTGCCTTTCTATGTGCTCACTGATTTCTGACATGTTTACATGAGCCTGTCTTGAGATAGGCTCAATTTCTTCTGTCATGTTCCTTTACAACATAATCTTACTTTATTACTCATGATTCATAATGTTTTCAGAATCATTGTTCAAAACATTGAATGCTCAAATAATTTAACATATTCACAAAAGCATGCAATGCAATTTTAATGTATTATCCTCATGTACAAATTCATTATTATGGTTTAAATCTGAAATAGTCTCCAAAGGTTCATGTTTTCAACATTTGGTCCTAGCTGGTGGCACTATTTTGAAGGCAGTGTAGCCTAATTTACAAAAGTACATCACTAGGAGTGGGCCTTTGAATCTTATGCCTACCACTGTTCCAGCCTGTGTTCTTTACACCTTGGTCCACTAAAATGCGAACAGCTTTGCCACATGTTCCAGTCACCATAAATGGAGCCACTCTTGTCAATGCTATGATGGACTGAAATCCCTCTAAAACTGTGAGGGGGGAAAAGAAAAAAAACAACCTTTCCTCCTGGAAGTTCTCTCAAATATTTTGGTCATAATGATGCAACTATTACATATAAATGAAACATTTCAGCTGGCATATGAGTCTGAAAACACACACACACACACACACCCTGGACAATGAAGACTCTCAAATATACCCTCAAAATATCAGCTCAGTGAGCTAGGAGGAGCCTGAATCCTTAAGAAGGGCAGGCCCCTACATCAGCTTTGCAACCACATGTTCCCTTGCCATGATGTTCTACCTCAGGAGAAGCAAAGCCAGATAACCATGGGTTAAAACTGCAGCCTAAACAAATCTTTCCTCCTGTTAGTTGCTTATTTCAGGTACCTTGTTCCATTGACAAAAAGCTGACTTCTTTAATACACTCTACTATATAATAAATCCTGGCATAAAGCCTAGGCACCTATTTTGTTGCTGTCGAGGAGCAAATATATTTCATTAGAGAACATCTTACAAACACACTGAAGAATTACTTGGTATAGGCAACAGTAGATGCATGCAGGACCACCATTTGTTTTACATAGAACTTTTCATTCTCTCTTACTGTGTATTTTGACTCCATCTTCAAAATAAAGAATACTCACACCCTTCTCTAAATTTTTTTAAATAAAATATTGTTTATTTGAGAAAGAGGCAGACAGAGAAAGAAAAAGAGAGGGTGAGTGAGTATGGGTGTGCCAGGAGGATCTCTCGTCACCACATATGAATTCCATAAACATGCATCACTTTGTATATCTGGCTTTATATAAAAACTGGGAACTCAAACCTGGGCCATCAGGCTTTGCAAACAAGTTCCTTTAACTGCTAAGCCATCTCTCCAGCCATCTAGCATGGTTTTAACTGGTAAGTTTCAGTAATGGATGTGTCCTTGTTATTAACTGTGGCTTGCCTTCCTGTACTAAAGCACCATCCCACCACCGATACCAGCAGTGAGAATCTATTGGTGCCCTGCAACTACAATGGTGTTCACACTTTTGGTTCCTATGTTGTGTTAGCAACATTGAACATGACCTTGAAAAGGTCTAGGACACCTTGAAAAGCCAGCCAGTCTAACTACTACATCTTCATGTCAAATTCTTTGATGATAGGAAAGAAAAGAAAATAGCTACAAAGGATTTTGGGATACGCAACTGTAATTTTATTAAAGCCTGAGTGATTTCAATATAGAGTCAGAGTTAAAGCCACTAGAGTTCAGTATATTGGAAGGAACCACATCTGGCTCTATAATCCTAATGTGAAAGTATCTCATCCTGATACAGAAAATAATTAAAACTATCCCAAACTAAACACCACTTCAAAGGCTTTCTATTTTTATTTTAATTTGTTTTTAATTCCATCCAGCCTAGAAGAATCAAATGACTTTAAATTATTTTTATTTATTTATTTTTATTTTTGAGAGAGAGACAGAGAGAGGGAAAAAGAGGCAGAGAAAGAGAGAGAAAATGGGCACACCTGGGCCTTTCAGCTGCTCTGAACAAACTCTAGATACATGTGCTCCCTTGTGTGCATGTGTGACAACTGCATGCTTGTGTCACTTTCGTATCTGGCTATATGTGGGACCTGGAGATTCAAACAAGCGTTTTTAGGCTTCATAGGCAAGCACCTTAACCGCTAAGACATCTCTCCACCCAAATGACTTTATTTCCTTTATAAAATATGAGTATATCTCCTAAGTGTACAGGATATTAAAAAGTACAATTTCATCAGCTACTTAGTCTAGGTAGCATATCCCAAATTTCACTGACAGCAATTTGAATAGTGACATAAAACACTAATAAAGTCAGGCAGCAGAGTATTCTATACCAGAAAAACAACAGAAGGCTAAAAGAGCAGCTAAGCCTCAGCAATGTCATCTTTGGACAAGTATCTAATAAAAAGTAATTTTGTCAGTAACAATAAGCAGACCTGATTCTTGAGTAGATACCTGTTTTCATATCATCATCTACATTTTGGAGCAAAAAAGGAGGTTATCAGTCTTAGTCATTCCCAGTTACATTACATTTACAGCTTTACAAGAACTAAGGAATAAAGGTTATCCTGTAGGTCTGTCCTGGGGATGCACAATGGATAAAAGATATCATATCCATGGATATGATATATATTATCCATGGATAAAAGATATCATAGTCACATCACACAGAACTGCTTGAAATCTTCTACAACAATGCCTGAGCAGCTGTCTCAGCTTCAGGAGAAGGTAGCTCAGGACAAGGAGTATTTACACAAATATTTCAAAAGTAATTCTGAATATGTGCCACTATCATTAAGAAAAATGCCCACCAGAACACTTTCTCCCAAAGTCTTCGGCAAGCTTGCTGAGGAGGCAATAACCTCTTCTGGATTATCATGACCCACTGCTCATGTTGCCAGTTGTAGGTAACTTTTTTTTTCCAAAAGAATTTATTAACTTTTAATTCTAGTTTTTATTTTGGCCATTTATTTTTTAAATATATTTTACTTATTTACTTATTTATTTGAGAGAAAAAGAGGCAGAGAGAGAGGGAGGGAGAGAGAGAATGGGCATGCAAGGGCCTGTAGCCACTGCAAACAAATTCAAGATGCATGTACCCCCTTGCGCATCTGGCTTACATGGATCCTAGAGAATCAAACCTGGATCCTTTGGCTTTGCAGGCAAAGGCCTTAACCGCCAAGCCATCTCTCCAGCCCTGTAGGTGACTTCTTTAAGGAAAAGACTCAACTTCTTTTAAATGTTTTGGTTAGCACACAAAATGTATGTGTGTACACACACGTTTCCCAAGACATATGCATAGCAATGAAAACTTATATAAGGGACAGGTTAAAAAAAAAAACAACCTGTCATTCTAACTGAATCTAATCATTATTCCAACTTAATTAAACCTGAGAATGCATTTTTGCTTATTAAAGACAATAGATACTTTACAGCTTAGTTGGAAAAGTACTTGCCTTACTAACATGAGGACCTGAATTGGATACCCAGAACCCATGTAATAAAAAGCTGGGCATAAGAGTGTGTGCTTGTAATCCCAGGGATGAGAACTCTCCAGGTCCCACATAAGCCAGACGGACAGTAACACAAGTACACAATGTCACACATGTGCACATGGCTGGAGGCTCTGGCATACGAATTCTCTCTTACTCTCTCTCTCACTAAAAAAAAAAGGGGGGGGTAAATGACACCTGAGGAATGATACTTGAGGTTGTCCTCTGGCCTCTGCACATATACACATAGGTACACATGCATTCACATGCCCTTGTACCCACATACACACAATGCACAGACACACTTTAAAAACCTTGGTTATCAGGCTGGGCATGGTGGCGCATGCATTTAATCCCAGCACTCAAGTGGCAGAGGTAGGAGGATTGCCATGAGTTCGAGGCCATCTTGAGACTACACAGTGAATTCCAGGTCAGCCTGTCAGCCTGGGCTAGAGCAAAACCCTACCTTGGGGAACAAAAAAAAAAGGCTTGGTTATCTAATAATCATCAAAGTATGTCCAAACATGTGTTCCTCCAGCATTTACTTTCATCTTGTTTGTAAGATTACTGACAATGATCAATGGTCACTCAGGCATTCTTCAAAATGCAAACACCCTAAATTAGCCACTAACTAATGAATGAACAAACAAAAGCAATGACATTACTCAGTTACAAAAAAAAAAAAAAAAAAAAAAAAAAGAAGGCTGGGCATGGTGGTGCACTTAATCCCAGCACTTGGGAGGCAGAGGTAGGAGGATTGCTGTGAGTTCAAGGCCACCCTGAGACTACATAGTAAATTCCAGGTCAGCTTGAGCTAGAGTGAGATCCTACCTCAAAAAAAGCAAAAAAATAAAAAAAGAAGAAAAAGGAGAAATGGAGTGCTGAAATATACTCCAGCATTGTTGAACCTTGAAAGCAGTCCATGGTGCAAAAGCAGCCAGACTTAGATGGCCACACAGTGCGTGACTCCACTTATTTGAAATATCCAGAACAGGCAAATCATAGAGAGAAAGCAGATTAGTGGTTGACAAAGACTCAAAGAAGGAAAGTAGTAGGAAGTGGCTACCAATGGGCAATAGGTGTTCATAGGGCATGAAAAGGGTGTGTTCATGAACTAAGTCAGGCAGGGGATGAGGATCAGTACCTATGGTTGTGCTACAATTACAAACCAAATACCTTAGCTGCTTCAAGAATTCCACGTCAGAATTGCTGTTGATGAGTTTGATGAACTCCTCATAAGAAGGCGCATACGTGTAGGCGCGCTTGTGATGTTCATTCATCTGCTCTCTACGCTCCAACTGGGCAAGTAGCATTTGGTTAATATAATCTGGATTACTTAATAACTCCACTACTGGCTTCAAGACTAAGGAAAGAAAAGAAAGCACCGCTGAACAATATATTGTTCTTGAGGAAATGGTTTCTCTATCACATAATTGAAAAATCTATTTGGGAAACATTTTCAAATAGCAAAATGGGGAAATTATTGTAAAAAAAAAATCAGCTATTTAAAAATGTGCATGTACTTACACATGAATGTATGCATATACAATAAGGCTGCCTCCTGCTTTCTCTGCATTAATGGATGGTATAATCAAGTGGTCACTTTAATAAACAAGTAAAAGGAATAATGAAATCATTTGGACCCAAGCGGCTAACAGAAGTAGCAAAATTAAGCACAAAAACTTTCTCCTTTTCATTCTTCTGTAAGACTTACACTATATTCTGAGCAGTTCAGTCTTCCAAAAGTTGAACATCACCATTCTCCCAACTGGTCAGAGCATGCAGATTTCAGGGAGGATATTGTTCAAGTCAATAAACACTATTACAAATTTATCTTGTTAACTTTAATACATATTTTAAATTTATTTTTATTTATTAAAGGGAGAGAAAAAGAGAGAGAAAGAAAGAAAATGGGTATGCCAGGGTCTCTAGCCAATACAAAAACTCCAGATGCATGTGTCACCTTGTGCATCTGGCTTACATGGGTACCGGAGAATCGAACCTGGGTCCGTAGGCTTCACAGGCAAGTGCCTTAACCACTAAGCCTTCTCTCCAGCCCCCTACTAACTTCAGATTGAAAATCAAAAAAACTGAAAATCTATGTTTCTGTTATGAGTTGTTGCAACTGGTAGGCACCATCAGCTGCTCAGTCAGTGCTTCTCTTTGACATGGTATCTGAGAGAGGGAAAGTTTCTCTTCAGCCATGTATTCTTTCATTTTTCTAACCTTGGTTATGCAAGCATTTATTTGAACAGAATTTTTTTCTAGGTTTCATATTAGGCTTTTTTGTTTATTGCAAGTTCACAAAATTTCATATAGGTATTATCAATTAATCATAGCAAAACTTTTTTTTTGAGGCAAGCCCAACAGACTAGCTCTTTTTTTTTTTTAATGTGAGAGAGTGATACCAAGAGAGGGAGGGAAAGAATTGGTAAATCAGGGCCTCCACCCACTACAATCAAACTCCAGATGTGTGCACCCACTTGTGCACAAGTGTGACCTTGTACACGTGCATCACTTTGTGTGTCTGGCTTACATGGGACCTGGAGAGTCGAACTTGAGTCCTTAGGCTTCACAGGCAAGCATTTTAACCACTAAACTATCTCTCCAGCCCAGCAAAATCTATTTTTAAGCAACTTCTAGTCAGAATCTGTGTGTACATATGGATATTCTTTCATTAATGAATATGTTATTGGCCTGGTTAACTCAAAAGCCATCCCAAATGAATTGTCCCTGTGCAGATTATGAAGAATAGTTTTCCTGTATCAAAATAAACAGCAGAATGGACTGTGAATTTTATAGTATGTTAAATATTTTTTAATTTATTATTCATGGCTAAAAGCCTTAACTGATAATTAAACTTGAAATATTTAAAATATCTTACTTCCCATATATCCTAAAGTATACATGGTCTCACAAATGTAATACAAACTATGCTCACAGTACATGGCACAATAATTTATACACTTATCACATTAATACTAGTAATTATATAGTCTACCTTTTGTTGTGAGAATTTCTGCAAGCATTATACGTAAGCTGAGGGACTGGACATCCTTTGAAGGGAGCAGGCAAAACACCAGAACCCGAGAACATGTTTGTAGGAATCTTACTTCATCATTTGAGTTCTTCAAGCATGTGTGCAACGCAAAAGGCCTTGGCTGTTCTTCATGTCTAAAGAATAATTCAGTGAAGAAAAGGAAAAGAAATTTCTACACACAATTCTGTTATGAACCATTATATAAAGTAAAAGGTTCAGCAAGAAAAGCATAGCCAGGGAGTAAAGTCAGAGCAATACCTGTGCCATTATCAAAGTTAAATGTTGTGTATGAATTCTTGGTAATTCTGATAATGTCTCATCTGCTTTACAAGAGTGACAAGAACAGGTAAAACCACCATGATGCCATTTAGTGAACAGCTTTAGAAATGTATTTCTGGCAGGGCTTGATGGCACACACCTTTAATCCCAGCACTCAGAGGCAAAGGTAGGAAGACTGCCTTGAGTTTGAGGCCAACCTGAGACTACACAGTGAATTCCAGGTCAGTCTGGACCAGAGTGAAACCCTACCTCAAAAAACTAAAAAAAAAAAAAAAAAGAAAGAAAAAAAGAAAAATACATGGATTTCTGGATTTTCATGGTGAAAGATAATTATGTCTATCATTTCTAGTTATAGTAACTGCTAACTTTTAGACCTTGTGCACTTGGCTGATGTTTTAACTTTATTTCCTCTTGCTTAACAGCTCACACTCAGATGGTCCTTGGACAATCTATCTCCATCTACCTGGGTCTCCTTGGTTGCCCTCCAAGGCCTGAAAGTCTACAAGCATGGGAACCCTGAAAAGCCCCAATTTACTCAATGTCCACTTCCCCTAACGTTTTTCTTCCAGATCTGTCTTCCCACACATTGCCAATGCACTTTTGGGGTCCCTTAAGTCCACTGAAGAAGTTTCCCAACTGCCACACCCAATGACCCCACTCAGCTCAAAGAAGCCAGATCAGTCATTGCACCAATTCCCCAAAGGCAGTTACGGCTGCTTCTTCAGAGGGAAACTGAGGCTACTTAAGGTAACTGGGCCCCCAAAAGCAAGGAATGCCTTCTTGAGCTGTCCTTGCAGTCTTCGTTTTGCTAGAGGTCAGAGAAGGATCTGGTTTCTCAATATCTCTTACCTAAGAGTTCTCTAGATCTGTTTTTCTATAAACAACCTAATCCCTCCTAGGGAAAGAGTTCCCCTTTCCTAGAATTAAGATTTGTGGAAGGATTACCTCTGAACCTGGCATTGTGGTTGGTTAAGCTCAGTCCCTAAAACTTGGCATCATGGCTGGTTAGCTCAACCCCCATTCAGAACCTGTAATGACACTCATTTGGGTGTCTAGGTGGGCTTTACCCCCTCCTGCCTTTTCATGGGCAGGAACTCTTTATTCTCTCTCCTATTTCCTTCTCTTACATCTGTTAAAATCTCTCTAAACCTTAAAAACAAGAAATAAAGGAGAGAGGCAGAGGGAAGGAGGGAAAAGAAAAAGGGCAACACACTGATTATATAACTTTGCCACTTCCTCAGCAAAACCAACAGTGTTTTCCCTAATCACAGAATAATCTGGAAAACATGCTAAAATAAATACACATATGTGGCCTCTTGGGACTTCAAATGAAATCATGATAACTACCTTAAGTAGCATCAGAGGCTACAAATAATTTCCAAATTATAGCAAGATACCAGAATGTAGGAGGGTCCAGATGCCTCTTAAATATGATTTAATAGCTTCACCAAAACCAAAACAACAAAACAAAGTATAACCAAGGCTTCTTGAGAATGGCAGGATATTAAGTCTGCATTACTTCCACTGAGGTGATCCAAAACTGGATAGCAAACTGTCCTTGGTGAGGTCTTTTCTAGCCTTGGCCTGTTAGCGCTAACCCACGCAGGGCCACTAATTTGGAGTGGGAAAAAAAAGTTGAGTTCTTTTTTTCCATAACACCTAATCTTTTTTATTGAAATACTAACTTCCTAACATCTTCTAGATCAGGCCCAAAGCATAAACAAGATTCATGTGGGTTGGAGAGATAGCTCAATGGTTAACATGCTTGCCTGCAAAGCCTAAGGACCCAGGTCTGAGCCCTAGTACCCACATAAGCACGATGCACAAGGTGGCACATGCGCCTGGAGTTCATCTGCAGTGGCTAGTGGCTAGAGGTCCTGGAGTGCTCATTCCCTCTCCATCCACCCATCCATCTATCTATCTGTCCAACTGCCTCTTTCTTTCTCTCTGCCAACAATTAAATAAAAATAATCTAAAAAGAAGATTCATACATCTGTGCATGGTTGCACACGCCTTTAATCCCAGCATTCCGGAAGCAGAGATAAGAAGATCTCCGTGAGTTCGAGGCCACCCTGAGGCTACATAGTAAATTCCAGGTCAGCATGGGATGGAGTGAAACCCTACCTCAAAAAAAAAAAAAAAAAAAAAAAAAAGGAAGAAAGAAAAGAAAGTGCATGTGACTTTATATGACTAATGCCTCTCTGGAGTACAATGCCATTTCTTTTTGCACTAGTGAGGAAAAACTTATAGTTTGCACAGTGATAAAGAATAATTTTCTCGGGCTGAAGGAATGGCTTAGCAATTAAGGCGCTTGCCTGCAAAGCTAAAGGACCCAAGTTTGATTTCCCAGGACCCACGTTAGCCAGATGCACAAGGGGGTGCACGTGTCTGGAGTTTGTTTGCAGTGGCTGGAGGCCCTGGCACACTCATTCTCTCTTTCTCTCTCTCTCTCTCTCCCTCTCCCTCTTTCTCTGTCAAATAAATAAATAAAAATAAAATATTAAAAAAGATATTTTAAAAAAGAATAATCTTCTCTTTGTCTTCTATAACAAGCTACAGGAAGTCTATCCTAATGTGCAAAGCCAATGACACAAAAGGCAATTTCAAAAAGCAAGCCTCTATATATACACTAACCTTTAAAACTGGTGTCACAGGGCTGGAGAGATGGTTCAACAGTTAAGATGCTTGCTTACAAAGCCTAATGGCCCAGGTTCAATTTCCCAGTACCCATGTAAAGCCAGATGCACTAAGTGGCACATGCACCTTGAGCTCATTTGCAATGGCTAGAGGCCCTGGCACACCCATCCCCCCCACTTGCCCATAAAGAAATTAATTAATTAATTAATTGCCACAGCTAGGCATCGCAGTAGACATCTATATCCCAACATTCAGGAAGTGAAGACAAAATATCAGGAGCTCAAGTCTACTCTGGACTATAAGACCCTATCTCAAAAGGTGGAAAAATGGCTGGCAGCTGGTTCAGTGGGTAAATGTACTTGTTTGCAAAGCCTGCCAGTCTGGGTTCAATTCCCAAGCACCCACATAAAGCCAGATACAAAAAGTGGTATAAGCATCTGGCAGGCATTTGCAACAGCAAGAGACCCTGGTGCATCCATACACACACACAGACACACTTGCAGATAGATAGACTGATTAATTAGATAGATAGACAGACAGACAGACAGTTTAAAAAGTAAAATATGGGACTGGAGAGATGGCTTAGCAGTTAAGGAGTTTGCCTGCAAAGCCAAAGGACCTTGGTTCAATTCCCCAGGACCCACGTAAGCCAGATGCACAAGGGCGTGCATGTGTCTGGAGTACGTTTGCAGTGGCTGGAGGTCCTGGCCCGCCCATTCCCTCTCTCCCTCTCTCTGCCTCTTTCTCTCTCTCTCAAATAACTAAAAATAAAATAAAAAATTTTTTACAAGTAAAATATTGTATGGTTAACATTTATTGAAGGAGGTTGACAAAAAAAAAATAACTTTTATGAGAAGCTTCTTTTCATAGTGCCAATCCTTTATATGACCTAGGGTCTGACCATCAGAATGTCACAAATTCTAAGAGATGAGTTAGGGGAAATCTTCTGAGGCAAGAGGGTTGGTCGAACAAGCTTGCTCTATGGAAAGAATTCTCTAGAATCTCTCTATAAACTTTGATCAGGACATTTCTATGATACCTTCTAAGAAGCAGCCATCAGCTTTAGCTTTAGAAGCCAAGAAAGACTCATGAGGCATATAGCTACTGTGGGTCAAGATGTCAACCCACCCTTGAGTACTAATTATAGTATCAGTCTTTGCCATCATTCCTCTGCAACTGTCAGGATCAACCATTTGTTAACCACAATTCCTACTATTTACCTTTGGGTCTTCCTTCCTTTGGTGACATGTGCATAATATTACTAACCCTCTGACTTGAAGATGCCTTTGCCAAGAAGCAGATATCACCACCACCATTTTATAGATGAGAAAAGGAAGAACTAAATGGTCAAATGAATCAAGTCATGGAGGTCATAAATGGTAGAAGTAACTCTCAAGTAGACTCCAATCGACACTGTAACCAGAGATTAGGAAGGAAAAAGGGACAACATGGCAGAACTCAAGCAGAAAAAAGTTCCTACACTTGACTGGCAAACAAAAACTGGAGGGAGGCTGAAATTTAAAATGCTATTGAATTAACAGTATAAAACCAATCATTTTTATATTTTCTTGAACCATGCTGAAATAACACAGATGGGACAAAGGAAGAGAAAGCAGAGGCAAGCCTTAAATGTGATCTGGATGGCTTAAAGAACAAGAGAATGACAGGCTGAAAATAAATACATAGGCTGACCAGAAAGCTGCCAACATGCAATTGTGTTGCTTTTGTTAATACAATTTATTAGTCTTTTGTCTGATAGCTACCAATTCAATTGGGTGCTCCCTGGGCCACTGAAGTCATTTTGTAGCCTGTGGAGATCTGTACACCAATGAGCTCTCTGAGACAAGAATACTGTGTACCTGTAGCTGACAGAGGCATATAACCATCAAGCTTACATTTTTTATGGGGTGGCCTCACTGTGTGGTTTGTGTAAGATATTCGTTCTGCAGAATACATGATTCACACGCAAATGCCAATGACCAAAAGTTACTTTTTCAAATATTCATAGCTCAAGAGAATAATGGTAGAGTTTTTCTTTATTTTTATTATCAACTAGAACATCTACGAAAAGTCTAAGCAATAGAAAAAATACTTTTTTTTTAAAGGCAGGATTTCACTCTAGCTCAGACTGACCTGGAACTCACTCTGTAGCTCAGGCTGGCCTCAAACTCACAGCAATCCTCCTACCTTAGCCTCCCAAGTGCTAGTACTGAAGGTCTGTACCACCACGACCAGCAAGAAAACATTTTTATATAATTCTAAAATAATAATAATAATATAACAGACTTTATAGATGCACAAAATGGTCTCGGGACCACATAAGAGTCTCGGACCACCCTTTAAATATTGCTTGTAATGAAAGTAACTTTCAGTAAGGGGGGTGAGTATGAAATAATGGGTATGAGAAATAGCATTTTTGAGTCATATCAACTACAGGTAGTCCCCTTCCTACTCCAACCAAACCCATATCCCAGCAGGCAGAAGCTATTTATTTAAATATGACTAGTTTCTTAGTATAAGTTAGCAGTGCTATAATTCATTATCATTGCACTTATTCAAGAGTATAGGCCAGCAATCAGGAGGCAGAGGAAGACTGCCTTGAGTTTGAGGACACCCTGAGACTATATAGTGAATTTCAGGTAAGCATTAGATAGAGCAAGACCCTACCTTGAAAAACCAAAAAAAAAAAAAAAAAAAGAGTATAGCGTTGAGGAGTTAGCTAAGTCAAGTATTTGCCTCACAAGAATGAGAAACGGAATTCAATCCCCAGAACTCATGTAAAAATGCAGCATGTGGTGTGATGGTTTGGTTTGAATTGGTGTCCTCCATAAACATGCTTTGAATGTTTGGTTCCCAACTAATGGTAATTTGAGAGATGTAACCTTACTGGAGGAGGTGTGTTGGGAGCAGGTTTAGGGGTGTTTTAGCCAGCTCTCGCTTGCCAGAGCTCAGCTCACTCTCCTGCTGCTGTTTCCAACCTGCTATGGCAGAGGTGATATCCAGCCTCTGCAGTGCCATCTTATCCCCTGTCATCATGGAGCTTCCCCTCAAAACTATAAACCAAAATTAAAAAAAACAACAACAAACTTTTCTCCTATCAGCTGCTTTTGGTTGGGTGCTTTATCCCAGCAAGGAGAAGGTAACTACAACATGTGATGATGTGCACCTATAATCCCCACTGCTGGGGAGGCAGAGACAGAAGAATCCCTGGAGCTTACTGGCCAGTCCAAACCTAATTAATTGGTGAGCTCCTGGACAATGAGAAACCCTAACTCAAAGGTGGATGCCATTTCTGAGGACAACACCCAAGGTTGTCCTCTGGCCTCCATATACACATGCATGTGCACCAGCACACATATATGCAAAAAAAAAAAAAAAAAGAGGGCTGGAAGGATGGCTTAGCAGTTAAGGCATTTGCCTGCAAAGCCAAAGGACCCAGGTTCAATTCCCCAGGACCCACGTTAGGCAGATGCACAATGTGGTGCGTGCATCTGGAGTTCGTTTGCAGTGGCTGGAGGCCCTGGTGTGCCCATTCTCTCTCTCTATTTCCCCCTTCCTCTCTTTCTGTCAAATAAACAAATAAATTTTTTTAAAAAAAAAAAAGAATGTAAGTAACTCTCAGACAATTCCACACACTTGCTCTCATGTGTGTCTTGTCTTTCTTTCTGAGCACCTCTCTTAACTCTCATACTTAAATCTATACTGAAATATCTTTATTAAATTAGTTCCCCCACCACACTCGCTATTGGCTTGTCCTGAAATTCTTTTGTGTGTGTGTGTGGCCTGAGTTAAGTTCCCTAAAATTATAGGGGAACTCCTCAGGCTGCTGAGGGCAACACTGGGGGATGTGCCTCTGTCCCCCAAAACAACTGCATCCTGGGACTCATCTGGAGTCCCTGGGGAACACTGTCACTTTGTTACTACAAAATGGAACCAAAGAAGTTCCTATTGTCTGAGGAAATATTCTCAAGTGGAGTTTGTTCCTGTTCCAGGGTACAGCCTCACCTCATGGTAACCACCTTCCTCTGGGAACAGTCTATCCTTGGAGGTTGCACTATTCTAAAACTCAAGGAAACCACAGATTTAAAGCATCAACTTATCTCTGTTTTAATGAGCTTCTGTGCAGAAGTGCACAGATTTCCTTCAAATGGTGACCTGCCAATCTCCAAACTCAGATCCTCTTAGGCCCCCTCAGACCAGACATGTTGAGACTTTCAATTCCCAAATAGGAAGGGTCTACTTCCAGGTTCAATATGAAAAAGGTCACAGAAAATGGATTTTCTGCCTTCTACAACCCTTAAGGTTAAAGCATCAAAATCTCAAAGGGAGAAATTTAGGTAAGAAAGCAAGACAGGGAAAAATATGGGGCATAGGAAGGGAAAATAGACCCCTCATGTAGGAGTCTAATTTAAGCCAGCTGAAAAGCAAGAATTTATGTTAAAGCAATAGTGATCTGGGCTTAAGGCCTTAATATATATGACCTTGGGCAGGACCTCATTCTTTTGGTCTGAGAATGTCAAACAAGACTGCTAACTTTGTTGCAGTGGCTGGAGGCCCCGGCGTGCCCATTCTCTCTGTCTCTTTCTCCCTCTCTCTCTGTCTCAAATAAATAAATAAATCTTAAAAAAAAAAAACAAGAATTCTAACTTTGTTTACAATAAAGACATTTTACCTTCCTGCATCTTTGAGATCTACACTTTTACCTTATCAACTGTAATCCTGCCAGGTGACCCTGGAACCATCTGGTGATCTCATTTAGGTTCCTCAGCATAAGGGCTGGGGAGATGGATCAGCAGTTAAAGGCACTTGCTTGCAAAGCCTGCCATCTTGGGCTCAATTCTCCAGTACCCATGTAAAACCAGATGCACAAAGTAGAACATGCATCTGGAGTTCATTGGCAGCAGCGAGAGGCCCTGGCATTTTGGTGGGAGGTGGGGGCGAGGTGTCTCACAAATAAATATTTTAAAAATTTGGGCTAGAGGGATGGCTTAGCAGTTAAGGCATTTGCCTGCAAAGCCAAAGGACCCAGGTTCAATTCCCCAGGACCCACGTTAGCCAGATGCACAAGGGGACGCATGCGTCTGGAGTTTGTTTGCAATGGCTGGAGGCCCTGGTGAGCCCATTCTCTCTCTCTCTCTCTGTAAAAATAAATAAAAATAAAATATTTTTAAAAATTAAGATAAATGCTACAAAGCAATCAAAATCCTATATGACTATTGTAGGAGTGCCACTCTCAAAGAAGCCCACACTCATACTCTCAAGTGTATCTTGTCTTTCTTTACGAGCCTTCTCTTTCTTTCTCTCTCTTAACCCTTAAACCTACATTAAGCTATCTTTATTACCCCTCTCAAAAAGAGTATAATATACATATACATGAAAAATCCTATCAGGAATCCTAAGAAATTAAGAATTTATTCTTAGCGTGCGCGCACGCACACACACACAAAATGACCTTGCTGAAGTCTTCCAAACGACAATTGTCACCTATTTCTTTTCAGTCTAATGAAGGGGCTTAAAAAACCCTTTATGTTAGTCATTTTCATAATGAAGCTATTTCTCTAACTAGAGTCCACAAGCTCCAATATTAAGTTCAAGGTGCTTGATTACAAAGCCTAACAATCTGGGTTTGAATACCCAGTATGGTGGTTTGATTCAGGTGTCCCCCATAAACTTAGGTGTACAGACTGCTAGGTTCCCAGCTGATGGAGATTTGGGAGTTAATGCCTCCTGGAGGCAGTGTATTGTTGGGGGTGGGCTTATGGGTATTATAGCCAGTGTTCCCTTGCCAGCTTTTAGCACACTCTCCTGTTGGTTACTGTCCACCTTATGTTGGCCAGGGCGTGATGCCCACCCTCTGCTCATGCCATCGTTTAGCATCCCCTCGAGTCTGTAGACCAAAATAAACCCTTTTTTTCCCAAAAGCTGCTCTTGGTTGGGTGATTTCTGCCAGCAATGCGAACCTGACTAAAACACCCAGTAACCATGTAAAGAGCGGCACATGCATCTGGAATTCATTTGTAGCTGTTAGAGTCCCTTGGCATGTCCTTCCCATGTCTGTCTGTCTCTCTTCTTGCAAATAAAAAAAAATATTTTTTTAAATATTTAAAGGTTTGGTGGAGCACGCCTTTAATTCCAGCATTTGGGAGGCCACAGTAGGAGGACTGCTGTAAGTTCGAGGCCAGCCTGAGACTACAAGTGAATTTCAGATGAGCCTGGGCTCAAGCAAGACCTTACCTCAAAAAAAACAAGGAAAAAAAAAGATAAAAAATCAGATTTTAGGGAATAGAGATATGGTTAGGGTGTGAAAGCACTTGCAGTACAAGTATGAGGACCTGAGTTTTAATCCTCAGCACCCATGAAAAGCCAGACATGGTCATGCACATCTATAACCCTAGCGCTGAGGCAGGAAAGGGGCTCCCTGGTCAGGCAGCAATGTGAGCTCAGGTTCAGTGAAACACTCTGAGGAAATAATGCAGAAGAATGACAAAGGAGGACACTTGGCATCCTCCTCTGACTTCCACACATAAGCTCATAAGACAAGCAAATGTAAACATATTTCTGTATACAGAACACATGCATGCACATGCACATGCACACGCACACACATGCATACATCAAAAAAATTTTTAAAAAATTATCAGTCATTAAGAAAAGAGTAACAAATGCTGGCAAGGATCAGACAAAAGGGAATCTTTATTTTATTGTATTTGCAAGCAGAGAGAGACAGAGAGAAAGAGAGAGACACACACAGAGAATGGGCACACCAGGGGTTCTAGTCACTGCAAACGAACTCCAGATGCATGTGCCACTGTGTGCATCTGGCACATGTGGGTACTGGGGAATCGAACCTGAGTCCTTAAGCTTCTCAGACAAGTGCCTAAACAACTAATCCATCTCTCCAGCCCCAAAAGGGAATCTTTATACACTGCATAGTGGTCCAGCTACTATGGAAATCAGTATGGAGGTTCTTCAAAAAATAAAAATAGATCTTACATATGACCCAGCTATACTACTTCTGGGTATGCACTCAAAGGACTCCAAGTCAACATATCACAAAGATATACCAATGTTTATTATAGCACTTTTCACAATAGCTATGTTACATAACCTCCCTAGGTGTCTGTCAGCAAGGAATGGATGAAAGAAAATAAGGTACATATACACAGTGGAATTTGGCAATTATAAACCAAAGTTGTTAGCTGCAGGAAGATTGATGAAATTGAAGATGATCATATTAAGCAAGTTAAGTCAGTCTTGGACAACTGTCATGTTTTCTTTCAGTGGTGGTTTCTAGATTTTTATTGCAGTACATAATATCAGGTATATATGTGTGTATGACAGGGAAGTATAAGTGAGACTGCTTCTAAGGGAACAAAAGAGACTGACAGGAGTGGAAAGGAATGACAAAGAGGAAGGTAAGGGGAAAATATGCTCACACATTATATACTTGTATAAAAATATCTTTATATAACCCCATAACCATGTATAATACATTCACCCATAGGGGAAAAATGAAGTCAGTTTTCAGGATATTGTGATGAAATTGAGCTCTTACCAGAAGAAACACAAAAATAAATATGAACTTTGGGCAGTTAAGTGCTTTCCTGTGAAGCCTAAGAACCCTGGTTCGAGGCTTGATTCCTCAGGACCCACGTAAGCCAGATGCACAAGGAGGCACATGCATCTGGAGTTTGTTTGCAGTGGCTGGAGGTCCTGGTGTGCCCATTCTCTCTCTCTATTTGCCCCATTCTCTCTCTCTATCTGCCCCTTTCTCTCTCTGTCTGTCACTCTCAAATAAATAAAAATAAACAATTTTTAAAAAGATAACAAATATGAACTTTATTCAATTATTTTTCTAAAATTCATAAGCTCATTGAATATTTGATCATATTTTAAAATAATTGTTTCTATCTCTAGAAGTAATACTGTAAGTAAATTCATCAAGGTAAAATTTATTTTTCCATTTAAGCTATTCACAAAAGTACACATAAATCTAAGGTAGCTTTCTATTAGAAAGTTATCAAAAAAAAACCCTTGCTCTACATATACATTATAATTATTACCCTTTAAAATGTTTGTACTTCATGTCAAGTAGGCTGAATAGGGATGGGGAGATAGCTCAGTGATTAAAGACATTTGCTTACAAAGCCTGTTGGCTGAGGTTCAATTCCCCAGTATTCCATGTAAAGCCAGATGCACAAAGTGGTGCATGTATCGGGGTTCCTTTGTAGCAAGAGGCTCTGGTGTGCTGATAATCACTCTTTTTCTCACAAAGTAAGTAAAAAAGTATTTTTTTAAGTTGGCAAAATACTCTAGTATGGTCTTGATTTTTTCCCCTTGTTCAACAAGGAAACTATGAGGGTTGTTGACAGTTACCTGGCATTAGCAGCTTTCAGGTCACAGAAATGAGTGAGTAAAGTTCTTACAATATCATTGCAGATGACTTTAACTACATCCACGTGACTCAGCCTGTGGCGAATCTGCCTGGCAATTTCCCAGAAGTCTTCCAAGAGGAGATGGTAAAGCTGCCCTTCATCTCTGCTGAGATTCCCATACCAGGGGAAGATGTAGTCTCTATAACTATAGTCAAACACTAGCAAGAGTAAACAAAGCAAAGAGCAAATCTTAGATGAAATATACAAACGTCCTCTATGTGGTCCTAGGTTTTCTGGTAGATACAAAACAGTCAAAAAGAAATAGATGAAATTAACTTTGATATGCATTTCATTTCATGCAATATATTCAATTTGTTCAATAAATAATCAACATTTAAAACATATCTAAAAATGAAATATTTTACATTATTTTTTGACACTAAACTGAAATCTGGTGTATATTTTAAAGTTACAGCAAGTTAAAACACATTAGCTAAGTTTTTGGCACTCAATAGCCACATGTAAGTTCAGTGAAAAAAAAAATGTACAGTCAGCGTGTTCACTGCAAGAAGCTACATTTTCTGAAAAAATAATACCTGGCTTATGTGACTCCTCCAAGTGTCCCCAAGAGAAAAGACTCAGCTACAGAATGCTACTCCAGCTCAAGGATACCAGGATTATTAATTTCAATAGCTTATTTCTCATACTTCCCTTTCATTTGACAGACACTATTGGATTTGGCTTAATTTTAGCCATAACTACATGTCATTTCAGGTAAGGAACTTATTGTCCTTCTTTTCTTTGCTTATCTGCACATTAATCCAACACTAGGAATACTAAGAACCTAGAAACCAAATCTAATTTCTGAAATGCTTTTTAAGCCTAGGATTTGGTGCATTTTATTCTTCTTGGCTAGTAGGTACCAACTGAGAGGCTTAAATATAATAAATCTAGTTAAAATTTTGGGAATGAAGTGGGAGAGTCATTTTCCTTAGAAAACTGAATCACAAATGGAACCTGAAGCTCAAGATCAAGATATATATATATTTCTAGGTATGCACCCAAAGGACTCCAATTCAACATATCACAAAAATACTTATGCATCAAGTCATTCCAGTGGCTTCAATTATAGATGTAAGATATCTAAGATAATTATACCTTTTAGCTGAGAAAAATTACCTGTAAAAGACAGGAAAAATATATATACTATCTCAATCTTTAACACTTGTTAAATATTTATAGTTTCCAGTATGAAAGGTTGACTCTATAGTCCCACTTCAGTAACAAGGGAACATGGAAGAAAAGGCATAGCTAAACCAACTAAGGGATTATCTATTAGAACTGTCATTTCATGTTAACTTGACCACATGGCTTGTAGGTTTTGTAAATTTCACAAAGCAATCATAATCCTTATTCCTAACTGTGCTATTCCATTAAGAAAGCAAAAGAGGTTTCCGACCCAGATTTAAGACATTAAGACAAAAACAGGAATGAAGCAATGGCATAATCTCTTTTATTTGCAACAAATAGACCATAGTTCCCACAACTTAACTTCATCTTTTCAGCAAATTGAGGCTCAAAGTAGTGAAGTATCTTTCTGAAGAGGTGGCAATGCCCCACCTCCCCACTGCCAGTTGAGCATTTCTCCCACTCAGCATGCTGGAGTCAAGCATGCCAAGATGAAAGATACCAGTAAGCACAGCTATGCTGTGCTTAAAGCATATTCATATGAAAGCTAAGTAACAGGATACACTTTGTAAACTTGTTTCAGAAGCCACAAAGAACAAAATGATGGTATCAAAACAGAACAGGGACTAGATGGAAAGAAGGGATTCAGTGGAGAGAGTATAGGGAGGGTGCATAAAGGAGAGTAATGGAAGGGGATTATGATCATGGTATGTTGTGTGTATGCATGAAGGTTGTCAATAAAAAGTTGAAAAATATAGCCAGGTGTGGTAGCACACAGCTCTAATCCCAACACTCCACTCAGGAAGTTGAGGTAAGAGGATTGCTCCAAAGGCCAGCCAGGTGCTACATACAGAGTAAGTTCAGATCAGGTTGGGCCACAGTGAGACCCTGAATGTTAAAAAAATAAAAATAAAATAAAATAAAAATAAAAAAAAGCCAGGCATGGTGGCGCACACCTTTAATCCCAGCTCTCAGAAGGCAGAAATAGGAGGATTGTTGTGAGTTCGAAGCCACCCTAAGACTACATAGTGAATTCCAGGTCAGCCTGAGCTAGAGTGAGACCCTACCTCGGGAACCCCCCGCCCCCCCAAAAAATAATATAATGAAAGTTTTTTTAAAAAGAAAGCACAAAGAGGACCACCATGTGAAAGCCATGAGGAACTTGGATTTTCAGAGGAACATGAAGAGGAACTGAGGACCAACACTACTACTCGGGAGCTGGTCATGTCAGAGGGCAACTTTCACATCATAACCTCCTAAATAAGTTGAATATTCAGTGAACAAGGATGCCAGAAATGGGTTCCCAAGGGCTAGATCAAATGACCTCCAAAGAAGCTTGTCTGCAAGGCCCTTACATCTATCTTCCTTCAAGTTTCAGACGGGAGTTAGAAGAGCAAAATGAGGACTGCCTTGCCCAAAACATTGCTCGGTTGTTTCCGTCCTCCTGTTATTCAATTAAAAATTTTAATGCAGAGCCAGGCATGGCGGTACATGCCTTTAAACCCAGCACTTGGGAAGCAGAGGTAGGAGGATCACCATGAGTTCAAAGCCACCCTGAGACTACATAATGAATTCCAGGTCAACCTGAGCTAGAGTGAGACCCTACCTCGAAAAACCAAAAAAGAAAAAAAAATTAATGCACAATTTAAATTAATAAATCTGCAGCTCAAAACATGGAAAAAGCATTTTCCTTTTCATGAAAATTTAATTTCAGGAGCTGGGCATGGTGGTACCCACCTTTAATCCCAACACTTGGGAAGCTGAGGTAGGAGGATCACCATGAGTTCTAGTTCAGATCAGTCTGGATTATCATCACTAAAATGGATTCATTTATTGGAACCACTGTCAAAGAAGTAGGCAAAGGGGATCTGGGCATGGTGGCACATGACTTTAATCCCAGTACTCAGGAGGCAGAGGTAGGAGGACTGCCATGAGTTCAAGGCCACCCTGACAGCTGACAGTACATAGTGAATTCCAGGTCAGCCTGGACTAGAGCAAAACTCTCAAAAAGTAGGCAAAGGGGATGGAAATGGCTTGACTGGAACTGTATTTAGCTAATCTGAAAAGATTACAGGTAATATAGTAGAAAAGACTATTTTTTGTTTGTGGGTGTTTTTTGTTTGTTTGTTTTTGTTTTTGAAGGTAGGGTCTCACTCTCTAGCTCAGGCTGACCTGGAATTCACTGTGTAGTTTCAGGGTAGCCTTGAACTCACAGCAATCCTATGTCTGCCTCCCAAGTGCTGGGATTAAAGCCATGCGTTACCATGCCTGGCTTGTTTGTGTTTTTGATTTTGGTGTTGGTGCTAGGGCAAAGTGCATGCTAAATGCTTGACACTGAACTACATATACCTCCAGGATCTCCTAGTACAAAGTTTTAAACGCAATGATATCTTCTGGGAATATTTGGGGTTATTAGTTTATGTTATGTTATGTCACTGAATGACCTCTCTTAGACCTCCCTACTCACTTAACAAAAAAGGTTTACATATTGCATACTACTCGAAAGAAAGAAAGAAAAACATGGTCTAGATCTAAAGGGATGACAGAAGTTACTGTCATTTAGAAGCAAGCCTTGCTTTCCCTGTATCACTGTCTAATATCCTCTGGCACGACCACAAGAGGAGCCTAATGAAACTGATTCCTATATACAAGGTTACCCTATCTAAGACCTGTTTCAAAGACATTAAAAGCTCAGTTGTACTTGGACAATGACCTTATAATATCTTCTTATCATTTTCAAGCTATGGCCTTTGCATAACATGAAAATTTTCCTCACAAGCATATTTACAACTGAATTTCAGAAAACATGAATGGATTGAGGATTTCACTTCATGGTAGAATGCTTGCCTAGCATGAGTGAGGCCCTAGATTAAATCCCCAATACCAGAAAGAAAACAAACAACGAATGAACCAAAGAGGAACATTAAGACCCAATCATACCTACTAGAAATAAGTTTTCTTTGACACTAAGTGAGGGCTCTGTCATGCCCTCCAAGGCTCAGAAGACACTGCGGAAGAGGGGACAGCAAAAATGTAAGACGTATACATGCATAGGACATTTGGGGGCACTGTTCTTCCGACATGAACCAAACAATCATGAACCCCCCAGGGATCACTGACACCTCTACAATACCAGTGTGGTTCTGAGTCCATCAACATTTTGACATGGAGGACTGAACAGAACAAACACAGAAAGGAATATCTTAAAAGAGGAGGGTCATCAGGAGATGGAGGTTGAGGAGAGGGGGCAAAAAAGGATAAAGGGCTGGATGTGGTGACACACACCTTTAATCCAAGAACTCTGAAGGCAGAGGTAGGAGGATCACTGTGAGTTCGAGGCCAGTCTGAGACCACATAGTGAATTCCAGGTCAGCCTGGGCTAGAGCAAGACCCTACCTTAAAAAAACAAAAACAAACAAACAAACAAACAAAAAAGGATAAGGGATGGGGACATAATCAAATTACTCTATGTTTATATACCAAAGCTCTCGATTTATAAAAGAGAGAGATAAAAAGAAAATAAAAGACAATTCACAGGTTAGGATAAAAGCATGCACTGTCCCTGTACATACCGAGGGATATGTATCTAGAGCACGCATTTAACTACAACTAAATTGTAATGAGTTTTCAAAGGAAAGATGTAAATAGACATATCACAAATTAAAAATATGAAAATGGACAATAACACATGTAAAGGCTAGATAGCTCCAATGATCTGGATATACCTATAAATGTTTAAATCACTTCCATTCAAACACAGATGTACTTAGTCATTAAGTAGAAAATCAAGCAAAAAAAATTTTCCTAACTAGGAAGGATATATTTGCTAGAGATAACAAGCTTCCTTTACAACACAGTGAACTACTTTGCATACTAATTACATACTCCCATTGAATCCTTACCTTCTTTCAGAGCCTTGTCCATGTTATGAGAAATGACCACCCTTCTGGACTGAACAGCCTCCTGGGAACTTCCACACACAGCACTCTGAAATGTAAGGGGGGTGGTAAGATGAAAATTACTGAGTGAAGAAGCTACATATAAAAATAAAGCAAAGGGGGCTGGAGAGATGGCTTAGCAGTTAAAAGTGCATGCCTGTGAAACCTAAGGACCCAGGTTCAATTCTCCAGGTCCCACATAAGCCAGATGCACATGGTGGCACACACATCTGGAGTTCGTCTGCAGTGGCTAGAGGCTCTGGTGTGCTTTTCTCTCTCTCTCTCTCCCCCTCTCTCTGCCTCTAATAAATAAATAAAAATAAAATCTTTATATATATATATATATACATACATACATACATATATATATGGCTAGAGAGATGGCTTAGCAGTTAATGGTGTTTGCATGCAAGGCCTGATAACCAGGATTCAATTCCCCAGTACACAGAGTGGCACTGGGAATTTGGTTGCAGTGACAAGAGGTCTTTGAGTGTCCAACCCCCCCGTCACAAATAAATAATAATAGAATTATTAAAAAAGACAAGAGGGCTGGAGAGATAGCTTAGGAGTTAAGGCCTCTGCCTACAAAATCAAAGGATCTCGGTTCAATTCCCCAGGACCCACGTAAACCAGATGTATAAGGTGGCACATGTGTCGAATTCATTTGCAGTAGCTAGAAGGCCTGGCATGCTGATTCACTCTCTCTGTGTGTCTCATATTCTCAATATCTCTCTCTCTCTGAAATAAATAAATAAATAAGTTCAGGGTCATTCTCAGCTAGAAAATGAGTCTGAAGATGGGCATGCTAGCACACACCTTTAATCTCAGCACTTGGGAGGCTGAGGTAAGAGGATCACTGAGTTTGAGGCCACCCTGAGACTACACAGTGAATTCCAGGTCAGCCTAGGCTAGAGTGAAGACCTACCTCAAAAAACCAAAAAAAGAAAAAGAGCTGGGCGTGATGGCACATGCCTTTAATCCTAGCACTTGGAAGGCAGAGGTAGGAGGATCCATGAGTTGGAGGCCAACTTCTGTCATAAGGGATACATGATTAGAATCTTTAATATCCTACTTTGGAAATAAAAAGCTTCCACATAAAATCCCATCACCTCACTCTTTGTTTAAAAAGCAGTTATTTGGGGGCTGGAGAGATGGCTTAGTGGTTAAGGTGCTTACCTACAAAGCCAAAGGACCTTGTATTCCCAGTACCCATGTAAGCCAGATGCACAAGGTGGTGCATGCATCTGGAAGTTCGTTTGCAGTGGCTGGAAGCCCTGGTGCACCCATCCTCCCTCTCTCTCTTTCTCTCTCTCTCTCTCTCTTTCCCTCTCTCATATAAATAAATAAATAAATAGTTATTTATTTTACTTATTTGACAGAGAGAGAAAGAGGCAGAGAGAGAGAGAGAATGGGCACACCAGGGCCTCTAGCCCCTGCAAAAGAATTCCTGATGCATGTACTACCTTGTGCATCTGGCTTGGGTCCTGGGGAATCAAACCATACATATACACACACACACACACACACACACACGTATTTTTTGGTTTTTCGAGGTAGGGTCTCACTGTAGCCCAGACTGTCCTGGAATTCACTCTGTATTCTCAGGTTGGCCTCGAACTCACAGTGATCCTCCTGAGTAATGGGATTAAAGGCGTGAGCCACCACGCCCGGCTCAGACCTTATATTTTTACTTAATTAAAATAAATGGAGTTTATCTTCATGCTAAGATTTATAACTGGCTTAAATTTATCAGGATCACTGTTAATCACACACAGCATAACATACTGCTCATTTGAAAAATGCTTTCCACAGACAAACCAAAACTTAAAAACTTTCTCTAATATATGTAACTAGATCTTCAAATCAAGAATGGGTGTCATATCAATAAATTTGCTGAATACATAATGGTTTTCCAATCTAAAGCCATAATACATCCAAGCTATCTTTGCGTCAAAGTTAATGACACCTTTTTAAAAGAAAGAAACTATGCAGAAAAATTGGGAGTACTCTGTCACCCTTAGCAAGGTGACAATCAGGAACTGTGTGTAATCTAGTTTAAACATAACTAATTTATCAACTGTAAAACAACACTCTTTGAGTGGTTTCAAAGCTAATCATAATTGTAATTTCTCTTATGCCAATTACCTGCACTATTCAAATAACCAATTATCTATATCCTATCTTTATACATATATTTTAAAAAGAAAAACAGCAGGGTGTGACAGACATGCCTGTAATCCCAGCACTTGGAGGTGGAGGCAAGAGGTCCATTCTCAGCTACACAGCAAGTTTGGGGCAGCCTGAACTATGAGACCATCTGAGAGAGAGGTGGGGAATGACGAAGGGAGAAAGAGAGAGAAGGGAGAGAGAAAGAGAGGGAGAGAGGGAGGGAGGGAGGGAGGGTACAGATTTCAGAGGTGATAGATATAATTATCTGTAAGGCTAAAAATGAACACAAGTCCCCAGTAATTATCATTAACACATGGAACCAGCTCATGGTGGAGTTTTTCCAAGTATCTCAAGCATCTGACAATTGCTGGGATCCCACAACTAACATTCTCACTCTTAAACTATGTTAATCTCAAACTCGTGGCTCCTTTGAAACAATCATATTCTGCCTTGGCCCCCAAAAATACCTTATTCAAACCTAGAGAAATGTAGAAACCATGAATCTCTCTCCTCAGGAGGCTAAGAAAGGACTAAGAAACTGGAAAGGCCACCTCATTTAGACCAAGACTGGAAAAAGATGGAACCTACACAGATCAAGTCATTCCCAGCACAAAAGCCGAGCAGGTGTGAAGAGCTGGGTGCAGCAAAGCGGGATAGACAAACGGGCCATAGTCAAATGGGTCCAGGCTCTGCTCTACCAGTAGTGCTCCCCTGACCCAGATCCTTCTCTGTTGAGTTTCTTTTTAAGCAACCTTATTGTTCTGAGGAGGACTAAACAAAGTTAGTGTCAGGGTTCCAAAGCAGAAAACATAATAGAGGCCTGGAAAGGACTGTAAATGAGTGGAAGGGGTTGCAAGTGCAACACTGCTTACATGTACTAATTTTGTCTCAAAAAAAATTGGAAATCAAGAATTTTGGATCTGGAGGCTGGAGAGATGGCTTAGTGGTTAAGGCATTTGCCTGCAAAGCCAAAGAATCCAGGTTCGACTCTCCAGGACCCACGTAAGCCAGATGCACAAGGAGGCACATGCATCTGGAGTTTGTTTGCAGTGATTGGAAGCCCTGGTACGCCCATTCTCTCTCTCTCTGCTTCTTTCTCTCTCTCAAACAAATAAATAAATTAATTATATATATATATATATATATATGTATATATATATGTATGTATGTGTATATATATATATATGTATATAATTTTAAAGAATTTTGGGCCTTGCATGGTGGCGCACACCTTTAATCCCAGCACTAGGGAGGCAGAAAGAGGAGGATCGCCATGAATTCGAGACCACCCTGAGACTACATAGTGAATTCCAGGTCAGCCTGAGCTAGAGTGAAACCCTACCTCAAAAAACAAAACAAAAAAAAAAAAAAAAAAAGAATTTTGGATCTGGCCAGAGATGACTCAATGGTTAAAGGTACTTGCTTGCACAGCCTAATGGTCTTAGTTTGATTCCCCAGTACCCACATAAAGCCAAATGTACAAAGTGGGGCATGCATCTGGAGTTCATGTGCAGTGGCTAGGTGCCCTGACACACCCATTCCCATTCTCTCTCTCCTTGCAAAATAAATTAGAAAACATATTTAAAAAAAGATTTTTGGCCAGACATGGTGGTGCACTTAATCCCAGTACTCAGGAAGCAGAGGTAGGAGAACTGCCGTGAGTTCAAGGCCACCCTGAGACTACATAGTGAATTCCAGGTCGGCTCAGTCTAGAACAAGACCCTACCTTGAGAAAAAAAAAAAA
The DNA here is from genome assembly GCA_036346955.1 of Dipus sagitta. Lineage (NCBI taxonomy): Eukaryota > Metazoa > Chordata > Mammalia > Rodentia > Dipodidae > Dipus > Dipus sagitta. The sequence goes on from CM070770.1 coordinate 214,124,663, forward strand.
GAAAAAAAAAAGATTTTTGTATCTTATCTCCAGCTAATTCAATGTTATTCCAAACACTGGGCTTATAGATTTGAAGCAGGAGCATCTAGTCTGTGACTTCATTCACATAAAGCACTTAGCAAAATGCCCTACATATAACAGCACGGTATCACCAGTATCACTAACAGAACTCAAGACACTACCAACATTCAATTCTTTTGAGTTGGTTTGGGTGGATGGCCGACAGCATGATTCTAAAGGGACAGGAATGGTAGAAACAAGAGTAAGAAGGGCTGAGAAGTTAAGCGAGCAGAGTAAGACCCATTGGAATGCACTGTTCTGAAAATATTTTCCCTTTGTGGTTACACTTCAGACAGGAAAATATCTACTTCCTGTAGCTGTTCTGTCCCTGAGCCTTTTATGTTTCCTATTCATGAAGTATCCAAATAAGTAAGGGTTAGCTGACAAAAGCCACTTAGATGAAAGGCTGAACTGGGCTTTACTCTGCTTAATCATGAGCGAAAGAGTATCTTGGGCTGCGGAGGCTCACTGGTTAAAGGCAAAGCCTGCCAACCTGGGGTTCAATTCCCCAGTACTCACATAAAGCCAGACACACAAGGTGGCACATTTATCTGGGTCCTTTGGCTTTGCAGGCAAATGCCTTTACTGCTAAGCCATCTTGCCAGCCCATCATTTAGGGAGCTTTATATGACAGAAAGTAGTAGTATTTGTATCCTCCACTTCTATGGAGTTTAAATTTAAATTTTTAACTGATAACATTAAAACGTACATATTCATGGGGTTCAATGTGATGTTTCAATACATGCATATACATTATATGATGTCATGTTAAACATATATATCTCCTCAAACATTTATCATTTCTTTATGATAAAATCTTTCCTATGGGCTTGCTATGTAGCCCAGACTGGTCTGGAACTCGTGATTGTTTTGCCTTGGCCTCCCAGATACTGGGGTAACAGGAGTGTGCCACTATGCCCAATTAATGAAATCTCTAAAATGAGTGAGGAGGTATGAGCCTGTTAGTGGTGGCTGCTCACTTCCTTGAGTGTAAGACCAACTAGCAACAAAGACACATCTCAAAAAAAAAAAAAAAAAAAAACCCTTTCTACTGGCCATGTGAAATGTGTATTATACTGTTAACTACAGTTACCCTATTGTAGGGTAGTCAATTTTCCCCTCTTAACTAAGGCTAGTTTCTATCTTTTAAGTTATTTTAAGAATTCAAAGTACAAATTTTCTCACACTGCTCATTTTCTTTCCAAATCATCTAACAATTCTCCAAAAATCACCTTCTACCACCCTCCATAAGAAATTAATTCTGCCTCCCATTTAACCAAGAAATTTGAGGCTTCTGCTTCCATGCCAACCTCTTCCCTAGTGTGCTCCCAATGGGCTCCATTTTACTCCCTCACATGAGCCTCCAGTTAACATTCTCCAGGCAGACTCTGACCTGGATCCAATCCAATCTGCCTGGCTCTACCAGTCAGCATCTATGGTGGTTTGATTCAGGTGTCCACAATAAACTTAGGTGTTCTGAAATGCTAGGTCCCCAGCTGATGGCAATTTGGGAATTAACACCTCCTGCAGGCAGTGTATTTTGGGGGCCGTGTTGTAGCCAGCTTCCCCTTGCTAATGTTTGGCAACGTCTCCTTTTGCTACTGTTGCTGATGTCCACCCTCTGTTCCTGCCATTGCTTCCCCCTGCAGTCATGGAACTTCCCCCTCCAGTCTGTAAGCCAAAATAAACCCTTTTTTTCCCCACAACTGTCTTGGTTGGGTGTTTTCTGCCAGCAATGCAAACCTGACTGCAACAGCATCCATCTCTGAGGTTTTCAGGCCTTTCCTCTGTACTGGTATCTTTAACTTAGAAATTCACTTCAAGTTCTTCTCTAGCAATGACAACCACAAAATCTATAACACACACCACTCTGTCTCCTTCTCCACCAAGCTTCTAGATAGTGTGGTCCACATGCTATTCCTGCTTCCCACCTCCCACTCACTCAACAGCCAAGAGAATGTCATTTTTACCTTGAAGTTCACCCTCCCCTCACCTGCACATATAATATTGACATGGATCTACAAAGTCCTCCAAGTTGCCAAATCCAGGGGACACCTTTAGATCCCCTTGGTGGCCCTCTGTGCTCCACCTACACAGTTGGTCACTCACTTCCAGCTTCTCTTGTGGCATCCCAGGTTTTCTGACTGTTCTCTTTCACTCTTCAATGGGCTGCTCCTTTGCCTGCCATCTGGCTCACTACTATTCAGCTATTGCAAGCCCAGTGAGCCTGTGGTTTTAGTTACCCAGGGTACCGACAAATTTACTTCTTTAATCTCAATCTCAATCTCTCCTTCAAACTGGAGATTTACATACCTAATTGCAAGCTGAACATACTCATGGGCATCTCAAAATATGCATGGCAAGACTTCCGGTTAAGATGGCAGCGTAGGTACCACGCCAAAGCAGCCTAGGGGGGAAAAAGCCAAAAAAAACCCACAGCAAAATACACACTTTTACTAAAAAGTGAGGTGTATAGCAAATTGAAACAGCAGTGGAGAAGTAGGAGAGCTCCAGAGCATCCAGAGACCACACAGGCCGGCAGAAGCAGCTCCGGCAGGTCCGTGGACTGTGGCGGCAGTGGCGGCCAGAAAGCCGCCAGGCTCAGCTTGAGCCGCAGGAAAAGCCAGGTGAGGGGAGTTTCCACTCACACCGGAGCTCTCCGCAAACTCAAAATATGCATGGCCAAAACTTATGTATACTCTTCCACCATGCCCAACCTATACAAATCTTGCCTGTATCCATTCACCCACATAGCCAAAACCTAGAAGTAAACTAGAATGTTTCTTCTCCTTGGCTTAATACATGTGCTGCTGGTTTTGTCTGGCAATCATTTTGTCCTATGTATTTTACCTTTCTACTTTGAAGTTACCAGTATTCATATACACCATCACTAGCCCATTACCAGCCCTAGCGAATTCCTTCCCAACAGAAATCAAAGAAAATAAACAGTTTTCCTTTATGCATAATGACTGTTCATAAATCATGAGATTATATGTATTAAACACTTCTCTTCCTGAATATACATTTATATTTGCTTGCATATGCACTAAAATATATCTGGAAATATATAAAAAATATATATATATATAAAGCAACTATTACTAGTAGTTGCCTATAAGGAAGAGATTTTCTTCCCCACTATTCACCCTTGTATATTTTTTTATTTTATTAATTTTGTGATTGTACAATCAATAAAAATTAAATATAAGATTATGAGTAGCATGAATTTAAAGTGCAACAACCCTTATAACACAAAGAATTACTGATCCTATAATTTAATTATTTTTCAAAAGCCATTTTTATGCTGATCACATGACTCCAATTTTTCAGTTAAATCATAAATATTCTGAAGACAGTAAATATATTATGCCATTGTCAGTTATCAAATTATTAAGGATTAGTTTATATACAAGCATAATAAAGGTAAGCTACAGAGTCTACATATAGTTTCCCTAATTCCTATTTTTTTTTCCTTTTCCTTTCAACTAAATTAAGTTTCTTTTACCAAAATAACATTTGTATTAGTGAAAGACCCCATTTAGGAAATCTGTAAGTATGATCCAAGCCAACCAGAGCAATTAATTGCTGTGTGAATATTTTTACTGTCTTTCTAAACATCTGCCTTTCCACCCAGTCTATTGTACTTGGCCTGAGAGGGCTGGGACAGAGAGTATTCCATCTCTGAACAACATCACCAACAGTGCCATACACTTAGATAAAATAATAAGCTCTCACTGCTCCTATTTCAGGGCATCCACCCTTCCCTAGAAAGCTGGTTGAAATTTCAAACTAAAAGTGTCAGTAGATACTTATTTAAACTGTACACTTACTGAGAGCATATATGTGCTCAGCACTGGTACTAAGCAACTGACCAGGCAAAAAAAAAAAAAAGTGGTGGTGCACACCTTTATTCCAATTCGGGAGGCAGAGGTAGGAGGATTGCTGTGAGTTCAAGTCCATCCTGAGACTAAATAGTGAATTCTAGGTCAGCCTGGGCTACAGCAAGACTCTACCTCAAAAAAAAAAAAATACTAAGATCTGTATAGGAGACATACAGCAGACATTCAGTAGATGCATATTAATATGATTTGATAATTTTGTTTAATTATCTGGCTGAACTTTGAAGTCTTTCATAAATGCTTTCTTCATATGCCACAACTTTTAGTTCCCCACATGCTGCTAATCACTCAACTTTTGTGGACTTTACTGTTCTAGCCTTCTGACTTTCATTAATAATTTACTTATTTATTTTTGAACTAATGAGATATAAATCAAGCAATACCAGAGTTGGGCTAGAGAGATGGCTCAGGGATTAAAGGCACTTGTTTGCAACTCCTGACAGCCTAGATCAATTCCCTAGTACCCATGCAAAACCTGATGCACAAAATGGCATATGCATCTAAAGTTCATTTGCAGTGGCAGGAGGTGCGTATAACCACCTGCCCCCATACCCTTGCAAATAAATAAATGAAATTTTAAAAAGAAGTGTGTGGTGCACACCTTTAATTCTAACAATTGGGAGGCAGAGGTAGGAGGATCGCTTTGAGTTCAAGGTCAGCCTGGACCACAGAGCAAGTTCCTTATCAACCTGAGCTAGAGTGAGACTCTACCTTGGAAAAAAAAAAATAGTAGTACTATAGTAAAAACTGATACATATTTGAGGTAATGGATGTTAATTAGTTTGACTGAAATGTTACTCATAATATTGTTCATAAATCATATACCCTATATTTGTAGGTTATATATTTACAATAAACGTTTTTTAAGTTTTTCTTGAACTAAGTATAAGGAAAGTAAGAAATCCAAACTATGAGACAGAAAAGTTAGATATTCTCTCTTTACTTTCATCAAAATGTAAGAAATATGTCCCTCCTTTCCATTAGAATATGTGCTTTGAATTGCTGATCTGGTAGTACTAAGTTTTCCTAAACTAGATTCATCCTTGCCCTATTTCTCTAGCTCTTACCTTGATTGGATACATGCTAGGCTCCAACATCTGTGGCTAGTGAGTTTGAGGCTCAGATTCAAGCAAGTTAATTGCCCTGACAAAATAGCAAACTACACCCCACTGGGCAAAGCTGGATTAATAACTGCCACATTATTTCTGAGGCTGGCCTACTTTAAAAAAGTTTTTCTAAGATGGGTGTGGTGGCGCACATCTTTAATCCCAGCATTTGGGAGGCAGAGGTAGCAGGATCACCATGAGTTTAAGCCCACCCTGAGACTACATACTGAATTCCGGGTTAGCCTAACTAAGCTAGAGCAAAACCCTACCTTGAAAAACCAAAAAGAAAAAAAAAAAGTTCTTCTAAAGTAGAACCCAGATATCAACTATGAAAACTTCAGTCAACCTTCCCCATCTTACACAAGAGCTTCTCTGCTTCCTAAAAATACCACTGGACATTTGGAATGAAATTTCTATCTGGGATGAAAACTACCTTTATCAGTAATGGTAAATTCGAAAGTTATGCACATATGAGATGGCCAGTAGATACTAGATTAACTGGAGAGAAAAGCATGAGTTTAGTGACCACAGAAAGACCTCATTTTCCTAATTATCATCAGCAAACACTTGGGAACAACCTTTCACCCCTGATAGGTACAAGGGATAAAAAAAGGTGTCATACACCCTATCCTCATGACAACTACACCATGAAGCATTCAGAAGCATTAAAACACTGCCAAGTCAGACACAGTGGTGAAAACTATTATCCCAGCACTCAAGAGGTTGAGGCAGGAGGATGGAGAGATCAAGGCCAGCCTAGAGCTATTTAGCAAGCTTGAAATTAAAAAAGAAAAAAATTCTAGACCTAAAAATACTTTTACCCTTTGAAGTTTAGGTCCCTTTAGTTGTCTGGTTTTAACAATGTAAGCATTTTCCTCTATAGAAAGAAACCAATAGGAACAAAAAAGGAAGGAAGGATGGATGGACATAAAAAATGAGCCCAGCTGGGTGTGGTGGTACATGCCTTTAATCCCAGCATTCAGGAGGATCACTTTGAGTTTGAGGCCAGACTGAGACTCCATAGTGAATCCCAGGTTAGTCTGGGCTAGAGCAAGACCCTACCTTAAAAGAACAACAACAAAAAAAAAAGAGCCCAGTTTCTAACATGTTTAGTTCAGAGAATAAAAAATTCAAATTGTACTATGTATGAATAAAGTTTTTTTTTATGCTGAATCCAAATTTCTGTAGGAGTCACTGTTATCCTACCAAGCTCCATTTGGTACACAGCCTCCCCCTCCACATATGTGGTCCAACTTCTAACCCCACCAAACTGAGAGATATCTTATACTACACCACATTTTTGTATTTCTGAGCCTTCCATTCATAAAGAGAACATTAAAAAAAAAAACAGCCAGGCGTGGTGGCACACACCTTTAATCTTTAATCTTAGCACTCAGGAGGCAGAGGTAGGAGAATCACCATGAGTTCAAGACCACCCTGAGACTACATAATGAATTCCAGGTCAGCCTGGGCTACAGCAAAACCCTACCTTGAAAAAAATCAAAAAAAGGTGGGGGGGGGAAGCAAATTACCACAAAAACAGCAAACTACCAGTTTGGATAAATAGCACCAATACCATGAGGAAAAGAGAATTTCATGTGAATACTATACATTTTAATTTTAAGTATTATATATATAACTTAGAAAACAACATCTTAATTTTTTTTTTAAAGTTTTTCGAGGTAGGCTCTTGCTCTAACCCCGGCTGACCTGAAATTCACTATGTAGTCTCAGGCTGGCCTTGAACTCACAGTGATCTCCGTACCTCTGCCTCCAGAGTACTGGGATTATGGAATTAAAGGCATGCACCACCATATCCATCTATGATTTTCTTATTTAAAGCTATTATAAGGGCTGGAGAGATGGCTCAGAGGTCAAAAGCACTTGCTTGCCAAGCCTTCAGGTCTGGGCTTACTTCTCCAGTACCCATGTAAAACCAGGTGCACAAAGTGATGCAGGCATCTGGAGTGGCTAGGTGTACCCATTCATTCTCCTTCTCATTATTTGTCATTTATATCCTCTCTCCTCCCCCCTTGTAAATAAATAATTTTTTTCTACAAAGCTATTATAGAAATCCAAGATAAAAAAGGATAAGCAATAATCCCCTTTCTCAAGAGAAAATTCACCTTTTCTATCAATCTGAACTTCTTCTGCCATATAGATAAGATTATGCATGCTGCTTTTTTTTCCTGTCATTTTTTTCAAGTTCGCTTTTTCTAATTTCTCTACAAAACCATCTTTCTAGGTGATAATCCAAAGATACAAATCCATCAAGTGTGCCTGGAGATTTGAAGGCATGTACCTTGCAGGAAAAAGAACAATGACTGGTGACATGAGGCTACAGGCCCTGTGAGTTGGATGGGAACAACATGACTTTGACCCTGACCTCACCATTTAATTTCCTTCTTCCAAACACTATTCACTTTCAATCACTTAACTCTTTTTTTAATATATTTTATTATTTATCTATTTGAAAGTGATAAAGAGGCAAAGGCAGAGAGACAGAAACAAAGACAGAGAGAATGGGTGCACCACAGCCTTCAGTCACTGCAATCTCCAGACACATGCACCACCTTGTGCATCTGGCTTACGTGGGCCCTGGGGAATAGAACCTGGGTCCTTTGGCTTTGCAGGCAAGTGCTTTAACCACTAAGCCATCTCTCCAACCCACTAAAGGTTATTTCTTTATTGCCTGGTCCCCCACAGAAGTATTATCTTCAGAGAATAGGATTTGTGGGGGTGTCTTGTTGATGCAATCTAGCTTCCAGAACACAGTAAGACCTGGTTTATAAAAGACGCTTTTAGCCAGGTGTGGTGCCACATACGTTTAATCCCAGCACTTGGGGGGCAGAGGTAGAATTGCTGAGTTCCTGGCCAGCCTGGGACTAGAGCGAGATCCAGGTCAGTCAGGGCTAGTGAGCCCCTACCTCGAAAAACCAAAATAAATAAATAAATAAAAGATGCTTGATAAATATTACTCAATGAAGTATAGGTTCTTATAAAAAGAAAAACAAGAATTGGAACATGTTTTATATGTCCATAAACAATCTGGTAAGGACCTTGGGATCCTTCAAATTGGAAAAAGTGCAAAGAAAGAAAGAAAGAAAAAAAGAAAGAAAGAAAGAAAGAAAGAAAGAAAGAAAAGAGGGAAGGAAGGAAGGAAGGAAGGAAGGAAAAGAAATGAAATGAAAAGAAGGAACACATCTAGTCCCCAATTCTTCCTAAATTAGAAATGAAAAATGGACAGGTAAGTGAAGGGCTTTTTTTCCCCTTTAAATCTTTCTATTTATTCATTTATTTATTTGTGTGTGTCTGTGTGTGTGTGTGTGAGAGAGAGAGAGAGAGAGAGAGAGAGAGAGAGAATATGAAGCAGAGAGAGGGGAAGAGAGAGGATAGGAATGCAAGGGCATCCAGTCACTACAAACGAAGTCCAGACGCATGCACTACCTTATGCATCTGGCTTACACGGGTCCTGGGGAATCGAATCTGCATCCTATGGCTTTGCAGGCAAGTACCTTAACTGCTAAGTCATCTCTCCAGCCCCGTAAGTGAAGGTTTTTTTAAAAGGAAATAAACACTGCTATTTTTTTGAGACTACTTGGTAAATTTTTGTGTTCCTTAATACCCAGACTCACTTACCAACCTACTGATAAGGATGCCTACCTGCCTGCCTTCCTTACCTATGATCCCTCAGTCATCCCAACAGCCATGCTGGACAAAACAGGCTCTGGGAAGAGTCAATTGAAGAGTGGAATGCTTTTTCATAAAGGAGTAAACAGTTCATTTCATAAACAAATACAAACCCTAGGCAGAATGGTCACTCAACTAACATTTTTATGAACCCAAGCTTCTGCCATCCCCCTGAGCCCCTGCTCCCCTTGAGCACTTGCAGTTTGAAGACAAGCTACAATAAAATGAAGGTTCTTTCAAAGGGTTGTTACAAGGAAGAGAGAATGTAGGTAAAGAGGGTTTTGCATGGGGAGAAAAAACTCACTTAAAAAAAGATTCCCCTTCCACAGCCCTAAAGTCCCATACCTCGCTGAAGCACAGCCTCCCCTGTTTCGCAAACTACAGCGGTTTCTGACGTCCTCTTAACAGATCAGACACCAGCCAGGGGTCTACTACTCACCAACATGATGGAAGGCAGGGCCCTGGGGGAGGATGTATACAAGGACCGGGTGTGAGTTACTGGGTTCCGGCTGTGTGACCTAAGCAAGTTTCCTCATCTGAAAATGGGCACAAAGTTCTCTGACACCGAATACGGGCCGAAGAAACAAACAGCTGGGCAGTGCTGCCGACGACAGCCGACTCTGCTCAGGCACTAACCCACCGGCTCCGCGACACCGAAGATCTGGTTTGACTACCAGCGACCGAGGCGGACAGAGGAGGGGATGAGGAGCCACCGAGCCTGGTGCCGCCGACCCGGGCCCAGAGAAGGCCGCGGGGCCCGCGCCCGCCCTCGAGGGACCGTGGGGCCCGCGACCCTGCCGGGACGGCGCCTCACAGCGCCGCGCAGGGCCCCGCGGGGTCGAGGACGCGCGGCTCGCGCCGGAAGCCGAGGGAGGGCCGACCGAGGGAAGCCGCGAGCACGCGGGAAGCCGAGACCGGTACTCACCCCGAGCCGGCAGCGGACGGCCGGGGCCACCCGGCTCCAGGCGGCGGCGAAGTCGGGCGGCGGGGCGCGCGGGCTGCGGCCGACGAGCGCCAGCAGGGTCCCCAGCAGCCCGGCGACGGCGGCGCAGCTCAGGTACAGGCTGAGGCGGAGCAGGACGGCGCCAGGGTCCGCTCCTCCGGCCGCCGGCGCGCAGCCGGGCCCCAGGAAGGAGAGGGCCACGGTGGCGAGGACGGCCACGGCCACGGCCACGGCCCCCCGCCAGCCTCCGCCGCTCGGGCCCCCAGGCGCCGCCACCCCCACGCTCCCCCGGGGCTCCGGCCGCCGATCGCCCGCGAAGCCCGGGGCCGGCCAGTCGCCGGCGGTAAGGCGGGCGCCGCTGCTGTCGGTGGCATCGGGGTGCATGCTGCTGCTTGCGCGGCTAAGGACAGGCACATCTCCCGCCCTGCGGCGCCCCGGCGCGGCCGCGGACCGTGGCCTCGGCGCGGCGCCTGCTCCCGCCACCGCTCGGGAGGCTCGGGCAGCCCGCGCTCATGCCCTCGCCGGCGGCCCGCTCCAACCCACGCGCCGCCGAGCCCCTCCCAGCGACCCCGCGGCGCCGTCCCCCGGGCCCGGCCCAGCAGCGGCCGGGCGGGACGCGCCCAGGTAACAGCGCGAGCACGGACCCGAGCGAGCCCGCACCGCCTGACGCGGGGACGGCCCGAGTGCTTGTCAGACCGGGGCGGGGAATCACCGCGGCCTGACTGACAGCGGGGAGGGGCCGGCCCGCAGCCCACCCTAGGCGTGGGGCGGGGTCCTGCCGGCGCGGCCCCCGAAGGGCGCGACCAATCGCAGCGAGCCCTGCTCTTTCCCGCGCTCCCCCTCCTCGCCACCCCCACACCCTCTGTAGATGGAAATTTTTGCTGCGGGTGTCTGAAGCCTGTGTAATTCTCTAGCTCAGGTGATCCCTTCATTCCCGTCCTCCGCTCACACCTACCACTAACTTGCTAGCACGCTGCCCCCTCGAAATTCCTACCCTACTTTCACGCTGCTAAACGGGTTCCATTTCTGATCCGCACTTGTAAGTTTCTTACAACCTCCTCTTCTGACCCTGCCACAACCTTGGGTAGGGAATCAGACAAACTTGGAGTAAATGAAGCCTGCGATTCCTACTTACAGAAAGACCTGGGAAAGTCCGCTTGGTGCCAGAGGGTGTCCACAGCTGCCACAAATGATTTGGCTTCAGTTCTGTGCTTTTATTGCAACTACTCGGTACAAATGCTGTTACTCGTTAATCTAACAAAAGAAAGTGGTCCAAATATTTTTGAGTCCATATTTGCCTCTTCTTTCACGGTCTCAGCTGGTACTATTAGACGGTGCTTGCTGAGATGTAGATTAGACTCAATAAATACAATTACAGCAACAGATGTAGCTTTGAATAATAGGAATAAGGAATTCTGAAAAGATTAATGATTCTGAAGAGATGGGTATAGAAGACAAATCAAGAATGGAAGCAAGGGCTGGAGAGATGGCTTAGCGGTTAAGGCGCTGGCCTGCAAAGCCAAAGGATCCAGGTTCAGCACCCTTGTTAAGCCAGATGCACATGGTGGCACATTCATTTGGAGTTCTTTTGCAGTGGCCAGAGGCCCTGGTATGCTCGCAATCTTCCTCTCTGTCTTTCTGTCTGCCATCTGCCTTTTTCTATCTCTCCTCACTCTCCCTCAAATAAATAAAATACTTTAAAAAAAAAAAAAGAATGGAGGGTCTGAGATGGCTTAGCAGTTAAGGCACTTGCCTATGAAGCCTAAGGACCCAGGTTCAATTCCTCAGTACCCACATAAGCTAGATGCACAAGCTGGTACATGCATCTGGTGTTTGTTTGCAGTGGCTGGGAGCCTTGTTACGTGTATTCTCTCTCTCTTTCTGCCTCTCTCTCTTCCTCTTTCTCTCTCTCTAATACTCTCTCCTCTCTCAAATAAATAAAATATTTTTAAAAATAGAAAAAAGAATGGAAACAGGAAAGGAAGCATGAGAAATAAAGGCTATCAAAAAACATTTAAAGGTTGGGCTGGAGAGATGGCTTAGCAGTTAAGGTGCTTGTCTGCAGAGCCAAAAGACCCAGGTTAGATTTCCCAGGACCCACGTTAACTAGATGCACAAGGGGCATCTAGAGTTCATTTGCAGTGGCTGGAGGCCCTGGGGTGCCCATTCTCTCTCTCCCTCTTTCTCTATCAAATAAATAAAAATTAAAAAAAAAATACTTTCAAAAAATACATTTAAAGCCGGGCATGGTGGCTCACACCTTTCATCCTAGCACTTGGGAGACAGAAGTAGGATTGCTATGAGTTTGAGGCCACCCTGAAACTACATAGTGAATTCCAGGTCAGCCTAGGCTATGGTGAGACCTGGGGGGGGGGGGCTATATATATATATATACATATATATACATACACACACACACACACACACACATATATATATACATACATATATACTCATACACACATTTAAAGGCCAAAGCCTAGGAATTCCATAACACTTTCATGAAAAATGCCATTATCTTAAAACTTCTATGACTTCTAGTAAATGGATTTGTATTCTGCTTTCCAATGAACATATAAGAAAAATAAGCATTAAAATGTATTTTTGGCCAGGCGTGGTGGTGCATGCCTTTAATCCCAGCACTCGGGAGGCAGAGGTAAGAAGATCGCCATGAGTTCAAGGCCACCCTGTGACTATGTAATGAATTCCAGGTCAGCCTAGGCCAGAATGAGACCCTACCTAAAAAAAAATGTATTCTTGGATACTGACTTATATTGTGTTTTTAATGTAAGAAATCATTTCATCTGTGAATAATTATTATTGTACCTCACAACATAGGAAAAATGCAAGATTCACATGAAGAACCCATTATTTGAAATTATTACCCAAGAGGTTATTATTCAAAAGAGAAGACATTAGTTATGGTGGTTTGAATGCAATGTTTCCATAGCCTGAGGTATATTTTAGGTTTTTAAAATATATTTTATTTATGTGAGAGAGAGAGAAATTGAGAGAGAGACTGGGTGTGCCAGGACCTTTAGCCACTGCAAACGAACTCCAGACGCATATACCACCTTGTGCATCTGGCTTACGTGGGTTCTGGGGAATTGAACCTGGGTCCCTTGGCTTTGCAGGCAAGAACCTTAACCACTAATCCATCTCTCTAGCCCCTTCAGTTTTTTGTTTTCATTTTTTTTGTTGTTGTTTTCAAGGTAAGATTTCACTCTAGCCCAGGCTGACCTGGAACTCACTATGTAATCTCAGGGTGGCCTTGAACTCACGGCAATCCTCCTACCTCTTTGTCCCAAGTGCTGGGATTAAAGATGTGTGCCACCATACTCTGCCCTCTCAGGTATTTTTGATTAAGTTTCATACTTAATCTTTAGCAGGTGGAGCCCTGCTGGAGGAATGTGCCACCAGAGGTGGATCTTGAGTCCACTCCAAGATGTGTGTTCAGAGTCAACTGCTTGCTGGTGCTGGCTGTTGTCTCTCTGCTTTGGATATCTGATAAAGTGAGCCTATTTCTTCTGTCGTGATGAAGCTTCCCCTGGAAATTGTAAGCCTGAAATAAATCCTTTCCTCCCATAAACTGTTTCTGGACATCTGTTTGTCCTGATAAGAAGGTGGTTAACTACATCAGTATACATAAAAGTGTCCACCCATATGTTCATTCCAAGTCTTCATAATAAATTTCCTTGGAATGGCACATACAATTCAAATGAATGATGAAGTAAGAAGGATTTATCATTGATAATTGTGTTGAAGTTCCCACTTCTAGCGCAAGGTATTGCTATCTTCATAATCAGTTCCCATCTCTTTAGGAGACAGAGGAGATCTTGAAAAGGGCAACATCAAGAAGGCCAGCCAGGAACTTGGATTCTAGCCATATAATTTAACTTTATTGACACTAACACTTTCAAGTAATGGAGAATAAAAGCTCAGTTCAGAATTCCCAGTCCCTAGAATTGTAAGAAGCATCTGTTGTACTAAAGCCACATAGTCTACTTTATCATAGACACCTAAATAACAAAGACACCAAGGCTGAGCCAATTAACAAATTCATAGCTTCCAAAGGGTCCATAGTAAGAATCAAAAATTTTATTTTTATGGTAAAAGATATACAATGTGAAATTTATCATCTCAGCCATTTTTACGTACACAATTCAGCAGCATTAAGTGCATTCATGTTGTGAAACTACCTCTACTATCTGTATCCAGAACATTTTACCAACTAAACCATACAAAACTCTGCATCCGGGCTGGAGAGATGGCTTAGCGGCTAAGCACTTGCCTGTGAAGCCTAAGAACCCCTGTAGGAGGCTCAACTCCCCAGGACCCACTTAAGCCATTCTCTCTTTGTTGCTCTCAAAAAAAAAAAAAAAAAAAAAAAAAAAGTCTGCATCCATTGAAGTATTTCCCATTTCCTCCTCCCTTCAACCCCTGGGAACTATCATCTTGTCTTCTTGAATTTCAATATCTTAAGATGCCTCATACAAGTTTGCCTTTTTCTGTCTAGCTCATTTAATTCAGCATATATAGGAACTTTAAAGTTCATTGGTGTTATAGCATGAATAACCATTTTGTTCCTTTCATGACTGAATAATATTCCATTGTATGTATATAAGTACACACATTTTATCCATCTGTTGAAAGACACGAGTTGTTCATATATACTTTTTTAATTTTTTTGTTCGTTTTTATTTATTTATTTGAGAGTGACAGAGAGAAAAAGAGTCAGAGAGAGAGAGAGAGAGAATGGGTGCGCCAGGGCTTCCAGCCACTGCAAACGAGCTCCAGACGCGTGCACCCCCTTGTGCATCTGGCTAACGTGGGTCCTGGGGAATCGAGCCTGGAGCCGGGGTCCTTAGGCTTCAGAGGCAAGAGCTTAACTGCTAAGCCATTTCTCCAGCCCTTGTTCATATATTTTGACTATTGTCAATAATGCTGTCAAGAATATAGGTGTACAAATATGTCTTGAAATGTTGCTTTTTATTCTTTGGGCATTTATCCTGATACGGGATTGCTGTCTCATATAATTTTGTTTTTCAAGGAAATGCCACTTCTTTTCCCACAATGGTTATTTTATACACCCACCATGTACACATCTTTGACAAGTCTTGCTATTTTGTTTATTTTAGTAAGGATTAAAATAGCAGCCATGCTGATAGGGGTGAAAGTTATTTCAATGTGATTAAAAAAATTTTTTATTTTTATTTATTTATTTGAGAGCGACAGAGAGAGAGAGAGAGAGAGAGAGAGAGAAAATGGGTGCTCCAGCCACTGGAAACAAACTCCAGATGCATGTGCCACCTTGTGCATCTGGCTTATGTGGGTCCTGGGGAATCGAGCCTCGAACCAAGGTCCTTAGGCTTCACAGGCAAGTGCTTAACCGCTAAGACATCTATCCAGCCCTCAATGTGATTTTGATTGGCATTTTCTTAATGATTGCTTTCTTTTCTTGTACTATTGACCATTTGTATATTTTCTTTCTTTATGGTGTTAAATATTCTTTATTTTATATTATACACAAACCACACTAAAATGCCTGTAATAAATAAAAGGCAGCATCATTAGATCAAGGAATTCTAATTGAGTTGGCATAGTCAAGACAATTGTGTCTTCATCTTTAACCCTTGTCTGTAATGGACTACTGCATACCAGTTGAAACAGGTGAGTCTTGCTTGGTTCTGACCAGTGAAGAGAATTTTTCCCAGTGTTCAAACATATTCATGTAACCACTTGTAGAAATCTAAAGATAAAGCCAATCATGTAGGTTCTGAGGTGGTATTCCCCATCTTTGTGAAAAGTTGAACAGTGAAGTAAGTCAATCATATCTTTAAAAGGGAAAGCAGTTATAGTATTTACTGAATCAGAATACTATTTTTTATTTTTGATTTTTTTGATTTTTTTAAACTACTTTTTTTTCACTATGTTTTTTCTTCTTTATTAGTTAGTTTTGTATTCAGTAAATATAGTCAGTTTGGTACCATTATTAGGCTCATCCGTGACCTACTCCCTCCCCTTGGCCCCTCCTTGTTGAGGTATATGGGTCATGCATTGTGGATTTTTTGGTTTTTCGAGGTAGGGTCTCACTCTGGTCCAGACTGGCCTGGAATTAACTATGTAGTCTCGATCTTCCTACCTCTACCTCCTGAGTGCTGGGATTAAAGGCATGTGCCACCACACCCGGCTTCAGAATACTATTTTTAAAAAGATCATATTCTCTACTGCAAGCCAATTTTACTTAAATAAGGACTCTCCAACAAAAATACTGTTAGTCATTCATGATCTGAATTGTGGTGTATGAAATCAGTAAAATTATGGTACACATTAAAAGCCATGAGACATTTCTGTTTTATAATAAGGCAGTGGCCATTACTCATTAGTAGCTTTTTAAAGATAAGCTATTAGGTCTGCCCTTTCTCCTTCTTGATGCCAGCGAAGATTCTTTCTTTCTTTTTTTTTTTTTTTTTTTTTTTTGGTTTTTCGAGGTAGGGTCTCACTCTGGCCCAGGCTGACCTGAAATTCACTAAGGAGTCTCAGGGTAGCCTCAAACTCAGGGCAATCCTCCTACCTCTGCCTCCCGAGTGCAGGGATGAAAGGCGTGCGCCACCACACCTGGCCAGCGAAGATCATTTTTGTTCCAGGAATGTACTTTTTGGGATCCTCCAGATACTTCATCAGTGTGTCTTCTCCCCAAGTGATGCCTGTTTTTGTTGGCCTCTGTGTAAGAAAATCCAGCATCCTGACAGGTCTTCAGCCCAAACAGACCGTGGAGATTTGGTCCAGTCTTGTACTTGCCTCCCTTTTCCACAGTGTGGCACATCACCCATCTTTAATTTGCTTTGCTGTCGCCCAGCCCATGTGCGCTACAGATTGCAAGCCCTACACTCTGCCTGTATGTTTCTTTGGAGAAATGTCTACTCAAGTGTTTTGTATAATAAAATGACCTCAAGGTGAATAACCTTAGGAATTAGTGTCACAATAATGCTAAGTAGATTTAAATGAAAACTTCTAGTCAACAAAAGCTTTAAAAAATATTGTTCTGTACCTCTGGGAATTAAGATCAAGAAACATATCAAGTTCCTTACTAGATGTGATTAATTTTGAATATCTACTTGGATTAAGAGGGCTTGAGAGATGGCTCTGATTGCAAAGCACGGTGGCCTAGGTTTGATTCCCCAGAGCCAGATGCACAAAGTGGTGTATGCATCTGGAGTTTGCTTGCAGTGTCTTAGAGGCCTTGGTACACCCATTCTCTCTCTCCAGCATATAAATTTTAAAAAAGAACCATCTAAAGAATTAGTGAAGTACACCTCTGGCTTTGTCTGTGGTGGCATTTCCAGAGACAATTAGAGCATATGGCCTGTGACTAATCAATGGATTAATCTGATGTATTAAAAATATGACATTATTGGGAGATGGTGAAAGGGAAGAAATGGAACCTAGATGGAGTGCAGTAATTACCTTCTCATTGCTACGACAAAACACCCAACCAAAGGCAACTTATGGGAACAAAAGGGTTTATTTCCGCTTACAGTTCTAAGAGGAAGTTTCATTATGGTGGGGAAAGCATTGTAGAAGCAGACAGCTGGACCCCAATTCTTATCATCAGCTGAAGAGGTTAATGACCTTTCTATAGAAAGTGAGGCTGGACTGTAACACTCCAAGGCCTGCCCTCAGGGACATATCTCCTCCTGCAAGGCTCCATACCCCAAAGACTCCACAAGCAAGGGATTAAGCATGAGCCTTAATCACAAATACAGAGGATGAGGGGGACATTTCACATTGAAACCATCATATGGAGAAAGTAGGTCAGAGGTGTGTCCTTGGGGCTCTATCTTCCCTGGTCTCTTACTGTGTAGGTATCTTTTTCTACTTCCTGGCATGGCTATTACATGAACTGCTGTGCTGTGCCATGAAAGACTGAAACCATGAATCAAGATAAATCTTTCCTGTTTCTGTAACAGCAATAATCAAATGAATATTGGTATTCCCTGGGATATAATGTTGTCTGTGCTTCCTTTCTTTGTACTATCTAATACTTTTTGAGAATGGCTAATGTGTTAGTGTTTTGTTGTGCCAAAAAATCGCTATGTTCTTAAAAGGGTAAAACAACTAAATTTACTGGATTACAGTTGGGGAGATCAGAAGTCTAAAATCAAGGCAGGTGTGAGTTTCCTTAGTGGTTTCACCAGGCTACCTGCATTCCTTGGTTTACTGACTTTTTCTTACTTCACTCCAACTGATGTAAGTTGATATATTGATGTACCACAGAATTTAAAATTTTCTGCCTCCTCTTTTATCACTGGACAACTCAGGTTTATCGTCTTGTTTTCATATTTAATCACATAAGCTAAATTCCCTTTGCCATGTTAAGGTAACATATATTCATGTACTTTAGGGACTAGACGGTGGACATTTTGGGGTATACCTATGATATGCCTAAGAGTTCAACCAGAAGAAATGAAAGCACTCAATAGATTCTGTAGAGACCACTTCTTGGACGGTTTTATTTTTTTATTTATTTTATTTTATTTTATTTTTTTGGTTTTTCAAGGTAGGGTCTCACTCTAGCCCAGGCTGACCTGGAATTCACTATGGAGTCTCAGGGTGGCCTCGAACTCACGGCGATCCTCCTACCTCTGCCTCCCGAGTGCTGGGATTAAAGGCGTGCGCCACCACGCCTGGCTCTTGGACGGTTTTAAACACACCTTCACCAATAGAAATCTCAAGGGCCTTCTGAGCTGGGCATGGTGGCTCAAGCCTTTAATCCCAGCACTCAGGAGGCTGAAGTAAGAGGAGTACCGTGAGTTCAAGGCCAGCCTGGGGCTACAGGGTGAGTTCTAGGTCAGCCTGGGCTACAGTGAGGCCTGGGAGGAGGGTGGGGAAGAGCTAATATGTTAGCTAGTGCTGCATGGAAGTGGCTTGTTTCAACTTACCTGCTGATATAAATACAATACCACAAAGACACAGTCGTTCTCCATTTTTATCACCATTTGAGTAAAAAAATCACAAGATCGGGCTGGAGAAATAGATGGTTTAGCAATTAAAGCGCTTGCCTGGGACGCCTAAGGACCCAGGTTCGATTCTCCAGGTCCCACATAAGCCAGATGCACATAGTGGCGCATACGTCGGGAGTTCGTTTAGTGGCTAGAGGTCTGTGTTAAAAAAAAAAAAATTAAAATCACAAGATCAGTAAAACAGCTTTCCCTATGCAATTATGAGAGATAACTGCACCTACCGCTGTGCCTTTAGAAGAAGCATAACACACAGAAAATGCCTGGACAGCTGGAAGACCTAGACCGTCTTCTTCCCACAGTTCTGTGGAGTCGCGGCCCGGCTTCCGCCTCTCCGGTGTTCCGGCCGCAGCTCGGTGTAAGGGCCCCTAGCGGCACACTCTGGGCGCCTGGCCCAGGCCCATTCACTACGGTTACAGATGCTCGGAGGCTCCGCCTTTTCTCTCGCTCGCTCCGCCTCCGGAAGCTCTAGCCTGGGGGGGGGGGGCTCGCGCTTGCGCACAACGGCAAGATCCGCACGGGAGGCGGGGCGTGTCTGCGCATGCGTACGAGCGAGCGAGGCCGTAGACGCCCGGCCGGCGTGGCTCGAGGCGCGGTTGCTGCCACGGCCCCAAGGTGAGCGTCTCGAGAGCTCCCCTCCGTCCGCGGCGCACGCAACGCCGTTCCCTGGGTTCGGGGTCCGTTTTCCCCTCTCCGAGCCCGGGCGCGGCGAGCACTGGGGTAGATACCACCTAGCCTGCGCGGGAGGCTGGAGACAGGCCCGCCCGGGTCCCCAGCCCCCAGGACCGTGACCTGTCGCTCAAGTCAGCCCCCCAGGGCGGCAGGTCGTAACCTCTACCAAGGCTCTATCCTGTACGAGGTGGTGGCATGGAGTCGCTGTCCGCCCTCTGATGAGACGAGGTGGCCTCCAGGGTCTGGGGTCTGACCGCTGCTTCCCTGCGCGTGCTTGAACCTGAACCCACAGGACCCAGGAGTTACTTGACTTCTGCTGCCTCCTGCGGTCGGAAGTGGGTCCTGGACTAAGATTAAATTTATGGGAAATAGGTGTTCTCTTTGGGTCAAGATTTTTGTATGCTCAGTTGTTACCTTCATGGTGCTGCTCTGTTATATTTCCATGGGACTCCTCACATGAACAAGAATCACAATTTTTTTATATCCTCAGTTTTTTCAGTGTTTTTTTTTTTTTCACACGTACTGTGAAAGCATTAGTATTTCTGGTGCTGGTCCTACGAGAGCTAAACTTGAGTGTTCAAGTGACTTGCAGGCAGCCTTGCAGAAACTTGTCTTGATTGAACAGCAGTAGGTCTGAACTGTCGTTTATCCTTTCCCAGTGTGTTGTGAGAAAATTTTGGCTGTCTCATGAAGACACTATTCTAGCATGTAAACTGAATCCCACTCACTTGGAAGTAAATTTTAGTAGAAGGGCAGCTTAATGGGGGAGATAAATCTTATGGGAAATTAAATCACATATCCTTACAGAAACTCCTGTTAAATGAGTGTAAACTTAAACCTGAAAGTTTCCTATATATTGAGCAAAAGACCACCTCACGAGCTGTATGAAGAACCAGTAAAAGGAAAATTATCAAGGAAGGTAGGTAAACAATGGTGACTTTTCTGTTTACATAGGTAGCTGAGAACAAAACCAGGGCTCCCTCTTAAGTTTCTGAACTATAAACACCAGTGGGATAAGCATTTATTTATTGTTTGTTTTAGAGAGCTTGGGCGTGCCAGGGCCTTTAGCCACTGCAAGGGAACTTCAGACACATGTGCCACTTTGTGCATCTGGCTTTATGTGGGTACTGGGGAATTGAATCCAGGCCATCGGGCTTTACAAGCAAGTTTCTTTAGCCCCTGAGCCATCTCTTCAGCTCTGAACATTCTTTAAATTAATAAATATTGAAAGTCCTTTTTTAGACACTGGGATTGAAAGGAGCTCCCAATTTGTTAAGATTGGATCCCAAGGTCTTCCCTCTCTTTCTCTTTCAAAAAGAAAAACAAAAAACAAAAAAAAACTTTCTTATCTTCCTTCCTTCCCTTTTTCTCTTCAAACAAACATTTTACTTTATCCTCTGATTCTGCTGCTAGGCTTGGAAATTAAATAGACAAGACAGTAACAAAAGGCTAGGAA
Organism: Dipus sagitta; assembly: GCA_036346955.1. Classification (NCBI taxonomy): domain Eukaryota; kingdom Metazoa; phylum Chordata; class Mammalia; order Rodentia; family Dipodidae; genus Dipus; species Dipus sagitta. The sequence goes on from CM070770.1 coordinate 214,145,509, forward strand.
ATTTTATTTGGATTTTTTCCTACATGATATGGGGGCCTTCCTAGGAAAAAAGACCCAAAGAAGCAGTAGTCACAAGACTTGGTCATTTTAAACAAACAGCAGTGGAGACTTGACAACAGAAAAACGCTTTTTGTTTTTTGTTTTTTTTTATTTTTTAGAGCTGAAGATGATATGTATTATGAGAAAGAAAATATGAAGGTGAACTGATGAAAGAGATTTATTTGTGCCAAGCCATCTCAGTGTCAACGTTTATTTCATGGCCAAAATCCTTGTTTTGAAGAGAGGCATTACAGATGTCCTCATTTCTCAAAAGTTTCCTTATAGTCAAATAAGTCTTGGTATGTGTTTTGACTCTCAGTTGTCTTCAATTCAAAATTTCCCTTTTGCTATTATGACATATTTAGGGTGACATTCTGATCCCCATTGCAGGTGAAGTAGGAAAAAATGATTTCAAAGAGTTCTTGATAATCATGGTTTGTGAATAGGCTTTGGGATTTAGACAGATCCTTTTCTGCTATTGTGCATTCCCTCCAACATCAACATCCCAGCATGTTTTCAATCCAGTATATCCAGGGACTTGGGACCCATTGTACTTTTTTTTTTTTTTTTTCCTTTTTTTGGTTTTTCCCCTAGTCCAGGCTGACGTGGAATTCACTCTGTATTCTCAGGATGGCATTGAACTCAGGGCGATCCTACTACTTCTGCCTCCCGAGTGCTGGGATTAAAGGCATGTGCCACCATGCCCAGCTCTCCATCACCCACTTTTGCTTCCGCTTTGGGTTTGCATTCCACCCCTGCCACCCTTAAAATTGTTAAATATGTGGTTTGGGAACTTAACCTGGGCCAGTCAGCAGGCTTTGCAAGCAAGTGCCTTTACTGCTCATCAATCTTCTCAGTCCCAGCCTCTCCCAGCTGTTTTTTTTTTTTTTTTTTTGAGGTAGAGTCTGCCCCTGCCTCCCTAGTGCTGGGATTAAGGCTTGTACCAACACACCCAGCCCAATTTTTGTTTATATTCTTTTCCTTGTATTTTTAATTTTTTAAAATATTTTTATATTTTTTTAATTTTTATATTCTTTTTTGTTTGTATTCTTAATCCAGTATAGATATTAACTATATATGCATTTTTCAGGCTGACATCAGGTTTACAATGAAAAGGAACAAATGATAAATATTTTCATACTTTGTGGGGCTTAGGTTCTCTTGTGTCACCCACTTAGTGTGAAAAGCTCTCCAAGATAATGCTAAAGCCATAAGTAGGGCTGTGTTTAAATAACACTTTATCTGGGGCTCCAGGACTAAAGGTGCTTGCTTGCAAAGCCTAATGACCTGGGTTCAAGTCCTCAGGCACCCAGGTAAAATCCGCCATGAGATGAACAGTTCTGCTCCGCTATAATGAACTCAAGCCTCTGAAATCAAGAACCAAAATCAACCCCCCCCCTTTAAGTTGTTTTCCAGGTATTTTTTTCACAAGGACATCTGGATCTTTTGTTTCTTTACCATTATTATAGCCATGTTTAAATATGCCTTCTGGCAACAGTCAGAGACTGGGATATGATGGATGTTTTTCTTTGCCTCTAGCAATGAAAGCAGCTGTCTTAGCAGGAAGTCTTGGGCTTTTTGAGTGGAGAGTATGATCTAGAGTTCAGATTGCTTCTTGGGCCACTGTGATAATAGAGATGATTTGCTAGTTGTGGCAGGGTCTCCATCTAGCACCAGCTGATCTGGAATTTACTATGCATCCCAGTCTGGCCTCAAACTCTGAGTGATCCTTCTACCTCAGATTCTGTAGTGCTGGCAAGAAATGCTTTGTATTTGTATGTGTGTGGCTTTTTTTTTGTTTTTGTTTTTTGTTTTGTTTTTTTTGAGATAGGGTCTCACTTTGGCCCAGGCTGACCTGGAATTAATTTTGTAGTCTCAGGGTGACCTGGAACTCACAGCTATCCTCCTACCTCTGCCTCCTGAGAGCTGGGATTAAAGGCGTGCGTCACCATATCTAGCAAGAAATACTTTTTATTTTATTTTATTTTTTTTATTTTTTATTTTTTTTTTTTTGAGGTAGGGTCTTACTCCAGCCTTGTGTTTGTGTTTTTATTTGAGGTAGGCTCTTGATCTAGCCCAGGCTGACCTATAATTCACTATGTAGTCTCAGGCTGGCCTCAACTCATGGCAATCCTTGTGCCATGCCTTCTGAGTGCTGGGATTAAAGGCATGTGCCACCATATCCAGCAAGAAATGCTTTTTATTTTATTTTATTTTTTGTTTTTTTGAGGTAGGGTCTTACTCTAGCCTAGGCTGACCTGGAATTCACTATGTAGTCTCAGAATGGCCTCGAACTCAGGGCAATTCTCCTTCCTCCACCTCCCAAGTGCAAAGATATGCAAAGTTCCTGAGTTACATCTGGAGTTCCTAAGTGTGCTTGTGTGTGGTGTGACTTTTGTTTTTTGTTTTTGGGGTTTTTTTTTTTTTTTTGGTTTTTCAAGGTAGGCTGACCTGGAGTTCACTGTATTCTCAGGGTGGCCACAAACTCATGGTGATCCTCCTACTTCTGCCTCCCCAGTGCTGGCATTAAAGGCATGCACCACCACACCTGGCTAACTTTTGGGTTTTTGGCGTGGGGTTTCACTCTCTGTGTTTGGTCTTTTAAGAGGGGCTGTAAGCTTCAGTTAATCCCTCCATAACTGTGCATGGTCTGGAGCTCATCTCAGTGACCTGAAGCTGTCTACCACAGAAACTGGTACCAGAATTGGGGTGAGATGTATCTGACCATGTGGATTTTGGTCTTGTGGAACTTTTGTTTTGGAGGAACGGGCCTAGACTTGGTACTTTCAACTGAAGATGCCTTCTGGAGTGGTAAACCAAGCATTATGGACTGTTCTTGTGAGAGTTTGAAAATGCTAAGTGCAGAGAGAATTGGACTTGGAGGCTTGGCTTATGAACTTTCTAAGGGGAAGGAAAGACTGCAGAGGACTTTGTTGGAACTGGGTTACTGGCATAAGGGCTGCCTGTGTTCTGCTGCTCATATCCAGAGAGTTTAATCAAGGTTAAATTTGTAATGGACTGATGTATTTGTCTAAAGATATAGGACTGAGAGATTTAAGATTTTAAGTTTGAAAAAAGTCAAGCAAGTTAAAATTACAGGCACTGGGGCTGAAGAGGTGACTTAGCAGTTAAGGCGTTTGCTTGCAAATCCAAAGGATCCCAGTCCAGTTCTCCAGTACCCACGTAAGCCAGATGCACAAGGTTGGCACATGCATTTGGCGTTCGTTTGCAGTTGCTGGAGGCCCTGGTGTGCCCATTTTCTCTCTCTCTGTTTATCTCTCAAATAAATAAAATATATTAAAATTATAGGCACTGAGACTGGTTTTAGGTTACTGAAGCTGCTGTTGTCAGACACATCAGTAATTTTTTTTAATTTATTTATTTGAGAGGGAAATTGAAGCAGAAAGAGAGACACAGAGAGAATGGGTGCACCAGTGCCTCCAGCCACTGCAAACAAACTCCAGATGCATGTGCCACCATGTGCATCTGGCTTACATGGATCCTGGGGAATTGAACCTAGGTTCTTTGGTTTTGCGGGCAAGCACTTTAACCACTAAGCCATTTCCCCAGTCCCACATTAGCAATCTTAAGATGGCCCAACTGCTTTACATTAAAACAGTGGAAAGAATGCCTCAGCAAAGACTGATAGAAATGCAAATTTTTTTTGGAAAAGAGTTAACTGGAGAAGGAACCTGCTCTTTAAGGTTAGATTTAGTTCATCCCTGAATTAAGGATGTGGCTGTGTCCTGCACACCTGGTATTGGTTTTGGAAGCATGAAAAATGCATGGAGTGGGTCAAGAATGTACCCACAGTTCCAGGAGCCACTGCTCGGATGTGTCATGAGGCAGGGCGTAATGACTCTGATAGGCTGGAAGAACCTTTGGAAGATGGACCATGGTTTGCATGGAGACCCAAGGATATTTTGGATACACCAGGACTGTGGAAGAGCTACCATTGAGTGCACTATTGGCCTGGGATAGAAGCTTCCCTTGGCTACTCAGCCCAGCTGGAGGGGTAGAATTGGAAAATATGAAGACTCAGTCACTGGTTATGATATCGGATTTGAACTGCAGAAGTTTGATGTTTGTTGAGTTCACATTGTTCTAGTTCTGTTGTGCCTTACAGCAGCTGAAAATGTTTACTTGGCTGTTAAATGTTGAAGGTATATAACTTCTTTGGTTTTACAGGCCTCACAGCTAAGAAACAATCTTAAATCTCAGATGAGACTTAGGACTTTGGAATTATCTTAAGTATCGTAAGTTGGTAAAGACTGGAAATCTTTGAATTTGGACTGAATACAATTTGCAATGTGAGATGGTTTTGAATCTATTGGGGGTGGGGCGGAATGTGGTAGCTTGATTAAATGCTCCCCCAATAGATTAAGGAGTTTATTAAAACGTTTTGGATTTCCAGCCACCTGACTGGAGGAGGTGTCACTGGGTGGATCTTAGGGTCCAGTCCTAAAGGTTGGTGGATTTGAAATTCCAGTCTAAAGGTATGCAAGTGCCTGAGTTCCATCTGGAGTTCCTAAGTATGCTTGTGCGTGATGTGGCTTTTGGATTTTTGTCTTGGGGTTTTGGGTTTTCTCTGCTTGGTCTTTTAAGAGGGGCCAACTTCTTTTGCAATTATGGAACTTCCCCTGGATCTGTAGGGAAATTTCCCTACAGTTCACATAGGTACCTTTGTTTATAATATGCCTACTTTGATGATGATGTTTTCTTCTTAACTATGTTATTTACCTGTCAGAGAATTGGTACAACTTGATATTACCTGGAGCCATCATCACTTCACTGAATTGGTTTATTTGGTACTAGATACATGCTAACCACATTTTTCAGCTTGGTAAAAAAAATTATGTAGTTTCTGTGTAAAAATCAAAAGCAATTAGAAATTAGTCTAATGGTTACATTCTACTCCTTTTCAGGTGTACTTTTGCTATCATGGATCAGTTTGGAGACATATCAGAAGGTGAAGTGGACCATTCTTTTTTTGACAGTGACTTTGAAGAAGCAAAGAAATGTGAAAGTAACTTATTTTTTGACAAGCAAAATGATGACCTAAAGGAGAGAATAGATAGGGATGCTGAAAATTTAGACTTGAAATTTGGGATACAAAATGATGAGCTTAAGGAGAGAATAGATAAGGATGAAGAAAATGTAAATAAATTTGTAAAGCGAGCAAAGGAAAATTATCTTACTGAGAAAGGAAATGAAAGAAAATCAAAAATTCCTTCAGAGGAACACCCTGTAGAGAGTACTACTCAAACCAGAACTTCTTCAAGATCAAAAAAACCATGTGATGCTACTGCAGGACAGAAAATGCACTTGCACATTCCAAATAGAATGCCTAAGATTGTGAAAGAATGTGAGGAAGATTACCATACTGATGGGGAGGAAAGCAGTGATGATGGGAGAAAGCATCATGTGAGGTCCAAGTCTGCTAAGCCATCTAATAACTTTAAAAAAAGTGTAAGTAAAAAGTATTCTAAAATCAGTTCCCCCTCCTCCTCCTCCTCTTTGTCTTCCACATCTTTAAGTTCAGGTTCAGACTGTTCAGATAGGGGACCTGACATCCCTAAAGCTGATTCATGTTCATCAAGGAAACAAAAATCTGGGGTAAGCCTTTTATCACCGAAACAGAAATATAAATCAGGAATAAAATCAATAGGAACTCAGCCTACCAATGCTAAACCAAAAACTGGTCTCTACAATGAAGAATCTGAAGACACTGTGACAGATGTAACTCCTTTGTCAACTCCAGACATCAGCCCTGTGCAGTCTTTTGAACTGGGCACCTCATATGACCAAAAAGTAGTAAAAGCTAAAAGGCAAGAAAATGTGAGTCGGGATGTATGTGAAGATATTGAGGTTTTAAAAAGTGATTCAAAATCTTTGAAATCAGCCAAAAAAGGGAAAGAAAAGCATGGGCCAAATGTTGCTTCTAAGCCATCAGTGTTAGAGTCAAATTTAGACCACAGATCCAAACAAAAAGCTGTACATGACACAATGGACCTTAATCATCTTCTGAAAGGTAATTTTCTTTTTAAAGCTTATTTAAATATTAGTTGTATATTTAAGTATAAATGTTAAGTACTGTGAGTATGCATTGATTTTTCTGGTAGATGCCTTTTAAAAAATACTTTTACTTATTTGCAAGCAGAGGGAATGGGTATGTCAGGGCCTCTTGCCACTGCAAAAGAATTCCAGATGCATGTGCCGCTTTTGGTACATCTGGCTTTAGATAGATAATGGGAAATCAAACCCAAGTCAGCAAGCTTTGCAAGGAAGCACTTTTAACCACAACCATCCCCAGCTTCTGGCAGATATCTTTGAAGTTAATTGATCATTTTAGTAACTACCAAATATTCTACCATACCACAAGTGCACCTTAATATTGTTTGCATTATCAGGGACAATAGTGCAAAGCTATCAACTATGACTAGAGACTTCAAACTAGTTTTTAGTGATAAACTCAAAATGTCTCCCTCTTTCCTGCTCCAAGGCTGTTCTGTTTTCATTTTTAGCCTATTCAGGGGCATCTGTAGCAGTTTTTACCTGCTGGCTCATTTGGCCTGGCTGGCCATTTAAGGCAGTGTCCACTGTTGAGCATCTCCACTGGTGATTTCTCTTTCTCCCACTGAACTACATGCAGTGTGACAGCTTTCTGTCAGCTGGTCTACATGGAGGAGGTTTTCAGCTCAGCTCCAGCAGGAGTTCTCAGTGACCTTGCAGCCCAAGTATGTGGTGTCTTCAGCAGTAGGGTCTTACCATCTATTACTGGTGGGAAACCAAGGGCCTTGGCAATGGCCTGTAATGTTTTGGGGGTATCAGTGACCTCCCTGGCCAACAACTCACTGGAAAGTATCCCATCCCTAGCACTGAAAATTTTCTAGTAACAATCTATGGCTTCTGAGTGTTCCATTGTCCAAAAAAGTAGGTTTCCATATTTTATTTTTATTATATATATATTATTTATATCCTCTTAGATTTTGATTAGCCCTCCCTCCACCTTTCCTTTACTCAGTCTCTTCTCCTGACCTCACTTAGGCCTTTTCACCCCCATTAATTAATTTGTTCTTCTACTTCTATATTTTATATATATGTATATATATTTATATATACACAATATGCATATATACATACAGTATACATATATATACAATATACAATACAATACCATCCTATTAAATCCCCCCCCCCCTTTCTGTTCCCTTTATATCCCCTTTCTAGCTTACTGGCCTCTGCTACTGAGTTTTATTCCTACTCACATAGAAGTCCAATCATTTGTAGCTAGGATCCACATATGATAGAGAAAATGTGACATTTGGCTTTCTGGGCCTCTGTTACCTCACTAAGTATAATCCTTGCCATATCCATCCATTTTCCTGCAAATTTTCATTTCATTTTTCTTTACTGCTGAGTAGAACTCCATTGTATAAATGTGCCATATCTTCTTTATCCACTTATCAGTTGAAGGACATCTAGGCTGGTTCCATTTCCTAGCTATTGTGAATAGAGTGGCAATAAACATGGTTGAGCAAGTATCTGTAAGGTAGTGAGACGAGTCCTTAGGATATAAGCCTAGGAGTGGTATAGCTGGATCATATGGTTAATCTATTTTTAGCTATCTCCGGAATCTCCACACTGATTTCTACAATGGCTGCACCAGATTGCATTCCCACCACAGTGTAGAAGGGTTCTATGCCATCTGTATTATTTCTTTTGAAAACTCTCTATGAAATAGAGAAACTTTTTAAAGGCAGCATCTTTCTGTCAACTTACATTTAGTCTCATTCCCCAGTATTGGTTAGTTTTATTCTCAGTCTTGAATCAGTAATTGGCCAGGGCAATGAGGTTATCCCAGGTTAGTCAGACTCCTGCTGGACTTAGGAGTGAGAGTTTAGAGAAGCAAGATCAGTTACGGTAGAAAGTAGAAATGTTTGCTATCAGATTTTACTTTCCATATAAGTCACCCTGGGATCCCGTTCTAATGTAGGTTCAGGTATTGTAAGACTGGGGTAGAATCCAAGGAACTACGTTTCTAACCAGTGCCCAGTGCTAATCCCCCCCCCCCCCCCGTTTCTAAAGTTTTCCCAATTGTATTTAAAACATTTTGCACATTGTTCAGTATGAAATATAGAAGTAAGTGTCATTCACTGCACAATAGAGAGCCCTGGTATAACAGACTGGCTGCTAAATAAGAAGTGGGGCTCCTTGGCTTTCTCTTTTTTTTTTTTGGCTTTTCGGGGAAGGGTCTCACTCTAGCCCAGGCTGATCCAGAATTCACTCTGTATTCTCAGGGTGGCCTTGAACTCATGGCGATCCTCCTACCTCTACCTCCTGAGTGCTGGGATTAAAGGCGTGCACCACCACACCCAGCTTAGCTTTCTCTCCTTTTTAAGAAAAAATTATTTTCAGGGAGTTTTTTTTATTGCATAATCTCTGCTGGCTTTGAACCTTATTTTTGTTTATTTATTTATTTTGGTTTTTCAGGGTAGGGTCTTGTTCTAGCCCAGGATCAACTGGAATTCACTGTGTAGTCTCAGGTTGGCCTCAAACTCATGGCAATCCTCCTATCTCTGCCTCCTGAGTGCTGGGATTAAAGGTGTGCGCCACCATGCCCAGCTTGAACATTTTTAATGCATGTGATGTACACATGTATAAATGCATGTTCATGTGTTTGTGGGCACGTGCAGAGGCTAGAGGTCAATATCAGGAGTTGTCCTCAATCACGTTCTACCTTTGTGTTGGTGTTTGTGTTGAGATAAAGTCTCTCGCTGAAAGTGGAGTTCACCATTTCAATTCAGCTAGACTAGCTACCCAGCAAGTCCCGACGAGTTTGCTTTCTCCCTCTCCCACTGCTAGAATTGTAGGCATAGGCTGCCACATCCAACTTTTATGTGATGCTGGCCGTCTCAACTCTGTCATCTCCATCAGCTTTGAGCTTAATAATCCTACTGTTTCAGCCTCCTTAAAAAAGTTTTTCAGGGCTGGAGAGATGGCCTAGCGGTTAAGCACTTGCCTGTGAAGCCTAAGGACCCGTGGTTCAAGGCTCTATTCCCCAGGACCCACGTTAGCCAGATGCACAAGGGGGCGCACATGTCTGGAGTTCATATGCAGTGGCTGGTGGCCCTGGCGCGCCTGTTCTGTCTGCCTCTTTCTCTCTATCGATGTCAAATAAATAAATAATAAAAATAAACAAAAAAATTTTTTTTAAGTTTTTCATTGGCTTAATACTGAGGTACATCAAAAGCATTTATTAGTTCCAGTAGTGAATTTTAAGTTAAAAAAAAATTTGCAAGCTGTTCAAATAGATAATAGGCAAATACTTACATAGTAAGGCATGTCTGTGCAGCTAACAGTGTTAATTAAAACACTGATTTAGCCAGGTGTGATGGGGTACATTTTTAATTTGGTTTTACTGACATGATCTTGGTCTAGACAGCCACTATAGTATGGGGTAGTTGGTATAAATTTCCAGTATCTACTCAAGATTCAGAGTTTTAGTGTTCTGTGAGAAATAGTAGGAATTTTGAATGTTCAACCTCTTAGCCATAGTAGGAGGCTAACTTAGGAAAGTTTCAGCCTTACCCCTATGTCAGAATTTTGAAGAGACATTGAAGGACTCAAAAAAATGAAATAGTAGAGCCAGGGATTCAGCTCAGTTGATAGAGTACTTACTTAGAAAATGGAATAGTAAACCGATTTTGACATGAGATTGTGGAATGACTGATGTACTTGGAAAGCATTGAAAGACTTGATCAGAGTTTTGAAGATGTTTCATACTTTGTATGAATCTGAAAGAGCAAAGTAAAGACATTTTGGAAATAAGTGATCTCAAAATTTACTACAGACTATGTATGAGAAATAATGACTACAGACAGGACTAAGACAGGCATTAAAATTTTTGCAAAGCTGTTAAACTCTTCCACTAATTTTTTGTTTATAAAAATGTTATTTAACTTAATGGTTTATTATTATTAATAATAACAATAGCTGTCTAGATTTTTTTACATTTATTTATTTGGGGGCCCTCAACCTTTAGGAATGTAAAGGAATTATGAAACTAGAAAGCTTAAGAACTTCTAGGAGAATAGAACTATAATTTGTGGGCTGGAAAGATAGCTTAGTGGTTAAAGGTGCTTGCTTGCAAAGTCTGCCAGCCTTGGTTCAGTTCTCCAGCACCCACATCAAACCAAATGCAAAAGTGGCTCATGTGTCTGGAAGTTGCTTTCAGTAGCAAGAGACCCTGGAGCATGTGCACATGTACACACAAATAAAAATGAAGGACTAGAATTTTTTTATTGTAGTATTCACTGTATTCCAAAATTTGGAAAAAATTTTAGGGAAAATGTATTTTTTAACTTAGTCTCCCAGAAAAGGGAAAAAATGGGCTTAAAAAATGGCACTTTAAAAAGTATAGGAGGGCAGGTATGGTGGCACATGTCTTTAATCCCAGTACTAGGGAGGCAGATGTAAGAGGATCACCATGAGTTCTAATCCCGCCTGAGACTACATAGTGAATTGCAGGTCAGACTAGGATAGAGCGAGACCCTACCTTGAAAAAAAAAAAAGAGGTATAGGAAAAGAGTCCAAACAATCTAAGACTAATTTTAACTTATCAGATGATACTATGACTGTGTTTTAAAAAATAAAATTTAAATCAGGTATAGTATTCAGCCTTAAAAAAGAAGCAAATTCTGATATATGCTACAACATGAGTAGACCTTGGTAGATATACAAGTTAAATAAGCTAGTGTCAAAAAGGCATACATATGGACTGGAGAGGTTTCTTAATTAAGGCACTTGCCTGCAAAGCCTAAGGATCAAAGCCTAAGGACCCAGGTTCAATTCTCCAGGTCCCACATAAGCCAGATGTACAATGAATGTGGCACATGCGTTTGGAGTTCGTTTGCAGTGGCTAGAGGCCCTAGTGTGTGCTCGCACTCTCTCTCTCTCTCTCTCTCCCCCTCTCCTCCCTCCCTCCCCCTCTCCCTCTGTCTGTCACTAATAAAAATAAATAAAAATAAAAAATATTTTTAAAATATTTTGTTTATTTATTTGAGAGAGAGAGCAAGAGAGCACGCCAGGGCCTCCAGCCACTGCAAACGAACTCCAGATGCATGTGCCATCTTGTGCATCTGGCTTATGTGGGTCCTGAAGAATCGAATCTGGCTCCTTTGGCTTTGCAGGCAAACACCGTAACAGCTCAAAAAATAAATTTTAGAAAGGCATGCATGCGTGTGTGTATGTATATATGTATGCACACACACACATATATGTTATATAGTATGATTCCACTTATGTAAAATTCTTAGACTAGTCAAGATCATGGAGACAGAAAGTGGAATTGTGATTGCCTAGGTCTGGAAAAGGGACATAGAAACGAGTTTTTAATAATTATGGTTTTAATTTTCCAAGGTAAAAAAGTTATGGAAAATGGATTGTGGTCATGATTGTACATCATTATGTCTGGTACTTCTGTGTACCTAAAAATAGTTAATATGGCATATTTTGTGTTCTGTGTATTTTATTACATTAAAAATTGGAGCCAGGCATGGTGCCTCACGTCTTTAATCCCAGCACTTGGGAGGCAGAGGTAGGAGAATTGCCATGAGTTTGAGTCCCCCCAGAGACAACATAGTGACTTCCAGGTCACCCTGAGCTAGAGAGACCCTACCTCGAAAAACCAAAAACAAAAACAAAAACAAAAACAAAATTGGGAAACACTGGTTCCTATGATAGGATTTCTGTTGTGCTAGCCACAGATACTCATTGAATATCACTTATAGGGGGAGGAGGAACAACAAAATCCAACCTAAAATAATAAATTTACAATAGTCTAAGATGAATGAAATCAAGGACCTGAAAAGTTTATGTGAGATATAGCCAGATATATCTACTTTGAAAGAAAAGAAAAAGAGGGGCTGGAGAGATGGCTTAGCTGTTAAGCGCTTGCCTGTGAAGCCTAAGGACCCGGGTTCGAGGCTGAATTCCCCAAGGCCCATGTAAGCCAGATGCACAAGGGGGAGCATGCGTCTGGAGTTCGTTTGCAGTGGCTGGAGGCCCTGGAACGCTCATTCTCTCTCTCTATCTGCCTCTTTCTCTCTCTGTCACTCTCAAATAAGTAAATAAAAATAATAAACAAAAAATTTAAAAAAAAAGAAAAGAAAAAGAGAACATGTGGGGCTGGGAACTTAGCTCAGTTGGCAAAGTGCTTGCCTTGGCATGCAGAGTCCTGTGCTTGGTCCCCAGTACCACATAAACTGGATATGATATCTTACTTCTGTAAACCTCATCACTTGGGAAATAGAAGAGCAGAAGTTCACGATCATCCTCTACTATATATAGTGAGTTCAAGGCCAGCCTGGGTTATATGTCTTAAAAAGGAAAGAGAATTATTAGTTGTATTAACATACAAAATTAGAATTCAAGATGTGAAAAGTACTAAAATGGACAAAGAAAGTTGTTTTATATTAATAAACAGGTCAAATGTACCAAAAAGATATATAATACTGATTTGCACAACAGAACTAAGCCCTAAAATTGAAGGTACAACCACCAAGAAAGATGAAAAAGTATTTTTTTAAATATTAACTAACTGCTTGTGGACTGCCCTTGATCCATAGGCATTTTCTCTATTATGCAATTTTTTTAAATGATAAAATAATCAGTAACTGTTGCTGCGTAATAAATTACCACATCACTTAGGGTCTAGAGAGACTCAAACTAGTGATGAACTCAGTGGCTGGGGACCAGAATCTGGGTGCTAGATTACTCACTTCTTGGGTACCTGGACCTGGAACCCACAAATGGAAGGCCAGGACTGCTAATCATAGGGTCTGTTCACAGTCTCTGTGTGGCTGACCTCAAATATGCCTAGGCTTCTTCACAGATGGCAGCCTCCAGGTAATTGGACTTCTTTCTCACATGATGGCTCAGGGTTCATAGGTGAAATGTTCTAGAAGACAATGCAGATGTCTCACTGCCGTTTATGACCTAGCCTCTGAGGTCATATGGCATCATTGGGCTGGGGGAGTAAAGATTGTTTATTTTCTTTCTGACAGGGTTACTATAGATTTACTGTGTAGACCACGCTGGCCTCAAACTTGTAGTGATCCTTCTGCCTCTGCTTCTCTCCCCTGCCCTACCTCTTGCTGGGATTTACAGGTGTGCACCACTATATACCCAGTGAATCATTTGTTCCCCATATTCTTTTTTTTTTTTTTTTTTGGTTTTTCGAGGTTGGGTATCACTCTAGCCCAGGCTGACCTGGAATTCACTATGGAGTCTCAGGGTGGCCTCAAACTCACGGCGATCCTCCTACCTCTGCCTCCCGAGTGCTGGGATGAAAGGCATGCACCACCACTCCCGGCTTTTGTTCCATATTCTTTTAGTGAAAATGGTCACAAGCCTTCCCAAAGTGAAGGGTCATAGACCCTACCTCTTTTCTTTTCTCTCTTCTTTCTCTCTCTCTTTTTTTTATTGGGGGGGGGGTGGAATTCACTACGTAGTCTCAGGGTGGCCTTGAACTCACGCGATCCTCCTACCTCTTCCTCCCAAGGGCTGGGATTAAAGGTATGTACTACCACACGCGGCTTCTCTCTCTCTCTCTCTTTGAGACAGGATCTCATGGATCTTAGGCTGGTCTTGAACTGTATAGCTAAGGATGTCCTTTAACTTCTGATCCTCCTGTCTAGAAGGTTGTTAATTAAGAAGACAAAGGACTATAGTAAAATTATTCCTTGAATTGTGACTTCTGCTGCCAGTGGTGGATTGTTTTTTTAAAAGGGAATCCTTTTTGGCTGGGCATGGTGGTGCATGCCTTTAATTCCAGCACTTTGGGAGGCAGCGGTAGGAAGATCACTGTGAATTTGAGGCCAGCCTGGAACTACAGAGAGTTCCAGGTCAGCCTGGGCTAGAGTGAGACCCTACCTCTAAAAACCAAAAATACATAAATTAATTAATTTAATGGGCTGGGGAGATGGCTCAGCTGTGAAAGGCAGCATGTAAAGCCTGCCAGTCTGGGTTTGATTCCCCAGTACCCACACAAAGTAGCACGTGTCTGGAGTCTGCAGTGCAAGAGGCCCAGGCGTACCTATTCTCTCTCCCATCTTCATCCCTCTTTCCCACCCTCCTCTCTTTTTGTTTCTCTCAAATAAATGATTTTAAGAGCAAGTTCATGTTATTGTTTTTATGATATCCTGACTCTGCCTCCAGAATACATTAAAAATTTTTTTGTTTATTTTTATTTATTTATTTGAAAGTGACAGACAGAGAGAGAAAGAGGCGGATAGAAAGAGAATGGGCACGCCAGGGCCTCCAGCCACTGCAAATGAACTCCAGATGCGTGCACCCCCTTGTGCATCTGGCTAACATGGGTCCTGGGGATTTGAGCCTCGAACCAGGGTCCTTAGGTTTCACAGGCAAGTGCTTAACCGCTGAGCCATCTCTCCAGCCTCAGAATACATTTTCTAAAAGAATTAACAGTATGAATAAAGATAATCTTGTTTGGATGAAACCCCCAGTGATAGATTCACACACAAGTTTTAAAATTTTTCTCTGTATCTCAGATAGCTTAGATGAAAACTAAAAGCCGGTGCTCTAGTAAATGGGGTTAAATCTCCAGAAATGGCCAGTGATGGTGGACAAGCGTTAACCTGAATTGATATATATCCTTGAATTTATTTATTTGTTTATTTTTGGTTTTTCAAGGTAGGGTCTTGCTGTAGCCCAGGCCGACGTGGAATTCACTATGTAGTCTCAGGGTGGCCTCAAACTCATGGTGATCCTCCAACCTCTGCTTCCCAAATGCTGGCATTAAAGGCCTGGCCCCTGAATTTATTTTATTAATTAAAATGAACTGGATCAGGGCTGGACAGATCATTCAGTGGTTAAAGGCACTTGCTTGCAAAGCCTGACTGCCTGGGTTTGATTCCCTAGTACTCATGTAAAGCCAGGTGCACAAAGTTGCACATGTATCTGGAGTTCATTTGCAGTGGCAAGAGGCCCTGGTGCACTCATTCGTGTTCTCATTCTCTCTCTGTATGCAAATAAATAATATTTTTTAAAAAATAAGCCAGAGGTGGGCGTGGTGGTGCATGCCTTTAATCCCAGCACTTGGGAGGCAGAGGCAGGAGGATTGCTGTGAGTTCGAGGCCAGCCTGAAATTACAGAGTGAATTCCAAGTTAGCCTGAGCTAGAGTGAGACCCTACCTTGAAAAATATAATAATAAAAAAAAAATTTAAAAAAAATAAGCCAGATGATGTGTTTGTGGTTGCCAGTGATAGAGCATATGGTAAAGCATGTTGCTAGCCCTTTAGAAAAATATAATCAGTGAATAATGTATAATGTATTAGTAAATAAGCACTCTGCCTATATTTATTTTTATTCTTTTATTTTTAAAAATATTTTATGTTTATTTATTTGAGAGAGAGAGAGGGGGAGGGAGAGAGAATGGGCGCCCCAGGGCCTCCAGCTGCTGCAAAGGAACTCCAGATACATGCGCCCCCTTGTGCATCTGGCTTATATGGATCCTGGGGAATTGAACCTGGGTCCTTTGGCTTTGCAGGCAAGCGCCTTAACTACCAGGCCATTTCTCCAGTCCCCTGTATTTCTTTTAACCAAGGAGAGCTTGAATATTTTGGGGAGTGGGTACTTTTTATTTGTTCGTTTACTGTTGTGCTAAAAAAAAAAAAAAAAAAAAGACTTGTTTAGAAGTACTATTGTACTTCTGAAAATGTCATAAGAAGCTAGATGCTGTGATTCATTCCTATAATCCTAGCATCTGGGATGCTGAGATAGGATTGCCATGGGTTCAAGGCTGGACTGAGCTAGAGTAAGACCCTGTCTAAATAAATAAATAAAGTACATAAGTGTCATTGAGAAAAGTACCTAAGTTGTCTTTGAAACTTAGCTCTAAAGAATTCCTCATATAGCTAAATTAAAGAAACCTTATTATCAGGGCTGGGGAGATAGCTTAGCAGTTAAAGGCACTTGTCTGTGCCTGGGTTTGATTCCTCGATACCCACATAAAGCCAGACAAAAAGCGGCACAAGAACCTGGTGTTAATTTGCAGCAAGTGGCAAGAGACCCTGGAGCAGCCATAACACACACAGATATCTATTGAAAATAGAGAAGCCGGTTAATCCCAGCACTTGGGTGGCAAAGGAAGGAGGATCGCCATGAGTTCGAGGCCACCCTGCCTGAGACTACATAGTGAATTTCAGATCAGCCTGGGTTAAAGACCCTACCTTGACAAACAAAGAAAAAGAAAAAAAAATGGAAACCTTATTGAATTCTATAAAATAGGCATTTCTTGGAAGCAATATGTTTTTGTATCTTTCTAAATGTGTTCTCATTTAGATTTTGTCATTAACATGGTTTTTTTCAAGTGTTTGGTCTTAACTTTACTAAGCACATTTAAACTGGGGTTTGAAAATACCTCTTGACTGCACTGTGCTTCTAGCAGAGTAAAATGCTAGACATGTAAAAGGAAATAGCATATAGTTAAATAAAAACAAATATTAGTTGCTTTTTCAAAATATTGTTTATAGAAAAACAATAAAACATGTTAATCTAATAAAATGCATTCCTATTTTAGTATATATTAAATTAGAAACATTCACCAAACTATATATATATATATTTAATTTTTTTGTTTATTTTATTTATTTGAGAGCAACAGAGAGAGAAAGAGGCAGATAGAGAGAGGGAGAGTGAATGTGTGGGCCAGGGCCTCCAGCCTCTGCAAACGAATTCCAGACGCATGCGCCTCCTTGTGCATCTGGCTAACGTGGGACCTGGGGAATCGAGCCTCGAACCGGGGTCCTTAGGCTTCACAGGCAAGCGTTTAACCGCTAAGCCACCTCTCCAGCCCACCAAACTATATTTTTAAAAGCATTTCATATCTGTTGAGTAATAGTTGTGCTTGTTGAAAACTGTAACAGACATTTGTAGAACTTAGGCATGTTAAAAATTCATTTGATCAGCACTTGGGAGGCAAAGATAGGAGGATCGCCATGAGTTCAAGGCCAGCCTGGGACTATAAAGTGAGTTTCAGGTCAGCCTAGGCTAGAGTTAGTCTCTACCTCAAAAAATACATATAAAAAATAAAAATAATTTGAGGCTAGGGAAGTGGCTCAGTAGTACAATGCCTGTAGCAGGCCCTGTGTTCAGTCCCCAACACCAGCAAAAGAATCATTTGATAATCGTAGTATCCAAACAAAAAAATTTAAAAAAAAACACCTTTTAGCTGGGTGTGTTAGCTCATGTCTATAATCTCAGCACTTAGGAGGCTAAGGTAGATTTGCCTTCAGTTCAAAGCCACCGTGAGCTACAGAATAAGTTCCAGTTTGGCTTGGGCTAGAGTGAGACTTTATCTCAAGAAAGACAAGACAAAACAAAACACCTTTTATAGGAGCTGGGGAGTGCTTGCCACAAGTGTAACTGTCTGAGTTCAATTCCCTAGTACCCATATAAGCAGCAGGTGTTTAACTCCTGTCCTGTAGGGAGCAGAAACTAGAGAATGGATGGAGGTCACATTTAGACTCACAGAAATGCGTGGATGAGTGACAGAATAAAGACACTATGTGTTCTGTCTGGCCTCATGTGCATCTGCACATGCACCCACATAAAAAGCATGGTATGGCCATGTGTGCCAGTGACCCCAGTGTTGAGAAGGACAGAAACAGGAAGGCAAGTGGGGCTCCCTATTCAATAGGAAGTACCCAGTTCAATAAGAGACTGTGTCTCAAGGAAATATAGCACAACAAAAAGCTATAGAGAAGTATACCTAACATCCTCCTCTTTCCTTTCTACGCATGCCCATGAGGCACATGCATTTATACACATGTGAATATACCACACACCAGTGTGCATGTCAGTTAGAAGCCAGAGGTCAACAACAGGTGTCTGCTCAAGTTGCTACACATGATTTGGAGGAAGGATCTCTAAGTGAATTTAGAGCTCTGATTCAACTAGACAAATTAGCCAGGAAGCCCCAAGGATCCACCTGTCTCTGCCTCCTTGTGCTGGGGTTTTATGTAGTTGCTAGGAATCTCATGCTGGCATAGCAAGAGCTTACATACAGAGCCATCTTCCCAGATAGAGAGAGAGAATGGGCACGCCAAGGGCCTCCAGTCACTGCAAATGAACTCCAGACATGTGCACCCCCTTGTGCATCTGGCTAATGTGGGTCCTGGGGAATCGAGCCTCAAACCTGGGTCCTCAGGCTTCACAGGCAAGTGCTTAACCGCTAAGCCATCTCTCCAGCCCCCAGAAGGATTTTTTAGTGACAATAAAAAGCCCCTAAGTTTATTGTGCTGTAATATTTTCAGGTTGTTACAGAGTATTCTGAATTTGTTTTTGCCATTGTTTCTCTGTCATTCCTGAAAACGTTTGTTGTTGAACTGTACCCTTCCTTGACCAAAACTGTACATAAGTTACTGTATTAGTATATCAGTTCACAGGTTTCTAACCATTAATTTTCTGTAGGAAACAATAGATATGACAATGCATTTTTCTTAAGATACCTGCCCCCAAACTAATCCCACATACATTTATTATTTTGTGTGTAGCTTTTATGTCCGAGGTACCAATTAGCATGCAGTTACAAGCTACCTCATTTTTCCCCTGTGCAAGTAATTCATTAGGTTATTTCATACATGACTTGTTTTGTTTTGTTTTGTTTTGTTTTTCTAGGTAGGGTTTCACTCTAGTCCAGGCTGACCTGGAATTCACTATGTATTCTCAGGGTGGCCTTGAACTCACAGCGATCCTCCTACCTCTGCTTCCCAGTGCTGGGATTAAAGGTGTGTGCCACCATGCCCGTGGTCATACATGCTTTTTCATCATTTACTATAGCTTATGTTTTAAGGGTTGAAGAATTTATTATCATAGCTACTTTGTTTAGCCATTTTTACTTTCTGTTCACTTCTATAGCTTTTCTGCAATTAGATAAAAAGGGACCACAAAAGCATCACTTTGAGCAGCCTCCAGTAGTGCCTAGGAAAAACTACTCTTTTACAAGAGAAGAGGTGAGACAGATTGATCGGGAAAATCAGAGGCTTTTGAAAGAACTGTCAAGACAGGCTGAAAAACCAGGAAACAAAAGTACAATTCCCAGAAGACCGATTAGTCATCCTCCTAAGTTATACCATAGTGCTCTCAACCGACAGAAGGAACAACAGAGGATTGAAAGAGAGAATTTGGTAAGTAACTGAATCTTTTAGTCATCAAAGAAATGTATACCAATTGCAAGTACAATTTAATAGAACCAATGTTTCATAATTTCATAAAAGCAGATATAAAAATGTGTGGAAAGACAAGTTTTCTATTGGAAAAATATATACTAGAGAAGCGTTAAAGGAAACTATTGGAAGCTGCATTATTTACTGATTAGTTAAATCATTACAGAATGTAATAGTGTCCAAGGGCCAGAGGCATTGTATCTTCTGTGAAGTTATTTAGACAGTAGACAAATCTGTTTCATTTTATTATATTCTGGAATGGTAAAATAAATATAACAAAATTTATGTATTTATTTGCTTATTTGGTTTTTCAAGGTAGGGTCTCACTCTAGCTCAGTCTAATCTGAAATTCACTGTGTAGTCTCAGGGTAGCCTCCAAATCATGGTGATCCTCCTACCTCTGCCTCTCGAGTGCTGGGATTAAAAGCATGCACCACCATGCCTGGCTCACAACATTTATTTTAAAGGATAAAAACACTTGGACTAGCTTAGATTTGGTAGTCTGAAATTACAAATCATATAGTTACAATTCAGTATTCCGAAAGAATATTTACATATATATGCGTATATAGGGACTTTTGAAAATATTTACATTTAGCTGGGTATTGTGGCACATACCTTTAATCCCAGCACTCAGGAGGCAGAGGTAGGAGGATTGCTGTGAGTTTGAGACAAGCCTGAGACTACATAGTGAATTCTAGGTTAGTCTGAGCTACAGTGAGACCCTATCTCAACCCCCCCCAAAAAAATTACATTTAATACTATTATACCATACCATTTTCTTGGGGAGCAGTGATGGTGTATTTATAAAACATTATACTCTTAAATACTGGAAGAAGGTTGCCCTGCACATGGTAAAAAGTAGATCACAACTGAGTAAATTGAAATTAATTTGGTGGGTGATGAACTGCATGATTGTTTTCTGTACATCATGTTAGCAATTTCAGTACAACATGTAAGTTGATTCTTGCTTTATAAAAAATGTGAAATTACTGGATGTAGTAAACAGCTCCGTGTTGGTGAAATAAACTTTCAAACAGACACAGTTTATTAAGGAAAGGGACTTATTTCAAACTTACAAATTCCATAAATACTATAAGTTCCATAGATGGCAGAAGAAGCTGGCTCCCTTTTCACAAATCTTAAGTAGAAAGAAAAACTGCAGCAAGCAAAACATCAGCACCAACATACACCAAAAAGCAGCAAGCAACAGGGACTCTGCCAGAGTTCTGAGTACTGTCTTAGAGATCTACTCCCAAACACACCTTAGGGTTGGACCCCAGGACATCTTCTCCAGCAAGGCAGCTGAAGACCCAAGTTACCAACTTTTAATAAGACACCCGAGTCTATGGGGAACATACATTCAAACAACCACATCTGCCTCTGGCCCCCAATAGACTCATGACCATCTCAAATTACAAATTGTATTTAGTCCAACTTCAAAGGTCTCCATAGTCTTTACCAACTTTAATAAGATTGTTCCAGAGTCTCATCTGAGACTTAGGACTGTCTCTTTACTGTGAGTTCTGTAAAATCTAAACAAGTTACATACTTTCAACATATAATGGCACAGAGCAAACATTTCCATTGCTATAAGGCATAACAAAGAGAGACTAGACCAGCCATTTTTTTTTAATGTTTTTATTGACAACTTCTATACTTACAGAATACAAACCATGGTATTTCCCTCCTCTTCCCCACTTTCTCCTTCATAGCTCTGCTCTCTGTCATATCCCCTCCCTCTGTCCATTAGTCTCTCTTTTAATTTGATGTCATCATCTTTTTCTCCTATTATGAGGGTCTTGTGTGGGTATTGCTAGGCACTGGGAGATCTTGGATATTGAGGCCAAATTGTGTCCAGACAGTTGTATATAGGGAGTGATACCTTTCCTTTGGCTCTTACATTCTTTCCACCACCTCTTCCACAATGGACCCTTAGCCTTGGAGGGTGTGAGATGTTTCAATGCTGGACACTCCTCTGTCCCTTCTCAGCACTATGTTGCCTTTTGGGCCATCCCAGTGGTCATCACCATCTGAAAAGAGAAGCTTCTCTAACCAGAAGTGAGAGTAACATTAACATGTGAGTATGAACATTAAGTGTAGTGATTTCAGGGCAATTTGTTGAGAGTAATATATGCATTTATCCAGACAAGAGCAGGCTTTATACCCCTAAGGCTCATGACCTCCCCTGCCATAGGCTTTTGATTAGGTTTTCACTACCAGGCATGTATTCCCTCCCATAGAGTGGTCCTTCAGTCCAATTAGAGAGCAGTTAGTTTTCCCCACAGCAGACATGCCACTATTGCACTCATTCAGACATTTGGCCTGTCTGGCCAAACTTGAGGTTTCCAGTGTCCGCTGTTTTCACCATTGATGACTGTCTCATAAGACTGCATAGAGTGCAGCTTTTTCCAGCTTTCAGTTTGCTGGGCTACAGGGAGGTTTCCTGCCCATCATCACCTTGATTTCTCAGTGACTTTGCCGCTCAGGCATGTGACGTCTTCAGCAATAGGGTCTTACCATATCTTTCTCACGGGGGACCAAGGTCCTTGGCAATAGCCTGTAATGTTTTGGAGGCAACATAGACCTCCCTGGCCAACGACTCACTGGGAGGGATCCCATCCCAGGCACTGAAATTTTTCTAGTAACAATCTATGGCTTCTGGATGTGTCATTATTTTAAAAAGTAGATTTTCATATGTCTTACTCAGAATATCTTGAATTTTTATTGACCCTCCCCCCATCTTTCTTCAGGGGGAAATAAAACCTTGAAGATCAGGTTTTTTCCTTTCATCATGTCATCTCCTTTGGAAAGAGTTTGCATTTCCACCATTCAGTCTTTCCTGGGTTTCCACCTTGGGCGTTCTCCCTCCATTGTTTCAGTTTGTAGCAGGTAATAGTGGTAGTTTGTTTAACAGTAGCAGCTTCAGTAACCTAAAACTGGTCTCTGTGCCTATAACTTCAAACTTCCTTGAAGTTTTCCAACTTTAAATCTTACACTTTTCAGTTCTATATCTTCCTGTAAGCACATCAGTCCATTACTGTCAAGCTTAACCTTGATCACTCTCTGGGCATGGGCAGCAGGGTGCAGACAGCCGTTAGGCCAGTATCCCAGTTCCAACAAAGTTCTTGTGGTCTTTCTTCTCTTTTGAAAGTTCATAGCCAAAGCCTCCAAATACAATTCTCTCTCTATTTAGCATTTTCTGTTTTTCTTTAAATTCAATTTAAATTTTTTTATTGACAACTTCCATAATTGTAAACAATATCCCATGGTAATTCCCTCCCTCCCCCCACTTTCCCCTTTGAAACTCCACTCTTCATTGTACCCCTTCCCCTCTCAATCAGTCTCTCTTTTATTTTGATGTTACGATCTTTTCCTCCTATTATGATGGTCTCATGTAAGTAGTGTCAGGCACTGCAAGGTCATGGATATCCAGGCCATTTTGTGTCTGAGGGAGCACGTTTTAAGTCATCCCACCCTTCCTTTGGCTCTTACATTCTTTCCACTGCCTCTTCTGCAATGGATCCTGAGCCTTGGAAGGTGTGATAGAGATCTTTCAGTGTGAGCACTCCTCTGTCACTTCTCAGCACCATGGTGTCTTCTGAGTCATCCCAAGGTCACTGACATCTGAAAAGAGAAGGTTCTCTAAGTAAAAGTGAGAGTAGCATTAATATATGGATATGAACATTAAGAGAAGTGCTTACTAGGCAGTTTGGTGAGCACAGTATATACATTAGCCAGACAGCAGCAGACGTTACACCCCTAGCGCTCATGACTACCCCTGTTATAGGTTTTCAGTATTCCATTTAGCATTTTCAAACTCTCACCAAAATAGCCCATAAAATTTGGCTTACCACACTGAGGCTTCTGCAGTTACAAGTCCATATATTCATCTTCCAACACACTAGTTTCAAAAAATAAAAACCAATTTCTGGGGTTATTTTGATGTTGTTTTACTTTTTTGTTGTTGTTGTTGTTATTCATTTTTATGTATTTATTTGAGAGCGACAGACAGAGAAAGAGGCAGATAGAGAGAGACAGAGAGAATGGGAACTTCAGGGCCACCAGCCACTGCAAACGAACTCCAGACGTGTGCGCCACCTTGTGCATCTGGCTTATGTGAGTACTGGGGAGTCAAACCTACGTCCTTAGGCTTTGTAGGCAAGTGCCTTAACTGCTAAAACATCTCTCTAGCCCATCACTCTATCTTTTTAAAAATATTTTATTTTTATTTATTTATTTGAGAGAAAGAGAGGTAGATATATAGAGAGAATAGGTGTGCCAGGGCCTCTAGCC
The DNA here is from genome assembly GCA_036346955.1 of Dipus sagitta. NCBI lineage: Eukaryota > Metazoa > Chordata > Mammalia > Rodentia > Dipodidae > Dipus > Dipus sagitta. The sequence continues at coordinate 214,169,095 of CM070770.1, forward strand.
ACTGCAAATGAACTCCAGACACATGTGCCACCTTGTGCATCTGGCTTATGTGGGTACTGGGGAATTGAACCTGGGTCCTTTGACTTCACAGACAAGCACCTGAACTGCTAAGCTATCTCTCCAGCCCCCAGCCCATCTCTTGACTATTTTTAGTTATACACTTCAGTGGCATTAAATACAATAACAATCTAGTAGAATCACAACTATCTATATCTAAAACTATTTTCATTGCTCCGTACAAACATTTTGTACCTATTAAAAAAACTGTCCATTCCCATTTCCCTTTAGGCACTGAAAAGTCCAGAATATACTTTCTATATACTCCATGAATTTGGCTACTTTAGATATTTCATATAAGTAGGATCATACTGTGTTATACTTTTGTATCTATCATGTTTTACTTTATATGTTTTTAAAGTTTATCCATAGAGTAATATATATCAAAACTTTAGTAGCTCAGTAATATTTCATTGTGAGTATATAAGACATTCTGATTATCTGTTCCATCTGTTGGTAGACACTCTTAAGTGTTTTCTACCTCTTTGGCTATTGTGAATAATACAATAATGAACACTGACATAAAAATATCTGTTCAAGTTCCTGTTTTAAATTTCTTTATGTATTTACGAGTGGATTTGCTGGATTGTAGAATAGTAATTCTGTGCTCAGTTTAGGTTTTATTTTATCTTCTGTTTTATTTTGAGAAAGGGTCTCGGCATAGCTCAGATTAGTCATAAACTTTCCATCCTCCTGCCTTCAAAGTTCCTAATGCTGGGCTTATAGGCTTTTAGGTGTTTAGGAACCTATACTTACTCTAGAAAAAGATGAACTCATTCATGGTTAGAGGTCATTGTGAAAGCTTCAATTATCCTTCTTGTCGCTCATTGTAGCTATTTTAATAAGTGTGAAATCACCAGTAGTTTATCCTTATTTGTTTTGTATAACTTATAATTCTGTATGTAAGCAGTATTTTTCTCCACTTAATAGTGGGATCCTTTAATACACCAGAATAGCAGAAACAGGAGTGATTTATAATTTTTTTTGTTTGTTTTCATGTGTAATTTTAAATTTTGTAGTAATTGTATTAGGAAAAGATAAAAGCAGCTTAATTATTTAATAATTTTATTTAACTGAATAGGTACAAATTTCTCTTCATCCTACACTTATTTTTGGTGCTGGGGATCAAACTTAGAGCTTTTAGTATGACAAGTACTCCAACAGTGAGCTCTGTCCCCAGCCCTTACTATGCTATTGTGAGGAAATCTAATCTTCCATATATTTCTTCCCCCATTAAGCTAAAATATAGCTGATATCTTCTCACTGTTTTTACCTTTTCTTTGCATTTGTTAATCATGATAAGTTTTATTATTAAAAGATTTATTGTAAAGGTTAAATGAAATTGTGTCAAATTGGAAAGCATTAGATATGCTTGTTTTGTTTTGAACCAGGGCCTTGTACATGTTAGGTATCATATCACTGATCTACATCCCCAGTCTTGATACCCTTAAAATACTACCTTCGTATATGGGAAGCAGCCTTTTTATTTACCCAAACCTTGTCTTAACTTACGTTAGTAAAGTTTTCTGCCTTTCTCCAAAACTATAATTTTATGTAACTGTAATGAAATTTTTCATTATATTTCCTAACTGCTTACTTCTACTATGGTACACACATGCACACACACATATATAGCTTACTTCTACTATGGTACACACATGCACACACACACATATAGGTTACTTCTACTATGGTACACACACACACACATATATAGCTTACTTCTACTATGGTACACACATGCACACACACATATATAGCTTACTTCTACTATGGTACACACATGCACACACACACATATAGGTTACTTCTGCTATGGCACACACACGCACACACACATATATAGCTTACTTCTACTATGGTACACACATGCACACACACACATATAGGTTACTTCTACTATGGTACACACACGCACACACACATACCTAGTTCTACTATGCAACACATATATATGTATATAATTTTATAACCAGCCACCTATCAGACTGTTACTTAATGGAGCCATATTATCTTTAGTAATTAGTGTGAGCTGATTAACACTTTTTAATCTGTTTAGCTGTTTTTTTTTTTTTTTTTTTTTTAGAAAGGACACCAGTGAGCCTCATCTTTTTTTTTTTAATTTTTTTTTTTGTTTATTTTTATTTATTTGAAAGAGACGGAGAGAGAGAGAATGAGCACGCCAGGGCCTCCGGCCACTGCAAACGAATTCCAGATGCGTGTGCCCCCTTGTGCATCTGGTTAACGTGGGTCCTGGAGGATTGAGCCTCGAACCAGGGTCCTTAGGCTTCACAGGCAAGCACTTAACCGCTAAGCCATTTCTCCAGCCCTGTTTAGCTGTTTGTAGTATAAGCACATATGTAGTTATTTTGGTGACAGGATCTGTTACTTTATATGTTTTTTTTCTTTTTAATTTTTTTATCCCTTCTTTGCTCCATCACCAGTAACAGAAGAAGCTCACAGGTGTGATTACTACAGCATTTTTATTCTAGTACTCTTACATTAGCATGTTAGCATTTCAAAGGCTGTACAAATGGACATCTTTAAGTTAGTAAACTAGTACTGTATAGAGAAGGCAAAAATTATATAAAGTGGTGTCCTAATGTTAAAAACATACTGTTAGTCAGGCGTGGTGGCACATGCCTTTAATCCCAGCATGTGGGAGGCAGAGATAGGAAGATAGCTGTGAGTTCAAGGCCACCCTGAGTCTGCATAGTGAATTGCAGGTCAGCCTGGACTAGAGTAAGACCCAACCTCAAAAAACCAAAAAAAAAAAAAAAAAAAAAAAAAAAAAAAAAAAAGAAGAAGAAAAGAAAAGAAAAGAAAGGTGATTCTGTACAGTAGAGTGTATGCTTGCTCCATATAAACTCAGTTTATTAAAAGTGACTAATTTTTTAAATTTATGAATTCTGAAATGTTCTTACTAAACTGTGTCATGTGAACATGATATCAATCCTTTTTCCCTAAAAGAGCACAAGAATAATCTTAGGAGAATTGGCTTAGTAAAGATACTGTGTGTTGATTGCTTTGCTGATAATATGAAATGAGATTGTCATTCTCCAGTTTTCTCAGGTCTGAAGAAGGGGGTGTGGTAGAGTAGTTGAAACAGAGTTATAGAGCAATAGAATTCCTGCAAGGAATCAGTAATAGAGCCTAAAGCTTAAATGAAATTGACTTACTTGTTCTTTTTCATTATGACCACACATATATATAATAATTACTATTTTAAATCTAGAGAAATATAAGACAATAAAGTAGGCATAGTCTCCTACTTGTAAGTTCCTCTATTAAAGTATTGTTTTAAAACTAAAGTTGAAAATTTTAGATCTTATGAATATTAAATGAGTGGCTGGAAAGATGGCTCAGTTGTTACAGGTACTTGCTTGCAAATCCTGATGTTCTGGGTTGAAGTTCCCATTACCCACATAATGTCAGATGCACAAAATGGCACATGCATCAGGAATTCGTTTGTCATGGTGTTAGGCCCTGAGGTGCCTATACTTCCTCTCTGATGCTCTCTCTCAAATAAATAAAAATATTTTAAAAAATATTACCTGAGCCAGGTGCAGTGGTACATGCCTTTAATCCCAGCAGTTGGGAGGATTAATGTGAGTTCAAGGCTAGCCTGAGACTACATAGTGAATTCCAGGTTAGCCTGGGCTAGAGTGAAACCCTACCTCAAGAAAACAAAAATAGGGCTGGAGAGATGGCTTAGCAATTAAGGCGCTTGTCTGTGAAGCATAGGACCCACGTTCAACTCTCCAGATCCCGTGTTAACCAGATGCACGAAGTTGAGGCAAGCACAAGGCCACACATGCCCACTAGGTGGCACCAAGTGTCTGGAGTTTGATGATAGTAGCTGAGACCCTGGCATACCAATTCTCCCTCTCCCTCTGTCTGTTCCTTTCTTTCTAAAATTATGTGTGTGTGTGTGTGTGTGTGTGTATGTACATATATATATGATACACACACACATATATATGGCGTGAAAAATAAAATCCACAGGAGTAACTGTAGAAATTTTACATAGAATAGTAAAAGTGAGAATGAAATATTCTTACAAAGATGAAGATTTGTAGTAGGTGTTATATGAGTATAAATCTGCTAGCTAACCAGAACCTTTATTCTAAGATTTTTGAAATTATTTGTAGTTCATTTAATCTGTTTTTTTCTGTTCTCTAGTTGTCTACTATTACCTCTCTTCATAGTAGAAAGCAAGCTAATAATAATAATTCAGCATGACTCCAGCTGTGAAAAAGTGAGAAACAGTTGTCTTGTGTTGCAGTCAGGTTTACATTGATGGCAAAAATCACCCGATCAAGAGCAGCTTTTGGGTAAAAAAAAAAAGTTTATTTTGGCTTACAGACTTGAGGGGAAGCTCCATCATGGCAGGGGAAAATGATGGTATGAGCAGAGGGTGGACATCACCTCCTGGCCAACATCAGGTAGACAATAGAAACAGGAGAGTATGTCAAACACTGGCAAGGGGAAACTGGCTATAACAACCATAAGCCCACCCCCAACAATACACTGCCTCCAGGAGGCATTAATTCCCAAATCTACATCAGCTGGGAACCTAGCAGTCAGAACACGGAAATTTATGGGGGGATACCTGAATCAAAGCACCACATTCTACCCTCACCCCATAAACTGTTAACCATCCATGATATTAAGTGCAATTCATTCAGTCCAACTTTAAAAGTCCCCATTGTTTTTATAAATCCTAATGATGTTCACACATCCAAGGTCTTTTAACTGAGCCATACTAAAACATCCTCCCCAAACCTGTAATGGCACAGAATAACCATTCACACTGCAAAAGATGGCATTTGGCATAGGAAAGAAATATTCAACCAATACAAGAGTTAATTAAACAGGGCAAACATCAAACTCTATAGCTCCAAGCCCATCAACTCTAGTCAGTGACAAATCTGAAAGTCCGATAATTCTAACCAGCAACAAGTCTCTGGAGTTCCAGTTCTGCCCCTCCAGCTAGGCTACTCACAGTCTTGGAAAACTTCATCCTGGGCTAGCAGGTCTCCTTGGCAGCCAGCTCGTGGTCCCGGCATCTCCACTGGGTCTCCACTGCCAGCCACAGTTCATCCTCATGGCTCCATTGGGTCTCCATGCAGGCATCCAGCAAACCTGCTACACACTGCCCATGGCCATTTCCAAAACACAAGGCCATGTTGCAAATTCAATGAACCTCTCATTCCTGCATTTCTTACATTCCATAATACCAGGTAGAGTGCCAATTTATTAATCTGGGGGAATAAAGCAGACTTTGAAGAACAGGACACTCCTTGAGCACTCAGTCCCCTTCAAAAGAGTCTACATTCTTCCAGTTGCCCCAGTGCAGGTCAGTTGGCCCAATCTCAAAGATTGTAATCTCATATAATTGCAGCTGAAGGGGCAGAAGCTTCAGCCCAAAGATTTCATTCTGAGCCATATCCCTCTGCTCACACCAGTCCATTTCTACGCAGTGCAACCCTGCACAACTTCTCAAGAATCAGGTATAACAGCAAGCCTCTCATACAAACTGCTTGTAGCCAGTCCAGGCAAAGCTCTTTCTAACCCTCATATGCCAAACATCACAGTCCATTGTTCTTAACTGCATTCAGGTCTTTCAGTGCTGACCAGAAGAGTCCATCAAGCTGTACTTACAGCACTGAAAGGCATCTCTTAGGTCAAGGTTTTAAATTCATTCACATTCCTCTTGAAAATCAGCTCCAAAAGGCCAAAGCCACACAGTCAGGTGTCTAGCAGCAATCCCACTCCTCTGGTACCAACATTACTGTTGCAGTCAGGTTCGCATTACTGGCAGAAATCACCTGACCAAGAGCAGCTTTGGTGGGGAAAGGGGAATTTATTTTGGCTTACAGACTACTTTATGGCAGGGGGAAACAGTGGTATGAGCAGAGGGTGGACATCACCTCCTGGCCAGCATTACCTGGACAACAGGAACAAGAGAGTGTGCCAAACACTGGCAAGGGAAAACTGACTGTAACACCCATAAGCCCGCCCCCAACGATATACTGCCTCCAGGAGGCGTTAATTCCCAAATCTTCATCAGCTGGGAACCTAGCATTCGTTTATGGGGGACACCTGAATCAAATCATGACACCTTGATTTGCCTTTGTTTTGAACACATGTTACTTTATTTTAAGTCTTAGCCCATTATTTGTTCATTCATTTGTATAACTATTTCTTGTTTTGGTTCTTTTTTGGTTTTTCAAGACGTGGTCTTGCTCTAGCCCAGGCTGACCTGGAATTCATTCTGTAGTCTCAGCCTTGAACTCATGACAATTCTCCTACCTCTGCCTCCCGAGTGCTCGAATTAAAGGGTGTGTGACTATGCCCAGTTCTTCTTTTGGTTTTTAAAGCATAGTCTCACTCTAGACCATGTTTACCTGGAACTCACTGTGTAGCCCAGGCTGGCCTTGAAGTTATAGTGATCCTCTTACCTCAGTCTACCAAGTGCTAGGATTAAAAATGTGAGCCACAGGGCTGGAGGAATGGCTTAGTGGTTAAGGCGTTTGCCTGCAAAGCCAAAGGATCCAGGTTCGATTGCCCAGGACCCACGTTAGCCAGATGCACAAGGGGAGCATGCGTCTGGAGTGCATTTGCAGTGTCTGGAGGCCCTGGTGCATCCATTCTCTCTCTCTCTCTCCCTTTGTCAAATAAATAAATAAATATATTTTTTTAAATGTGAGCCACAGTGCCTGGTTTATTTAAAAGCTTGCTATACCAGAAGATGGACAGGATATAGGCTAGAATAATTTTTTTCCAAAATAAATGGCATTTCCTGCACATAAAAGACATGTGTCAACAACAAATATATAAAATGGAAGTATTAACTATAGTCATATGCTGTACCATAGATCTCTAGAACCTCTTTGTCTTACATTAACTGAATCTTGGTAGACTATAAAAGGACTATAATTTTTTTCTTGAAACTTGCTAAGTAAATCTTAAGTGTTTTCACACAGACAGAATTGTTAACTATTCAAGATGATATGTTGACTAGCTCAGTTTTGTTCATTATTTTATAATGCATGTGTGTAACAAAATATCAAGTTCTTTCTTTGCCTTAAATATTTATAATTTTAAAAAATACACCTCGCAAAGCTGGGGCAATGGCTCCGTGCATACAGAACTTGCCCGAAAAGGTGAGAAGCAGAGTTCAGATCCCTAGCACCCATAGGAAGCTAGATGAGCACAGCGGCCCACCTGTAATGCCAGCACTTAGGGGGCAGAGACCAGAGATTCCCAGAGCAAGCTGCTTAGCTAGATTGGCCAAGTCAGCAAGCTCTGAGTTCAAGTGAGAGACCTTCCTCAGTAAATAAAATGGAGAGCAATAGAGAGACAACTGATGTCCATCTCTGGCCTTCACATGCACCCATATACATGAACTTGCATACACATGCACAGATAAAATTGCAAAAAATAAAAGTATAACTTTTCCTCCAAAAATTTGGGTAAATTATTTTGAAATTCATTAAAGTTTAATTTGAGTGGGAATTCTGAGTTTTATAAGCAAGTTAGAATATATAGACTCATTGTTACCATTTTCAGCCCAGTAAACATGTCTGCCATTTACTATGTAAGACAGGGATAAGAATGTAACAAAAATAAAAAGTTCTGCTCTGTCATGTAATTTTTAACTTAGCCTGAAGATAGTACTGTTGCATGTCAAACAATTAGAAACTTAGATAGAACATTAAAATAACAAAATTCCTACTAAATTAGATTGCATCCATTGTTATGAGTATTTTACTATCTCACTTATTATTAGAATCTGACTTAATTTTCATTACTAGTACCCTTGTCACGTAATTTGAACATGGAACACAGTCAATGTTTGAGCTAGGATATAAACCTTAGTCTTTTTTTTTTTCTTAAAATGGCACCTAGTTATCAAACCCATATTTATGTATATAGTATATAATATTCAATTATTAGTAGTAGTATTGAGTATTAATAGTATTCAATTAAAATAACTAGCATTTCCATCTCCTTTAACTTTAATTGATTAGTTCTTTGTGTTGGGAAGCCATCAAGTTTCTCTCCTCTAGTTCTTTTTTTGTTTATTTTTATTTATTTGAGAACGGCAGACAGAGAAAGAAGCAGATAGATAGATAGATAGAGAGAATGGGTGCACCAGAGCCTCCAGCCACTGCAAACGAACTCCAGATGTGTCCTGGGGAATTGAGCCTGGAACAGGGTTCCTTAGGCTTCACAGGCAAGTGCTTAACTGCTAAGCCATCTCTCCAGTCCATCTCCTCTAGTTCTTTATAAAATATTTTAAGTACTTTTTTTATAAATAACAGTCATTCCACTGTGGTGTAGAATACTGAAACTTGTAACTCCTGTTCAAATGGATTTTGGTGCCTCGAAACAGTTTCCCTCTATTTTCCCTTCCCCTTGCACCTCCAAATCTTTCTGACTACATTTGCTATAATATTGTGAATAGTAATTTTTAAGTTTTACCTAGGAATTCTAAGTTGATAACTCAATTGAAATGTACACCCTCTTTGATTTGAGAGTGTACACTATAATGAATGCTTCATTGTTTGAAAATTGTTTCTACAAGTCAGCCACTTCTAGCTGTTTCTTGAGCTGTTCTTTAGCCTGTGCTTAGTTCACTGTATTCATCTGACATAATGTGGCTCCACGGGATTTGGACAACAGAACTGAATCTTTTCTTTCTATATTCCTAAATTTCTTCAGAATTGACATGTAAGAGTGCAGGATGGTTTTGCTTTTATTTGCCTGTTTAGAAAATTATTTCAAACTTGATACTGATATTAATTTGTAGTGTTTTATATCTGATAAATCAGCATTGCAGTTTTCTTAAAATTTAAAAAAGAAATGTGTGCACCAAACCAAATAAATTTACCAAATTGGGAATTTAATAAATCACTGCTACCAGTAAAATATATATGTGGTAGTTTGAATGTATGTCCTTCATAGATAGACTCAGGTGTTTTATTAAAGCTTGTGACATGGGTCTCCAGCCACTTGGTGGAGGTATTACTAGGTGGGGGATCCTTGGGTCCCGCCCTAAGGTGTGATTGGGGGCAGATCTGATTTCCAGCCCAAATGTGTAAGAAAGCAGTCTAAACCCTGGCAGGATCCCTGCTGTTTGCTGCCCATTTGTGTTTGCTGACTGGTGATGATTTTCTCTTTTCTTGGATGGATGGAAGCAGCTTCTTCCGCCATTAACAGAACCTCCTCCTAGATCTGTAAGCTTAAAATAAATCTCTTCCTCCTTTAAGATGTGACTTGTGGGCTGGAGAGATGGCTTAGCAGTTAAGCACTTGCCTGTGAAGCCTAAGGACCTCGGTTTGAGGCTCGATTCCCCAGGACCCACGTTAGCCAGATGCACAAGGGGGCGCACACGTCTGGAGTTTGTTTGCAGCGGCTGGAGGCCCTGGCGCACCCATTCTCTCTCTCTCTCTCTCTCTCTCTCTCTCTGCCTCTTTCTCTCTCTGTCTGTTGCTCTCAAATAAATAAATAAAAAATTTTTTAAAAAAAGATGTGACTTGTTTGGATGTTCATCCCAGCAATGTGGAGCTGACTGCAATAATATATATATGTATCATATAACTGAAAATAACAAGATTTCTGCCTGTCCCACTCAGTGAGTATAGTTACTAGGATAATCAGAGAAAAGAGCAAATAGGCCTCTGCCCAGTAAAGTGATACATAGATGATACATAGAAAAAGATGATACATAGAAATTTCCTATGCCATATATAAATTGCAGGTGGAGAAGATGCTTATTTTAGGAAGTTTTGGCACCTACATTGTACAGCTACTCTGTCTACAAAGAAGGATGGCATGTTAGGATGTAAAGAAAACTAACAATCCAGAGGAACTTTTTTTGTGTGTGTGTGTGTGTGTGTGTGTGTGTGTGTGGTTGGAGGTACGGTTTCAGTCTAGTCCAGGCTGACCTGGAATTTACTCTGTATTCTCAAGGTGGCCTCAAACTCATGGCAATCCTCCTACCTCTGCCTCCCAAGTGCTGGAATTAAAGGTGTGTGCCACCACGCCCGGCTCCGGCTACAATTTTTAAATCATAATTCTCAACCGAACAAAGAGAACCACTAACTAGCTAAGGAAGACCTCACTAAGGAGTTACTTCTTTTCTAAGCCCTTGAAATATAAAATTTGAGAAAAAACTTATTCGCTGTCAGAGAAATAGCAGTCTGGCTACAGAAACGCAGCTCTCCTAAATGGTCTGTCTACTTGATGTGCTGTGCACCTCTGCTTTTTGCCTCTAAGCCTGCTTTTCTTTCTATACAACTTTCCTGCTTCCGTCCTTCCTTTTCTATAAACAGTCTTTCTTCCCTGAATATTTGGGCTTATTCAAACACCAGCTTTTTGTTGTTGTTGTGTGTGTTTATATGTGTTTGTGTTTTGAGGCAGGGTCTCAGTCTAGCCCAGGCTGCCCTCAAACTCATGGTAATCCTCCTACCTCAGCCTCCCAGTGCTGGGATTAAAGGAGCGTACCACCATGCCCGTCTACCACCTTCTTTAAACTAGCTCAGAAATACTTACAACGCTTGAAATAGAGCTTCAGAGTCAAAAGGCAGGGGTTGAAATTGGTAAGAGCCACACACTAAGTTGGGAGTTTTGGAAATGGTTGTTGCTTAATGGTTTACAAATCCATTAAATGCCACTGAAGTAAACTCTTAAAAATGCTTAAATTGCCATATTTCATGTGTATTGTAGCATAATAAAGGAAGAAAAATCCTTCTACAATATTGCCCATGAGGCTTTTTAAATGTGAATCTTAGTGCCAATCAGTATACTGTTAAGACAGAAACCAGCTTGAGTAGGAAGAAAATTGTTATTAGTTATATCTAGGACATTTTTTTAAATTGGACAATATGTTGCCTTGGCCTGTTTATTTGAAGCCATTTTATATTCTTGTGTAACTGATTTTCTAGCTTCTTATCTGCAAAGCCTTTTTTCCCCCAAGTTAGTACTCAGAACCCTCAGTATGCACAGCAGAGTACAGGAAGCAGACTTGGCCTGGCAGAGCCTGAGAGTGAGACCTGAGTCATCCCCCTCAAGCCTATCCTGAGTGCCCATTGTACCCCGAGGCAGGAAAGTAAACCGCATTGGGAGCCTCTTCATCATATTACATATAGTGGAATCTGTCAGAGCACAGGGAAGTTTCTGTGAGAAAATCTGATTTCCTGATTTTTTTAAAAAACATTTTTATTTATATTTATTTATTTATTTGACAGAAAGAGGCAGAGAGAGAGAATGGGCACACCAGGACCACCAGCTACTGCAAACGAACTTCATATGCATGTGCCGCCTTGTTCATCTGGCTTACATGGTTTCTGGGAAATCGAACCTGGGTCCTTTGGCTTTGCAGGCAAACGCTTTACCCACTAAGCCATCCCTGCCCTGATTTCCTGACTTTTAACTTACAGTACATTTTCTAAGATTGTAACCTAACATGAAAGAAAGGAACCAGTACTAAGTTGTGTGCTACCTTTTTTTGTAGTTGTAACAAAGCTCCCAGGTTAACAATTTAGGTAGGCGAGATTTATTTTAGCTTCAGCTTTCAGTTCTCACTACCTGGCTCTGTTGCTCTTAGACCCGACAGTGAGGAAGTGACCCACTTCTTCCAGCTGAGCCCCAGTCCTTCCACACTTTTATTTACCTCATGCTAGTTCTTTCAGTGGATTAGTCCCTTGAGGGCTATCATGATCCATTCACTTTCCAAAAGTGCCACCAGCTAAGGACCAAGCTTTCAACACATACGCTTCATGGGCCAGTGTTTTCTATCCAAACCATAAGAAATTGTTTAGTCATACTGGCGTAATTACCTATGGGTTTGGCAGAAACCCTTGGGTTTTTCTGAAAGTGTGCTATTTGAAATGCTTCTTTCATATGATATGCTAAGAGTGGCTTATTTAATGAATTTCACGTTTTAAAAGTGTTTGACATAAAAATAAAACTTGCTATTTATCTAACACTAGTTTTCAAATTTTTAATGAAGGCTTTCTTGAAAAGACTTGAAGCTGTGAAACCAACAGTTGGTATGAAACGCTCAGAACAGCTGATGGACTATCATCGAAATATAGGTTATCTTAACCCATCACCATCGAGACGAGTGAGGTCTACTCTTGGCCAGTATAGCCCATTACGTAAGAATGTGAAAAACTTTTATACTTATTTCTGGGATTTTTTTTTTTTTAAATGTAAGGCCAGACGTGGTGGTGCATGCCTTTAATCCCTGCACTCGGGAGGCAGAGGTAGGAGGATCGCCACGAGTTCAAGGCCACCCTGAGTCCTGAGACTACATAGTGAGCTCCAGGTCAGCCTGAGCTAGAAAGAGACCCTACCTCAAAACAACAACGACAACAAAAAGTTTAAAAAAATGTAACATGTTGTTATACAGAGATTAAAAATGCTAACTTCTGGAATGCATTTTCCCCACTGTCATGGTTTGTGTTAGGTCACTTAATTTTAGCTTCATTTATGGGATATTGTAGCAGCATAGGAGGGAAAGCAAAAAGAAAACAATTGAACTCAAATCCAATATTTTCTTAGATGTGAAAGAGAGGATATTTTAATTTCAATGTTTGTTAAGGGGAGAATTGAATAGATGAGCTCTTAGAAAGCTGCTGGAACATTTTCCCTGGCCAGTTATGAATTGTTGCTGATAACATCTATAACTCACATGTGTTTTTTTCTTCTTTACTGGGTAACTCATTTCAGAAATTTAGCAAACTGCAGAGCCCTCATATAATGCTCTTTAATACTTAATGCAATCCATTACAGGTCTAGCCATTTGTGTACCCTAGAGAATATTGGTGAATTAGAGAATGTGGTGACTGTTTAGTGCCAGGACATACAACATATGAAAAGCCAGACAAACTTCTTTGCAGAAGTGATGCTGTTACTTTATATGTACTTTCTAAGTATATATATATATATATATATAAAAATGGGGCTGGGCATGGTGGCACACACTTTTAATCCCAGCACTTGTGAGGCAAAGATAAGAGGATTGTCATGAGTTCATGGCCACCCTGAGACTACATAGTGAATTCCAGGTCAGCCTGGGCTAGAGCAAGACCTTGGGAAAAAAAAAAAAAATGGAAACCATACTAAAGAAAGGTAGAACCACTAACAGCACCACAACTTCCTCAGCTCTTCTGTTAGTCTTCAACACTCAGTAACTGATAATTCCACTTACTCATTTTAAAACATGACGTCTTTACTATAGTGATTAAGATAGGGTCTTATTCTAATAACCAATAATTGGTATTGTGCCTTGAATGTAGCACACTAAATCAAGTAAGTCAAGTAAATTTATAAATAGTTATGCAGTGTATTTTGTTTTCAATTAAATCATTTTAGTAGCTTGTAAATTAGACAGAATCTTGAAGTACATTTTTGTTGAATCATTTTGTGAAAAATATGTGGAATAAAGAAAGAAAAGTCTCCACTTAAAATTAGGAAAGGAAGTTCATCAGATGATAATCTAAATATCTGAACACACTCCATCTTTGTATATTTTTAGGAGGAGCTTCCAGGACATCCAGTGCTACCAGTGGTCTCAGTTGTAAGACCGATGGATCCCTTCTGGACACGTCTAGTAGCCTGTTGCTAAGACCTAAACCCCCAAATGTTCGTACTGCTTGGTTATAAAACCTTACTTACCTTCATACATTGCTTCATCCAATTTCATTGATGTGCTCTTGTTGTATATTACTGTATCTCTCCTTGTAAACACTTACAATACTATTTCCAATAATTTATACAACAGTGAATATAATTTATTGTTGTTCATTGCAAAATTATTGTCTTAAGAGGTAATCTGCTATAAGGTCAGTGTTTCCTATGATAGCATATTTGTATGAGAGATATATATTTAACAGAGAAATGGTAGTATGCATGAATATTCAGCATAGAAATTGATTCAGCTGTCATTGCTGACAAGATAGGAATGTGTCAAACCCAAGATGTTTGCTGTATGGCTTTCATATTGTTTTTATGTCTTGTAAATTTTAAACCATTAGTTTACCTTCTAAGTTTGAGTGGCTCGTCTTTCCTATTTGCTTTAGATCCTCTGTGGCATGAGTCATACCTGATTGTATGAGTGTTACTTAACACTTCTTACATTATGAAGTTTATTCTCATGTGTAGAGTTGATTACACTTTGATAAGCTTGAGAACAGCAATCCTGTGATTCACCAGAGGTGCATAGTACTTCTGTAAGAGGCCTAACAGTTTTGATTATCCATTCCAAACCTTTTTATACTGAATAATAGAAAGTTCAATTTAAAAGTTCTTCTGGGTTTTCATACATTCGGGCAAAGTACTGTGCAGGATTCTGAGAAAAATAGGCAGGCTTCAGAGATACAGTCTACTGCCTTGTCTGTCTTCCAGACCAGATCAGCTGCATCATAAGCAGACACCAGTATTTGTTGAGTCAGTAACTAGCACCAGCAATTTGAAGAGCCAAGAAATAGAGCCAGGGAACTGTTAGAACAGTGTTTTAAGTGATTTTACTGTTAGCTTGTTGTGCTAGGATTTAGTATGTTGTATTAAGAGAAGGCTTAGTGTAACAAAGAAAAGCTTTAGAAATACCAACTAACGTTTATAGGGTATTGAAAAGAAAGCTAAAACACTAACAGTAAGAAAACTTAAATCACAAATTGGGTGAGGCTACTGCTTTAAATATTAGTGAATTTTCTTGGTCTGTTGTATTTGATTTGGTTGAATCCTAGAAGTATCATTTTAACTAGTAATGTGGCCTTTAAATGTGATTTAAAGGCCTAGTAAACTTGAAGGAATTGTTAGTGTCAAAATGGGGTGTGACTTTTGAAACCAATATTTTTCTGTCAGTTTTTAGACTTATTTCATAGTTACCACTGTTTTTCGTTAGTGTTTGTTTTGGTGTATATGTAGGTTGTATAAAAATATTTGCATATTCAATGACAAATCTTTTTTTAAAGTATGGATTTTCTGTAGCTACAATAAAATTTGGATTTTGTTTTTCAATGTTCAAGCCCTGTAATGTGTGTACTACACATTTTACTAAGCATCATTTCATAAGTTCCTGGTCTTAGTTTGTTTTAATTGAGTTTGTTAATGTAGGGCAGTGAAACTTAGGAATAGTAGGGTTAAAATTTTCATGGCTTTTTTTTTTTTTTTCGCTGCTTTCTTTGGGCTATAACATTCTTTGACATTATTTGACACTTGCTTCTGGTGAAAAAGTTTATATACCTGCTTCCTGTATAAACTTTATGATACAAACCAAGGTTTTGTTTTCTTAACTTACTGCACTTTGAGTTTTGGTATAACAACTTAAATTTAAAACCTCAGCATTTGGACATTTGCCCAATAGTAAGTTAGTCACATTAAAAAAATTGATGTATATTTGAGAAAAATATGTATAAAACCTTTTGTGTTTGTACTAGCATTGCCTGAGTTCATTTTATATGTTCTTTGCTGCCATGTGTCAGAAAATGACACCTTCATTCAGAAAGCTATACTATACATGAGTTAACTTGAAGTAAAAAGTGGAAAGAGCAGCCATCTTTTCTAAACAGAGTATACAGTTGTCATAGATGAGTAGAATTGAAAAAAGGAGTTATAAACCAAATATTCTTTGATAGATAAGTCAAGGTGCATTAGCGCTACTGTTTAAGGGACATTTTTAGGGGCAGTGTTGAGTATATTGCTCTCTTCACTTTCAGGAACATAAAAAAGTGGATGATTGGCACTGTTGCTCATTTGCTGACATACTTAATATACATTATGCACACTTGAAGATTTATTTGTATCTAGTAAGTATTCTAGTCCGAGGTCTAGTTATTCTTATTGAGAATTATTTTCATCTCTGTCCAATATTAAACTATTACTGCTCCCCTTTTAAATGAATTTCTGTGAAAGGTGTCATGTTAAAATTATTTCTTAAGGAGTAGCTATTAACTCTTATTTCCCTTGCTTTCTCAATTACTTTAAAAGGCTGCTTTCTTGGCAACTATTCCAAATAAAGTTTTCTGGTTTGTTTCTACATGTACCATCAAGCATTTGTTTCCAGCCCTTTAACCCTGATACCTGAAATGGGAATATAGATAACTTTAAAACGTGATTGTGATAGAAACGATTATATGCATCTCATCTTCAAATTCAAGTCCACTAACCAAAACATGTGAAGACAAAACTGAATGTGCGAGTACACTGTATTTTAATCATTAAATTCGTTTAAACTTTAATATCTTGAATGCCAAAGTCTTAATATATAAATGATTGTATACTGTGTTAGGAAATGTGCTTAATAAGTTCATGGCTAACTTATTACTTTCCTGAATAAAGATTACAGAGAAACTTAAAAAACAGCTCTTTTAAAATGTCCTAGTCTGGGGGCTGGAAACATGGCTTAGCAGTTAAGGCCCTTGCCTGCGAAGCCTAAGGACCCAGGTTCAATTCTCCAGGAGACCCACATAAGCCAGATGCACAAGGTGGCACATGAATCTGGAGTTCATTTGAAGTCCTGGCATGCCCATTCTCTATCTCTTTCTCTCTCAGCAAATAAATAAATAAAAATAAAATAATTAAAAAATTTTTCCTAGTCTGTCATGTTTTATGCATAATGAACTAGCTTGGACTGGTGAAGAAATAAGAGATTTAAATGTAACCAAGCTATGATTTCATACACATTTTGTTCAGATTTTCAAAATCAGAATCATTTCTTTTTTAATTATTTATTTATTCATTTATTTACTTATTGAGGTAGGGTTTCACTCTAGCCCAGGCTGACCTGGAATTCACTATGTAGTCTCAGGGTGGCCTCAAACTCAGCGATCCTCCTACCTCTGCCTCGCAAGTGCTGGGATTAAAGGTGTGCGCCACAACGCCCAGCTTTTTTTTTTTATTTTTTTAAGTATTTTTATTTATTAGTGTGTGTGTGTGAGAGAGAGAATGGGTGTGCCAGGGCTGCTAGCTGCTGCAAATGAACTCCAGATACATGGACCACCTTGTACAACTGGCTTATGTGGGTCCTGGGGAATTGAACCTGAATCCCTTGAATTTACAGGCAAGAGCCTTAACTGCTAAACCATTTCTCCAGCCCCCCCCCCCCTTTTATTTCCTGAAGCAGGGTCTCTCACTTTAATCCTGGCTGACCTGAAACTTACTCTGTAGCCCAGTCTGGCCTTGAACTCAGCAATCCTCCTACCTCAGCCTCCCAAGTGCTGGGATTAATGGAGTTGCACTGCCATCCCTGGCTAGAATCATAATTTCTATGTGCTTTACAAAAAAGAGCTTAAATGACAACAAACTTAGGAGGAGAGTATCAGTTATTTATATTTCTGAAAATAGAATATTTCTGTGGGAACGTTTGTTTAGAATAGCATTACCGATCAGCATCTCTTTGAGCCACATTTTTCCTTCTGTAACATTGTTATGGTACCATGACACAGTGGCTATTCTCTTAGAGTTTGAAGGAATACTAGTGTTGTTGGATTCTTTTGTTTGTTTTTAAAGAGGATTTAGTAATACTGCCATTTAGATGGATGTGGTGGCTCACACATGTATTCCCAGCACTTGAGTAGGGGAGGCTGTAGAGATGGTTTACTGGTAAAGGTGCTTGCTTGCAAAGCCTGATGGCCCAAGTTTGAGTTTCCTGTAACCACACACATAAAGCCAGATGCAGGAAATGGCACATACACCTGGAGTTCGTTTGCAGTGGCAAGAGGCCCTGGCAAGCTCATATTCTCCTGTGCTCCCCCCACATGTCTCTCAAATAAATATATTTTTTTAAGAAATTATGATTCTAGGGCTGGAGAGATGGCTCAGCAGATAAAGGCACTTGCTTGCAAACCCTGCCAATCCAGGTTGAAAGCCACAGTACACACATAAAGCCAGATGCATAAAGTGGGCCTGTGTCTAGAGTTTGTTTGCAATGGCAAGAGGCTCTTGTGTGCCCATTATGTCTCCCTCCTATCTCTATTGGCAAATAAAAATTATTTTTAAAAAGAAAAGAAAGGACTTCCAGTTAAGATGGCGGCGTACGTACCACGCCAAAGCAGCCTGGGGGGAGGGGGGGGAGGAAGCCGAAAAAAACCACAGCAAAATACACACTTTTACTAAAAACTGAGGTGAATAGCAAATTGAAATGGCAGCAGATAAGTAGGAGAGATCCAGAGCATCTAGAGCCCACACAGGCCGGCAGAAGCAGCTCCGGCAGGTCTAGCCGCCAGGCTCAGCTTGAGCCGCAGGAAAAGCCAGGTGAGGGCATTTTCCATTCACACCAGAGCTGTCCGCAAACTCAAGAAACATGAAGGAAGAATGGCAGTGAACAACGGAGGAGCAGATCACAAGGTAGAAGAACACGTGGAACAGCGGGCGAACTAGGGCAGCATTGGCAGCCTCCCCTCCCCCACCGCCAGTGCCCGGTTCCAGTGAACAGAGCAGCAGTCCAGGGACCCGGCCACACCAACTTGAACCCACAGCGGGACCCAAGCAGGAGCAGAGGTAACTGGGATTACACCAGGGAAGGGTCTCACCTGGTCACAAGCTAACTTGGAACCCTCAACAGATCAGAACTCTTAACCTCCTTGGTGTCAGGATTAAGGCTGTGGGTGGGGCACCACACACCCTAAGGGACAGCTAGAGGATCTGGTTGTCATAATACCTACTCTTGGATAAATATTCTGAGCTGTTTTTTTTTTTTTTTTTTATTAGTCAGTTCTGTATTCAGCATATACAGTCAGTTTGGTACCATTATTAGGCTCATCCGTGACCTACCCCCTCCCCTTGGCCCCTCCTTGTTGAGGTATTACGGGTCATGCATTGTGGAGTTAGCCCACAGTTATGGGTAAGATAAATGTCTCTGCATATCATGACCCAGCATGTGACTCTGACATTCTTTCCGCCCCCTCTTCCGCAAAATTTCCCTGAGCCATGTTGGGTTCATTTTTGGTCTGCTTCAGTGATGAGGTGTTGAGGGCCTCTGAGGCTCTGGCTCTCTGATTTGGTAGGAGTTGATTTTTCTCTATGCTGATCTCCTTCCCCCTTGTGCTGGTGTCTGGTTCATCAGGAAAAACAGCCCCCTTGCTTGTTTCTCGAAGTTTTCTTAGTTTCAGCCAGAGCCCTTTTGAGGTATGATGGGGTGGCTCTCTCCTTAGGGTCTACATCTACCTGAAAAAGAGAAGCAGATTCTCCAACGGAGAGTAAGTTAGCACCAGGACAAATGAGATAACCCTTACTTTTTTTTTTTTTTATAGAGAATTTAATAGGTGTAGGCCCTCTTGTAGCCCACAATTGATAGTAGGTTGATACTGGAGAGTGGGCTTATGTTTGGATATGGTTCTGACTTGTTTCCCAGCTCCAGCTATGGGTCCCATACCAGTGAGGGGATCAGTTAGCCAAATTGAGAGCAGTTGGTTCCCCACCATGGCTGTGTGCCACCACTGCACTTGTGTGGGCATCACAATAAGTTATTTGCTGCTAAGTAGGTTAGACCATGCGTTGCTTCGATAGATATTGGTCAATTTCCCCCAGTCGCCCATGTAGCACCTTCTGGCACTAGATGTGCTGACTGTCTGGGGACTGACTCTCATCCAACTTGCAGCCATGCCATTCTAATTTGCATGTCAATCACATAAGGTATCTTCAGCAGTAGGGTCTTACCACTAACCTTTGGTGGGTCATCAAGAACTCTGACAGAAATCTGTCTGTCTTTTAGGAAACCTTGTAGGTCTCTCTGATCAAAAGCTCATTGTGGATGATAGCCCCATGCTGGTTCTGGGAGTTACAGGTCAGTGCCCACTAAGAAAATGAGGAAAAAGATAACTAATATACAAGAGTTAGAGATAAGAGAGAGAGAGACAGGGAGAGGGGAAGTGAGGGAGGGAAGATGTAGGAGACTAAGGTTAGTCTTAATCTTACCCTCTCCAGTGTCTTGTGGTTCAGGTGTTCCCTGTAAGGGCCTGGTGAAGGATCAGCCATTTGGTCTATCTTTTAGTAAGTAGAAGATTATGGTACCATTGCCGTTTGGGTCTAGATTTGTGTTTCCCACCCCTTTGATGCCCTCCCCTCCCTCCCCTTCCATCCTAGTGTCTAATCTAGGAGATGCTTGCTGGGTATGTAAGGTATCTTCGGTAGATTCAGGTTAGGTGCTGTAGATGAGTGAGACTATGTGGCGATTTTTTTTCTGTGATTGGGTAAGTTCACTGAGAATGATCTGTTCCAGGTTCAACCATTTTTCCTCAAATTTCATTGTGTCATTTTTTCTTACTGCTGTATAGAATTCCATTGTGTAGATATACCACATCTTAGTTATCCATTCTTCTAGTGATGGACATCTGGGTTGATTCCAGCTCTTAGCTATTACAAATTGAGCCGCTATAAACATGGTTGAGCAAATCTCTTTAGTCTGTGGTTTGAAGGTTTTAGGGTAGATGCCCAGTAAGGGAATAACTGGGTCTGTTGGTATCTCTATACTCAGCTTTTTCAGAAGTCTCCATATTGCTTTCCAAAGTGGTTGTACCATCCTACATTCCCACCAACAGTGGATGAGTGTTCCTACTTCTCCACATCCTCGCCAGCATTTCTTTTTATTTGATTTTTTGATGCTTGCTATCCTTATTGGGGTAAGGTGGAATCTCATAGTTGTTTTAATTTGCATTTCTCTGATGATTAGGGATGATGAACATTTTCTTAAGTGTATGTTTGCCATTTCTATTTCTTCCTGAGCTGTTTTTTCATTGAGAGTGTACATTGTTTAATTGAATTTCAGAATCTATCTGTATTTGGCTCCACTCAGCCTACTTGAATACTCTCATAGCAGGCAAACCCAATACCTAGGTTCACTTTTGTAGATACTCTGAGAGTCTTGAGAGGCACACCTAATGCCTTAAGCTCCTACCCTGAAGTTATATAACATCAGATTGACTGATACATCTAATGCTATGCTAACTAGAAAATCCAATCATTAACTAATCCACGATGCAAAAATATATACACTATAACAAGAAACACCAAAAATCAAGACAATATAAATCCACCAAAAAGTATCAGAAATTACCTCCAGTGACAACGAGTTACAGGAAATGCCTGAGAAAGATTTCAAAAGAATGATTATAAATATGTTTAAAGAAGTCAAAGAAGAAATCAAAGGAATGAAAGGAAATCGAAGGAATCAAAGAAAACACAGGACACCAATTTAATGAAATAAGGAGGTCAATACTAGACATAAATAAGGAAATAGAAATAATAAAGAAAAACCAGTCAGAATTACTAGCAATGAAGAACACAGTTAATGAAATAAAATCTCTGTAGAAAATCTCACCAGTAGAATGGATGAAGGAGAGGACAGAATATCTAAGCAAGAAGACCAGGTGGCAGATCTAATACAGTCCAACAAAGAGAAAGACAAACTAATAGAAAAGTATGAAGGGAATTTCAAGATACTCGGGACACTACGAAAAGATCAAACAAGAATTCAGAGCATAGTAGAAGGAGAAGAATTTCACTCCAAATGCATAGTAGGCATCTTCAACAAAATCATAGAAGAAAACTTGCCCCAAATTGGGAAAGAGATGCCAGTGCAGATACAGGAATCCTTTAGAACACTAGCCAGACAAAACCTGGAAAGAAACTCTCCTCGCCATATTATAATCAAACTACCAAACATATAAACCAAAGAAAAAATATTGAAAGCAGTCAGAAAGAAAAACCAAGTTACCTACAAAGGCAAGACTATCAGGATTACAGCAGGTTACTCAACACAAACTTTAAAAGCCAGAAGGGCGTGGAGTGATGTATTCCAAGTCCTGAAAGATAACAACTGTCAACCAAAGTTACTTTATCCTGCAAAACTATCCATTCAAATAGACGGAGAAATAAGGACATTCCACGATAAAAACAAGCTAAAGGAGTATTTGAAGACAAAACCAGCTCTACAGAAAATACTTGAAAGAATCCTCCATGCTGAAGAAAAAGAAAAGCCCACATATAAGGAACCGGGAAAAAACAAACAATAATCAAAGACTAACTAATACAAGACAGCAAAGGTAAAACCGGAAGAACTACAAAAAAATGGCAGAAATGAATACAAACCTTTCAATATTATCTCTTAATATCAACGGCCTCAATATTCCAACCAAAAGGCATAGGTTGGCAGACTGGGTTAAAAAGCAGGATCCTTCAATTTGTTGTCTCCAAGAAACCCACCTTTCTACAAAGGATGGACACTATCTTAGGGTGAAAGGTTGGAAAACGGTGTTTCAAGCAAATGGACCTAGAAAACAAGCAGGGGTTGCTATCCTAATATCTGACAAGGTAGACTTCAGTCCAACATTAGTTAAGAAAGATAAGGAAGGTCACTTTATATTGATCAAAGGCACCCCTCCAACAGGAGGACATTACAATCCTAAACATACATGCACCTAACATGGGGGCCCCCAAATTCATCAAACAAACACTATTAGAACTACGGTCACAGATAACACCAAACACAGTGGTAGTGGGTGACTTCAACACCCCACTCTCATCAATTGACAGGTCATCCCGGGAAAAAAATAAACAGGCATCTGGACTAGGTCATAGAAGGAATGGACCTAACAGATATACAAAGGACATTTCATCCAAATGTTACAAAATATGCATTCTTTTCAGCAGCACATGGAACATTCTCTAAAATAGACCATATATTAGGACACAAAGCAAATCTTAACAAATTCAGGAAAATTGAAATAATTCCTTGCATTCTATCTGACCACAATGGAATCAAACTACAAATCAATAGCAAGAAAGACTATAGAGCATACACAAAATCATGGAAACTAAACAACACACTACTAAATGATGAATGGGTCAATGAAGAAATCAAGAAGGAAATCAAAAAATTTATAGAGTCCAATGATAATGAGAACGCAACATAACAAAATCTCTGGGACACAATGAAGGCAGTTCTAAGAGGTAAATTTATAGCTTTAAGTGCCTATATTATGAAATTAGAAAGGTCGCAATAAACGACCTAATACTTCACCTTAAAGCCTTGGAAAAAGAAGAACAAGGCAAACCAAAAATCAGTAGACGGGAAGAAATAATAAAGTTTAGGGCAGAAATTAATGAAATAGAACCCCCCAAAAAATCCAAAGAATCAGTGAAACAAAGAGTTGGTTCTTTGAAAGGATAAACAAGATTAATAAACCCTTAGCAAATCTGACCAAAAGAAAGAAGAGACACAAATTAATAAAATTAGAGATGCAAAAGGTAACATCACAACAGATGCCAGAGAAATTTTAAAAATCATAGGGACATACTATAAAAGCATATACTCCACAAAGTATGAAAATCTGAAAGAAATCGATGATTTCCTTGATTTATATGACCTACCTAAATTAAATCAAGATGAGATTAATCACTTAAATAGACTTATAACAAGCATGGAGATCCAAGCAGTTATCAAAAATCTCTGAACTGAAAAAAGTCCAGGCCCAGATGGATTCACTGTTGAATTTTACCAGACCTTCAGGGAAGAACTAACACCATTGCTTCTTAAGCTTTTCCATACAATAGAAAAAGAAGGAATCCTACGAAACTCCTTCTATGAAGCCAGCATCACCCTGATACCAAAACCAGGCAAAGATAGAACAAAAAAAAGAAAATTACAGACCAATCTCCCTCTTGAACATAGATGAAAAATTCTCAACAAAATATTGGCAAATAGAATACAAGAATATATCAGAAAGAACATTCACCCTGACCAAGTAGGCTTTCAACATATGCAAATCGATAAATGTAATATGTTATATAAATGGACTGATGGACAAAAACCACATAATCATCTCATTAGATGCAGAAAAAGCGTTTGACAAAATCCAACATCCGTTCATGATAAAAGTCCTGCAGAGACTGGGAGTAGAAGGAACATATCTCTATATAATAAAGGCTATTTATGACAAGCCTACAGCCAACATATTACTAAGTTGGGAAAAACTGGAAGCTTTTCCACTAAAATCAGGAACAAGTAAAGGGTGTCCACTGTCCCCACTCTTTTTTTTTTTTTTTTTTTTTTTTTTTTTTTTTGTCAGTGAGTGAACCAGTCTTTAATTTGCTGACTTGGAAGTCTTGCTTTGTGTGGTGGGCATGGGCCACAGCTATGCGCAAGGAACCGTTGTACAGTATTTACAGCAAGATGCCAGCCACAGCATCAGTGCGGAGAGGCAGAGCAGGGGAAGAACCGGGTAACCAACAGAGCCCTGAAAGCAAAGTGCAGGGAGAAATAGGACAGCGTGGAGCACAGAGAAGGGTGCCGGCTAAGTCATGAGGGAAGTGATGAGGTAGCTGTGACGGAAAGAAAAGGAACATCAAGCAGCCCTGATGCGGAGACAGGAGGCAGAGTGTACCGTGGTATGACGTCAAGTCTGGAAAGTTATAACACAGAGTTTGAAGGGGAAAAAAAGACAGCTCAAGCATCTTGGTGAGACAAAAGAAAGACAATTACAAGTTCACAGCTCTGAACTGGTACTTCTCCTGACAGACTGTAAATCAGCTTAGATTCCTGGAGAGGGGACTAAGAAGGAAGAAAGGAAAGACGCAGAATCGGACTCTTAAAGACAATCAAGACGCAGAGTGAAGAGAAACTCAGCAATGAAAGGGAAAGAACAGAAGGTCAGGCGCATTGGAGTCATATGGTGACAGCGATCGTTCCCGACCTCCTCTTCAAGATCTGCCCCTTACCCTGACATCTCTGGAGTGTTGGTTAATCAAGAAGTAGAATGGGGTTGGCACATGGGAGATGGTCCAAGATGCCATCTCATCAACTTGGGTCCCATCTCATCCTGTGCCACAATGTCAGGGCTTGAGTCGCAGCCAGGGACAGATGAGGGTGAGAATAGAAAGGATGGAGGATATGAGGCCACAAAGCCCCACAATCGCGGGCCCCCAGGACCCCTAGTGTCAATGCCTCCTAGGACTCCCACTCCGGAGCCCTTCAGTCGCCTGCTATAAGATGACGTTTCTTTTCCATCAGTAAGCGAATCTCATAAGCATCACTGCTCAGATTCATGATGAGGGAAAACAGGTAGTACCGGAAAGAACGCTGTGCCCACTTCTCCTGATCCACACGAGGAGCTAGTCCAGATTTTCCAGCCCAGAGGACATTGTCACAGGCGAAGTACAAGGCTCAGTTGAGGTGACTAACCGTGATGCAGAATCGCAGGACAACATCTGATAGGTGCACAGCTCTCTTGGCTGACTCAAGGGCATCTGCCCAGGTACCCAGGCAGAGCAACTTTCTTCCAAGGCTCAAGTGACCCTCCAACTGTTGAATCTGTTTCTGTAACTCAGGACTGGCCCCGCGTTTCTGCAAAGCATGGCCAAGAAGGGAGCAAGCATACTGGGCGGCCCTACACAGCCGCTCGCTAGCCTGGCTCTGGGCGCTGTAGCGGACCCAGGCGTCCCTGACAGAGGCGCTAGCGCCCCCCTGTCCCCACTTTTATTTAATATAGTACTGGAAGGCTTAGCTATAGCAATAAGGCAAGAGATGCACATAAAAGGGATACAAATTGGAAAGGAAGAAGTCAAGTTATCATTATGTCCAGATGATTCTATATATAAAGGACCCTAAAGACTCTACCAGCAAACTGTTAGAGCTGATAAACACCTATAGCCATGTAACAGGATACAAAATAAATACACAGAAATCAGTAGCCTTCATATATGCTAACAACAAACACACAGAGGATGAAATCACAGAATCACTCCCATTCACAATTGCATCAAAGAAAATAAAGTACCTTGGAATAAACCTAACCAAGGAAGTAAAGAATCCCTACAATGAAAACTATAAAACACTCAAGCGAGAAATTGCAGAAGACACTAGGAAATGGAAAAACATCCCTTGTTCCTGTTTTGGAAGAGTCAGTATTGTGAAAATGGCAATCTTACCAAAAGCAATCTACACATTTAATGCAATCTCCATCAAAATTCCAAAGGCATTCTTCACGGAAATAGAAAAAACAATCCAAAAATTCATTTGGAATCACAAAAACTTCGAATATCTAAAATAATACTGAGCAACAAAAATAAGGCTGGTGGTATCACCATACCTGATTTTAACCTATACTACAGAGCCATAGTAACAAAAACAGCGTGGTACTGGCACAAAAGCAGACTTGTAGATCAATGGAACAGAATAGAGGGCCCAGATATAAGTCCAGGTAGCTATAGCCACCTGATATTTGATAAAAATGCCAAAAATACTCACTGGAGAAAAGACATCCTCTTCAGCAAATGGTGCTGGGAAAACTGGATATGTATCTGTAGAAGGATGAAAATAGATTCTTCTCTCTCTCCATGCACAAGAATTAAGTCCAAATGGACTAAAGACCTTAACATCAGACCCAAAACTCTGAAACTGCTAGAGGAAAAAGTGGGGAAAACCTTCAACATATTGGTCTTGGCAAAGACTTTCTGAATACAACCCCAATTGCTCAGGCAATAAAACCACAGATTAGCCACTGGGACCTCATGAAATTACAAAAATTTTGTACTTCAAAGGACACTGTGAATAAAGCAAAGAGGCAACCTACAGAATGGGAAAAAATCTTTGCCAGCTATATATCTGATAGAGGATTAATATCTAGGATATACAAAGAACTCAAAAAGCTAAATAATAAGAAATCAAACAAGCCAATTAAAAAATGGGTATAGAGCTAAATAGAGAGTTCTCAAAAGAAGAAATACGGATGGCACATAAGCATTTTAAAAAAAGTTCTACATCCCTAGTTATCAGGGAAATGCAGATTAAAACTACATTGAGATTCCATCTCATTCTTGTCAGATTGGCTACCATCATGAAAACAAATGATCATAAATGCTGGCGAGGATGTGGAAAAAGAGGAACCTTTCTTCACTGTTGGTGGGAATGCAATCTGGTCCAGCCATTGTGGAAGTCAGTGTGGAGGTTCCTAAGACAGCAAAAAATTGATCTACCATATGACCCAGTTATAGCACTCCTAGGCATATATCCTAAGGACTCATACCATTTCCTTAGAAGTACATGCTCAACCATGTTTATTGCCACTCAATTCACAACAGCTGGGAAATGGAACCAGCCTAGATGTCCCTCAACTGATGAGTGGATAATGAAGACGTGGCACATTTATACAATAGGGTTCTACTCAGCGGTAAAGAAAAATGAAGTTATGAAATATACAGGAAAATGGATGGATCTGGAAAGGATTATCCTAAGTGAGGTAACCCAAGCCCAGAAAGCCAAGCGCCACATGTTTTGCCTCATATGTGGATCCTAGCTACAGATGATTGGACTTCTGTGCGAGAAGGAAAAAACTCAGTAGCAGAGGCCAGTGAGTTAAAAAGGAAATATAAAGGGAAGAGAAAGGAAGGGAGGAGGGTACTTAATAGGTTGATATTGTATATATGTAAGTAGAAGAATAGATTATCGGGGGTGAAAAGGCCCAAAGTGAGGTCAGGGGAAGAGACTGAGTAAAGGAAAGGTGGAGGGAGGGCTAATCAAAATTTAAGAGGATGCAAATAAATCATATGGAATCCTCTGGTTTTGGACAATGGAACACTCAGGAGCCATAGATCGTTGTCAGAAAATTTTCAGTGCCAGGGATGGGATACCTCCAGTGAGTTGTTGGCCAGGGAGGTCCCTGATGCCCCCAAAACATTATAGGCCATTGCCGAGGCCTTTGGTTTCCCACCAGGAATAGATGGTAAGACCCTATTGCTGAAGGCCACTGAGAAATCCTGCTGGAACTCAGCTGGTAACCTCCTCCATGTAGACCAGCTGAGAGAAAGCTGGAAGAAGCCATTCTACATTTAGTTCAATGGGAGAGAGATATCACCAGTGAAGATACTCAACAGTGGACACTGCAAGCCTTATAATTGGCCAGCCAGGCCAAATGAGCCAATGGGTGCAATAGTGGCACATCTGTCATGGTGGAAACCAACTGCCCTCCAATTGGACTGGAGGCCCGCTCCATGGGGGGGAATACATCCCTGATACTGAAAACTTAAAACAGGGGTTGTCATGAGCCCTAAGGGTCTAACATCTGCTGATGTCTGGAAAAATGTATATACTATGCTTATCAAACTGCCCAGTAAGCACTTTTCTTAATATTTATACCCTTATATTAACGCTACTCTCACTTTGGGTAGAGAATCTTCTCTTTTCAGATGGCTGTGACCTTGGGACAACTCAGAATGTATCATAGTGCTGGAAAGAAGGGACTGGAGTACTGAGTAACATCTTGATCACACCTTCCAAGGCTCATGGTGTAATGCGGAAGAGGTGACGGAAAGAATGTAAGAGCCAAAGGAAGGGTAGGAGGACTCCTTAAAACATCCTCCCTCCAGACATAAAATGGCCTGGATATCCATGACCTCATAGTGCCTGACACTACCTACACAAGACCATCATAAGAGGAGGAAAAGATCATGACATCAAAATGAAAGAGAGACTGATTGAGATGGGGAGGGGATATGATGGAGAATGGAATTTCAAAGGGGATAGTGGGGGGAGGGAGGGTAGCACCATGGGATATTTTTTATAATCATGGAAAATGTTGATAAAAATTGAGAAGAAAAACAAAAACTATGGGTTTTTTTTTAAAAAAAAAAAGAATGAAAAGAAAATTATGAATGTAAAGCCAGGTGTCGTGGTGCACTCCTTTAATCCTAGTGCTCAAAAAGCAGAGGTAGGAGGATCACTGTGAGTTTGAGGACAGCCTGGGGCTACAGATTGAGTTCAGGTCAGCCTAGAGTAGACTGAAATCTTACTTCACAAACACAAAATTATGATTCTAAATACTTAAAAGGTACAGTCTGCCAAAAGTTAAAACCCTGTATGTTAAATTTTTGTCATACACTTTAAAATTCTTGCTCCACAAATTTTTTGTTAGCATATAAAGAAATGGGCTTCCTGATGACATTTTCATATGTACATGTCATTACACTTTGTTCTTAGTAACCCTCTGTGCTTTGCTCTTTTTTTCTTCTTGATAGAGAATATTTATTATTTTTTCCCATGAAACACAAAGTTTAGGTCAGTAAGAAATAATTTTAAAGAAGTGTTTTGATTTCATTCTGAGAATCTATTTCATATAGAAAGTATCCAAAACTAATTAAATAATTAGTCACCTATACTAACTTAAAAAAAGAAATTCTACCATTAGCTTGAGGAAAAAAAGGTTTTTCAAGGTAGGATTTCACTCCAGGCTGACCTGGAATTCACTATGTAGTCTCAGGGTGGCTTGAAAGTCACAACGATCCTCCTACTTCTGCCTCCCAAGTGCTGGGATTGAAGGCATGTGCCACTGTGCCTGGCTAAAATTTAATCTTTAAATAATATATTTGGTAACATGAAAGAGGCTTGGTCTTTTAGTTTTAGGTGCAGATCTTCAAGAAAAAGACATTTTGTAGACATGTTGGGGGGGGGTGTCAGCTTTTATAAAGGTCATTATGGGACTGAGGAGATAGCTCAGCACTTAAAGGTGCTTGCTTGCAAAGTCTACTGGCCTGGGTTCAATTCCATAGTGCCCATGTAAAGCCAGATGCACAATGTGTTGCATGCACCTGGAGTTCATTTGTAGAGCCAAGAGCCACTGGCATGCCCATCCCCCACACAATAAAAAATATTTTTTAAAATGGAATTAGGAGCTGGGCGTGGTGTCGCACACCTTTAATCCCAGCACTCGGGAGGCAGAGGTAGGAGGATCACCATGAGTTTGAGGCCACCCTGAGACGACATAGTGAATTCCAGGTCAGCCTGAGCTGGAGTGAGACCCTACCTCGGGGGAAAAAAAAAAGTGGAATCAGGAATATTTAAAGCATATGTGTAACTCATAAGTTACTCAAAACAAATACATACTACCAAGGTCAAGAATTCAAGTATACTAGCACTTTCAAGGCTGAGGCAGGATTACAAATTCAAGGCTAGATGGGGCTACACAGGAAGACTGCCAAAAAGAAAAAAAAAAAAAAAGAATAGTTTTAAGAGTCTTGTGGCTCTTCTGTTTTTAGTCTTCTCTCCTAAAAGGAATGAATCTCTTAAAATGGTAACACTTTACTTTTGACTGCTTCCTACAGGTGGCATTGTAGTCTTCTGTGTGTGGCTATTTTGCTCCAAAGTAGCCATGTTTGTAAGGGTCCTCTAAGGAGCTGCATGTAATTGTAGTTGATTTGTTTTCATATCTGTATGAGAAATTCCAGTGCTGGACTATAACAGTGATGTATTTATCCATTTGGTGGCTGATGGACACATTTGGGGTGGCTTCCTGGATTTTAGTAGTAGTCTGATGTATAGATAGATCCCTGTGTTTTGACTGACTTGTGTGTACATATTGCATTGTACATCAAGCATATGTCTAGGAGTGGAGTGGCTATGATTCCTTCCTTCCTTCCTTCCTTCCTTCCTTCCTTCCTTCCTTCCTTCCTTCCTTCCTTCCTTCCTTCCTTCCCTCCCTCCCTTCCTCCCTCCTTCCTTCCTTTCCTCCCTCTTTCCCTGCCTCCCTCCCCCCCTTTTTTTTTTTGCCATATCTGACTAGATGAAACATTTTCATGTTTATTGGTTGTTAGGGTATCTTCTTTCGTGAAGTGCTTTCTCGATTTTTCTGCCTGTGATTGGGTTGTTCGATATTTTATTCTTAAAGGATTATTTTTTTGTTCATTTTTAAAAGTTAATTTATTTGAGAGCCACAGACAAAGAGGCAGATAGAGAGAGAGAGAATGGGCATGCCAGGGCCTCCAGCCACTGTAAACGAACTGCAGATGGGTGCACCCCCTTGTGCATCTGGCTAACATGGGTCCTGGGGAATTGAGCTTGCACCGGGGTCCTTAGGCTTCACAGGCAAGCGCTTAACTGCTAAGCCATCTCTCCAGCCCTCGATATTTTATTCTTACTGATTATGGGAATAGTCATACTTTCTGGGTCCAGTGCGATCTTTTTGTGAGTTGCTTTCTGTCTATCCCACTTGCTTCTTCACTACAAATGGTGTTTTGGAGAAATTCTTGGTCTTTCATAGTTAGTACATTCTTAATATTATGACAATTGCCAGCATCCAAGTGCATGAAGGTATTCTCTGGCAGGGCATAGTGGTACTATGTCATCCCAACACTCAGGAAATAGACAGAAGGAAAGATCATGAGGTCAGTCTTGGTGGCACAGTGAGAACCTGTTTCCCAACAGAAAGAGAGAGAGGGATATATATATATATATATATATATATATATATATATATATATAATATTTTTGAGGTAGAGTTTCATTCTAGCCGAGGCTGATGTGGAATTCACTCTATAGTCTCAGAGGGCCTTGAACTCACAGCAGTCCTCCTACCTCTGCTTCCTAAGTGCTGGGACTAAAGGTGTGCACCACCATGCCTGGCTCTCTTTGTCTGTCTGTCACCTATCTGTCTTATCTATCTATCTGTCGTCTTTCTGTCTATCTAGTCCATGCTTTCTAGAAGCTCTGCCATTCACACTAATGTTCACAATGTACCTGGTAGTAACTCACTAATATTACCTTATTTCTTTGATTTTTTTTCAGATTTAATTTGCTATTATTTTTGTAATAAACTCAATGAAAGTTTTATGTTTCTAAGAATAGGTTTATTTTCAGCAAATTTTGATAATGTGCCATTTTTATTTTCACTAAGTCCAGAGTATTTTCAAATTTCCTTATAGTTCCATCTTTAATTCATGACCTCTTTAGGAATATATTTTAATAGGATGCCTTAAAATTATATTTGTGATTATATATTACAAAAATGAAGTCCACAGCAGAGACTAACAAATTAATTAATGGATCAAATCCAGCAGCCTGCTATTTTTGTATGGCCTGTGCTATACTTTATATTTTACATATTTTTATTTTATATTTTTATTTATTTGAGAGAGGGAGAGAGAGAGAATATGAGCATGCCAGGACCTCTAGCCACTGCAAACAAACTCCAGACGCATGCACCACCATGTGCATATGGCTTATGTGGATACTGGGGCAATCAAACCTGGGTCTTTAGGCTTCTCAGGCAAGTGCCTTAACCACTAGGCCATATCTCCAGCCCATGTGCTATAGTTTAGATATATGATGTCCCCCAAAAGGTTCATGGAGTAAAGGCATGGTCTCCAGGGTGGAGCAATAGGTAGCTAGTGGAACTTTTTAAAGGGTGAGGTTTAGAGGATGGTTTTATTAGGTCACTGGAGGTATGTTCTGAGGGGTATGGTGGTATGCTGCCCTGTCTTCTTTGCTTCTTGGCCCCCAGGAGGTTGTTAGCTTTGCTTCCCCATGTACTACTACAGTTACAGACTATTGTACCACAGGTCCAGAAGCAATGGAGCCAGTTGACCTTTGACTTCCAAAATTGTGAGCCAAAATACATCTTTTCAATTTCAAATTTATTATCTCAGAATTTTGTTACATTAATGGAAAATTGAGTAACAGCCCAGCCCATGAGCTATAAAAATGGCCTTTTCATTTTTAAGTGGTTTTCTTGTTTGTTTGTTCGTTTTTGGTTTTGGTTTTGGTTTTTCGAGGTGGGGTCTCACTCTAGTCCAGGCTGACCTGAAATTCACTATGGAGTCTCAGGGTGGCCTCGACTCAAGGCAATCCTCCTACCTCTGCCTCCCGAGTGCTGGGATTAAAGGCGTGCGCCACCACGCCCGGCTTTTTAAGTGGTTTTTAAAGATCAAGGAAAATGGAACTTTTTTACTTTTAAAATTAAATTTTTAATATTTATTTATTTATTTATTGAGTGGAATGGGGCAGAGGGAGAAAATGTGTGCACCAGGGCCTCTAGCCATTGCAAACAAACTCTAAACGTATGTGCCACCATGTGCGTCTGGCTTTTGTGGGTTCTGGGGAATTAAACCTGGGTCCTTAGGCTTCTCAGGCAAGCACCTAATGTTAAGCCATCTCTCTGGCCCTAAATTAAACTTTTAATTAATCTTAATTAAACTTTAAAATATGTAAATATTGTCAATATTAATGGAGCATTTTAATATTTTGATATTAATACCTGAAACATATCAAACATATATATCTCCAGACATT
This sequence comes from Dipus sagitta, assembly GCA_036346955.1. Taxonomy (NCBI): domain Eukaryota; kingdom Metazoa; phylum Chordata; class Mammalia; order Rodentia; family Dipodidae; genus Dipus; species Dipus sagitta. The sequence goes on from CM070770.1 coordinate 214,202,222, forward strand.
TGTCACTTCTTTATGGTGAAAACATTCAAACTTCTTTTTTCTAGCTTTTGAAAATGTACACAGTATATTGTTATCTGTAGTCATCCTATGCCAGAGAACACCAGAACTCCATTCTCCTAACTGTAGGTTGGTGAAATTGTTCTGTTCCTTCTCCCTACCTCAAAAAACCAATACACGATACACAGAGACATTGCCTCTACCCATAACTGATGTCACAATGCACAACCCATATTCCTCAACTAGAAGGGTCCCTGCATAGGAGGGAAGAGGCTAATAATGGTACCAACTTGACTGTATACACTGAGTACAAAACAAATAATAATAATAATAATAAACACAATCTTATCCACATGCTTAAAACCATGGCGGGGGGGAGGGGAACGCCTGACTAAAAGCAGCTGATGGAAGGATGGCAGGGGAAGGCATGTACAAGCAGAGGCTGAACCTTACTATCTTTCCACAGTTAGAAAACAGCAGCAAGAGTGTGAGGCAAACTGGGAGCTAATAAACCTCAAGGTGTGCCCCCAGTGGTACACCTTCTCCAGCAAGGATAACTACCCCCCCCCCCCCCGCCAAATTACTACCAGCTGGGACTAAGCATTCAAAACATGAGTTTATGGGGAACCATCACACATGGACAGTGGGAAAGCATGGTTGTAGTCCCTGCATGGAGGTCCTGTGTGACCATGGCTTGGAGCTGTGAAAATGAACCATAGGTTGCAGAGGAGAGCCCAGTAATCTGGAAATGCCAGGACAGTGGGACAGCTGCCAAGGATAGATGCTTGCTCTGGCATGGATAGACTTGCCTGGAAAGCAAACAGTCAAGTCTGGGGCCGGGGTGCAGAATTTGGAGCCCAGAGATTTTGTCAGAGATCCAAGTGCCACACCTGGAGCTGCAGGATTTGATGCTTTCCCTGCTTGTATTTTGTCTTACATTGGTGCCTTCTCTCTTTTCTATGCCCAATTCTTCCCTTTTTATTTATTTATTTATTTATTTTATTTTATTTATTTATTTTTTTTTTTGGTTTTTCGAGGTAGGGTTTCACTCTAGCCCAGGCTGACCTGGAATTCACTATGGAGTCTCAGGGTGGCCTCGAACTCACGGCGATCCTCCTACCTCTGCCTCCCGAGTGCTGGGATTAAAGGCGTGTGCCACCATGCCTGGCTCTTTTTTTTTTTCAATAAATATTTTTATTGACAACTTCTATACTTACAGAAAACAAACCATGGGATTTCCCTCCCCTCCCCCACTTTCTCCTTTATAACTCTGCTCTCTGTCATATCCCCTCACTCTCCATTAGACTCTCTTTTAATTTGATGTCATCATCTTTTTCTCCTATTATGAGGGTCTGGTGTGGGTATTGCTAAGGCACTGTGTTGGATATTGAGGCCAAATTCTGTCCAGACAGTTGTATGTAAGGAGTGGTACCCTTCCTTTGGCTCTTACATTCTTTCTGCCACTCTTCCTCAATGGACCCTGAGCCTTGGAGAGTGTGAGATGTTTCAATGCTGGATACTCCTCTGTCCCTTCTTCTCAACACTATATTGCCAGTGGTCCTCGCCATCTGAAAAGAGAAACTTCTCTAACCAGAAGTGAGAGTTGCATTAATATATGAGTGTGAACATTAAGTGTGGTGCTTTCAGGGAAATTTGGTAATATATGCATTTATCCAGACAAGAGCAGGCTATATACCCTTAAGGCTCATGACCTCTCCTGCCATAGGCTTTTGATTAGGTTTTTAGTACCAGGAACGTATTCCCTCCCATAAAGTGGGCCTTTAGTCCACTCTCTAGCAGTTGGTTTCCCCCAGAGAAGACATGCCACTATTGTACTCGTTCAGTCATTTGGCTTGTCTGGCTAAACTTGAAGTTCCCAGTGTCCACTGTTTTCACCACTGATGACTTCTGTCTCCCATAAGACTGCATAGAGTGGAGCTTTTTCCAGCTTTCGGTTGGCTGGGTTATAGTGAGAATGGTTTCTACTCAGCACCAACTTGATTTCTCAGTGACTTTGACACTCAAGCATGTGAAGTCTACAGCAATAGTGTCTTACTATTTCTTTCTCACAGGAAACCAAGGGCCTTGGCAATAGCCTGTAATGTTTTGGAGGCAACAGGGACCTCCCTGGCCAACGACTCGCTGGGAGGTGTCCCATCCCAGGCACTGAAAATTTTCTACTAAAAATCTATGGCTTCTAGATGTGCCATTATTTAAGAAAGTAGATTTTCATATATCTTATTCAGAATATCTTGAATTTTGATTGACCCTCCCCCTGCCCTTCTTTTATACAATCTCTTTCCCTGACCTCGCTTAAGCCTTTCCCCTCCCTATAATCTGTTCTACTTACATATATACAATACCATCCTCTTAAGACCTTGCCTCTCCTCCCTCCCTTATAACTTTTTTCTAGCTACTGATTTTTTCTGCTACTGATTTTTGGTTCCATATCACACATAAGTCTATACATTTGTAGCTAGGATCCACATATAAGAGAGAACATGTGACATTTGGCTTTCTGGGCCTGGGTTACCTCACTTAGTATAATCCTTTCCAGATCCATCCATTTTCCCTGCAAATTTCATTTTTCTTTACTGCTGAATAGATATGCCACATCTTTATTACTATTCATCTGTGGATGGACATCTAGGCTGGTTCCATTTCCTAGGTATTATGAATGAGCAGCAACAAACATGTTTGTGTAAGTATGTCTAAGGCAGTGAGAAGAATCATTAGGATATATGCCTAGGAGTGCTATTGCTGGATCATTTGGCAAATCTATTTTTTAGGTGTCTCAAGAACTTCCACACTGATTTCCACAATGGCTCTACCAGACTACATTCCCACCAGCTGTGCAGAAGGATTCCCCCTTTACCCCAACCTCACCAACATTTATTGTCATTTGTTTTCTTGATGGTGGCCATTCTGATGGGTGAGAGATGAAATCTCAAAGTAGTTTTAATTTGCATTTCCCTGATGGCTAAGGATGTAGAACACGTTTAGATGTTTATATGCCATCTGTATTTCTTCTGGTGAGAACTCTCTATTTGGTTCCTTAGCCCATTTTTTGATTGGGCTGTTTGTATTTCTTATTGTTCTGTTTTTTGAGTTCTCTGTATATTCTGGATATTAATCATCTGTTAGATGTGTAACTGGCAAAGATTTTCTCTCATTCTGTAGGTTGTCTTTTTGCTCTATTCACAGTGTCCTTTGCTGTACAAAAGCTTTGTAATTTCATGAGATCCCAGTAGTTGATTAGTGGTTTTATTTTTTGAGCAATTGGGGTTATATTCAGAAAGTCATTGCCTATGCTAATATGCTGAAGGGCTTCCCCTACCTTTCCATCTAGCAATTTCAGAGTTTCAGGTTTGATATTAAGGTCCTTGATCTACTTGAATTTGATTCTTGTGCGTGGAGAAAAACAAGGATCTATTTTCATCTTTCTACATGTAGATATTCAGTTTTCACAGCACCACTTGTTGAGGAGGCTGTCTTTTTTCCAATGAATATTTTTGGCATTTTTGTCAAAAATCAGATGGCTGTAGCTGTCTGGATTAACATCTGGGTCTTCTGTTCTGTTCCATTGATCTACATGTCTGTCTTTGTACCAATACCATGCTGTTTTTGTTACTGTGACTTTGTATTATAGCTTAAAATCAGGTATGGTGATACCACCAGCTTTATTTTTGTTGCTCAAAATCATTTTGGCTGTTCAAGGTTTTTTGTGCTTCCAAATGAAATTTAGAATTTTTTTTCTATTCTTATGAAGAATGCCATTGGAATTTTTTTGTTTGTTTGTTTTTTTGTTTTTTTGAGGTAGGGTCTCACACTAGTCCAGGCTGGCCTGGAATTCACTCTGTCGTCTCAGGGTGGCCTTGAACTCACGGCGATCCTCCTACCTCTGCCTCCCGAGTGCTGGGATTAAAGGCGTGCGCCACCACGCCCGGCTGCCATTGGAATTTTAACGGGGATTGCATTCAATGTGTAGATTGCTTTTGGTAAGTGACATTTTCACAATATTGATTCTTCCAATGCAAGAACATGGGATATCTTTCCATTTCCTTGTGTCTTCTGCAATTTCTCACTTGAATGTTTTAAAGTTCTCATTGTGGAGCTCCTTCACTTCCTCAGTTAAGTTTATTCCAAGGTACTTTTTTTTTAAATGCAATTGTGAAAGGGAGAGATTCCCTGATTTCATTCTCCGCACGTTTCTTGTTAGTGTATAGGAAAGCTACTGATTTCTGTGTATTTATTTTGTATCCTGCTACATTGCTAAAAGTGTTTATCAGCTCTAACAGTTCGCTGGTAGAGTTCTTAGGGTCTTTTATGTATACAATCATATCATCTGCAAGTAGTGATAATTTGATTTCTTCCTTTCGAATTTGTATCCCTTTTATGAGTGTCTCCTGCCTTATTGCTGTAGCTAAGACTTCCAGTACTATGAGTGCTTGGATCTCTGTACTTGTTATAGGTCTATTTAAATGGTTGATCTCATCTTGATTTAATTTTGGTAGGTCATATGAATCAAGGAAATCATCCATTTTTTTCAGATTTTCAAACTTAGAGGCATATATATTCTTAAAATATGTCCTTAAAGTTGTCTGAATTTCTTTGGTATCTGTTGTACTGGTACCTTTTCATCTCTAATTTTATTAATTTTTGTCTCTTCTCTTTCTCTTCTGGTCAGATTTGCTAAGGGTTTATTAATCTTGTTTATCCTTTCAAAGAACCAACTCTTTGTTTTGTTGATTCTTTGGATTGGTTTTTTTTTTTTGGGGGGGGGGTTCTATTTCATTAATTTCTGCCCTAATCTTTATGATTTCTTCTCATCTACTGCTTTTTGGTTTGCCTTGTTCTTTTTTCTCCAAGCCCTTAAGGTGGAGCATTAAATTGATTATTCGTGAACTCTCTAATTTCTTAATATAGGCACTTAGAGCAATAAATTTCCCTCTTAGGACTGCCTTTATTGTGTCCCAAAGGTTTTGGTATGTTGTATTATCATCATCAGTTGATTGTATGAATTCATGATTTCCATTTTGATTTCTTCAATGACCCATTGATCATTCAATAGTGTACTATTTAGTCTCCCTGAATTTCTGTATGCTCTGTAGCTTTTCTTCTTTTTATATATTTATTTTTTATTTTTTTATTTTCTCAATTGTTATTAATATTTTCCATGATTATAAAAAATATCCCATGGTAGTACCCTTCCCCCCACTTTCCTCTTTGAAATTCCATTCTCCATCATATCCCCTCCCATCTCAATCTTTCTACTTACATATATACAATACCAACCTAATAAATGCCCTCCTCCCTTCCTTTCTCTTCCCTTTCTATCTCCTTTTTAACTTACTAGCCTCTGCTACTGAGTTTTTTCCTTCTCGCACAGAAGCCCAATCATCTGTAGCTAGGATCCACATATGAGGGAGAACATGTGGTGCTTGGCTTTCTGGGCCTGGGTTACCTCGCTTAGTATAATCCTTTCCAGATCCATCCACTTTTCTGCAAATTTCATAACTTCATTTTTCTTTACCGCTGAGTAAAACTCCATTGTATAAATGTGCCACATCTTCATTATCCACTCATCAGTTGAGGGACATCTAGGCTGGTTCCATTTCCCACCTATTATAAATTGAGCAGCAATAAACATGGTTGAGCACGTACTTCTAAGGAAATGAGATGAGTCCTTAGGATATATGCCTAGGAGTGCTATAACTGGGTCATATGGTACATCAATTTTTTGCTGTTTTAGGAACCTCCACACTGATTTCCACAATGGCTGGACCAGATTGCATTCCCACCAACAGTGAAGAAGGGTTCCCCTTTTTCCACATCCCCGCCAACATTTATGATCATTTGTTTTCATGATGGTAGCCAATCTGACAGGAGTGAGATGGAATCTCAATGTAGTTTTAATCTGCATTTCCCTGATGACTAGTGACGTAGAACATTTTTTTAGATGCGTATGTGCCATTTGTATTTCTTCCTTTGAGAATTCTCTATTTAGCTCCATAGCCCATTTTTTGATTGGTTTGTTTGATTCCTTATTATTTAACTTCTTGAGTTCTTTGTATATCCTAGATATTAATCCTCTATCAGATATATAGCTGGCAAAGATTTTTTCCCATTCTGTAGGTTGCCTCTTTGCATTATTTACCATGTCCTTTGCAGTGCAAAATCTTTGTAATTTCATGAGGTCCCAGTGGTTAATCTGTGGTTTTATTGCCTGAGCAAATGGGGTTGTATTCAGAAAGTCTTTGCCAAGACCAATATGTTGAAGGTTTTCCCCACTTTTTCCTCTAGCAGTTTCAGAGTTTTGGGTCTGATGTTAAGGTCTTTAGTCCATTTGGACTTAATTCTTGTGCATGGAGAGAGAGAAGAATCTATTTTCATCCTTCTACAGATACATATCCAGTTTTCCCAGCACCATTTGCTGAAGAGGATGTCTTTTCTCCAGTGAGTATTTTTGGCATTTTTATCAAATATCAGGTGGCTATAGCTACCTGGACTTATATCTGGGCCCTCTATTCTGTTCCATTGATCTACAAGTCTGCTTTTGTGCCAGTACCATGCTGTTTTTGTTACTATGGCTCTGTAGTATAGGTTAAAATCAGGTATGGTGATACCACCAGCCTTATTTTTGTTGCTCAGTATTATTTTAGATATTCGAAGTTTTTGTGATTCCAAATGAATTTTTGGATTGTTTTTTCTATTTCCGTGAAGAATGCCTTTGGAATTTTGATGGGGATTGCATTAAATGTGTAGATTGCTTTTGGTAAGATTGCCATTTTCACAATACTGACTCTTCCAACCCAGGAACAAGGGATGTTTTTCCACTTCCTCATGTCTTCTGCAATTTCTCGCTTGAGTGTTTTAAAGTTCTCATTGTAGAGATTCTTTACTTCCTTGGTTAGGTTTATTCCAAGGTACTTTATTATTATTATTATTTTTGATGCAGTTGTGAATGATTCTCTGATTTCATCCTCTGTGTGTTTGTTGTTAGCATATATGAAGGCTACTGATTTCTGTGTATTTATTTTGTATCCTGCTACATGGCTGTAGGTTTTTATCAGCTCTAACAGTGTGCTGGTAGAGTCTTTAGGGTCCTTTATATATAGAATCATGTCATCTGCAAATAATGATAACTTGACTTCTTCCTTTCCAATTTGTATCCCTTTTATGCATGTCTCTTGCCTTATTGCTATGGCTGAGACATCCAGAACTATTTTAAATAAAAGTGGGGACAGTGGACACCCTTGTCTTGTTCCTGATTTTAGTGAAAAGCTTCCAGGTTTTCCCCATTTAGTAATATGTTGGCTATAGGCTTGTCATAAATAGCCTTTATTATATTGAGATATGTTCCTTCTATTCCCAGTCTCTGTAGGACTTTTATCATGAAGGGATGTTGGATTTTGTCAAACGCTTTCTCTTCGTCTAATGAGATGATCATGTGACTTTTGTCCTTCAACCCATTTATATAATGCATAATATTTATAGATTTGCGTATGTTGAACCATCCCTGCATCTCGGGGGTAAAGCCTACTTGGTCAGGGTGAATGATCTTCTGATATATTCTTGTATTCTGTTTGCCAATATTTTGTTGAGAATTTTTCATCTATGTTCAAGAGGGAGATTGGTCTGTAATTTTCTTTTGTTGTTCTATCTTTGCCTGGTTTTGGTATCAGGGTGATGCTGGCTTCATAGAAGGAGTTTGGTAGGATTCCTTCTTTTTCTATTGTATGGAAAAGCTTAAGAAGCAATGGTGTTGGTTCTTCCCTGAAGGTCTGGTAAAATTCAACAGTGAATCCATCTGGGCCTGGACTTTTTTCAGTTCAGAAAATTTTGATAACTGCTTGGATCTCCATGCTTGTTATAGGTCTATTTAAGTGATTAATCTCACCTTGATTTAATTTAGGTAGGTCATATAAATCAAGGAGATCACCCATTTCTTTCAGATTTTCATACTTTGTGGAGTATATGCTTTTATAATATGTCACTATGATTTTTTGAATTTCTCTGGCATCTTTTGTGATGTTACCTTTTTCATCTCTAATTTTATTAATTTGTGACTCTTCTCTCTTTCTTTTGGTCAGATTTGCTAAGGGTTTATCAATCTTGTTTATCCTTTCAAAGAACCAGCTCTTTGTTTCATTAATTCTTTGGATTTTTTTTTCTTTCTATTTCATTAATTTCTGCCCTAATCTTTATTATTTCTTCCCATCTACTGATTTTTGGTTTGTCTTGTTCTTCTTTTTCCAAGGCTGTAAGGTGAAGTATTAGGTCGTTTACTTGAGACCTTTCTAATTTCTTAATATAGGCACTTAAAGCTATAAATTTACCTCTTAGAACTGCCTTCATTGTGTCCCAGAGATTTTGGTATGTTGTGTTCTCATTATTGTTTGACTCTGTAAATTTTTTTATTTCCTTCTTGATTTCTTCACTGACCCATTCATCATTTAGTAGTGTGTTGTTTAATTTCCATGATTTTGTGTATGCTCTATAGCCTTTCTTACTATTGATTTGTCGTTTGATTCCATTGTGGTCAGATAGAATGCAAGGAATTATTTCAGTTTTCCTGAATTTGTTAAGATTTGCTTTGTGTCCTAATATATGGTCTATTTCAGAGAATGTTCCATGTGCTGCTGAAAAGAGTGTATATTCTGCAGCATTTGGGTGAAATGTCCTGTATATATCTGTTAGGTCCATTCCTTCTATGACCTCATTTAGTCCAGATGCCTCGCTGTTTATTTTTTTCCCGGGATGACCTGTCAATTGATGAGAGTGGGGTGTTGAAGTCACCCACTACCACTGTGTTTGGTGTTATCTGTGACCTTAGTTCTAACAGTGTTTGTTTGATGAATTTGGGGGCCCCCATGTTAGGTGCATATATGTTTAGGATTGTAATGTCCTCCTGTTGGAATGTGCCCTTAATCAATATAAAGTGACCTTCCTTATCTTTCTTGACTAACCTTGGACTGAAGTCTACCTTGTCAGACATTAGGATAGCAACCCCTGCTTGTTTTCTGGGTCCATTTGCTTCAAACATCGTTTTCCAACCTTTCAGCCTAAGATAATGTCCATCCTTTGTAGAAAGGGGAGTTTCTTGGAGACAACAAATTGTAGGATCCTGCTTTTTAACCCAGTCTGCAAGCCTATGTCTTTTGGTTGGGGCATTGAGGTCATTGATGTTAAGAGATATTATTGAAAGGTGTGTATTTATGTTTGCCTTTTTTTTTTTTTTTTTGTGGTTCCAGTTCTACCTTTGCTCTCTTTTGTTAACTAGTACTTGAGTATTGCTTGTTGTTTTCCAGGTTCCTTATATGTGTGCTTTTCCTTCTCTTCGACATGGAGGATTCTTTCAAGTATTTTCTGTAGAGCTGTTTTTGTCGTCAAATACTCCTTTAGCCTGCTTTTGTCATGGAATGTCCTTATTTCTCCGTCTATTTGAATGGATAGTTTACTACCTTGGTTGACCGTTGTTATCTTTCGTAATTTGGAATACATCACTCCAAGCCCTTCTGGCTTTTAAAGTTTGTGTTGAGTAATCTGCTGTAATCCTGATAGGCTTGCCTTTGTAGGTAACTTGGTTTTTCTCTCTGACTGCTTTCAATATTTTTTCTTTGGTTTGTGTGTTTGGTAGTTTGATTATAATATGGCGAGGAGAGGTTCTTTCCAGGTTTTGTCTGGCTGGTGTTCTAAAGGCTTCCTGTATCTGCATTGGCACCTCTTTCCCAATTTGGGGGAAGTTTTCTTCTATGATTTTGTTGACGATGCCTACTATGCCTTTGGAGTGAAATTCTTCTCCTTCTACTATGCCCTGAATTGTTATGTTTGATGTTTTCATAGTGTCCCGAATATCTTGAAATTCCCATTCATACTTTTCTATTGGTTTGTCTTTCTCTTTATTGGATTTTATTAGATCTGCCACCTGGTCTTCTAGCTTAGATATTCTGTCCTCTCCTTCATCCATTCTACTGGTGAGATTTTCTACAGAATTTTTTTATTTCAATAACTGTGTTCTTCATTGCTAGTAATTCTGACTGGTTTTTCTTTACTATTTCTATTTCCTTATTTATGTCTTGTATTGACTTCTTTATTTTGTTAAATTGGTGTCCTGTGTCTTCTTTGATTCCTTTGATTTCCTCTTTGATTCCTTTGATTTCTTCTTTGAGTTCATTGAACATATTTACAATCATTCTTTTGTAATCTTTCTCAGGCATTTCCTCTAACTCTTTCTCACTGGAGGTCATTTCTGATGCATTGATACTTTTTGGTGGGTTTATATTGCCTTGGTTTTTGGTGTTTCTTGTGGTATAATGTATATGTTTTTGCATCTTGGATTAAGTTACTGCTTAGATTTTCCAGTTAGCTGGGTATTCTTAGCTGTATCAATTGATCTGATGTTGTATATCTTCAATGTAGGAGATTAAGATGTTAGGCGTGGCTCTTTACACTCTCAGAGTATCTAGACAAGTGTTCCTAGGGGTTGAGTTTGCCTGCTATGGGAGTAATCAAGTAGGTTGAGTGGAATAAAATGCAGGTAGATTCTAAAATTTAACTAAACCCTGTACACATTCAGTCAAAAACAGCCCCGAGTATTTATGCAAGAGTAGGTATTATAAGAACCAGATCCTCTATCAACAAAGAGGTTAAGATTTCTGGTCTGTTGAGGGTTCCATGTCAGCTTGTGACCACATGAGACCCTTCCCTGGTTCAATCCCAGTTACCTTTTTGGATGCTTTTGGTCTCAGTCAAGTTGCTGGCTGGGTTGTTGGGCCACTGTTCTGTTTTCTGGAACTGGTCACTGGATTTTCCTGCGGGGCAAACCAAGCCTGGCAACTGTGGCCCTGCAGATCGTTACCCCTGCTGCTGGATCCGCTGCTGCTGCCGCTGGAGCTGCCACTGCCGGATCCGCGGCCGCTGGCGCTGGAAGTGCCACTGCTGGATCTGCTGCTGAAGCCTCTGGAGTTGCCGCTGCTGGATCTGCCACCGCTGATCCGCTGGAGCTGCTGCTGCTGGATCCACCGCTGCTGAAGCTGCTGAAGTCACTGTAGCCGGTGCAGGAGCTGCTGATGTTGCTGTTGGAGCCAGAGTCACGGCTTCCACCACCGCTTCCGCTGCCGGAGCCCGAGCTGCCACTGCTGGAGCTGCTTCGGCCTGCCCGTGTGGGCTGTGGATGCTCTGGATCTCTCCTACTTCTCTGCTGCCGTTTTAATCTCTTATACACCTCCCTTTTTAGTAAAGGTGTGTATTTTGCTGGGTTTTCTTTGGCTTTTTCTCCCCTAGGCTGCTTTGGTGTGGTTCCTATGCCACCATTTTGACCAGAAGTCTGTCGCTTTTCTTCTTGCTGAGTTGCAGTTTAATCCCATTGTGGTCAGATAGAGTACAAGGGATTGTTTCAATTTTCCGATATTTGTGGAGATTTGCTTTGTGTCCTGATATATGGTCTATTTTAGAAAATGTTCCATGTGCTGCTGAGAAAAATGTTTATTCTGCAGCGTTTGGATGGAATGTTCTGTAGATATCTCTTAGGTCCATTTGTTCCGTGACATCATTTAATTCAGATGTCTCTGTTTATTTTTTTGCCGGGATGACCTGTCAATTGATGAGAGTGGGGTATTGAAGTCTCCCACTACAATTGTATTTGATGTTATCTGTGACCTTAAGTCTAACAGTGTTTGTTTGATGAAACTCGGAGCCCACAAGTTAGGTGCATATGTGTTTAGGATTGTAATATCCTCCTGCTGGAGTGTTCCTTTAATCAGTATAAAATGACCTTCTTTATCTTTCCTCACTAATCTTGGTTTGAAGTCTATCCTGTCAGATATTAGGATAGCAACCCCTGCTTGTTTCCTAGGCCCATTTGCTTGAAATACCATTTTCCATCCTTTCACCCTGAGACAGTGTCTATCTTTTATTGAGAGATGAGTTTCCTGGAGGCAACAAATGGTAGGATCCTGCCTTTTAATCCAGTCTGCAAGCCTGTGTCTCTTTGATGGTGCATTGAGGCCATTGATATTAAGAGTTATTATTGAAAGGTATGCATTTATTCTCACCATTCTTATTTTGTAGTGTTTCCCATTTTCCCTTTACTCGTTTGTTTTAACTGTTACTTGAGTGTGATTTATTTTTTCCTATTTCCTCCTGTGTATGTTTTGCTTTCTGTTCAACATTAAGAATTCCTTCAGAGATCAGCATAGAGAAAAATCAACTCCTACCAAATCAGAGAGCCAGAGCCTCAGAGGCCCTCAACACCTCATCACTGAAGCAGACCAAAAATGAACCCAACATGGCTCAGGGAAATTTTGCGGAAGAGGGGGCGGAAAGAATGTCAGAGTCACATGTTGGGTCATGATATGCAGAGACATTTAGCTTACCCATAACTGTGGGCTAACTCCACAATGCACGACCCGCATACCTCAACAAGGAGGGGCCAAGGGGAGGGGGTAGGTCACGGATGAGCCTAATAATGGTACCAAACTGACTGTATTTGCTGAATACAGAACTGACTAATTAAAAAAAAAAAATTAAAAAAAAAAAAAAAGAATTCCTTCAAGTATTTTCTGTAGAGCTGGATTAGTTGTCATAAATTCCTCTAGCCTGTTTTTGTTGTGGAATGTCCTTATTTCTCCATCAATTTGGTTAGATAGCTTTGCAGGATAAAGTAATCTTGGTTGACAGTTGTTATCTTTCAGAACTTGGAATACATCATTCCAAGCCCTTCTGGCTTTTAAAGTTTCTGTTGAGTAATCTGAAGTTATTCTGATAGGCTTGCCTTTGTAGGTGACTTGCTTTTTCTCTCTAACTGCTTTCAATATATTTTCTTTGGTTTGTGTGTTTAGTAGTTTAATTATAACATGGCAAGGAGAGGTTCTTTCCAGATTTTGTCTGTTTGGTTTTCTAAAATCTTCTTGTATCTGAATTGGCATTTCTTTCCTAATTTGGGGAAATTTTTCTTTTATGATTTTGTTGACAACACCTACTACGCATCTGGATTGAAATTCTTCTCCTTCTGTTATACCCTGAATTCTTATGTTTGATCTTTTCATAGTGTCCTGGGTATCTTGAAATTCCCATTCATACCTTGCTATTAGCTTGTCCCTCTCTTTGTTGGACTGTATTAGATCTGCCACCTGGTCTTCTAATTTAGATATTCTGTTCTGTCCTTCATCCATTCTACTGGAGAGACTTTCCACAGAGTTTTTTATTTCATTGACTGTATTCTTCATAGCCAGGATTTCAGCCTGGTTTTTCTTCAGTATTTCTATTTCCTTACTTATGTCTTTTAATGACCTCTTTATTTTATTAAGCTGGTTTCCTGTGTTCTCTTTCAGAAGTTTGTTTTCTTCTTTAATTCCTTTTTTTCTTCTTTGAGTTCCTTCATTTCTTCTCTGCTTTCTTTGCACATAGATACCATCATTTTCTTGAAATCTTTTTCAGGCATTTCATCTAAAACAGTCTCATTGGTGATCATTTTTGATGGATTTATGGTTTTTGGTGGGACTTCATTGTCTTGATTCTTTGAGTTTCTTGTTTTATATTGTAGCGACTTTTGCATCCTGAATTGATTTGATGCTTGGGTTTTCTCCTTATCTTCAGTGTTCCCAGACATGGCAATCCACCTTTATATACCCTCAGGATATGAGTTCAAGGTGCCAGGTGTAGCTCTTGTCCCCCAGTCAAGCCACAGAAATAATCCTAGGTGTTGAGTTTGCTTGCTAAGCAAGTATTCTAATGGACTGGGTGGAATAATTTACTGGCAAATTCTAAACTTCAACCAAGTAACATACACAATCAGAAAAAAACAGCACAAAGTATGCAATTGGGGATTAAAACAGACAGTCATATTAAGCCAAAATCCCTAAGGGTGTGTGTTGTTCTACACCCTTAATCTTGGCAGCTGGGAGCTAGGGATTTCTGTTTTGAATTGGGTTCCAGGTCAACTTGGATCTGGATCAGACCCTGCCCCCAATAATGACAGAAGCAAAAAATAAAGGCCCTATATATATGAAAGCAACAAAGGCAACAATATTCAACCCCCAAATACAGGTTATTTGAAAATGGTAAAGCCAACCAAGAATATATACCCCATATACCCTGTAGCCTGACCTGACAAGGAAAGAGATTAGCTTTTGCAGGACATGTACCTGTGTTTTTTATTTTTTATTTTTGTTTGTTTGTTTTTTTGTCAGTCAGCCTTGTTACCTTTTGGGGTGGCTTCTAATCTCACCAATGCTGAGTGCCTGCCTCAAACCCTCCATGTTGTTCTGTGCAGCTGTATCTTTGACCTGCTCTGCTGACTGAGCTGCCACTGGGGGCTGAATGCTAGAGGTTCATGGTTCTGATGGTGGGGGATGGGAGAGTTCAGACTTCTGGAGCTGCTCGCACTTTCAGTAGCTCTTTAGTTGATCTCAGCTGTCTTTCCTTCAGATTTCTGAACTTTGCAAGAAGACTGTTGGAGTTGAAAAATCTGTTGTTTGGTCTCTGCTGCTGCTGCTGCCTGGCATACCTGGTGGGAGTGTGCACTGCAGGGCACATGGATTGCAGGCCACGATTGCCTCAGTGGGACTCTGGCCGTTTTCCTCCTTTCTGGTGGATCTTGGTCTCTCCAGCTTCTCCGCTGTGTCTAAGAATAACCTATACTCAACTTTTCAGAAGAAGAGTGTATTTTGCTGGGGTTTTGCTTAAATTCCTCCCTAGGCTGGTTTGGCATGGCTCCTAAGCCACCATCCTACCTGGAAGCTGCCATAGTTTTTCATTATCAGGTATATTTCCCCTCCCATGGAGGGGGCCTCCAGTCCAATTAGAGAGTGGTTGGTTTTCTCCATAATAGACATGCCACTGTTGCACCCATTGCCTCATTTAGCCTGCCTGGCCAAACTTAAGGCTTACAGTGTCCACTATTGTTTATCTCCACTGATGACTTCTCTCTCTCCCATGGAACTACATGCAGCGTAGCTTTTTTCTAGCATTCTGTCAGCTGATCTACACAGAGGAGGTTTTCAGCTCAGCTCCAGCAAGATTACTCCATGTCCTCACAGCCCAAACATGTGGCGTCTTCAGCAATAGGGTCTTACCTTCTGTTCCTGGTGGGAAACCAAGAGCTCGGCAATGGTTTTGGGGCATCAGGGACCTCCCTGGCTAATGACTCATTGGAAGGTATTCCATCCCTGATAGTGAAAAATTTCTATTGACAATCTATGGCTTCTCGTTGCACCATTGTCCAAAAAACTAGGTTTCCATCTGACTTACTCATAACCTCTTAGAACTCATACCCTCTTAGATTTTGATTAACCATCCCTCCACCCCTGCATCACATAGCCCTTTCCACCATGAATAATCTGTTTTTGTACTTATATATACATATATATAGAATATATACATATTACAATATACATATGTACAGTATATATATATATATATATATATATATATATATATATATATGTGTGTGTGTGTGTGTGTGTGTGTGTGTGTGTGTGTGTGTTGTACATATATACAATTTATACATATATACAATACCATTCCTTTACAGACTTTGGATTTTTGAAGTTTTGAGACTGTGGTAAAGACTATGTGAACTTTTGAAGTTGGACTGAATGCATTTTGCATTGGTGATTGCATGAGATGGTCATGGTGGGCCAGAGGTGGATAGTGGTGGTTGGTTTGGATATGAAGTGACCCCCATAGACTCATGTGTTTGTGATGAAACCTCACTCAATTCCCACATGGTGGAAGTTGGGGAGGTGGAGCCTTGCTCAGGAGGTGTGTCACTGAGGGTGAGTTTGAGGTTTATTAACCCAGCTTCAAGCCTAGTACTTAGACAACTTCCACCCAGATATGTGACATGATGTGAGTCTACTTCCTGCCCTGCCATGCTTTCTCTACTATGATGAAACTTGCAAATGAACCTGTAAGCGTGAGATAAACCTTTTCATCCCATAAACTGCTTCTGGTCGAATGTTTTATCTTAGCAATAGGAAGTTGCTATACTGTTCAAATAAGTCTGTAATAAAGTTTTATGGGACACACCCACGGCTACTCCTTTATACTTGTCACATGACTGGGGAGATGTGATTCCGTTCACCCCATGTAAGGCACCAGTGACAGACTGAAGAATCTGTTACATCCAGTGAATCAGTGTTTGTTGGGATTATTTATAGGAACATCAATGACCACTCTAGCATGAGTAATGACTCAAAAAAAGCTACTTTGCTGGAGTTCCCTGTCCAGCTTGCAGGCAGCTACACTGAAAACTTTTTCTTCTGCCAGCAACTGATAACTGCTTTTATAACCCTGAGGAGGTGCCTTGTGGGTTGTAACTTTCTGAATTTCTTGAGTTTGAAAGTTTTTGTTAGCTTCCTGAGTCTTAAGGACCTCCCTCCTCCCCCCAGGAGGGAGTGTTGCACAGAAACAGCTAAATGCTTGTTGTAGCAGACAGCCTCATGTTGCTGTAATGAACCTCCAGAACAGACACAGTTTATGGGAGGAAGAAGGGATTTATTTGAAACTGACAGATTTAGGCGAAGCTCTATAATAGCAGAAGTTGGCCCCATTTCCACAGGTCTAAGCAGAGAGAAAAACCACCACCAAAAAGCAAGCAAGCACACTTAGAGCTCCAGGCAAAGCTTAGGCACTTTGCACATCTTTATACTGGAATTCCAAATCCACTCCCACACCTTAGGGCTGGAACCTAGGATCTACCTAATGACACCTCCTCCAGCCAGGTAGCTGGAAATCCAGGAAGGTTTAACAAAACTAAATCTCTCAGGGGATAATCTATTTAAATTACTGGACGTGTCTAGAGATGTTTGTGCAGGGATATTGCTGGGTGGTTAACATGAAAGACCATCTGCGTCTGGCCAATATCCTAAAGTATTTACTACCTGGTCTTCTAGAGAAAAAGATTTTTGGCCTCTGCTCTGGCTGATAGTTTCTTCTGAGTAGGGTTTACCTTTGCTTCTGGCACACAGCAGAGGTACTCAAAATCTCAGGACACCATAACTGAGGATTTGAGATGATCTGAAGTTTGGCATCGATGACTATAAGGACCAAACTTTTTTACTCTCTGAGGCCCCTACTAAAATGGAGGCTGTTGTGGTTTGGCTATAAAATGTTCCCCATAGGCTCATTGTTGCAGTCAGATTCACATTGTTGGCAGAAATCACCTGATCAAGAGCAGCTTTTGGAGATGAAAGGTTTATTTTGGCTTATAGACTTGAGGGGAAGCACCATGATGGCAGGGGAAAACAGGGGCATGAGCAGAGGGTGGACATCACCTCCTGGCCCACATCAGGTGGAATACAGGAACAGGAGAGTGTGTCAAACACTGGCAAGGGGACACTGGCTATAATACCCATAAGCCCGCCCCCAACAATAACACTCCCTCCAGGAGGCGTTAATTCCCAAATCTCCATCAGCTGGGAACCTAGCATTGAGAACACCTAAGTTTATGGGGGACACCTGAATCAAACCACTACAGTCATGTTTCTGAATATTTGGTCCTCACCCAGTGGGCATAATAATCCTTCACTTCCATTACTGTTTCCTTGCCCCCCAATCCATACTCCCTACTACTGCCCAACTTTATAGTGAAAATTTGGCCATGTCATAGCACTTTCTTGCAACAAAATAATCTTCAAGTGTATCAGGACCACACACTGACTTCCTCAAGTGTTCATTCTCTGGCTTTTGCTTCTGATGACCTCCTGGTTTCTGTGTTTTGAACCTAAGGTGATTCACAGGCTCTTGGTCATCTGTTGTTTTTATCTTATTTTAATGATTATTAAGTCCTTCTTACCAAAATGCTGCATTTACAACAATTTCCAACTGTCTGTCTAGTCTTTTCTTCTTTATGTATTTCTTACTATGCACACACCTGCACTCTAGGGTGCCTTCAGGCAGAGGCAGAAGAATAGCAGGTTCAAGTCCACCCTGGGCAATACAGTAAGATCATGTCTCAAAAAATAAAAGTAAAGCCAGGCATGGTGGCACACACCTTTAACCCCAGCTGAGGAAACCCTAATTCAGTGTCATAAAATTGGGGTATAGCTCAGTGGTAGACTGTACCACCTCCATACCTAGCACCTAAAAAAAGAAAAATCAAGTATGTGTCATAGTAGTTTGGTATGTAGATGATATGGTCACCTATATCAGTCTTAGTCTGTATCTTTCTCCCCAAATAAAGGTATTTTCCCTGAGTCCCTAGGGACCCCATCATCATACATCTACTACCACAGCTTTCAGGCTAATGTGAAACCATAGTGTCACTAAATATGTCTGATTCCTCAGTGACTGCCAAAAGGGGCAAAACTGTAAGATGTTTTAAGATAATCAGAGCTGTGGAAATTTCAAATAAGTAAAACACAAAAAAAGTGTTTTTGTGAGAAATTACAGGTCTTCTTCCTAGGATGTTTATAACCAAGTTATTGCTTGTGGCTTGAGGAGATGTCTCAGTGGGTAAAGCACTTGTCATGCAAGCGTGAGAACCCAAGTTCAGGTCCCAGGACCCCCATAAAGCTGGACTCAGTAGCGAGTGTCTGTAATTCCAGCACTCTTACCATGAGATGGGAGGTGGAGACAGGAGAATTTCTGGAAGCTGGCAGGCCAACCAGCCTGGCACACACAACATCAAACAAAGAGACTCTGCCTCTGATGAGGTAGAATGTAGGGCTGGACATCCTCCACATGCACACCCACCACATAAAATCACTCATGATAGATACACACAATAAAGTCAATGCAAATATTGAACCATTGCTTAGAGTGGATATACATAGTTCCCATGTGTGTCTGTTCCAATGTTGTCCTTAACTGGTGAATTCATAATATTGTTTGATTTGTTTCTATTTAAATATATCTTAACTCATAGCCAATAACAGTGACTGAAGAGAGGTTATCTAACCATGTATCTATGCAGTTTAGCCTTCTTGGGCTTAGGAACCCTAGGCAGCTCCTCAGCACTATGTTTGGGAGCCAGATTACGAACAACATGCAACAGTTCAAAACTGTAGCACTAGTAGGCTGTGAAAGGCTCACTTCTGCATGGGAGCTGAAGCGACAAGGCAGAGCATTGCCTTGAGAATGACTGCAGAGATGTTACAAATAAATTTTAGCAGGAAGACCCATTTCCAGGTGTGTAATCTGAATAATGAAGATTAACTGTGTTTTATCATGAATTGGTAAAATTTCTGCTGTTCAGGAAAAGCAGAAAGATGAGGAATTAATGGCATGGTAGACATTATAAGATCTCATTTGAGGGCTGGGGAGATGGTTTAGCAGTTAAGGCGTCTGCCTGCAAAGCCAAAGGACACAGGTTCGTTTCCCCAGGACCCATGTAAGCCAGATGCACAAGGGGTCACATGCGTCTGGAGTTTGTTTACAATGGCTGGAGGCCTTAGAATACCCATTCTCTTCCTCTCTCTATCTACCTCTTTCTCTCCCTCCCCCTCAAATAAATGAATAAAATAAAGATCATTTTAAAAAAAGATCTTATTTGAGGACATGATATTTGAATTTAAGGCAGATAGCAATTTTTTTTTATCCATTACATTCTGTGACCCAAACCAGCTTGTCCTATACCCATAGTCCACACTGAAGATGTCACTACTGAAAGCTTGCCTTTGCCAGTAAGCTATGAGAT
The DNA here is from genome assembly GCA_036346955.1 of Dipus sagitta. NCBI lineage: Eukaryota > Metazoa > Chordata > Mammalia > Rodentia > Dipodidae > Dipus > Dipus sagitta. Next base: position 214,221,861 of record CM070770.1, read on the forward strand.
CCCTGTGCCATGCAGCAAACATTAAACCCTTCTATATATGCATGTTTAAGGCACCACCAGAGATATGATGGAAGTAGTCATCTGATTAATTGCAATTTCAGCACAAGAATTGATACTTTTCCTGTTTTAAATATATATTTACTTGAGAGGGTGTGGATGATATAGATGTGTCAGAGCCTTTGCTGCTGAAAGTGAACTCCAGGCACATGTACCACTTTGTGGACCTGGTTTTATGTGCTTACTGGGGAATCAAATCTGGTCCAGCTGGCTTTGAAGCGGGCGCCTTTAACCACTGAGCAATCTCCCCAACCCTCCTTTTAAGGATCTAATTACTGTCTGATAGTTCCATAGTTTTTCGTACATTAAAAAAAATGAAATGGCTAGAAAGGTGTCAGGGGTGGTGGGAGGAGGGCTGCACTCGGGGGGGGGGGGTGTGCTATGGAGGAAGTGGAGTGAAATTCCTGGAGAGGTAGAATTAAAGAATCTGACATTCAGTTCTAAGATTTCACTTCAACATCTCAGTGCTTCTAGTGTAACATAGTGGTAGCATGATGAAAGGAACCCTCTGGTTCACAGCATTCTATTGGAGACTAAGGCTTTGTTCTAGAGATTCCTGGTAAATGAGCAGGTGTAGTGGTGCTAACTCAAAGGACTGGAGACAGAGTGCATTAGATTTAAACTCAGCGGGGGTGGGGGCATGGAGCCAACATGCAGACTGCAGGTAAGGTGCACTATTTAATACCCATGGATTGCACTTCTCTCCACACTGCATGGCCAGGGAAGACAATTAGACTAGAAAACAATGTGATTATTGGTCATACTGGGATGACCGACTCTTTATCCACTGCAGTCAGTTCCCAAATGCATTGCAAGCCCACACTATCACTTAAACGCTTAGGTTTGAAAATACTGTAGAGGGCTGGGGAGATTGCTCAGTGGTTAAAGACGCTTGCTTGGAAATACTGAAAGGGCTGGCCCAGCTTTTAGATTATATCACACAAAAGTATTTTCCCTGCTAGTCTGCACTGCTTTATCTCAGCAACAGAATTCAGATCATTAATATTCCAGAATGGAAACAAGTGTACCTGAAGGGTCTCTAACAGCACACATTTGCTACCTAGCCTTGAGGACATAGGATTAAGAGCTATCTTTCTGCAGCCCCCCTTTCATCTTTTTCTATCCTTTTAGATATCTACTAGAATGAGATTAGATACAAGTAAGGATGTGGTTTATTTATTTATTTATTTTTTGGTTTTTCGAGGTAGGGTTTCACTCTAGCCCAGGCTGACCTGGAATTCACTATGGAGTCTCAGGGTGGCCTCGAATTCATGGCGATCCTCCTACCTCTGCCTCCCGAGTGCTGGGATTAAAGGTGTGCGCCACCACGCCCGGCTCAAGGATGTGGTTTAAAAAACAATAGCCAGGCGTGGTGGCGCACACCTTTAATCCCAGCATTTGGGAGGCAGAGGTAGGAGAATCGCCATGAGTTTGAGGCCACCCTGAGACTACATAATGAATTCCAGGTCAGCCTGGGCTAGTGAGACCCCACCTCGGAAAAAAAAAAAAAAAAAAAGAAATAAAAAAAAATACCTAGGCCTTGGTTACTGTAACTAAAGTAAGACAGCCAATGTTTTTCTTAAAAGATAGAACTTTGATAGCACTAACCCTCTCCCCCACCACCACCACCCAACCTAAGTTTTCTGTCGGAAGAAACATAGAGGAGGCATTTCCCTGCCTGTTTTCTAAGCATTGCCAGAGATACATGAATTTGTTTCCTGCTGGTTATTCATAGATTAGGACTACATTCACTGGGCTTTTGCAGGTCTAGAAGTACCTCATTTCCTACTTGAAATTCTAATAATATTTCTTTTGCTCACAATTCTCAGTCAAAACCAAGCTGTCTTTTCCTATAGTTCTTGAAAAAATGCCCAGTAAGCACTTCTTATAATGTTCATACCCATATATTAATGCTACTCTCACTTTTGGTTAGAGAAGCTTCTCTTCTCAGATGGCGATGACATTGGGATGACTCAGAAGTGACAGAGGAATGCTCAGCACTGAAACATCTGTATCACACCTTCCAAGGCTCAGTGTCCATTGCGAAGAGGTGGCGGAAAGAATGTAAGAGCCAAAGGAAGGGTAGGACTCCTTACAATGCACTCCTCCAGACACAAAATGGCCTGGATATCCATGTCTCACAATGCCTGACACTACCTACATAAGACCATCGTAATAGGAAGGAAAGATGATGACATATATCAAAATAAAAGAGACTGAGAGGGGGAAGGGATATGATGGAGAGCAGAGTTGCAAAGGGGAAAGACGGGGAAGGGAGGGAATTACCATGGTAATTATGTCTGTAATTATGGAGTTGTCAATAAAAAAAAGGAAAAGAGTTACAGAAAAAAAAAATACCAGCAGATGCTTTCTGTACCCATGTACCTGAATCCAGTGCTTTTTTTTTTTTTTTTTTTTTTTTGGTTTTCTGAAGTAGGGTCTTGCTGTAGCTCAGGCTGAACTGGAATTTATTTGCTAGTAGTCTCAGCGTGGCCTCGAACACATAGCAATCCGCCTACCTCTGCCTCCCAAGTGCTAGGATTAAAGGCGTGCGCTACCATGCCCAGCCCATTATTTTTTTCAAGGTCCATCTCCTCCTAGCATGACCCTCCCCCTCTCATCTTTTCTCAACCAACTCAATGTACAAGCATCACATTATATAACAATGGGACTGGAGAGATGGCTTAGTCGTTAAGCGCTTGCCTATAAAGCCTAAGGACCCGGGTTTGAGGCTTGATTCCCCAGGTCCCACGTAAGCCAGATGCACAAGGGGCGCATGCATCTGAAGTTTGTTTGCAGTGGCTGGAGGCCCTGCCATGCCCATTCTCTATCTACCTCTTTATCTGTTGCTCTCAAATAAAAATATAAAAACAAACAACAACGGAAGTTATATAACAATGCTAGTGCAACTTTCCTCCACTTAAGCTTCCTTCAGGACAGATTCCTGTCTTTTCTGTATCTTTCACAGTGCCTAGTAGGTATTAAGTACTAGCTTGGTAACAATATTGGGTCCCATCAGATATTTATAGGTCAAAACCCCCCTACAAAAGGTAGTGGTAATAAGAGAGATGTGGCCTTTGGGAGGTGATTAGATGAGGGTTAGGGCCTGACGTGGTTTGATTCAGCTGTCCCCCATAAACTTAGGTGTTCTAGATGTAGGTTCCCAGCTGATCAGGATTTGGGAATTAATGCCTCTTGGAGGCAGTGTGTGTTGGGGACAGGCTTATGGGTATTATAGCCAGTTTCCCCTTGCCAGTGTTTGGCACACTCTCCTGTTGCTATTGTCCACCTTGTGTTGGCCCCAGGGGGTGATGTTCACCCTCTGCTCATGCCATTGTTTTCCCCTGACATCATGGAGCTTGCCCTCAAGTCTATAAGAAAAAAACAAACAAACAAACAAACAAACAAAAAAAACCCTTTTTGCCCAAAAGCTACTCTTGGTCAGGTGATTTCTGCCAGCAATTAGAACCTGACTACAACAGTAAAATTGGTACCCAGAGTGGGGTCATTTGCTGCTAGACACCTGACTGTATGGCTTTGGAGGAATGTGGAAGGATTTGAAACCTTGGCCTAAGAGATGCCTTGCAATGCTATAAGTACAGCTTGATGGACTATTCTAGGCAAACTCAGACCTGAATGCAGTAAGAACTATGGATTGTGAGGTTGAGAAAGAGCTTTGCCTGGACTGGGCTAGAAGAAATTTGTGTGAGAGGCTTGCTGTTATGACCATGCCCTAAGAATTTGTGCAGTGTTGCTTTGCGTAGAAATGGACTGGTTTGAGCAGAGGGACATGGCACAGAAATGAAACTTTTGGGCTGAAACTTCTGCCTGTTCAGCTGCAGAGATTACAACTTTTGGGATTGGCCCAGCTGACCTGCACTGGGGCAACAGGAAGAATGTAGACTCTTTTGAAGGGGCCTGAGTGCTCAAGGAGTGTCCTGTACTTCAAAGTATGCTTTATTCCCCTCTGGATTAACAAATTGGCATCCTACCTGGTATTATGGAGCATAAGAAATGAAGGAAATAGAGGGTCATTAAGTTTGCAATACGGCCTTGTGTTTTTGAAATGGCTGTGGGCAGTGTGAAGCAGGTTTGCTATATGCCTGCATTGGAGACCCCATGGGGCCATGAAGATGGACCATAGGTTGCAGTGGAGACTCAGTGGAGATGCCAGGACCACCAGATGGCTGGTAAGGAAAGCTGTCCGTCCAGGATGAAGTTTCCCAGAACTGTGAGTAGCCTAGGTGGAGGGGTGGAATTAGACCTTCAGAGACTTGTTGCTGGTTAGAATTATTGGACCTAGAGACTTGTCATTGCCTAGAGTTGTTGGAGTTGGAGCCAGAGTTTGGTTTGCCCTGGTTGTTTTAAATCTTGTATTGGTTCAATATTTCTTTGCTATACCCATTGCCATCTTTTTGTAGTGTGAATGTTTATTCCATGCCATTTTTGGTTCTTTGGGGGGGGGGGGCTTGGTATTATGGTTCAGTTAAAAGATCTTGGACCTTGGGCATCATTGGGAATGATAAAAATGATGGGGATGTGTAAAGTTGGAGTGAATACATTGCATTTTACATCATGGATGGTTATCAGCTTATGGGGGTCAGGGGCAGAATGTAGTGGTTTGATTCATGTGTCCCCCATAAACTTAGATGTTCTGAATACTAGGTTCCCAGTTGATGGAGATTTGGGAATTAATGTCTCCTGGAGGCAGTGTATTGTTGGGGGCAGGCTTATGGGTGTTATAGCCAGTTCCCCCTTGCCAGTGTTTGGCACACTCTCCTGTTGATATGGTCTACCTTATGTTGGTCAGGAGGTGATGTCCACCCTCTGCTCATGCCATTGTTTTCCCCTGACATCATGGATCTTACCCTTGAGTCTGTAAGGCAAAGTAAACCCTTTGTTCCCAAAAGCTGCTCTTAGGTGATTTCTGCCAGCAATGAGAATCTGACTGCAACAGGGCCCTTCCAAAATGATCCCAGAGACCCCTTGCTGTCTCCCATGTGAAGATACCAGAAGTCAGAAGAAACTTCTCACCACACCTCAACCATTCCAACAGCTTGATCTTGGACTTTCAGCCTTCCAAACGGTGAAAGAAGTATGTCTATTGTTTTATAAACCAGACTATGGTACTTTTGTTATGCCAGCCCAAACTGAGACAACTGATCTTTCAATGATTATCACAGTTAGCAACAGAGACTAAAACCAGAATACTTCCTAAACATTCATGATGCTTGCCACTTTGACTTGAAGCTTACAGAAACTTGGGGTTCCTAAAGACCTAATGAAAGTACATAAAATCAGTGGGATTATGTTTCATGTTTCCACTTTCAAGCCTACAGCGATGCTGTGTGGTATGACATATAGAAGCATGGTCACTGATAAATGAGTCATTTTAGAAAGAAAAACATTAATGGGGGCTGGGAATATGGTTCAGTGGTTAAACGCGCTTGCTTGCAAAGCCTTACCGCCTGGGATTCATTCCCCAATACCAATGTAAAGCCAGATGCACGAAGTGGCACATACATCTGGAGTTCATTTGCAATGGCAGGAGGCCCTCGTAGGGCCATTCTCTCTGGCCCCTCTCTGTTAACAAATAAATAAAAATTTTTAAGAATACACATTTATGATCTTATTTTTAATCCATTCAGTTAATAAGATTTCAGTGAGGCTGAAGAGATGGCTTAGCAGTTAAGGCACTTACCTGCAAAGCCAAAGGACCCAGGTTTGTTTCCCCAGGACCCATGTAAGCCAGATGCACAAGGTGGCATGTGTCTGGAGTTGGTTTGCAGTGACTGGAGGCCCTGGCACACCCATTCTCACTATCTCTTTCTGCCTCTTTATCTCTCAAATAAATGAAAATATTTTTAAAAGACTTCAGTAAAACAGTGAGTAGGTGTTAAGTAGTCTTTATTGATGATTCACATTGCTATTTTTTTCATGATTAGTTCTTCAGTTAATTGTACAAGTATGATAAGTTATTTTCTATTTGTTGTGGGAGTTTAAATGTAAAATAAATACAAAATACATTTGTGGTTTAATGAATACTCAATGATGCATTTTTCTGAGGTATTCTTTATGGTCTGGGTTTATCCAATATCTGTCTTTTTATTTCCCTAGGAATAGTCTATTAAACCACATAATGGATCTGTGAACTTGTGAACTAAGTCCACTGTGAATCAGTGAAGTTGAATTTTAATTATATTAGACATACTTTTTGATCTCATCATACAATACCAGTACAAAAGCTCCACCCATGCCTCTCAGTACATTGGACCAGGCACCTTTGAAGAACGCTTTGGCTCCTTCATCTTTGGCAATCTTCTTCCAGCAGTCAATTGTCCCCGTATACATAATATCAGCTGTGGAGACAAATGTGGGTAAGGGTTTCATTGTAAGAGTAAGAGGCTTTTCCCTTGAAAGACATCTGCTTATACAACACAACTAGACATCGTCCTTGGATAATTGTTACACTGGGTCTCCCGTCCTACTTCTCACCCTGAATTAGGGTTATCAACCAAGTCACACACTGTCAAACTATATAACAGGCAGGGAACAGGAGTATTACACTATGGACTTGGTTGCTGTGAAAATTAAAGAGCTGGTGTGGCCCAAAAGTCAACAAGGAAAAAAAGGAGAGAGGGCTGGGAAGAAGGCACTTGCTTGCAAAGCCTGTCAGCCCAGGTTCAATTCCCAAGTCTGAAAGCTGGATATAAATTTGGCACAAGTGTTTGGTGTTCATTTGCACTTGCAAGAGGCCCTGGCACACCTAAACACACACATGCACAAATGATTTTTAAAAACCACTTAAAAAATTTTAAAGGTGGGGCTAGAGGGATGGCTTAGCGGTTAAGTGCCTGCCTGTGAAGCCTAAGGACCCAGATCGAGACTTGATTCCCCAGGACCCACATAAGCCAGATGCACAAGGTGGCGCATGCACCTGGAGTTCGTTTGCAGTGTCTGGAGGCCCTGGTGCATCCACTCTATCTCCCTTTTTCTCTCTCTCTCTGTCTCTCTCAAATAAACAAACAAAAAATTTAAACGTATAACTATTATTGAGTCATATGTAACTGCTTAACATTTGATTGTTTTTTCACTTTAAGCATGCCAATTCATGTTTTAATTTATAGAAGCTAAAACTTCTACCAAACAAGACTGCTGAAGCATCCTCATTCTCACACTGATAATAACTGCATAAGGGAGGCAAGGAGTTTTTAAGTGAACCAGCTAATTACTTCTCTGACCTTACTTCTCCACCTAGGCTCCCAGGAAAGAGGGCCTAAGGTCTTTATAAAACTAAATACTTAGGATCACTTCTAAAGATCTCATTTTTGATGTGCTTAGCAACTGTTTTAATGAAAAGAAAAATATCCTTTTCCCTAAAGGAGATGTTGAAACTGGGTGAGAGGAGGTTAATAACAGTCTATCTTTCCTTGAGTCCTAATCAAATAATTTTGCCAAATATTTTGGAATGAGTCCTCTTAGCATTGAATAGTGCCCATGCGAACCAAGATTCCCATCAGTAAAGCTCATGGTTACCTCCTTTCCGGCCAGACTGCATCATCATCCTACGGCGAACAGTGTCAAAGGGGTAGGACACCAGCCCTGCAACCGCTGTCACACTCTGGGCAATCATCCAGCTCACAAAAATGTGCACATTCTTTGGGTCTGGCAACATCCCTGTGAGCAGAGCCAAGAAGCAAATGGCTGTCAGATGACTGCCCTCAGCAGCTCCATGAGAAGACAAACTACCAGCTCTCCAACTGCACACACTGCCCTCCAGAGAACTCTTCACAACTAGACAGCCAACTGAGAGAATGAAGTGTGATGAGTAAACTAGAGCTAGCTGCTGCCCTCTGGACCCAGGGAAACCAGAGTTTTGCATGTTGGCAGTGAAGTTGCTTTAGGTTAAACTGGATGACTAACACAGCTGTGTCCAGATGGAGTTAGGCTCTGTGTCCTCACTAGTAATTTAAGGCCAGAAATGAACTTCATTCAGTACAGGACACAGAGAATTCCTTGGCTATTAATTTACCCACACCCACACCATATTTCCTCCTCACTCAGCCTCAGTTTGGCTCAGAGATGGGAAAAGAGCAAGACAAATAAAATATTTTCAGAGTTAAGGCCTTGTAGTATGCCTTCCCCACAGACCCCCCCTCCCTCCAACCCCCTTCAAAAAGTCCCTCGCTCACCCTTGGCAGTATCATAAACTCCAAAGTAGGCAGCTCTGTAGATGATGATGCCCTGGACAGAGACACTGAAACCCTGATACAGACCCTTCAGGCCATCAGACTTGAAGATCTTGGTGATACAGTCGCCCAGGCCATTGAACTGACGCTGGGCAGAGCCCTTGCCCACATCAGCAGCCAACCTGGTTCTAGCAAAGTCCAGCGGGTATACAAAGCAGAGGGATGTGGCCCCAGCTGCCCCACCAGAAGCCAGGTTACCAGCGAAGTAGCGCCAGAACTGCTTATGCCGATCCACGCCCCCCAGGAAGATTTGCTTGTACTTGTCCTTGAAGGCAAAGTTGAGAGCTTGGGTGGGGAAGTAACGGATCACATTAGCCAGGTTACCCCTCCAGAAAGAGATGAAGCCCTGCTCCTTAGGGATTCTCACGATGCAATCCATGATCCCTTTGTACTGTTTGTCGGCACTGATCTGTTGGCTGGCATGCTGGACCTAGGGGGAGAGGAAGGGGAGGAAAGGGGAGGGGGGGGGGGGTGGCAGGATATGCAGGGTAAAGAGAAGGAAAGAAAACATGAGAAAGAAGGGGGGAAAAAAGCTTGCTATTTCTCCAGTTCCCTGGGGATTTATTCTGTTTTGTCTTGCAGGGTCTTGCTACATATGTAGCCGAGGCTGGGACTCGATCTTCCTACCTCAGCCTCCCAACTGCCCGGGCGGCCCTAAAAGTGTGTGCCAACACACCAAGCTGTTCCATGACCTTTTTTTTCCTCCTCAAAAGGTATGAAAGAGAATTAATTTCCTTTTGAAAGAAAGCATCAGGAAAGCAAAGAAATACTGGGGGAAAAAAACGTAAAAAATGGATGCCAATAAAAATCCTATTTTGCTTCACTAGCAGGTAAAACAGTGATTTAACTGCATAAAGGGGGTGATTTTATTGCCTATTCCCTTCGGGCTTATTGGGAAATATAAATGGATGAAAATCCCAACCCAAAGGAACCTACTAACATGGTGAGCAGATGACAAAGCCTCAGTGACACTCTATTGTCCCTGGAGGTGAGCCTCTGAGCAGTAGGTGCTCTCATATGGACAACAGAGCCACTAAACATCACGGCCTGAAAAATTTCAAGCAGACTGTCCAGGTAACCATTACTGACAGATTTATTGCTGTTGAGAATAATTATTTTTGTTGCTGCTGCTAATTTTGACTCCCAAATTGAGGAATTCCCCCATTAAGCAACCCTTGCCTTTTGGGATTAAAAAAATAAGATTTGGGGACAGGATGAGTAAGGTGATCTCATTTGTTCATCTGTAAAATAGGGGGAAAGAATTCTTATTATGCAAAAAAGTAATAATAGATGAATGAAATCTGCATCGCACAGTGCAGGGGGGGGGGGCACAAGAGTTCTCCAGTCAATGATTAATCTGTTCCCATTGTAAAAGGTGGGTGTAGATAAGAACGATGTTGAGAATCAAAGGTGAGGCCGGCCTGAAAGGCCTGGAGTGGAATGCCCGCGGTCCAGGCACAGGTTCTGGCTCGCTGTAAACCGACTCCTGGTGGGTTTCCATATATAGACACCCAAAGGCTGGGTGCCACCCGACACCAGGGATCTGCTACTGACGCTGGTCTTGTCTCTGCGCAGAGGGCACCTTCCCCTTCGCGTAGGCCAGGCGCGGGGCCTGAGGCCTGAGGCCTACCCCGGGTTTTCCGCAGCGCCGCATCCCCGCATCCCCGCGCCGAGCCCGCCCGCCCGCCCGCGCTCCAGGCCGCGTCGCGCGCGCGCCACCAGCCATCTGTCCTCACCTGCAGCAGCAGTTTGACCCTCTCGATGGGGGCTACCGCAGTCTTGGAGACGGCGGCGGCGACGCCACCTGCCAGGAAGTCCTTCAGGAAGCTCAAAGCCTGATCACTCATGATGATTGCCGGGCGCACACAGCCTGCAAGGAGCCGCGCTCTCGCTCGTTCTCACTCTCGCCTACGCCCCGACCAGGCACCGCCACCGTCTCCGTCCGTGCGCGCTGCGACGCGGGAGGAGAGGCCGCTGGGCTCGCCCGCGGGACCGCTTATATCCCGGGCGCCGTCTCTCGCGAGAGGAGGAGGGCCCCGCGGCCGCGCGCACTGCGCATTGGCTGGGCAGGTGCCTGGACACCCCCTCTCCATCCCCCTTCCTCTGCAGAGGGCATTGGGGGCGAAGGCGTTTCCGGGGAGTGGGGATGGGCTGGGGGCTGTGCCTGCAGCTTGGGACATTTAAAGGGCAAATTCATGTTATCTGTCCCGGCGCGCACTGGGAACACCGTGTCACTACAACGTTGTATTTATAGCCCAAGAAAGCTTAGCCTGGGGCCGATCCGGGGACAGATACGGGACCCGCGGCCTCCAAAGAGGCTTTCTTTAACCTCAGCCTGCACGGGACGCGCCCGTTCCGGGCCAAGGGATTTCAGGCCATTCTTCCCGGTCACGACATCCTCTATCCTGGCTCACTCCCTGGGCGTGGGCCTCTAGAGCCCTGCGCCCTGGCAAATAAATTACGATCCTCCCAAATAAATACGAGGAATGTCACTTGAGGCTGACACTGCCTCAGAGTCCCGCAAGCTCCTGTCACCGTATCCCTTTATTCAATCTTTAGCTCATTCGGTCTGTTACGAGGAATATTTATACTCCCAGCACTCAGTGCTACCAGAACAGGCTGAATGCAGGAACCATAACCAGATGGGTACTTGTTCTTGCTGCATACGTGGGTATGTTGCTTTTCTGTTAGCTCACTGTTAGGCAGAGACACCCCAACCGGATGCCGTCTAAGACACAGAACACTCCTTCACTGGCCCCTTTCACATCTCTCCGGGCGTATAAGCCTCAGAAAGGCTTAATGTACCGCTCTGCTCTTAATGGAATTTCAACTCGTGTCCCGGGCAGAATGTATGTCAGCTGATGCCTTCTTGCCGATCAGAGCCTGAGCCTCTCAGAGAAGGTCGAATCCTTGGCTCTATTAACTTCTTCACAAGCAGCCAGGACTGGGGAGACGCTATCTAATCCCAGGAAATTGATTGCAATTAATTTTTACAATATATTAATGTGAGCTTTAATTTTCCTTATACTGCTGTTTCTTCCCCTGGTGTGAGTGCAAGGTTTGGTGTTTTGTTTTTTTTTTTGTTGTTGTTGTTTGTTTGTTTTGTTTTCTACTTAGGGTCTCACTCTAGCCCAGGCTGACCTGAAATTCACTATGTAGTCTCAAAGTGGCCTTGAGCTCACGGCGATCCTTCTACCTCTGCCTCCCGAGTGCTGGGATTAAAGGCGTAAGCCACCATGCCCGGCTTTAGTGCAATGGTTTTTAACTCTATATTCCATTCTTTCCCTATTTGCTAATTTTCATTTGTCCATTTGAAACAGTTCCTACATTTATTTATTTATTTATTTATTTATTTATTTATTGTGTGCTTACTGATCCAGGCAGACACAGGTGCTTACTGAGCTGCAGCTTGTGTCACTCAAAGACTGAAGACTTCAGTAGAGCAGAGGTCACCAGTTGGGTGCCAGGAGATCAGAACAGGAGGGGATGTGTTTATGCAAGGCTGGGGCAGGTTAGAGTGCAGAAATCAAGGTGAGCATTCTGAAGGCTAGGAACTGTTACAAAATTGCCAGAGGTCAGAGCAGAAGGAAGCAATCACACAGGGCATTTATGTATTCATTCATTTGTTGAGCATTTACTGCGTCCCAGAAATTAAGTGTAGACCTGTGGATTCAACTTAAGCAAAACATCTTGCTCATCACCAGACACCTTGCAGTTCAGTGAATTTGACTCTTGTTCAAATACAGTTGTCAGTTTCATATAGAGATTTCTATGGAATCTATAATCCACACATTAGTCATTTTCAGTTATAATTGTATACTATATTCTATCCTATTAATATTGAGCAGTAACTTAAGCCTATTAGTGGTGATTAGAGCTGGGGTTTTTTGCACACGTGTGTGGAATACATGTTATCGTGCATGTATGTGTGGAGGCCAGAGAACAACCTCAGTGTTACCCTTAGGGAGGCCATCCAACTTCCTTGAGACAATGTCTCTCACTGGCCTGGGACTCACTAGGCTAGACTGCATAGCCTGTAAGCTCCAGTGATCCTCCTGTCTCTACCTCTCCAGTGCTGGGATGACAGGTGTGTGCCACCACACCCAGCATTTTATATGGATACTGGGGATTGAACTCAGGTCCTCATGCTTATAAGGCCAGCATTTTACCCTCTGAGCTCCTGTTCCTTATTTTTATTGTGGAAATACTGCAGCTACTTAAACACATTTGCAAAATCTTCATTTTGTCCTTTTAATTTTTCCCTTCTCAGACGTTGCCTTTAAAATGGAATGGATAGATTATTTTAAAGATTTTGCAGTTTTTGCTGTGTATTGAAAAATTATTCTTCAGAAATATGAGCCACCACCAATGTATCTGTGGGCTTGTTTCTGGTAGTCCCATCACCAAAACTGACTTTAACAAACACCTTTTACTTATTTGTGGCATTTTGAGTTCTAGTGTGTTTTAAAAAATACTTTTAATATATAAATACAAAGAGAGACACAGGCAGACAGACAGACAGACAGTGTGGACATGCCAGGGCCTCTAGCCACTGTAAACAAATTCCAGATGCATATGCCACTTTGTGCATTTGGCTTTATGTGGATACTAGGGAATCCAACCCAGGCTGCAGGCTTTGCAAACAAGTGCCTTTAATCACTGAGCCATCTCTCCCCAGCCCAGTTTGGACATATAGAATAAGTGCAGCTTCTTGGTACAGTTTTCCTTCTGTCCAAATGTTCAATCTTTCTGTACCACTGGAGTGAAAGCACTGTGTTTATCTATAAAACCAGAAAGTATTAATATGCATGAGATGGCAAATATACTGAGCATTTTTCAGTTTGTGTTTTCCATCTGATATTTATTCTATTATGCTGTTTCATCAGTATTACTTATTTAAATATGAACAAGTATACATTATGAAATTATGTTTCATGTTCTGATATAAAGGTATCTTCCATATATATAAATAAATATATTTGCCCTCAGATATATTAGTCTATTTTTTTAATTTGGAAAAATTAACTTTTGATTATTTTTAAGATAATCTAACAACATTCTGGATTGTGAGGAGATATGGATCTAGTTTCACTTTTCCTCATACCATTCCTGGACGTGTCAACATTTATTCTTTCTTTTATTAAGGCAGGGTCTCACTCTAGCCCTGGTTTACCTGAAACTCTCTGTAGCCCCAAGCTGGCCTAGTGATCCTCCTGCCTCTGCTCTTGAGTGCTGTGATTACAGGCATGAGCCACCACACCTGGCCTCAACATTAATTCTTTTTTAAAAATATTTTATTTATTTGAGAGAGACAGAAAGAGAGAGAATGGACATATGTGGTGATTTGATTCAGGTGCCCCCCATAAACTTAGATGTTCTGAATGCTAGGTTCTCAGCTGATGGAGATTTGGGAATTAACATCTCCTGGAGGCAGTGTATTGTTGGGGGCGGGCTTATGGGTTTCATAGCCAGTGTCCCCTTGCCAGTGTTTGGCACACTCTCTTGTTGCTTTTGTCCACCCAATGTTGGCGAGGAGGTGATGTCCATCCTCTGCTCATGCCATCATTTTTCCTGCCATTTCCAGCTTTCCCTTGAGTCTGTAAGCCAAAATAAACCTTGTTTTCCCAAAAGTGCTCTTGGTCAGGTGATTTCTGCCAGCAATGTGAACCTGACTGCAACAATATGCCAGGGCCACTTTGAATGAATTCCAGATCCATGTGCCACATTCTGCATCTGGCTTTTACATGGTTATGAGGAAATTAAATCTGGGCTAGCAGGCTTTGCAAACAAGTGCCTTTAACCATTGAGCCATTTCCCCAGCTCCTTCAACATTAATTTTTAAAATATTTATTTATTTACTTATTTGTTTGCAAGTATAGAGAGATAGAAAGAAGATAGGCAGAATGGGCATGCTACAGCCTATTGCCACTGTAAACGAACTCCAGATGCATGTGACACTTTGGCATCTGGCTTTACGTGGGTACTGGGTCCTTGGGCTCTGCAGGCAAGTGCCTTAACCACTCCATTTAACAGCTCCAGCCCAACATTAATTCTTTTTTTTTGTCCATTTTTATTTATTTATTTGAGAGCGACAGACAGAGAAAGAAAGAGGGAGAGAGAGAGAGAATGGACCAGGGCCTCCAGCCACTGCAAACGAACTCCAGATGTGTGCACCCCTTGTGCATCTGGCTAACATGGGTCATGGGGAATGAAGCCTAGAACTGGGGTCCTTAGGCTTCACAGGCAAGCACTTAACCACTAAGCCATCTCACCAGCCCACCAACATTAATTCTTATTTTTTAATTCTATTTTTTGTGGGGGGTTTTGTTCCTTTATTATTATTTATTTATTTGAGAGCGACAGAGAGAGAAAGAGGCAGATATATATAGAGAGACAATAGGCACACCAGGGCCTCCAACCACTGCAAACGAACTCCAGACACATGCGCCCCCTTGTGCATCTGGCTAATGTGGGTCCTGGAAATCGAGCCTCGAACTGGGGTCCTTAGGCTTCACAGGCAAGCGCTTAACTGCTAAGCCATCTCTCCAGCCCCCAACATTAATTCTTAAGAGGCTTTGCACAGAAGCCTAGGCCCTGTCCTTTCTGTTCATGGGCTTTCTTAGGAAAGAGAGGGAGGCCTCAGATGCCCTCCAGAGTCTGAACAGCCTGTAATCACAAGATGTGGGTATCACTTACACAGGCCCAGGAGAGAATACTGTGAGGCAGAACATGTGTCTTCTGGCCAATCCCAGTACTTGGTGGCCTTCCATCAGTGTGAGAATGAGCAAGACATCTAGGAGATAGGGGGAAACACCGCTCTCCAAGGTGGCATGGCATCTTGGAGGAGGGGGCTGGGGAAGGAAGTGCTCTCTAGAAATGAGAATAGGGCATTGAGCTGGCCTTTGGATTTTCAGTAGAAGATTTTTACAGAATTACTCTGTTTTACCAAATTGGGAGTGGAAAATGGAGCTGCTAAACAGGAAAAGCAGCAAGCAGGGCTGGAGAGACGGCTTAGCGGTTAAGCGCTTGCCTGTGAAGCCTAAGGACCCTGGTTGGAGGCTCGATTTCCCAGAACCCACGTTAGCCAGATGCACAAGGGGTGCACGCATCTGGAGTTCATTTGCAGTGGCTGGAGGCCCTGGCACGCCCATTCTCTCTCTCTCTCTTCCCCCTCCTCCTCTCTGTCTGTCACTCTCAAATAAATAAAAATAAACACAAAAAAATTTTAAAAAGCAGCAAGAAATAAAGAAAAAGACCTGCCATTCATGGCGGTGCTCACCTTTTATCTCAGCATTCAAGGCCAGCCTGGTGCAGTAGAGTAAGTTCTAGATCAGCCTGGGCTAGAGTGCACTCATGCACCTGGAAAAAAAAAAAAAACATAGAAAAAGACTTGAGGAATTTTGATGGTGGTGATGGCACAACGCCTATGTTTGGGTGCACATCTGTTAGGAATTAGTGCACTCTACATGGCAGACTTTACCATCAAGCAAAGAAGATCAAACTATTCATTTTCTAACTATATAGGATTACATATTAGTTGCTGAATGCCAAACAATGGTATTTAGCAGATACATTCACATGTCACAGTACTCTAGACGGAAAAAGCAAAAGAAGAACATTTCTCCACAATTCTTGCTAACAGTAGCTTTATGAGTTAGAATAACACCTCAATATTATACATTGTATACTATAATAGGGTTCTCTTTGTAAAGTCCTTATTAAAGGCATACAGCTTCAGAAATCAGGAGTATCATGCAAAACACTTCAACCTCCAGCCAATACCTAAACCCAAAGAAAATTTTGAAATTGTGATGGGCATCTTCTTAACCCCAGTTCTTGTTTCTACATCCTTTTCATCCTGTTGTGGTCAATTTCCTTTTCATTTTCTCCTGATCTTCTCCACCAGAACTAAAGTGTTCTTATCTACTTACACCCACTTCAATCATCCCTTCCCTGTCATCTCCCCAAGCATTACCGAGTGCTTACTCTAGACCCAGATCATCTGTAGGCACTGATGATACAGATCTCAGAAAGCTAAGCCACTGCCTGGGAGAAGCACACATGGGTGGCAGGAACTCATACATTCATGCTGCCAGCAAGGCTATTTCAGGGTAGTTTGACGCTGGTTCAAATAGAGAGGCTCTGGCTGTACTTTTGTGTGAATACCCTTTAATATTCTACCTCAATCAGAACTTGTATTTTATTTGAAGGGGGGAGAGGGAGATAAGAAGACATATATAGAAAGACAGTGGGTGCAACAGGGCCTCCAGCCACTTCAAAGTAACTCTGGACACATGTGCAACCTTGTGGTCTCCACATGGGTACTGGGGAAAAAAAAAACCCGGGTCCTTTGGCTTTGAAGACAAGTGCTTTAATTGCTAAGCCATCTCTCCAGCCCCAGAGCTTGTATTTTAAAAAATATTTTTTATTTATTTGAGAGAGAGAGAGAGAAAGAGAGAGAGAATGAATGGGTGTTTCAGGACCTTCTGTCACTGCAAACAAACTCCACATGAGTCACTTTTGTGCATCTGCCTTTTACATGGGTACTGGGGAACCAAACCCCAGTTATCAGGCTTTGCAAGCAAGCATCTTTAACCATTGAGCAATCTCTCAAGTCCAGAACTTGTATTTTTCATATTTTATAGAAGCTTATGAAACAAAAGATTTTGTTAGAAGAATTTGGAGTCTTACTATGAGATAGAGTGAGACAGAGGTGGGGAAGCCCCTGAGCCATAGAAAAGAATGTCAGAGAGATCCCTCCAAGAAGGCCTTTTGCTTCCTAGAGAAACTGAGTCATGCTAGCCATTGGTTTCTTGAGGCAGGGGAGCCTGGATGCTTTCCAGCCCTAACCCCACACAAGCAGACCTGTATGCTCTCAAGAGTCCATAACTACACAGAGTGTTTCATGGCATGTTTAATCTTATTTTTATCCATGTACAATAATGCTTCCTGAGCCTTCCCTCCTCCTTGGTGGTTGATCGTCCAGCACCACCGTAAATGAAGCCATCACTGACTTGAAACTGATTTGACATTTTGAACTGCCTTCCATAATATTCAGTGTTTCACACATTGTATCAGTTTTTAACACTCTATTCAATACTTTGTTGGTTTTTGCCTTCCCCCCTTTTCTTCTTTCAAAGTACAGCCTAACATGAAGCTCATTATGTAGCTCCAGTCTGGCCTTAAACTTGTGGCAGTCCTCCCTCCCCATCCTCCCAAGTGCTGAGATTAAAGGTATGTGCCACCACTCGACTAGAACACTCATTTCTGCTATTAAATCAGCGTTAAGTGAATTTTATAGAGATCACTTTTCCCACCTGAAACTATTGAACAATATTTTATTCTTCTACTGTGTGAGAAAATATCCTTGGATGGTTCTTTTGTCCCAGTCAGTTCAAAATTCTATGTCATTGAGACATAGACAGTATAATTTCTAAATAGAGAGCAAAACTTTGCATATAAATAGAGGTAGTAAAGGCCAAAGGGCAAACCAAGTTTGCTGCACACTCATCCTTCCAAAAAATGACAACATGAAGAGAAGTGAAGGAAGAGATAAAGCAAAGAAGGTGTTGCTTGTCACCGAGGAAGAAGAGCTCTGCATTCTGTTTCAACCCAGGAGGGCTGGCTAGTGTTAGTGCCCAGGTCAGTGGCAGCCCCACAGAGTAATCCCAAAACGAGTACAGGAGAGCAAATCCCAGGCACCAACAGTGTGGCCTGCGGGTGTGAAGGACCTTGGATGGCCCCATTAAGTTTCACTGGCCCAGTGTATTTGCAAGAGCAGCAGAATAGCACTCGGTATCCAAGGACACCCAAGTTAGCAGAGCGCAAGCTAGATATGCAGAACCTGATGGCTGCAAGTGAGGAAAGTGTCAGAAGTGACCTTGACGGAGCAGTGACTAAAGACCAGAAAGGAATGAGGACATGGCAGCTGACACAGCCATGGATAGATACACATCGAGACCACATGCCCCTCCCTTGGCCAGCCTTAGTACTATAGAAATTCCTGGAATATAGAGAAATACAGAGAAAAGACAAGAGAAATGTCTGATAGAATGATGTCCCCCCCCAAAAAAATTAAGTTGCCTTGCACAGCTGAGTTTATGGACTGACACTCATTCTTTTTTCTTTCTTTTAAAGCTATCTTCCTTCCTTCCTTTGTAAGCAGAGAGGAAGAAGAGAGGGAATAGGTATGCCAGGACCTCTTGATACTGCAAACAAACTCCAGATGTATGCACCACTTTGTGCATCTAGTGTTATGTGGGCAGTGGGGAATCAAACACAGGCAGTCAGGCTTTGTAATCAAGCGTTTTTAATGACTGAGCTACCTCTTAAGTCCAATACTCATGCTTTTGATAGCATTTTCTTGTTTGTGGAAAACAACATATTGGTGAGAGTGACTGAGGAAGAAACATGACATCAACCTCTGCCCTTCATATGTACATGCACACACCTGCATGCACATCGATACTCACAGGTGTACTCACACACCTCACACACACATCTGTACAAAAAAAGGCAACATACTAAAGAGAGCAGACATTAGAAGCTCTATACTGTTTCTCAGTCCCTCAAGCACATCCTCTTAGAATTTCCTTAGAAGAGAGGGAGAGGCTGGGATGGGGCACTTTTTCAGGGTACTCTTCTCTATGAAACTCCAGCCTATCATTTCTATTAAATGAGTAAACTAAATAAGTACAATCAACAAGTGACTCTTTTTTTCGTTTTGTTTTGGTTTTTCTAGGTAGGGTCTTACTGTAGTCCAGGCTGACCTGGAATTCACTCTGTAGTCTCAGGGTGGCCTCGAACACACGGCAATCCTCCTACCTCTGCCTCCTGAGTGCTGGATTAAAGGCATGCACCACCACGCCTGGCAACAAGTGACTCTTTTAAATAAGTTACACAAGACCTTAAATACAGTAGGTGTTTGATAATGTTGTGTAAGTGGGACAATCCTGTACTTCAACTTCTATTCCAGTAGTTCTCACATTTTTCTAACAGCAATGGCTATGGTGATGTGGTGATGTAAGCCCAAACTTCTAGAGACACAGGATCAGGAGTTCAAGGTCATTGTCAGCTCCAAGCCAGCTTGTGCCATATGAGACTCTGTCTCAAAAAAAACAACAAAAAAATTTTTATTTCTAATAATGGAGCAACTGGAACCCACTATAATTTTTGTGCAGTGCTATAACAGATAAGCATAGAGAATTCCATCATGAGAACTAGGAGTAATTGGGGCTGGGGAGATTGCTCAGTGGGTAAAGCTTTTGCTGCACAAGCCTGAGGACCCGAGTTCAGATCTCCAGCATCCATGTAAAAAATGTCAGGTGTGGGGCTGGGGAAATGGCTCAGCAGTTAAAGCATTTCCATTTAAGCATGAAGACCTCTTGGCTTGGAGACCACCAAGTTCATCTCCCAAGAACTCATATAAAAAGCTAGGTATGGCTATACAAGCCTGTAACACCAGTGGCAGGGGTGGGGCAGAGACTTGAGGATCTGAATGGCTGGGGCCCCTGACTGACAGCAGCTTCCGGCTGTGGTAGAAATCTTGTCTCCAGGAAATGTATGAATGAAAGATATGAGAAGGACACCTGCTGTTTTATTGTGACCTCTACATGTGTCCACATGGGAGCACACATCTGCATGCACACATGCATACACCACACATCATAGAAACCACACTACACATTCTACATACACACAGGCACACACACACACAAACACATAAAAATCCAAAAAACAAATGACAGGTGTGGTGGTGTGCATTATATTCCAGCACTGGGCAGATAAAGGCAGAAGACCCCTAGGACTTACTACCTAGCTAGTCTAGCAAAATTGGTGAGCTCTAGGCTTGATGACCCTCAAAAAAAAATTGTGGAGATCAATTTAGAAAGATACTAAATGTCAACCGCTGGTCTCCACGTGCATAGGTACACATGTGCATGTACACCTTTCCAACATATGTACACTGTACACATACATCCACACACATACACAATAAAAATGAGGAGCACTTATATTAACAGAAATATGATTTTCTATAATCTGTATCTGCCATCAAAATCATAGTTTAACCCATTTCTTCTTGAAAGTTTTTCAAAATTTCATTAAATGTCTTCAGACTTTGTTTAGAACTGAAGTCATGAAAGATGTGAATGTTATGTCTTTTTAATGAATTTAACTTTATTTTATTTATTTAGTGAATTATTTGAGAGGGGGAAAGAGAGAAAGATGGGGAGAGAGAGAGTATAGAGGGAGAGAATGGGCACACCAGGGCCTTTAGCCATTGCAAACGAACTCCAGACACATGCACCACCTCGTGCATCTCACATGGGTACCGGGGATTGAACCTGGCTCCTTTGGCTTTGCAGGCAAGTGCCTTAACTGCTAAGCCATCCCTCCAGACCCCCAAGTTAAGTTTTGAGCATTAAGCTGCATCCCTTTTTATCTCTAGTAGTGCCTTTTGTCTCAAAGTTTTCTTTCTAAAATGGTAGATCAATGCTTGCTTTGTATATGCCTAACTTATCTTTTTCTTACCCTTTATTTCAACAATTCTGTGTGCTTTACATATGTTCTGTAAGCCTTTTCCTTTTGAAAACCTCAGTAGATATCTTCTAATTCATTTATGCATGTGTACATGCGTGTGTGCACATGCGTGTGCACCATGGCACACAAGGGAAGGTCAGAGAACAACTTTGAGACTACTGGACTCCATTTTCTTTGAGACAGAGTCTCTTGCAAGTGAACTGCCTAAGTACAAATGAGCAAGGGAGCTTTGGATTCTCCTGGCTCCACCTTCCATTGTTAGAATTTCAAATGCACGTGCTACTTTGC
Source organism: Dipus sagitta (assembly GCA_036346955.1). Classification (NCBI taxonomy): domain Eukaryota; kingdom Metazoa; phylum Chordata; class Mammalia; order Rodentia; family Dipodidae; genus Dipus; species Dipus sagitta. The sequence goes on from CM070770.1 coordinate 214,242,998, forward strand.
ATCCTTTATGTGGGTTCTGGGGACTTGAACTCAGATTAGCAGGTGTTATAAGCAAGCACCTTTAGCCACTAAGTCATCTACCCAGTCCCGGATACTTCTTTAATGAATTTGAATCCATTTTCGTTTGTCATGATCAGATAATTTTTGTTTTATATTGAAATAACTCTGTAGTTATTGAATGCATAATGTCCTCCATAGACTCATGTGTTTGAATACTTAATATCCAGCTGCTGGTACTTTGGAAAGGTTGTGAAACCTTTAAGAGGTGGAGGCTTTTTGGAGGAAGTGTGACACTAAGGGCCTTGAGGTGTTAAAGCCCAGCCCAACTTGCTTTTCCTTCCTTCTTTCCTTCCTTCTTTCCTTCCTTCCTTCCTTCTTTCCTTTCTTCTTTCTTTCTTTCTTTCTTTCTTTCTTTCTTTCTTTCTTTCTTTCTTTCTTTCTTTTAATATATTTTATTTATTTGAGAGAGAGAAAGAGGGAGAGAGAGAGAGAGAGTGAGAATGGGCGCACCAGGGCCTCCAGCCACTGCAAATGAACTCCAGATTCATACGCCCCCCTGTGTATCTGGCTAACGTGGGTCATGGAGAATTGAAATGGGGTCCTTTAGCTTTGCAGGCAAACACCTTAACTACTAAGCCATCTCTCTACCCCCCCCCCTCGCCACCACTTGATTTTTCTTTCTTTCTTTTTTTTTTCTTTTTTTTATGGTAGGGTTTCATTCTAGCCCAGACTGACCTGGAATTCACTATGTAGTCTCAGGGTGGCCTTGAAATCACAGCAATCCTCCTATCTCTACCTCTCAAGTGCTGGGATTAAAGGCATGTGCCACCACGCCCGGCTTCCAACTTGCTTTTTCTATCCCTGCTAATGTAAGGATGTGAGGCCAAGCTTCCTGCTCAGGCTTACCCCACCATAATGAATACTTTCCCTTGAAACTGTAAGGCAAATATAAACCCTTTCTTTCCTTAAGCTGCTTCTGATAGGGCATTTTGTCCTAGCAACAAGAAAGTAACTGCTACATTATGGATCAAAGGATGCTATGAAGGATATGACTGAACATATTTTAAATTTTCATTTCTGTCATTTCATACTTTCCATTTGTCCTTAGAGATGTTCTCAAAAGTGACAATACCTACCACTTGCCATGATTGTCTTATGTATTCAGCGACACTGTATTTCTGAATTATACATCAAAGTGTAACTCCACATTTGTTATTAAATATTTTAGGTTAATATTTCTTGGATATGTTCCTGAAGTTCCTCGGGACCATTATTTCATTCATACACTGCTGCAGTAAACATGAAAGTGTTATGTAAGAAATTGACTCAACTGTTAAACATTCTCTAGCTTGCCCTGATGCTGCAGCTCTGGAATTGCTTGAATTTTATTGCATTATTTATTGTAGCCACTAGAGGGGGATCACATGCAACTATTCTCAAAATAGTTTTCTAGGTTTCTTTCTTTTTCTTTCTTTCTTTCTTCCTCTTTCCTTCCTTCCTTCCTTCCTTCCTTCCTTCCTTCCTTCCTTCCTTCCTTCCTTCCTTCCTTCCTTTCTTTCCTTCTTTCTTTTTTTTTTTTGAGGTAGAGTCTCACTAGCCCAGGCTCACCTGGAACTCACTCTGTAGTCTCAGGCTGGCCTGGAACTCACAGTGATCCTCCTACCTCTGCCTTGTGAGTGCTGGGATTAAAGGTGTGTGCAACCATGGCTGGCAGAGTCTATGACCTTCTTATCCATAGCATTTTGACTTGCTTCTCAGAACCAGGTATCAATTCCTTCCCACCTGTTGAGCCTCATATCTAATCTGAGATCAGATGATTACCCCCATAACCTGTGTGTCACTATTACACCACTGTGTACATCTTTCCTGGTTAGTTGATTTTGTAGCTTTCAGGATCTCCTGATTGTTCATACTCTCCCAGGAGCTTGCATAGCACTTTCAAGTGCTATGAGGGCTAGCCATCAGGCTTCTGCTGTTCCATGGTGATCTCTCATTTTCCTGTGCTTGCAGCCTGTGGTGTCTTTCAGCAATAGGGTCTTACTATTTAGCTTTGGAGGATAACCAAGTGTTTTATCAATAGCCTGCATTGTTTTGGAGACTTCTTGGTCTTCCCTGACCAACACTGGGGAGAAATCCAGTTCTGGCACTGGGATATACCAGCCAGAGCCCATGGTTTTAGGGTTAAGCTTTCTCCACCTCCTACAGGGCACTTCTGAACAGACTACTGTCCTACCCCTTATTAAGAGTTATATCTTTTAATTAGCTAACCATGAAGTAGATTGCTATGGTATTGATTCTGGATATTAAAACTCTGTCATATGTATAGCTGGTGAAGATTTTCTCCCATTTTGTAGACTGTCTGTTGACTCTGTTATTGGTTTGCTTGTCTGTACAATAGCTTTTCAGTTTCATGAGATCCCAATGCTTGAGTGTTTGTCTAATTCCCTAGGCTACTGGGGTTGTATTCAGAAAATATTTCCCTACACTTACATCTTGAAGTGTTCTCTCCATTTGTTCTTCTAGCTGGTTCAGAGTTTTGAGTCTTATATTGAGGTCTTTGGTCCATTTGGAGTTGACCTTTGTGCAGGGTGACAGGAGTGGATGTAGATCCTTCATATGGTCATCCAATTTCCCCAACACCATTTGTTGAAGATGTAGTCTTTTCTCCAGTGTATGTTTTTGGTCTCTTTGTCAAAGACCAGACAACTAGTTACTAGACCTTAAACCTGAATCTTCTATTCTATTCCATTGATCCCTGATATTTTTATGCCTATGCCTTTGTAGTATATCTTGAAGTCAGGTATGGTGATGCCAGCAGTAGTATTCCTTTTACTGAGGGTATTTTTGGCTATCTAAGGCCTTCCATGCTTATAAATGAATTTTGAGATTACTCTTTTTTTTTTGAAGTATGGTTTCAATCTAGCCCAGGCTGACCTGGAATTCACTATGTAGAGTCAGGGTGGCCTTGAACTCATGGTGATCCTCCTACCTCTGCCTCCTGAGTGCTGAGATTAAAGATGTGTGCCACCATGCATGGCTGATATTACTTTTTAATTCTATGAAGAATATAGCTTCAATTTTAATTGAAATTTCATTGAATCTGTTTATTGCTTTTGGTATGAGGGCCATTCTAATAGTGTTAATTTTCCAGATACATGAGACATCTTCTCATGTCTTCCTCAATTTCTTTCTTCGGTGTTTTCTTCTGTTTTCATTGTAGAGATCTTTCACTTCCTTAGTTGGGGATATTCCAAGATATTTAATTCTTTCCATGGCTATTGTAAATGGGACTGCTTTCCTGATTTCTTTTCTGTATGTTTGTCATTGGTAAGTACTGATCTTTGTGTGTTGATTTTATACCCTGACACGTTGCTGAAAGACTTCATCATCTCTAGGGTTTTTATGGTGATGCTTTTGGGTCACTTATGCATAGGATCATGTCATCTGCAAATAGGGGTACTTTGACTTCTTTCTAATTTGCATCATTTTTACTTCTTTCTCTTGTCTTATCACTTGAGCTAAGACTTTAAGAACTATGTTGAAAAGCAGTGGTGAGAGTGGGCATCCCTATCTTATTCCAGACCTTATTGGGAATGCTGCAAGGCTCTCCACAATCGTGTGATCTAGACCTTGGGTCTGTTATATATAGCCCTTATTATGTTAAGATATGATCTCTCCATACTTAGTCTGTCCAGTAGCTTAATCATGAAGGGATGTTGTATTTTGTCAAAGGCCTTTTCTGCATCTGTTGAAATGATCATGCAATTTCTGTCTTTAAGTCTATTCATGTGGTGTATTACATTTATCAGTTCCCATATGTTGACCCATCCCTGTACCCTGGGATAAAACCTACTTGATCAATGGGTACATTAGTCAGAGTTCTATAGAGGAACAGAACCAATAGGATGAATTGTATTAAAAAGGGGAGTCAGGGCTGGAGAAATGGCAGTTAAGGCGCTTGCCTGTGAACCCTAAAGACCCAGGTTAGATTCCCCAGTACCCACGTTAGCCAGATGTACATGGTGGTGCATATATCTGGACTCTGTTTGCAGTGACTGTAGGCTCTGGCATGCCCATATTCTTTCTCCCTCTATGCCTCTTTCTGTCTCTCTCTCAAATAAATAAACAAGTAAATATTTTTAAAGGGAATTCATTGGATTAGCTTACAGCAGTCCATCAATTGCAGTCTGCAGGCCTGAGAGTCAAGGAGTCAAAGTAACTGCTCAGTCCCTGAGGCTGAATACCTCAACTGTTCCAATCCAGCACTGAAGGCTTGGGGGCTTCCTGGAGAGCTACTGGTCTTCAGTCCACACTGGTCTTTAGTACATGCTGGAAGGCAGCAAGCAGTATCAGCAGCTAGGTGGGAGGGAAGGATTCTTTTCTCCCAGAGCTTCTTTATATAAAGCACCCCCCCCCCCTTCCAGGAGGGCCATTCACTGTGGGTGAAGGCTCATTCTGGGAAAAGAACTTTCTCCTTCAGTTAATCTTTCCTGGAAGCAACCTCAGAGACCCAACCAAGAGGAATGTCTGTGGATTACTAATCTGATTAAGTTAACAACAAAACTTAAGCATCACAAGTCCACCCCACTGTCCACTTGACATCAGACCATATCTCCTTACATCATAATTAATTTCCAAATAAAGAGAGTAACAAGGTCATAATTCTGCTTAACATGATATAACTATCCTGCATACAACTGGAAACACACAGTCTACCCCCCAACACAAGGCAAGGTCCCTTGAGGAATGCTTAGTCTCTAATATGTAATAAGTTAAATATAAATTCAACAACAGTTAACTAATGATATACTTTCAATTGATATTAATTACATAACAGAGAAATAGAGAAAGAACAAAAGCATCTTAATATTGGTGTAGATATGTAAAAACACTCCCTAACAAGGGAGGACAGAAACACTCATAGCAATCACAGTCCTCATTTTTTGTAACTGGTCATGTGGCCTTAGCTGGTATTTGTAACTACCTTATTCTATTACCCATTCTGTATTTTCTTCACCTTCAGTAAGTACCTCAGCAAGTCTTGGCTCTTTACCTGGAGGGGTGACCTATACTTTCCTTCCTGAAGAATCTGAGTCATTTATCACACTGCCTTGATTGGATTGTGGTAGTTTCCTACTGACTTTGATAACAGGGCATGGTAACAACAAGAGGTGCCCTAAAGGATCTCCTGCACTCCAGACATACTCTTCCTTACCTCCATTGTGGAGGAGCAGTCCACTTTCCCCCTGGTAGTCTGGATCAATCACACCTGCTAACACTGGAACTCCTTTCTTAGCCTAGAGGACATCAGGAGCCCAAAGCAGCCAGGGAGAAGTCTTATCTTCCAGTTGAATGGAATATCTTTTGTGCCTCCTGGCAAAGGCACTCCCAACTCTGGAACCAACACCTCTAAACAGAGTATAAGGTTGTAGAGACAGGAAGCAAAAATTTGGCTAATGGGTCACTTGGGTTGATGGTCAGTGGTACCATTTCAATTTATACCCACTTATTTCTGGACATGTGAATGCAGGCTATAGCATAAACAGTATCATATATAGGACACTGATTCAGAGATATATAGCCTGATGGAGAACATGCTCCAGTCCTCCAGGCTATTGCCATCTACTTGGCACTGTAGCTGTTTCTTTCTTTTTTAAAAATATTTTATTTTTATTTATTTGACAGAGAAAGAGGGAGGAAGGGAGTGAGTGAGAGAGAGATAGAGATAGATAGATAGATAGATAGATAGATAGAGAGAGAGAGAGAGAGAGAGAGAAAGAGAAATGGGTATGCCAGGGCCTCCAGCCACTGCAAACGAACTCCAGACATGTGTGCCTCTTGTGCATCTGGCTAATGTGGGTCCCGGGGAATCAAACCAGGGTTCTTTGGCTTTGCAGGCAAATGCCTTAACAGCTAAGCCAGCCCTCCAGCCCTGTAGCTGTTTCTTTAAAAGGCCATTACACTGCTCTATCAAGCCAGCTGCTTCAGGGTGCTGGAGCACATGGCAAGAACAGTTAATTCCATGATCATGGGCCCACTGCCGCACTTCCTTAGATGTGAAGTGAGTTCCTTGGTCAGAAGCAATGCTGTGTGGAATACGATGAGGTGGATAAGGCATTCTGTAAACCCATGGATGGTAGTTTTAGCAGAAACACCATATGCAGGAAAAGCAAATCCATACCCAGAATAAGTGTCTATTTCAGTAAACACAAAATGCTGCCCTTTCCATGATGTAAGTGGTCCAATGTAGTCAACCTACAACCAAGTTGCTGGCTGGTCAGCCCAAAGAATGCTACCATACCAGGGGCTCAGTGCTGGTCTATGCTGCTGGAAGACTTGGCACTCAGAAACAGCTGTAGCCAGATCAGCTTTAGTTAATGGAAGCCCATGTGTTGGGTTCATGCATAACTTTTATCCTTGCCACCAAGGCTACTTTGTTCGTGGGTCCATTAGGCAATGACAGGGGTGGCTGGGGAAAGAGGTTGACCACTATCCACACAATGGGTCAGTTTATCTACTTGGTTATTAAAATTATCCTCTGATGAGGTTACCTTCTGATGAGCATTAACACAGGACACAAGTATTTTTACATCCTTTGCCCTTTCAGAGAGCTCTATCCACATACACCTTCCCCAAATGTCTTTCTCACCAATTTTCCAATTGTTCTCCTTCCAAGTCCCAGACAATCCAGCAAGACCATTGGCCACAGCCCATGAATCAGTGTATAACTACACATATGGCCATTTTTCTTCCAAGCAAAATGCACAACCATGTACACTGTCCAAATTTCTATCCATTTGTGAAGATTTCCCTTCACCACAATCCTTCAGAGCTGTCCCAGAAAAGGGCTGAAGTGCTGTCCATTTCTGGGAGGTGCCCGTGTAATGTGCTGAACCATCTGTAAAACGTGCCCTAGTCCTCTGCTCCTCAGTCACTTGATCCACACCCCATGATGCCATAAGTGCATGCTTGGGTCAGAAGGCATTGTAACAGGAATAGCACTATAAGCCTTCGGGTAACTTCCTCATGCAATTTGCTTGTGCTTTTAGGGTCTCCTCTAGCCAAATCACATATATACTACTTCCATTTGATGATGGACTACTGCTATGCATGTCCAACTTTATGGTCTAATGGGTCAGGGACAGAATGTGGTGGTTTTATTCAGGTGTAACCCATAAATTTATGTGATATGACTGCTAGGTCCCCAGCTGGTAGAAATTGGAGCCTCCTGGAGTCAGGGTATTATTGGGGGCTGGCTCATGGGTGTTATAGCCAGATTCCCCTTGCCAGTGTTTGGCAGATTTTCCTGCTGCTGTTGTCAACCTGATGTTGGCCAGGAAGTGATGTCCACCCTGTTCTCATGCCATTGCTTCCCCCTGCCATCATGGAGCTTTCCCTCAAGTCTATAAGATCCAGTGGATTTATATTCATGTGGGTTTAAACACCGCTTCTGGTACCAATTTACTGTTGCAGTCAGCTTCATGTTGCTGGCAGAAAAACACACAATCAAGAACAGCTTGTGGGAAGTAAAGGTTTATTTTGGCTCACAGACTCAAGGGGAAGCCTTGACTGAGGTGTGTATGGTATGTTGGTCTATGTGCATGTTTGAGCTGGGTGCACTTGAATATGAGAAGGCTCCTCCTTGTGTGTGTGGCCTCCAGGTGGGTTGGCACTAGACCCTGAAAGGCCTGGCATACTCAGTGCTCCATCAGTGGAATGTGATCAGCTAGGGAGTTCTTCCTGAGGCAGATGCAGGCAGGCAGGCCAGGGCAAGAACTGAGGGGAAATATACAAATCCACAACTAGAGATTTAAATATTTATTAGGCTGTGAAGATGGCTCAGAAGTTAAAGGTGTCTGTTTGCAAAGTCCACTGGCTTGGGTTTGCTTTCACAGTAAAGCTAGATGCACCAAGTGCTACATGCATCTGGAGTTCATTTGTGATGGCTTGAGGCCCTGGTATGCCATACTCTTTTTTCCCTCTCTTTCTCTGCTCACAAATAAATTAAAAAGTATTAAAATTAAAAAAATCTTTGTATTTGTTTCCTAAGGCTACTGAAATAAATGATCATAAAATGAATCAATTAAAACAACAGAAAAGAGCTAGGGAGATTATTCAGAAAGGTGCTTGCTTGCAATGCCTGCCAGTGCAGGTTCAATTCCCAAGTAACCCAAGTAACCACATAAAGCACATGTGTCTGTAGTTTGTTTGCAGTGGCAAGAGACCCCAACACTCAAATAAATAAATAAATTTTTGTTTGTTTGTTTTTCAAAGTAGGGTCTCACTCTAGCTCAGGCTGACCTGGAATTCACTATGTAGTCTCAGGGTGGCCTCAAACTTACAGTGATCTTCCTACCTCTACCTCCCGAGTGCTGGGATTAAAGGTGTGCGCCACCACTCCCAGCTTTAATAAATAAATATTAAAAAATATAATACAACAGAAAACTCACTCACAGAGCTAAAAGGCCCATGCCCAGGGCCATCCTCATCCTGAAAGACACACAGAAAGTTTTTCTTAACCTCGCTTAGTCTAGTGGTTGCCATTGATTCTGGTGTTCCTTGGCTTCTAGATGAACTGTTTCAATTTCTTCTCATTGCCATATTGAGTCTTCCTGTGTGTCTTGTAGTATCTATATATTTACATAACATTCTCCTGTCTGTGTGTCTATGTTCAAACTTTCTTCATTTTATAAGGACACTGACACTGGTTAAGGCTCAGTCTGACATAGTGAAACCTCATTTTAGTTAAATTAAGTCTGCAAAGACTCTCTTTCGAAATCAGGGTTAGGTGTGGTAGCAGATACCTGCAGCACTAGCACTTTGAAGGTACAGCCTGGAGGAGCAGGAGGCAGGAGTTCAAGGCCAACATTAGCTAAATAGTGAAATTGAGGTCAGTTTAGGCTACATGAGACCCTGTCTTAAAATATATATATATATATATATATATATATGTATATATATATATATATACACATATATATTTTTTCCCCCAGATACCATGGATTTAGCATTTGAACACACTCTTTTTTAAAAATTTTTTTGAGATAGGGTCTTGCTATGTAGCCCTAGCTGGCTATACTTCCCTATGTAAACTAAGCTGGCCTCAAGCTTATGGCGATCCTCCAGCCACTGTCTCCCAAGTTCTGAGAACATAGGCATGCATTACTACACCCAAGGCACATACCTTTTTGGAGAACACAAACTTTATTTCAACAATTGACAGAACAAATACTGAATAAATCAGGAGGAATGTAGAAGAGTCAATAGTATCCAGTTGATTTAATTTTTTTTTTTTTTTTGAGGTAGGGTCTCATTCTATCCCAGGCTGACCTGGAATTCACTAGGTAGTCTCAGGGTGGCCTCAAACTCACAGCAATCCTCTTACCACTGTCTCCCCAATGCTGGGATTAAAGATGTGTGCCACCACGCCAGCCTAAATTGAGTTAATTGATACTTACAAAAATCCCAAGCCATAATAGAAAATCCATACCTTCCTCTTGCAAAATTCTTCTTGAGTGTATGTAGAATATTTATTATGAGATATTGCATTCTAGGAAATACAGAGTACTAAATAACTACATAAGAGAGAGTCTTTAAATCAATGCTCCCAGCTTCCATCTTGAGAAACTAAAGAGAGGCTCACATCTATAATCCCAGAACTCACAATGTTAAAGAAAAAAGATTGCTGCAGGCTCAAGGCAGTGAGACCAGGTCTCAAAACAAACATACAAAAAACAAGTAAGCAAAACCAATAGGGAAAATCAGTAAATAAAGCTGTACTTTAAAATCAGTCAAGTTGGTAAACATCTAGCCAGGATTATCACAAAGTAATCAATTCTATACAAAGTTTTCCTAAATGTCAAAAAAGGAAGGTAACCATGTAGAATACTAACTTTGCTTTAAAGAAATAAGAAAATTGTTTATTCTGATTCAAATAAATTGCTCCGAATGATATATTTCACCATATAAAAAGGTTTTTTGTTTGCTTTTACTACATAAACTTTTATATATTTAGGTGGTGTCATTAAGTAGGTGGTTATGGCAAGGCAGGAGAAGTCTACAGAATTTAGATATTGTCTTTATCACATGTCTAGCTTTGGGTTGGTAGAGGCTAGAAATGTGTCCAGCTTAACAATACATTCCAATAATTTTATCTAAAGGTCTTGAGAATGTCAGCTCAGATGTAATGGTTGATATCAAACTGCTATTAAAAGGAAGGAAAGGTAGCCTAGGATAGTTTTAGCTCTTGAAGCACAATACTCATGTCTTTACACTCCCTATGTCTTTTTCAGCAGTCTGTAAGATCTTTAGTACAGATAGAAATTCTTCAGAGAACATTCCAAAGAAATACTTTCATTTTTTTTTTTACTAGAGAATAATGTTTATTTGTTCCCAAAGTGACCATTTCACTTTTCAGCTCCACTTCTGTTCATAAAATTCTAATCTTCATTACAATGTTTGCATTTCATAAGCATGTTCTAAGTCTTTTGTGTATGATATCAAGAAGCTCAGATTCTTACAGCCAGCATTACTTGATTCCAGAAACAATGGGCACATATATTTTGAGAGAAGACAGTAAGTGCCAATGTTCTTAACATTTCAGCAAACTGAACACAAATACATTACAATGTAATATACCATGGCAAATTGTAGGTTAATTACAGAATTTCAAGGTTTGTTACCATTAGACATATTTGGGCTGCAAGGTCACTGAGAAATCCTGCTGGAGCTAAGCTGAAAACCTCCTCCATGTAAGACCAGCTGAAAGAAAGCAAGAAAAAGCAATACTGCATGCAGTTCAATGGAAGAGAGAAATCACCAGTGAAGATATTCAACAGTGGACACTACAAGCCTTAAATTTGGCCAGCCAGGACAAATGAGCCAATGGGTACAATAGTTATGGGGGAAACCAGCTGCTCTCTAATTGGACTGGAGGCCTGTTCCATGGGAGGGGATACAGGGGATACACTCCCTGATACTGAAAACTTACAATGGGGTAGTCATGAGCCCTAGGAGTGTAAGGTCTGTTGGTGTCTGGCTAAATGTATATACTATGCTCACCAAACTGCCCAGTAAGCACTTCTCTTAATGTTCATACCCATACACTAATGCTACTCTCACTTTTGGTTAGTGAACCTTCTATTTTCAGATGGCAGTGACCTTTGGATGACTCAGAAGGCACCATGGTGCTGAGAAGAAGTGACAGAGGAGTGCTCAGTACTGAAATATCTCTATCACCTTCCAAGGCTCAGGGTCCATTGTGGAAGAGGTGGCAGAAACAATGTAAGAGCCAAAGGAAGGGTAGGACTCTGTTCAATGTGCTTCTCCAGACACAAAATAGCCTGGATATCCATGACCTCACAGTGCCTGACACTACCTACACAAGACCATCATAATAGGAGGAAAAGATCATGACATCAAAATAAAGAACTGATTGAGAGGGGGAGGGGATATGATGGAGAGTGGAGTTTCAAAGGGGAAAGTGGAGGAACGGAGGGAATTACTATGGGATATTGTTTACAATTATGGAAGTTGTCAATAAAAATATAAATAAATAAATGAATAAATAAAAAAGAAAATTAATCAATATAATTAATCATGTGAACAAATAGAAAAAACACAAAAGTAGTGGAGAAAGCATTTAACAAATCCAATAGCCATTTCTAATAAAAAAAAAATCTCAATATCAGGCTGGAGAGATGGCTTAGCGTTTAAGCACTTGCCTGTGAAGCCTAAGGACCCCGTTTCGAGGCTCGATTCTCCAGGACACACATTAGCCAGATGCACAGCGCACGCATCTGGATGGAGTTCGTTTGCAGTGGCTGGAAGCCCTGGCATGCCCATTCTTCCCTGCCCCTCCTCTTTCTCTTTCTGTCTGTCACTCTCAAATAAATAAATAAAAATAAACAAAAAATAGTTTTTAAAAATCTCATATCAAAATAGAAATAAGCCAGGCGTGGTGGTGCACACCTTTAATCCCAGTACTTGGGAGGCAGTGGTAGGAGGATCACAGTAAGTTTGAGGCCACCCTGAGACTACATAGTGAATTCCAGGTTAGCCTGGGCTAGACTGAGAACCTACCTCGAAAAACCAAAAAAAAAAAAAAAAAGAAAAAGAAAAAAAAGAAAGAAAGAACACGGAATTTTCCCACCAGATAAAGAATATCTATGAGAAACCTATAGTTAATATCATGCTTAATGGTGGTAAGAGCCTAAATAATTTCCCCTAAGAAAGGAAACAGGTATTCACTCTCACTGGGCATAGTGGCACAGGCCTTTAATCCTAGAACTCAGGAGGCAGAGGTAGGAGGATTGCCTTGAGTTTGAGACCACCCTGAGACTATGTAATAGTGGATTCCAGGTCAGCCTGGGCTAGAGCAAAACTCTACCTCAAAAAACCAATATATAATAGCCGGGCGTGGTGGTGCACACCTTTAATCCCAGCGCTGGGGAGGCAGAGGTAGGAGGATCATGGTGAGTTCAAGGCTACCCTGAGACTACATAGTGAATTCCAGGTCAGCCTGGGCTAGAATGAATATATATATATATATATATATATATATATATATATATATATATTCCTCTCTCATTGGTATAGTTAACCTTGTATTTATGCTTCTAGCCAAAGCAATAGACAAGAAAAACTAGAGGTGCCCAGATTTCAAAGGAAGGAGTTATTACTAGTGGAAAATACACAAAGTTCTACAGGCCACTTTTGGTAGAAATTAATGAGCCGATTATAAAATTAATGCTGGAAGACAAAGGACATAGAGTAACCAAAACAATTTTGAAAAAGCTGTGTACTTTCAAAACATTTAAAGCTACAGTGCTCAATACTGTGTGACATTAGTGAAGGACAGAGGTCCATGGAACAGATTAAGAGATTAGAAACAGACCTACAAATATATTGATGATTCATGCTGACAAAAATTCAAAGTAATTCGGTAGAGAAAGGATGGTATTTTCAATAAATGGTGCTTGAGCCAGTGGATAGTTAAACAGAGATTTGCTCCACTATGTCTCACCATATACAGAAAAGATCTCATAATGAAACACAGACAAATATAAAACACAAAATATGAAACTTTTGGAAGAAAAAAAGCGAAACATCCTATTAACCTGGAATTTGTAGATAACACTACATATCCGACTCTAGAGGCAGAGGTAGGAAGGATCGCTGTGAGTTTGAGGCCAGCCTGGGACTACAGAGTAAATTCCAGATCAGCCTGGGCTAGAGTGAGACCCTGCATCGAAAACAAATTTTAAAATAAGACAAATTGCCAAGCTATGACAAAAATGTGGAACATGGGGCTGGAGAGATGGCTCAGCGGTTAAGCGCTTGCCTGTGAAGCCTAAGGTCCCCGGTTCGAGGCTCGATTCCCCAGGACCCACATTAGCCAGATGCACAAGGGGGTGCACGCAACTGGAGTTCGTTTGCAGTGTCTGGGCCACCGGCTGGCCCATTCTCTCTCTCTCTCTCTGCCTCTCTCTGTGTGTCTGTCACTTTCAAATAAATAAAAATAAACAAAAAATTAAAAAAAATTAAATTAAAAAAATGTGGAACATGCAGGACAGTACAGCCACTTTGAAAAACTATTTGCTAGTATCTATTAATGCTGAACTTGTGACGCTCCCACTGAGATTCGAAGCTGCGCGTTTAACTTGAGCTGCAAAATCGTCGCGGGAAATGCTGACTCCAACAGCCTAATCAGGTAGGACCTCAGAGTTTATTTTGAGGAAGTGGATAGCTGGGTGGTGATGGAAACCTTTCATAATCAGCATAGTGTGTGTGTCATTGCGCCAGCGCCAGCCTGTTCTCTGGTTTACCGCTAGGGGAACCATTCTCAAATGTTTAATACGGAACTAGGTTACCTTCGGGTTAATTCTTTACCGGCGGTTTATTTCCCTTGCCAACTCCATTTCTGCAGTTCAGAGAACACTGACATCTCGGTCTTGCGAGCCACGAAAGGCTCGGTCCTCCACTCAGGTCACAGACATCACCGAACACGGGCGGGGCCGGTCCTGGGTTCCGGATCCCGGGAGGGAAGCGCGGGCTCTGGCGGTGGCGGAGGCGAAGGCCGCGGAGGTGGTGGACCCCAGTGTCCGCCTCACCCCTAGCCCGCCTCCGCGATAGGACTCTGGGAGTAGCGCTGCTGCAGGGCGTCCCGCGGCTAGGAGAGCGCAAGTCGGGGCGCCCGGGCCTCCCAGCTCCTGGTGACCCCCGGGACCGCCGCAGAGGGTGGACGCTGTCGTCAGGGCCACCAAGGTCTCAACTAAAGGCCCGGAGGTGGCCGAGAGGAGGCTGGGTGTGATCAGAGCCGTGCGGCCTTCCGCTCTAAATCTCTGCGTCTCGCAAGGGGAGCCATTCAGTCAACCTTGAACCCACGTCCTGGGGTGCGCGCCCCTTCCGGACGGCCCGCGCATCCCTGCCCGCGCCTGGTGCCAGCCCCAGGTCCGGCGACCGTGGGCGCAGCGTGGGCGCTGGGCCAGAGGAGCTCACACGCGGCCTGGGAGCAGTGGGGGTCCTTCTGCAGTTCCGGAGCCGCCCTCGCTCGCTCGGCTTTCCCTCCCCCTACCTACCCTCCAGGAGGGCTTCGGTCGGGTTTAACCTGTCACTCTGCTCAACATCCCACAGACCTAATTCAACATTGCTTAGTGCTAAACATAGGATCGGTCCCTTTACACCCATTAAACAGGGATCCTTCCAGCAAAGCAGAGGTAGGCCATATCAAATCACCTGCTTCTGTTTTTGTTGGTTTTGGCTTTTCGAGATGGATTCTCGCTATATAGACCAGACTGCCCTTGAATTTGTGGGGATCCTCGTGCTTCTGCCTCCTGAGTACTGGGATTTTAGGAGTGTTCCATTATGTCCGCTCTAGGGTAGGTTTTGAGAATAATTTGCTACAAGCTGTTATCTTAAGAGGCCCGTTCTCTTTCCTCCTACCTTGAGTCACTTCTAGTTCTGTCCTGGTCTCTACATAGTACTTTTTACCTATGTACCTCAGTGAGAGGCAGAGTGGTACTGGCTGGGGTGGGGGGTGGGGGAGGGAGGGAGGGAGGAAAATAAAAATCACAAGGCATTAGATTTGGCACCAAGAAAGCAAGACCGCCTAAGATTCTGGCTTGAAGGGACTTCACAGTAGGCTCAGTTGTATTTTCTCCGCAGAAGGAGTGTGCTAAAATGTACTTTATGTAATCCCAGAATGTACAAGAGCCCTCAACCTCCATCTACACTCAATGGAGGACCTATCAGCTGGCCTTTTTCCTGTTTTCATGGGGAGAAATTGACCTTCAGCTTCCTTGATGTTGCTTCAGATATTGCTTCCTTGTTCAAGGTCCCTGAATGTCTCCCTACTACCTGGACAGTCAAGCCTTGATGCCTCCAGTGTTCTCCCTATCTTCAAAGCTACCTTGCTCCTCCTCCTTCACCATATTCCCCTTCAGTCTACCATTGACTGCCTTTCCCACTTTCTGCCTCAAACCATAACCTCTCCCTGGCCTCACAATTTACCTTCATTCCTCCTCAGAGAAGTTTCTGGAGCTGCCCTGGTTAGAATTATTCTTTCCCACGCTCTTTCCTTACAGCCTTCTAGTTGAGCTAGTTAGGTGGCTCTGAGACTCAAGTGTGGGACCCTGGTAGGAAGCAACTGTTATCAATCGGTCCATCTAAGAATGTTTGCTCCTTACCGAAGTAACATTGAACTAGCTGAATAGACAGACAAAATTCACAGAAACCATCTGGCCCAGACTGTCTCTGTGGACAACTAGAATAATGACCAATCAATTTGATTCCTGTGTAAAGCTTTTTTCAAGGATTTAAGTTCACAAAATAATCTTCCAGGGCCCCAGAAGGATCACTTTACATTGATCACATTAATCAGTTTACAGCATAGATGTATTGCCCTTGATAGGCTGTTTGTTTTTGAGACAGGGTCTCCTGTAGCTCTGCTGGCCTCAAGCTTACTATGTAGTCAAAGATGACCTTGAGCTCCTGATCTTCCCGTTTCTAGCTCCTAAGTGCTGGGATTACAGGTTTATCCCACTATGCCCAGTTTGCAAATTGATTTTTTTTTAAATAAAACAATTAAGTCTGTCTACTTCAAAAATCCCTAACTAATCCCTACTGTGTTCATTAAAGAGTCCATGGCTCTGGCTGGAGAGATGGCTTAGCAGTTAAGGTGTCTCCTGTGAAGCCTAAGGACCCAGGTTCAATTCCCTAGTACTCATATAAGCCAGATGCATAAGGTGGCACATGTGTCTAGAGTTCGTTTGCAGTGGCTAGAGGCCCTGGTGTGCCCATTCTCTCTCTTTTTGCCTCGCTCTCAAATAAATAAATAAATAATTTTTTTTCTTAAGGTTAAAATTGTTTCTCATTTACTTACCTGCCAGAGCTAAAAGGTAAGAGCCTATTGCTGAAAACACCACAGGCTGTGGTCACAGGATATCAGAAGATCATGCTGGAACTGAAAAGGAAACTAGCTCCCTTCTGACTAGCTCTTATAATGCTGGAAAGCCTTATGGGATCCACGGAAGGACACTGGCCACCAACAGCATGAATATGCAGAGGACTCTGCAGACTATGAAATCAACAAGCTGAGCAAGAAGCACATACTTGTGCAATAGTGGCACATAGCCTCTGGGGGTAATCGACTGATCTTTGATTGGACATGAGGCCCACTCAGTGAGAGAACACTCATATCTGGTTTTGGAACCAGAATCCCATGGTCAGGAAACTCAGACTTCAGAAAGAAGCTACCACTGATCTCTGGAGAAGAAGAGTGGGCTTGCATAAAAAAAAAAAAAAAAAATCTCAAATAACCCTGCATACCTCTTTTTTTTTTTTTTTTTTTTTTTTTTTTTTTTTTTTTTTTTTGGTTTTTCAAGGTAGGGTTTCACTCTAGCCCAGGCCGACCTGGAATTCACTATGGAGTCTCAGGGTGGCCTTGAACTCACGGCGATCCTCCTACCTCTGCCTCCCAAGTGCTGGGATTAAAGGCATGCGCCACCACGCCCGGCGCATACCTCTTTTAACCCAAGTTGCTCTCACGCTTGGTTGGAGAATCTGCTTTATTTTACAGATGGCAGAGAAAAAGGAGGAAAACCAAGATCCACTGATAAGACAAGAAGATAGGTATGTTCCACCATTACCACATCTGCCAGGGCCCAGAAGAAATTGCAGAGGAAGTGGCCACATAAATATTGCTCTTACTGCTAGCCTGATAACCAGTTTCAGGGTGATGGTGATGGACATGATAATCAATCAAAACTTATAAAATCAGAAATCTAGAGGCTACAGAAAACTGAACATGAAATCAGACTGTAAACAGGCCTGCCATGGCTCAGGGAACATTGTGGAAGAGGGGCCAGAAAGACTGTAAGAGCCACAGAGTGAGCCACAGAGTGGGTAGGAATACCCTCTCACCCTCTCCCCTCCCCCTTGCTACCCCACAGGGATTGACTGAAGTCTCTATGACCCCACAGTGACTACCATAACCCTACTAAGGAGGGACCCCAGGGTAACGGGAGCAGGGGCAAGGGGATAAGTGAGTATAACCTGTTATAATATATTTAAAATAAAAGTGAATATATATGCAAAAACTAATTAAATGTTTCAATTGTGTTTAAGAACTTTGTAGTTACTCCAGGGGAGCTAATTATTTTCCTCATTGCTGAGAGAGATTACCTGATGAAAGCAACCTAAGGAAGAAGGGTTTGTTGTGATTTATGGTTTAAGGGTGCAAGCAGTCCATCACAGAAGAGAAGGCTTTGTGGCAGCACTGGTCACATAGCATCTGAAGTCAGGAAGGAGCGGGATGAATGCTTGTCTTCTGCTCACTTTCACCTTTTTATTCAGTCCAGGTCCCTGCCCATTGAATGGTCCTACCCATATTGAGGGTGAGTCTTTCAACGTCTAATAACCTGATCTAGAAACTATTGCCTAGGCAAGCTCTGAGGTTTGTCTCCTAGGTGATTCTAGGTACAATCAAGCTAACAAGATTAACCATCACACCAGGTGATTCAAATTCACATTATATATAACTACCCTGTCTTTATTGTTTGTTTTGTTTTTGTGAAAAGATCCCCTTGCTTATGTAGTCCAGGGCTTCTTCAGCCTGCCAGGTGCTAGGATGACAGGCATGTGGCACCCTCCTAGGAATTGCTAAGTCTTAATTAAGAAAGAGGGAGGTTTACTGGACAGGAGGAATAGCTAATAACATTAATGATTGTGTGGAAGGATGGGATGACACACTCTGTTAGGGCCCATTTCAGAGAAAACTTTTCTGTTACCACAGGTCACTTGGGACCCAGTCCTATTTATAATATCTTCTGACATTCTCTGAGGATACCCACAGAGCTAAACATCAGATGAGCTCCCTGGCTATTATATCAGGAAATTTACTAACTTCCAGGGGATGAGATGGGGTTGAAATGAGATGAAGGTTTACTAATCACGCAATTGTTTTAAAAAATAAATTCAAACAAACCAATGAAAAAAGGAGGCAAAATCACCCTTGAAGAGTAATATTTTACTTGATTCTGCAGACTATACTTTTCAGACTTCAAAAGTACTCAGGCAGTCCAAGGCATAGTTATAGTGATACCTGTAATCCCAGCACTTCAAGGATGAAGCAGGACAATTGCAAGTTATGGGACCACTTAGGCTGCACAGCAAGACCTTGTTTCAAAACACACAAAGACCCAGAATGAAGCTCCAGGAGTAGCTTTACAGGGACTGGACTCAGTGAAGATGAATGAAGAGAAATGCTTTTTAAATTTTATTTTAGTTTTGTCTTTGATAATTTTTGAGCCAGGGCCTGGCAGTGTAGCTCAGGTTGGTCCCACCTCCCAGGTGCTGGAATTACACTTGGACCCTGCTATGCCCAGCAAGGGAGTTCTCGCTTTCATTTTCACTTCATCTTTCTTAGGTCTGTCCCCTTCACTCTACTTACAGTATCCTTTATCACCTCACACCTAGCTTATGTGATCAACCCTCACTGCTGTCTGTTCCTTGCCCTCAGATCTGGTCCTTTGTTAGGCTAGTGACTTCACCTCTTAATTAAAAATAGATAATATTTTTAGAAAACCAATCTTTTTTGGAACATCAATCTGATTTTCCTCCTCCTATGCATCTAGTCTTCCCATGGTTCCCCCTGAGCTTTCAGAGTAAAGTTTTCCTTGCCTGCTTTCTTTTTTTCCTTTTTGCTGCGTAAGCCTGTGGGTCTCATTCTCCACATACCTATGCATTTCCCACCAGCCTCGGGATTCACCTGCAGTGTCCTAAACACCACCCATGGGCTCTTATCTGTTTTCATTGCTGCTGCTTCTGTTGCCTCATGTAGCTTCTACCCAACTTCTCACCTCCAGCTTCCTCCTGCCTCCCCAGTTCTGCCCAGTTACTAGATGTTTGTCTTCCAAAATTTGCTTCAAGCATTAGCTGTTCTGGATATATCCCAACAGCCACAACTTTCATTCTGCTTCACGTGGCTGCATACAGTGTCCTGCTGGAACTCCATACTCTCTCACTGTGCCTCCAGTTACATCAGATAGATCACACTCTTGTTAACAGATTTTATGTTTTAATCAACTATGGATCCCCATTGTTCAGCAAGTGCTTACTTCTCTATGAATGTTTATTGAATTTAAAAAAATATGGGGCTGGAGAGATGGTTTAATGGTTAAGCGCTTGCCTGTGAAGCCTAAGGACCCCAATTCGAGACTCGATTCCCCAGGACCCATGTAAGCCAGATGCACAAGGGGGCGCACGCATCTGGAGTTCGTTTGCAGTGGCTGAAAGCCCTGGCATGCCCATTCTCTCTCTCTCTCTCTCTTCCTCCTTCTCTCTCTGTCTGTCACTCTCAAATAAATAAATAAAAATGAACAAAAAATAAGCAGGATTCCCAGAAGGAAGAAAGATTTAAAGAAAGGAGGAGTTGGAGGGCTGGAGAGATGGCTTAGCGGTTAAGACACCTACCTGCAAAGCCAAAGGACCCAGGTTCAATTCCCCAAGACCCAAGTAAGCCAGGTGCACAAGGTGGAGCATGCATCTGAAGTTGTTTGCAGTGGCTGGAGGCCCTAAAGTGCTCCCCTCAAATAAACAAACAAACAAATAAATAAATAAAAATAAAATATTTTTAAAAAGAGAAAAGAGGGGCTAGAGAGATGACTCAGCAGTTGGAGGTGCTTGCTTGCAAAGCCTGATGTCCCATCAAGTTACAAGAAGCTAACAGAACTCCAGACTGGACCAAAGGAGAAATTCTCCAAGACATATTATTATTAAGACTCTAAACATTGATACCAAAGAGAAAGTCCTATAAGCAGCTAGGGAGAAACAACACATTTCATATAAAGGAAACCCCATCAGAATTACTTCAGACTTCTCAATAGAAACCCTGAAAGCCAGAAGGACCTGGAATGGAACACTGCAAAGTCTAAGAACCTATGGCCTCCAACCCAAACTACTTTACCTAGCAAAAGTATTTGTGAAAGAAAAACTTTCCATGATAAAACTCAGCTTTACAACTATATGAACACAAAGCCAAGCCTGCAGAGAGTACTTCAGGGAATTCTCCACACAAAAGAATCAAGTAACCAACCTCAAGTGCCTACAAGAAACAGATCACAATAACCAAAATTAGAGAAGGAAGAAAAAACTACAAAGTCCAAGAAAACACCAAACCATATACACCACCACTATATGGCAGAGATTAAGTCAAACCTCAGTTGTTACCCTAAATATTAATGGCCTTAATTCACTCATAAAGAGACATAAGCTAATAGGCTGGATCAGAAAATTAGACCCCTCAATCTCCTGTCTTCAAGAAACCCACCTCAGGGCTGGAGGTATGGCTTAGTGGTTAAGGTGTTTGCCTGCAAAGCCAAAGGACCCTGGTTCAGTTTCCCAGGACACACATTAGCCAGATGCACAAGGGAGTAAACATGTCTGGAGTTCATTTGCAGTGGCTGGAGGCCCAGGCATGCCCATTCTCTCTCTCAGTCAAATAAGTAAATAAATAAAAATAAAATATATATTTTTAAAAATGTAAAAAGAAACCCACCTCAGCCTGGCATGGTGGCACACACCTCTAATTCTAGCACTCTGGAGGCAGAGGTAGGAGGATCGCCATGAGTTTGAGGCCAGCCTGAGGCTACATAATGAATTCCAGGTCAGCCTGGGCCAGAGTGAGACCCTACCTTAAAAAACAAAAGTAAATAAATAAATAGAAAAGAAACCCACCTCACCACTAAAGGCAGATACCTCCTTAGGGTGAAAGGGTGGTAAATGATATTCCAAGCAAATGGAAATAAAAACAAGCAGGTGTAGCCATACTAATATCAGATAAAATAGATTTCAAACAAGAAGTAATCAAAAAAGATAAAGAAGGCCACTTCCTATTTATCAAGGGAACAATCCAACAAGAGGATATCACAATCTTCAATCTTTTTTTTTTTTTTTTTTGGTTTTTCGAGGTAGGGTCTCCCTCTATCCCAGGCTGACCTGGAGTTCACTCTGTATTCTATGGGTAGTCTTGAACTCATGGCAATCCTCCTACCTCTGCCTCCTGAGTACTGGGATTAAAGGCCACCACACCCAGCCTATAATCATCAATCTTTATGCACCAAACACAGGTACACTACAATTCGTAAAACAAAACCTAGTAGACAACAAAACAAATAAACACCAACACCATCATAGTTGGGGACTTCCATACTCCATTATCAGCAATAGATAGATCATCCAAACAGAAAATTAACAGGGAAGTGAGAGAGCTCAACAACACCATAGATCAATTAAGTCTAACACACATATACAGAACATTCTACCCCAAATCCACAGACTACACATTCTTCTCAGCAGCCCACAGAACCTTCTTCAAATAGGTCATATACTGGGTCATAAAACCTGCTTCCATATATGTAGGAAGATCGACATAATTTCCTGCATGATATCAGATCACAATGCTGTATTGCTAGAAATTAATAACAAAAGAAGCACCAGGAATCCCATCAGCTCCTGGAAACTGAACACACACTTTTCTTTTCTTTTTAGTTTTTTCTTTTTCTTTCTTTCTTTTTTGTTTTTTCAAGGTAGGGTGTTACTCTAGCTTAGGCTGACCTGAAAACTGGCCTTGAACTCACAGCGATCCTCCTTCCTCTGCCTCCCAAGGGCTGGGATTAAAGGCATGTGCCACCACGCCTGGCTCCTGGACAACACACTTTTAAACAATAAATAGGTAATGGATGAAATTGTGAAATTTCTAGAAATGAATTACAATGAGAACACATTGTACCAAAACTTATGGGACACAATGAAAGCAGTCCTCAGGAGAAAATTCATAGCACTAAATGCCTTCATAACAAAGACAGAGAGACACCAAATCAATAATGTAACCATCCACCTAAAGGCACTGGAAAAGCAAGAAGAATCCAACCCAAAAAGCTCCAGATGGAAAGAAATAAGATTAGAGCAGAAATTAATGAATTGGAACAAAGAAAGCAATTAAGAAAATTGATGAAACAAAGAGCTGGGCCTTTGAAAAAATAAGCAAGATTGATAAACCCTTGGCCAACATGATCAAGTGAAAAAAAAAGAGACACTTCAAATTAACAAAACTAGAAATGAAAAAGGAGAGATCACAAACAACGTAAGTGAAATTGGGAGAATCATCAGAACTTATTTCAAAAACCTCTACTCCACAAAACTAGATAATATGGAGGAAACGAATGAATTCCTGGACACATACCACCTACCAAAGCTAAACTCACAGCAGATTAATCTCCTAAACAAACTTATCACACCCACTGAGATTGAAAAGGTTCTCAAAAACCTCCCCAAAAAGAAGAGTCCAGGACCAGATGGCTTCTCTGCTGAATTCTGTCAAACCTTCATGGAAGAACTGAAACCAATGTTTCTTAAAATGTGTCACACAATCAGAGAACAGGGAAAGCTCCCCAGCTCCTTCTATAAAGCTAGTATCACCCTAACATCAAAAGCAGACAGAGATGCCACAAGAAAAGAAAAATATAGGCCTATTTCCCTGATGAACTTACATGCAAAGATCCTGAACAGAATTGTTACAAACTGAATTCAACAACACATGAAGAGGATCAAGTAGGCTTCATCCCAGGAACACAGAGGTGGTTCAATATACGGAAATCTGTCGATGTAATACACCACATACATAAGCTGAAACACAAAAAAACCACATGATCATTTTGATAAATGCAGAAAAGGCCTTTGACAAATACAACATCTCTTTTTTTTGTTGGGATGTTTCTTTCTTTCTTCATATATATATAGACAACTTCTATACTTGCAGACAACAAACCATGGTATTTCCTTTCCCTCTCCTCCCCCAGTTTCCCCTTCACAACTCTGCTGTCTGTCATATCCCCTCCCTCTCTCCATTAGTCTTTAATTTGATGTCTTCATCTTTTTCTCCTATTATGAGGGTCTTGTGTGGGTATTGCTAGGTACTTCAAGGTCTTGGATATTAAGGCCAAATTCTGTCCAGATAGTTGTATGTAAGGAGTGGTACCCTTCCTTTGGCTCTTACATTCTTTCTGCCATCTCTTTTTCAATGGACCCTGAGCCTTGGAGGGTGTGAGATGTTTCAATGCTGGACACTCCTCCGTCCCTTCTTTGCAGCACTATGTTGCCTTTTGGGTCATCCCAGTGGTCATTGCCATCTGAAAAGAGAAGCTTCTCTAATCAGAAGTGAGAGTAGCATTAATATATGAGTATGAACATTAAGTGTTAGTGCTTTCTGGGCAATTTGGTGAGAGTAATATATGCATTTATCCAGACAAGAGAAGGCTTTATACCCCTAAGGCTCATGACCTCCCTGCCATTGATTAGGTTTTCAGTACCAGGCATGTATTCCCTCCCAAAGAGTGAGCCTTCAGTCCAATTAGACAGCATTTGGTTTCCCCCAGAGAAGACATGCCACTATTGCACTCTTTCAGTCATTTGGTCTGTCTGGCCAAACTTGAGCTTCCCAGTGTCCACTGTTTTCACTGCTGATGACTTCTGTCTCCCATATTACTGCATAGATTGCAGTTTTTTCCAGCTTTCAGTTGGATGGGCTACAGGGAGAAGGTTTTCTGCTCAGCACCAACTTGATTTCTCAGTGACTTTGCTGTTCAGGCATGTGAAGTCTTCAGCAATAGGGTCTTACCATCTCTTTCTCACAGGGGAACCAAAGGCCTTGGCAATAGCCTGTAATATTTTGGAGGCAACAGGGACCTCCCTGGCCAATGACTCACTGGAAGGTATCCCATCCCAGTCACTGAAATTTTTCTAGTAAAAATCTATGCCTTCTAAATGTGCCATTATTTAAGAAAGTCAATTTTCATATGTTTTATTCAGAATATCTTGAATTTTGACTGACCCCCCACCTTTCTTTTATACAAATACAACATCTCTTTATGATCAAAACATTGGAGAGAATAGGCATGGATGGCTTATATCTCAACATAATAAAGGGTATATATAAAGCTCCTAAAGCCCAAATGGGGAAAGACTGAAGGAATTCCCATTGAGTTCAGGAACAAGATAGGTGTGTCCACTCTCACCTCTGCTTTTCAACATAGTACTGGAAGTCCTAGCTCAAGCAATAAGACAGGAGAAAGAAATAAAAGGGATACAAATTGGAAAGGAAGTAGTGAAGTTAGCCCTATTTGCAGATGACATGATTCTGTACATAGGAGACCCGAGAACCTGCATCTCAAAACTTTTAAAGGTGATTAACTCCAGCAAAGTAGCAGGATACAAAATCAATACATAAAAATCAGTAGCCTTTCTATATGCAAAAGACAAAGATTCAGAGGAAAAAATAAGCAACACTGTCCCATTTTCAATAGCAACAACAACAAAAAATACCTTGGAATAGCATGAACCAAGGATTTGAAAGACCTTTACAATGAAAACACAAAAACACTCAAGAGAGAAATTGAGGAGGACTTGAGAAAACGGAAAGACCTCCCATGCTCCTGTACGGGCAGAATTAACATTGTGAAAATGGCAATCTTACCAAAGGCAATATACAGATTTAATGCAATACCAATAAACATCCCAACATTTTTCTTCACAGAGATTGAAAAAATGATTTAAAAATTCATATGGAAAGGGAGAAGGCCTTGGATGTCCAAGCATATCCTCAGCAAAAGAAACACCTCTGGAGGCATCACTATACCTGATCTGAAGCTATATTACAAATTCATAGTAATAAAAATAACAAGATACTGGCATAAAAACAGGAGTATAAACCAATGGAACAGAATTGAGGACCTGGACTTTGGGTCAAGTAACTACAGCTACTTGATATTTGACAAAGGCCCTAACAATGTAGGCTGGAAAAAGACAGCATCTTCAACAAATGGTGCTGGACAAACTGAATAACTATATGCAGGAAAATGAAACTTGATCCACACATCTTGCAATGTACAAAAATAAAGTCCAAATGGATCAAAGGCCTCAATATAACACTGGAAACTCGGCTACTACTAGAAGAAAAATAGGAGAATCTTTCCATGATATAGGAATGGGAAAAGACTTCCTGAACAAAACTGCAGTAGCTCAGGAGCTTAAGCAATCACTCAATCATTGGGATCTCATGAAGATGAAAAGTTTCTTCACAGACAAACATACAATAAGCAGAGCCAATAGATTACCCACTGAATGGGAGAAAGATTTTTGCCAGCTATACAACTGACAGAAGCCTAATTTCTAGAATCTACAAAGAACTCAAAAACCTAAACAATGAAAAGTCAAACAACCCACTCAAAAAATGGGGCAAAGAACTGGCCAGGAAGTTCTCAGAGGAAGAAATACAAAGGGCAAACACACACTTAAGAAAATGTTCATCATCCCTAATCATCAGGGGAATGCAAATTAAAACAACTATGATATTCCACCTTACCCCAGTAAGGATAGCAAACATTAAAAACTCAAATGAAAACTAATGCTGGAAAGGATGTGGAGAAATAAGTACCCTCATTCACTGTTGGTGGGAATGTAAGATGGTACAACCACTATGGAAAGCAATATGGAAACTCCTATAAAGGTTGACTATAGAGTTACCAACAGACCCAGTTATTCCCTAACTGGGCATTTGCCCTAAAAGCTCCACTCTTCAGTTCAGAGATTTGCTCAACCATGTTTATAGCTGCTCAATTCATAATAGCTAAGAGCTGGAATCAACTCAGATGTCCATCATTAGATGAATGGATAACCAAGATGTGTTATATCTACATGATGGAATTCTACACCACAGTAAGGAAAAATGATACAATGAAATTTGAAGAAAAAAGGATCAAACCTTGAGCAGATCATTCTCAGTGAACTCACCCAATCACAGAAAGGTAATTGTATGATCTCACTTATCTGTGGCTCCTAACCTGAATCTGCCCAAGATGATGACATACCTAATTAATATCTCGAGAACCAGACATTAGGGAGGGTGGAGTGGGAGGGTAATGGTGGGGGTAGGGGACATAAAGCTGGACTGAAATGTCAATAGTATCATAAAATTGCACATTATAAAAGACAGACTAAATGGTTAAACCTTCCTCAGGTCCTTAGTGTGAACACCTGAATCACGGGGCCCTGGAGAGTGTATGAAGAAGACTAATCTTAACCTTCTCCTGTTTCTCTCTTCTCTTTTTTCCCCTTTCTTTCTTTCTTTCTTTCTTTCTTTCTTTCTTTCTTTCTTTCTTTCTTTTTCAGGGTAGGGTCTCACTCTGGCTCAGGTTGACCTGGAATTCACTCTGTATTCTCAGGATGGCCTCGAACTCATGGCAGTCCTCCTACCTCTGCCTCCCAAGTGGTGGGATTAAAGGCGTGTGCCACCATGCCTGGCTTTTCTCTTCTCTTTATCTCTTTTATATTACCTATCTTTTTCTACCTTCTTCTCCTTGGCACTGGCCTGTAACTCCCAGTACCAGCATGTGGTTAGCATCCACAATGAGCTATTGATCAGAGAGACATACAAGGTTTCCCAAAAGAAGATATATTTCTGTCAGAGTAGTTGATGACCCACCAAAGGCTAGTGGTAAGACCCTACTGCTGATGACACCATATGCAATTGGTACAGAACATGAAGTGACCTGCCTAGAATCTAGAACAGAGTCAGTCCCTAGACAGTTTAACTCATCTAGTGCCAGAAAGTGCTACATGAGTGACTGGGGGAAAGTGACCAAAATCTGTCCAAGCAACTTGTGGTCTAAACTACCCAGCAGCAAACAACCTGACATGATGCTCACACAAGTGCAATAGTGGCACACAGTCATGGTGGGAAACCAACTGCTCTTGATTTGGCTAACTGATCTGCTCAGTAGAACCGAACCCATAGCTGGAGCTGGGAAACAAGTTAGAACCATATCCAAAAAATGAGCCCACTCTCCATTATCAAGTTCCCACAAATCGTGGGCTACAAGAGGACCTACACATATTAAATTT
The DNA here is from genome assembly GCA_036346955.1 of Dipus sagitta. Lineage (NCBI taxonomy): Eukaryota > Metazoa > Chordata > Mammalia > Rodentia > Dipodidae > Dipus > Dipus sagitta. The sequence goes on from CM070770.1 coordinate 214,270,454, forward strand.
TCTCTAAAATAATAGTGGTTATCCCATTTATCTGGTGCTGACTTCATTCTCCTTTGGAGAATTTGCTTCTCTTTTTCAGATGGACACAGATCCTGAGGAGAGAATCAGCCCAACACACTTCACCAGGGCCCCAACTGAAACCAAGAGTAATTGGGGAAATGAGCAAGAGTGCTGCTTTCTTGGTGAACCTGGTACCAGCACAAGGGTGAAGGAGATAGACACAGAGAACACTCAACTCCTACCAAACCAGATATCCAGAGACACAAAGGCTCCCAAAACCTCATCACTGAAGTAGAGCTAAAGCGAACCCATCATGGCTTAGGGAAATTTGCAGAGGAGGGGGCAATAAGATTGTAACGGCCACATGTTTGGACATTATGCACAGAGACTTTGCCTCTTATGCATAGCTCATGGCTAACCCTACAATGCAAGACCTACATTCCCTAGTGAGGAGGGTCCCTGTGGAGGGGGGCATACAGGAAGGAGGATAACGATGGTTCCAACATGGCTGTAAACACACTGTGTACATTATTAATAATAATAAAAAGAGCAGATATTTACTGGCTCGCAAGTATGAGTCTGGGAAGCCCATTATTAACATACCAGCATCTATGGAGGAACTTCTTGCTACATCATAGCATAGCAGAGGAGTGAAAGGTTCAATGAGAGCAAAATTAGACGATGATGTGTGAATTTATTTCCTCAATAAGAGGAAATGCCCTAATGCATTTTAAAGATCCCATTTTCCAATATTGTCACACTTGGAATTAAATTTATTAAATGAATCTTGCATTTCCTCAGAGCTGAGTACTAAGATAAGGTACATTTCCTAATGTAATTTCCCCAACATAGTAAGCATTATTTATTTATTTATTTTTAGGCTCTACAGGTAAGCGCCTTAACCTAATTTATTGATGTTTTTCTTTTCTCAATCTTTATTAACAATTTCCATGATTATAAAAAATATCCCATGGTACTACCCTCCTTCCCCCCACTTTCCCCTTTGAAATTCCATTCTCCATCATATCCCCTCCCCATCTCAATCAGTCTCTTTTATTTTGATGTCATGATCTTTTCCTCCTCTTATGATGGTCTTGTGTAGGTAGTGTCAGGCACTATGAGGTCATGGATATCCAGGCCATTTTATGTCTGGAGGGAGGACGTTGTAAGGAGTCCTACCCTTCCTTTGGCTCTTACATTCTTTCTGCCACCTCTTCCGCATTAGACCCTGAGCCTTGGAAGTTGTGATCAAGATGTTACTCAGTACTCCAGTCACTTCTTTCCAGCACTATGATACTTTCTGAGTCATCCCAAGGTCACTGCCATCTGAAAAGAGAAGATTCTCTACTCAACGTGAGGGTAGCATTAATATAAGGGTATAAATATTAAGAAAAGTGCTTACTGGGCAGTTTGATAAGCATAGTATATACATTTTTCCAGACATCAGCAGATGTTAGACCCCTAGGGCTCATGACAACCCCTGTTTTAAGTTTTCAGTATCAGGGATGTACCCCCCCCCCCCCCGCCATTGAGCGGGCCTCCAGTCCAATTGGAGGGCAATTGGTTTCCACCATGCCACTATTGCACCCGTTGGCTCATTTGGCCTGGCTGGATGATTACAAGGCTTGCAGTGTCCACAGCTGAGTATCTTCACTGGTGGTATCTCTTTCTCCCATTGAACTGCATATAGAATGGCTTCTTCCACGTTCCTCTCAGCTGGTCTACATGGAGGAGGTTATCAGCTCAGTTCCAGCAGGATTTCTCAGTGGCCTTGCAGCCCAAGTATGTGGAGTCTTCAGCAATAGGGTCTTACCATCTATTCCTGGTGGGAAACGAAGGGTCTCGGCAATGGCCTATAGTGTTTTGTGGGCATCAGTGACCTCCCTGGCCAACAACTCACTGGAGGTATCCCATCCCTGGCACTGAAAATTTTCTGGCAATGATCTATGGCTCCTGAGTGTTCCATTGTCCAAAACCAGAGGATTCCATATGATTTATTTGCATCCTCCTAAATTTTGATTAGCCCTCCCTCCACCTTTCCTTTACTCAGTCTCTTCCCCTGACCTCACTTTGGGCCTTTTCAACCCCGATAATCTATTCTTCTACTTACATATATACAATATCAACCTATTAAGTACCCTCCTCCCTTCCTTTCTCTTCCCTTTATATCTCCTTTTTAACTTACTGGCCTCTGATACTGAGTTTTTTCCTTCTCACACAGAAGTCCAATCATCTGTAGCTAGGATCCACATTTGAGGCAAAACATGTGGTGCTTGGCTTTCTGGGCCTGGGTTACCTTACTTAGTATAATCCTTTCCAGATCCATCCATTTCCCTGTATATTTCATAACTTCATTTTTCTTTACCACTGAGTAGAACCCCATTGTATAAATGTGCCACATCTTCATTATCCACTCATCAGCTGAGGGACATCTAGGCTGGTGCCATTTCCCAGCTATTGTGAATTGAGTGGCAATAAACATGGTTGAGCATGTACTTCTAAGGAAATGGGATGAGTCCTTACGATATATGCCTAGGAGTGCTATAGCTGGGTCATATGGTAGATCAATTTTTAGCTGTCTTAGGAACCTCCACACCGATTTCCACAATGGCTGGACCAGATTGCATTCCCACCAACAGTATAGAAGGGCTCCTCTTTTTCCACATCCTCGCCAGCATTTATGATCATTTGTTTTCATGATGGTAGCCAATCTGACAGGAGTGAGATGAAATCTCGATGTAGTTTTAATCTGCGTTTCCCTGATGAGTAGGGACGCAGAACATTTTTTTAGATTCTTATGTGCCATCCGTATTTCTTCTTTTGAGAACTCTCTATTTACCTCTATACCCATTTCTTAATTGGCTTGTTTGATTTCTTATTATTTAGCTTTGTGGGTTCTTTGTATATCCTAGATATTAATCCTCTATCAGATATATAGCTGGCAAAGATTTTTCCCATTCTGTAGGTTGCCTCTTTGCTTTACTCACAGTGTCCTTTGAAGTACAAAATTTTTGTAATTTCATGAGGTCCCAGTGGTTAATCTGTGGTTTTATTGCCTGAGCAAATGGGGTTGTATTCAGAAAGTCTTTGCCAAGACCAATATGTTGAAGGTTTTCCCCACTTTTTCCTCTAGCAGTTTCAGAGTTTTGGGTCTGATGTTAAGGTCTTTAGTCCATTTGGACTTAATTCTTGTGCATGGAGAGAGAGAAGAATCTATTTTCATCCTTTTACAGATACATACCCAGTTTTCCCAGCACCATTTGCTGAAGAGGATGTCTTTTCTCTAGTGAGTATTTTTGGCATTTTTGTCAAATATCAGGTGGCTATAGCTACCTGGACTTATATCTGCGTCCTCTATTCTGTTCCATTGATCTACAAGTCTGCTTTTGTGCCAGTACCACGCTGTTTTTGTTACTATGGCTCTGTAGTATAGGTTAAAATCAGGTATGGTGATACCACCAGCCTTATTTTTGTTGCTCAGTATTATTTTAGGTATTCAAGGTTTTTTGTGATTCGAAATGAAGTTTTGGATTGTTTTTTCTATTTCCGTGAAGAATGCCTTTGGAATTTTGATGGGGATTGCATTAAATGTGTAGATTGCTTTTGGTAAGATTACCATTTTCACAATACTGATTCTTCCAACCCAGGAACAAGGGATGTTTTTCCATTTCCTAGTGTCTTCTGCAATTTCTTGCTTGAGTGTTTTATAGTTTTCATTGTAGAGATTCTTTACTTCCTTTTTTAGGTTTATTCCAAGGTACTTTATTTTCTTTGATACAATTGTGAATGGGAGTGATTCTCTGATTTCATCCTCTGTGTGTTTATTGTTAGCATATAGGAATGCTACTTATTTATGTGTATTTATTTTGTATCCTGCTACATGGCTGTAGGTGTTTATCAGCTCTAACAGTGTGCTGGCAGAGTCTTTAGGGTCCTTTATATATAGAATCATGTCATCTGCAAATAATGATAACTTGATTTCTTCCTTTCCAATTTGTATCCCTTTTATCCATGTCTCTTGCCTTATTGCTATGGCTAAGACTTCCAGTACTATATTAAATAAAAGTGGGGACAGTGGACACCCTTGTCTTGTTCCTGATTTTCGTGGAAAAGCTTCCAGTTTTTCCCCATTAAGTTATATGTTGGCTATAGGCTTGTCATAAATAGCCTTTATTACATCGAGATATGTTCCTTCTATTCCCAGTCTCTGTAGGACTTTTATCATGAAGGGATGTTGGATTTTTTCGAATGCTTTTTCTGCGTATAATGAGATGATCATGTGATTTTTGTCCTTCTGTCCATTTATATAATGTATTACATTTATTGATTTGCATATGTTGAACCATCCCTGCATCTCTGGGATAAAGCCTACTTGGTCAGGGTGAATGATCTTTCTGATATGTTCTTGTATTCTGTTTGCCAATATTTTGTTGAGAATTTTTGCATCTATGTTCATGAGGGAGATTGGTCTGTAATCTTTTTTTGTTTGAGCTTTGCCTGGTTTTAGTATCAGGGTGATGCTGGCTTCATAGAAGGAATTTGGTAGGATTCCTTCTTTTTCTATTTTATGGAAAAGCTTAAGAAGCAATGGTGTTAGTTCTTCCCTGAAGGTCTGGTAAAATTCATCAGTGAATCCATCTGGGCCTGGGCTTTTTTTAGTTGGGAGATTTTTGATAACTGCTTGGATCTCCATGCTTGTTATAGGTCTATTTAAGTGATTAATCTCATCTTGATTTAATTTAGGTAGGTCATATAAATCAAGGAGATCACCCATTTCTTTCAGATTTTCATACTTTGTGTTGTATATGCTTTTAAAGTATGTCCCTATGATTTTTTGAATTTCTCTGGCATCTGTTGTGATGTTACCTTTTTCATCTCTAATTTTATTAATTTGTGTCTCTTCCCTCTTTCTTTTGGTCAGATTTGCTAAGGGTTTATTAATCTTGTTTATCCCTTTCAAAGAAACAACTCTTTGTTTCATTGATCCTTTGGATTGTTTTTTTGGTTTCTATTTCATTAATTTCTGCCCTAATCTTTATTATTTCTTCCCATCTACTGATTTTTGGTTTGCCTTGTTCTTCTTTTTCCAAGGCTTTAAGGTGAAGCATTAGGTCATATACTTGTGACCTTTCTAATTTCTTAATATAGGCACTTAAAGCTATAAATTTACCTCTTAGGACTGCCTTCATTGTGTCCCAGAGACTTTGGTATGTTGTGTTCTCATTATCATTTGGCTCTATAAATTTTTTTATTTCCTTCTTGATTTCTTCACTGACCCATTCATCATTTAGTAGTGTGTTGTTTAATTTCCATGATTTTGTGTATGCTCTATAGCCTTTCTTACTATTGATTTGTCGTTTGATTCCATTGTGGTCAGATAGAATGCAAGGAATTATTTCAGTTTTCCTGTATTTGTTAAGATTTGCTTTGTGTCCTAATATATGGTCTATTTTAGAGAATGTTCGATGTGCTGCTGAAAAGAATGTATATTCTGTTGCATTTGGATGAAATGTCCTGTAGATATCTGTTAGGTCCATTCCTTCTGTTACCTCATTTAGTCCAGATGCCTCTCTGTTTATTTTTTCCCGGGATGACCTGTCAATTGATGAGAATGGGGTGTTGAAGTCACTCACTACCACTTTGTTTGATGTTATCTGTGACCTTAGTTCTAATAGCATTTGTTTGATGAATTTGGCGGCCCCCATGTGAGGTGCATATACGTTTAGGATTGTAATGTCTTCCTGTTGGAGGGTGCCTTTGATCAATATAAAGTGACCTTCCTTATCTTTCTTAACTAATGTTGGACTGAAGTCTACCTTGTCAGATATTAGGATAGCAACCCCTGCTTGTTTTCTAGGTCCATTTGCTTGAAACACCGTTTTCCAACCTTTCACCCTAAGATAGTGTCCATCCTTTGTAGAAAGGTGGGTTTCTTGGAGGCAACAAATTGAAGGATCCTCCTTTTTTACCCAGTGTGCAAACCTATGCCTTTTGGTTGGAGCACTGAGGCCGTTGATATTAAGAGATAATATTGAAAGGTTTGTATTCATTTCTGCCATTTTTTTGTAGTTCTTCCAGTTTTACCTTTGCTCTCTTGTGTTAATTAGTCTTTGAGTATTGTTTGTTTTTTCCCGGTTCCTTTTTTGTGTGCTTTTCTTTTTCTTCAGCATGGAGGATTCTTTCAAGTATTTTCTGTAGAGCTGGTTTTGTCTTCAAATACTCCTTTAGCTTGCTTTTGTCGTGGAATGTCCTTATTTCTCTGTCCACTTGAATGGATAGTTTTGCAGGATAAAGTAACTTTGGTTGACAGTTGTTATCTTTCAGGACTTGGAATACATCACTCCATGCCCTTCTGGCTTTTAAAGTTTGTGTTGAGTAATCTGCTGTAATCCTGATAGGCTTGCCTTTGTAGGTAACTTGATTTTTCTCTCTGACTGCTTTCAATATTTTTTCTTTGGTTTGTGTGTTTGGTAGTTTGATTATAATATGGTGAGGAGAGGTTCTTTCCAGGTTTTGTCTGGCTAGTGTTCTAAAGGATTCCTGTATCTGCACTGGCATCTCTTTCCCAATTTGGGGGAAGTTTTCTTCTATGATTTTGTTGACGATGCCTACTATGCCTTTGGAGTGAAATTCTTCTCCTTCTACTATGCCCTGAATTCTTATGTTTGATCTTTTCATAGTGTCCCAAATATCTTGAAATTCCCAGTCATACTTTTCTATTAGTTTGTCTTTTTCTTTGTTGGAGTGTATTAGATCTTCCACCTGGTCTTCTAGGTTAGATATTCTGTCCTCTCCTTCATCCATTCTAGTGGTGAGATTTTCTACAGAGTTTTTAATTTCATTAATAGTGTTCTTCATTGCTAGTAATTCTGACTGGTTTTTCTTTATTATTTCTATTTCCTTATTCATGTCTAGTATTGACCTCTTTATTTCATTAAATTGGTGTCCTGTGTTTTCTTTGATTCGTTTGACTTCCTCTTTCATTCCTTTGATTTCTTCTTTGACTTCTTTAAACATATTTATAATCATTCTTTTGAAATCTTTCTCCCGCATTTCCTGTAACTTGTTGTCACTGGAGGTAATTTCTGATGCATTAATACTTTTTTTTTGTTTGTTTGTTTTTTGTTTTTTTGAGGTAGGGTCTCACTCTGGCTCAGGCTGACCTGGAATTCACTATGTAGTCTCAGGGTGGCCTCGAACTCTTGGCGATCCTCCTACCTCCGCCTCCCCAGTGCTGGGATTAAAGGTGTGCGCCACCACGCCTGGCTCATGCATTAATACTTTTTGGTGGATTTATATTGTCTTGATTTTTGGTGTTTCTTGTGTTATAATGTATATAGTTTTGCATGCTGGATTATTTAATGATTGGGTTTTCTAATTAGCTGGGTATTATTATTGGATGTATCAGTCAATCTGATGTTATAACTTCAGGGTAGGAGCTTAAGCCATTAGGTGTGGCTTTCAAGACTCTGAGAGTATCTACAAAAGTGACCCTAGGTCTTGGGTTTGCCTGCTATGAGAGTATTTAAGTAGGCTGAGTGGAACCAAATACAGATAGATTCTGAAATTCAATTAAACAATGTACACTTTCAATGAAAAACCTCTCAGAATATTTATCCAAGAGTAGGTATTATGACAACCAGATCCTCTAACTGTCCCTTAGAGTGTGTGGTGCCCCACCCACAGCCTTAATCCTGACACCAAGGAGGTTAAGAGTTCTGATCTGCTGAGGGTTCCAAGTCAGCTTGTGACCAGGTGAGACCCTTCCCTGGTGTAATGCCAGTTATCTCTGCTCCTGCTTTGGTCCCGCTGTTGGTTCAAGTTAGCGTGTCCAGGTCCCTGAACCACTGCTCTGTTTGCTGGAGCCGGGCACTGGCGGTGGGGGAGGGGAGGCTGCCAATGCTGCTCTAGTTCGCCCGCTGTTCCACGTGGTCGTCTACCTTGTGATCTGCTCCTCCATTGTTCACTGCCATTCTCCATTCAAGCTTCTTGAGTTTGCGGAGAGCTCTGTTGTGAGTGGAAACTCCCCTCACCTGGCTTTTCCTGCAGCTCAAGCAGAGCCTAGTGGCTTTCTGGCCACCGCAGCCGATGCAGTCCGCAGACCTGCCGGAGCTGCTCCTGCCGGCCTGTGTGGTCTCTGGATGCTTTGGATCTCTCCTACTTCTCCGCTGCCATTTCAATTTGCTATTCACCTCACTTTTTAGGAAAAGTGTGTATTTTGCTGTGGTTTTTTTTTTTTTTTTTTTTTGGTTTTTCCCCCTGCTAGGCTGCTTTGGTGTGGTACTTACGCCGCCATCTTAACCAGAAGTCGTAAGCATTTATTTTTAATCCCATTTACAGATGAGGAAACTGAAATATAGAAAGATTTAAGTTATAAAAGGTTTTTTTTTTTTTTTTTTTTTTTTTTTTTACCTGGAGAGGGAGTTCTTGCCTTAGGTATTCTTCACACATCCCTAATCCAGGAAGCTACTATTACCCATTCTTATATGCACCTCATGCCTATGTATGAATTCATACTTTTTTTTTTTTGGTTTTTCTAGGTAGAGTCTCACTCTAGCTCAGGCTGACCTCAAATTCACTGTGTAGTCTCAGAGTGGCCTCAAACTCACAGCGATCCTCCTACCTCTGCCTCCCAAGTGCTGGGATTAAAGGCATGCGCCACCACACATGGCTTGAATTCATACTTTCACACATAGGCACATATCCACAAATAATACATATGATTGTGTTTTGAAATCAATTACATGTAAACATCATATAATACTAATGTTTTACAATTCTCTTTTTCTCACTGAATATTGGTTTTGAGATTTTATCTATATTGATATATGCAGAGAAATTATGTCATTCATTTTAGCTAGTGGATAGAGTTACATTATATGGATGAATCATAATAGGCCATTCCCCTACTGAAAGGTTAGTTCACGTTGTTGCAATTAGAAAAAAACACAATATTGTACAGCTTTCCTTATGTGTTATTGAGCACATTTGTAAGACTTCCTCTGGGACAGATGAGTCAAGTGGATTTGTGCCTAGCTTGTGCCTTTCCAAAATGGGCATGGCAATTCATTTGCCAGCAGCATTTACAAACCCCTGCTTGGCCTGTAACCTTGCTGCATGGCATTGCTGATTGCCATAAGAAAGCAAGAAGCACAGCTTGAGTGGCTTTGACAGCACAAAGGACTTCCCTCCTTCCTTCTTTCCCTTTCTCCCTCTTTCTTTTCTTCCCTCTTTCTTTCTCTCTCTTTTTTCTTTCTTCCCTCTTTTCTTTCTTTCTTTTCCTTCCTTCCTTCCTTCCTTCCTTCCTTTCTCCCTTCCTTCTTTTCTTTCTTTCTTTCTTTCTTTCTTTCTTTCTTTCTTTCTTTCTGTCTGTCTGTTTGTCTGTCTGTCTGTCTTTCTGTCTTTTGTTTTCTTTCTTTCAGAGACAGGGTCTCACTGTGTTGTCCAGGCCCAAGATCCTCCAGTCTCCTGAGTGTTAGGATTGCAGGTGTGCGACATCCAAACCCACCACTTCCAGGTTTCAGAATCTATTTTCTAACAATTTTGCTGGTTTTTTTTTTTTTTGGCTTCCCCCCCCCCCCCCAGGCTGCTTTGGCGTGGTACCTGCGCCTCCATCTTAACCAGAAGTCTTTTCTAACAATTTTGGAGACTAGACATCCAAGATCAAGATGCTGCCATGAATGTTCCCCCCACCACCACGAAGCTTCTTTCCTTGGCTTGTGGATGGACATTGCCCTATGTCTCAAACAGTCCTCTTCCTGTGTCCCAATTTCTTCTTGTAAGGACCCCAGCCATGTTGTAATAGAGCCAACTTTAATGACCAGACCCACTGATAAGCTTTCAGAGAGGCTCAGCTCCTATGATTTCTCACCTTTGTGGGGTTAGTCTTCCTGGAGACCTTAATAAACAAGAGGCAGCCCGGCCTAAGATGGTCCAGGAGATGCTGGCTTTTGGGAATGAGAATGGTACATGAATGAAACTAGTCAATGTTATTACTAAAGGTATAAGAGTTATGATTACATTATTTTTGTATAGGAACCAGCCTGCCTTCCCTGGCAGAGGATGTTACCACAGTGCATGGGAGGAATTGCTATGACTCACCTCCCCTTGAATAACTTCTGCATTTTCCCCAGTGCCATGCTTTATTTTTAGCTTCAGCCTTCTGGAGTACTTGACCTTTTGCTTAGATAGAGGAATATACCATGGAGCTCAAACTCCAGCCTTTCCAGTTCCAGGCTACACAGAGGACAAAGGATGTGTGTGTGTTAAATTGTGTGCCCTTTGGCAGACCAGCATCCCAGAGGGGTCATTCAGGATAAAGTAAACTAGCTCAGGGACACATACACACATCTGTGCATGCACACACACAATGTTGGCTTTGCATGCCTGAGTTATGATTTTTATCTCTTCTGCCATCTGCTGCAAGAAATTTGTATAATTTTAACATTTATGAAAATAATGTTTAAAATGTGGAAAACCATCTTTGTAACAAAATATTCATCACAATCATTTTGGAATAATAAAGATCTTGGAGGCAATATTTAAAACAAAAATAAAAGAATAAATAAATGATGCAATATTCATGAAATGAAATGTCATGAAGATATTGAAAATAATTATTAAGAAATTAAAAAATATTTTCCTTTAGTATGCTTATTGTTGTTATGAGTGTCTGAGATTGGGTGATTTATAAAGATAAGAAATTTATTCCTTATAATCTGCAGATTGGAATTTCCAAGGTCAAGGCTATATGTGATAAAGATAAATCTTGCTGGTGGGGACTGCACTGTGGCACAGGATATCGCGTGGTAAGGTGGCTCATGAAAGATTGATAAAGTGATTTTTCTAACAGACTCAGCCTGTCATGATTAAACCATTCCTTCAATCACTCATTAAGCAAATGGTCTAGGAGAAGTTGGCCTTTCAGAAAGAAAATGGTACTGAAATGAAACTATGTTGCTATTAAAGTTATTAGTGTTTCTTTTTGTTTCTTTTTCTTTTTCCTTTTTTTCTTTTTTTTTTTGGTTTTTCGAGGTAGGGTTTCACTCTAGCCCAGGCTGACCTGGAATTCACTACGGAGTCTCAGGGTGGCCTCGAACTCATGGCGATCCTCCTACCTCTGCCTCCCGAGTGCTGGGATTAAAGGCGTGCGCCACCATGCCCGGCTCGTTATTAGTGTTTCTATGAAAATTACTTTCATGTAACAGTGAGTCTGCTATCCTTGCAGAGTGGGACTTTCTGAATAACTTCTGCATGTCTCCTAGTTCCAGTGAAGGAATCTGGGAGAGCAGGACTTTTGACCCAATCATTTCCCAAAGATCCTACCTGAAATAAGATTGACTGTAGGGATTAAGTTGCCAATGCATGAATTGTGGGGAAACATGTAAACCATAGAAAATGGGAAACCATTAATTGTGGAATATTAAGTGGAAAGAATTACATCCCAAACTATACATCTACATGTTCTTGGTTGTAAGTGTGTATGTTCACTGAAACAGCTACCTACATGGGCTCCTTCAATGGGAATGGCCCCTTCCATCTATGTTAATGAAACTTGCCATTTTCCTGAAAGCATTAGAAGGTCATTGAAAGAGAGATAAGTATGGAGTGGAGATCATTTTCAAATGTAGGACGACCCCCACCCAGGAGCCCATGTAGGAAGTTATGCCAGTAAAACACTAATACCTTTAGTGACTCATCATAGAATTTTCTAGAACACTGTGAAAATAATTTCAGGAATCTTGGCTAAGTAGTAGACTACTTCATACTTTGTACTTCTTTATGATTTTGTAAATTTACTGACATGCAATTTGGTGGATATTTGTACAAATGGATGATTGCTTGCGAATCTCTGAAATATTAGGGAAAAATCATCATATCATTATAATACAGTGTCCTGGGGGAATTGTAAGAGACCAAATAACTTTTTTTTTTTTTTAAATGAGAAAGGGCCTTACTATGTAGCCCACACCAGCCTTGAACTTACATGTAGCTCAGGTTGACCTGTCTGCCAGTTACAAATAACTCATCCAATTAAATGTATTTGACATTTAAAGAAATAAATCTGGGCTGGAGAGATGGCTTAGCTGTTTGCATTTGCCTGCAAAGCCAAAGGACCCAGGTTTGATTCCCCAGGATCCACAGATGCACAAGGGGTACATGTGTCTGGAGTTCGTTTGCGCCAGCTACAGGCCCTGGTGTGCCCATTCTCTCTCTGTCTGTTTCTCTTCTCTGTCTTTCTCTCTCTCTCTCTCTGCTTGCAAATAAATAAAAATAAATAAAAAAGAAATAAATTTGGAGATTGTAAAGCTAAATTTTAGAAATATCTTTTCTTTCTGCTTATACTAGCTTATCTAAAACTAAAGTAGAAGAATATATGGTAAATATTTTCTCTTCAAAATGGAACCCCTTTTAAAGTTCTGTATCTTGTGATTTGAGGGAATTGTTGAGTGATTTTTCTGGAAGTTAGAAGTACACTTAATAAATTCATTATGACAAGGTCCATGTTACTTTCACTTCTTTTTCTTTTTCCCTTTCTCTCATTCTCTTTTCCTTTCTTTCTTTCTCTTCATCTCTCCCTTCCCCTCTTCCTTCCTCCCTTCCTTCCCTCCCTCCTTCCCTTCCCTCTTTCCATCCCTTCCCTCCTTCCCTCTTTCCTTCTTTCTTTCTTTCTTTCTTTCTTTCTTTCTTTCTTTCTTCCTTCCTTCCTTCCTTCCTTATTTATTTTTTAAAATATTTTATTTATTTATTTGAGAGAGAGAGAAAGAGGCAGATAGAGAGAAAGAGAGAATGGGCATGCCAGGGCCTCTAGCCACTGCAAATGAACTCCAGACACAAGTGTCCCCTTGTGCATCTGGCTTATGTGGGTCATTGTGATTTCACTTTTCACAGTGCATATACACAAACCAAAATTTCTTTTCATCTCTCCATAGTAAAATGACTTAAAATAGTATTTATATTTATATTTATAAAAGGATATCCTATTGAAAATGACTAAAATTATTCAATCTCAGGTGAAAGATTTATGTATTATCCAACCAAGTTATTAAAAAAATACCAAACTACCAATGACGATTTCCAGAATTTTCAATGATAATCTTGAGAATTAACCCATTTCTGTTTTGCATCCTTTGGTCTTGTTTCAGGTCTGGTTCTATGTTCTCTACTATGAATCAGTTCATCATTTTGCAAGGTTGGAGCAGAGCTTTTCATTCTTACCTAGTGCCAAGAACATCTCGAAGCCACCAGGTGGCAGAATGTTCTTGGTTTAGATTGAACACTGCATTAATGGCTCCCTTCCCTCAGGATTGCCAAACTTAATTTACTTAATTTACCACTCTCTTGAGTGGTCTTCTACCCATGTACCCCTAAAACCATTTTGAAAACACAAATTTCACAGTTTATTTGTAAAAGTGTGCCCCAGTAATATTCTGAATGAGGAAGAAGTAAGCCTTCTGTCTGTAAAGCAGAAGCACCCTTGTGAGAAAAAAGAAGAGAATGGAGGTCAGCAGGAGAAATGTTGTTAATTAATATGAGCAGATTAATTTTAGGAAGAACTATGCATATGAGTTGACTAGCTAGAAATTGGTTCCCTTAGAATAGGGGTACTTGGAAATTCCTGGAGACAGTTTGGGTTGTGATAGCTGGAGACTGAGTGCTAGCACCTGGTTGGCAGGGTATGTGGTCTATTTAACTCTCTGCTCCTAAGCCAACACAACTGAGAGCCAGAAACCTGCCCAGTGTTCAATAAGTGTGTAAGGATAAAAAAAAAAAAAAAGAAAATGAAAAAGAGGAAAGAAATCATACAATTGGCCGTAGACAGAAGGACTATAATACTCTTGAACTGCTGCAATTATATTCAATCTCCCTTTCTTCCTTCCTTCCCCCCTTCCTTCCTTCCTTTCTTTTTCTTTCTCTCTCTTCCTTTTATGTAGAAGACAGGTAAGGTTTATAACAGAATAAAGTAGAGCCCCTTGAAGGAGAATGGACAAAAAATAACCATTGTGTCTATTTTTCTTGATATAACATATATAAAGACCATTAAGAAAACCTAGTATTCATAATACTCTACATTTATTTGGTGGTTACATTTCAGGAACTCATCTTCATGGAAATTTTATGAAGCAGATATATATATATTTTCTCTATTACTTACACACTGGATGAGGAAAAGGAGGCTTAGGAGGTGACTGAGGTAGGATCCCAAGGCTGAGACTCCAAGGTGGTCTAATTCTACAGCTTGAGTTTTTCATTAACATTCTGGACATATTCTGGATGAGGTTGATTTTAGTTACATAGAATGTAGGTTTGGAAGCTGAGGAAATGGCTCAGCAGTTGAAAGCTCTTGCTTGGAAATTCTGCTGGCCCTGGTTTCATTCTCCACTCGCCATGTAAAGCCAGACACCAAAGTGGTACATGCATCTGGAGTTCATTTGCAGCAGCAAGAGGACCTGGCATGCCAATAGTCCCTCTGTGTGTCTTTCTCCCCCTTTCTCTCAAACAAGTACAATAAAGATATTTAGAAGTAAGAAAGAATGTAGGTTTGAGAAGGCTATGGAAGGAGGAGAGGCTGACCAGTGAGTGGATGGAACAAAGAGTTCTGAGACATTTGGCTGAGGCGCTTTACCCTCATGTACCTTGTTTGTTGTTTGAGACAGGTTCTCATGTACCTCAGGCTGATCTCCAACCAGGGTGTAGCTAACGATGACTTTGAACTTCTGATCCTCCTGCCTCTACCTCCCAGGTGCTGGGATTACAGGTAAACACCACTGTGCTTGGTTTATGCTGTGCGAGGGATTGAACCCAGAGCATCATACACACTCAGCAACCACACTACCAACTGAGCTACTGTTCTTAATACCTTATATAGACTGGGTAACTTCATGGAGGGATCATGGTAAGTAGGCCAAATTGGACAAAAATTCAAAAGCAAATTAACTGCTTCAGATAATCTAACCAATCCAAGAAGACCATTTTATTTATGGTGCTTTTTGCCAACATTTCATAAATTCTTCCTTTTGTTACATAACATTGGCATCATCAAACTGTAATTATGCTATGGCTTTTTCTAAAATGTTACATACAATCAATATTTTTGTTGGAAATGCTTATTAGATCTTTTCAGCGAAGTCTTATTGTAATTTGTACTCTTTGTGATTGACACCATGCTCAGCTCCTATTTTCAAAACTTTAATCAGCATTATTTCCCAATTTAGAAGATGTGAAGCTTTTCAGTTTTAGCCATCTTCATGTATCTCAGCAGGTTCTCTAAAGGCCCTTCTACTTGATGTGCTGTGTCTCTGTCATTTGTACAGTGAAGCTCAGTGGTATCACTAAGTTATTTACCCTTTAAGCACTAACAGTCTTCACTACTGTATGTGGCTTCTTAGAACTTACTTGTTGTGTGAAACTTTTTCCCTTGGGACTCATGAGTACACATCTATTCTTCCTTGATAGGGCACAGATGGCAGGCCAAAGTACGATGACATCACGACCAGTTTTGGTGAACCAGTAACTTTTTTTTTTTTTTTTTTGACGGGGAGGGGCGTGTTTATTATGATAGCAAAGACTACTTACTCCCTAGGATTTTTAACAAACAAGAACATTTTGCTGGGAGAACAAAACACTAGGATACAAAATTACAAGTGTTTTAACTCCAGGTCTGTCCCCAGCTCCTCCAAGAAGCAAGTGGAAAGACAGTTGAAGCAAACAGGCAATTTTGTAAAACTAGACTTAGAAACCCTACAAATCTGATTAAAATCTAAAACTTGTTTTGCTTTAAAAAATTTAATATATCAAAAGGCCTGCTTTAGTGACATGCTAAATCCCACCAAAAAATAACCCCGACAACCCCTTGTCAGTAACAATGTTCAAGTTGACCAGCCAACTCATACTTCTAAAACCACGGGGACAAGTGCGTGTGTGTCTTCTAGAGGTAGGCATGGGGCTCAGAGACTGCAAGTAATGTGTACCTATCGCCTGCAAAAAATGGGCAGGGAAATCCTGGTAAAATGAGGAACAGTCCCAAATAACCAATTTTTCTAGTACTGTGTTCCCCACTGCTACTTCCTTTACTTACAAAGGGGACCTTTGAACCAAATAATTTACCTCACATTTGGCACCCAGTGACCAGGATGTTTGTTTTCTTCTTTAGAAAAACACACATATCCACAACCTTTATATAATTTTTTTGTTTTTACATTTAAATATAAAAATACTACTTTGCTTTGTGTTATAAATGGAGGACCAAGCAGTAAAGGACTTTTCTTCTCTTCAGGTAGGACAGCCATCTGTTGCCGCTGAGCTGCTGTTTGTGAAGGGTGTGTGTGGCTCCAAGCAAGAGAAACACAGAGGTAAACTAACCCCCAGTTCTTGCTCTTCTCCTAACTTCCACTAGTGAGAGTTGGTTTAATCTTAAGAATTGAAGTTTCCCACCAAGGAGACATGCCTGCCCTTTCAGCTATCCTTTAGAGAAAGTTCTCCCCTCCTTCAAATACGGCTTTGTGTGGAAGTGACATCTACCAGACAAGCACACCTCCAGAGAGAAGCAGTCACCACCTTTCCCTGCCCCCACCCACACATTAGAAAGGAAGAAAATGGGGGCTGGGTACATGGAGATTAAGAACTTGACCCCTCTATCCTGACCAAGAAAAGCAAGGTTCACTGGGCATGAGGAATGAAAAGACCTTGAAATTCCACTTTTGAGTAATGAGGATAATTAAGACAACTGGGAGAGGGAGAGTTGCAGAGGGATGAAGGGCTGGGAAGGGCTCAGTCTCTGGAAGCATCGTCCCCTTAGTTTTTGTACTGGAAGGGCTCGTCGCCAGTCTCGTTGAGAAGCCATGTACGGATGATGGCTTCTGTCACTGCAAAGGGGGCACGATTGGCAGAAGGGCGCCGGTCTTCGAGATAACCCCTCTTCTCCTGGCCCACAGACCGGGAAATGTGGATGCTAGCGCTGCGGCTGGCAACACCAGCGGAAAAGTCGTTGATGTTGGAGGTCTCATGGAAGCCAGTCAGGCGCCGGGCATTGTCCAGGCCTCCCTTGGGATCGTAGGCACGGACGTGGTACTGGTGCTGCTTGCTGAGTTTCTCAATGGCCTCCTCAAGGTACTTCAGGCCATTCTCCTCCCGCATGGCCTTCATGCTAAAGTTGGTATGGCAGCCTGCGCCGTTCCAGTTCCCAGGAATGGGCTTAGGATCAAAGGTTGCTGTCACGCCAAAGTCTTCACATACACGATGTAAGATCAAGCGGGCCACCCACAGGTGATCTCCCATGCGGATTCCTTCCCAGGGTCCAATTTGGAATTCCCACTGGGCAGGCATGACCTCGGCACTTGTTCCTGTGATCTTCACTCCAGCATACAAGCAGGCCCGGTAGTGAGCCTCCACAATGTCTCTGCCATAGGCTTTGTCTGCTCCCACGCCACAGTAATACGGGCCTTGGGGCCCAGGGAAGCCATTGGAAGGCCAACCAAAGGGGTGCCCATCCGTCCCCATGAGAGTGTATTCCTGCTCCATTCCAAACCAGGGGTGCTGGCTGCTGACCATGTCCGTGATCCGCTTACAGATGTGCCTTAAATTGGTGTTGGCAGGCTTCCGGTTATACTTGAAAACTTCACAGAACACCAGCTCGTTGGGATCCTTGCAGAAAGGGTCACGAAACATGGCAACTGGGAGGAGGTACATGTCACAGTTGGAGCCTTCAGACTGGAAAGTGCTAGAGCCATCAAAGTTCCATTCCGGCAACTCTTCTACACACTTGGGCTCACAGTCCAGGGTGCGGGTCTTGCAGCGCAGTCCTTCTCCAGAACCATCGATCCAGACATACATGGCTTGGACTTTCTCGCCCTGAGGCAGAGCCATGTACATCTGCTTGATGCCTTTGTTCAAGTTGGAACTTGCTGAGGTGGCCATGGTGGAAGGCGTTCTGGGCGGCCGTGGGCCGGCGGGAAGGAAGGTGAGCAGGCGGCGAGAGCGAGGTGGAGAGAGAGAGCACGGAGAGGAGATCGGTGTACGGTTCAGACGCTCTGCTCGGCTCCCATTCTCGGCTCTGCCAACCAGTAACTTTTAATAGGGTTATTCATAGAGCAGGGAGAGGGGTTGCTTATAGAAAAGTGGAGCCCCTAAAGCAGCCTACCTGTGAGAAGTCTCATCCCATCCTGGATGGTGACCTTCCCATGGCTTAGGTGGTACGTCCTATGTTAGGATTACTCCTGTGGATGCTCTTCACTCAGCCTCAGGGTAAGGCCTTATTTATAGAACATGGAGCAGCTCCTTTGGTGGGATTCCTTGTCCTTGATCTTTTACTCTCTCTATATACTGTATACTTGAGACAATGAGACCTCATGTGTTGTTGCATACAGCTGGCTCAGGGGATGCCTGAGAGCTCAGGTGTGGGTGTTGGGGTCGATGATACATCCCACAACCTTCCCAATCTTAAGAACTTCTTGTGAGTTGTCCCCCCAGCTTTTGATATAGTTGGCAATAGTTATTTACTGCTTTCAATGTGAAGGAATTTGCCATAGCACATAACAGTAATAAAAATACAATTGTGGATTGGAGAGATGGCTTAGCGGTTAAGTGCTTGCCTTTGAAGCCTAAGGACCCCTGTTTGAGGCTTGATTCCCCAGTACCCACATAAGCCAGATGCACAAGCTGGCATATGCATCTGAAATTCATTTGCAGTGGCTGGAGGCCCTGGGGTGCCCATTATCTCTCTCTTTCTCTCTCTCTCTCAAATGAAAAAAAAAAAAAAAAGACAATTGTAAGTTTATTCTTTAAAAGACAAAGACCAAAACAATGATTTAGTTTGCAGTGGTATGGTATTAAAAGGAAATTTGGAAAGGTGAACTGAATGAGTTGGAGAGGAAGTAGTGTTCTGTCTAAATAGAGGGTTTTTAATGTTTTTATTTATTTGAGAGAGAGAAAGAGAGGGGGGGGGGTGGGGACGGCCATGCCAGGGTCTCCTGTTATTGCAAAGGAACTCCAAACACATATGCACCTGTGTTTATGTAAGTACTGGGGAATAGAAGCCCAGCCATCAGCTTTTACAAGCAAGCACTTTTAACCTCTAAGCTATCTCTTCAGCCCAAGAGGGTTGTTTCTTAAAAATACTTTATTTTTATTTATTCATTCATTTATGAGAGAGAGAAAGAGAGGCAGAGAGAAAGAGAGAGAGAGAGAGAGACAGAATGCACCAGGGTCTCTAGCCACTGTAAGTGACTTCCAGATGCATGCACCACCATGTACATCAGGCTTAGGTGGGTTCTGGGTAATCATACTTGGGTTCTTAGGCTTTGCAGGCAAGCGTCTTAACTGCTAAGCCATCTCTCCAGCCCAAGAGGTTTGTTTTTAACCCAAGAACAAAAGAACACTTGCGTTTAAGTAGATGTTGTTTTTATATTTTCAATTGCAAAATAAAATATTACATGACAGTTATGGGCTAGTGTATAACTCAGTGGTAGAGTATCTGCCTAGCTAACATAAACCCTGGGTTTAATCCCCAACACTCACACGCACACACATTTTATGACAGAATTTCTGAGCCTTTTATTTTACCACAAACCATAACAAGAATTAAGATCTACAATTTCATATTTTTGTCTCATTTGAACTTCTCAAATATTTCTTATTTTTATATTAATACTTTATTTATAATAATAATTATTATTGTTATTTGGTTTTTCAAAGTAGATTCTTGCTGTAGCTCAGGCTGACCTGGAATTCACCATGTATTCTCAGGATGGCCTTGAACTTATGGTGATCCTCCCACCTCTGCCTCCCAAGTGCTAGGATTAAAGGTGTGAACCACCATGCCCCACTTAATACCTTATTTAAAAAAACCTTCTTCAGTGATGAGGTGTTGGGGGCCTCTGAGGCTCTGGCTCTCTGATTTGGTAGGAGTTGATTTTTCTCTGTGCTGATCTCCTTCCCCCTTGTGCTGGTATCCGGTTCATCAGGAAAACAGCATCCTTGCTTGTTTCTCCAATTTTTCTTAGTTTCAGCCGGGGCCCTTTTGAGGTATGATGGGGTGGCTCTCTCCTTAGGATCTACATCTATCTGAAAAAGAGAAGCAGATTCTCCAACGGAGAGTAAGTTAGCACCAGGACAAATGAGATAACCCTTACTTTTTTTTTTTTATAGAGAATTTAATAGGTGTAGGCCCTCTTGTAGCCCACAATTGATGGTAGCTTGAGCAGACCAAAAATGAACCCAACATGGCTCAGGGAAATTTTGCGGAAGAGGGGGCGGAAAGAATGTCAGAGTCTCATGTTGGGTCATGATATGCAGAGACATTTAGCTTACCCATAACTGTGGGCTAACTCCACAATGCATGACCCATATACCTCAACAAGGAGGGGCCAAGGGGAGGGGGTAGATCACAGATGAGCCTAATAATGGTACCAAACTGACTGTATTTGCTGAATACAGAACTGACTAACAAAAAAATAAAATAAAATAAAATAAAAAAACCTTCTTCAGAACTGGAAGAACTTTTCACTTCTTTTTTTAAAAAAAATATTTTATTTCTTTATTTGAGAGAGAGAGAAAAAGAAGAGGCAGAGAAAGAGAATGGGCATGCCAGGGCCTCCAGCCACTGCAAACGAACTCCAGA
The DNA here is from genome assembly GCA_036346955.1 of Dipus sagitta. Classification (NCBI taxonomy): domain Eukaryota; kingdom Metazoa; phylum Chordata; class Mammalia; order Rodentia; family Dipodidae; genus Dipus; species Dipus sagitta. The sequence goes on from CM070770.1 coordinate 214,291,071, forward strand.
CACATGTGCCCCCTGTGCATTTGGCTTACACGGGTCCTGGGGAATTGAGCCAGGGTCCTTAGGCTTCGCAGGCAAACACCTTAACCACTAAGCCATTTCCTCAGACCTCTATTCACTTCTTTTTTCTTCTTAGTCTTCCACTTCTTTGTTAAAGAACTTTTTTCTATTTCTTGCTTTTAAATTGAGAACCTTAATATATTAACATATAGTAACTGGATCATATTCTCATCCCTTCGTTTTTATTTTTGCCACCTTCCCCCACCTTTATCCCCTGATGAGCCTCCTCTTTCAAGATAGTCCTCCCTCTGTTTTGTTGTCTTGTTTGTTTTGTCCTCTTCTGTCCTCCATGTCAGAATGTTGATGGACTCAGAACCATGCTGATCTTGTGGAGGTACTGGCAACCACTGTGGGGGTCATGAATTTTCCAGTCAGTTCATGTCACCCTCTGTGGCTCTTGCATTCTTTCTTCTCTCTCTTTTACAATATCCCCTGAGCCTTGGAGGGAATGGTAGAAATCTCTTTTAGTGTTGAGCTCTCAACCAGCCATTTATTTTCTACTTTGATGAGTTTTGAGTCTCCTTGCTGTCAACTGCCATCTCCACAGAGATGGTTCTCTGGCTAGCAGTGAGGTCAGCATTCATATGCTACCTGTGACTACCTCTGAAATGTTCAGTTGCCGGGCTCCGCCGGCGGGGGCAGGTAGTGCCGAGGGAAGGACCAGGCCCGCTGGTTCCTCCCGAGGGGCTGAGGAGGAGATGAGCGTCCGACGACTCAGACCTCTCCTGGCCACCGGAGAAAAACCACACTGAGTCGGGAGTCTTGTAGAAGCAGGAACTCGATTTATTGCTATGAACAGTTGCCTATATAATGTTGGGGGTGAAGGCGGGGATTGTAGGACGGTGGGGAAAGGTAAGGGCCAATAGTAAACTGTGACTATTGAAATGATAATTCTAACTCCCATGTGGAGGTAGCAGGTAAGAAGCCATTAGGCGTCTTGCTGAGTCACGTCTGGCCAGAGGCAGATCACCAAACTTTAGCTAGGCTCAGGAAGTTCCACTAGGCCTCACACCTGGGCCTTTAGAGGCCAGCATCTCCCCCTTTTGTTTTTGTAAGAGCATTAGTCACCATGGCCCCTGTTTTAGGTTGTCCCCCTCTGGGGGTCTTAACCGTCATTGGGTACCAGGTATTTAGCTCAGAGCATTCATCATGGCCCCTGTCTTAGGTTGTCCCCCTCTGGGGATCTTACCCGTCACTGGGTACCATGTGTTTAGCTCGGTGAGAACCCACCCCATGGCCTGTCTTAGGTTGTCCCCCTCTGGGGATCTTACCCGTCATTGGTCACATGGAGGGCAGAGGAGGTGGCAGTGGGTCATCTGAGGAACTTAATTCCTGAGTTGCCAGCCTGTGATATTTTGACCTGATGAGGTTTTATTGCCTCTAGCCATTGGTGAATAAATTGTGTAATCTTATTAATTACACAAGGCCCGACAGTGAGGAGAAGGAAAAGGAGAAGAAGGAGGGGGAGGGGCCCAAGTAGAGGCAGAAGGTAGGGTAAGAAGTCATATAAGCCCGTCCACAGCAGGTTGTCCTGGAGATCCTGCTGCCACCTCTCCAAGTCTTCCTGGAGCCTCTTAATCTTGTCCTGGATGATTCCTGATTTATTGGCGTAAAAGCAGCATTTTTCCTGTAAAAACAAACATACGCCTCCTTTTTCGGCCGTTAGTAGGTTTAGTCCTCTCCTGTTTTGTGGGACTACCTCAGCCAGGGAATCTAGCTGTTGTTGAAGATAGGTCTCCCTCTGATACAGGGAGGGCCTCATTTCCAGGGATGATATTTACATCTGGGATTAAGGTGGCTGGGGCACAAAGGCCCGTCCAATTGGTGGGCAGAAAGTCATAGGCCATCCCGCCTCCACAAACATAAACCATTCCAGAAGGTGGGCAGCATTGAGCATTGGGATCAGCTGTGTTAAAAGTACAGAAGGAAGGATGAATGTATCCCACATCTATACTGGAATTGTTAGGGGAAGGCGGGGCCCAAATGCAAGTTCCAGGGGAAACATTGGGAAAAGCTGGACGGGGATGGGGAAGGTGGCTGAGTAATGTTTTAAGGTCGTACAGGCAACTGTACTGCAAGCAGCCAGAGAGGCCCAGATTGGAGGCAAAGCCAGCAATCCTCCACAAGGGAGGGAATTGTTTAGTTTAGTAGGGTGAAGGACCATTTTAGGAACAGTCCTCAGGGGTGGGACACTCCCTAGAGAAGTGACTGTCAGTGTCCTCTTGTTGGGACAAATATTTTAGGTCTCTCGCTGGTACCCAAATGGGTCTTTTTTCATCTTGAGGGAAGACACATCCAAACCCTCTCCCTGCTGTGAGGAGCGGATCAGGCCCTCTCCAGGCCCCAGTCAATGGGTCCCTCCATCTTACCCAGATAGAACTGTAGGTAATGGATGAAGACCAATGTTTTTGAAAAGGGGAGAGTTGTTTATCTTCTTTAGAAAAGTTTAAAATATTTAGGGTAAATAATGCCTTTTTTAGTTGGTCGTGTGGGGGTAAGGATTCCCCCTTTTGTTTTTGTAATTGAGACTTGAGAGTCTGATTATATCTTTCAACGATAGCTTGGCCCCGGGGGTTGTATGGGATGCCTGTAGAATGTGAGATTTTCCAGTTCTGGAGAAAATCTACAAAGGCCTTGCTTACGAAGCAGGGGCCATTATCTGTTTTAATTTGATCAGGCAGCCCAAGAGTGGCAAAACATTGAAGCATATGACTAATGGCATGTTTAGATTTTTCCCCGGCATGTGCTGATGCCCAGCAGGCACGGGAAAAGGTATCAACTGAAAGAAAAATATATTTAAGTTTCCCAAATGGAGAATAGTGTGTGACATCAATTTGCCACAGATGATTAGGGCGTAGCCCTCTAGGATTGCTTCCTGTAGTTTGAAGGGGGGGGTACTTGGAGGAAGGGCTGACAGGACTTACAAGTCCGGACAATTTTTTTAAGGTCCTTGACTGGTACCTGTGGAAACCTGTGCTTGAGACCTCTCCAGTTGACATGGGTCAATAAGTGGAAGCGTGTAGCTTCTGTAATAGTATTACACTGAGGCATAGAAGCCATTTTATCAGCCAAATTGTTTCCTCGAGAAAGAAATCCCGGTAAGTTTTGATGACCCCTGAGATGTTGAAGAAAAATGGGGTTAATTCTTTGTTTGAGTAGGGAACGAGCTTGAATCATCAGAGGAGATATAGGGTTGGAGTCCAGTCTAATATGGGCCTCAACCAGGTTGGGTAATAAATTAACAACATAAAGGCTGTCAGAAAATAAGTTAAATGGCTCTTGAATAGTGTCCAAAGCTAGAACGACAGCAAATAGTTCTTTGAATTGTGCTGACCCCTCAACCTCATGAGAGACTGACTTTATGGGCATAGGCTCTTTTTCCTGTTTTAAGGGAGGGTAAACGACTAGGGAAGCCCCCAGGTGCCCTCCATCAGTAAACACGGTAAGAAAGTCAGGGTTAGGTTGAGACAGAAAAAGCCTGGGGGGCTTCCATTCTAATCTGGAGAAAGAACTCATCCATTTGTGGGGGCCATAATGGCAATCAATTTTACCTAGAAACCCCTCGAGAGCCATAGCAACTCTATTATTATTTCTCTGAAGCCAGGTGAAATCTGTTATCTTAAAGGGGGTGACAATAAGGTGAGGTTCTGTGCCAAACAACCGGACAGAGGTGTCTCTGCCCTTGATAATGCAATCAGCAACCTGGTTGGTTATAGAATAAACTCTGGGGACCCCACCGATTGAGAGGTGGACCCATTGGATGGGTTCACCTTCCTGGGCCAACAGTGCAGTGCATAATGTTTCCCCAGAGAAAATGTAGAGGGAGATGGGCAAATCAGGATTGAACCTCTTTAGGGTCACAGTATTTATAGCCTGTTGTACCTTATGAAAAATTTGTTGATGACAAGGGGACAAAATTACCTGAGAGGAGAAGTTAAGGTCCTTTAGGAGGTCAAATAAAGGGGACAGCTCTTCAGTAGTTATGGGTATCCAAGGCCTCATCCAATTAATTTCTCCCAAAAGCTTCTGGAGTTGAGGCAAGGTGTAAGAATCCTGAATATAAAGTTGTGGTTTAACAGGTGAAACTGTATCTAGGGTAAGGATTGAGCCCAAGATCTTAAAGGGAGGCACAGTTTGAACTTTTTCTGGAGCTACTTTAAAGCCGTGAGTATGCAGGATAGTTAGACATTGGTGGGTAAGGTCCTGGAGTGTGGAGGAATCTAGGCACCCAAGAATAATATCATCCATGTAAATATAAAACAGAGTATCAGGGAGATTGATAAGAGAAGAGAAAATGGATGACAGGTAATATTGACAAATGGGTGGGCTATTTGCCATGCCCTGAGGTAAGACAGTCCATTCAAATCTCCTATCTGGGCCACAAAAATTAACAGCAGGTACAGAGAATGCAAATTTTTCCATGTCTCCTGGATGGAGAGGGATAGAGAAGAAGCAATCTTTAATGTCAATGATAGTAATATGGTATATATTGGGAATAGCTGGGATCCATGGGAGTCCCCTCTGGGGAGTTCCGAAGGGGATCATGCGTTCATTGATCTTTCTTAAATCATGTAAAAATCTCCAGGACCCATTAGGCTTTTTTATGACAAAGACAGGAGAGTTCCAGGGACTAGTGGAGGGACGAATATGTCCGGCCTCCAACTGTTGATCAATAAGTATGTGGAGTTGGTGTAACTTAGAAGAAGGGAGAGGCCACTGCTCAACCCATACAGGATCCCCCGGTCTCCACTGGATTTTAAATGGGGGGGGCTGGGCAGTGGCCCTTAGAATTGGGGGTGTTTATTGGAGTACTTTTGTCTGAGTTGCTCAAAGTAAGGGTCATCTCTATAATTGGGATGATATTCCCTCCCTTCCTCAGACTGTTGTTGATATTCTTTTTTATCTAACAAATCATTATAAAAGGCCTTATGGTCAGTAGTGATGAAAGCCTCAGCATCTCCAAGGATGTCTTGCCCCAGTAAGTTAGCAGTGAGCCCAGTCACCACGAGAGGGCGGACTTTTCCCCTGTCCCCACCTGGGTCAGTCCAAGGGAGCCACGTGGCAGTCTCCCAGGAGGTGGATTGCCCGCCAATTCCCAGTAGGGGAGGGCCGGGCACAAGCTGCCAGGAGGGGGGCACTTCCTCCTTTCTCAGGACCGTTCGGTCCGCTCCAGTGTCAATGAGAAGTTTGAATTTTTTATTGCCAATATTCAAAATAATTTTGGGTCTAAGGCCGGGGACCAGGGGGACGGTCCAATAGGCTTTGATGGTCTCTTTCCCCTTATTTAACGGGGCTGGGGGAAGCCCCTGGAGGAGTTTAAAGGCTTTCCCTGTATGTTAAACTTCCATTTACATTCCTTAGCCCAATGAAACCCTTTATTGCATTTAGGGCAAAGGGTGTGAGGGGCGTTGGTCGTCCCCCCAGAGCGCGGAGGAGGCTTTGTCCTGTTGGGGCACTCCTTTTTAAAGTGGCCCTCGTCCCCGCATCCAAAACATGTCAAGTTTTTAGAATTTAACTGTAATGCACAGATCGTATTGGCCAAATCTCTCTGTTTATTTTCCTGAAGGGCGGCAGCCATGGCCCTAGCCTGATGGGAGATAGTGCCAACGTCCTTGGTGGCTACAATCCATCTACTCATGGAGTTGTCCTTGAGACCCGCACAGGCGAGGCGGTGATCGGCTGTCATCCCATCCCAGACCAACATTTTAGTAAACTGATCCCGTAATGCCCCTGGGGGAAATTTTCTTTGGAGACTTTTTTCCACCCTATCTATAAATGTAGCCAAATCCTCAGATGGTTTTTGAGTAATACTCATAAGGGGAGTTTCAGAGGGTCCCTCATCAAGCTTTTTCCATGCCGCCAAGCCCAGTGCCCTGACCTGGTCCCTATACGGGTCAGGTATAGCCGCCTGTTGAGTGCCTGTAGCATATTGATCAGAGATACCAGAGAGCATCCCAAAAGTTATCGGCACAGGGGGCTGTTGATTTTGGTTTCGTTCTGCCTGTGCATGGCATTCATCTCTAAAAAAGGCACACCACTTAATGTATAGGGGACCTGACAAGACAGCCCTGACTAGATTTTTCCAATCTTGGGTTGTACAAGGTTGATGGGCAAGTCCCTGTAATAGGGTCTCAGCCCAAGGAGAGTTGGGTCCATCCTCCGAGACCGCTTTTTTAAGCTCCTTAAGGTCCTGAGCTTCCCACGGATACCAGGCAGCAGGGCGATTGCCCCCAGGATTTAGATTGACGGGAAATAAAAAAGTAGCTTTATTTTCTGACGGCTTGGCTGCCGAATATGGAGGGGCTGAGGGGGTCTCGGCGGCCGAATATGAAGGAGGGGCCGAGGGGGTCCAGAAAGGGTTAGTTGATGGAGGAGGTGGAGGAGGTCCCCCGGAAGGCCAGGGAGCACTCTCAAAGGGATCGAGTGAGGAGCATAAAGATGCATCCTTTTGGGGTTTTTTTAAAGCTGTATCTCCAGGAGGAGTAGCTGGATTAGGCTGTATATTATCTTTTTCTTCTGTCTTTTGTTTATGTTTGGTTGGCCTTGGAGGGAAGCAGGCCTTGAGGGCTGAGATCATAGGGAGGACCCCTGAGGGGGGTATTTGACCCTTCTCCACATGTGCCCGACAAACAAGGGCCTCTACCCTATCCCACGTGTCCCAATCAAAGAGATTTCCTTCCGGCAGCCATGGCGCCAGTTTGAGAAGGCAATCCCAGGTCTGTTGAGCCTGATTATCAGTCAAATTAAGCCCTCTACTCTTTAGGAGTGCCCTGAGAGATTCTAAGGCAGGATTGGATTTACAGTTAGACTGTCCCACATTATAAAGTTGAGAGAAAAATGTCCATAAAATTAGGGCAATAGCAACCCACATACACATGAGTACAATACAACCACAAGGATCCAAAAGATATGTAAACATGCTGTACAAAAGCCGCAGATGTAGCTTGTCTGCAAACTAAAAGTGAAAGGAAAGAGAAAGAGAACAAAGAGACGTTGATCAACAAGTACAGGTTATAGAAGCAAAGTTTAGCACATTAAATATAAAGACTACTTATAGGGGTACGCTCACCCGCATATGTACACCGATTGACCTCCTCAACGAATGTCTCTCAGGGGGCACTAGTCTGCCGGATTCCAAGAGCCGCACGTTAGGCGCCAGATGCCGGGCTCCGCCGGCGGGGGCAGGTAGTGCCGAGGGAAGGACCAGGCCCGCTGGTTCCTCCCGAGGGGCTGAGGAGGAGATGAGCGTCCGACGACTCAGACCTCTCCTGGCCACCGGAGAAAAACCACACTGAGTCGGGAGTCTTGTAGAAGCAGGAACTCGATTTATTGCTATGAACAGTTGCCTATATAATGTTGGGGGTGAAGGCGGGGATTGTAGGATGGTGGGGAAAGGTAAGGGCCAATAGTAAACTGTGACTATTGAAATGATAATTCTAACTCCCATGTGGAGGTAGCAGGTAAGAAGCCATTAGGCGTCTTGCTGAGTCACGTCTGGCCAGAGGCAGATCACCAAACTTTAGCTAGGCTCAGGAAGTTCCACTAGGCCTCACACCTGGGCCTTTAGAGGCCAGCATTCAGTGAGCCTGGAAGGTATGCTAGAGATGACTTGTCCAGTGGTCATTTTTATGTCTTGGTTGTCCCCCCGACCTGCCACCTTCCCATCCCTGTATTTGTCACCATCTAGAAAAAGAAGATTCTCTAACCAAAAGTGAGAATAACACTAATCAAAGGGCTTAAACATACATATTTATAAGGCTTTTTAATGGGAATAATATCTCCATTTAGGAAAAAAAAACAGTGGCAGCTTCTCTTTTTGGTCTTTTAAAAAAATTGAATATATAAATTTGTCTTTTAAGTTCACTAAGGAAGTAGTTTTATATTGTACTTAGTCATACTGTCTTTAATTTTATGTATCCCTTCCCCACCTCTCCTGTTTCTTATTTTTAAATTCTAAAATGTATTAAGACATCTTTATTCAAAACAGTTTGTGATATGTCCATATTTGTTCTAGTACCCTCACTATCTTCTATTTGATTACTAAAGGTAATTGGCATCTGGCATCAAAGATTTAATACACTGGTTAAATATTGAATCTGGAAGGTTCAAATACTGTCAGACTTAGACACTGACCCAGTGTTAATCAATCAGTTACTTTAACAATTTGGGTTTCCTGAACAACTTGTCTGTGGCTTGGAAGAATTACTCTAATTTTCTATGTTCTTTTTTATGATCATATAGGAAGTTAGTCTCCCTATAAAGTTTTTATGCTTATTTGATTGTTGCTACTGGAATCAAGGCCTCAGTAATCATAAAATCATTCCAGAGAATATGTAATGTATAACAGAAACTTGTGTGGTATTTTTAGAAATTAGGAATTTAAAAAATGACAAGTGTTTCTCCCTCTCTGAACTTGCCCCTTCTCACCTCCCCCCAAATTCTGCTATAAGAAGTTATTAAATATAAATATGTTGTTTGTCTCTCATAGATAATGGAATTTCTGGGAAAGAATAGGTAAGTATGTCAGGAAAATGAACATTGTGATGCAGATATACAAAAGGAAGTCACATAAAGCATGCCTCCAAAATGGAGATGGGATATATAAAATAGGAGTTTAAAAAAAATTTATTTTCAAAGTGTTTTATAAATTTCTATTGTAATAGTTTTCCATGAATCAAGCAGACAATATTCTTAGTATTGGATACCCCAAATTCCAAAGAAGTAAGGTCCAATGACTTTCTCTATTTCCTCTGAGTCTGTTGCTGAAGCAGTGTCCCATGGCTCTGCCTAGGGGCTGTAGATAGCCATCCCACCCTCTAGAGGTTAGCTGGGCCAACTGAAGAGGGGTCATGACAAAGAATAGCGTGGACATCACTCACATCAGCCACAGAAAGAGAACAACTAGTGGGTAAGAAGAGTCAAGTGATACTGATCTGTGGCTCCCCAGGGCTGAATTCAGAACATGTTCTGCTGTCTCCTAAGTGCCAAGATTTGACAGAAAGGGCAAAGGACAACTTGAACAATGTGGGGTGGACGGATGAGATCTCCATTCATTGTTGTTCATGTGAGAATGAAGTGCTCAGAATGAGGGAGATCTTGACAAGGCTCCCTGCCAGCAGCAGCCTCCTGTTTCATGAGAAACAGAATGCTTGGTGTCTTTCTCTTCACTTCTGGATGTGGAGACCACATTCATACAAGAGGGAAAAGAGTATGCATGAAGAGCACCTTTGCCCTTAACAAGAAAAAGTGGGAGAGGGAAAACAGATGACTCAGAGGGAAGGCACAAGAGTCAAAGTCAGAAAAGCATTCTAGAAAGTTTACTAAATGAAAAAGGAATAAGCAAGGAAGTAGTCCTGGGTCACAAAAAAGCACCATTAATTAATTAATTAATTAATTAAGTTATTTATTGCACAACATGGTGTGAGTATTAAAGGGGAGGAAAAAAAGACGTAATTCTAGGAGCTAAGTTGTAGCAGGAAATTGGACACAATCCACATATGCATTAATAGACAATTAGTCACATAAATTATGGCATTTTCACACAATGTAATGGAATATGAACATGAACATAAGATTAATTTAGAAAATGATATATTTTTATTTTAAATATTGTATTTTATTGTGTATATGGAACACCATCTTGGACATAAAACACAAAGTATCCAAATGTAGTTTATTCTTGGGGAAAAACAGAAAAAAGGAGGCACAATTTTTGTCTCTTATCCCTTAACTCCTGCTCCTGTTACCCTGGGGGCCATTCCTCGGTGGGGTTACAGTATTCACTGTGGGGTCATGAAGGCCTCAGTCAGTTCCTGTGGGATGGCAGGGCAACTGTGCCTCAAGATGCTCCTACCCACTCGGTGGCTCTTGTAATCTTTCTATCCCCTCTTCTGCAATGTTCCCTGAGCCATGGCAGGCCTGTTGGCAGTCTGACTTAGTGTCAATTCCTACTTTTCGGTTTTTCAAGGTAGGGTCTCACTCTAGCCCAGGCTGACCTGGAATTCACTAGGGAGTCTCAGGGTGGCCTCGAACTCACGGCAATCCTTCTACCTCTGCCTCCCGAGTGCTGGGATTAAAGGCGTGCGCCACCACGCCCGGCTCAATTCCTACTTTTCAATGGTTATTTTCTTCTGATTAACTTGATTAACTTTCTCTCTTCCACTATATGTTGTAAGTCACACAAAACAAATTTAGGTGTTTTTAATTTAAAGACAGGTGGTTTCACAAGAAAATTGCAAAACATTATGAGAAAAAGAAGAATAAGAAATTATTTGTGGGATGGAGGGATGGCTTAGCGGTTAAGGTGTTAGTCTGCAAAGCTAAAGGACCCAGGTTTGATTCCCCAGGACTCATGTAAGCCAGATGTGCAAGGTGGTGCATGCTTCTGTGGTTTGTTTACAGCAGCTGAAGGCCCTGGCATGCCCATTCTCTCTCTATTTGCCTCTTTCTCTCTCAAATATAAATAAAAATAAAATATAAAATAAATTTTAAAAAAAGAAATTATTTGTATCTGGCTTGCATGGGCCCTGGGGAATTGAATCTTGGTCCTTTGGCTTTGCAGGCGAGTGCCTTAGCTATTAAGCCATCTCTCCAGCCCAGAATTATTTAAAAATATTATTTATTTATTTATTTGAAGGAGACACAGAGACAAAGAGGCAGATAGAGTGAGAATGGGCACACCAGGGCCTCCAGCCACTGCAAATGAACTCCAGATGCATGCGCCACCTTGTGCATCTGACTTACGTGGGTCCTGGGGAATTGAACCTGAGTCCTTTGACTTTGCAGGCAAGTGACTTAACTGCTAAGCCATCTCTCCAGCCTCAGAATTATTTTAAATGAGATCTTTAGAAAATAGGCTTTGGAATGTAAGTAGACTACACAGTTAATTCATATAGATGAATTAATTTGCTGTAGCCTTTGAAAGTACTAGATTGTGAAAAATAGATTAATGATTATTTCACCTAGGAGTTTGTCTATTTTTCCACATATGATTTAGAAAAATCTTTTATGTGAAATCACAGCAAGAATCTCTATCCAGGGCATTATGAAAGCTTAACTACAGCTGCACCAAAAATTTGTAATCCTCTGTTGTGTTCAAATGACATAGAAAGTATATTCCAGTTCATTTGCTTGTTGTAGTCAGGCCAAACAGCGTTCTAGTTAATAGGATTTCACCAGGAATCCATTCACATAGAGACTGGGTCCTGTCTCAAATTAACACAAGTATAATAGAATGAATGTCTAAGATGGAAAACTTATACCAGGATTTAAAATATGCTTTTGGAAACTTCCAAAGGTCTATAGTATCCATTTTAGGTTGAAGAAAAGTAAAACTGCTAAAACATTTCTCCCCAAAGTACTGTAAAAACACAGAGGCCAGAAGCTGGGTGTGGTGGTGCAAGCCTTTAATCCCAGCACTAGGGAGGCAGAGGTAGGAGGATCACCATGAGTTCGAGGCCATCCTGAGATTACAGAGTGAATTCCAGGTCAGCCTGGGCTAGAGTGAGACCCTACCTCAAAACAAACACACAAAACAAAACAAACAAACAAACAAACAAAAACCCAGAGGCCAAAGATTAATGAAAAGGCCAGGATGAGGAAGTTAGTATAGGTGAGATTAATACAGAGTAAGAGGTAACCAGAAATAGTTCCCTTTGAGCCATTTGGACCAAACTGAGGTGGTGGGAAAGTTAACTGTGGAGTCAGCCACACTTCTGACTAGATGCTGGCTGTAAACCATTCAAGCTCTCTTGTTCTTACAAGAACAGCTATAAGACAGACACCACAAGGGAAATACTACTTGTGAGGTAACTAAACAAACACTGCTTCTTGGTCACTGGCTCTTCAAAGGCTCTAAATTTTCCCCCTAATTTCTCCTCTTGCCCACAGCCTTCCCAGCATGCCCTGAGTCTTCTCAGTGTGAAGTAAAATTCTCCAAAATAGCTGATTTGACTCATCAGAACTTCTGCAATTGCGCTATCTATAGTCCCTTTAGTAGCCATTTAGTGCATCTTTGTGTTTGACCTAGCATCCTTGTGACTAAGTGAAATCTTTTTGGAATGTGCTAATGAACCACTAGTTTCTACCAATTCAAAACCTAAGAGCATCATCACATAACATCTGAAGCCTATAGCAGAGACAGCTGTGCTATAACCTACGTGGTATTTCCACCAATGTATCTGGAGGGTCTTAACTTATGACTCTTGGATCTGTTTACTATAAAACTTTCATGAAATTATTACCACGTTGGAACATGGAATTTGTGGTAGCCTAAATCTGTGTTACTGGTCCATGGTCATTCTTATTTGGCTCCAGACTGAACTCTTACTCCCTCTGAGATGAAAGTTGTATTCTGCCATGACACCACATGATCTGAGTTCCCAGCACTCCCCTAGCCTTTCCAACATTACCCACAACCACTCACACAGTGAGCTCTCCCAGAAGCCTGTGGGTAACTCTCCACCACCTGTAGAACCCAGACTACTCACAGACTGGTCTATCCCTGCTCTCGATTTAGGGAGAGGTCTTCTGTGTGGTAAAAAAAAAAACCTTCTTCGAGGTTGGATTACTACCTGGTACCTAAGGTTTGGAAAATCTAACTTCCTACAGCATCCCATGTGACCCTCAAAATCCTAAAAAGCGGGTGGCTCTGAAGCTAACCAACCTGGGAGCAAACTACATTCTCAAAAGTCAGGGGTGCATTAAGTAATCTGGGGAAAAACCTGCTCAGGATAAAAATATTTCCTCTTTACTGTTTTGCACAAATCTCCAGCTTTATCCTGCCTGGGTGATGATTCATGTCCAGTTGCTTTGTTTCCCCATAATCAAGTGGAATCAAAGTCCAGAGAAATAGAAGGTTCCGTTTGGGGAACAAGGAGTGCAAAAGGAGTGTGAGGAAACTAGCCACTCACTCTTGTCCTGATTTAGTGTTCAGGTGAATGCAGATTTTGCCCAATTGGATTGTTAATATTGTAAATGTGTGACATAAAGAATTTGAATTTATATTTTATCAACCTTACAACCTAACCCTAGTTTTCTGTGCAACTAGCAACACTCCTGTTGGTATGTAGGCCGAGTGTGATTGGTTATTTTGCCTATTGTGTATGTAAATCTATGAAAGTAAAAAGTCTTGGCATGTTCTCATATGCAGTAAGCAGAAAAACTGAGAACTCAAACCCAGGACTTCTCACTTTATAATTCATGCTAAGAAATTCCTCTCTAAAAAGATATTAAAATACATAATTTAAAGGATTTAACTTATGCAAAGTAAAGGACAACTCCATCATGTCAAACACCCTTTTCTTTATGAGGCTAGTCTGAAAAACTCAAAAGAAACAAACCAATACGTATACCAGAGATTCTCTGGGAGTTTTCAATGATCCTGGACCACTTGTGGTCCTGATGCTAGGACCACGCTAGTAATGGTCACATCTCAGGCTCAGCCCCACTGGCTCCTTTGGAGACTGCCATGTTCAAGGAGCTCCTAAGGCAATCTCGGCCTGACTTTGGAGAAATAGATGAAGAAAAGACAAGACATGTTACTCAGGACAGGCAGTAGTTACTATCAAGAGGCCTAGTGTCTTATGATCAAGATTCATTGGATTTTCATCACCTGGGATTTGGACAAAGTTATTTTGATGATGTGCTTTTTTAAATTTACAACTAATACTATTCGAGGTTATATTTCTGAACATTAGTCCTAATTTCTCTATTTTGAAATAAACTTTAAAGATAATTTTATCAGTGCCTGAAAATTAACAGTACTGCCTAGATGTTTTCTAGGGACCATGATTTTAAAGATTTTGGCAATAATAAAGGAAACAAAGGTGATAGAATTAGTTTCTCACTCTATCTATCCTTGCCTACATTTTAAAGATAAACTGGTCTAGCTGGAAAAGAGCTTGAAGTAAAAAATTAGTCTTCAAAGTAAGTCACAAATCCTTAAAGAAGACAGTTTAATTCTGAAATACTCTGAATATTAAATATGATTTACTCATATATGAAATTTAACTATCCAATTTAATATAGCTTTGCCATAAAAGTATGTGGTTATGTCTAGGGATTTGGGTGAAGAATTAAGGCTAAAATTTAATGAAACAAACTCAAATTTGTTCCCGAAGAGAGTATTATATCTATCCCAATATAAATTTATTTATTTGAGAGGGGAGAGAGAGAGAAAAAAAAAGAGAAAGAGAGAGAGAGAGAGAGAGAGAGAGAGAGAGAGAGAGAGAGAAACAGATAGAGTGATAGAATGGGCATGCCAGGGCCTTTTGCCACTGTAAATGAACTCCAGATGCATGTATCACCTTGTGCATCTGGTTTTACATGGGGACGGGGAAATCGAACTTGGGTTCTTTGGCTTTACAGGCAAGCACCTTAACTACCAAGCCATCTCTCCAGTCCCCCCAAATAACTTTCTTAATATACTTAGCTAATACATATCATATTTTTACAAATCTATTTTTTAGTAAAAAAGAAATCACAGCCCTTAATGAAAAGTTCAAAAGTAATGAATACCTAAGCACTTCAGTTATAAGTCTTCCCATTACAGTCATCTATAATAAGAGTTTTATAGTCATTTTGTAAAATGTAATGGACTGTCTTTTTTTTTTTTAAGAATTTTTTTTTAATTTTTTTTTTGTTCATTTTTATTTATTTATTTGAGAGTGACAGACAGAGAGAGAGGCAGATAGATAGAGAGAGAATGGGCACGCCAGGGCTTCCAGCCACTGCAAATGAACTCCAGACGCATGTGCCCCCTTGTGCATCTGGCTAACGTGGGTCCTGGGGAATCGAGCCTTGAACCGGGGTCCTTAGGCTTCACAGGCAAGCACTTAACCGCTAAGCCATCTCTCCAGCCCGGACTGTCTTTTTTAACTTAAGTTTTTTAAAAATTTTTTTACTTTATTTATTAATTAGAGACAGAGAGAGGGAGGGAGAGGGAGAGACAGAGAGAGTGAGAATGGGCGCGCCAGGGCCTCTAGCCACTGTAAACGAACTTCAGACGTGTGCGCCCCTTTGTGCATCTGGCTAATGTGGGATCTGGAGAATCTAACGGGGGTTCTTAGGCTTCACAGGTATGTGCCTTAACCGCTAAGCCATCTCTCCAGCCCTTAACTTAAGTTTTTATGTTCCTTGGAAATGCTATACATTATTGGAAAAGTATGAATATAAAATCATTTAAGAGATTTAGAATTACTTTTAGAATTACTTTTATGGTGGCTAGACTTTCTTTTTTACTTTTTCAAAATTCCATACCCAAAAGTACTATCCCTAGATATTTAAAAACAATTAGATCTGGGATGAAGAGATGGCTCAGTAAAAGGCTTGCTGTGCAAGCATGAGGACCTGAGTTCAGATTCCCAGCAGCCACATAGATTCTGGGTGGTGGATTCTGGCTTTTCTGTAACCCTAGTGCTCAGGTGGCAAGACCGGGGATCCATGAGGAAAACTGGCTAGCTAGACTAGCTGAACTGGGGAGCTCTACATTCAAGTGAGAGACTTTGTCTTTACAAATAAAGTGGAGAGTGACCAAAGGAGACATCTGAAGTCAACCTCTGGCCTCTACGCATGTGCACACACATGCATGCACTTGTAATACATATATGCCCACACACATATGCAAACACACATATAGACATGTATTCACACCACACACATACAAAGGGAAAAATTTAAAAAAATGGCTAAATAACAGAGAAGGGCAATTTTTATAGTGAGATTTCTATTTATTTCATTTATGTAATAGCAACTTTGCTTATTTGTAATATACAGGAAATATAGGGAACTAATTTTTTTTTTGAGGTAGTATATCGCTCTAGCCCAAGCTGACATGGAATTCACTATGCAGTCTCAGGATGGCCTCAAACTTACAGGGATCCTCCTGCCTCTGCCTCCCAAATGCTGGGATTAAAGGTATGTTCCACAACATCCAGCAGGAATTAATTTTTAACCCAAGATAGTGACTGTCAGAAATTTGATTATAAATAAAATTTATAATACAAGTTTGACAGTAATATATTATTTGTTGTTGTTGAAAAACATTAGAAATCGTTTCTTCTACATATACATGCAAGTGTGTGTGTGTGCATGTATGTACCACACACGTGTGGAAGTCAAAGGACAACCTCAGACTGTTGGTGGAACTTCCACCTGTCTAAGTCTCTCTTTTGTTGCTTGTTGTTTCAAATGCCAGCCTAGTTGACTCACTAGCTTGATGATTCTCCTGTCTCTGCCTCCTATTGACATAGGGACATTGGGATTACAGATGTGAGCTCTACTTCATGAAGCTATTTGTGTGTTTTGAGGATCCAAATTCCCATTGCCAGGTTTGCACAGCAAGTGCTTTTAAAAATTAATTTTTAAAATTTATTTATTTATTTGAGAGTGACAGACAGACAGAAAAAGAGGGAGGGAGAGAGAGAGAGAGAATGGGTGCACCAGGGTCTCCAACCACTGTGCATTAACTCCAGATGCATGCACCACCTTGTGCATCTAGCTTATGTTGGTACTGGGGAACTGAGTCATCTCTCTTGTACCTCCCATTATATTTATTTAGTTGAGTGAGAGAAGAGAGAGAGAGAGAGAGAGAGAGAGAAAGAGAAAGACATAAAGAATGAGTATGGGTACACCAGGATTTCCTGTTACTCCAAACTCCAGACACATACACCATTACATGGGTACTGGGGAATTGAATCTAGGCAGTCAGGTTTTGCAAATGAGCACCTTTAACTGCTGAGCTAACTCTCTAGCTCCATGGCCTCATTTCTTATTTTATTTATTTCAGAGAGAGAAAGAGGAAGGGGGTGGGAGGGAGAGAGAATAGGTGTGCAAGGGCCTCCAGCCATTGCAAACAAATTCCAGATGCATGTGTCAATTTGTGCATCTAGCTTATGTACGTACTAGTGAATTGAACTGGGGTTGCTTCACAGCCAAGTGCCCTTACTGCTAAGCCATATCTTCAGCTATCCCCCTCCACCACCTATTTTTTGAGACAGGGTCTCGCATAGTCCAGTCTGGCCTTGAACTTTCTATATAGCTGAAAATGACCTTGAACTTCTGATCATCCATCTTCCAAGTGCTAAGTTTACAAGTGTGTTCCACCATATGTAACGTAAATGATTTCTTTCAGCACACAGGGTCTATCCTAACATACTGTATTTGGAATATATGCCTGAAAACAGCCATCTCTAAGTGGAGGAGGTCTTTGAGCTACTTAAGAATATGATAAAGTCGGAGGCAGACTGTCCTTGGTGAGTATTGGGGCTTGAAGCCAGGGCCTCACTCATGCTAGAAAAATGCTGTCTCACTGAGCTGTATCTCTAGCCTTTTTGTAATTTTTATTTTGAGATAGTCTTACAAAGTTGCCTCGACTGGCTTTGAAGTCATAGTCCTCCTGCTTCAGCCCAGCTTATTCTTTAACAAATGGCAAGTAAATATGTGTGTCATATACAACATTCTGTTTTGGAACTGTGTATGTTGTGGAATAGCTCAATCATATTAATTAACATGTATTACTTTACATACAACAAATCCTCAGTTTTATTTACATATATCCTTACAGTCATGTGATATTTGTTTTTGTTAAAGATTTGTGGAGTACCTTCTATTCATTACTAGTAAATTCTAGGGATACAATGGTGAAGAAGACAGACAAGTAGCTATTTTCTTGTGCCTTACATTAGAAGTAGAGAAAAATAATCAAATCATCAATAAACCAATAACAACATTTCAGATAGTGTGGAGAATGATAAAGAAAATAATAATAGTATGATAGGATAGTGACTGAGAGAGTGAGATGGGAGAGAAATTTGGTGGTTAAGGAAAGTCTCATTTTTTCTATCAAATGGAAGTAATTTAACTGGTAAGAAATACACAGTAAAGACTACCTATTCATTTACTCACTTTCCAAGTAGTCTCTTTTTTCATATAAATAGAAACTCGGGTACAGAGCATTAAGTATATTGCTCAAGGGCATATGTAGCTACTAAGAGCTGAGCTGGGATTCAAATGTTGGTCCACTCAGTCTGAAGCCCAAGCTACCTCTGCCATACCATCCTGCCACTTACAAAGAAGGGCTATTCTCAGGGATTTCTTTTTCTTTCTTTCTTTTTTTTTTTTTTTCAAGATAAGTTCTCACTGTAGCCCAGCTGACCTGGAACTTCTCTTCGAGAATTTTAAAATATCTGTGCTCTGTGTCAGTGATAATAATACACAATTATATGACATTTATTTTCAAGTGCTTTTGTTTTCATTATCTCACTATCTCAAGGCCGCTTAATAAGATACAGAGAAGTTACAAACCATTGATAGTGGAGACCACGGAAATATTAATTTCTTCATGATTAGAAAGCTGTGATGGTGGATAAGAACTAGATTTGGATCCTTGACTTTGAAGCTGTATTTTCGCCAAAGTGTCTATAGAAAAGTTAGAAGAATTTAAACCCAAATAAAACCTAATCACTAATTTTTATATCTCAGACAAAAGATTTACCCATTAGTACAGGTAACTGTACTGCTAAGAAATGATTAAGAAAAGAGAATAAAAGGGCACAAGATAAAAACTGTGACATTTAATAATTGATCCTACTCTCTTTTTACTGTTTACACACATGAAAAAAGGACACCCAACTGCAAAACTCCTGAGCTCCTATTCAAATTCACATAGTTCTGAAGTAGAATTATGTGATGACTTAATTCCTCAGTGTGTGAAGAAAGCCACCTTCATGTGTTGTGGTGTTGACGCTGCCTGTGTACGTCTTCTTATTTTTGCCTTTAGTTATCAAGGAAGTAATTATGAACATGAAAAAAAGTTTTGATCTTTTTTCATTGCATTGCCCAAAAGAAATATATTCCCCTCTTTTCCAAAAGTCAGCTGGAGTTTATCAGCTTTGCAAAATGCTAAATGAATGCCTTGTTCATTATTATTGTCTTTCTTATTTATGCCACTAATTCAAGGATTATGTTTCTATTGTTCTTGAGAGATAAAAACACTTTCTTGCTGATGAATAAACACTGCCATTTTAAAAATATTTGTATGCAAAATGCAGTTAAAGCCATCATGAAATACTTTGCAAGAGCATTAGGAAGCCATTTTTTTTTTTTTTTTTTTTTTTTTAGGAAGCCATTTTTTGAAAGGCACTTTTTTCTCTACTTTTTCTTTCATGCTAAGCAGTCCAATTGAAAAGCCTTTCAGAGTTAACTTGTTTAAGCAATGCAAGTGTTTTAGTTTAATGAATAACTTTTTATAGAAGACAACCCCACACAATTCAACATGCTGGTATTTCTATTTCTGTGCTCCCCCAGTTCAGAGATTCTGTGGTAGAATCTCTTTCTTTGAGAAAGCTGCAGCGATCAAAACCCTGATTAACCTCTGATATTCACGTGGGGCTCTTGATCTTGAAGACCGCAGCAGTAACAAAGCGTTAATGGCAGCCATATGCTTAGGGCATTGTGGGTAGGGGTGACCCAAATGTGAACTTGGTTGGTACTGATGCTAACTGCTGCTTGTTTCAGGTTTGTGTGGAGATTACTGATGAAGAGTTTGAGTTGCTACTTGACAGAATCCTCTGTGATGAAGATAGAAATGTCAGATACTCCAATTTGTGCCCACATTTTATTTTACTTTTCTCATTCTTTAGTAATTTCTGCTCTTGCTTTTAACACACAGAATGTGTCCTTCAAAGTATTAGGATTTTTTAGAACTTCCCTTTCTTGTTTTGGATTTTGGGTACTAATATTTCATGTGACAAAGGGTTTTCAGAATAGCAATGTTAATAGAAAAAATCTCAGGTTGAGCCATGGAAGTATATTTTAATATATTTAATATCTCAGACCTAAACAACAGATGTAGGATGGGATAACAGGATGGAAGTGACAAAGGAGGAGTGTGAACTGTTTGCCAAGTGGAAAAAAATTGCTGTAAGTAGCAAAAGTCAGGTCCTGGAGTGAGCTTTCCCACATCACACTAAACACACTCTCACACTAATATCTGCCTCATTTTTCTCCTAAGTCCATCTACCTGGAAGACTTATTTTTCACTTCATCCCACTGGGTTTCCACTTGAAAAGTGGAGTGCTTAGCAGTGGCCAACAGTACTGTTAAAAGCAGAGCAGGAATACATTCTAAAATGTTCCTAATCTATATTTCCTTATTATAGAAGCCAACGTTTTTAAAAATATTTTGTGAACTTTACAAAGCTTAAGTTTGAAAAATTCTGATCAGTATTGACTAGTTTTTTTTTTTTTTTTTTTCCCTCAAACACTCTAAGGCATCTGAAATTTTTGGTCGAGGCCACTAAAAAGTAGGCTTCTTATTCCTAAAGACACTTCATCAGAACAGCTGTTGAAAATAACTTGTCAGTCTATCTACCTCCTGGCCTGTCCTCAGGTCTCATGGCTATATTCTTAGCCAGGAAACTTAAAATTAGTTCTTGATACCAGAGTGGACAGTTATCAACCTGGTTTGATTTGGACAGATGAAAACACAGCCCTCTAAAATTGCTTCCCACAACACAAACCAGTTCTCACCTTAGGACCCGCTTCTTTCAGTCAAAAGGGCTTTGTCTCCTACAGAAGAAGCTGTTAAGATGCTAATATCCTAGAGAGGGCAAAACATGAACTTGTCAGCCATTCTTTAAGTTCAGCATTTCTCAAAGAATGTCAGAAAAAGATTTAGCTGGCTACACTGGATGGTCAAAGCTCTTTAAAAAAAAAGTTTCCCATGGCCAAATAAGCTTAAGAAACTTGTTAAAATTTATTATGAAAACAAGTTATGTGCACATATATATTGAAGATCTTCATATAGCCTTCAATATTTCTGGTGCATGTTATAAATCTCTAAGAACAGAAAAAACAGATTCTGACACAAAATTTATCTTAAGTACCATGCCAGGAAGTGGTGGGGGAGTGAAACAGGGAAGAGAAGCCAGTACAGGAAACATTAATGAGCAGGTTATTAGTGTAGGCAGCTGGACCCTCACCTGTCTGGGCGGCTGGAGAACTACACAACCCAGATCAGGACTGAGGACAAGGAAGTTGGAGTTATACATCCACTAACTCACGCCTGTCATTGAGGCTACTCTCAGCAATATAGGTACCCTGGCTCTGCCCCTAGACTGACAGGACATGCTGCAAGTTAGGGAGGGCCCTCAGGTCCAGTCATAATCACTGGCAGGGGAAATCCTTAGTGTGATGCTCCAGTAGACCTATTCAAGAGAGGCATCTGCTACCATGGAATTCAGTTTATATCATTGCCCAAACCCACTTGACTGTCTTTCATGGAGCATCTTAGAACTTATATTCTGGGCTGGGAAGATGGCTCAACAGTTAAAGACACTTGCCTGCAAAGCTTGCCGGGTGAGGTTCCATCCCCTAGTACCCACATAGGGCCAGATGCATAAAGTGGCACATGTAAACTGGAGCTCATTTGTAGTGTCAAGGGGCCCTGGAGTGCCCATACTCACTCTCTTCTCTCTTAAATAAATAAATAATGCCTAAATAAAAATATTTTTAAATAAAAGATGCTTATATTCCTCAAGCTCCAACCTGGGGAATGCTACTTTAGTTAGATAGGTATATTAGTCAAGTATTTTTTTTAACTTTCTATTGACAAACTCCATACATATGCAAAAGGTACCCTGGTCATAAACTCCTCCTCCTGTTCTCCTTTGTCTCCCCTCCTGAATACCCCTCCACAGAACCCCTTCTTCTTCTTTCCAACCAGTCCCTCTTCTACTTTAATGCCATCTTTTGTTTTTGTCCTCATATTTTGCAGGTTTTGTGTAGGCAGTGTCAGCCACAACGAGGTCATGAATGCAACTACCACTTTGTCTGGAAGACAGTATTCCAAAGCACTCCTCCCCATCTTTTAGCTCTTACATTCTTTCCACCACCTCTTTCACAATGGTCTCTGAACCCTGGAGGATATGAAAAAGATGTCTCAGTGCTGAACACTCTGCTGTCACTTTGCAGCCTTTTGATGAGTTCTAAATCTCTTCAGTAGTCACCGCTGTTTGAAAACAAAAGCTTCTCTAGCCAAAAGTGAGAGTAGCATTAATATATGGTCATAAATATAAGTATTTGGAGGGCATTTTGTAGGCATACTATATGCATTTTATTAGCTTTTTATTCTTTACCTTAAAAACTCAAGGTCAGGTGCCTGAAAGAATGAAGAAAGGGAAGGCAGTTCTATCTAGCCTCTGTCACGTAACCTTGAAAAGAAAGAGAGATACAGGCAGAATTCTATAAGGAGCCTCCTGAACACCTGGCAGGCAGCAGGGTAAGATGTTTAGGCACAAGAATCAATGTCATAGTGCTGGAAAGAAGTGACTGGAGTATTAGTAACATCTCGATCACACCTTCCAAGGCTCAAGGTCTAATGTGGAAAGAATGTAAGAGCCAAAGGAACGGTAGGACTCCTTACAACGTCCTCCCTCCAGACATAAAATGGCCTGGATATCCATGACCTCATAGTGCCTGACACTACCTACATAAGACCATCATAAGAGGAGGAAAAGATCATGACATCAAAATAAAAGAGACTGATTGAGATGGGGAGGGGATATGATGGAGAATGGAGTTTCAAAGGGGAAAGTGGGGGGAGGGAGGGTATTACCATGGGATATTTTTTATAATCATGGAAAATGTTAATAAAAATTGAGAAAAAAAAAGAATCAATGTCAAAGACAAGGTGTGCAGTAGATAAGGAGGGAGGAGGGGAACTGAAATAGAGTTGAAATGAGTCTAGCCTTGCATCTTAGTTGGAAAAGTGTTAATGCCAGGAGATAGCTTTTCATTCTTTGAATTCTTGATTAGAAACATGAAATAATTGACTGCAAGTCTATGAACATTAACAAATGACTTTACTGACCTGATATTTTAAATTCCTTATCTCTTTATTATTTGAAATTTGCATACAAGAAAACTGTTGCATAGAAATGAATTGCTTAGGTTACAATAGCCAGCAAGAGGGCTCTGCCACTTGAGGACAGGTGCACCCGATTTGAAAATTCACTATGTTCTCCCCTGTTCCACATCTCTGAATTTTACAATATCAACAGGAGAAATCGTACTTCTATTTAATGAGCCCCCACATCATGCTAAGTGTTTTGTATGCATTATATAATTTAACAGTTTCTCCAAATTCTATTCAAATTCCCTGTCCCCTTCCTCTGCTACATAGTATCATTATATGTATTGCTTGTTGTGATAGAAAGGCTCCTGTTTTTTTTTTTTTTTTTTTTTTTTTTTTTTTTTGGTTTTTCGAGGTAGGGTTTTACTCTAGCCCAGGCTGACCTCGAATTCACTATGTAGTCTCAGGGTGGCCTTGAACTCACAGCAATCCTCCTACCTCTGCTTCCCAATTGCTGGGATTAAAGGTGTGTGCCACCATTCCCAGCAAGGCTCCTGTTTTTAAGGTGACTTGGTTGATAGGAGTTATATCTGGGCCTTTCACTTAATAAACATATGGCTTTAATCAAGTCTAGCATCCCCATGCTCTAGAGCTACCTTCTCATCTTCAAAACAAAAGTTTAGGTCAAACTAACTCCAAAGTCCTAAGTTTAAAGCTCTACTTAAAGCAATTCACATTCGTATGAGGAATTATAGATTTGAAGAAGTCATTGCTATGCTCCTCATGATCCTCAATATATGGAACCAGCTAAGATGTTCACAAACAGATGAATGGGTGAAAATATAAGCAAAGCACAAAGATATGTATGTGTGAAAATTAAACACATTATTTTGTACACTAAAACAATCTAATAAAAAGACAGACCAAATGGCTGATCCTTCACCAGGCCCTTACAGGGAACACCTGAACCGCAAGACACTGGAGAGGGTAGGATCACAACTAACCTTAATCTTCTACATCTTCCCTCCCTCCTTCTCCCTCTCCCTCTCCCCCCCCTTCTCTCTAACTCTTGTATATTAGTTATCTTTTTCCTCATTTTCTTAGTGGGCACTGACCTATAACCACCAGTACCAGCATGGGGCTACCATCCACAATGAGCTTTTGATCAGAGAGACCTACAAGGTTTCCTAAAAGACAGACAGATTTCTGTCAGAGTACTTGATGACCCACCAAAGGTTAGTGGTAAGACCCTACTGCTGAAGACACCTTATGTGGTTGACATGCAAAATAGAATGGCATGGATGGAAGCTGGAAGAGAGTCAGTCCCCAGACAGTCAGCGCGTCTAGTGCCAGAAGGTGCTAGATAGGCGACTGGGGGAAAAATGACCAATATCTGTCCAAGCAAGTCATGGTCTAACCTACTTAGCAGCAAATAACTTGTTGGGATGCCCACGCAAGTGCAATAGTGGCACGCAGCCATGGTGGGGAACCAACTGCTCTTAATTTGGCTAACTGATCTCCTCAGTGGTACGGGACCCATAGCTGGAGCTGGGAAACAAGTCAGAACCATATCCAAACATAAGCCCACTCTCCAATATCAAGCTACCATCAATCATGGGCTACAAGAGGGCCTACACCTATTAAATTCTCTATAAAAAAGTAAGGATTATCTCTTTTGTCCTGGTGCTAACTTACTCTACATTGGAGAATCTGCTTCTCTTTTTCAGATACATGTAGATCCTAAGGAGAGAGCCACCCCATCATACCTCAAAAGGGCCCTGGCTGAAACTAAGAAAAATTTGGCGAAAACAAGCAAGGGTGCTGTTTTCCTGATGAACTGGATACCAGCAGAAGGGGGAAGGAGATCAACACAGAGAAAAATCAACTCCTACCAAATCAGAGAGCCAGAGCCTCAGAGGCCCCCAACACCTCATCACTGAAGCAGACCAAAAATGAACCCAACATGGTTCAGGGAAATTTTGTGGAAGAGGGGGCGGAAAGAATGTCAGAGCCACATGTTGGGTCATGATATGCAGAGACATTTATCTTACACATAACTGTGGGCTAACTCCACAATGCAGGACTCATATATCTCAACAAGGAGGGGCCAAGGGGAGGGGGTAGGTCATGGATGAGCCTAATAATGGTACCAAACTGAGCGTATTTGCTGAATACAAAACTAACTAATAAAGGAAAAAAAGAAAAAGAAAAACAACGAAAATGTATTCTAATTGTTCTAGAAGCTAGAAGTGTAAAATCAAGGGCTGATCCTTCTGAGACACTGGGTAGGAGCCTTGGTTGGTTCCTTCCTAGCTTCAGGTGGCTCCTGGGGATCCTTGGGGTGCCTTGTCTTGCTGCTGCATCACTCTAGTCTCTGCTTGTCATATGGAATCTACCATTTGCATCTATGTGTGTCCCTCTTCTTATATGGTTGAAAAACTTGAAATTCCTCCACAAATTTGAGTTTTGTTGAGCAAAAGCAATCATGAATAATTTTTACCCAATGTTTGTAGAAGACTAGACAATTATCAACTGCAGCAGGAATAGCAGGAATACAAAGGAGTAGCCAATCCAGATTAAATAGAAATGAGGAGTTTTTCTCTCTTATCAAATAGAAATGTATCTTTAAATTCTAGACACTGAACCTAGAATAAAATACTTCTGTGGTGAGGAGGTGGATTTCTTTATTAAGAGTTTTATTTATTTATTTGACAGAGAGATGTAGAGAAGGAGAGAGAGAGACAGAGAGAGAGACAGAAAGAGAGGGAGAGAGAAGGGGTGCTCCAGGGCTTCCTATCTCTGCAAACTAACTCCAGACACATGTGCCACTTTGTGTATCTGGCTTTACATGGGTACTGGGGTATCAAACCCAGGCCTGCAGGCTTTGCAAGCAAGTGCCTTTAATTGCTAACCATCTCCCTAGCCCCAAGGTGTATAACTTTGCATCATTGTGATAAAAGCCGATGGAAACAACCGTAAGGGTAAAGAACTATTTTGGCTCATGATTGTAGAAGGTCTTTGACCATCCTGGTGAAATTCATGATCACAGATGCATGTGTAAGAGCACCCTCACATCACAGCTGGCCAGAAAGCAGGGAGCTGGATAGGAACCAGGATAAAACATTCAAAGGTATGCCCCTAGTGACCCATTTCCACTAGCTAGGCCCCACCTCCTAAAAGTTCCCTAGCTTCCCCAGCTAACCACCACTAGCTGGGAAAGAAGTGCTCAGAACATGAGCCTGGAGGAGACATTTCAGATCCAAACTATGACAGGAGGTTTACTGTCAGTTCTGGCTTTACAATTTTAATAATGACAATTTAAATTGATGTATAAGGTGGCAAGGGTAGGTACTGTTATCTTAATTTTACAGATTTAAAAACATACGTAGAGAGTTTCCTAATGCTTTGTTGGGTAGGAAATAGGGCTGATACTGTTGGCTGCGAAGCTATCACTTTTTTCACTATACTTTCTACATAAGAAAAGTTATGGCTGATGGCCTTTAAGCGTGATACTGCTTTTTCGTTGGGACAAGTGTATGGTATGATATTAAAGCTCACGTGTGTACTTTGGCATGATGTATTAATTTTTGTAACTAATTTTAACATAGAGCACAATCTCAGAACTTTACTATGTACTTTGCTGTGGTTGAGAAATTACCCCAGTCACATTTCCCTATGAATAACTTTCTGAGGTTTAACCACTGAAAGGGAATAAGAGGTTCAGACACTCTAAGGAGTTTATATTTTCTGGGTACTTATTGTTATTATTTTAGCCAGGGAAGCAATAAAATGATTATTATACATATCCAAATATTCTCAGTGAGTACGTGAAGGCAGATGGGAAAGCTCCCACCTTCACTAAGCCCTCCAGCCTTCAAAAAACAGTTAGTTTATTATTATTTCACATATAAGTCAGGACATTAGTGTCAATAGCACTGAAATTTTTCGTAAAGTGTCAGTCTTCAAAATATGAACCTTTATATTATTGGTGATTGCATATAGAATACACTCTGAAAATGCTGTGTACAATTTATTGTTTGTCCTTTGAAAGCATATATGAAATAAGATGTACATGTTTCATGTTCATTAAAGATGGCAGTTAAACTAAAATGTAAAGTGATTTTCAACCAAAAAATGCAAAGCCTAAAGAAAATATGATTTGATCCATGACCTTATCCATAAATGTTAAAAAAGTCAAATTCTTCTTCTTTTTTTTTGGTTTTGCAGGGTAGGGTCTCACACTCGCCCAGGCTGACATGGAATTCACTATGTAGTCTCAGGGTGGCCTCAATCTCTACCTCCCAACTGCTGGGATTAAAGGCGTGAGCCACCATACCCAGCTAAGAAAAGTCAAATTCTTATTTCATGTTACAGTTTCACTGTGTGTTAATCATGGCTTATTAAGGGATACAAAATGATTGTATATTTTCAGGAATATAGAAGAGTAGCCATACAATTATACTAGCAATATTTTTTGTTTAGTTTGTCTTGGATAACAAGGAAATGGCAACATTATACTAAAATTTTCATCAGTCTGGAAAAAGAAAAATGAGCTTAGGTGGGTAGTTATGGTATGACTTTGTTAGCCTTAGCTCATTCATCAGAAGCCATTTGAAGTGTCAGTGTGAACATGTTTATTCCACACATGGAATTATGTAAAGTCATGAGTATGTCTCTTCTTCATGGGAGGTACTTTCTTACGTTAAGAGGAATTATCTTTAAGTAAATTGAGTTTGGGCCTTAAGGTAGTCCTATAGTATAGTGAGTCATACATTTTCCCCCAGGTATATGAGTCACATAAAATGGGAAACCACTTTCCAGTATATAAAGAGTTTTGTAGAAAATTTGTTGACAAATTGTCTAATCCTGAACATGTTATCTGAGAACAAGAGGGCAGTATTTGCAAATTCAATGACAGAAGAATCTATTGTGAGACAATTAAAACATCTTCCCTGGGACCCACCAAGCTAACCTTTGTGTGGTCATGTTCTCCAATGGAAATGGCTCCTAGAAACAGTTGATAACACCAACTGTGCGCGGGAACTTACAAAAACAAATCTAAAAAGATTTAGGAGCAGGGTTTTCTTTGCTACTTCTTTTTCTGTCACCATGATGGGGTGGGAGTGGGAGCTGAGGCCAGGGGCTGGGGTTGGGAGGCTCCAGAGGGAAAGGTGACATTTAGAGATGCTGGTAAAAGTTAGTGGTGGTCAAGCCTGGGTTGAACAATGACACAGTGTTGTTGTAGGCTGCCTTCACGACTTAGATATTCTTCCCATGTCAGTATAATCACTACTGGGAGGTAGCTCGATTAAGGATTACCATATCATTAATAGTATCCATGACTTTTGTTCAAAGGCTACTTGTGCAATGTTGCCTTGTGGATGAAGCGCAGTAATCCTCTGAGCAGCAGCTGTAGAGAGGGAGGTTCCTGAGAGCCGCCCACACTGACTTCCCTGTCCCCTCGGATCAGTTCTAAAAACAGACAGAAACAACAGTCAACTCAAAGCCAAGAAAAGAAAGAAAGAATGAAAGAAAGAAACATCCATTCTACATTTCCACATTCATCCCGCAGCTTCAATCCCTGCCAATGTCTCCCATTCATCTCTTCTCTAACATCCAGATCACCACTCGGATGGTGGCCAGATTAAAGGGGAACAATGCAGTTTTAAATGTAAAGTTTGCATCTAATTTTTTTCTTTGCATGAGAAAAAGCACATTAATTCCATCTATGTGTCTGTCGAATGCCAAGCTTGTGGTTTGTCAGCTTTTTCTTACCTTATTTGGCAACATGAAGCACACTTATCTTCTAACTGCTTAGGGCTTTTCTGTTTATTTGGTGAAGACACTTAACTTTGAAATTTATACTTGAGTAACAAATGATATCTGTAGTTAATATATAGTAAGGTTTTGCTTCATTGATAACAAACTTCTAAGTATGGAGAGAAATTGTAAAGTTCTGCAGCAGGTTGAAACTTAAGAAAATGATCGAGATATTGGTGGTTTGACAGATGAAATGACTCAGTGAATCATTTGTCATAAAACTCCAAGTGGTAGATATCAGGAAAGAATTAATGTGTCCATGGAATGCATTTCATTTCATTAGTATCACCTCCTTAAACAAGGAAAAGGAAAGGGGAAAGAAGTATAAAAAAAATAAAGTGAAGCCTAGAGTTCACTTTCTTATTTTATACCTTAATGATCATACTTATATTTCAAATTGAATTAAAGTTTTGCCTTGAGTTACCTATAAGCCATTCTTTTAGAGTATTTGTCTTTTCAAAGTAATTTTCTAAAAAGTATAGCTACTATTTATTCTAAGTTATTTTTCAGATAAATCTATTTTAAACTATTGAACTTGTACCTTTGTATCAATTATCTTAAAACTTTCTGGTTGCTGAAAGAATTGTTTCTCTAAAGCACAAGGAGAAACTGTTTTGTACCTTGCTTAATGAAAATCCCATTTTGACATCTCCCTTTTCCTATGACATTGACCACAAACTGCCATCTAAACCATGCATGTCACTGACATTTCTCCTTTTAAGAGGCACTTTTGGAACAGAAATTACATAAGTTTTACTACTTAAAACACTTATAAGGTTTGGGAACCTTTACTTCTTGGACAAAGGGGAAACCACTGGAATGTTTAGTAGGAATAGCTTAAAATTTCTCTAGGCCAAGAGTATTCAGCAAAGTGCACATAATTGTTAAGAAATGCATGCCACTACTCACCAGGCACTTTAATTTGGATCTCATGCCATGAATTTATGAGTTCAAAGGATATTGTTTATGGTCAATGCTGTCTAATCTTGTATGTAGTATCTATGGAGCAAAAAGCAGAGAAGCTGACAGTGGAGGACAGCCAGCTCTGATCTTAGCCATGCTTATCTGTGACAGACTGCTATCCTATTCCAGCAGATTCCAGCAAAATATAGTGATTTTTCCCAAAAGCATGAGCCACCATTTTAATCCATTCAGAATTTATCTTTGTTGAGTAGTATGAATATAAACAGAAATTCTCCAACTGAGGGGTTTAGTTATTTTATTTCATTTTTTGAGGTAGGGTCTCATTCTAGCCCAAACTGAGCTGAAACTCACTCTGTAGCCCCAAACTGGCCTTGAAATCACAGTAATCCTCCTACCTCTGCCTCCTGAGTGCTGGGATTAAAGGTTTGTGCCACCACGGCCTGCAAGCATTGCTTTAAAAAGGCACATTCCCAACATAGAAAGTAATTATCACAAGCCCAGCATGGTGGCATATGCCTAAAGGATTAAAATTTTAGCACTTGAGAGGCAAACGTATGATGATCACTGTGAGTTCGAGGCCACCTTGAGACTACATAGTGAATTTCAGGTCAGCCTGGGCTAGAATGAAACCCTACCTTGAACCACCCCTGCCAAAAAAACCCTATCTGTTCAGGGTGTTCATTTCATTGGGTGAGGCCAAGATATCAATTTCTGGATTTTTTTTTCTCTTGTGAGCTTTCTCTCCTTTCCTCTCTTCCTTCCTTCTCTTCCTCATTCTCTGTATCTCTCTCCCCTTCCCTCCTATCTTTTCTTCCTACATTCCTGGGGGGTAGAGGATTAACAATAAAAGTTGAGAGAAATGTTCTAGGTCTTGATTTTTTTTTAATTGTTATTTATTTGTAAGCAGAGAGAGAAGAGGGCTGTCCAGGGCCTTTTACCACCACAAACAAACTCCAAATGCATGTACCCGCCATTTTGTGCATCTAGCTTTACATGGGTACTGGGGAATCGAGCATGAGCCATCAGGCTTTGCAAGTAAGCAACTTTAATCACTGAGACATCTTTCCCAGCTCCACAGTCTTGATTTTGGTGATGGTAAATCCTCTACCCCAGTCACAGGCAACTACTAGCTTGGTCTCTATTCTCATATTTTTTTTAAAAAAATATTTTATTTTTATCTAATTATTTGAGAGAGGAAAAGAGGCAGAGCAATTGAGAGAGAGAGAGAGAGAGAGAGAGAATGGGCACGCCAGGGTCTCCAGCCACTACAAACGAACTCCAGATGCATGTGCCACATTGTGCATCTGACTTATGTGGGCTCTGGAGAATTGAACCGAGACCCTTTAGCTTTGCAGGCAAGTGCCTTAACCTCTAACCCATCTCTCTAGCCCCTCTATTCTCATATTTTTGCACATCTTTGAATTTATCTATATGATTTTAGTAATAACAATACACTGATATACAGACTAATATAGATGTTATAGACTATCAGGTGTGTTTTTTTCTATGTATCCTTTGTTAGGGCTTCTCAGTTAGTTCTTACTAAGGAAGCTTTCGGATTCTAGGAACTTAGAGTGTACCTTAGGTGAAGACTTTGGGTTCTCAGAATGGTAATGTCAAAAGCCATCTTCTGTCTCATATGGCCCAGGAGCCATACGTCCCAATTTCTGAACCCAATAAGGTTGTTTCAATCTGAGGTTAAGGTTACTGACCAGAATGATCATATGTTGAGTATTAAATAGGGAATAAGATTAAACAAGCCTAAAGCAGAAGGACTTTGTGACCTCCTTATTTCCCAAAGGGTTACTTTTAGCAGCCAATTAGGATAAGCTTAGAATTCATTTCTGCAGCAGGGCAGATGTCCACAAAGATCTGTATGAAGAAGATCAACTAAAAGTACTAGGATTGGGCAACTGGTTATATGCCAAGTCCCTTGATTTCAACAGTGAAATTTTAGTTTTAACATAGTACTTTGCAAATTTTAAGTCTAAAATAACTAGCAATTGGAAATGTTAAAGGAAAGTTCATTTGTATCAGTATCTAAATTATTTCTACTTCCCACAACCTGAAGTACACTGGGATTTTGTTTACTTTTTTGTTTGTTTGTTTTGTTTTTGAGGTAGCATCTTCCTATATGAACCAGGTTGTTCTGGAATTCCCTAAACGTTGTAGGGTAGACTCAAACTTATGACCCACCTGCCTCAGCTTAGTATGTTAGTTTAACTCTAGAAAACTTTCATTTCAGCAAATTTGAAGACAATGGATTTACTTGGTGTATTAGTTACTTTTGCATTGGTGTGACCAGAATACCTGAGAACAATTTTAAAAATGAGGAGTTATTTTAGCTCACAGTTTTAGAGAGCTCAGTCCATCATGGCAGGGCAGACATAGCAGAATAGCTTACATCGTGGCAGATAAGAAGTGAATAGAGAAAGGCAGGAAGGAGCAGTAAGGGACAAGGCACTACAAGGAGCCTCCCCTCAGTGACCTAGTCTAGATAGCTTCTGCCTCCAAAATTTGCTATCATCTCCCCAAATAATGCTACAAGTACATGTACAGCACATGAATCTGTGGGCTCAAACTAAAATGCTTGGCATAAATGCACTGTTACTTTTTGTTATTCCCAGGAGCAAATTCATGTTCTTAGCAAGATAGAAGTAAAGAGAACTTTAAATGGTATTTTCCTTCTTCATTCTGGTTATAGAGAGCAGGAATTTGAGGCTCAGAAAGGGTGACATTTTGAAAATTTCCAATTCCGGGAGTTAATTTTATGTGAATCCAAGTACCGTTCTTTGTCATTAATTTTTAAAGGTTTTTATTTGTTTGTTTGTTTGTTTTGGTTTTTCAAGGTATGGTCTCGCTCTAGCTCAGGCTGACCTGGAATCACTATGTAGTCTCAGAGTGGCTTCAAACTCATGGTGATCCTCTTACCTCTGCCTCCCAAGTGCTGGGATTAAAGGTGTGCACTACCACGCCCAGCTCTAAAGGTTTTTTGTTTTTGTTTTTGTTTTTGTTTTTTTGAGGTAGAGTTTCACTCTAGCTCAGGCTGACCTGGAATTCACTATGTAGTCTCAGGGTAGTCTCGAACTCATGGTGACCCTCTTACCTCTACCTCCCGAGTGCTGGGATTTAAAGGCATGTACCACCACACCCAGCTAGGTATTTTTTTTTTTTTTTGAGGAAACTTTAAAAAATTCTTTTTTATATTTAATTTATTTATTTGTTTGAGAGAGAGAGAATGGGCATGCCAGGGTCTCCCACCACTGCAACTGAATTCCAGATGCATGTGCCACCTTGTGTATCTGGCTTATGTGGATACTGGGGGAATTGAACCTGAATCCCTAGGCTTTGTAGGCATACATCCTAACTGTTAAGCCATCTTTCCAACCCTAATTTTTAAGTTTTATTATTTATTTGAGTGTTTACGTGTGCATGCATGTGTTTGTGTGTGTCAGAAGAATACGCTTTCTGGTGCATCCTCAACTGTCTGCCCTATTTGGCATTATTTTTACATAGCAGTAAGATATACATCTTATTATGTTCATTAAACAATGAATGCCTAGTATATACAGGTCCCAAAACCCAATGAATTTAATTTTGATTTTATGTAATGTGGAGATAGAAGATATAGGCACACTAGACAATATATTCATCATATTTAGCACTATAATTTAACAATTTTTAAAACATATTTTATTCACTCATTCAAGAGAGGTTAAGAGAGAGAGAGAAAGAGAGAAAGAAGCAGATAGAGAGAATGGGTGCACCAGGGCCTCCAGCCACTGCAAACGAACTCCTGCCGCATGCACCACCTTGTGCATCTGGTTTATGTGGGTACTGGGGAATTGAACATGGATCCTTAGACTTTGCAGGAAGTTGCCTTAACCTCTAAGTCTTCTTTCCAGCCCTACTTTTAGTAATTTTTAAGAAGATGGAAAATCTGACAAGATTCTGATTAGATTAACACTTAAGAATTTCAACATAAGATTGGAGAATTATTACCAGCTATAAGCTAAAACTACTAAGAAGTTCATCAAATATGATGGTGATTATACCTGGTAATAATTTCTTAACCTTTATGTTGGGATCCTCAAGTATTAATCTAATCAGAGTCCTATCAGACTTTGCAGCTTAATTTTTTTCTGCCAGAGAGCTAAGGTAACATATTCTATCCACATCCATGAGGTTTTAACTTCTTGTTGCTATAAACGCATGGCTAATGGGCTTAGCTCAGGAACAGTCATTTGGGCATGCTCAAAGAAACCCAGAGGTTTGTTTTTGTGTCATTTAAACATATTCAGAGTAACAGTTTGTTTTCTACTAGAAAGCTACTAGAATAATAATTCAAA
Source organism: Dipus sagitta (assembly GCA_036346955.1). Lineage (NCBI taxonomy): Eukaryota > Metazoa > Chordata > Mammalia > Rodentia > Dipodidae > Dipus > Dipus sagitta. The sequence continues at coordinate 214,325,072 of CM070770.1, forward strand.
TAAAAAATTGAACAAAAATCACAAAAAGAAAGTAACTTGGTTTTGTTACAGCCATTCTCATTTGGTTTTAATTTATATTTCTCCAGTAATTAGTTGTTTAAGCACTTTTAATATACTTAGACATTCATATTTCTTTTTTGAAGAAATGTATATTTCAATACTTTGCTTATTTTAGAAATTTATTCATTGATCAAGCATTTTCTGTATGTATTTATGATGAGGAATGCTTTCTGGACTCAAGTCCTTTATGAAATATGTGACATGTATGTATTTTCCCAGGCTGTAATTTGCCTTTTATTGTGCACAAACTTTAAATTTTTATGCAGTCCAGTTTGTCAATGGGTTTTTTTTCCCATAACATGTGCTTTCTTATTGAGTTGTAGGGTTTTGAACAAATTGTCTAACCTCTTCAAGCTTTGATTCTTTTATCTATAAAATTATTTTAAATTATTTTTATCTCAAAGATGACTGAAATTGGAATTTTGTATGTATTTAGAAAGAGGGAAGTGAATAGTAAATTCAATTTATAACTTACTCTTGAGTGTCATAAGTTGTTTGTTCTTATGGCTGGTTTGCTGGGGTGTTTATGAGGCTTGATGTTTATGAAAGCTATTGAATGCATCTGATAGTCAATTTTGTTCTAATCTTCTGTCACAAGAAATAAGTTTCACAGATGGAAGGAAAGGAGCAATTAGGTAGTGGAAACCCAGAAAGGGGTGACAAAGGGTAGGCAGGAAGAATCAGGATAGAATTTGAGGAATATTTGGGGTTAGAGATATGGTAACAATCCTGACTATGATGGTGATGCATGGATGTATACACATGCCAGACTGATCAAATTATATCCTATAAGTATTGTTGTTTATTGTATACCAATTAATTAAAGGTGAGTTTTCAAATTATTTTTGTTGTTATTAAATGTAGACATTTTTGCTGGAGAGGTAGATCAGTTGGTAGAGTGCTTGCCTGGTATGCATGAAGCACTGGTTCATCTCTGGGATCACATAAACCAGGGATTGTGGTGTGTGTCTGTAATCCCAGTACTTAGGAAGCAAAACCAGGAGCATGATCATAAGGTCAAGGTCAGCCTAGGCTATGTAGCAAGTTCAAAGCTAGCCAGAGCTACATGAGATACTGTCTCAAAAAAAATTATAATCATTAAAGTGGCCACTATGAAAATAAAGAGAAGGAATGAGAGAAAGAGAAAGAGAGAAGGAAAGAAAGCCTGCATGTGTTGGTGAAGATGCAGAGAGACTGAAGCCATTCAGCACTGCTTGTGGGAATGTAAGATGATGGATAGATGGCATATAGTTTCTCAACAAACTGAACATAAATTGTAGCTCTGTCATTCTGATGGTCAGAATGTCCCTTTGGAATTAAATATCCTTGAAAATACACTTAGGTTATTCTTGTTTTATTAAAAATAAGGCACCAGAGCTCATCCCAAATTGCCACACATGTGCACTAAAAAGGGCCTGCATCCTCAAACAACCCTGACTTCACAATAACACCACTTACATTGTGATTTCCATCCTCCTTCCTGTGGGCTTTCCTAGAGGATAACAGGAAGAAAACCCCTAATTTTGAGAGCTTGTCCACCATGATTTGGGAAGACAAAGGGTGGCCTTATTCCCTGACTATGCCATCCACCTCATAACAATTAATAAAATGTCTTTAAAATCTACAGTTCAGAACCTCCTGCATTGCTTTCCTCACCCTTTAGGGCAGCCTACTGAAAATGCTCTTTGGAATGTATGTTTTGCTTTCCTAAATAAACTTTTGCTTAAACTGTGTCTCTTGACTGAATTCTTCCCTTTCAGGAGACAATAATTGAGGTTCACAGTTGAGAGCAAGATATCCCTGTCCTCTTGCATACTAAAATCAGATGGCAGACAGTAAATATACAAAGAAATAATTTAAAGTTCTATCATACAGTGCATTACATGGGTTAAGATAACAAACTGTATCATCTCCTAGTTGTGTGACTGTCATTGAGCTACTTGACCCCTCTGTCTTAGCTCCATATCTGTAAATGAAAATAAATGGCTGTACCTCCCAAGAGGGTTATTCAGAGACTGTTATTACTTAGCAATACACAAAAGCAATTGTACAGTGCCTAACATACAGAAGGTCATCTATAAACGTTTGTTATTATTACCAAGCACATTAAATATTAGTAAGAGAAGAGCTAATGAAGGAGAAAGTACAGAGGAAAAAGAATGGTGAGTAGGAGCATGAGGGCAACAGCAGAGTAGGGAGTGAATGGCTGGCAAGCAGCATCAAAGAAAAGCCAGCAATTCTGCAGGAAACAGTAAACCAAACCAGGACCTTAGCCATCGCAAGCGAACTCCAGACACGTGGGCCACCTTGCGTGTATGTGCCACCCATGCACATGTGTCACCTTGTGCATCTGGCTTATGTGGGACTTGAACTTGGGTCCTTAGGCTTTGCAGGCAAGCCCCTTAACTGCTAAGTCATCTCTCCAGGCCACTTTATGCTTCTTATTAAAAAAAAAACTAACAGTGGGTCTCATTATGACATTTTCATTACATTTTTCTTACTCATCCCCTCTCCCACTGTCCTCCTCCCTTGAGGAATTTATTCTTTAGACATTTATTAGTGTCAAAATAACCACAACCATCAAAATAGTTGATGATGGGGAGGAAGCGGAGCGTGAGCAGGAAGCGGAGCCGGGGGAGTTGCTCTCGTAGCTTCCCCTGCCCTCAGGCCCAGCTGCTGGAGGGGAGGAGTTTCCACCGTGGTTCGTACATTGCCTTCACCCCGTCTGCCCAGCCGGCATCAGATCTTACCATGATGGCTGTGACCTAAAATCCTCGGGAAGCCCTGGGGTCTTGGCCCAGAAGCACCCCGGAGAAGGAGGGTTGTGTGGAGCTCACCACAGCGGTGGTGCCTCCTTCAGGACATCTGGACCCTCTGTGGACCCTGAAATACTTTCATTCTCAGGACTCAGGGACTCAGCAGGGACTGCTCCCAATGGTACCCAGAGGCACTCGGGTCCTAAGTACACACAGCCCCCAAACCCAGCCCACTGGTCGGATCCAAGCCATGGTCCCCCAAGGGGTCCAGGACCACCTAGAGAAGAAGACCCTGAACAGAGTGAGGCGTCTTCAGAAGAGGAATCAGGAGGGGACCAGGAACTCTGAAGAGAACGAGGCTGGGTACCAAGAGGATGGGAACCCTTGTTTTTCCATTCCATCTGCCCTGGAACCCCTGGACTCCCTGAAGGGCCTTACTCTGAGGGAGGAGATGGCTCTTCTAGCAACTTTTGCCACCACTGTACCTCTCCAACCTTGGGGGAAGATGAAGAGTTGGAAGAAGAGTATGATGATGAGGAAGCTCTTAAATTCCCCAGTGATTTTTCACGTGTGCCCAGTGGAAAGAAACCCCCACCCTGGAGGCAGACGCACCGGTTTCCGACCAAGGAAGATACTCGGGAGGGTGGACGAAGAGATCCCAAGTCCCCTGATCGACATCGGCTGGGCCGGAAACGAAGTCAAGATGATAAGTGCAGAGGCCTGGGATTGTGGGGGGCAGAGGAGCTATGTCAGCTTGGACAGGCAGGCTTCTGGTGGCTGACTGAACTGCTGGTGTTGGTGGGGGAGTATGTGGAAATGTGTGGCCATCTCATTTATGCATGCAGGCAGCTGAAAGGCAGTGATCTGGACCTTTTTCGAGTCTGGGTGGGAGTCTGGGCAGGGAGACTGAGGGGCTGGGGTCATGTGGTGTTCCAATGTCTCAGTCAGGGGTTTTCTGGTGGGGCAGGACTGTTCACCCGTTTTCTTAGGCTGCTGCGTGCTTTCCTGCTCCTGGCTCTTGCCCTCTTTTTGGGTTGTCTGCAGTTGGGCTGGCGGTTTGTGGTGGGACTGGGTGACTGGTTAGGCTGGAGGGATAAGGTCACTTGGCTCTTCTCTTGGCTGGACTCTCCAGCCTTGCAGATTTGCTTGACTCTGCTGAGGGAGAGCAGGCCATGGAAGCAGCTGGTAAGATTAGTTCAGTGGACTTGGCTGGAATTGCCTTGGGTCAAGCAGAGGGCTGACAGACAGGGTAATGCACCTGTAGCTAGTGGACGCTACCGCCAGCCAGAAGAGGAAGTGGTTCGACTTTTGGCCGTGGCTGGTGTTCCTGAAGATGAACTAAACCCCTTCCATGTGCTGGGGATTGAAGCCACAGCATCAGATCTTGAACTAAAGAAGGCCTATAGGCAGCTGGCAGTGATGGTTCATCCTGATAAAAGTCATCATCCCCGGGCTGAAGAGACTTCAAGGTTTTGCATGCAGCTTGGGACATTGTCAGCAATCCTGAAAGGCAAAAGGAATATGAGATGAAACGAATGGCAGAGAATGAACTGAGCCGGTCAGTGAATGAGTTTTTGTCCAAGCTGCAAGATGACATCAAGGAGGGGATGAATACTATGATGTGTAGCCGATGCCAAGGAAAGTATAGGAGGATTGAAATGGACAGGGAACCTAAGAGTGCCAGATACTGTGCTGAGTGTTAACAGGCTGCATCCTGCTGAGGAAGGTGACTTTTGGGCAGAATCAAGTATGTTGTGCCTAAAGATTACCTACTTTACACTAATGGATGGAAAAGTTTATGCTATCACAGAATGGGCTGGATGTCAGCGTGTGGGAATCTCACCAGATACCCACAGAGTTCCTTATCACATATCATTTGTTTCTCGGGTGCCAGGCACCAGTGGTCGGCAGGGAGCCACCTCAGAAGCCCCTCCTACTGATCTTCAGGATTTCCTGAGTTGAATCTTTCAAGTACCCCCAGAGCAAATGTCCAACGGGAACTTCTCTGCAGCTCCTCATCCTGGCCCAGGGGCCACTGCAGCCTCCAAGCCCAGTAGTGCTGTACCCAAGGGAGAAGCCAAACCAAAGTGGAGGAAGAAAGTGAAGAGGCCCTTCCAACGTTGACACCCCTTCTCTTCCTTCCTCAAATCAATGTCAGGGAGTCAAAAGGGCTGTGTACAGCACAGGATGAAGTTTGATTTGTTTATTTTTAAATATTTTAAGAAGGGAAAATTTAAATTCTTCACTCAGTACCCATAGGAAGTCCCTGAGACACTCTCCCTCCTTTCCAGCACCCAGGAACCGAATCTTGTCTTCTGACAATACCAAAGAAATAGGTAGGGGTGGCTAGAGTAAAGAACATAGGTCCTGGACCTGAGCTGGACAATAGATTCCTTTGTGGTGTGGGAACTGGGTGTTCCCTAGGATCTGTATGCCTTTATCTTACCATTTGCTCCCAGAGCAAATGACACACACTCCCCCTTTGAAACTGGGTGTATCTAATTTTAGCCCATTTCAGGGGTTGCCCCCTTATTCCGATAGCTAAAAGAATCAGAAAGCATGTAGCCCTAATTCTGGAGATGCAGAGTTCAGTGTAGAAACAGAACGTTTCCTCTGAATTTCACTTTATGGGTAAATTAACCTAATTTCAGGCTTATTGCAAGGATGGCCAAAATTAATAATTTCTAAAAAGCAGACTCATGCCCTCTGTCCTTGGGTGAGGGGGAAGGATAGGAGGCTACTAGAAGCCCCCTTGTGATCCAAGGGTTTGTATTTCTTTAAGTTTGTTCATATTTGTATGTACATATCTATTTAAAGCCAGGGGATTATCTTTCTATAAATATATAACTGGCAACTTACAAAAAAATAGTTGATGATGAATCAATGATATATAGCAATATAGAAAAGTCCTATATATTTTTGTTTTCTGCTTTGAAATGTATTAGTTAACTTAGCATCTGGGTGCTAATGTATCATATTTTAGACAACAAGGACACTAGAACATGTGAAAGCAAATCTTGAAGTTATAGTATATATATTATATTATATTATAGTTGAAGAAGTTTCCTTTTCTATTTTCTTTTGGGTAAAACTTACCTCTTTGTAACTCAAGTGCCTTGCCTTATATTATGAAAGTACATTTCCCAGGTTTAATCATTTGCTTAGTGTCTTACAAATTCAGCAGAAAGATTGTAATCTAGGGGTATCAGATGTAATATCTCTTTGGAAAGTGGGTCTTGCTCCTTCTTTAGAGAGCACTGCCTGGCTTGCAAACTGATGACTCTGGTCTGAATCCCCCATGCTCAGTTCTTCTGTTCGCTTCCCCCCACCCCCAAGGTCATGTCCTGCACAGCAGCCCCACTGTGCTGGGTCAGCAGAAACATGGGATGACACTTTGTTCATCATTATTTGCCTAAATCTAGAGAAAACAAGAGCATTATTGATCTCACCTCTAGGCTTCCCCTACAAGCAATGTTGTTGTACACACAGAATAATTATTTGTTTTTACTCACTGGGCGTGTCTAAGAGGTGAAGATGGATTCTCTGCTTTTTACTTTGGGCAAGACATGATTGAATAGTGACTTTGACACTGAGAATGGCTGTTCATTCTTCCTATTTCTTCCAGTAATCCCGTTGAGACTATTTCAAGCAAGTGCAAAATCACAGATTCATTAAGCCTTTTTTGTGAATGTGTGTGTAGGTTTCCATAGAACTCCAGAAGCACTGTCCCTGCCATTAAAAATTAAATTAATTAACTAAAAAGGTAAAGAAGAAAAGAGCTTGTATTTTCTGGAGTTTCTCCAGAGGCTTATCTGTTTCAACTAATCAGGGTTTTTTTTTTTTCTTCACATATTGACATAAGCATTCACTTGCTAATTAGTTAGATACTAAACCCCATGGAGCCTTCCTCAGAGTCTTGAATGAAGCCGGGCCCTTGGGGCTGTTCCAGGTCTGTGTCATTCCCTGCAAACATATGGTTCTTCTCTCTCCTTAGATAAAAGTCAGTCCTGATCATCTTAAGGGAAGACTGAGTTAAATGGACCAATATTCTAGGCCATCACATAAAACCCCAGCCTTTTCAGAGGCCCCAACACCTGCAGTGGCAAAGTCATTTGCACATACATATGTACATACATACATACATTAATCCTGGTCTCACAGTGCCATCTTGTAGCATTCAGGGAGGTTGTCCATTTTTCAATCTTTTTGATAAAGTCCTTAAATACTTGCTGACTGTCGGGTTCATTTTGTTATTGTTTGTACTTGATTAGTTCTGTATGACCTAAGGTTGCCCTTAAAATCCACATCTCCCATGAAGACTCCAAAAGGCCTTCTTTTTAGCACCCCTAGGAATGGATGGGGAGCGCTTGCCCCAGCACTCCATACAAAAGCCTAGAAGATTTTTACTCACCAGCCTCTGGAGGCAGCTCTTGGTTCACCCAAGCGCAAAAATAACTCATTAAGGGGTGCCTTGTTTTTGTAGCCTCTTTATCCAGTGGGCCTGGGTGTGCCTGTGTCAGGTCCCCTGGGACACCTACCCTTTAACCCTGCTGGGCAGCCTCATGAGTGACAGCACTAGGCCCTGGCAGCTGCCCACCCACACAAATGTCCTAGGCTGTTTGTTCCATGGTCTTCTGGAAAGATGCTGGTCTCTGTGGGGGGCGGGGGGAGGGCTGTTTTATTCTCTTTTTAAAGCTGGCTAGAAAGTAACTGTCTTTCTCTTGTTTTCTCTTATATCCTAGGCTGTGGGCCCAAGGGCAGAAATCCTATTTAATTCCCAAGTCTCTGTGGTCCCCAGGTCTGTGAGGCCACCTCACCCTGAATCATATTACTCATTGGTCATCCTCTTCCCTACCGAAAGTCAGTGTCTTCAATGGAGAAAAAAGTGAGGCTTTGACTTGGCTGACTAAAATAGCCTTAATTAGCTGGGGGTGGTGGTGGTGGTGGTGCACACCTTTAATCCCAGCACTAGGTGTGGGGCGCGCCAGGATGGGGGTCAGGTAGAAGGATTGCTGTGAGTTCAAGGCCACCCTGAGAATACATAGTGAATTCCAGGTTAGTCTGGGTTAGAGCAAAACCCTATCTCAAAAAAAAAAAAAAAAAACAAACCCTTAATTAAAAGGAGCTAAATTTCCTGCTTTTACTTTTATTACAAAACTCACAAAAATTAATTGTGCAGCATTCATCATAACAGTTCTGAAAATTTCTAATTACCAAATGTTTGGGACTTTAAAGATTTTCTTAACATTTTTTGATTCTTTCATTTTCCAGAGAACCATTAAGTAAAAATGTGCTCAGCAGGGCTGGGGAGAGGGCTCATTAGTTAAAGGGACTTGCATGCAAGCCTGCTGGCCTGAGTTCAATTCCCCAGCATTCATATAAAACTAGACACAAAGCATATATTTATCTGTGCCTATAATGGGAAGCAGAGCTAGGCAGTGGAAGGTAGAGCTAGGAGAATACAGAAACACTCTGGAAGAGCTATTCTGGACAACACAAAGCAGCAAAAACAAGGGAGACCATATCTTAAAAAAAGAAGAGAGAAGGAGAGGACAAATACCCTGAGGTTATCCACTGACCTTCATATAGGCATGGACACCCATACACACTTGCCACACACACATATCACACACATACATATGTACAAAAAATATAGGCTCTACTATGTGATGTTTTCTCATTGTTACTTTTTCATATCAGTGAGTTTCTTGAGTACCCAATGAGGATGCTAATGAACACTAGGATGAACTGACGAACTAATGAACATTAGTAGGATGGTATGAAAGTTTGACAAAGTAGGCTCACTGTCTATATGGAAATTTGCTGCACAATCTAATTTCAAAACCTTATTATGTATTTTCTTCTTTTTTTTTTTTGAGGTAGGGTTTTACTCTGGTCCGGGCTGACCTGGAATTTACTATGTAGTCTCAGGGTGGCCTCTAACTCACAGAGATCTTCCTACCTCTGCCACCCAAGTGCTGGGATTAAAGGCATGTGCCACCACGCCTGGCTGTATTTTCTTTTAAAAAATTGTTGGAAACTTTAATATATGACTGTACTGTCATTTGGCTGTGTTCCCATCTCATGAGCACCCCCCTTGTCCTCCTTCATTCTCTATGTCAAAACGTTGATATTCTCAGAACAGTGAAGGTCTTGTAGGGGTATTGGTAATCACTGTGAGGTCACCAGTACATAAGTAGTTGGTGCATGTTGGAAGGGCAGTGCCCCGCAGTATGCTTTCATACTCTGTAGCTCTTAAATTCTTTCCACTCTCTCCTCTGCAATGTTCCCTGAGCCTTGGAGGGCAAGTTGGAAATATTCATTAGTGTGGAGTACTTATTTTCTGTTTTGATGAACTTTGAATCTCCTTAGTGCCTGTGTCTCCATTGAAAGGGTTTTCTGACTAGGAGTGAGTGTAGCACTCAAGTTCTTAAAATTTTATGAATTAATTTGATATATTTTAGAATATTTAAACACTTTTCCAGAAATTACCAGCCAAGGATTTGGTTCCATCATCTGAATTCTAAAACCATGAATAATCTCGGCTCCAGATAAAGTCAAGATATCTTACTAATATAACTTTGGTTCAGAAAACTCTAAAAGAGCACACAGACACATGTGATACACAGTGAGGTGAACTCTGACCACAGAGACATGTCATATGCCAAGAATATTCCAGATCAAGGAAGCCCTTCATGCAGCACCTGAAGTTGTGGATTTGTATCGCCAGAGCCATCTCTGAGCCATTAAGACAACCCAAGTTTTCATTTTCAAAAGATTGGTCCTCTTTAGACAGTAACAAGAAAAATATCACTTCAAATATTTCTATGACAAAATTGTATTTGATATTTATTGTTCTCTAGCTATGTTGGGTACTCTATGATACACTAAAAATCAAAAGTTAATATCACTGAGTAAAGAGAAAGGGTTTTTGAAATGACTACTTTCTCTTCTGGGTAGCATTATTTCATCTTATTGAGGAGGAATCTGCTGGCTATTTCTGAGATTTGTGAAGAACAATTTATGAATGGGCAAAGTGTCAATACTCTCAGAAAAGAGCAAAGCAAACAGAGATACTACAAATGGTAAAATTGCTAGAACTCAGTGCACACAGTCATAACAGCAATTATAGCTTTCCTGTTTTTGAACATTATAAATATTTCTAGCTATAGGAAATCACAGAGGACAGAACAAACACCAGCTACTTACAATACTGACTATTTTTGATTTAGTTCATTTCTTTTAAAGAAATCACACTTTAGGGCCTGGCGTGGTGGCACACACCTTTAATCCCAGCACTCAGGAGGGCAGAGGTAGGAAGATTGCCAAGAGTTTGAGGCCACCCTGAGACTAAAGAGTGAATTCCAGGTCAGCCTGAGCTAGCGTGAGACCCTACCTCAGAAAACCCAAAAAAAGAAATCACACTTTACATGTGTTGGGAACCCCACTTTGCCCACTTCTCTGATCACATGCCCTTTTCCACTGATTCAGGCAAACCCTTCAAGATTGAATCAGTGCATGTTTCTCATTTTTTAAACTTTTTGTTGAAAATCTCCATATATATAGAGCATATACCATGATCATAAACCCGTCCCACTACCCTCTGTTCTTCCTCTCCCCTAACTTTCCTCTATGGAACACCCTCTTCTTTGCAAGTAGTCTCTCTTCTATTTTGATGTCATCATTTTTTTCCCTTTTTGCAGGGTCCACTGCTGGTTAACACCATTGAAGACTTTGCTCCAACCAGTTGCATTAGCTCTTCCCAGCATTATGAAAGCTAGTCAACAGAGAAGAGGTTTTAAGCTCAGCTCCAGTTTGATTTCTTAGTGTCCTGAAACCCAACCATTTGGTATCTTCAAAAATATGGTCTTATCATTTAGTTATGTTGGGAGACCAAGAGCCTTGGCAATGGCCTGTAATGTTTTAGGGTCATCAGGAACCTCCCTAATCAACAACTCACTGGAAGATATCTCACCCCTGGCACTGAGATTTTCTGTAAAAATGTGTGACTTCTGGACACAGTACATAATTCCTTTTTTTGTTGTTTTTTAAGTTCTTGCTAGAGCTCAGGCTGACTTGGAATTCACTATGTAGTCTCAGGGTAGCTTCAAACTCATGGCGATCCTCCCACCTCTGCCTCCTGAGTGTTGGGATTAAAGGCGTGTGCCACCACGCCCAGCTCATAATCCCAATTTTTAAAGTGTATTATGAATTCACACACACACACACAAGTGCACACAGAAATACAGCATACATGAGAAAATTTTAACAGGTGATTTTTATAAAATTTAAGGATTTTTCTTTGTACTTGTATGTATTTTCTGCATTCTCTCAATGATCACATGTTTCTGTAATGATGAGTAATAATAATGACATAATGACTAATTAATGGCACAAGGCTATTAAAAGCTAACATCTTTTACTATTTTGAAAAATGAAAGTGAAGATGGTGGCGGCTGTGGGAAGGCTGATCCGGCCTCCATTGCTTGGCACTTGAGCACCATTTCCAAGGGCATTTCTTCCTCTGCATCCCTTATGCCTGTTGCTCCTAGAACATGTTTGACAAACATGCCATGGCCTGGCTCAGCCCAGGAAAATTTGCCTTTAGCACCAGTGCTGCACACCATGTTTCTGCTGTCACCTAGCATGTGCCCTATTTTAAGGGTACAGCAATTGTCAGTTCAAAGAGATAAGCCTTGATGACTTTAAGGGGAAATACTTGGTGCTGTTCTTTTATCCTTTGGATTTCCTTTCTATGTGTCCTATGGAAATTGCTGCTTTTAGAAGCCAGTGAATTCCATGACGTGAACTGTGAAGTGGTTGCAGAGTCCGTGGATTCCCACTCAGCCATCTTGCCTGAATCCATGCATCAAGGCAGAGTGGCGGTTTGGGCCACATGAACATCACACTCTTGTGGGATTTAACTAAGCAAATACTCAGGGACTATGGTGGAAGGTTCTGGCATTGTACTCAGAGGCCTCTTCATAATTGACCCTAATGGAGTCATCAAGCACCTCAGCGACCTCCTAGTAGGTCAGCAGTGTGGAAGAGACCCTCCGCTTGGTGAAAGCATTCCAGTTTGTGGAACCCACGGAGAAGTCTGCCCTGCAAGCTGGACACTAGAGCTGCCTATGATCAAGCCAAGTCCAGTGGCTCCCAGAGAGGACTTTGAGGAGGTCCATCAGTAGACCATCCTGTGTCCCATGTATGCCTATCGCTTGTCATGTCAGAAAAGAGCCACAGCAAGAAAGAAGGAGGGAAGGAAGAAAGAAAAGAGCCATAGCAGGAATGCCTGGCATTTTGAAGATTATTTACAGACAGCAAAGCCAATATAGATCACCTCTTCAGTGGGTAGAGGATATTCTCTAACCTTAGCCATACCTGAACCTTCATCTATACCAAAACAGCACAAGCTTCTAGTCAAGGGTCCTGACATTTCCCTTAGAATTTCCTCAGAAAACTGAGCTGTCCTTTATGGTCTGTTTTGTCATAAGTCTCAGCAGGCTAAGTGAACTCTTGAATGTGCATGTGATGGAAAATGAATCATATTAAAAATTTGATGGTTGCCGGGTGTGGTGGCGCACGCCTTTTATCCCAGCACTTGGGAAGCAGAGGTGGGAGGATTGTCATGAGTTTGAGGCCACCCTGAGACTACATAGTGAATTCCAGGTCAGCCTGGGCTAGAGTGAGACCCTACCTTGAAAAACAAAAAAAAAAATTTGGTGGTAAAGTGGCTTAAGTGATTATGCATGGTCCTCCTCACGGACACTCATAGTTTTCACAGTTCTTTTCCTGATCTAACTGAGTTAGTATCTCTGATTAGGTGTCTTTATGAAGGAGATCTGGTTAATTTGGTGATTGTATTTTGAAATTATTTTCTTGAGTGCTTAATATAAAAAAATATAAAAAGAAAGATATTAAAAAAAATTTTAAAGTATACCATTGCATGAAAAGAGTGCAGCAAAGGCTCTAACTTCTGTGACTGTAAGAAGCCTACTGTGCAAATCAGTTAGGCCTTATACTTTTTTACAGAAATTTTCACAGTAGCCTTATTGTAATCATCAATAAATTGAAAAAATCCAAATATATGTTAACAAGAAAATAGACAATGTGATATCTATGTACAATAGATCTCTATTTAGCAATGAAAACAATTATTACTAATATATGCAACAGTATAGATGAATATAAATTTATGTTGTAAAAAGAATACAGACTAATAAAACAATACCCATATGTCAAATTCCAGAATATACAAGACCATTCATATGTTTGGAAGTAAGAACAATGATTGGATGTTGACTATTCAGAGTGGAAAAGGTATTTTGCAGCTATATGCATGTACTGTACTAAATTACTCTTAAAAACGTCAGACATGTGTCTCCAGGCTTTCAAGAACCTACTCTCTTCTCCAACCAGAAGGCAGTGGAAAAACACACAGCCACAGACATAAACGAAAAATGGACATCAGACTCATTCCTAGGAGAGGTGACTCTTGACCTTAATGGGGAGAAGAATGACTATTGACCTTAGTGGGAAGGGGTGTGACTCTTGACCTTAGTGGGGAGAGGTGTGACTATTGACCTTAGTGGGGAGGGGTGTGACTCTTGACCTTAGTGGGGAGAGGTGTGACTATTGACCTTAGTGGGGAGGGGTGTGACTCTTTACCTTAGTGGGGAGAGGTGTGACTATTGACCTTAGTGGGGAGGGATGTGACTATTGACCTTAGTGGGGAGGGGTGTGACTATTGACCTTAGGGGGGAAAAGTGACTCTTGACCTTAGTGGGGAGGGGTGTGACTATTGACCTTAGTGGGGAGAGGTGACTCTTGACCTTAATGGGGAGTAGTGTGACTCTTCACCTTAGTGGGGAGAGGAGACTCTTCACCTTAATGGTGAGAAGTGTGACTCTTGATCTTAGTGGGGAGAGGTGACTCTTGACCTTAGTGGTGAGGGGTGTGACTATTGACCTTAGTGGGGAGAGGTGACTCTTGACCTTAGTGGGGAGGGGTGTGACTACTGACCTTAGTGAGGTGGGGTGTGACTATTGGCCTTAGTGGGGAGGGGTGTGACTCTTGACCTTAATGGGGAGAGGTGACTCTTGAACTTAGTGGGAAGGGGTGTGACTATTGAGCTTTAGTGGGGAGAGGTGACTCTTGACCTTAGTGGGGAGGGTTGTGACTATAGACTTCAGTGGGTAGAGTGACTATTGACCTTAGTGGGGAGAAGGGACTCATGACCTTAGTGGGGAGGGTGTGACTATTGACCTTAGTGCAGAGAGGTGACTCTTGACCTTAATGGGGAGAGGTGACTCCTGAACTTAGTGGGGAGGGATGTGACTACTGACCTTAGTGGGGAGAGGTGACTTTTGACCTTAGTGGGGATTTGTGTGACTATTGAACTTAGTGGGGAGAGGTGCTGTTGACCTTAGTGGGGAGAAGTGACTCTTGACCTTAGTGGGGAGAGGTGACTCTTGAACTTAGTGGGGAGGGATGTGACTACTGACCTTAGTGGGGAGAGGTGACTTTTGACCTTAGTGGGGATTTGTGTGACTATTGAACTTAGTGGGGAGAGGTGCTGTTGACCTTAGTGGGGAGAACTGACTCTTGACCTTAGTGGGGAGGGGTGTGAATATTGACCTTAGTGGGGAGAGGTGACTGTTGACCTTAATTGGGAGAGGTGTGACTCTTGACCTTAGTGGTGTGGGGTGTGACTATTGACCTTAGTGGGGAGAGGTGACTCTTGTCCTTAATGGGGAGAGGTGAGTCGTGACCTTAGTGGGGAGGGGTGTGACTATTGACCTTAGTGGGGAGGGGTGTGAATGTTGACCTTAGTGGGGAGAGGTGACTCTTGACTTTAATGGAGAGAGGTGACTCTTGGCCTTAGTGGGGTAGGGGGTGACTCTTGACCTTAGTGGGGAGAGGTGACTCTTCACCTTAATGTGGAGAGGTGACACTTGTCCTTAGTAGGGAGGGGTGTGACTATTGACCTTAGTGAGGAGAGGTGACTCTTAGCCTTAATGGGGAGGGGTGTGACTATTGACATTAGTGGGTAGACGTAACTCTTGACCTCAGTGGGGAGGGGTGTGACTATTGATCTTAGTGGCGAGAGGTATGACTGTTGACCTTAGTGGGGAGAGGTGACTCCTGACCTTTGTGGGGAGGGGTTTGACTATTGACCTTAGTGGGGAGAAGTGCCTGTTGACCTTAGTGGGGAGGAGTGTGACTATTAAACTTAGTGGGGAGCGGTGTGACTGTTGACCTTAATGGGGAGAGGTGACACTTGACCTTAGTGGGGAGGGGTGTGATTATTGACTTTAGTGGGAGCGGTGACTCTTGACATTAATGGGGAGGGGTGTGACTCTTGACCTTAGAGGGAGAGGTGACTCTTGACCTTAATGGGGATGAGTATGACTATTGACCCTAGTGGGGAGAGGTGACTCTTGACCTTAGTGGGGTGGGGTGTGTCTATTGACTTTACTGGTGAGAGGTGTGACTCTTGACCTTAATGGGGAGAGGTGACTCTTGACCTTAGTCGGGAGCGGTGTGACTGTTGGCCTTAGTGGGGAGGTGTGTGCCTCTTGACCTTAATTTGGAGAGATGACTCTTGACTTTAGTGGGGAGGGGTATGACTATTGAGCTTAATGGGGAGGGTTGTGACTATTGACCTTAGTGTGGAGAGGTGACTCTTGACCTCAATGGGGAGGGCTGTGACTACTTTCTTTAGTGGGTTGTGGTGACTTTTGGCTTTTGGGGGAAGGAGTGATGCTTATACTTGTTGGCCATGTGCCTTTTCATCATGTTTGTCCCCAGAATTTCCTGAAAATAAGTTATCTATAGGATTAGTGTGGTTTTATTTTTTATTTGTCTATTGTTTCTTCGCCATACCTTAAACACCTGAAAATTTCTTTTACTTTATGAGAGATAGAGAGAGAGGGAGATAGAGAGAGAAGGAGAGAAGATTGGCATGCCAAGGCCTCTAGCCAGCGCAATTGAAGTCTAGATTTGTGACATCTTGTGCACATGTGTCTGGCTTACATGGGTTCTGGGGAGTTAAACCTGGGTCTTTAGGCTTTGCAGGGAAGTGCCTTAACTGCTAAGCTATCTCTCCAGCTCTGAACATTTTTCAGTGTTAACCTCCCTCAGAAGTTTTAAAAAATATTTCATTTATTTATTTGTGAGAAGATAGAGGAAAGAGAGAGAAGGAGAAAGAGAGTATGGGTGCATCACAACCTCTTGCTGCTTCAGATGCATGTTCCACTTTGTGCATCTGGCTCTCCATGGGTACTGCAAAATTGAACCTGGTTCAAATGGTTTTTCAAGCAAGCACCTTCAACCACTGAGCCATCTCCCTAGCCCTCCTTCAGGACTTTTAAATTCAACAGAAGGAATATTCCATCCATTCTCTAAGTGAGCAATGAAGGCCCTTGCCTTAAGGGGCAGAGTGGAAGCCTGCGACCTGACTCATCCCTCACAAGGGGGACGTCTCAGTGCAATGTCATGTCAGGTACAGAAGAAAGTGTCATACAGCACTCCTCCCATACTTTGGCTCTTAACTTCTTTCTGCCCATCTTCTGAAATGTTCCCTGAAGCTTGGAAAATTCATAGTTTATTATGTAGTAGTTCCCTCTTCTGTACAGCCTTGACAATTTTTAAGATAGAGAAATCTTCGAGACATAAAGCTGAGCAGGCAGGTACAGGTGATACAATGATGATCAAAACAGAGAGTTCTACTTTTGCGTGTCTTAGTCTTTTAGGCTAGATAACTATGAAATAAAACACAGAAAGTCATAGAAGAAATTATAAAATATTTCTTGGATATGACACCAAACGCAGAAGCAATAAGAGAAAAATAGTTGAAATGGAATTTATCAAACTAAAAACCTCTGTGGTTGGGAGATGACTCCTTTAGTAAGTGCTCAAGAGTCAAGAGCAGTGATGGTGTTGTGTCTAGGGCATCGGGGCACACTGGCTTGAGGAGGGTAGGAAAAAACAGCAAGTGAAAGTTCTGTCTGCCATGCTGGTTTTATTATAAAACTGAGTTTAACTATTTTTACCAATCATTGGAAGACTTTCTAATTTGCCTTTCTTTTCCCTGCCTTGCTACTATTTCTTTTGTACTATTAAGCTTATTTTTCATGCAATTTGGGAGGGAGGGTTGTAGGGGGAAGAGTGACCAATAATAGCAGCCCAAAAAAACTCACGCGCTCCCCCTGCTGTTCGCATGTGACTATAC
The DNA here is from genome assembly GCA_036346955.1 of Dipus sagitta. Lineage (NCBI taxonomy): Eukaryota > Metazoa > Chordata > Mammalia > Rodentia > Dipodidae > Dipus > Dipus sagitta. Next base: position 214,342,121 of record CM070770.1, read on the forward strand.
AAGTCCTTGCAATTTTAGTTCCCAGAAAAGTAAAAGAATAGAAACCCTTGCTTGCAGGTTTGCTTGATCTAAGAGGCAGATAAATACTAAATAACCTTTTCCTGGAGACTTACAAAAATAAAAAGGGGGAGAAAGACTCGACATTTTATCTGGGGCAACACTTAAGCTAAGGCGAGGGAACTGTCCCTTTCCTTGATCTAAGCAGCTTTTTGAAAACTTACCAGAGAAAAATGAATAAATCCATACCAGACCAGGAACAGAATGGTCAGCTTTGATCTTTAAAAGGTTTGGGAAAATAATATGTTTCTAATATATGCCTTTGATATGGTTTCTATTGCATTTATTCCATTCCTATCAAACATCTTGAAACTACATGTGGGTTAACTTAAAATATTCTCCTTAATTTACAGTTTTCAGTAGGTAACTAAATGTCACACAGAAATCAACTTTATTAAGTTACATATTTTCATATAGATATGTACTAATGAAGTATCATACTATGGTACAGATATGTATACAAGGACAGCCCTAATGTGGGTATCAGGGATACAATGATGGTCAAAATAAAGATTGCTACCGTTGTGTGCTTTATAGTCTATTAAGGCAGATAATTATTGAATAAAACAAATAAATATATATAGTAGAAATTATGAAATATTTCTTGGATATGACAGCAAAATCCTGCAATAAAAGAAAACTAGTCAAGCCGGGCGTGGTGGCGCACGCCTTTAATCCCAGCACTCGGGAGGCAGAGGTAGGAGGATCGCCGTGAGTTCGAGGCCACCCTGAGACTCCATAGTGAATTCCAGGTCAGCCTGGGCTAGAGTGAGACCCTACCTCGAAAAACCAAAAAAAAAAAAAAAAAAAAAAAAAAGAAAACTAGTCAAATAGAACATTATCATATATAAAAATTTTGGAGCTGGGAAGATGGCTTGTTTGGTAAAGTGCTTGCTACCCAAGCCTGAGGACCTGAGTTCAGACCCATAATACCATGTAAAATCCAGGCTTGGCAGCATGTGCCTATAACCTGAACACTGGGATGTGGAGACAAGAAGCCCTGGAGATCACTGGCCATCTAGAATATCCTAATTGGTGAGCTCCAGGCCAATGAAAGATCTAATCTCAAAAAAGAGTTGGAAAGTGGTTCTGAGGATGACACCCAAGTTTGTCTTCTGGCCAAACATGTGCACATACACCCACACATATGTACACCACAAACATGTGCACATACACAAAGATAAAAAATTGACATAAAGCTGATGTCACAGTTTTAAGTAAGCTCACTGAGACAGTTTAAATTTTAAAAGTCAATTTTTGACCTTCAATGTTGTTGAAAATAATGATTGAAAAGTAATTGGGGATGAGGCTGATGTATTTCAGTAAAAGGGAGCATCCTGCCACCCATGAAGCTCTGCAGGCAAGGTGACCATGGATGGACTAAACTGGAAACTCCATCTCAACCATCAGGGGAACTTCTGCCTGAGGAACTGTGTCAGTGCAGTCATTTTGCACTCCAAGAGCAAAAACAGGGCTTGGGGGAACACAGTAGCCTATGAGGACTCAACAGAGAGCAGATATAGAAATGGGCATCAACTTTGAGATGTCTAAAGGCAAAAAGAAGATGCATAACAGCCAAATTCAGTTGTCTAAATAGTGCTTAGTTTTGCCAAAGGGTCAAACTAGGGTCTAGTCCAATCTCTGGATCCTACTGCAAGAAACAGAGAAAACAGAACTTTGAGTGTATGTTGACTATCCCACTAGCCTCTGAGAAACTTTGAGGGTCACAGGGCCTGAGTTTTTGAGCACATAAGTTGTAAGGAAAGGAAGATGGCAAAGGGACATAGGGGTTAAAACAGAACTGAAATTTATATTTTAAAAAAGACATTTTTAAAACAGTAAGACAAAAACTAAACTGTATAGTCCAGCAACGCATCTAGGTGTTAAAATGATTTTTAAATGACTTTTTAAAAGCCGAAGGAAATAATTACTTATAAAAATCAAGCTAAGGTGTTCTTATGTAGGGGAGGAAGAAGTTGGGCCTGGGATGAATTTGTATGGAAGTGACAAAGTTCTATTTCTTTTTAAAAAATTATTGATTAATTTTTTTAAAATAAAAATATTGTACTCTTATATCCCTTCTCTTCTGGTCCCCTTCTGCTGAGGATCCTCCTCAGTGGGGTTATTGGAATTTATAGTGGGGTCCTGAAGACCTCAGTCAGTCTCTATGGGGGAAGGACAGTGTCTCAGGCTATTCCCACCCACTCTGAGGCTCTTACAATCTTTTTTCCCCTTCTTCTACAATGTTCCCTGAGTCTTGGCAGGTATGTTAGAGATTCGATTTCGTGGTGAGTTCTCTGTACCCTTGGATCTCTGTTTTTTGTTGTTGTTTTTTTTTTTTTTTCAAGATAGAGTCTCACTCTAGCCTAGGCTGACCTGGAATTCACTATGTAGTCTCAGGGTTTTGATGAGCAACCATCTCCCTGGAACTGGTTTTGAGGCTAGCCATGACAGCAGTACTCCTGTCACTGCTTCCTCTGTAGTGACTTGTGGAGCCAAGCAGATGTGATAGAGGTGATCATCTCATGGTAGGCAGTTGCTTATATTTTCTTGTTGTATTAATGTATCCTTGATCTTCCCAGTATTTTCCACCATTTGCAAGATATAACAGATTCTTGAACCAAAAGTGAGAGAAGCTTGGATGAAAAGCATAGTTATTTGAGAGATTTATTGATGTATATGTCCACTCTTCTTAGTCAAAGAGCAGTGCTCAATATGTGGTCTTCACCTTTAAATAAACCATCCACTTATATTTGCTTAGTGTGGTTTTTCTGGATCTTTGTTTTGCTTAAATAATAAAAAGTTTTATTTTCCTTGAATTTGCTGTGTAGCTCAGGAGAACCTTGACCTTTTGCTCCTTATGGCTCTACCTTCCAAGTTCTAGGATTATAGGCCTTCACCACCACACCTGGTTTATGCAGTTCTGGAGATCCAAGGGCTACGGCACTTTACCAACTAAGCTTTACCCTCAGCCCTCAGTGCTTAATTTCCATTAGGCATTTTACTTTACTTTTGAAATTGTGTGTGTGTAATGCATGCACATGTGTGTAAATGTGGGCCATGTGCCACAGTGTGCATGTGGAGGGCAGTGGACAACTTCAAATATTGGTCCTTGTCTTCTATCTGGTTTGAAGCAGGGCATCTGTGTCATGCAGTATGCGCTAGGTTTCTGAACTGTCCTCTCTTTGCTTCCCATTTTGCTGTGGGCTGGTTAGGATGATATGCTGGCACTATGCATCTGGCTGTATGTGCTTCTGGGAAACCAAACTTGTGTTGTCAGGCTTGCAGAGCCAGTGCTTTATCCACAGAGCCATCTCTCCAGCCCCTAGGCAGTTTATTCTCTTCTCTAACCGCCACAATCTTGTCCCTGTAGCTCAGCAGTATAGTCTGACTCACATCAGGTCTTTATTGTTAGGCACATGTATTTTGCCTTCCTAAAGTCATGTGTTCACATCCATGTCATACTGATCAGTTTTAGTGGCTGCCTAAAAACCACTCACCAGTGGCTGAATTTTTAGGTTGTGCCCATTCTTATAGATGACACTTATCATTTTTGTCAGGTTTAGATATTTTCCTAATAAAGATGCTATTGTTTTAAGTAAATTGTATATTTAAATATGAAGACTAAAAGACTAAATTTTATCTTGCATTCTTGGTCTTAACAAAATAAGATTTAGTGCTGGAGAGATTGCTCAGTGGTTAAGGCATTTGCCTGCAAAGCCAAACAACCCAAACTACCTAGGTTTGATTCCCCAGTACCCACATAAAGCCAGATGTACAAAGTGCATCTGGAGTTCATTTGCAGTGGCTAGAGGTCCTGACACACCCATTCTCTCTCTCTCTCTCTCTCTCTCTCTCTCTGTGCGTGTGTGTATGTGTGTGTGTCTTTCTGTCTGTCTCTCTCTCTCTGCTTGCAAATAAATAAAAATATTTTAAAATAAAATAAAATTCAAAAAACAGCCTAATCTTAGAGTTGAAGCTACTCTGAGTACATTTACTTCCTATGGAGAATTCTTGAGCCCCTACCCTGTGCCAAACTGTATGCTATTTTTAGGGGATTTAATAGTTATTTATTTAAGGACTTATTTTGCTATTGAAAATTATTAGTACCAGCTAGCACTGTTCCCCCAAGTTCACAGATGAGCCAGCCATTAAAAGTACTGCAGAGTTGGGCTGGAGAGATAGCTTAGTCGTTAAGGCGCTTGTCTGTGTAGCCTCAGTACCCAGGTTTGATTCTGGAGTTCGTTTGTAGTGGCTAGAGGCCCTGGTGTGCCCATTATCCCCCCCCCTTTCTCTCTCTCATAGATAAATAAATAAAAACAAAATAAAATAAAAGTACTGCAGAGTTGGGAACTTCGTATAGACTGATGCTGGGCTCCAGTTCTGCCTTGAACAGTCTATGGAAAATGCTAGAAGACCAGAACCTTGTGTGTACTTCCGTTCCTATCTAGTTGTGCCTCCACACTGAAACTGAAGTGATCTTTTTCTTAAATAGTGAATTAAAAATTATTTATTTATTTTCAAGGAGAGAGAGAGAGAGACTGGGTCAGGACCTCCAGCTGCTGCAAAGGAACTCCAGATGTATGTGGCACTTTGTAACTTTGTACATCTGGCTTTACATGGGTACAAGGGAATTGAACCAGGGTTGTTAGGCTTTGCAGGCAAGTGCCTTAATCACTAAGCCATCTCTCCAGCCCTAAAGTGATCTTTCTAAGAGAGATGTTTTATGAAGTGTTAAAACAACTCATTGGCCTTAATGGACAACCAAGAACTATGCAAGAGATTTCCTCTCTATGCTTCTGAGCCTTCACAAAAATGTTCCTACTAACTGAAATCCTCTTCCTTCCTTTCCTTCTTTGATTCCCCTGGCTCACTTCTGAGCTTTCTTTTGAGATCAGATGCAAAATCACCTGCTCTTAATATCTAGAGCATTTGTGGACCTCTGCTTGGCCATCCCCACCCCTTCCCTTTTAACTAAACTGACCACACTTCAATATTATTTACCTAATGTCATCTTCCAATTGACAGCCATTGAGATCAAGGCCACAGGTCTAACTTCCTATTGTCTTAGTCCCTGGTTTATATAAACCCAGAACAGATAAATGAATGGCAAGGGCTACACACATTGTAATGAGAAAATCATGGATGAGTCTACTGAGATTGGAAGGTAAAGAAAGGGGCATCAGAGAAAATTTTCCCAAAGAGCTGGTGTCTACATCTTCCAGAGGAAGCTGGAACTTGCTGGGTAGAGAAGTGATGAGGAGGCTGGAAAGAAAGGGATATCACTGCCCAGTGAGAAGAAAGATCACATGCAGAGGCAGAGCAGAGCAGAGCTCAGCAAGCTCAGGAGATGTGGACACTTTTTGGTAAACAGAATTGTAAGGGAGGGGAATAGGTAGGTTATTTAGACCCAGTGGTCCTTACTCCTTAGAAAGATTTACTATGCTGAAGGGATGTTTACTATAGTTTGCAATGTCCCTCAAAGACCTTGGCTGGGTCCTCAGGTTGGTACTATTGGGGATAGTGGAGCACTTAAAAGATGAGACCTAGGGAGAGGCCTATGGGTCACTGGGAATATGCCTCTGAAGTAGACTATGGGATTCTAGTCTTTTCCTCTTTTTTACTTCCCAGCCATAAGGTGTATCTTTGAGTTTCTCTTAGTACCATAGATTTTCCCTATCATTTGTTTTCAAGTTTTAAAAGTCTGGCTGTTTTGGTCTGTCATACACTCCCATCATAATATGCCAAAACAGACTCAAAAGAACAGGGCTGGGCTGGAGAGATGGCTTAGCGATTAAGGCAATTACCTGCAAAGCCAAAGGACCTCATTTCAATTCCCCAGAACCCACTTAAGCCAGATGCACAAGAGGACACATGCGTCTGGAGTTCATTTGCAGTGGCTGGAGGCCCTGGGGTGCCCATTCTCTCTCTCTCTCTCCTGCTTTCCCTCTCTCAAATAAATAAATAAAATAAAATATCTTAAAAAAATAACAGGGCTAACCTATCCTGGCTAAAACTTCCTAAACTGCAAGCCAAAATAAACCTTTCTTCTTTATATGCTGATTTTCTCAGGTATTTGCTATAGTAAGGGAAAGCTGACTGACACAGTGTTATTTATTTATTTATTTATTAGTTGTGTATACAGTCTTGTTAGTACCATCATTAGCCTCCTCCCTGTCTTCCGCCCCTCCACATTGACCCTCCTAATTGGGGAATATGGATCATGCATTGTAGGGTTAGCCATCAGTTATGGGTAAGAGGCAATGTCTCTGTGCATAATGACCCAATATGTGGCTGTAACATTCTTTCTGCCCCCTCTTCTGCAAATTTCCCTGAGAAATGTTGGGTTCATTTTAGTTCTGCTTCAGTGATGAGGTCTTGGGAGCCTCTGTGCCTCTGGATATCTGGTTTGGTAGGAGCTAAATATTCTCTGTGTCTACCTCCTTCACCTTTGTGCTGGTACCAGGTTCACCAAGGAAGCAGCACTCTTGCTCATTTCCCCAAATGCTCTTAGTTTCAGCTGGGGCCCTTTTGAGGTGTGATGAGCTGATTCTGTCCTCAGGATCTGTGTTCATTCAAAAAAGAGAAGCAAATTCTCCAACGGAGAATGAAGTCCTCACCAGATAAATGGGATAACCACTATTATTTTAGAGAGAATTTAATAGGTTTAGGCCCTCTTGTAGCTCACAATTGGTGGGATCTTGGTAATGGAGAGTGGATTCATTTTTGGATACGGTTCTGACTTGATTCATAGCTCCAGATATGGGTTCAGTTCCACTGAGCAGATCAGTTAGCCAAATCAAGAGCAGTTGGTTTCTCACCATGTCTGTGCGCCACTATTGCACTTGTGTAAGCATCACGTTAGGTTGTTTGCTGCTGAATAGCTTAGACCACGAGTTGCTTGGACAGACTTTGATCATTTTCACCCAGTCCCCCATGTAGCACCTTCTACCACTAGATGAGTTAACTGTCTGGGGACTGACTCCCTTCCAGATTCCAGGCATGTCACTCCATCTTCCGTACCAACAGCATATGGTGTCTTTGGCAGTAGGGTCTTACCACTAACCTTTGGTGGGTCATCAAGAACTGTGACATAAATTTGTCTTCTTTTGGGAAACCTTGTATGTCTCTGATCAACAGCTCAGATGATAGCCACATGATGGTACTGGGAGTTACAGGTCAGCACCCAAGAAGATACGGAAGAAAAAGATAAGTAATATAAAAGTGATAGAGAGAAGGTGGGGGGGAGACAGAAAGAGAGAGAGAGAAAGAAATAAGGGAAGATTAAGGTCAGTCTTCATCATACCTTCTCCAGGACCTTGTGATTCAGGTGTTCCCTCTAAGGGCCTGATGAAGGTTCAACCATTTAGTATGTCTTTTAGGATGTAGAATTTTATGGTACCATTGCCATTTGGGTCCAGTTTTATGTCCCCCATCCCCATTCTTACCCTCCCCTCCTGCCCCACCCACCCTATTGTCCAGTCCTCTAGATGCTTATTAGGTATGTCAGAATCTCAGGTAGATTTAGCTTAGGAGCCATAGATGAGTGAGACTATATGATGGTTATTTTTCTGTGATTGGATAAGTTCCAGGTTGGACCATTTTTCTTCAAATTTCATTGTGTTGTTTTTTCCTTACTGCTGTGTAGAATTCCATGATGTAGATATACCACATCTTGGTTATCCATTCGTCTTATTATGGACATCTGGGTTGATTCCAGCTCTTAGCTATTATGAATTGAGCCGCTATAAACATGGTTAAGCAAATCTCTCTGAACTGAGGCATGGAGGTTTTAGGATACATGCCCAGTAAGGGAATAACTGGGTCTGTTGGTAACTCTATAGTCAACCTTTTTAGGAGTCTCCATATTGCTTTCCAAGTGGTTGTACCATCATTACCACCAACAGTGGATGAGGTTTCCTATTTCTCCACATCCTTGTCAGCATTTATTTTCATTTGATATTTTTAATGTTTGCTATTCTTATTGGGCTAAGGTGGAATCTCATAGTTGTTTTAATTTGCATTTCCCTGATGATTAGTGATGATGAGCATTTTCTTAAGTGTGTGTTTGCCATTTGTAATTCTTCCTCTGAACTGCCTGTCTAGTTCTTTGCCACATTCTGTGAGTGGGGTGTTTGACTTTCTATTGTTTAGGTTTTTGAGTTCTTCATAGATTCTAGAAATTAGGCCTCAGTCAGTTGGATAGCCAGCAAATATTTTCTCCCATTCTGTGGGTAATCTATTGTTTCTGCTTATTGTATGTTTGTGAGAAAACTTTTCATCTTCATGAAATCCCAATGGTTCATTGATTGTTTAAGATCCTGTGCTACTGGAGATTTGTTCAGGAAGTCTTTTCCCATTCCTATATCATGGAAAGTTCCTCCTATATTTTCTTCCAGTAGTAACCAAGTTTTCGGTCTTATATTGAGGTGTTTGATCCATTTGGACTTGATTGTTGTGCATGGCAAGATGTGTGGATCAAGTTTCAATTTCCTGCATATGGATATACAGTTTGTCCAGCACCATTTGTTGGAGATGCCATCTTTTTTTCAGCCTTTAAGAGTTTTGAGATGGAGGCTCTCAGGTCTCTTACATGTAGAATCATGTCATCTGTGAATAAAGCTAACTTAACTTTTTCCTTTCCAATTTGTATCTCTTTTCTTTCTCCTGTCTTATTGCTTGAGCTAGGACTTCCAGTACTATGTTGAAGAGCAGAGGTGAGAGTAGATACCACTGTCTTGTTCCTGATCTCAATGGGAATTCCTTCAGACTCTCCCCATTAAGTATTATTTGGGCTTTAGGAGCTTTATATGAAGCCTTTATTATGTTGAGATATAAACTAATCATGCCAATTCTCTCCAATGTTTTGATCATGAAGTGATGTTGTATTTTGTCAAAGGACTTTTCTGCATTTATCAGAGTGATCATGTGGTTTTTATGTTTAGGCTTATTTATGTGGTGTATTACATTGACAGATTTCCATATGTTGAACCACCCCTGCATTTCTAGGATGAAGCCTACTTGATCAAGGTGGATAATGCTTTTTTTTTTTTTTAATTAGAGAGCGATAGAGAGAGAAAGAGGCAGAGAGAGAGAAGAGAGAGAGAATGAGCATACCAGGGCTTCCAGCCATGGCTAACGAACTCCAGACATGTGCACCCCCTTGTGCATCTGGCTAACATGGGTCCTGGGGAATTGAGCCTCGAACCAGGGTCCTTAGGCTTTACAGGCAAGCGCTTAACCACTAAGTCATCTCTCCAGCCCCCTAATAATGCTCTTAATATGTTGTTGGATTCGGTTTTTAAGGATTTTGTTTAGGATCTTTGCATCTAAGTTCATCAGGAAAATAGGCCTAGAGTTTTCTATTTTTGCCACATCTCTGCCTGGTTTTGGCCTTAGGGTGATACTAGCTTCATAGAAAGAGTTGAGGAGCTTTCTCTGTTTTCTGATTATGTGGCATAGATTGAGAAAAATTGGGTTCAGTTCTTCCATGAAGGTTTGATAGAATTCAGCTGAGAAGCCATCTGGTCCTGGACTCTTCTTTTGGGGGAGGTTTTTGATTACCTTTTCAGTCTCAATGGATGTGATAGGTTTGTTTAGGAGATTAGTCTGCTCTAAGTTTTGCTTTGTTAGGTGGTATATGTCCAGGAATTCATCCATTTCCTCCATATTATCCAGTTTTGTGCAGTAGAGGTTTTTAAAATAAGTCCTGATGATTCTTCCAATTTCACTTATGTCTGTTGTGATCTCTCCTTTTTCATTCCTAATTTTGATAATTTGAAGCTTCTCTTTTTTCACTTGATCAAATTGGCCAGAGGTTTGTCATTCTTGTTTATATATTCAAAGAATCAGCTCTTTGTTTAATCAATTTTCTTAATTGCTTTCTTTGTTCCAATTCATTAATTTCTGCTCTAATCTTATTTCTTTCCATCTGGAGGTTTTTTAGTTGGGTTCTTCTTGCTTTTCTAGTGCCTTTAGGTGGATGGTTAGGATATTGATTTGGTGCCCCAGCCAGTGGGGAGTTAAACAAGGACCTGAGGGGAAAATAATCTGGATGAGAGACAAGAGACACAAAGAAGGAGACCAAGTCTAGAGTCTGATCAAGGTCTCAAATTTATTCAGGCAAGCACAAGCTTATATACAGAAAATAAAACTTTCCAGACAGTGCCTACAAGCCTAAAGTCTGCTCCACAAATGCCTCTGTGTCTGAAGACTGTTTGCCAAGGCCATATGATAAGGTCTCTGTGCCCAGAGATCCAAAAACAGCTGCAGTTCTCATGGTCAAAGAGCAGCCACAGCTCCCAACATCTCCTCCCTTCTTTTATACAAAAGAGGGGGAGACCCGCTATTCAGCAGTGGGCTTTAACCAACTGGGGGAGTTTGACCTGACTCCTCCTGTGGACTGTCATTTTTCGTCCCACAATCTTGGCCCTTGGTACCTTTTGGGGAGGGGAGGCAGGGCCTATATGATCATAATAAGTATGGTACCAACCTCCATGCAAGTCAGGTTTTTCTCTCAGGGAATTCAAAAGCGGTCAGAAAGGGACCTTCCCTTGCGGTGCTTTGCCTCGCACCCATGTTGGTGCCCATATCATACTCACTTTATTGTGAGCTGATATGCATAAGTGTGAATCCTATGCAGCTCCTAAAGGAGGGGAGTCAAGGATGTATTCTATAGTGCATAGCTTGGACCTCTGCGCAAACATTCACAATAGACTTCATTAGACACTTGAAGAAAACAGGCAATAGGTATAAGAGAAGCAGAAGGCAAAACTCCCACAGCTGCAAAGCTACCTATCCAGGAACTTAGAGAGTCCCAACCAGGCAACACACACTTAATTGCAGCAAGTAAATCATTAGCAGCCTTAGTGGCATCAAAATCAAGATGACTGTTTTTTTTTTTTTTAAAGACAAGTTAGATTTTTTTTGTTTATTTTTATTTATTTATTTGAGAGCAACAGACAGAGAGAAAGGCAGAGAGAGACAGAGAAAGAGAGAATGGGCGAGCCAGGGCCTCCATCCACTGCAAATGAACTCCAGATGCGTGCGCCCCCTTGTGCATCTGGCTAACGTAGGTCCTGGGGAATCGAGCCTCGAACCGGGTTCCTTAGGCTTCACAGGCAAGTGGGTAACCTCTAAGCCATCTCTCCAGCCCAAGATGACTGTTTTGTATCCAAATAGTAATTCTGCTTGTTTGAACCTGCTTTATCTTTTCATACCTTGTACATGCTCTTGTACATGCTTTACAGTAATGTTTCTTTCCTTTATTTCAAAACATCCCACTATGCTAGTCTTAGAAAAGCATAGTGGAATACCTAGACCATGCCCTGAATATGAACTCATAATTATTTGATGTAACTCTATATTTTTACTAGATGGCATACTTAGCAACCGAGTGTTATTGACTAGAACTATGATTTCTTTTTTCTCCCAAGTCACTGGATGTAATATAGGAGGATCAGGAACATAGGTCCAGTAAAGTTCACTGTAAGCAAGATGTAAATGACTCCATATTATCAGGATCAACAGTGCCCTCTTGTTTGATGTCGTGGCCTGCATGCTGCACCAAACGTTCTGGCAACCATCTGGCTCCATTTTCTTTCTGTGAAAAAATACAAACAGATCCTCATCCCCATATTAATACAGGGTTGGGTCCATTCCATTTGTTAGTCAATGGATCTTTCCACATGGCTTTGGCAAAGGTATTTTTTGTATTTGTGTGCCAAAAGCAATCAGCAGCTGAATTTCCCTGAGTATCAAGGGTTAAAAAGTTTAGGAAAAAGAAGGCATTATGAAGGATATTTCTTGGAGAGCCTTTTATGGGGTATAAATCCCCCATTTTTAATTTTTGGAGGGTATATTTAATAGTTTGATGGGCTCGCTCAACAATTCCTTGGGGATTGTATGGTATGCTTGTAATATGTTTAATTTGTAGTTGATGACAGAAATTTTGGAATTTTTTTCCAGTATATCCAGGACCATTATCAGTTTTAATAATTTGGGGCTTTCCCATGACACCAAGGCAATTGAGTACATGAGCAATGACATTTTTTGAAGCTTTTCCAGCATGGAGGCTGGCAAAGATGAATCCACCAAAAGTGTCCACAGTGACGTGGAGGTACTTACAATTACCAAATGAGGGAACGTGTGTTACATCCATTTGCCAGATCTCATTGGGAATTAAACCTCTAGGATTCACACCTAAGTGGGGGACGGGTAGGAGGGTGACAGTTTGTGCATTGTTTGACTATCTGGCGGGCTTGTTCCCTAGTGATTTTAAAAAGAAGATACAAGGTTTGAGCATTAAGGTGATGTACAGAGTGAGCTGCTTTGGCCTGGGCCACAGGATCGAGTTCAGCAAGGAAGGCAAACTGGGTGGCTTTGTCAGTCATGGCATTGCCTGTGGCTAGAGGCCCAGGGAGTCCAGAATGAGCACGAATATGGCCTATATAAAAAGGATGTTGTCTAGAATGTATGCATTGTTGAATGGAGAAAAACAGAGGAGTGGAGTTTTTAGTGGGTTTAATGTATGGCACAGTTTCTAAGAGGGGGATGGAATGAGCAATATAAGCACTATCAGTATACAGATTAAAGGAAGTATTTGGAAGTTGTTGAAAAACATGTAAAACAGCAAAAAGCTCCACCAGTTGATCAGAGTGTAATGGGGATTGTAGGGAAGTGGTCTGATTGTTTACAGTGAAGGCTGCCATTCCATTAGAGGAGCCATCAGTGAAAACTAGGGGTACATGGGGAAGGCGTAGGGGAGAGGTCAATGTAGGAAAAACAAATGGTTGAATTTTTACAAAGTGAAGAAGCTTGTTAGCAGGGTAATGATTATCAAGGGATCCCTGAAAAGAGGTGCAAGATATTGCCCAGTCGTCATCATTTTGTATTAACCATTGTATTTGGGTAGTGGAGTAGGGTAAAATGATTTTATCAGGGTCCTTACCAAATACTTTTCTACTTTGATCACGTCCAATTTTTATTAATTCTGCCACCCACGAGGCGTAAGGGGTAAGGACTTTGGGTAGTGAAGTGGGTAAATGGACCCAGAAGAGGGGCCCCTTTTGCCAGAACACCCCAGTGGGTGTAAAGTCAGTGGCGCAAATGACCAGGAGAAGAGGCTCCTCATAACAGATAAAAGTGACCCTTTGGCTCAGAATTGCAGCCTCCACTATCTTCAGGGCCTCTAGGGCGGGGGCCGTTAATGAGCGGCTGGAGGCAGGGTCTGGGTCTCCTTTGAGGATGTCAAACAAGGGTTTAAGCTCTCCAGTAGTTAACTTAAGATAAGGCCTGAGCCAATTGATATCTCCTATGAGTTTTTGAAAATCATTTAAGGTTTTTAGATGATTAATTCTAAGTTGAATCTTTTGTGAAAGAATTTTGTTATGAAAAAGTTCAAAGCCTAAGAATAAGTAAGGGGGTTTTAATTGGATTTTATCAGGAGCTATTTGAAGACCAGCTCTGATAAGGGCCCTAGAAAGCTCTTGAGAGCAAATAAGGAGTTCAGTGGGATCAGGTCCGGACAAGAGAATGTCATCCATATAATGAATAATATACAAGGAAGGCCATCTATGTCTAAATGGATCTATAACTTGGGCCACAAATTTTTGATACAGAGTAGGGCTGCTAGTCATCCCTTGGGGCAAGACTTTCCATTGGAATCTCAGCATAGGGCCTTTAAAACTTACTACAGGTAAACTAAATGCAAAATTCTGATGATCCTCAGGGTGCAAGGGAATTGTAAAAAAGCAATCCTTTAGGTCAATAATGATTTTACAATATCCTGCAGGAATTGCCACTGGAGTGGGGAGGCCTGGTTGCAGGGCTCCCATAGGTACCATGGCCTTATTAATTTCTCTAAGGTCCTGGAGCAACCTCCATTTTCCAGACTTTTTCTTTATAACAAAGATAGGAGTATTCCAAGGAGAGGTGGTAGGTTCAATATGGCCTGCAGCAAGTTCTTCCTGCACTAACATCGTGGCTGCAGCTAATTTTTCAGAAGTTAAAGGCCATTGATCAACCCACACAGGTTTTGTTGTTTTCCAGAATATCTTATCTGCATGGGGTACAGGCATGTCAACAGCCATTAGGATAAATTTTCATAGCCTATTCCAGCATGATAAGTCTTTATAGTAACTGGGATTGGCTCTTTTGTTCCCTGAGAATGTTTGCCCAATCCTTGTCCCGGGTGAAAGCCTTGATTAAGCATTTGGTGAGCTACCAACTCATCAGGGCTACACATAACGAGTTTCATTTGAGAGAGGAGGTCTCGGCCCCAGAGATTAATGGGCAGGCCTGTGACCACATAAGGTTGAACGGTGCCTTGATTGCCCTCCTCATCCTCCCATTGAATAACTTCAGAACTTTGTAAAGGGTTAGAGGCCTATCCAATTCCTTTGAGATGGGTCATGGAAGCAGTGAGAGGCCAAGATGCAGGCCAGTCTTTACTGGAAATAATTGTGGAATCTGCACCAGTGTCTATAAGACCTTCAAAGGTTTTTCCTTTTAATTTTAATTTAAGAAGGGGTCTTGTTTGAGTGACTTTTTGTGTCCAATAAATATCTGATGACCCAAACCCATGGGGGCCTCTCTTTTGTTTTTGGCAAGGCGCCTTATCATCGAGGGGCAATAGTATTAACTGAGCAATTCGTTGGCCAGGAAGAATGGTAATAGGCCCCTGAAGGGCAGTAGCCATTAATTTAATTTCCCCAGTATAGTCATTGTCAATGACTCCTGGAGAAATGGTGAGGCCCTGAATGGTTGAACTGGCACGTCCCAAGATAAGGCCAAAAGTGTCCTGAGGTAGGGGGCCAAAGACTCCCATAGAGAGGATTTGAGTCCCCATCTCTGGTGTTAATATTGATTGGGAGGCGGAACAGAGGTCCAGTCCTGCACTACTGGCGGTTGCCTGGGAGAGGACAGTGATGTCACATTTTGGGCCAATTGAGGGACGAACCTGACAACCCCAGGGTTCTGTCCGGTATGGGTCTTGGGGCCCTGGGGTGGGCTCCATAAGAAGTTTCCCTGCCTCAGGGGTAGAGGTTTACCCTGTATATCACTTTTGGAGCTGCATTCAGAGGCCCAATGCTTGCCTCGCTTGCATCGTGGGCACAGAGAGGATGGGAGCAGCCGCTCAGCCCTAGGGGCCATGCAATCTCTGGAAAAATGACCTGGTTGTTTGCAATTAAAACAAGTTTTGAGCTTGTCCCCCTGGGTAAAATCTTTAAGGGCCACTCCTATGGCTAATCCAATGCTGCGGGACGCAGGGTCTACATCAGCACAGAGTTTGATAAAGTCAGAAATATTTTTGCCACGGTGATGGGGGAGTATAGCCGCTTGGCAGGCTGAGTTAGCATCCTCAAAGGCAAGATGTCTAACAAATTCATTATCTGTTTCCTCCTTTCCCATGAGGCGTTCAGCAGCCTCTGTAAGGCGGCCGATAAAATCACTATAAGGCTCTTGTGGACCCTGTCTGAGTTTAGCAAGAGAGGTGACAGCTGACCCTTTAGAGGGAAGGCTCTTCCAGGCTTTGAGGGCTGCATGTTGAATTTGTGTAAGTAATCCTGGAGGAAATTTGGTTTGTTTTTCATTCATATCATAGGGACGGTTGCCCAAAAGTTTATCTAGTGTCCAGGATTTGGAGGAACTACCAGTGGCCAAATTATGGCGGGCAGCATCCTGGCACCTCTCAGTGTAATCAGCTTTCCATAGAAGAAAGTCACCCCTAGTTAAAGTAGCTTTAGTTAACATAACCCAATCATTAATAGTAAGTAAGTCTTTACTTAGAGATTCTAACAGCGAGATAGTGAAAGGAGCAATAGGACCATACGAAGAAAAGGCATTTTTTAACTCTTTTGTATGTTTAAATTTAAGGCGGCGATATCTCTGGGCTTTAGTAAGTAAAGTGTCATCCCTTTCTTCATTCTCAGTGCTTTCTGACCAAGCAGGTTCCTTTGTTTCAGATTCTCCCTCTCCCTCTTCTGGGCTATCTGGATCCTGCAGCTCAGCCTCATTAGATTTTCCTTCAATAGATTTAACTTGGGAGTGAGTTACAGGAAAGGCATGCAGAGTTTTACTTTTCTGAACAGGGCGAGTGGAGGGGGAGCGTATTTCTAAATCAAGGTCGTGTAACTGTTTGAGCAGGTGTGACTTTTCCTTTTTGGCTCGGAGGAGCATCTTAAGGGATTGTGCCTCCCGGGGAAGTTTAGTAATGGCTTGTCTAGTTATTTCTTCTAGATCAGAGGGAGCGTCAAGCGCCGGGGCAGAAGAAGGGGGTGCTATGTTATAGGGTGGTGACCGTGTACCCAAAAGTGTCTGGGGGGCCAATCAGGGTTATGATATTTAGTAGCTTCATCCTGCAATTTAGCCTCTTCCTCAGGGGAAAATGAGTCATCATCAGGATTGGTGGTTTTTAAGTCAGATAGAACTGGATAGGTAGATTGCGGGAGAGGGTTACTAGGCAGGGGATCATCAGCATTTTCTGGCATAGGAATGATAATAGAGGAACAATTAGAGCCAAGGGAGAAGGGGCGGGTTGTTGGCCCACCCGCAGTGCTGCGAGAGCCGGGCGGGGTAAGGATTCTCTGGGACTTCATTCTTATGGAGGGACGTCTGACTACCGGTGAATTTATTTTTAAGGAAATTCTCACTATCTGTAACTACTTTTGAAACATCAGGGTGATAGTGGCAGATCTGTAATACATCATTTATGAGATTCCAATAAGAAAATGCCTGCACTGGAACCTTTTCAGGACCATAAGAGTGGTAGTAATCATTTAGACGGTCACCAACACGGCGCCACCGCTTTTCATCTATAGTTCCTTCCTGGGCGAACCAGGGACAGACATCTTCTAAAAAGACACAGAATTTCACTAAATCTTTTTTCTTAACCCATGTTCCTCATGTCTTGAGAGAAGTTTTAAGCCCTTCAACAAACAATTCATGCTTACTTAATGCTTGTCCCATAATTGCGTCACTTTTCTTTCCTTTCCAGATCTGTATCACAGGCGGGCTTTCTGTGGTGATCACTGTGCGGATCTGTATCACAGGTGGGCTGCCTGTGGTGATCGCTATGTGAATCTTCACTCACCAATGAGGCGGCGATTCAATGGGGGGGGGGGATGGCCATCCACTCGACCGACATCCAGGTCACACTTCATACCTTGAGCCCCACATTTGGGCGCCACTTGCCCCGGCCAGCCGGGAGTTAAACAAGGACCTGAGGGGAAAATAACCTGGATGAGAGACAAGAGACACAAAGAAGGAGACCAAGTCTAGAGTCTGATCAAGGTCTCAAATTTATTCAGGCAAGCACAAGCTTATATACAGAAAATAAAACTTTCCAGACAGTGCCTACATGCCTAAAGTCTGCTCCACAAATGCCTCTGTGTCTGAAGACTGTTTGCCAAGGCCATATGATAAGGTCTCTGTGCCCGGAGATCCAAAAACAGCTGCAATTCTCATGGTCAAAGAGCAGCTGCAGCTCCCAACAATTTGGGATCTCTCTGTCTTTGTTATGAAGGCATTTAGTGCTATGAATTTTCCCCTGAGGACTGTTTTCACTGTGTCCCATAAGTTTTGGTATGATGGTGTTCTCATTGTCATTCATTTCCAGAAAATTTGCAATTTCAGTTTTTATTTTGTCCACTACCCATTTATTGTTTGAAAGTGTGTTGTTCAGTTTCCAGGAGCTGGTGAGATTCCTGGTGCTTCTTTTGTTGTTAATTTCTAGCAATATAGCATTGTGATATGTTATCATGCAGGAAATTATATTGATCTTCCTAAATATACAGAGGCAGGCTTTGTGACCCAGTATATGATCTATTTTAGAAAATGTTGCATGGGCTGCTAAGAAGAATGTGTAATCTGTGGATTTGGAGTAGAATGTTCTGTAGATGTCCATCAGGCCTAATTGTTCTATGGTTTTGTTGAGCTCTCTCACTTACCTGTTGATTTTTTTGTTTGGATGATCTATAATGGAGTCTTGAAGTCCCAAGCTATGATGGTGTTGGTGGTTATTTCTGTTTTATTGTCAAGTAGGTTTTGTTTTATGAATTGTGGTGCACTTGTGTTTGGTGCATAAATATTTATGATTGTGATATCCTCTTGTTGGATCATTCCCTTGACAAATAGGAAGTGTCCTTCTTTGTCTTTTTTGATTACTTTTGGTTTGTGGTATCTATGTTTAGAGCCTTAATGATAATATGTCTTGGAGAACTTCTCCTTTGGTTCAGTCTGTTGGGAGTTCTGTTAGCTTCTTGTAACTTGGCGGAACTTTCTTTTGAGAGAGTGGGGAAGTTTTCTTTGGTAATTTTGTTGAATAAGTTCTCCATGCCTTTGGTCTGAATTTCTTTCCCTTCTGGTATTCCCATGATCTGAATGTTGGGAACCAGCCTCGAGGTCCCTCAACTGATGAGTGAATAATGAAGATATGGCACATTTATACAATGGAGTTCTACTCAGCGGTAAAGAAAAATGAAGTTATGAAATTTGCAGGAAAATGGATGGATCTAGAAAGGATTATACTAAATGAGGTAACCCCAGGCCCAGAAAGCCAAGGGTCGCATGTTCTTTCTCATATATGGATCCTAGCTACAGATGATTGGACTTCTGTGTGAGTGGGAAGAAAACTCAGTAGCAAAGGCCAGTATGCTAGAAAAGAGATATAAAGGGAAGAGAAAGGAAGGAAGGGGGTACTTAATAGGATGGTATTGTATATATGTAAGTAGGAGAATAGATTAATGGGGGTGAAAAGGCCCAAAGTGAGGTCAGGGGAAGAGACTGAGTAAAGGAAAGGTGGAGGGAGGGCTAATCAAAATCTAAGAGGATATAAATAAACCATATGGAAACCTACTGTTTTCGACAATGGAACACTCAGGAGCTGTAGACTATTGCTAGAAAATTTTCAGTGCCAAGGATGGGATACCTTCCAGTGAGTTGCTGGCCAGGGAGGTCCCTGATGTTCCCCAAATATTATAGGCCATTGCTGAGGTCCTTGGTTTCCCACCAGGAATAGATGGTAAGACCCTATTGCTGAAGATGCCACATACTTGGGCAATCCTTATATTTGGCCAGCCAGGCCAAATGAGCCAATGGGTGGTGCAATAGTGGCATATCTGTCATGGTAGAAACCAACTGCCCTATAATTGGACTGGAGGCCTTCTCCATGGGAGGGAATGCATCCCTGATACTGAAAACTTGAAACAGGGGTAATCATGAGCCTTAGGGGTGTAACATCTGCTGCTGTCTGGGTAAATGTATATACTATCCTTATCAAACTAACTGCCCAGTAATCACTTCTATTAGTGTTCATATCCTTATATTAATACTACTCTCACTTTTGGTAGAGAATCTTCTCTTTTCACATGGCAGTGACCTTGGCATGACTCAGAAGGCATCATGGTGCTGGAAAGAAGTGACAGGTGTGCTCAGTACTGTGCAATATCTCTATCACACCTTCCAAGGCTCAGGGTCTATTGCGGAGGAGGTGGCAGAAATAATGTAAGAGCCAAAGGAAGGGTAGGACTCCTTACAACGTGATCCCCAAGCCGGGCGTGGTGGCACACGCCTTTAATCCCAGCACTCGGGAGGCAGAGGTAGGAGGATCGCTGTGAGTTCGAGGCCACCCTGAGACTCCATAGTGAATTCCAGGTCAGCCTGGGCTAGAGTGAGACCCTACCTCGAAAAACCAAAAAAAAAAAAAAAAAAAAAAAAAAAACGTGATCCCCCCAGACACAAAATGGCCTGGATATTCATGACGTCACAGTGGCTGACACTACCTATACAAGACCATCAAATAGGAGGAAAAGATGATTACATCAAAATAAGAGAGAGACTGATTGAGATGGGGAGGGGATATGATTGAGAATGGAGCTTCAAAGGGGAAAGTGGGGGGAGGGAGGGCATTACCATGGGTTATTTTTATAATCATGGAAGTTGTTAATAAAAAAAAAAGAATCAAACAACCCAATTCAAATGGGCTATGGAACTAAATAGAGAGTTCTTAAAGGAAGAAATACACATGGCCTATAAACATCTAAAAACTATTCTCCATCCTTAGCCATCAAGGAAATGCAAATTAAAACTTTGAAATTACATCTGACTTCCATCAGAATGGCTATCATCAAGAATAAATGGCAATAAGCCGGGCGTGGTGGCGCACGCCTTTAATCCCAGCACTTGGGAGGCAGAGGTAGGAGGATCACTGTGAGTTCGAGGCCACCCTGAGACTACATAGTGAATTCCAGGTCAGCCTGAACTAAAGTGAGACCCTACCTCGTAAAACCAAAAAAAAAAAAAAAAAAAAAAAGAATAAATGGCAATAAATACTGGCAAGGATGCTGAAAAAGAGGCACCCTTCTACACTGTTGGTGGGAATGCAATCTGGTACAGCTATTGTGGAAATCAGTGTGGAGGATCCTGGGACAGCTAAAAATAGATTTGTCATATGACTCAGCTATACAACTCCTCAGCATGTATCCTAGGAACTCTTCTCACTACCTTAGAGATACTTGCACATCCATGTTTATTGCTTCTCTATTCATAATAGCTAGGAAATGAAACCAGCTTAGATGTCCCTCAACTGATGAATGGATAATGAAGATATGGTACACTTATAGAATGTAGTTCTATTTAGCAGTAAAGAAAACTGAAATTATGAAATTTATAGGGAAATGGATGGATCTGGAAGGGATTATACTAAATAACCCAGGCCCAGAAAGCTAAATGCCACATGTTCTCTCTCATATGTGAATCCTAGCTACAAATGTTTAGAGTTTTATGTGAGTTGGGATAAAAATTGTTAGCAGAAGCCAGAAAGCTAGAAAGGGACTATAAAGGAGGGAGGAGAGTGGAGGACTCAATGGGAGGTGTTGTATATATGTATATAGCTGAACAGATTAGTAGGGGCAGAATGGCCAGAGTGAGGTCAGGGGAAGTGATTGAGTAAAGGAAAGGTTGGGGTAGGGTTATTCAAAATTTTATAGGATATGAATAAGTCACATGTAACTTACTGTTTTGGCAGGACAATGGCACACCCAGAAGCCATATATTATTACTAAGTTTCAGTGCCAGAAATGGGATACCTTCCAGTGACTTGTTGGCAAGGATGTTTCCTGATGCCCCAAACATTATAGGCCATTGCTGAGGCCCTTGGTTTACCACCAGGAATACATGGTAAGACCCTACTGCTGAAGACTCCATATGATTGGGCCACAAGCTCACTGAGAAATCAATGTGGAGCTAAGCTGAAAACCTCCCCCATGTAGACTAGCTGACAGGAAGCTAGAAAAGCTATGCCTCATGCAGCCCTATGGGAGAGAGAATTCATCAGTGGAGGTAAAAAAAAAAAACAAACAGTGGAAACTGCAAGCCTTAAGTTTGGACAGCCAGGCTAAATGAACCAACAGGTGCAATAGTGGCATATCTGTTATAGGGGAAACCAGCTGCTCACCAATTGGACTGGAGGTCTGCTCTACAGGAGGGAGCACATGCCTGGTACTGAAAACCTAAGATGGAGGAGATCATGAGCCCTAGGTGTGTAGCACCTGCTGGTGTCTGGCTAAATATGTATATGTTATGTTCACCAAACTTCCCAATAAGCACTTCTCCTAATGTCCATACTCATATATTAATGCTACTATCACTTTGGGGTTAGAGAAGCTTCTCTTTTCAGATGGTAGTGACCTCTAGGATGACTCAGAAGGTACCACAGTCCTAAGAAGAAGTGGTAAAGGAGAGTTCAGCCCTGAAATATCTATACTACACCCTCCAAGGCTCAGGATCCATTGTGGAATAGGTGGTAGAAAGAATGTAAGAGCCAAAAGAAGGGTAGGAATCCTTACAATGCAGTCTTCCAGACACAAAATAGCCTGAATATCTACGACCTTGCAATGTGTGGTACTACCTACACAGCACCCTAATAATAGGAGGAAAAGATGATGATGTAAAAATAAAAGAGACTGATTGAGACGGGGAGGGGATATGATGGAGAGTGGATTTGTGGAGGGGAAAGTGGGGGGAAGAGAGGAAATTATTGTGGTTCATTGTCTATAGTTATGGAAGTTGTCAAAAAAAGTTTTTTAAAAATACAAAACTTACAGGAAAGCCATACCAATAGAATAGGTCATGTACAGAACAACATATCAGAACTTCAAGACATGGTAAAATAAATTGATCAGGAGACCAAAAGCAATGATAAATTCTAACAAAATATCATTTAACAGAACATGAGAGAATTGTGGGCCACTTACTAAGACCAAATGTTTGAATCATGGCCATACAACAAGAATAACTTCAAGTCAATGTAAGAGAAAATATTAATGAAGAAAATTACAGAGAACAAATTTCCAAGTCTTATGAAAAATAAGTTTAACCTGATACAAGAGGCATACAGAATGCCAAATAGACAGAGCAGAGAAGAAATACCACATGTCATGTAGCAGACAGATTCAGATTCGCTGAGATGAACTTCCAGACCAGGCACAGTTATGGAGGAAGGGATTTATTGAAGCTTATCCACCCAGTGACACTGCCTCCAGCCAGGTGGCTGCAGATGCAAACTATAAACAATAAGAAACTGAATATATTGGGGCCATCTATTCAAACCACCACATGTCATTTTACAGTTAAAACACTAAACACAAAAATCAAGGAAAGAGAAATAAAAACAGCAAGAGGGAAACAACTTTCCCCTTATGAAGGTAATGCCATCAGAATAACATCCAATTAGAATGAAGAATTTCAAATATTGAAAGACCATGGGTATCAACTCAACTCAAATAACCAGAAAAATTATCTCTCATAATGGAAGGAGAAAGAAAAGCTTTCCATCATAAAAACTGGCTATATGGATAGAAGAGCACCAAGCCAGGCCTATAGAGAATACTGGATGGAGTACTTCACACTGAAGAGAAAAATAAAACATATTCAAGAGGGTACAGAAGGGGAAACAATAATCAAAGGAAAAATACTTGCTAAAGCAAGTAAGCATAAAAAAAAAAAAAACAAGAACATAGAACTCCACAAAATCATCAGCATGACAGGGACTAACTCATACCTTTCAATCACAACTCTAAATATCAATGGACTCTACTCCTCAATCAAAAGACACAGGTTAACAGGCTGGACCAGAAAACAGGATCCAGCTGCTGGAGAGATGGCTCAGTGATTAAAGGTACTTTTTGTTTTGTTTTTGTTTTTCAAGGCAGGGTCTCACTCTAGCTCAGGCTGACCTGGAATTCACTCTGTGTTCTCAGGGTGGCCTTGAACTCATGGCGATCTTCCTACCTCTGGCTCTCGAGTGCTGGGATTAAGGACGTGTGTCACCATGCCCAGTTTAAAGGTACTTTCATGCAAAGGTACTTTCTTGCAAAGCCTGATGGCCCAGTAACTATGTAAAACCAAATGCATAAAGTGGTACATTCATCTGGAGTTTGTTTGCAGTGGCAGGAGGCCCTGGCATGCCCATGCTTTCTTTCTCTGTTTCTTTCTTTCTGTCTCACTCAAATAAATTTTAAAAATATTAAAATATTTAAAAAAAAACCTAGGACCCATCCATTTGCTGTCTTTAAGTAACCAACCTTACCATCAAAGACAGACAACCCCTTAGGGTGAAAGGATGTAGAAGACATTCCAAACAAAGGTGAAAAAGAGACAGGTATGGCTACACTAATATGTGAAGAAAGACACTTTAAAATTATTATTATTTTATTTATTTATTTATTTGAGAGCAACACACAGAAAGAGAAAGAGGCAGATAGAAAGAGACAGAGAATGGGAGCGCCAGGGCCTCCAGCCACTGCAAGTGAACCCCAGAAGCGTTTGCCCCCTTGTGCATTTTGCTAACGTGGGTCCTGGGGAATTGAGCCTTGAACTGGGGTCCTTAGGCTTCATAGGCAAGCGCTTAACCACTAAGCCATCTCTCCAGCCCATGAAAGACACTTTAAACCAAAGTAATCATAAGAGATGAGGAAGGCCACTTTGTACTCACCAATGGAACAATTCACTAAGAGGATATTGCAACCCTAAACATATATGCACTGAACACAGGTATACTGGATTTTATAAGGCAAAACCTACTAGACATAAAGCCAGACATAAATCCCAACACAATAATAGCATATAACTTCATTACCTTGCTATTACCAATAGGCAGCCCATCCAAACACAAAATAGAAACAAAGGAGATAAATGACACCACAGATGAAATGGATTTAACAGATATCTACAGAACATTTCATCCAAATTCTACAGAATACACATTCATTTCAGCAGCTCATAGAACCTTTTCTAAAATAGAATATATATTAGGAAATAAAGCATGGCTACACAAATTCAGGAAAATTAAAATGACTCCTTGTATTACATCAGACCACAAAGCAATAAAGCTAGAAATTAACAAGAGATGACAACAGAAAATACACAAACTCCTGAAGACTGAACAATGCACTACTGAACAATGAATGGGTCACTGAAGAAATGAAGAATGAAATCAAAACCTAAATGAAAATAAAAACACATCATACAAAAACCTATGGGACACAATGAAGGCAGTCCTAAGAGTTCATAGCTCCAAATACCTACATTGCAAAAATAAATAAATCTCATATAAATAACAATCCATCTGAAGGCTTTGAAAAAATATAAATCACCCAAATCCAAAAGTACCAGATGGAAAGAAACCATCAAGATCAGGGAAGAAATTAGTGAAATCTAAATCCAGAAAACAAGTGCAGGAATTAACCAAAGAGTAGGTTATTTGAAAAAATAAAAATATTGACTAATCTTTAATTAAACTAACCAAAATGAAGAGAAAGAAATCCCTAATTAATAAGATTAGAGATGAAAAAGGACATATTCCAACAGATACAAATAAAATGAAGAGAATCATAAAGATATATTTCAAAAATCTATTTCCTGCTCACTTTGGCAGCACATATACTAAAATTGGAACAATACAGAGAAAATTAACATGGGGGCTGGAGAGATGGCTTAGCAGTTAAGCACTTGCCTGTGAAGCCTAAAGACCCCGGTTCGAGGCTCGATTCCCCAGGACCCACGTTAGCCAGATGCACAAGGGGGTGCACACATCTGGAGTTTGTTTTCAGTGGCTGGAGGCCCTGGTGCTCCCATTCTCTCTCTCTCTGTCTGCCTCTTTCTCTCTCTCTGTGACTTTCAAATAAATAAAAATAAACAAACAAAAAGAACAAATTGTTGTTGAAGTAGAAAATTAACATGGCCTCTGCACAAGGATGAGACACAAATTTGCAAAGTGTTCCTTATTTTTCTCAGTTCTAAATGCAAAAAAGAAAAATATATATATATATATATATTTCCACCAAAACTGGAAAATTTGGAAGAAATGGATGAATAACTTGATACATATAATTTCCAAAGTTAAGCCAGAAGACATAAATAATCTAAATAGAACTATAACAAGTATCAAGTTTGAAGTAGTAATTAAAAATCTCTCATCCATAAAAGGTTCAGGCCCAGCCAGGGGTGGTGGCGCACGCCTTTAATCCCAGCACTTGGGAGGCAGAGGTAGGAGGATCACCATGAGTTCGAGGCCACCCTGAGACTCCATAGTGAATTCCAGGTCAGCCTGGGAAAGAGTGAGACCCTACTTGGAAAAACAAAAACAGGAAAAAAAAAAAAAAAAAAAAAAAAAGGTTCAGGCCCAGACAGATTCACTGCCAAACTCTACCATACTTTTTTCTTTCTTTCTTTTTTCTTTTCTTTTCTTTTTTTTTTTTCTTTTTTCTTTTTTTTTAGGTAGGGTCTCACTTTAGCTCAGGTTGACCTGGAATTTACTATGTAGCCTCAGGGTGGCCTCGAACTCATGTCGATTCAATCCTACTACCTCTGCCTCCCGAGTGCTGGGATTAAAGGTGTGCACTACCATGGCTGGCCACTACCATACTTTTCTTTAGAAGTGCTGAAACCATTGCTTCTCAAGCTGGTTCATCAAATTGCAAAGGAGGGAATGTTCCCTAACTCTTCCTGTGAATATTATATTATATTATATTATATTGTATTATACCAAAACCAGACAGAGACACAGCAGAAAAAGAAAATTATAGATCAATAACTTGCTGAACTAAAATAAAAAAATTCTCAATAGAGTTCTTACAAATTAAATTCAAGAAGACATTAAAGATAGTATACACTTCAGACAGATAAATTTCAATCCAGGGATGCAGGGATGGTTCAACATATGGAAATCAATAAATATAATATATTATATGAATAGTTTTAAGGACAGAAATCACTAGACCATCTCAGTAGATGCAGAAAAGGCCTTTGACAAAATATAACATCCCTTCATGATAAAAACATTGGAGAGACTAAGGATGGAGATATCATATCACAACATAACAAAGGCTTATACAAAAATGTAAATATAGGGCTGGAGAGATGGCTTAGCGGTTAAGCGCTTGCCTGTGAAGCCTAAGGACCCCAGTTCGAGGCTCAATTCCCCAGGACCCACGTTAGCCAGATGCACAAGGGGGCGCATGCATCTGGAGTTCGTTTGCAGTGGCTGGAAGTCCTGGCATGCCCATTCTCTCTCTATCTGCCTCTGTCTCTCTCTGTCTGTCACTCTCAAATAAATAAATAAATAAAAGTTTAAAAATGTAAATATATAAAAATATAACTAAAAAATATAAATCCAACACTTGAAGTATTCCCATTAAGTTCTGGAATAAGACATGTGTCTACTCTCCTCACTGCTATTTAACATAGTACTTGAAGTATTAATAGAGTGACAAGACAAAAGAAAGAAATAAGAGGGTTATAAATTGGAAAGGAAAAATTCAACATACATAGACTTATTTGCAGATGATATGATTCTATATACTTTAGAAACCCAGGGCTGGAGAGATGGCTTAGCTGTTAAACGCTTGCCTGTGAAGCCTAAGGACCCTGGTTCGAGGCTTGATTGGGGGTGCACGTGTCTGGAGTTTGTTTGCAGTGGCTGGAGGTCCTGGCATGCCCATTCTCTCTTTCTCTCTCTCTCTCTCTGCCTCTTTCTCTCTCTGTCTGTCACTCTCAAATAAATAAAAATGAACAAAAGAAACCCTAAAGCCCCCACCAAAAAAAGAAATTATAGAGATGATAAACTCAGCAAAGTGGCAGGATATAAAATTAACATACAAAACCTTCTTTTATACCAAATGACAAGCATACTAAGACAGAAATCAGGGAAACAATCTCATGTACAATAGCCATGAAAAAAAGTTTAATATCTTGGAATATTCCTGAACAAGAAAGTTGAAAAACCACTACAATGGAAACATTAAAACACTGAAGAAGGAAATTGAGGAAGACACTAAAAAATGGAAAGACCTCTCATGCTTATAGATGGGGAGATTTAATATAATGAAAATAGCCATCCTACCAAAAGCAACATAAAAATTCAATGCAATTCTAATCAGAATTCCAGCACTATTCTTCACATAAATAGAAAAAGTAAGTTAAAAAGTAATATAGTTACAACGTGCTCACTCCAGACATAAAATGGCCTCGATATCCATGACCTCATAGTGCCTGACACTACCTACACCATCATAAGAGGAGGAAAAGATCATGACATCAAAATGGAAGAGAGACTAGTTGAGATGGGGAGGGGATATGATGGAGAATGGAATTTCAAAGGGGGAAAGGGGGGGAGGGAGGGTATTACCAGGGGATATTTTTTATAATTATGGAAAATGTTTAAAAATTTGAGAAAAAAAAACTAAATAAATAAAAAGTAATATGGGGGCTGGAGAGATGGCTTAGTGGTTAAGATGCATGCCTGCAAAAACTAGGGACTCAGGTATTCTCCAGGTCCCATGTAAGTCAGATGCACAAGGTGGCAAGTGTGTCTGGAGTCTGTTTGCAGTGCCTAGAGTCCCTGGCAAACCCATTCTCTCTCTCTCTGTCTCAAATAAATAAATAAATAAATAAAAAATGTTTGAGCCAGGCGTGGAGGTGCACGCCTTCAATTCCAGCACTCAGGAGGCAGAGGTAGGAGCATTGCCGTGAATTCAAGGTCATCCTGACACTACATAGTGAATTTCCAGTCAGCCTGGGCTACAACAAGACTCTACCTCAAAAAAACAAAAATAAAAATAAATAAAAATAAAATAAAATCTTTAGAAGTCATATGGAAGCACAAAACGCCCCAGTCAAAAATGTCCTCAGCATAAAGAATACTGCTAGTGTTACCACTATACCTGATTTCAGGATAGACTACCAACACATGAAAATAAAAACAACATGATACTGGCATAAAAACAGACCCATAGAACAAGGGGATAGAATAGAAGATCCAGGTATAATTTCTAGGAACTATAGCCACCTGATTTTTGACAAATAGGCCAAAAACACATACTGGAGAAAAGATAGCATTTTCAACAAATGATGCTGAAGAAACTGGATGACTATATGGAGAATGACTCTAGACCCTCTTTTCTCACTTTTAATAAAGCATCTCCAAATGGATAAAATACCTCAATATAAGACCAGAAACTATGAAACAACTAGAGAAAAAATAGAGAGAGAACATTCCAAGATTTTAGCATAAAGAAAGACAGACTGAATAAGATTCCAGTAGCCCAGGGAATAAGACACTCAACCAATGAAATTTCAAGCAACTATAAAGCTATTGTGCAGCTAAGCAAATTACCAACCAAGTCAATAAACAACCTACAGAATGGGAGAAAATCTTTGCCAGCTATACATCTGACAAAGGTTTACTATGTAGAATTACAGAAAGAACTCAAAAGCAAAGCAATAAAAAAGTCAATCAGCACTTTATAGTGGTTAGCATAGCTACCTTCTGAAATGTCAATCAGCCCAGTCAAAAAACTGGGCCACGAAACTCAGAGCATTCTTAAAGGAAGCACATAAAAGTGTTCAACATGTTCAGTCATCAGGTAAATGCAAATTAAAATGAGTTTGAGATTCCAGCTCACGTCAGCCACAATAGCTATCAAAACATCAAATGACAACAAATGCTGGTGAGGGTGTGGGGAAAGAGGACCCCTTATTTACTATTGGTGGGATTGCATACTGGTATAGCCACTATGCAGATCAGTATGGAGGCTTCTCAAAAATCTAAAAATAGATCTGGACTGGAGAGATGGCTTAGCAGTTAAGGTGTTTTTTTAGCAAAGGCAAAGGACCAAGGTTCGATTCCCCAGGACCCATGTAAGCCAGATGCACAAGGTGGCACATACTCCCAAAGTTTGTTTGTTGGCAGTGGTTGGAGGCCCTGGTGAGCCCATTTTTTTTTTCTCTCTCTGTCTGCCTCTTTCTCTCTCAAATAAATAAATAAAAATAAAAGTATTTTAAAAATGGACCTATCATATAATCCAGCTTTTCTTTTTTTTTTTTTACACTTTTTTTTATGACAGAGAGAATTGGCATGCCAGGGCCTCCAGCCACTGCAGTCAAACTCCAGACATGTGCACCATTTTGTGCACATGTGTGACCTTGTATGCTTGCATCATCTCATACATCTGGTTATCTGGGACCTGGAAACCTGAACATGGGATCTTATGCTTTGCAGGCACGTTCTTTAGCTGCTAAGCCATCTCTTCAGGCCCATGACCCAGCTTTTCTACTCCTAGATAGACATCGTACTCTTTACTATAGATACACTTACTTACCCATGTTTGTTGCTGCTCTATTCACAGTAGCTTGGAAATGGAATCAGCCCAGATGCCCATTAACTGATGAATGGATAATGAAGATGTACATATAGACAATGGAATTCTATTCAGTGGTAAATAAAAATGAAAGTATGACATTCACAGGAAAATGGATGGATCTGAAAAGAATTACACTGAGGTAACCCAAGCTGAGAAAGACAAATGCTCCATGTTCTATCACATATGTAGACCCTAGCTTGGAATAATTATGTTGTAAGTTGTAGTAAGCATCAGTAGTACTTGTCAGAAAGCTAAAATAAAGTTTGGAGAGAAGAGAAGCCAGGATGTACTAGGACAGGAGATAGATAAGCAAGCAGAAGGACAGAATACAGGGGTAGATAAGTCTAATGTGGGGCAGAGGAAAGGGAGAGGATTCAAAAAACTAAAGACAGTATGAATAGAAACCTACTTGTCAGATAATTAAAAGATGAAACTTTCTCATAGAGAGAGAGAGAGAGAAAGAGAGAGAGAGAGAGAGAGAGAGGGAGAGGTTTGGGTGAAAGTTCCCATTAGGGTGGAGAAAGTTTTTCTCTGAACCATAGGTTATGGCAAGTAAATTTTAGTGCTGAAGATTGGTCATCCCCCCCCCCCCACACACACAGTGAGTGAGTGTTCAGGTGGTGTTGCAAAAGTTCTTGATGATCCACCAGAACTAGATGATGAGACCCTATTGTTAAGGGCACCACAGGACATTGAGAAATCAAGGGGGAACTCAGATGAAAGCCATCTCCCTGAGGCTACTTGTCATAGTGCTAGAAAGAACTGTAGGAGTTCCTAGAAAAGTCATCTACAGTCTTAACAGTTAGTGGATCTTGCAAGGTACAAAATCAATCAGCCAGGAAAGATGTACCCACAGGTGCACATAAGATATGGCATAATCAACTGTTCCCTGATTGGACATGAGACTTGTTCAGTGGGAGGGAATTCATGCCTGTTACTGAGAACCAAGTCAAAAGCCTATGGCTTGGAAGATCAAAACTGCTAGAGGGAAGCTTCCACTATGTTTTGGCTAAATGGAGATGTTAGGCCCATCAAAAAGACTTCTATGTATACATGTTTATCCCCTTTAGTTAGTGCTGTTCTCACTTTTGGTTAGAGAAGCTGCTTTTTACATATAGTGTTTAATATCAAAGAGACTTAAGACTCATCAACATGACAAGACAGAGAAATCCCAGTTTTTTAAAAAACTGGATGGAACACCTCTATTACACCATCCAGGTATCAGGGAACATTGCAAAGGAAGTGGTTGACTGAATATAAATGCTGCTCTCACTGCTAACTAGAAAACTTTCACTATGGAGAGGGCAGTAGACACTGAGGAGACTCAAAATTCATCAAAGCAGAAAATAAGAGGCTGTGAAGAGTTCAACAGTAAGGATGTCTTCCACACCTTCCAAGTCTCAGGGGACATTGAGAAAGAGGGGGTGGAAAGAAAAGAACCACAGGTTAGGAAGGTTTACTGTGAGGTACTGTCCTCCCAACATGGACTGGCTGGTTCATGCATGTCCCCACAGTGATTACCAATACCTCCACAAGACCTGCATTGTTCTGAACCCATACACGATTAGACATAGAAACTGGAGGAGGGCAAAAATAAATAGACAATACAGAGAAAGTATTACCTTTAAACAGGAGGGTCCTCAGTGGAATGGGGTAGGGGAGAGGGGACCAAAGAGGAATATGTAATGGGATCAAATTCAATATGTTCATATATGGACATACTCAATACATTATTTTTCTTTCAAAAGAAAAAGGGAGATGAAAGTCTTATTTTGCTCACTGTTGCAGAGGGTACAGTTCATAACGGCTGAGCGACATGGAGGAGATGCTCCAATTGTGGCAGCAGAAGGGTGTGGAAGAAGCTATTCACATAACAGTGGACCAGGAAGTAGTGATAATATACCCCCTCCCCCCAAAGTAGTGACCTTCTTCCTCCAGCAAGCCCTGCCTCCCAAGGATTCCACAACTCCCTAAATTAGTGCCATCAGCTGAGGACTAACCATCCAAATCATGTTCCTATGGGGGACATTGCAGATTCACATCATAACAGGAACCCAATGAGATATAAAATTGTAAACTTATTTGTTTATTATTAATTTATTTATTATTTGCATGTCTCTGTGTACACACACATATACACACATTCATGGATGTGCCAGGGCTTCTTGCCACTGTCAACAAACATCAGAAACTTGCACAATTTTTTTGCATCTGGCTTACATGGGTGGCTTATAGGAATAAAAGCCAGGCTCCAAGCACTTTACCCACTGAGCAATCTTCTCAACCCCAAGATATACATTTTTAAAAAGTATTTTATTTACTTATTTATTTGAGGGAGAGAGAGAGAAAGAGAGAGAGAGGCAGGTAGAGAATGGGCACACCAGGCCCTCTAGCCACTACAAATAAACTCCAGACACATGTGCCACCATGTGCATCTGGCTTACGTGGGTCCTGGGGATTTGAGCATGGGTCCTTAGGTTCATAGACAAGTGCCTTAACCACTAAGCAATCTTCCCAGCCCCAAGATATACTTTTTTTTTCTTGCTTTTTTTTGAAGTAGAGTCTCACTCTATCCCAGGCTGACCTGAAATTCAATATATAGTCTCAGGATGGCCTCAAACTCATGGCGATCCTCCTATCTCTGCCTCCTGAGTGCTGGGATTAAAGGTGTGTGCCACCACACTGGGCAAAATATACATTTTAATATACCTTTTTCACAGATGATGCAGCAGACACCACAAGCTTGAGAAATCTGTGTAAAGTCACACTGCTGTGCAAATATAGGCAGTCTGGTATTAGAAGTTGTACTCTTGAACAATTAATAGAGCAGAAGAGTGGGCCAACTCTGACTGGCCTTGGCCTTCTAACTATTCCACATAAAAGAGCAGTACCCTATCAGGCTAGTTGTGAATTTGAGGCCTGGGTTTGGGGTCTTCATTTAGCTGGATCTGTAAGAATAGATAATCACCTTAACCAAGAAAGCTGGGCATTATGTCTAGCTTCCAGTCCACAATGGGAGCTTTCTAAGGCAAAGACAGGGCAATTGCCATCTGCGAATATCTTCAGGGTATGTCTAGGTTATGCCCCAGGTCCCTTGATTGTTGTATAATTTCTGTCTTTTCTCTGATGACACAAGAGGGAACTTAGGGCAGAAACAAGGGATCTAAGAGAATCTGATTCTAAAAGAGTGCTGCCAGGTAGTTTATTCAATAATCCTACCAATACTGATTGAGCGCCTACTTGATGCCCTACATTGCCTCATTTTCTTAACACAACACCATGCAGATCTACTATCAATTTCTAAGAATTCCCTACTTTTGATAGCAACTCCTCCACTTTCATTTCCTAGTGTCTAGAAGCCCAGACTAGAGGGGCCCCATGTATAATAATACATGGAGCTGTCTTTGTTCAACAATGCTTGGAAGCACAAGTGAGCTCTGTATTACCACTCTTTTAGCGGGGTGGCGGGAGTTCCTGGAATCCACTAGTTGCAGCCCTACAAGAGCAACCAGGACGAGGCCAAAGCACCAGCTATGAGCTTTGTTCTTCAAGCCCTTAGAGAAAACCTTTGATTTCATGGGGATGATTATTTTTATTCTTGCCCAGTCAAGGATGAAGCTCAAGTAACAAGAGGTTTCCCCTTTCAGAGGCCTCACCTCCAGCCAAACCCACTGGTTTTTGTTTTTTGTTATTTCTGGGTTTAGTTGGGCCCTTCTTGAAAACCATTACTATACAACTTACTTAAAGAAAGAGTGGAGGGATTGAGCCTAAGAGCCTCAGACAGAAGGGGGATGGAGTGGGGGTGGTAAGAGTGTGTTGTCAGAGAATGCAGGAAGAACACGTTAAAGTCAAAATGCCATTGGAATCAATTCCATTTTTTAGTGACATTTTTAATCTTTTGCAAAGTCAAACTATTATAAGTTTGACTTTTGGCCAAGCCTAAAGAATTAGGACTTTGGATGAAAGTTTCAGAAAAAGACACAACACACACAAACACACACACACACACACACACGAAGAGAAAGGGGAGGATGACTTTTATCCTAAGGTCACTGTCAATCTAAAGCAGGGTTTTATCCTCCACAGTTAAGCAAGAAAGAAAAAAAAATCAAGAATACCAACATTTGAGGTACAAAGGCTGTCATGGACCAGTGGAAGTTTGCAAAATTATATGTAAATGACCAAAGGGTTTTTTTTTTTTTAAACTGTGGTGGTCTTGTGCATTCCCAAGCTAATCCTAAAGAGAAAATCTACTTAGCAAAGGAAAGTTTTGTCTAATTTGGTTAACAGTTGAGAAGTGACAAAAATGCTGAATATATTAATAAATTTATATTTCCAGGGCAACACTGTATCT
The DNA here is from genome assembly GCA_036346955.1 of Dipus sagitta. Taxonomy (NCBI): domain Eukaryota; kingdom Metazoa; phylum Chordata; class Mammalia; order Rodentia; family Dipodidae; genus Dipus; species Dipus sagitta. The sequence continues at coordinate 214,376,231 of CM070770.1, forward strand.
TTAAGGCTTCACTGCCAAAGAGAATTCAAATTGGCTTAATGCTCAGAGGGAGAAAAAACTTTGAAAGGCCTTCCTCATATTCTGTATCCAGCACTGATGAAAGTGGGTGTAAGACATGTGTTCCAATAATGGACGCTACCCATTCTCTCACTTCTGCATGCTTTGTCTTTACTTCATCTTTCTTCATGCATGCTGGTTATTGGCCGTGGAAGACAGCTGGTTTCCGACTCCTGTCCAATCTTCAACTGTTATACGTTTGGAAAGAACATGATAGTTTACATTACACCCTCTTATATGCAAGACCTTCACTTACATTTGTAGATTTCTCAAAAAAGTATATACACATGAAACATTTCATTTTATGGACAATATAATGAAAGGTTTTGTTTGGTTGTTGGTCTCTGTGTAAGGAAGTTTGCAGTTATACAAATTGCAGGTCATCTCATTCCATGACCTTAGTAAATAGTGTAGGTCAAAGTTCTCTTAAACCCTGTCTGAGAAAGGGAATAAGTTAATTTATTGTCCTGTGGTAAATGGAGAGAAAAAGTCGCCTCACCCTCTTTCACTATATGGCCTCTGGAGAAAGAGGGAAGTAGTGTTACATTTCAAATTGTGCTAGCAGACACAAAAGTTTCACAAAAGAAAATATTAATGATGGAAAATAATTAAATCTCCACAAATTTCCCTGGTTAGCTACTTTGTTATTTAGCATATTTACATAAACTAACATGAAACCCTATTTCGTCATTTGAGTTAGGAAAACGAGCTGTGGCCTGGTATTTTGTGGATAAAGAGGTCTCTATGGAAGTTAAAACACACAGACACACACACACACACACACACACACACACACACACACACACACACACACACCGCGCGCGCCTCTACAAGGTCGTCCTCGTCCTTAAGTCTTCCCCAGACAAGGCGCCAAAGTTCTGAGTGGAGTGAAACCCCAGCTCCGTTTCCGCCCTCCCCTCCACACACAGAGGGCAATCCAAGAACCCAGCGTTTGGAAGCCTTGCCAATGATGGGAATTCCCTGGGGAAGCGCATATTTCAACCAAGCCTGTGAGGACCTCCTTTCTGTTCACCCAGAGTCCTGGCAACTGGGCCAATCTGCGCGTAAAAGGCAATGTGCGCTTCCTTAAACCCTCTGATACCTAGTGGCTGCCACCTGAAAACAGAAAGCTTCTATGTATGCTGTTTCTAAGACATAATTCAGAACCTGCTTGCTCCACGTGTTGATTTCTTTTTACTCTTTCTTTCTTTCTTTCTTTCTTTCTTTCTTTCTTTCTTTCTTTCTTTCTTTCTTTCTTTCTTTTTCAGAGACTGCTAAGACTGTGAACTCAGCTTCGCAGTCCTGCAGGCCTGGATTTCACTATGGTCCAGACCCGCGCACGTGTGCACGGGGTCACACTTGCCTAGAGGTAGGAAAGTGGCCCAGTTACCGGCTGGCTGAAGTTCCTCAAAGCCAGTTTGGGGCGTGTCTTTTGATTTGCATATTTGGTTAGCCCTTCTCAGAAGCAAATGCTCTGGGTGCAAGAAAGGAAGGTGCAGCCTGAGCATCACAGGAGCTCTCACCCCCAAGGGACAGGGACTTCTACAATAACTTCTTAAGCTTGTACTTAGTGCCCCTTTACCTGAAACTCCACAAAGGGCCTCAGCCTCAACCAAATTACCGTGTGCCATCACCTTGGCTCCTGGCAACCTTGCCTGGATGGTTTGTAGATAAGCCGAAAATAAAGCAAGCATCTTCCTGCGTCTTTATCACATAACATTTATTGCCAGGGGCAAAACCTTCAAAAGGCTAATCGCACTTGGCATTCTCCAACTTAATTGACACAATATTTACAACTCTACAATATTTACATTTTCTTCTATGCAGGACCAAAACCACAAAGTAATTTTGCTGGTTGTCAAAGAACCGGGGGCTGCTGGGACGTGTGCAGGTTGAGAGCATTGGGGTGAGAATGGCCGATCAGGTTGAGGTAATGGCGGTCCAGACCCTGCATCTGCGCCAGGAAGGGGCTGTGCTGCTGGGCGGGGCCTGGGAGCGGCACTGGCGCGCTGGGCAGGTAGGGCAGCGCTGGGCTGCGAGCCGCGCCGGGCGGCCAAGGGAAAGACCCTGGGGTAGCACCCTGCGGGAACACGGTGGCCTCGTTGACACTGTGGCCTGAGAACTCAGGACTTGCGGGATGCAACTGATAGGAGAAATCCTGCTCCGGAAGCGAACCCAGAGTGGGGAGGGCAGGGTCGGCGCCCAGGCGAGCCTTGGACTGCAAGAAGGCGAGGATGCGCGCATATTTGGTGTCTTTGGTCTCCATCCTTTCCACGGTCGTGAGGTAATGCACCAGGTTCTTCATGCACTCGTGGTAGCCATAGTGGAAGTAGTTGGCGAACTCTGCTAGGAGCTCTGCTGGTGGGGCGAGAAAGATGGGTGGGAAAGGAAAAAATCTTTAGCTAACTGCCTCCCAATGAGGAGTCCCAGGCGGGCATGTCTCATCACATTTTTGGCCAAATTCCTATCTGAGGCTCGCGCTCTCATCTCTGCAGTCTGGAGAAGGAAGTGCTGGAGCACGGGACCGCTCTTCCCTAATAGCCTGAGCACATCCATCCCACCTGTGAGGACACTAAACCGGCGTCCTTAAAACCCGTCTGGAGCACGGCGCACTGCGCTGTGGTTTTCTCAGGCCTCTGTGCTCCGCGCAGGCTCGGGCACCAGTGGACCTCTCGAGATGAGGTGGGTGCTCCTTCCCCCGCTCCTTGTGTAACGCGCGCTTGTGACCCAGGTTTGTCTCCCTGTAACCCACAACTAACCTTTTTCCCTTCCCCGGGGGAAATCGGCGGAGTGTAGAGCTCTCAGGTACTGAACCGTCATCTCGAGGATCTCAGCCTTCTCCAGCTTCCCGGAACTCTGTAAAAAGACAAAGGGCACCTTGCAGCCTCACCACGGTTGGCGGAGCAGGCCCGGGGTTATCGGAGAGCCCCTGCGAGCCGAAACTGCTGAAGACTTGGGCTGCTCAGGTCTCGAGTACCAAAGGCAGGCCCTGGGGTCCGCTGCGTCCTCAGAGGCCTGGCGACTCCGAGTGGCCCCGGAGGATTTCCAATGCCTACAGCACGGCTCCTGCCACTAAAGTTACCTGTTTCGCCAGGGCCATAGGTACTGTCTTGCCCAATTCATTCAGGCAGCGGTTGATCCGGTCCCTCCTCCGCTTTTCTATTACTTTATGAGAAACTGGAGCTCTCTGTAAACAGAGGTTTGCACATTTAGGATGCCTGTCACATCTGGGAGTAAGGCTTCGGGCTCCAGACAGAGGTTTGTCCCAGGAAGAGAACTGTGTTCCCTTCACAATAAAGGCCAATGGGGTTCTGTCCCCTCTGGCCAGCTGGCGCACTCCCCTTCCAGCCACCCTACTCATGAGGCCCGGCCACTCAGCGTGCTAAGTGCCTGGGCTTTGGGAAGGTGACCCCCCTATCCTCCCAGATGAGCTTCTCCTAGCTTGAAGACACGTCTCTCTATTCCCTTCCAAGCCACTTTTGACTCCTCCACACTCAAAGTTCAGAGTGGCCATTTCTCTACTTTCGATCCCCCCGCGGGGTGGTAGATTGGTGACTCTCACGCCTCCTCCGCCAGAGCGCAAGGACTCACTTTGCGTTCCTTGAGCTTGTCTGACATCCTGGTCAGTACGCGCCCTGGGCAGGGAGAGGCGGTGACAGGAGGCACTCGTCCACTGTCTACCTCGTGTGCCTCTTCGAGTGCCCAGGTAGACTCTAGCCTCCCAACCCCGAGGGGGCTGCTTTATAAAGCGGTCATCCAGGACGCCAAGTGCATTAACGAGTTGAATTATTCCATAGGATTAGGGGATCTGCATGTTGAGGATGTATGCATTCAAGATCAGTTTTAAAGAAGTTAAGAAAAAAAAATTAGCAGCCGAGGGGGGCGAGCTGGGGGCAGGTCAGCTTTGTTAATCCACGTGGCCCTTCACAGGAGACGTGATCAGCCCGGGAATCATATTTGCATGGCAACAGCCCAGGCAGGAAAGGGAGATAGTCCATGAGAGCCAGCGGACAAGTGAGCGCCTGCAGCAGGCCCGGCGCAGAGCACAGGGCGCAGTGGTCGCGGGCACCGGGGGGCGAGGACCATCACAAAACAGTGTCGCCTCCTTTAGTCCCACCGCTGAGTCTCACACGATTGCCTGTTTACAAATCCCAGCAAGCCCGCCGGCCCAGCGCCGAGTGCGTTTTAAAGCCTGTCCAGAGTCATTAAAGTAATTAAGTAAGCCTTTAATAGGCTGTTCCGCCGGGTTCAAGGGAGAGCTCCTGGAGACGGAGGCGCCCCGTTTGTTCCCAGGCTTTTCTCACACGAGTTGGTGACACGTCCATCTCCCCCCTTTTTGTTTACACCGCTTTATTTGTCCGGACATCCCGGCAGGTGTGGGGCTGCGGCTGGCACACGAGGCTCCCGCCTGGCTTCCTCCCTCCCGCGGGCTTTGGCACGCGACGTTCCCCCTCCCCCTGACCAAGTCGCCAGCTTTCTTCTCTCCCCCCTCCAGTTCTCACTTCGAGGGGGGAAGAGGCTCAATTTGTAGCCTATTATCCTATACGAAAATGTCCATTGAAAAGTATGAATAGTTTCATTGGGTCAAATTTTAATAATGCCTGGGGTGGGGCGGGGGGGTGGACCAGGAGCAGGCAGGCGTGTGTATGTGTGTGAGTGTAAGGGGGGGGTGGGAGGATTGGGGGGCAACATTGAGAAGAGTGGGCCGAGAAGAAAAGGGGGAATGCAGCTGGCCTAGGCAAGCATTATGCGACGTCACCTGCGTGAGGGGGCGCCTGCAGACCCCTATTCATTTGCCTAATTTTGGTCAATTTAACAAACTTCAGGAGAAATTATTCTGGCTTTGTCAGGGAGGGTGAAGCCTTCTGATCGAATTAACAGCATGTTTTGATCCGGTAAATGTCATTAGAAAGGGAGAAACAATCGCGCTTAGAGGGCTCTGAGTAATGCGCCCAAGTGGAGACGCCAAAGCGCACGGATCACAAAGGAAGCAAGTCGCTGCCACAGGGAACTTTTGTACCCGCCCATCTCCCAAGTTTTGACACAAAAAGGCATTATTTCATACTTGAATACGTTTAATCCAACGATTGTCTATTTTCTGCAAACATATTTTCACAGTATTGTTAACTTTTTATGTCCCCCTTTCGCGGGCTCCTTTTCTTAACATTTGGGGGCGGGAGTGCGCAGACACGTTGGGCATCAATATTTGTCACTGAAAAGGGCCCCGTGAAGTTAGGGAAGTTGATCTCTTTTTTTATGGTTTTAGAAAGCGAAAATATCGGGGGAGGAGGGGACATGGAAAGCACGGACTGAAACAAGGGAGGAAATTTGCTGGACTGGCCGGAAGGGAAGGAGGGGCTGGCTGCGCCTGGGACTCTTTGGCCTGCTGCGCCTCTCTGGGCAGCCTGTTCCTCCAGCTGAGGCCTCCTCCCCGCGGACCTTCATCACTCCCATTTGCCGCCTCCCATCCCTCTTTCTGGGGCTTTCGGGCTTGCAAGGTGTGAATAGTGCGTGAGCCTTCTTGCAGGTGGAAACACTCGAAAACGACTCCTGTTTTAAGACACATTCTAGATCTCTGAGTTCTCATCTTTTTCATCTGAGAACATTCGTTATTGATGCCCATTACCCCGTCATATATTCTCTCTACTTTGCTAGTCAATGACAAGTCTGGGATTCTCCCTTTGGGTGGTGCCAGTCCTTGGGAGAGATGTGTAGGGCGGAGCCGGCTCTCTGGTGGCGCCAGGGCGCAGAGCCAGGCATAGAGTGCGGGATTTCAGGGAACCAACCACTCATCTGGAACGCCCTGGGAAGTGTGCGTGTCAGCCTACACCATGCATTCTAGGGTGCCCTCGTCTTGCTTCCACATTTTCTTCCTTCACGACAGAGTGGACAAGACCGGCTAGCTGCGCGTGCCCTCTTAGGCGGTGTCCATTTCAGTACACTCACCTATACAAAGCGATTAAACCGGAACCCTTGTCATCCAAATTATTTAATGTGTTAACTAATGTATCACGTTAGCTAATTGACGTGAATGGCTAATAGGGTGCTCATGCACTTCTCACCCCTACCTTGTATTTATTTATTTTTAAGCCAGCGGCTTGGAGTTGATCCTTTTAGCACTGGTGTTAGCCAGCAGCTGCAGGTACCTTCCACATACCAAATTTCATTCTATGGGAACCATTATAATTTCCCAGGTTTGAGGGCAGCTCAGGGCTCAAGATTTGCCCAGGGCTAAAATTCCTGGCGGAAGGCAGAGCTGAGGGGGAGGGGGAATAGGTGAGTGTTGATAAGGAGCACAGATGCAGATGCGCATGGTCACTCTATCCTTTGCAGCTACAGCATTCCTATCTGAGACACTAAAGCCACTTTCCCCACTTTAAGTTGGGGAAAGGATGTTTCAGTTTTTCCCTTCCTTGCCAGAAGGTCTAAAACTGCCTTACTCTGTCTCCTATTTATTTATTTATTTATTTAATTTATGTTCTGGATCTTTCTGCCCACCATAAGAGCATAGTGATGAAGAGCAGTGGTGCGGGAGTCAAATCACCAGCTCAAATTCCAGCTTTTTACCTGCCAACTGAGCCGGAAATTAAGCAAATTACAGAGTCTCGACTGTGCCTCAGTTTTCCTCCTCTGTAACATGGAGATAATAATTGGGTCCACTGTGTCACAAGGTAGACAGTAGGATGAAATAGGGGAACATAAGCAAGTTCAAAAGCAGGCTCAACTACTCTATTAGTATTTTATTTTCCCAGCAAATTTCTTCCTCAGTGGCTTTTCTGTTTTTGCAGTGCACTGTGGGATTTGCACTGTGAAGCATTTTCACTTGTTTCTTAGTATTTTTCTCATCAATTCTGCACTCCCTGATAAATAGTATGTTTTCTTGAAGTCTATTAAATTAACCCAAATTAGGCAAATGGATGTGGGGTTTGAGCCTCCCTCTTACAAGTGGCACCACATTAGTTAATGCTTTCTGGCCAGCTGTGTTCTTCCAGTGTGCACTTGGAGGCTCCAAGAGTAGAAGCCTGTCAGTATCATAGTCTTTCAGAAATGACTGGCATATCAAATCCAGCAGCTTTCTAGTGCACATGGGTGTGGTCAGAAGAACAACAGGAGAGAGCCCTCAGGACACCTACCATGAAATTATTCTAGGTAACTGGCTTTTCTTTTGGGAGATGTATCAGTTACCTTCTTTCGTTGGGACAAAATACCTGACAAAAACCAGTTTAAGAGAAGAAGGGTTTATTTCAGCTATGGTTCCAGGTTACAGTTCTTCATGGTGGAGAAGGCAGAGTGGCAGAGCTTGAGGCAGCAGTCACAGTCAATCCAGAGTGAGGAAGCAGAGAGCAATGAATGCTGCTGCTCAGACAGTTCTCTCCGTCAATTTTTTAAAAATTTATTTGTAAGCAGAGAGAGATACAGAGAAGAGAGACAGAAAGAAAAGGTGCTCCATGGCCTTCTGCTGCTGCAAAAGAACTCTAGATTCATGCACTACTTTGTACATCTGCCTTTATGTGTGTACTGGAGAATCTAACCCTGGTCATTAGGCTTTGCAGGTAAGCACCTTAACCATTGATCAGCCCCAGTTCTCTCCTTTTTTTTTTTTTTTTTTTTTTTTGTACAGTCTCAGAATGGTGCCATCCACCTTTAAAATGGGTCTTCCAATCTCAATTAACTTAACCAAGATAATCCCTCACAGGCCTGCCTAGAGCCCAACCTAATCAAGATAAGATTCTAGGCTCTGTCAAGGTGACAATCAATATAGGCTTTCATGGGGTGGGGCGCTGATGCTACAGCTTCTTGTTCCAGGTTTACTAGATCAGCCATCCAAAGTTAACACTGTGGAGCTTTGGCATAGCATAGGTGTTGGTAGGGTTCTTTCCACAGCTCTGGAAATCAGCACTTCACACAAAGATTTCACAATTTTACAGGGCTAATTGTTTCAGAAAACCAGAGGCCTGTGTTGCTGAAAATATGAAAGCTATTGTAAATTACAATTGATAATACAGAATGTGGGGGAAAATGTCAATTGCAGTAATGTTGATGTTGGTTCTATTGTACCAGCAAGAATCAGGTTACAGGCATTTGACATACACCCAAGCTGGGCAACCTGGTAATTCAAGATTGCCCCCTCATCTTTCCTTCACCAAAATTCATCACTTACTTTGTGCCAGTACTGGGCTAGGCAACATTGGAGCTGCATAGAAGTAACAGAACTTCAGATGACTGTGAGCTCCCATGTGTGGAAGAAAGAACCAGATTAAGAAGAGCCCTTGAAGGCAAGTATTCATTCCCAAATGGGGACCTGCCCACCCATCTGCCTAAACTGCACCCTACTGCTTACAAGTTCAGTTCACTCACTCCATTTCAATATAGGAATCTGTCATAGTCAACTCCATACTGCTAGGATGGACCTCCAGACCAGACACAGTTTATGGGAAGAAGGAATTTATTTCAAGCTTACAGATCCAGGGGAAGTTCCTTAATGGTGGAAGAAGCTGGCCTCCTTTCACAGGTCTACTAAGAGAGAAGAAACCACCACAAGCAAGCACACACAGAGAATCCAGGCAGAGCTCAAACACCCTACATACCTTAGGCTAGAAACAGATCTGCACCCACTAACACTTTAGGTCTGGACCCCGGGATCTGGCCACAGTGACACCTCCTTCAGCCAGATGGCTGGAAATTCAAGTTTCAGCTTTAATAAAACATTTGGGCTGGGCATGGCGGCACACACCTTTAATCCCAGCACTCAGGAGGCAGAAGTAGGAGGACTTCCATGAGTTCAAGGCCACCCTGAGACTATATAGTGAATTCCAGGTCAGCCTAGACCAAAGTGAGATGCTACCTAAAAACAAAAACAAAAATATTTGAGTCTATTGGGGGACAAAAGTTCAAATTACCACACTAACCAATTAAAATTAATTAATTAATTAATTAAAATTAAAGATTAATTTGAGGGCTGAGGAGATAATTCAGTGGATAAAGGTAGCTGTTTGCAAAGCTGACTAGTCTGGGTTCAATTCGCCAGTACCCATGTAGAGCCAGATGCAAGAAGTGGCACATGTGTCTGGTATTTGTTTTCAGTGACAAGAGACCCAGAAATGTCCATATACACTTGTGCATACACATGGAAATAAGCAAAGAAATAATTTAAAAATGAATAATTTTGAGGAATTTCAAATCACCTTCTTTGAACACTAACTTCCTTTGAGAACTTTCATTAGATTGAACTAAGCTAAACAAATTTTGCACCTAACACCAAAGTGAGGGAAAGCTATTCAGACATAAGTTTTGATTAGGATGAAGACAATTTTGGAATATCTGGTGAATTAGTTTCCTGTGGCTGCATTAACAAATGACCACAAACTTGGTGGGTTAAAACAATAGACACAAATATCCTTCTTGTCTGGAGATCAGAGATGTGAAATCAATAGCGCTGGAATGAAGTCATGGTGTCAGCAGAGTCCTGCTCCCCACAAAGTGTCTTGAGGAAAAAAAAAATCTTGGCCTCTGTAGCATCATGGCTACTGACATTTCTTGGCTTGTGGTCCTGTCACTCCATTCTTTGATGCCATGCTCACATTGTGTTCTCTTTTTCTGTGAGTGCCACACCTCCCTCTGTTACCTTTCATAGCCATGCTTATAGCTGTATTAAGGCCTCCTTAGTAACCTTCTGTCTCAAGATCCACAGCTGAAACACACCTGAAAAGATCTTTATCTCCATAGACGTTGGCTTCCCAGGGTCCAGGATAGAGTTTGGAAGTCTTTGGGGTGATTATGCATTCTTTCACACTTGTCAGAGTGGCATACTAGAAGTTGTTGGGGTGATTATTCATTCTCTCACACTTGGTAGAATAGCCTAGTGGAAGTTGGGATGAGATTTGTTCCCTAAGACCTTCTGAACAAAGCCGCTAGCAAGTGGAGGAGAGGAAGAAAAAAAAAAAACATGCTTTGTTTCAAAATATGCACAAAGCCAATCTCTCTTCCCCTGTTCTTCCTGCTCTTCATATTCTCCTTTGTTCTTTCTCATTCCTCTTGCATGATAGGACCCATGGCTTTCCAGTCTGGGGACCAATGCTGCTGCAATGTATTTATTCCCATTGTGAGTTACAAGGTCTTTGCTTTCCTATCCTACTTTTGTTACTATTTACAAACATATACATATGCTGTCTCAGTACTAGCTAGTTAAACCTAGCTAGTTAGTCCTACCCCACTCTCCACCAACAGCCTAGTGGGCCACTGGGCTTTTGAACAGGCCATGGTCATGTCCACTGACCTATGAGTCAATGATATCTGGATATATATTCTTTCTCTGCTCAATGAATGGCTCTGGATGAGTTGTTGAGCATCACTTTCTACACCTATAAAGCAGAATGGTGACCTACTTCTAGGCTGACACACTCAATGCAGTTATGCTTAGGAAACTTGTGAACCACAGGAGTTGTTTAAGGGCTATGTTTTGCATGTACTGGTCTAGTTTAATGCTCATTAAATTCTTGGAGTAGTACTGAACTCTCATATTTCATTGGAAATATAACCCAGTTGCTACCTTTCAGGAGTTTATAGTGATATAAACTCAGGAAACAGATGGATATAAGCTGTGGATGTGGACAATGGTAGGAGTGATGAAGGAGAGACTCCTGGGAAGAGATGCTATATGACTTATGCTCTGGAGAGTAACAGCATTTGTTTTCAAGGGCTTCATAACTAATGATTACGAGCTTGGGAACTTAGCACAATAGAAATTATTCACACAATTTTGGAGGTCTCCAGGTCAAAAATGAAGTTGCTATGAGTACCATTATCTCTTTCACAGTTGTAGGGGAGATTCAATGCCTTTCTTTGAGCTTCTGTTGGCTCCATGTATTCCTTGGTATGTGGCTGCCTCAATCCATCTTTGGTCTGTACTTTGCTTTATAGTCAGAGTACCTCATCTTACAAGGGTACTCATCACAGGATTTACAGTCTTCCTGGGTAAGCCAGAATGATTTAACATCAACTTATTCAAGTTAATTACATTTATCTATTTATTTATTAGAGAGAGATAAAAAATAGGTGCATCAGGGCCTTCTGCCATTATAAACAAATTGCAGATGCATGTGCCACATTGTGAATCTGGCTTTACATGGGTGCTAGGGAATCTATTATATTCCCCAGGCATTAGGTTATGCAAGCAAAACACTTTTAAACACTGAGCCATGTCTCCAGCCCTATTACATTTAAAAGACTCTATCCAAATAAGATCACATTTGAGGTACTAGAAAAAACTGTATCTTTGGAGGAGACTGGGAACCATTCAACCCACTATAGAAAGAATTACCCAGGCAAAGATAGCCAGGAAGGGTTATTTTAGTAAGGGACTGGCACAAAGAAGTGTACAGAGGCATGGAATAGCTTTCTGATATTTGGAAACTAAAATTAACTCTTACTAGATCATGAGTTATGAGAGGTGTGGTAGACAAGGAATGAAGAATCAGGTCAGGAGTGGTAGACGGTGACAAGTTGTTTAACTTCTTTATGTTCCCATGGTTCTGAGAGAGAAATACCCCACTTCTGGGAATTATATAGTAAATAAGCTTAGAAACTGTATGGCTGGCTTGGAGACTGAGAAACTACATGGTTGGCTAGGGATAGGATAGGATGGTTACAGTCCAGATAAGTACCTGCTCTGGGAGGTCAGTCAAAAACACTGTGGTTGGCCAAGGTTACTTCTGTGGTCAGCCCGCCCTATTCCCTGTTCCCTTCGGTGGTAGTTTGAATATATGTCCCCCATAGATTCAGGTGTTTTATTAAAGCTTGTAACTTGGGTCTCCAGTTACCTGGCTGGAGGAGGTGACACTGGGTGCAGACCCTGGAGTCCAGCCCTAAGGTGCATTTGGGGTGGATATGAATTCCAGCCCAAAGGTATGCAGAGAGGTTTGAGCCCTGGTGTGCTACTTGCTGCCAAATTTTGGTGCTTGCTACTTTTGGCATTTGCTGGCAGGAGGTGGTGTCTCTCTGTGCTTGGATTTATATTTGGGAGCCAGCTTCTTCCACCATTAATGGAACTTCCCTGGATGTGTAAGCTTGAAATAAACCCCTTCCTCCCATAAACTGTGTCTGGTTTGGATGTTTTTCCCAGTGACATGAAGCTGTCTACAACACCTTTTCAATACAAAAGATCTCCTGGTTACACTAAATTTTCAATAGACAATCAATTAGGTTAGGGCACCTACAATTATTGGTAGAGTTAGGTCCAATAAACTTAAGCCCCCTGAGTCCAGCCCTCTTTTGTGTTTTCCACTTTTGGAAGCTCCTGTCCATGTCGGGGGATGCTTTCTTGCTTGTCTGATGTTTCTGCCTGTACTATATCTCTGAATCTTATTGAATAAAGCCTATATTGCCTACATTCCTCTCCTGGCCTGTGATTGTCATGTGGGATTTACCACCCTCTGGGCAAGGACATGCTCAGGCACAGCTCATCAAGAGCAGAGCAGCTGATTCCCCTCTTGTTTCGGTTCAGGGAAAGATGATGAGGTGCTTTTTGGGGGTTAGTGATGAACTGAACATGTTTGACAGATAAAATCATCAGCACTTGGAGAATGGCTAAATATGAAAGATGAGAATAAGGAAAATTGTTATTGAATGTCCAGTCTGGGAATTGACTAGATGGTACTATATTAATGAAGATTAGCAGCAAGGAGAAAAAGAAATTGTTTTGGGTAGGTATGTATGTGGGGTCAGGGTGTATAGCAGATGATTTATTTAATTTTGGACTTACTGATCTTGAAGTTCATATGGACATGCTTGTCCAGAAGACAGCTGAGATATAAAAGTGAAGGTCACGGGGAGGGTGGCCATCAGCCTGTAGGTGACAACACACCATGAGAATGGATTAAATTTCTTAGGAAGGGCTTAAAGGAGAAGTATATCAGACTCAGGATAGAATCCTTTGGGCTTCTGATGGGCAGGAAGTGGATGAATGAAATCATTAGGAAGAGGAGGAAAGGAAATGAAAACAAAAGGGAAGAAGGAGAGCTCTGAGGACTTCTAGCCATTCCTGGGAGCAAAGGTACAGATGGATTCAGGAAGGAGACAGTCAGCTGCTGTGATATAGCAAACACCCAAAACATGTTTATAAGAGTCCACTGATTAAACATGGAGGCCATCTTCCAATTGCACAATTCTAAAAGTTCATACCTTCCCCTTTTCTTCCTTGAGCCTGACTTTGAGCTCTAAGTGCTGCTCAGGTGCCGAGTACACACAGCATGCTATAAAGGACAGTCCTACTGCTCCTCCAACCTCTGGGGCTGCATTGGGTGTGCCTTGTACACCAGTGCCCCACAGGAAGTCTGGGAGAGTACAATGCATCTGTTTTTACACTATATCTACCTACTTACCTGTGATAAGATGTATGAATTAGATACAGTAAGTGATTATCACTCACTCATAAAAGCATCTAACAATATAATATAATAATATCATCATTACTCTCGAGGCTTGGGGACATTAGTGAGTAAAATAAGAAATACTTAATACAAGCATTTCCATATTGAGACTGTTGACAGTTGTATATGAAGATAGCAGCCTACTCTTAAGTCACTAACTGGTGTACACTGTCTATTCTCTGTCTGAGTTGGACATCCCTTCTTAGATGGGATGGATCAGATGGACAACCACAGTACTTGGAATGACATGCAATCTAAAACTTATGAGTAGTTTATCTCTGGAGTCTTCCAATCAACATTTTTACACTGCAGTTGGCTGTGGGCAACTGAAATCACAGAAAGTGAAATTGCAGGAAGTGAAACCAGGGATAAAGGAGGATTAGCACAATTCAGATGTGAGATGCAAGGCCACTGGGAGTGCATGGCTAGGGCAGTGGCAGGGGCAGCTCAACACCTGATACACTGCTATCAAGGCCAGCATGGAACAATACCTCTTATTTCCCAGGCACTGCACCCCTTTGAATTCTAAGTGTGTTGCTGATCCTTGATCATTTAATCCCCACCACAATGAGATGTTTGTTTTGCCAATAAGGAAACAGACTTAGGGGAATTCAAGGACATCTGGATCAAGGGCATATAACCATGGGCAACAGAGTTGGATACACAGTGAGGTTTATCTAGCTCCAAAACCAGTGCTCCTTCTAATAGAACATACAGCCTTAAGATTACAGGTCATGAAATAAACTCAGCCAAGAAACTTATTTCCACTATCCAACCACAAAATGCAGCCACTGCTTTGAAACTCAGGCATTATATTCTTTTTTTAAATTAATTTTTATTTTATTTTATGTATTTTGGGGGTGGTGGTGGAGAGACTGGGCATGCCAGGGCCTCCAGCCACTGCAAATGAACTCCAGATGCATGTGCCACTTATGCATCTGGCTTACATGGGTCCTGGGGAATTGAACCTGGGTACTTTGGCTTTGCAGGCAAGTGCCTTACCCCCTAAGCCATCTCTCCAGCCCAGGCATTATATTCTTGACATACCGAGTGGTCTTGTAGGTTTGGTTTCTCTCTTAAAGCCTCCAAAAGTTCAAACCATACAGAAGTGGTCAGATATTTTAATTCTGAACTCCCTCTCTCTTCACATTTTGGAAACCCCAGGGCTGGGAACCGCTCAGTGGTAGAGCACTTGCCTAGCATGTGTAAGGTCCTATATCTCCCATAGGACATTAAGAAGGGAGAGAGAGAGAAAGAAACGAAGAGGGAAACAAAGGAGGAAGGGAGGACGAGGAGGGAGAAATACAAAGAGAAGAAAGAACACACTTCTGATACTCAAGTTATACAGCCATAGCTTCTGTGTTCTTTGACATATCAGAAGCCTTTTGACAATACCCATTCCTGGGCCCCTGATGCAGAATTATTAAAAATATTTTTTACAGGGCATGGTTGCACAAACTCATAATTAATCCCAGCTTTCAATCTGTGAAGGGAGCAGAATCGAGATTTCAAGGCCAGCCTGAGATACATAGGAAGTCCCTATATCAAAACAGGACTGGAAAGATGGCTTAGCAGTTAAGGTGTTTGCCTGCATAGCTTAAGGACACATGTTGGACTCTCCAGATCCCACATAAGCCAGATGCACAAGGTGACACAAGTGCAAGGTCACACATGCACACAAGGTGGTACAAGTGTCTGGAGTTGGATTGCAGTGGCTGTAAGCCCCAGGGCACCAATTCTCTCTCTCACACACACACACTCTCTCTCTCTCTCATAGTTCTGTCTTCCTCTTATTCTCCCTCTCTCATAAAAAAGCAAGCAAACAAACATATTTGATGCCCTGGGCTGGAGAGAAAGCTCAGCACTTAAAGCCAGTTGTACAAATTTGAGGCCATTAGATCTATATCTAAAGAAAAGCCCTCAAGTAATGTGATTCTGATGTATAGGTTCATGATCTCACACTTATTTGACATCACTGTTATACAATGGATTTTGAAATTTTAAGATTATATTGTAGTTATAAATTAACATGAGATGTTGAAATGTAAATGACATAACAAGAAAAGGTTTTAAAGGTCTTATGCCATTGGTCCTGATGTCTTCACTCTCCTTTCTGCATACCAGCCTGATGCACCCCTGACTCCTTACTCCTTAAATTCCTATTGGCTCAAGCATAAACTCGCTACAATCAACATAGAGCCTGCCTAAATGGCAAGGCTTATTTTGAGATAAGATAAAAGATATTGGTAGTGTCTTGGATCTGGGAGCATAATGACCTCATGCTAAAGCGACTTCAAAATGTGGCAGATCCATTGCTGGTTGGTTGGTGCCCTCTAGTGGTTAAAATTATCTAGCAACTTGTAAGAAAGGAATGGAGCCCTTGAGGAGCTGATGAAAGAAGCCTTATGCAGCCTGGGAGGAGGGGCTTGACCACCTGGCTGTGTCTTGGCGGGGCGTCCCCAGGTTGGGGGAATTTATCTGTATAAATTGGAAAGTTGGGTGAAGGTGTCAGTGAATAAGAAGTCCGCACATCACATGGTACCCCAGGAGTCAAGTGGTAGTCTAGAAAAAAAGTAAGTATGCCTTGCATAGAGTTTACCTCATCCCTGCTATGCAACACAGGCTGTGTTCTACCCGCTGGCATGTGAGTGCTTCAAGCCTGGGTCTTTGGTTAGCCATTGTTGTATTGCTAATGCCTGGCATAGTGTCTGGCTTGCAGGAAGTGTTCAATTAATATTTGTTGAAATAAGAGAGGATAAGAGGGGAAAGGTAGGCTACCCCTGCCTATATTTACTCAGCAGATGTCACGGTAAGATAAAAGTCTTGTATACTGGAGTCTAGAACTGCAACCCTGATCATGGTGCTGACCCCAGGGTGAGTAGACACCTGGTTCTGAAGCAAACATTTAGTCCCATCTGAATTCTTTGACCCCCAGCATAAGTGAGCTCTTTTCTCCTCATGGAAGGCATTCAGGGATTAGTGGGCAGATCAAATTACAGGATGGATTTGTCTGCAAGGTTTTAGGCCCTCCTCTGCCTGACTCTCTTTGAAGGTTTTGACACTGTGAGTGGTAAGAGTCCTGGGTGCCAGACACGGGCCCATTGCTGGCCTCCCACAGGTGGAGCTTGACTTTGATCATCCTTTCCTCTTGTGGGTTCCTTTCCTGTGAAAGCACTCTAAGGATCAATGTAATCGCAGTCCTTATTTCATTCACTCCTTGGCTATCTCTTCTGGCGAGACCCCAGTATACTGGAAGACATCTCAGAAGAAAAACACATAAGAAACAAAAAAAGTAAGTAGGAAAAAGAGGGAAGGAACAGGAAAAAGCATTAACGGGAAATAAGACAAAGGAGGGAAGAAAACAAAGAAGAAATGAGATAACATAAAAAAGCAGATTTCATTAGCTGTTTCACAAACATTTACCAAGCACCTGTTTTTACCTGATATTATTACTAATTTTATATGTTAACTTGGATAGGCCATGGTGCCTACTTGGTTCAACACCAAAGTATGCGGTCAGGCTATAGCATCGTTTGTTAACATTTAGATCAGGAGAGCCCAGCATCCTCTAAAGTGTGGTTGGACTTTAATCAGTTGAGAGTCTCAAAAGAAAAGACTTAGACACCCTTGAAATATGAAATTCCACCTCTAGACTGCCTTGGGACAAAAACTACCTCATCTGTTCTCTGGGTCTTCAGCCTACCCATCTATCTTGTAGACTTTGGACACCAGAGCTTCCACAATAGTGTGAGACCCCTTTGCTAAAATAATCTCCCCCTTTTACTCCATCATTTTCTATCATGTATTTATGTATTATCTATCAGTTTATTTATCTATTTATGTGTATGTGTGTATATCTTCTCTTGGTTCTGCTTCTATGAAGGACCCTAACTAACACATCTGGGGTTGCATTAGATAGGGTGATAAAACAGACCTGACAAAGAACTCACTATGCAGAAGAGAGAGGCTCAGGGACCTGTCTCCTGAATTGAAGGGGTGTAGAAGGTTGTGTGGTTGCCCAGTGTGTAGATGGTAGAGACACTAAGGAGCACTGGAGAACCTGGTGGAGTCAGAAGTGCCTCCAAAAGGAAATGAGTTGGAGTCAAGCCATGCTGATGAGCAGTGGTGGCATAGGAGCATGTGTCAAGGATTTCAAGCTGAGGCAGCTGTATGAGGAAGAGCATGGAGGCATGAGAAAGCTACCACCCCAAAATTTATCTCCTGGGTTTAGGCAACTGTTTTTTTTTTTTGTTGTTGTTGTTGGTTTCTCGAGGCAAGGTCTCACTCTAGCCCAGGCTGACCTGGAATTCACTATGGAGTCTCAGCATGGCCTCTAACTCACAGTGATCCTCCTACCTCTGCCTCCCGAGTGCTGGGATTAAAGGCATGTGCCACCACGTCCGGTTTAGGCAACTCTTTACTTGCCATCAACAATGAATTTTCCATACTATTGCTGGAATAATCTTTCTAAAATATTTCCCACTTTAGGGGTGGAGAGATGGCTTGCCGGTTAAGCGCTTGCCTGTGAAGCCTATGGACCCCAGTTCGAGGCTCAGTTCCCCAGGACCCACGTTAGCCAGATGCACAAGGAGGTGCATGCGTCTGGAGCTCGTTTGCAGTGGCTGGAGGCCCTGGCGCGCCCATTCTCTCTCTCTCTCTCTCTCTCTCTCTCTCTCTATCTCTCTCTGCCTCTTTGTCTCCCTGTCTGTCACTCTCAAATAAATAAATAAAATAACAACAAAAAATTTTAAATATTTCCCACTTTATTTAAAGAAGGTGCCAGAACCAGATACCAGTAGCAAACCAAACCTCCTTCATAACCAAATTTTACATCATTTTCAGCACTAAGATACTTCTAATTAATTAATTTTTGTTGACATCTTCCATAACTGTAAACAATATCCCATGGTAATTCCCTCCCTCCCCTTACTTTCCCCTTTGAAACTCCACTCTCCATCATATCCCCTCCCCATCTCAATCAGTCTCTTTTATTTTGATGTCATCATCTTTTCCTCCTATTATGATGGTCTTGTGTCAGGTACTGTGAGATCATGGATATCCAGGCCATTTGTGTCTGGAGGAGAACGTTGTAAGGAGTCCTACCCTTCCTTTGGCTCTTACATTCTTTCTGCCACCTCTTTCGCAAAGGACCCTGAGCCTTGGAAGGTGTAATAGAGATATTTTGGTGCTGAGCACTCCTCTGTTACTTCTCAGTACCATGGTGCCTTCTGAGTCATCCTAAGGTCACTGCCAACTAAGATACTTTTTGATAAAGTTATTGTCAGACATGTGAGATCAATTATTTTTAGCTTTTTGCCCTCTTCATCTCTAACTACCTCAACTTCTTTGTCCTTCCTTTTTTCTGCTTGTGCTTCCTCTCTTTTGCTCATCATGGCTCTGTTGACTTTACCATGAATGCTATCCACTCTTCCCTATTCTAGCATAAGCAGTGCCCTATATTACTGAGAAATTCCTTGCCTTTATCCAAGGGGATCATTTCCTGTCAAGCTGAACTTTCTCATTCACTCATGTCCCATGATTCATGCCACAGGGCCTAGAGGAGGTGTCCACTCTCTCTTGGCTTTCCATTTCTATTTCTAGATTACCATCTTTACTCCCTCACTAATAACCTAGGGGGACTTCAGTGCATTTGCATGTCTTTATGTCTACAAGGCTTTATTTCTACTGTCCTTTAGCCATCACTTGTAGCTGCCTTACCTTGGATCCCATCATTCCTTGGAAATATCCCACCAATTCCTGCCTATCCATAACTCATCTAGGTATCTCATTAAATGTCCAAGAAAACTAATTAGTACCTACTATGTGGAAGGGACTGTGTAAGACTCTGGGATGCAGTGATGAGCCAAATAGATATGGTCTCTTCTCACATACAGTGTGCACCTAGTGGAGGAAAACAACCAAACAATGGCCTAAATAATGGTTTAATTCGAATGAGGCAAACATTGAATGTAAGCACCTTTGCCACCTAACCATGACCATGAAGTCTCCTCCACACCCTTCAGGTGCAACAAGCCCCTTACTTTCACTTCTTTTCTTTCCAACACAACCCTCATTGTACATCACTTCAACTCATGCCATTTCCATCAATGCCCTCACCCTCTTTTTCTTGGCAGACTAGAAAAACAAAAATTATTGAAGCAAATCAACTTTATATTTTCCTAGGCAATGGCAAGTAATGGGCCAGCATGAACAAATGTCCTTCCTTTATGAAATTCCATCACAAATGTATTCAAGATTTCTTCGGAGTGCTCCTCTACACACTATAATCTCAGCAGCAGTGATTCCAAACTTTCTGCTCACAATTGCCTTCAAATGGCCTGACGCTGATACCTTTTTCTCAGAGATGTCTTGGTCTCTCATTTCACAAAGAAGATAGTGACTACCAAAAGAGACCCTTGTTATCTTGCTCCACCTGCAGTGTGCCACCTCCTTCCTTCTCAGCTCTCTAACAAAGTATCTCTCCTTTCTCTCAGGCCTTCTCCTCCTGCCTCACTACTGTGTTCTGGAACCCAGTAACTTCTTGCTTCTAGGAATTCATTCCCTAGTTACCACTCTTTACCTCCCAAAATACTGGGATTACAGGTGTGTGCCACCATCCCTGGTTGTTTAATGTAAATATCTTCAGTCCTGTCCACCAATGAATTCCTTCCCCTGCCAAAACCTTGGTTCAGATACATAGGCAGTGGGCTTAGCTCAAGCCTTTGTCCATTTTCTGCCCTTCCATGCCTACCTCCTAACAGGGTCCATGTAGATCTACCTGTCTTACAAATCAGATAACATGGCTTTCCCCAGCACAACTTGTCAGCAGCTTCCTACTTTTGGACAGAACCTGATGCCCTTTCCACATGCCTAAGGTCCTTTCTGGAGATCCCAACTAGCAGTCTTCAGTCTTGCTATTTACACCCAATAGTGCTCACTCTGTGGAGAACACCTCTCCTCTGTTTGTCCTTCTGGCCACACTTCCTTTCCCATAAAGACACTGTCAGATGCCTTCCAAGAGATATGTGGAGGAGTTATGTGGCATGCTTTGCCCCTGCCCTTCAACCATGACTCCCATTCAGTTTCTGTTTTGCAAGCTCAACACTTCCATGGCTGAGAGGCAGCATCCCTTCCCTTTATAGCCTCAATTTCTAGCAGTGATTGAATAGTTATCTGAATTATCTTGAAACTTATCTCAAACTCATTGGTAATATTTTTGTTCTCGCTGTTGCAAATGCAGTTTTCCTGTCAGCATCCCTGAGTACTCTCCCACATCACTGTCTATCAGGTTCCCCCCTCCTCCTTCCTTCATCATCCTGGTGTTGTCCCCTGCAGAGAAAATTGTATTTGTTCATATTGTACCTTGAATAGTTCTCATTTCTATATCCTCTTGACAACTGTCTTGTTCTGAAAATATGTACCCCAACATTGAAATACTAGGAAAACAGAAGGATACATTTTCTCTGAAAATACTTCTATTTTTCAATTGTCTGTTTGCTATGAAGGGGAATCTGAGACAGGAGCAAGAGAGGAAGGAATCTCTCACATGAAGCCAGAACAATGAGAACAAGTGGAGGGAAACTCCAAACCAGAAACTAAGAGGAAGGGGCAGAGCAAGGGGGAAGGAAGGAAACTCTGAACCAGGAGCAAAGTGGGAAAGATCAGAGTAAGGAAAAAATGACATGGGTTAGGAGCAAGGGAGCCTTCTTTTCTCCCCTCTGGTAGGCAGTTAGCTAGGGACTGGCCCACAGAAACATGGATGCTACCTGGCCTGCTCTGACAGAACTTGAATGCAGATCTGATCTAGTCTTCTCCAGGATGGCTTCCAGCAACCATGTTTACCCACTCTTTTACCCTTGGCTCTCTCTTGGTCTCTTGGTCCCTCTTAACCCTTGGCTCTTGGCCCCTTACCATTCTCTTAGCTCATTCTTCCTCTATGTGAGAGAGTGCCTTCTCAGACTCTCTCTCTCGCTTCCCTGCTTGGCTGGGGAGGAGGATTTCTTTCTTTCTGCCCAAGTGCTTTCCTGCTTTGTTTTGGACACATTCCTTCCTATGCTTATCTGCTTCAATAGCATTTGGGGATTTTTTTTTTTTTTTGGTTATTTATAGTTTACTTCTTGCTCTATGTATATTTTAACTTTTAAAAATTTATTTTACTGTGGTGGTTTTTATTTTTGTTTATTTATTTATGAGAGTTAGAGACAGAGAGAAAGAGGCAGATGCAGAGTGGGTGTGGGTTCCAGGGCCTTCCTGCCACTGTAAACAGACTCCAGATGCATGTACCACTTTGTGAATCTGGCTTTATGTGGATGCTGGGGAATCCAACCAGGCCATCAGACTTTGCAAGCAAGCACCTTTAACTGCTGAGTCATCTTTCCAGCCCCAACTGTGGTACTTATTTTGTCATTTTGGCTCTTAAGTTTTAGGCACAAATCAGATAGTCTTTTGTAGTAATATCTTGGGGAATCTTTTTGCAAACCACTAGCACATCTGCATATTGCTCCTTGTTAAAAATCCAAAAGATTAGCAGGGCATGGTGGCGCACGCCTTTAATCCCAGCACCCGGGAGGCAGAGGTAGGAGGATCCCGGTGAGTTCGAGGCCACCCTGAGACTCCATAGTGAATTCCAGGTCAGCCTGGGCTAGAGTGAAACCCTACCTCGAAAAACCAAAAAAAAAAAAAAAAAAAAAAAAAAAAAATCCGAAAGATTGAAGAATTTATACAAAAATGGTTGTAGCAGTTTATAAAGTTAATAAATAGTTGCTGGCTTCAGTTGTTCCAGAGATATAATTTACTAATCATTTGAAAGTGGTTGTTTCATATCACTCACTTTGTAGCTGCTCTTTAAATATAAACTTTTTGTGTATTTACCTTTCAGATTCTGGAACTCGTTCTCTTGTGCATAAAACATGAGCAAACTATTCGCTTGATGGAATATTAACAAATGTGTGAATTGAGGAAATCAAAAGACAATGGAGGGCTGGAGAGATTGTCCAGTGGTTAAAGGCACTTATTTACAAAGCCTGATGGCCCCAGCTCAGTTCTTCAGTACCCACATAACACCAGATGCACAAAATGACACTTGTGTCTGGAGTTTGTTTGCAGTACTAGGAGGCCCTGCCATACCCATTCCATTCTCCCTCTCCCACTCTCTTGTAAATATATAAACTTTTTTAAAGGCAATAGATTAAGTTGGAAATATGCCAGTGGAAGAGAGAAGTACAATCTATGACTTTGCTGTCATTCCCATACAGCCTGTCATTCCCACACAGCCTGCCATGCCACCTCATTGTCTCTGACCTATAATACCACACTATCAAATCTGTGGTCTGGGTAGTTATTTTCCCCTTGGAACTGTAAAACATGCCTTACTTACATTTGAATGGATTTCATAAAGGCTAAGGCATCTGAAAACCGTCTCTGTCTTTGCTGCTCTTTTGCTGACTGAAAATAGGATATTAGGTGACAAAGAATTAGGATACTTGTGCAAAACCCATGCTCTGTAGTACTATTTTATGCAGTTCTGTTCTCCTGTGATGTCCCAAAGTGGGTGCTAGAGAGGAAAGCCTGACATCCATGATGGCATTAGTGGTCCATCCTGAGGCACAGGTTAAGTTGCCTAAGCATGAGACAGATTAACCCTGCTAATTAAATTTGATCGAAGTGTTCCAAAAGTATGGGAGACAAATCCACCCTTGAATGTGTTGCAATGTTTTATAAGCAAGTGTGTCAGGTTTCCAGGCAGCCCTCACTTGCTTGACTGGAATTTTGCCCATTGGCTAACTTTTATTATTGCTAAAGAAAACAGTCACTGAATGACATACAGGCAAGGTGTGGTGTCACTAGCAGTCACTGCCTGCTTCCCACAACAGATGCAAATTATCTACTCTGCAGGAGCGGCTGATGTCCTTATCTTTGAGAGGCCACCTGGCTCTACCGGATTCCTTCCATATGAAATGGTCAGAGGACAATGCTCAGAAGAAACCTCTGGATGTTTGTCTGCAGTGTGGGGTGACTAGACTGCACATTTGAGACTGTCACACCACCCAGAGCATTAACCAATCTGGTGGCCCAGCCTTCTCTGAGTGAACATGAGTGGGTCCCTTGCCCTACAAGCACCCATTTCTATTGCTTCTGCAAAAGATTAACTTAAAAATAAGTAGTGGTTTCAAACAACACAAATTATTCCACCCTCCTAAATCTACTTCACCGGGCTGGCTAACTTGAGATTTCTGCAGAGTCATTTCCTTGGAAGGCACAGGTGGGGCTCTGTTTCTTTGCTTTCCTCAGCTTCTAGTAGTTACTTATAATTCCCTACAACAGCCCTTTCCTCTTGCTGCCAAGTCTGTCTCCAATCTCAGCCATCCCCATCATCACCACCACTGTCACCATCATCATCATCATCATCATCATCACCACAGGATCTTCGTGCCTCCAGTCATTGTTCTTTCTGTCTTTCTTGTGGTTGTACTGGTCCCACCTGGATAACTCAGGACCCCTCCCTAAGTGCATTGCCAACCCCTTAATCCCAGTTGCAAAGTCCATGTTACCATAGAAAGGACCAGCTGCAGGTTTGTGGGGACCTGAACATGTATCTCTGGACTCCATTGTTCAGGTGTATGATGACAGGTGTATGATGACAAGACAGGTGTATGATGACAACCAAGTGTATCACTATTTCCAAGAGCACAGGCAGCTAGAGGAGGGTTGAGGAAGAGCTATTGGTTTATCTTGGGCTTGTGAGGACCATTGAACTGTCTGAGATGGGAATTCATTTCAGGCTTATGCTGTAACACAGTAGCATACAGACATTTAAAAATTTTAATTTATTTATTTTGGAGAGAGAGACAGACAGATAGAATGGGCGTACCAGGGCCTTTAGCCACTGCCAATGAACTCCAGGTGTATGTACCACCCCATGCATCTGGCTTACGTGGGTCCTGGGGAATTGAACTTGGGTCCTTTGGCTTTGCAAGCAAGTGCCTTAACTGCTAAGCTATCCCTTCAGAACCAGATATTTTTTAATGTGGTGATGGTGTTTTATTGATGGTATTTCAATCAATTTTTTTTCTAGTTAATAGCAAGATTTCTTAATAGGACTGGTCTAGTTTGAAGGCCATCATTGACTTTGATGGTGAATAGAGAGACACCCCAAGGATACTGGATCCTAGCCCTGGTTCTGTTTGTTTTTATGTAGACAGCTCACTTTGGATCAGCTATGTAATCTCTTCAGGTTCAATTTTGTAGCTCAAACATCAGCAGCGTATTTGTCTGAGATTTACTTTCCCCTAGATATAAGAGCTGCTTCTTGGACCTTCAGCTCTCTTGGAGACCCACAATGTAGATAAACATGATAAAGACACTAAAAATTCCTGCATATGTGCAGTGGGATAATGTTTTCTATATTTTCTTTTCTTTTCTTTTCTTTTCTTTTCTTTTCTTTTTTTTCTTCAATGTAGAGTCTTGCTCTAGCCCAGGCTGACCTGGAATTCACTATGTAGTCTCAAACTGGCCTCAAACTCACAATGATCCTCCTACCTTGGCCTTCTTAGTGCTGGGATCAAAGGTGTGGGCCACCATGCCTGGCTGGGATCATTTTTTAACCTGGTTTGTTAAATGTTTTTTTTTTTTTTAAGATTTGTCTTATTAATTTATTAGAGATAGAGAGAAGGAGGGAGAGAGAGAAAGAGAAAGAGAGAGGGAGAATAGATGCACCAGGGCCTCTAGGCACTGCAAACAAACTCCAGACACATACACCACCATGTTCATCTGACTTACGTGGGACCTGGAGAATTGAACCTGGGTCCTTAGGCTTCACAGGCAAGTGCTTTAACTGCTAAGCCATGTCTTCAGGCCTTGCTAATTGTTTTAAAATCTCAGGACACCCCAGTTTAAAATTTTTTTAAAAAAACTACTCTTTTAGGAAATTAACAATTCCTGTCTCATTACCTTTAAGGTGATTTTTGAAACTGAGTTTTGTCACCAAACTGGCCTATGAGAACACATTATGTCCCATGCTGCCTTCCCCAGATCCCTGGAGTTGTTGTTCATCTCAGTCATCAGTTTTAATAGATTTTGCTGGTACAAGATCCCTGCCCCTTAAAATTTATGTTAATTCTGAAGCATTTCTTCTAGGAGGGTAGCCTAGGTTTGGGTATGATAGGAGATCTTGAAAAACATCATGTTTTGTTGAACAAATGCCCATCTCTTCACAGGAGAAGAGAAGGAAACTCCCATGGCAGTGAGCTCAAGCTAGGACAGGACTATGTTCCCTTCATCCAATTTGGTCATGGTTAACAGCTTGGAAGGTAATTATCTTCTTACCCCTGGAGTAGTGCGAAGCCTGGGACAAAGACGAGTTAAGGAAGCAGTATGCCTGTGCATGCAAGAGAAAGAGAGTCAGACCCAGGTGAGGGAGGATCTGCACCAGACTAGGAACACTGGGTCACTATGGGGAGAATCATGGCTGGACTCTACATATGATCCAGAGTTAAGTCCTGGGCCTGTGACCTTAGTTAAGTCAGCTGACCTTTCTCATTAGCTCAAGTTTTATTTGGAGGGTGGTTCTTGAACAGGTCTGGGAGAAAGTGAAGTTAAAGGCCAGTAGGGACAAATACCAGGAAGTGAGCAATAGTTTCCATGCACTGGAACACTTTGTTGTGCAGCTACTATGTCCCAAATACTGTTCTAGGGCTGGAAACACTCACTTCAGGCAGAGACCAAAGCCCTTGGCCTCATACAGGTTAAACATTAGAGTGGAGATGGATAACATGGGTTTGTTAGAAGATCATGAGTACTAAGAACTGGATACATGGAATCAAGAGTAGGGATGCATCTTAAATAGGTTGATCAGAAAGAATCTCCTAGCAACATATTTGAGCAGAGACTTAAGGATGATGGGGAGTGAGCTAGATCCATTCTGGTGGCAGACTCTTCCAGGTCTAACAAAAGCCTAGGCATAAGTACTGGGTAGGATGCTGTCCACTGTGTTTGGGAGGGACAAGGAGGCCAACAACATAATGGGAAAAATGTGGAGGAGGAAGAAAGAGGAGAGATGAAGCTGTTTGAAGACGAGTTCATTATATAAAACCTTTGTTCATGACTAGTTTACATTACCAGTTGTAACTTTTTATGAATACAAATGTGGAAACAACACCCTACCACTGGATGGGTTAGTTGATTAGATCAAGGGTTTTTTTTCCCCCTTTCAGTGGACTATTCTGACTCTACAACTAACTATGAGCACTTAAGTCACCACAGAACCAATCTCAGTGTTGGTTTCTCACTCTGGAAGGTGGGTGAGCATGGACTTGATAACCTATAAAGTCCCTTTCCATCTGTAAAACTTATCATCGCCCTTCTCTAGAGAATACCATTTTCCCCCAATGTCCTGTTAGAGGACAAACTAGCAATTATGCATCCCTTTCCTCCCATGTGTGAGACATGAATAATTCATAGGTGGTCTTGAAGAATGGGAACACTATGTCCTTTGGCTCAGTCTCCTGTGCCCCACATGAGTAGTGTTCATGTACCAGAAAGATTTCCAAGGACGGATTCTGGTTCTAACCCTTTCACTCCTACCTGCCACCAATAACTTTACATAACAATCAGATACATGGTTACATATCATACATTTGTGGAATTTTATATTCTGCAGCTCAGCCTCATTTGATAGCTAAGGAAACTGAGACTCAGAGGTCAAGGACTTGCCCAAGGCCATGGAGCATGCGCAGTGGGGGTGAAGCAGGGGAGACAGTTCAGTTCCCTGAATGCTGACTGAGGTGTCCTCCCCTACCTCTTCTTGCTTCTGTTTTGTGAAATGCTAACTGTGCCTCATAGCTTACAAGATGACTGAAAATACTCTGGAGGAATGATGGCAGAAAACTTTGAAAGCAAGAGTTTTACTACTATTGATTTTGGGGGCAGAGTGTCACTATGTAGCTAAAACTGTCAATCCTCCTGCCTCAACTGCCTGAGTGTTGAGATTATAGGCATGCACCACCACCACACCAGGCTTTGAAAAAATGCATACTCCTAGCTCCCACGCAGCAGAAAGGGTGATCAAAGCTAATTTCCCTGGAAATTACAGAATAAAAACCAGTGGAAGGGTCCTATGTAAAGTGGTCCATCTTACAAGCCCTGCAATATAAAATCAAAGTGATTAATGCAAAGAATTCTCAACCTCTCACTGCTGTCATTTAGGGCTTTAGTCACTAGGTGTCCCCTCAGTTAGAAAATTATAACTAGAATGCTGCTTTCCTGGCCTAACTTTGGAATAAGGTGTGTGGGCTCAGGGAGGAGGTGGGGTGATTCTTGTGTTCTGTCAGAACAGTCTTTTATTGAATGTATTAGAGTTGAGTCCTCTTGGTGCAGAGGGGCTGGCTCTAATTAGAATGGAGAAATTAAATGTGAAAGGAACACAAATGAATGTGGCTTGGAATAGATGCAGAACATGATTAAACTCTGGAGAGAGGCTGAGCTGCCACTCTCAGCTAGAAGCTGTCCCAGGCCTGCACTTGGGCTCATGTTGCTGGGCAGAACAGTGGAGGGAAGTCTTCTGCAAGATATTTTGAGAAACAAGGGGTGTGTGTGTCATTTTGGATGCATTCTGATCTTAATAGGCCAAAGCCATTTTTATCAATGAGGGCCAAGATTCATGGAAGTTATATCCGGGGCACCCCCACCGCTAGCCCACACTTAATCACTATCCATTGACTGGATCACCAGGGCCCTGGAATCTTTGCTTTGTAGGTGGGCTTTCTGGCCTCTTAGAATGCACTTGGCATCAGAAGAACAAGCTCAAGATGGAAAGAAACTGAATCCTACCAATTGGTGTGCCCACACTTGCAAACAACTCTCCTGGGTTCTTTCTCTAGCAGCTAGCATCTTCCCCTTCATGCACCCACTCAGAAAACCATAGCAGCTTCTCTAGGGATACCTAACCCAGAGCAGAGTTCACAACCTCACTGCTGAATAGAAATGATCACATGCTAGAGCCATTGCTCTGGCAGCATGAGGGCTGGGAGAGCCTGGTTTTCCCCCCTAACTTTAAAAAAATAGTTTTTGGTTATGAGAGAGAGAAGGAGAGAGAGAGAGAGAAGAGAGAATGAGAGCCCAAGGCCTTTAGTCACTGCAAAAAACTCCAAATGCGTGTGCCATCTTGTGCATCTGGCTTATGTGGGTACTGGGGGATTTAACCTGTGTCCTTAGGCTTTGCAGGCAAGTGCCTTAATTGCTAAGCCATCTCCCCAGTCCTTTTAAAACATTTTATTGACAACTTCCAAAAATATAGATAATATATATGATCATAATCCCTTTCCACCACTCCTCTTTTACCCTTCCCAAATCTCTCCTCCATTGAATCCCTTCTCCCTTCCAATTAGCTTCTCTTCCATTTGGATGTCATCATTTTTCCCTCCTATTATGCAGGTTTTGTGTAGGTAGTGTCAGCCACTATGAGGTCATGAGTACCAAGACAATTTTATGTCTGGTAGACACTCCTCGTCTTCCTTTGGCACTTACATTCTTTCTACCACCTATGATTTCCGAGCCTTGGAGGGTGTGATAGAGATGTCTCACTTAGTGCTGAAGCTTCATTGTCAGTTCTTCTCAGCAAACTGGCCATTTTTGAGTCATGACAGTGAGGAGACCAGGCTTTGAGTCTTGGACAAGTGACTTAGCTGTTCTGAGGCTCAGTATGCTGTAAGATCTGGTTTTTCATGAAACAAAGGTAATACCACTATCATCATAGGGATGCAGTGAGGACTTAGAGAGAATGTGTGAAGTGTTTGGTACAAAATCTGATCCCTATTAAAATATTTATTAAAAGTTTACATTAGTCAGGACCAGAGAGTTGGCTTAGCAGTTAAGGCATTTGCCTCTGAAGCTTAAGGACCTAGGTTTGAGTCCCCAGTACCCATGTAAGCCAGATGTGCAAGGTGGTACATGTGTTTGGAGTTCACCTGCAGTGGATAGAGGCTCACCCATTCTCTATTTGCCTCTCTCTTTCTCTCTAATAAGTAAAATAAAATAAAAAGGAGTTTACATTAGTCAGTTTTCATTACTGTGAAAAAACACTTGACAAAAGTAGCTCAAAAAACGAAGGGTTTATTGTGGCTCATAGTTTGGGGGTACTCATGGCAGAGAAAACACAGCTGCACAGTGGTTCTAGCTGTTACAGCAGGAGCGGGAGGTGGCTGGTCACACTGTGGCCACAGTTAGGAAGATGAGAGAGATTATTTCTGGTGCTTAGTTCACTTTCTCATGTTTATCAGTCTATGACCCCATCCCATGAGACACTGCTGCCCACATTCAAGATGAGTCTTCCATCTTCAATTAAACCTCTCTGGAAACACAATCACAGACATGCCCAGAGATGTTTGTCTTCCAGGTGATTCCAAATTTAGCCAAGTGGGACCTACTTTTAAAAATATTTTATGTCTGATTTGAGAGAGAGAGAGGCAGATAGAAAGAGAAAGAATGGGCATGCCAGGGCCTATAGCCACTGAAAATGAACTCTAAATGCATATGCCACTTTATACATCTAGCTTACATAGGTACTGGAGAATCAAACCTGGGTCCTTAGGCTTTGCAGGCAAGTGCCATAACTGCTAAGCTTCTCTCTCCAACCCAAGTGGGACCTATTTTAAGGTTCTCTGACCAAGCAAAGGGGTTATTTTCCTCATACCTGTTCAGTGGAACTGCCCAAATTTACTTAGATGAGAACTGATAATACCAAGTCAAGTCCCATGTATGTATGACTTCCTCAATATGGGTGCCATGCACAGATTTTCTGCCCTTTAGAAGGACGTAGTCTAGAGGAATGCACACACACATGCACACATGCAGAAACAAAACATTATTATATAAGGGCTTTAAGAAGTGTGGCTGCTGGGAGAGTTGAACAAACTTCATAGGAGGGTTCCAGTGGATAAGGGGGGAGGCAGGCTACGCAGAGGAAACAGTATGAAGGCTGGAAGTATAAAGCATGCCCACAATCAAGGCAGGAAGAACAGCTCCATGTGGTGGGAGAAAGGACTGTGGAATGCTGACACTCAAGGGCTTTGTTTGCACAGTTGAAGAGTTGAATTTGATCTTTTTTTTTTTTAATTTTTTTTTGTTTATTTATTTATTTGAGAGCGACAGAGAGAAGGAGGCAGAGAGACAGAGAGAGAGAGAGAGAGAGAGAGAGAGAGAGAGAGAGAGAGAGAATGGGCACGCCAGAGCTTCCAGCCTCTGTAAACGAACTCCAGATGCGTGCGCCCCCTTGTGCATCTGGCTAACGTGGGTCCTGGGGAATTGAGCCTCGAACCGGGGTCCTTAGGCTTCACAGGCAAGCGCTTAACCGCTAAGCCATCTCTCCAGCCCGAATTTGATCTTATGAAAACCTTTAAGCAGATTATTCTTGGAGTGGAGGGTGGAAAGGGTAGGACTGGAAGCAGGGAGGTTGGTTGGTAGATCATTGGAGGAAGTCAGGTGAGTGGGCACAGGTCTCAAATATCATCAGGCAACACACCTGAGCAAGATTTCTGATACATTGTCTATAGTTTTTTTTTTTTTTTTTTTTTTTTTGAGCCAGTTGGCTGGGGATGAAGGAGAGCTCAAAGGAATGACACTAAACTTTGCAGCTTGAGCAATTATAATGGTGCTCCTGAGGGAGATGGGAGACAGTGTGGAGGCATGAGGCCCGTGGAAAGTCCACATGGGGGTGGTGGTCCAGACTGCCTTGGCAATGCAGAGAAGCTCAGCCAGGCTCTATAGATGTCTAGTAGCCAACTAGAGACTGGGAAGTAAAAAAAAAAAAAAAAAAAAAAAAAAAAAAAAAAAATCTCTCTTAGTGGGATAATGCAGTCTGGCCACTCTGACCTTTGGAAAGCTCTGGGAGTCATTTAAAGTCTGAACAGCCCACCCAATCTTTACACCTCTTTGCAAGATGTAATAAAGTATAAAGAATGTTAATAAGTACAGAATTAATCATGTTTCATATGGCTGGTGGGATGTCTTTTAATATCTAATATTTCCATCCAACTAAAGTCTAAACAGCTTAAGTTTAGGAAGCAGCATGTGTGTGCTACCTTGGTGGAATAGGGACAAATGTGAAAGAGTATCTAGTGGCTTCAGTGCACAGTCAGAATAGTTGCTAAAGCCTCAAGGACTGGGGCTCAGAAATGTCACTCAGGCACTGAAAGGACCCTGCAAAATCAGAGGAAAGCTGAACAGAATTCAAGAAGTCCCCTGCTCTTTTTTCCCTCTCTGTTCTTCAATCACATTTATGGTATATTGTGTAGCTAAGCCAAAGAGGTTCTATTTTATTGGTAAAATAATTAAAATTGAATGTCAACAAATCTTAAGGTGGCAGAGTCAGTAAAGTGTATTATTTGATTTTTAAAGTTAAAAAACAAATTTATTTAGAGAGAGCGAGAAAGTGAAACAGGGAGAGAGAGATAAGAGAGAGAGAATGGGAGTGTCAGGGCCTCTAGCCACTACAAAGAACTCCAGACGCATGGGCCACCTTGTGCAGCTGGCTTACCTGGGTCATGGGGAATGAAACCAAAGTCCTTTGGCTTTGCAAGCAAATGGCTTAACTGCTAAGCCATCTCTTGAGCTCTTGAATTTTTAGAACTCACTTTTTTCCCTAATATTTTTTACCTCCAGAGATTTGATGAAATGCCAGGCCACTAAGGGACAAAGTGTAGTAGTTGACACAAAAGAAAAACCACTTCTGTGATGGGACTTCAGAAGCCCACTTTCAGAGATGGTGAGTATATTAGTCAGGGTTCTCTAGGAAAGCAGAACCAATAGAATGAATTGTATTAAAAGGGAATTTGCTGGATTAGCTTACAGCAGTCCAAAAGTAGCAGTCTGCAGACCCAAGAGTCAAGGAACCTGGTAGCTTCTCAGTCCACAAGGCTGGATGCCTCAGCAATCCCAATCTAGCACTGGAGGTCTGGAGGCTTCCTGGAGAGCCACTGCTCTTCAGTCCACACTGGTCTTCAGTCCATGCTGGAAGGCATCAAGCAGCACCCCAGCCAGGTGGGAGGAAGTGCTTCTTTCCTCCCAGAACCTCCTTAAGAAAAACCCTCCTCAGAGAGAGGCCTTCCACTCTGAGGAAAGGGCTCACCCTGAGGGAAGGACTTCCTCCCTCAGTTAATCCTTCCTGGAAGTAACCTCAGAGACCCACTCAAGAGGAATGTCTGTGGATTCCTAAACAGATCAAGTTGACACAAAACCTAACCAATCACAAGTCCACCCCTTGTTAACTTGACACGAAACCATATCTCCTTACATCATACTTAACTAACAAATGAAGACAGTAACAAGGTCTTAATTCTGCCTAACATGATACAATTATCTCATGTCCCATGAGAAATGTACAATCTTCCCCCCAACACAAAGCAAGGTTCCTTGAGGAATGCTTAATCTCTAATATAATAGGTCAAATATGAACTCAACAACAGTTAAGTATGATATAATCTTAATCAATATTAATTACCTACTAGAGAAATATAGGAAGAATAAAAGCATCTTTTAAAATTTTTTCTCATATTTTTATTATTAGATAGGGACATATTTTGTATGTAAACATCACTTGTTGGTACCATCCTTTCTCTCCTCCCTGCCCCTTCTCTGAAGAGGCCTTGCTCATTGAGGATGCATGTCAAACCCATGGTGATTGTGGGTCATGCATTATGGGGGCAGCAGTCAGTTATGGGGAAGAGGCAATGTCTCTGTGTAAAATGTCCCAACTTGTGGCTCTAACAATCTTTCCACGCTCCCTTCCACAAAATTCCCTGAGCCATGCTGGGAGCATTTTAAGTCTACTTCAGTGATGGGCACTTAGGAGCATCTAGATGTCTGGTTTGGTAGGTGTTGAGTGTCCTCAGTATCTTTCTCCATCACCCTTGTGCTGATATCAGCTTAACTAAGAGAGCAGCATTCTTGCTCATTTCCCGAATTCCTCTGTGGTTTCAGCTGGGGCCAGGGTGGAGTGCACTGGGTCATTTATCTCCTCAAGTACAGTTCCCATCTGAAAAAGAGAAGCATATTCTCTAAAGGAGAGTGAAGTCAGTGCCAGTTAAATGGGATAATATTTATTAATTTAAAGAGAATTGTAAGGGGTTAGACACTTTTATAGTGTAAGGTTAGTGGGAGCTTTACAATGGAAAGCAGAATCATTATCAGGATATGATTCTGACTTGTTACCCAGTTCTGGATATGGTTTCCTTTCCACTGAGCAGATCTGTTGGCCAATCCAAGAGCAGTTAGTTACCCACCATGGCTGTGTGCCACTATTGCACTTGTACAGTGAGCATCATGTCAGGTCACATCTGAGTCACTTAGACTTTGAGTTGCTTGGACAGATGTTGGCCACTTTCCTCTGGTAGCTCATGTAGGGCCTTCCAGCACTAGATGGGCTAATTATCTGAGGACTGGCTCTCCTCTGGATTCCAAACAGGTCTCTTCATGGTTGGTGCCAACAGCGATTGATGTCTTCAGCAGTAGGGTCATATCATTATCCTCTGGTGGGTAAGCAAGTGCTCTGAGAGAAGTCTGTCTTGTTTGTTTTGTGAGATCTAGTAGGTCTTTCTAATCAACAGCTCATTGTAGATGTAGACCACATCCTGGTACAGGAAATTACAGACCAGTGTCAAGGGAAAAGAAAAAAGAAAAAGCCAGAGAAGAAAGAGAAACAGGAGAAATTTGAAGCTAGGTTTTGTCTCATTCTCTCTAGGTCCCTTCGATTCAGATGCTCCCTCTAAGGTTTTCTTGGGGGTTTCACCTTTCAGTCTGATTTCCAGGATATAGGATTCTATGATTCCAGTTCAATTTGGGTTCAGATTTTTTGTCCCCCACCCCACACTTTCCCTTCCCCCAAGCCCTACCCTCCCTATTGTCCAAGCCTCAATATGCTATTCACTTATGTCAGCAACTTGGGCTGATCCAGGTTAGGAACTGCAGATGAGTGAGATCATGCGACAGTTGTGTTTCTGTGATTGCATGAGTTCACTTAAAATAATCTGTTCCAAGTTCAACCATTTTTCTACAAATTTCAATGTGTCTTTTTTTCCTTACTGCTGAGTAGAATTCTATCATGTAGCTATACCACATTTTGGTTATCCATTCATCCAATGATGAGCACCTGGGTTGATTCCAGTTCTTAGTTATTATTAATTGGGCAGCTATAAACATGGTTGTGCAAATATTTCTGAGCTGAGATGTGCAGGTTTTAGGCTTAATGCCCACTGAGAGAATAACAGGGTCTGCTGGTAACTCTATATTTGTGCTTTTCAGAAGTCTCCAAATTGATTTCCACAGTGAGTGTACCAGCTTACATCCCACCAACAGTGAATAAGGTTTCCTATTTCTCCACAGCCTAGCCAACATTTGTTTTCATTTGATTTTTAAATGTTTGCTATCCTTACTGGGGTAAGGTGGAATCTCATAGTTGTTGTAATTTGCATTTCCTTAATGGTTAGGGATGTTGCACATTTTCTTAAGTGTGTGTTAGCCATTTGTAATTCTTCCTCTGAGAACTCCCTATTTATTTCTCTTCCCCACTTATGGAGTGGGTTGTTTGAGTTTTTATTGTTTAGTTTTTTGAGTTCTTTGTAGATTCTAGATATTAGGCTTCTGTCAGTGTTATAGCTGTCAAAGATTTTCTCCCATTCAGTGGGTAATCTATTGGCTCTGCTTATGGTATGTTTATCTGTGCAAAAGCTTTTTAGCTTCATGAGATCCCATTGGTTGAGTGTTTGTTTAATTTTCTTGGCTACTGGGTTTTGTTCAGGAAGTCTTTTCCCAGTCCTATATCATGGAGCATGCTTCCTATTTTTTCTTCCAGTAGTTGAAGTGTTTCAGGTCTTATATTGAGGTCTTTAATCCATTTGGACTTGATTTCTGTGTATGGTGAAATGAGTAGGTCTAATTTCATTTTTCTACATATGGTCATCCAATTTGTCCAACACCATTTGTTGAAGATGCTGTCTTTTCTCCAGTCTACATTATTGGCCCCTTTGTCAAAGATTAAGCAGCTGTAGTTGCTTGCACTAAAGTCTGGGTCATCAATTCTGTTTCATTGGTCTATGTTTCTGTTTTCATTCCAGTACCATGCTGTTTTTGTGACTATGGCTTTGTAATATAGCTTTAGATCAGGTATGGTGACATCACCAGAGATGTTTCTTTTGCTGAGGATATGTTTGAATATTGGAGGCCTTCACCATTCCATATGAATTTTGAGATCATTTCTTCAGTCTCAGTGAAGAATGATGCTGGTATTTTTATTGGTATTGCATTAAATCTGATTATTGCTTTTGGTAGAATTGCCATTTTCACAGTATTAATTCTACCTATCCAGGAACATGGGAGGTCCTTCCATCTTCTCAAGTCCTCCTCTATTTATTTCTTGACTGATTTTATGTTTTCATTACATAGTTCCTTCACATCCTTTGTTAGTGTTATTTCAAGGTATTTAATTTTTTTGTTGTTATTGAAAATGGGACAGTCTCACTGATTTCTTTCTCTGTATATTTGTCCTTTGCATATAGAAAAACTACTGATTTTTGTGCATTGATTTTGTATCCTGCCACTTTGATGAAGAAAGTTATTACCTTTAGAAATTTTGGGATGGAGACTTTTGGG
Source organism: Dipus sagitta (assembly GCA_036346955.1). Taxonomy (NCBI): domain Eukaryota; kingdom Metazoa; phylum Chordata; class Mammalia; order Rodentia; family Dipodidae; genus Dipus; species Dipus sagitta. Next base: position 214,412,353 of record CM070770.1, read on the forward strand.
TCACTTATATATAGCATCATGTCATCTGCAAGTAGGGCTAACTTGACTTCTCCCTTTCCAATTTGAATCAATTTTATTGCTTTCTGCTGTCTTATTGCTTGGGCTGGTACTTACAGTACTATGTTGAAGAGCAGTGGTGAGAGTGGGCATCCCTGTCTTGTTCCCAATCTCAATGGGAACTCCTTGAGCTTTTCCCCCTTAAGAATTATTTGGGCTTTAGAAGCCTTATATGTAGCCTTTATTGTGTTGAGATATAAATCCTCCATGCCTATTCTTTCTAGTGTTTTGATCATGAAGTGGTGTTTTATTTTGTCAAAGGCCTTCTCTGCATCAATTGAGATGATCATGTTCTTATGATTCAGTTTACTTAGTGGTGTATTACATTGACTGATTTCTGTTTGTTAAACCATTCCTGCATCCCTGGGATGAAGCCTACTTGATCAAGGTGGATAATGCTTTTGATGTGTTGTTGAATTTGGTTTGCAAGGATTTTGTTGAGGATCTTTGCATCTAAGTTCATTAGGGATATAGACCCTATTATTTTCTTTCCTTGTTGCATCTTTGTCTGGGTTTGGTATTAGGGTGATGTTAGCTTCATAAAAGGATTCAGGGAGGATTCCCTGGTCTCCAATTATGTGGAATAGTTTGAGAAAAATTGGTTTCAGTTCTTCTATGAAGGTTTGATAGAATTCAGCTGAGAAGCCATTTGGTCCTGGACTTTTCTTTTGGGGGAGGTTTTTGACTACCTTTATAATTTACATGGACGTGATAGGTTTGTTTAGGAGATTAATCTGCTCTGAGTTTAATTTTTGTAGGTGGTATGTGTCTAGGAATTCATCCATTTCTTCCAGATTATTTAATTTTGTGGAGTAGAGGTTTTGGAAGTAAGCCCTGATAATTCTTCATTGATGTCTGCAGTGATCTCTCCTTTCTCATTTCTGATTTTGTTAATTTGAGACTTCTCTTTTCTGTGCTTGATCACTTTGGCCAGGGGTTTGTCAATCTTGTTTATTTTTTCAAAGAACCAGCTCTTCATTTCATTGATTTTTTAAAATTGTTTTCCCAGTTTCCAATTCATTAATTTCTGCTCTAATCTTGATTGTTTCTTTCCATCTGGAGCTCTTTGGGTTGGATGCCTCTTGTTTTTCCAGTGCTGTTAGGTGGACAATCTGGTTATTGATTTGGATCTCTCTGTCTTTATAATGAAGACATTTAGGGCTATGAATTATCCCCTTATGACTGCCTTCATTGAATCCCATAAATTTTGGTAGGTTGTATTTTCATTATCATTCATATCTAGGAATTTTGTAATTTCTTTTTTGATTTCTTCCATGACCTATTCATTATTTAAAAGTGTGTTGTTTAGTCTCCAGGAGTTGGTGGTTCTCTTGATGTGTCTCTTGTTGTTAATTTTTAGCTTTACAGCATTGTGATCTGACATGGTGCAGGAAGTTACTTAAAATTTCCTGACTTTCTGAAGGCACACTTTATGGCCTAATCTATGGTCAGTTTTGGAGAAGGTTCTGTGGGCTGCTGAGAAGAATGTGTACTCTGTATAGTTGGGGTGGAAAGTTCTGTAGGTATCCTTTAGGTCTAGTTGATCTATGATGTTGTTGAGCTCTATTATTTCCCTGTTGATTTTCTGCTTGGATGATCTGTCTATTGATGATAGTGGAATATTGAAGTCTCCAACTGTGATGGTGTTGGCCCTTATTTCTGTTTTATTGTTGAGTAAATTCTGTTTTATAAACTGTGGTGCCCATGTATTTGGGGCATATATATTTATGATTGTGATATGCTCATGTTGGATCATTCCCTTGATGAGCAAGAAGTGGCCTTCTTTGTCCTTTTTGATTACTTTTGGTTTGAAGTCTATTTCATCAGATATTAATATAGCAACACCTGCTTGTTTTTTATTTCCATTTGCTTGTAATATCATTTCCCAACCTTTCACCCTGAGGAGGTGTCTATCTTTAGTGGTGATGTGGGATTCTTGAAGTCAGAAGATAAAAGGGTCCAGTTTTTTGATCCATCCTGATAGCCTGTGTCTTTTTTGTTTGTTTGTTTTTTGAGGTATGGTCTCACTCTAGCCCAGGCTGACCTGGAATTCACTATGTAGTCTCAGGGTGGCCTTGAAATCATGGTGCTCCTCCTACCTTTGCCTCCCAAGTGCTGGGATTAAAGGCATGTGCCACCATGCCCAGCTTAGCCTGTGTCTTTTGATGGGTGAGTTAAGACTGTTAGTATTTAAGGTTATTACTGTGAGGTTTGAATGAATCCCTGCAGTAATGAGGTGTTTTATGGGGTTGGGTGCTTACTTGTGCTATGTACTATTTTGAGCCTGGTCTATTCTAGTTATTGTGATCTTGCCTCCTGAGATTTGTTGTTTGACTGTTCTGTGTGGAGTATTCCCTCTAGTATTCTCTGTAGGTTTGGCTTAGTGTTCATATAATTAGGGTTGACTTTTTTCTTGGAAAGTTTTTCTTTCACCATCTATTATGAAGGATACTTTTGATGGGTAAAGTAGCTTGGGTTGGAAGCCATAGTTTCTCAGACTTTGAAGTGTTCCATTCCAGGCCCTTTTGTATTTCAGGGTTTCCATTGAGAAATCTGATGTTATTCTAACGGAATTGCCTTTTTTTTTTTTTTTTTTTTTTTTTTGCTTCTCTTTTGCTGCTTTTAACACTCTCTCTTTGTTTTCATTGTTAAGGATTTTAATTATGATGTGTCTTGGGGAGTTTCTTCTTTGGTCCTGCCTGTTTGGTGTTTGGTGGGCTTCTTGTATCTATATGGGCCTCTGTTTGGCAAGATTTGGAGAATTTTCTTCAATAATTTTGTTTTTTTTCTATGCCACGGTTCTGGATTTCCTCTCCTTCTGGTATGCCCATGATCCAGATGTTTGGTCTTTCAGAGTATCCCACAGTTCCCTCATATTATGTTCACTTGAATTTTTGTGCTTAGCAAAGTTTTAGGCCTCCCAATCAGTTTCTTCTGTCCTATCTTTCAGGTCAGAGGTTCTGTCTTCCACATGAGTAACTCTCTTGGTGAGTGGTTCTAGAGAGGTTTTCATAAATTCTATTTAATTTTTGTTTTCTCTTGTGTTGTTTTGTATAATGTCCATCTCTTTTTTGAGGTATGATTTCAATTCAAATTCTGATTTTCTTTTTTTCTTTTTTTTTTTTTAAAATTTTTTTTGTTCATTTTTATTTATTTATTTGAGAGTGACAAACAGAGAAAGAAGCAGATAGATAGAGAGAGAGAGAGAATGGACGTGCCAGGGCTTCCAGCCACTGCAAACGAACTCCAGATGCGTGCGCTCCCTTGTGCATCTGGCTAACGTGGGTCCTGGAGAACCGAGCCTCGAACCGGGGTCCTTAGGCTTCACAGGCAAGCGCTTAACTGCTAAGCCATCTCTCCAGCCCATCAAATTCTGATTTTCTTGATACTTATTGTAGTTCATTCTTACACTTGATCAAGTCTTCATTAAGCTTAATCAACTGGTTGTTGAGGTCTTCTATTTCTTGACTTACCTTCATTTTATTGATACCTCTTTGGAGGGCTCTAACATTTTCTTTCATCAAGTTAAGCCTATTGTCAAAAGCTGAACACTCTATGAGATGATTTCTATTCAATTTCATTGATACGATTGTTGGTTCCTTGGTAGTTTGCTTCAAGTTCAGTGATTTTTTTTTTTTTTTTAAATCAGGGTCTCATTAGTTATTGTGTTTTCATTTTGGGAATGAATTTCTGTTGATTTCTCTGTGATTTCACTGGAGGCGTCTGTAGTAGGACTAGGCATCCTTGGTGAATATCTCTCAGTTTTCAGACTTTGATTGGCTTTTTTGTGTTGTTGTGTACCCATTTTAGGAAGACTCTTTATTTTATTGAGGAGGAAGGAAGTTTGTGTCCTTTGGTCCATTCACCCACTCAGGTGAACAGGGATGTTGGTACTTAGTGTCCAGTCAAGATACCAGAGCAAAAGGCCTGATTCCACAGCTCACACAGGGGCCAGACCTTCCTTAGAAAGGCACAGTGGGACCTACCAGGACCGGGGAACTAGGAGGAGTAAGGAAACAGGGATCTGGCCTAATTCATGCTGAGCCCTCCAAGACAAGAACCAGTTTAGGCAACCTAGCCTGGGGAGGTTGGAGGAGCCCAGAAACAGGGGTCTGGTCTACTCACTCCAGAGGGCCCTGTCCTCCCACACACTGACATGTGAGGAATTCAGACCCAGACAGTGGGAGGGGACCAGAAATGGGTCTGGCCTACTCACTCCAGACTGCAGTGCAGCCCCCCCCCCCAACTGACCATGCAGGGAACTCAGACCCAGGCTGTAGGAGGGGTTAGAAATGGGTCCAGCCTACTCACTCCAGACTGCCACACCTGCCCACACACTGACTGCACAAGGAACTCCCCAAAACATCTTAATACTGGTATAGATTTGTACAAACAAAAGTTAAGAAGGGAGGACGGAAACACTCATGGAAATCACAGTTCTTATTTTTTTGTAACTGTCACATGACCTTAGCTGGTATTTGTAACTACCTTTTTCTACTACCATTCTGCATTTCCTTCACCTTCAGTAAGCCCCTCAGCAGATCTAGGTTCTTTACTTGGATGGGGGTGACCTATACCTTCCTTCCTGAAAGATCTGAGTCATTTATCACACTGCCTTGAGTGAGCTGTGGTAGTTTTCCAATGACTTTTTTTTTTTTTCTTTGTTTTTTTGAGGTAGGGTCTCATTCTAGCTCAGACTGACCTGGAATTCACTATGTAGTCTCAGGGTGGACTCAAACTCACAGTGATCCTCCTACTTCTGCCTCCCAAATGCCGGGATTAAAGGCATGTGCCACCATGCTCACTTCCCACTGACTTTGATAACAAGGCACGTAACACCAAGAGGCACTCTAAAGGATATCCTGCACTCCATAATACTCTTCCCTACTTTCATTGTGGAGGGCAGTCCAATTTCCCCAGTAGTCTGGATCAATTACCCCTGCTAACACTGGAACTCCTTTCTTAGCTTCCAGTTCAATGGAATGTTTTTTGTGTCTACTAAAAAAGCATTCTTGCCTCTGGAACCAAGACCTCTAGGCAGCAGACCATAAGGTTGCAGGAACAGGAAGCAAAAGTTTAGCTAATGGGTCACTTTGGGTGATGGTAAGCAGGTACCATTCCTATTTCTACCCCTTTGATTCCTGGACCCATGAATCCGGGCTATAGGAGAAATAGTACCACATATAAGACACTGATTCAGAACATATACAGTTTGCTGGAGGACACTCCAGCTATTACCACCTAGTTGGTGCTGTAACTTTTTTTTTAAAGCCATTCCACAGTTCTATCAAGCCAGCCACTTCAGGATGGTGGGGCACATGGAAAATTGAAGTGGCCACAAGTTTTATATATCTGGAACTTTATGTTGTCATGATTTTTGGACAAAACACACAAAAACAAACATATAAAAAATCATGGATAAATGTACATAAGCACATAAATTTTAGGTGCACCCCAAGAAAGTAAAACTAAACGAAAAGTTTTTATTCTGTCTCTTTGAGATGTAACACTACTATGTAGTCTCAGGGTGGCTTTGAACTCAAAGCAATCCTTCTATCTCAGCCTCCTGAGTGCTGGGATTAAAAGCATGTGCCACCATGCCTGTCAGATATATATATATATATTTGTTTTTTACAGCTAAAAAGTAAAATGGGAGAAGTTTTTGTTGGTGGAAATATCTTATTCTTGTATTAAAATTATCTATTTTCATCTTGAAAAGTAGGGAAACTCCTTCAAAATACCATCTAGCAAAGATGTATATTTAATGACAGATCAGGCTCAGACCCAAGTTCAGTTAAAGGGAAGCACTGGTAAAACAGTATTTAGGGAGTTTCTTTGCCTGATGTTATCAGTTTTACAGAGCAGATAAGATAGGCTTAATGAGACAGGCAGGAAAAGGTTAGGGAAGTGGCCATTCCTTGTGTTTAGGATCCAGAATGTGCTGTTTTTAGTAGTTTTCTCGTTGTGTTTCAGGTGCTCTCTTGGGGACAAGAGAGTGGCTTAGGACATCTGGGGCATCAGCTCTTATGTGATGTCTCCTGGAAAAGCCATTGGACCACTTCCATCATGGGAAGGGTAGCATTTTTTTCCTTACTGGAATAGACACTTATTCTGGGTATGGATTTGCTTTTCCTGCATATAGTGCTTCTGCTAAAACTACCATCCATGGGCTTACAGAATGCTTTATCCACCTCATGGTATTCCACACAGCATTGCTTCTGACCAAGAAACTCACTTCAAAGCCATAATATAATTTTGATAATTTCCTTCCAAACAAATTTTACAATTCTATTTTTTTTCCAGTGGTCATAAAAAAAAATAAGACATCAAAGTACCTCTAAGTAGTATTTCTTTTTCAGTATTTTTCAGTATTGTTGTGCAAGTGCCAAATCTAAAATCTTTCATTTTATGTGCTCATTGGAAATCTTTAAGTTTCTTTTACACAGTGGAGATTACAGAAAATACAATCCCAAAAAATAACGGAATTCAGAATCTAGGTAGACCTACTTGTTTGTAATGATGATGGCCATGTTGTTAAATCTTAAACTAGTATCTTATAATTTTAAAAATGAATTTTAACTTACAGTTGTGACATTAAGATGTAAAAGTTTTTGCTTGCCCCTCTGTGTTCTCCTCCTTCAAAAGTTTTTTTTAAGGTCTTAAAATTTTTTATCAATGTTAAAAAAATCATTTTAAAGGCTATGTTTTAAGATCTAAAATTTCTGCTTTATTTTTATTAAGTCATATCTTCTTAAGGTATAAGTTTAAAGTTAAAAAATAGCCAGACTGATAATCTAAAATAAAAACTAACAAGATAGAGTTATGTAAAAGCTACAAAACTTTGGTATTTATTGTCTGTCTATGTGTGGTCTACATAGTTATATATTTATAATATTTATATAATATCAAATTGACTTAAAAGTAAATGGTCATGTCAATAAAGGCTTAATCCAAATTCCTTTTAAAAATAATATAATTAAAATTTTAAACAAAACATTATACATAATTAGACAATCTTAATCAAGATTTCATTTGATAAGCCCTTGCTGTAATTCAAATTGCACAAAAGTCCTTATTTGATTAGATTGGCTCTCAGGACTCAAGCTTAACACAATTACTCTCACTTGGGGAATTAAGGAAAGGAATGTTTTCTCTAGACCTGAAATTCAAAAATTAAGATAATGACTCATCTCCTGATTTCTGCTTTCTTGCATAATTAACATTGTTAAGTAAATAACATATTTGCCTACAGAGTTCTACAAGTTAACCATAAGAAATGTTTTAGGGCTAGAAAAGTCAATTAAAGGCTGCGTACAAAGCCTAATGACCTGAGTTTGATTTTCCAGTGCCCATGTAAAGCTAAATAAATACACAGGGTGGTACATGTACCTAGAGTTTGTTTACAGTGGCTGGAGGCGCTGGAAAGCCCATTCTGTCTGTCTCTCTCTCTCTCTCCCCCTGCTTAAAAATAAATATTTTATTATTATTATTATTATTATTATTATTATTATTATTTTTTTTGGTTTTTTGAGGTTGGGTCTCACTCTAGCTCAGGCTGACCTGGAATTCACTATGTAGTCTCAGGGTAACCTCAAAATGATGGTGATCCTCCTACCTCTGCCTTCTGAGTGCTGGGATTAAAGGTGTGTGCCACCATGCCCAGCTTATAAATAAAATTTTTAAAATGTTTTAAAACAAGATGCCAAGATGTTATCTTGCTTTGGTTGCCTTTGATAACAGTTTTCTTTTTCCATGGTAATACTAAAAAGCAAAAAGCCACTCCTTCCTACCCAGAAAACTGGTCTTAAAAATAAAGGAAATAATACATATTTCTAGATTTAAAATGTTAAGTAAAATGTCTATATCAAAAATTCTTGAATGAGTTATATTTAAAGAAATAAAGGTTTTCAAATTTTACAATCTAAAATTCAAATTTTACTGAAATGATTTTGCTTTTTAGTAATGTTTACAAAATGCTTAAACTGTTTCCAACAATAGATTTTTTAGGTATTACTATACTTTTACTAATACATACTAAATGGTTTACAAACAAAAGTTTTAAATTTATGTTTTCTATTAGAATATGCCATTATTTGCTTGCTAAATAACATCAACTTGTCCACTTACAACAAGGTTTCTTGGCTATTCTGCTTTTTTTTTTTTTTTTTTTTTTTTTTGAGGTAGGGTCTCACTTTAGCCCAGGCTGACCTGGTATTCACTCTGTAGTCTCAGGGTGGCCTCGAACTCATGGCAATCCTCCTACTCTGCCTCCCGAGTGCTGGGATTAAAGATGTGCACCACCACGTCTGGCAGATATTGTTTTTACCAGTGTTTCTAAAAATAACTTATAAGGATTTTATGTTTCATCCTTTTACTAACTAAAGCCTGTAATAAACTATGGTTATCTAAATGCTAAGTATATTATCTACTTTCCCATTTAGATAGAGCCTTTCACTTATTTGGTTAAAAACTTACTTTAATAAATGGGAGTTTAAAATTGTTTATAAAATTTAAGCTATTATTAAATTTATTATGCTTTTTTAAACTTAATCTTCAAGAGTGCTCATTAAATAAACAAATGATGTTGATAGCTTGTGAAAATTTACCAAAATATTTGGTGTGTTTAGGACACTACCATTTAGTTCTTCTAAATCTATCTTTTTTCTTTTATAAATTACATTATTATTATTATTATTATTATTATTATTATTACTAACAACATATTCTGTATGAATACATCATGTGTTGGTACCCTCTTATCCCCTTGTCCCTACCTCCATTCTGCTGTGGACCCTCCTGAGTAGGGTTGCAGATATTCCCCATGGCATTGTGGGTGTTGTGGGAGCAGTAGTCAGTTTTTTGGGAGGTTGGGTGGGAAGGGATGCCTCTGAGCATGATGTCTCAACCTGTGGCTCTTACAATCTTTCTGTCCCCTCTTCTGCAAAATTCTCTGAACTGTAGTGGGTGGGTTTTAAGTTTACTTAAGTGATGAGCACTGAGGAGCCTCTGGATCTTTGCTTTGGTAAGTGTTGAGTGTCCTCAGGGCCTGTCTCCTTCACTCTGGCACTGCTTATCAGGCTCACCATTGAAGCAACACTCTTGCTCATCTCCCCAATTCCTCTGCAGTTTCAGGTGTGGCTTTATTCCCCCCCTGGATTATCAAATTGGCACCCTATCTGGTATTGTGGAGTATGAGAAATGCTGGAGAGGATCACTGAGTTTGCAACAAGGTCTTGTGTTTTGGAAATGGCCATGGGCAGTGTGAAGCAGGTTTGCTGGATGCCTGCATGGAGACCCCATGGGCCCATGAGGATGAACCGTGGCTTGCAGTGGAGACCCAGTGGAGATGCCGGGACCATGAGATGGCTGCCAAGGAGAGCTGCTGGCCCTGATGAAGTTTTCCAGGACTGTGAGTAGCCTAGCTGGAGGGGTGGAATTGGAACGCCAGAGACTTGTTGCTGGTTAGAATTATTGGACTTGGAGACTTGTCACTGGCTAGAGTTGTTGGACTTAGAATTTGAGTTTAATGTTTGCCCTGGTTATTTTAAATCTTGTATTGGCTGAATGTTTCTTTGCTATGCCCAATGCCATCTTTTGCAGTGTGAATATTTATTCTGTGTCATTCTGGGTTTTTTGAGGTTACTTTTTGGTATTATGGCTCAGTTAAAAGATCTGGATGTATGAACATCATTGGAATTGATAAAAACTATGGGGACTTTTAAAGCTAGATGAATGCATTGCATTTTACATCATGTATGATTATCAGTTTATGGGGGCCAGGGGTGGAATGTGGTGGTTTGATTCAGGTGTCCCCCATAAACTTAGGTGTTCTGAATGCTAGGTTCCCAGCTGATGGATATTTGGGAATTAATGCCTCCTGGAGGGAGTGTATTGTTGGGGGCAGGCTTATGGGTGTTATAGCCAGTTTCCCCATGCCAGTGTTTGACACACTCTCCTCTTGCTATTGTCCACCTTATGTTGGCCGGGGGGGGGGGGTGTCCACCCTCTGCTCATGTCATCGTTTTTCCCTGCCATCGTGGAGCTTCCCCTCGAGCCTGTAAGCCAAAATAAATCTCTTTTTCCCAGAAGCTGCTCTTGGTTGGGTGATTTCTACCAGCAATGTGAACCAGACTGCAACAGTTATCTCATTTTTCCTGGTGCTAACTTACTCTCCGTTGGAGAATATGCTTCTCTTTTTCAGATAGATGTAGATCCTAAGGAGAGAGCCACCCCATCGTACCTCCAAAGGGCCCCGGCTGAAACTAAGAAAAATTGGAGAAACAAGCAAGGGTTCTGTTTTCCTGATGAACCAGATAACAGCAGAAGGCGAAGGAGATCAACACAGAGAAAAATCAACTCCTACCAAATCAGAGAGCCAGAGTCTCAGAGGCCCCTAACACCTCATCACTGAAGCAGACCAAAAATGAACCCAACATGGCTCAGGGAAATTTTGTGGAAGAGGGGTCAGAAAGAATGTCAGAGCCACATGTTGGGTCATGATATGCAGAGACATTTATCTTACCCATAACTGTGGGCTAACTCCACAATGCATGACCTATGTACCTCAACAAGGAGGGGCCAAGGGGAGGGGGTAGGTCATGGATGAGCCTAATAATGGTACCAAACTGACTGTACTTGCTGAATACAAAACTAATAAAGAAAAAAAGGAAAAAAAAAAAGAAAGAAAGAAAGAGAGAATAAGCATGCCAGGGCCTTCAGCCACTGCAAACAAACTCCAGACACATGCACCACTTTGTGTATCTGGCTTACATGTGTCTCGGGAATTGAATCTGGGTTGTTTGGCTTTGCAGGCAAGTGCCTTAACTGGTAAGCCATCTCTCCATTCCCTAAATCCAAATTTTTAGAACAAAACTACATAAACATTTCTCTCTCTCTCTCTCTCTCCATATATATATATATATATATATATATATATATATATATATGTATGTATATAATTTGGATGTAGCCAATTAGATTACTATTCAAACTCTGAGAACTAACTTTAATGTAATTTTAATTTCATTTACTATTAGAGATACCCAAAGATTTGGGTTAACTCGTTGTATCCAAATTATATAAAAGACATCAATCTCTAACAATAACTATATCAATGATGTTTTATAACTTGAGAGCTGATATTTCTTAAGTTATTTATTTATTTATTGGTTTTTTGAGGTAGGGTCTCACTCTGGTCCAGGCTGGCCTGGAATTAACTGTGTAGTCTCAGGGTGGCCCCGAAGGTGAACCTCCTACCTGTGCCTTCTGAGTGCTGGGATTAAAGGCATGCACCACCATGCCTGGCTCTCTGAAGTCAATATTTAAGTCGTCCTATAATACAGTTAATTGAGATCAACAATGACTCCTATTAGAGTCCTATTTTCTTTTTCTGGCTCTACAATAACAAATAACATTTAGTTATGTCCACAAAACCTACAAATCCTAATTTGTAACATATCTGACTTTTCATTTCTATTCCAATCACTAAAATATTTGGTACAAGAAAAAGGAGACAATTGTAAGATATTGTATTGTTATCTGATTTCTTCTGTGATTTGACTGACCATTTACTTCCCCACATGGCAACCTGGTACAATAATAATATAATAGTACATATCAAGTTATTATGTACAAATAAGAGCTGTAATAATTTCTGTGTTAAAAACAAATTTCTCCTAAAATTAGAGCTAGCCACTTTACAAAAATTCATAGATATAAAAACAAGCTGGCCAAAAGAAATTAAAATTAAAAGATAATAAATTATTTAAACTGTTATGAACTTCAAATAAAATAAAGTATTTCATAAAATACAAATAGCTAAATGCAGGGGGAACATATGGTCAATCTAATTATAAATATATAATGTCTAGTTGATTAAAAAATGTCTACTTCCCTTATCTGTTGCCTTAAATTTGTTAGGCCAGACTCATTCTTGATTATATTTAACTTGGTATATAACATTCCCATCATCTGTCAAATGTCAGACACAGAGGACAAACAAACAAATTAATTATAACTGGATCATGATAGCTAGTAGAGTTTGACATGATAAAAGCATTTCTTCCTTAATAGCTTTAGCAGCTACTCCTCTCTCCTAAAGATGGCTTTCCTGCCCACTACTAAGCCTCATCTATACTAGATCCTAGGAATGAGCCTTTCTAGCTATGTGGGACATATTAAATATTGTATTTGGACTCTATACACAAAATGTGATACTTGGCCAACAGGGGGAACTGTGAATTAAAGTTCCCAGAAAACAGCTGTATCAGCTACACCTACTTCCAACAACACTGAATGGACTGATAAGGCTACTGTGATTACAGAGAGATGAAATGTCAGAGCCAAATTACCTTGGACTACCTTTAGCCTTATGGTGGAGATTTCCCTGCTTTGCTGTAACCCGATTACCTGATGGTCAGCCAATGTATTTGAAAAGTACCCTGACTTATGACATTCTTTGGTTCTGTAATCATAAAACATTCATAAAATTGTTAACACATTGGAACATGAAATTTGGCGTAACCTAAATCTATGTTTCTGGGCCATGGTCACTCATATTTGGCTCTAGAATAAACTATTTCTTATCTCTTTTGAGGTGAGAGCTGTGTCTTTTGTGTCAACAGAACCAATGTGGAGGTTCTGCCTACTCCTATGTATATCTATCCCAATTATGCTTTTGGGGACTGTGGAAATAACCACAAGATGAGTTCAGAGACCTGCTGGACACACTGTCAGTCTAACATTTGCCAAAACTCCATTGGTCACCTGACCTCCATAAGCACATACTTTAACTGGAGGGGTCTCCTGGAATCAATGTCAATTCAGAGCTAGTGTCCACTAGGCCCAAAAGGTCTGATTATTTCCTTTTCCCCAGTGTACAGTTACCATAGCAAAAGGCCATAGGTCTTTCTGAGGAAGTATAGGACTAAGCTTAATATTGAAACTTTTGGGTTGAAAGAGGGTCCTTCCTTGAGGGAATCCAGCTACCCCTTCAATCAAGGGGCTCAGCATCTATAAACTGGTTCAAGTCTGGAAACTGGTTAAGAGACCTTGATTCTCTGCTGCTATAATTCAAAGTGGCCTTTTGTTCCTTTGCTCATGAATTTTTCTGCTTATGCAAGTCATACAGGAACTTGGTAGGCTTCTTATCTATTTCACTTCTGGGAACACCATGATTAATCAGCTAGTACCAAAGGTCTACCATTATGAGCATTGTTTTGCCTATGCTTTCCAATAAACATTCTCACCTTGTCTTTGGTGATTCATTGCTGCCACTTGGCCCTTATATTCTGAGATCCAGTTAGACCTATTGCATCTAAGTCACCTAATACAGCAACTGTAGCTCCCACTGTAAGGTCTTCTTTAAATAAAAAACTAATGATTAGGTACTTTTAGGTATGTTGGGGCTCCGCTCACAAATCTGTTTCTTCTATTCTTAGTGAAGGGCATATCTCCTGGACACTCCCACTGTGGGGGTAAAGATGAGTTTACATGGCAAATCCACTCCAGCATTCCAAGTTCTCTGAGCCTTTTAATCCCTTCATTAACATTAAGCCAAGGGATATCAGGCCACTCGAGCTCATTCACAGTAGGTCATCTTTCAATCCATACTTCAGCCAACCAATCAAATAAACTCTTGGCACTCTTATGCTCACTTTACAGGCACCTCTTCCAATTGCCTAAGCAGCTGTGTTAAATCTAAAATCTTTGCTCAGTGGGTCCATTTCAATAAATTCAGCATGATCTAATCTTATATTCTTCCCTCCATCATCCCACACCATTTAAATCCATTCCCACACATATTCCCCATGCTCCTACCTGTACAAGTTAAAAAACTGAAGTTCTTTAGGTGTGTACCTCACCTCCCCTTGAGTCAAGCTTTCTATCTCACCTCTAGGGGCCTGCCTAGCCTTACCTCTGGTAATAGCCCTAGAAGTAAAGATGGGTGGGGACTGAGGAGAATCAGCACCTCCTGCAGGGAGGGTTATTGTTGGTTCTTCAAACAAGGAAAGATTAATTCTCTCAGGCAAGGGGGAGGGAGGATAATAATTCAGGGTGTGGGGGTGGAGATGCAATTGCTGCTAAGGGAGGGGAGGTCACATTCTCATGCAAAACAACTTTTTCAGAATCTGAGAGTTCAGTGTCCCCAGATTCTTCAGGGTCTTCCCACATCCCCATCCCAACTCATAGGATCCAACTCTTTTCCAATCAGTGCCCTCACCTTAACTTCTGATAGCCTGTAAGGCAGGGATTTGAATTTGCATTGAAAATTAGCTAATTTTACAATGAGAGCTTAGGTTTGGTTTCCTGCAATTGAGCCTTGTTCTGGCTAGAGAGGAGACTCTCCTCCAGGGCACTCTTAGAAAACTTGAGATCATGCATGCAGATCTTAAGCTTGGAATTTTCCTTTCTAAGCTTCTGCTTTTCCCTTAATAGTTTATCCAGAGATGCTAGAAGCAACCAACCAGCATCATCATTCATTTTACTTTTCCACAAATACTCAAAAATTTTAGATACAAAGTCATTAAATTCCTTGCTTTTCACAAGATATGACTCAGGATCACCAAATACATCTATCTCACAGAGTTATTTAAATAGTTCACACCATGGATTATCACTGCCCTCCTTATTACCAGTAAAGTCTTTAGTCACACTGAAGTTGGATAGCCAACTCCAGATAGCATCAAGGCCAGTAGAGAAATCCATCTTTACAATTCTGTTTCTCTAGAACCACTTCTGGTACCACAATCTGTATTAGTCAGGGTTTTCTAGAGAAACAAAACCAATAGAATGAATTGTATTAAAGGAAATTTATTGGATTTGAAACACTCAGGAAGCCATAGTAAGCCTCAGAATCATCAATAGGCTTACCTTTCTGCTTCCTGGCAAGGTCAGTTTCCTGATAAGGGGGAATAGACTGTCTGTACCATGCATTCCTGTGGTCATAGATAAGTTTGCTTAAAATAAATTTGCTTAAAGTTCCTCAAATACACAAAGCCAATCACAATAAAGGTTACCTAATCTGCTTGGAATCCCCTTGCCCACAAGCTTTGCCCACCAATATCCTAAGCCTATTAGAAAAATACAAGTGCAGTTACTGCTTAAATCAACCAATCATGTAATCATTCCGCTACTTCTCTGTTCAAATCCCTATAAAAAACCTGTGCCCTCCCTCCTCCCCCGACTGCTCAGGGCTCTTATACAGATCCACTGCCTTGGTGAAGTCTAGAGTCTGAGCTTAAGCCTGAAATAAAGCTCGTTGCTGTTGTGTAATGTGTCTGACTCTCTTGGTGGTCTTTGGGGACTCTGTGATCTGGGCATAACAGATTCGTTTATGGCAGTCCAACAATAGCAGTTTGCAGGCCCAAGAATTAAGGAACTTAGTCCATGAAGCTGAATGCCTCAGTAGTCCCAATCCAACAACTAAAGGCCTGGAGGCTTCCTGGAGAGCCACTGGTCTGCAGTCCACACTGGTCTGCAGTATCAGCTGGTCTTCAGTCCAAGCTGGTCTTCAGTCCACACTGGTCTTCAGTCCATGCTGGTCTTCAGTCCATGCTGGTGCACAGTCCGAGATGGTGTTCAGTCATGATAGTCTTTAGTCTGTGCTGGTCTACAGTACAAGCTGGTCTTCAGTCCACACTGGTCTTCGTCTAAGCTGGTCTTCAGTTCACGCTGGTCTACAGTCCATGCTGGTTAACAGTCCGATATGGTCTTCAGTCCATGCTGGTCTTCAGTTCACTATGGTCTACAGTCTGTGCTGGTCTTCAATCCATGCGGGTCTTCAGTCCAAGCTGGAAGGCAGCAAGCAGCACTGCACCCAGATGGGAGGAAGGGATTCTTTTCTCCCAGAGATTCCTTAGATAAAGCCCCCCTCCAAAAGGGACCACCCACACTGGGGAAAAGGCTCATCCTGGGAGAAGGACTTCCTTCTTCAGTTAATCCTTCCTGCAAGAAACCTCAGAGACCCACTCAAGAAGAATGTCTGTGGATTCCTAAACAGATCAAGTTGAAAACAAAAGTTAACCATCACAATGACGTTGCCCAAACTTTAATCCTGTCTTTCTCCATTACAAATTCATGCCTGTCACTGGGGAGGCAAGATCACAGTCCAACACTGCTGTCCTGAGGGCAGGGATGACATGTTCCTTTCCAGGAGAATACATAATGAATGCCCTTTTGTGACTGCCTTTGCCAAGCGCCTTGACAACACACCCTCCCAGTGGCTTCTTGTGACATCTGTTCACCTCACTAGCCTGCAGCATGCTGCTTCAGAGCTGCTAGCAAGGCCTTATCACTCTGGAAACACGCACTCAAGTAGAACAAATGCTCTGTCCCTCTCCACATGCTCTGGTTATGCTTCTGCCCACCAGAGAACTCAAATTTCCTTGATGTGGTGGGGTGGTGGTAGAGGCATCCTATCCACACTCTCACCATAACTCAACTCATCTGATGGCAGAAGAATCAGATCAAGGCCACCATAGTCCATAGAGGCAGGGCTGTGTTCATGCCCTGACCTGGCTCCAGGTAGTCCTCATTTTTCCTGAGGGTGTGGGGTGACTCTTGCATTCTGATGACTGTCCTTTAGGGGGTGTGAGGGGAGGAAAAGTCAGCAGTGGGTAGAGGGCTGGTCTTCCTGGAGAGGTAGAACTTCTCCAGTGTTGTTATTTAGGGAAGACCCAAGTTCATTTCCAGGACCCTGAAACCTGATCATTTTGTAATTGCACATCATCAGTCCTGACTTCTTTCCCAATGATCTGGTATACTCTCACTTGAACCCAGAATGCTCTAGAAATTGACTTCTTTCCCAATGATCTAGTATACTCTCACTTCATCCGGAATGTTCTAGCAATACTATTTCTTAAAAGGGAGCATTAGTGACCCCGTGAAAATTTTTCTTTTCTTCTTTCCCATGCCACACTCTAGTTCTCTGTTCACCCTAAACTCAACCCTGAGCTCACTCAACTTCTTAGTTCAACTACTTAGTTGGTCAACTTGAGCTGAATAAGGACCCAACTATAACTAATGAGATAGCAAAGATAGAGATGAATAAAGATCTTTCTTTCTTTCTCTCTTTCTCTCTCTCTCTCTCTCTCTCTCCCTCCCTCCCTCCCTCCCTTCCTTCTTTCTTTATTTATTTGAGAGAGACAGAGAGAGAGAGAATGGGCACACCAGGACCTCCAGCTGCTGTACACAAACTCCAGACACATGCGCCCCCTTGTGCATCTGCCTAACGTGGGTCCTGGGGAATCGAGCCTCGAACTGGGGTCCTTAGGCTTCATAGGCAAGTGCTTAACCACTAAGCCATCTCTCCAGCCCCCTGCTTTCTTTTTTGAGGTAGGGTCTTGCTTTATCCCAGGCTGACCTGGAATTCACTATGTAGTCTCATGTAGACTCAGGGTGGCTTCAAACTCATGGCAACCTTCGTACCTCACCTTCCAAATGCTTATTTTCTTTCTTTCATCCTTTCTTTTTTGATTTGTGTGTATGTGTATGACA
This sequence comes from Dipus sagitta, assembly GCA_036346955.1. Lineage (NCBI taxonomy): Eukaryota > Metazoa > Chordata > Mammalia > Rodentia > Dipodidae > Dipus > Dipus sagitta. The sequence goes on from CM070770.1 coordinate 214,429,906, forward strand.
TGTGTGTATGGACATGCACATGTAGAGATCAGAGGGCAACCTCAGGGTGTTTTCTTCTCCTTCTATCTTCTTTTGGGATAGGGTGTCTTGCTGTTTTGCCACTGCTGCTTGCAGGCTTCCAGATTCTCCTGGCTCTGCCTTCCATTGCCATAAGCATATTGGTTTTACAGATGTGTGTGCCACTTTGTGTCAGGCTTTACTTACCTGAGCCCTGAGGAGGATGGAACGCCTGTCAGGAGACTTGAAAGCAAATGCTTTTAACAACAGAACCATCTTCTCAGCCCCAGATTTTCTTTCTTGATAGATGGAAGAAGAAACTTTCTTTCCTTTTCTTTCTACCTTAAGCAGGACATGGAGACACAGTAGACATTGCATAGACATGAACCATTGAAGTAATAGCAATGACCACTTACCTCCTTGTTATATTTAAATGGCTTTAAGTTGGGTTTTCTGTTCATTATAGTTGAACCCATTCTTTTACAAAGGATTTTAATTTATTTATTTGACAGAAAGACCAGCAGAGAAAGAGAGTATGGGCATATCAGGGCCTCCTGACACTGCAAATGAACTTCAGATGGATGCACCACTTTGTGCATCTGGCTTTACATGTGTACTGGGGTGTGGACCCTGGGCTATCAGACTTTGTAAGAAAACCCCTTTAACCACTGAGTCATCTCTTCAGCCCTTAGTTGAACCCATTCTTCTTAGCTAATGTTTTTCTTTGTAGAAGTAATTTCACAGTGAAATCATTGCACACATTCTTAATTATCATATTTACTTATTTGTTTATTATCTATGGGAGAGAGAGAGAGAGAGAGAGAGAGAGAATGGATGCACTAGGGCCTCTTGCCACTGCAAACCAACTCTAGATACTTGTGCTACTTTTTGTGTCTGGCTTTAATGGATGGGTACTGGGTAATTAAGCCCCAGGACAGCAGGCTTTGCAAACAAGTGCTTTTAACTGCTAAGCCATCTCCCCAGCCTCTTACTACTTTTATAGACAAATCCATATAAAACTAGGGCACATTATAGACTTAATTGTGCCTTGTCAGTATTTTAGAACACAATGATCCTATTTGGAGGTCAATTCTTTCAAGAGTAACTATGTCAAAATAAGATCTTTAGGATGGTCCTAATTTAACCCAGCTTACTTCTTTTTTTATTTTATTTTATTTTTTTTAGTTTTGTTCTCAGCAAATACAGTCAGTTTAGTACCCTTATTAGGCTCATCCGTGACCTATCACCTCCCCTTGGCCCCTCCTTGTTGAGGTATATGGGTCATACATTCTGGAGTTAGCCCACAGTTATAGGTAGGATAAACGTCTCTGTATATCATGACCCAACATGTGGCTCTGACATTCTTTCCGCCCCCTCTTAAGCAAAATTTCCCTGAGCCATGTTGGGTTCATTTTTGGTGTGCTTCAGTGATGAGGTGTTGGGGGCCTCTGGGTCTCTGGATCTCTGATTTGGTAGGAGTTGATTTTTCTCTGTGTTGATCTCCTTCCCCTTGTGCTGGAACCCGGTTCACCAAGAAAACAGCACCCTTGCTTGTTTCGCCAATTGTTCTTAGTTTCAGCCGGGGCCCTTTGGAGGTATGATGGGGTGGCTCTCTCCTGACATCTATCTGAAAAAGAGAAGCAGATTCTCCAGTGGAGAGTAAGTTAGCACCAGACAAATGAGATAACCCTTACTTTTTTTTTAATAGAGAATTTAATAGGTGTAGTACTTCTTGTATCCCATGATTGATGATAGCTTGATAATGGAGAGAGGGCTTATGTTTGGATATGTTTCTGACTTGTTTCCCAGCTCCAGCTATGGGTCCCTTACCACTGAGGGGATCAGTTAGCTGAATAAAGAGCAGTTGGTTTCCCACCATGGCTGTGTGCCACTATTGCAATTGTGTGGGCATCACAACAGGTTATTTGCTGCTAAGTAGGTTAGACCATGAGTTGCTTGGACAGATATTGGTCATTTCCCCCAGTCGCCCATGTAGCACCTTCTGGCACTAGACATGCCGACTGTCTGGGGACTGACTCTCTTCCAACTTCCAGCCATGCCATTCCATTTTATGTGTCAACCACATAAGGTGTCTTCAGCAGTAGTGTCTTACCACCAACCTTTGGTGGGTCATCAAGTACTCTGACAGAAATCTGTCTTTCTTTTAGGAAACCTTGAAGGTGTCTCTGATCAAAAGCTCACCAGCTTACTTTTTTTTTTTTTTTTTTTTTTTAGTTTCATCTTGTTTGCCATTTATTTTTATTGTGTTTTTAATGGAGAAATACATTATCTGTTTTTAAAATAGTACTTGAAAATACAAGGAGTACAGATACGATAGAACAAAGCAAACTCCAGCCAGGAGACACTACGTACATCACATGAAAAAAATAGTCTGATAGTCAGGTAATAAAAACTAGACTTAAAAAAGTCCCAAGTTTCCAGCTTGGTAAAACAGGTACAAGCACACAGAGCATTTTAATTAACTAATTTTTCCAATGCATAAACAAAATGACAGGACAAAATCTGTGCCTGGTACTTTGCAACCAAACACCATAGTATTCAAAATGCAGAAACTGTGTGCTTTTCACCTGATTTGTTAATATGGCAGAAGGGCAAGGTGACTTGCACAGGGCAAAGATGTGAGAAACACAAACACTGTATCCTAGATACCAGAAAGTCTCAACTGTATAGCTTAAAAGGAAGAAGACTACATTCCAATCAATCTAGGACAGGAAATGTTTAAATAATTGTAGCTTAACATGAAAGGAAATGGGCACAGTAAAAAGGAACACAGTTTGGAGGGATGAAGACAGAGCCAGGCTACTTGGAAGACCTATCCAGTTGGCTGTGTCCAGCTTAAGAAAGACTACGCTTTGTTCATTGACATCTGTTGGCTCCAACACATGGGCATATATGCTGCTGCTTATTACAAAAGTTCTTTTCTCTTCCTCAAAGCATTCCTAGTATGTGGTAAAAGAGCAGAATAATTAAGAGTAGAAGATAATAGACTAGATGTCGTATGCTTTGTAGCAATTTCTGTATGACTGTGTAGGTAAAATCTACTAATGAATTTTGGCAAGTGGTTAAAAAATAAAAACTGGTTTAAAATTCTTGGATAAAATGCCTTTTTGCCTACACATTTAAAATTTGAAATTGGCTTCCTTATCAAACAGACAATTTATGGTATATAATGTTTGGTAGAGAGAGATCAAATGGCTATCCAAGATCAGAAACGATTTTCATATACATAATGTTTTACTAAGGTTTGACTGAAATATTAGCCATGGAGTCAGAATTTGTTTTATGCCATGAAGTCATAAACTGTGAGTTTCACACCATTCTCGAGCATACTGTGTGCAAACATTGAAGAGGGTGGAGGCAAAAGGCATTTCATTTCAGGACAGATGATTCAGGACAAGAGAACATGGAGCTCAGTTAGCTCAAAGAAAATATCTAATCGCTGATTATACACTCTCCAAAAGATAAAACCAATGTATCATTGCTTGATCATGTCCCACTAAAAGCAAAGACGTATTTTTTATCGTTTTGATGTCAAGTATATGCCCTAAGGGTTGACATTTCCTTTTAAAGGGTGCAGCTATCTCAGGGGAACTGAGGTACATGTACTGTTGTGCTTTCTCTTAAGTATACTACTGCACAATGGCATCTAACTTTAAGATTAATAGTAAAGAAACCTCTTCAGGAAAATAAAAGACACTAAAATTCACCAAGTTTAAAAATCCAAAATTACTTCTAGTTCCTAACAAAAAAGAAAAAAGAAAAAGGAAAAAAACCATAAAATGCATCACTAATGTAAAGAATTCTGATACTAGTTGCTACTGCAAATCCTGGTGTGAGTCATGGATACAAATATAGCACACCAGCTTACTTTTATGAAGAGAAAATTTAGACACTGACAGGCACACACAGAAAAGAAAGATAACACGAAGACACAGCAAGAAGGTGGCTATACATAAGCTAGAAAAAGAGGCCTTAAAAGAAGCCAGTCCTGGAGCCGGCTTGATCTCACATCTCTAGCCCCCCTAACCATAGAGAAAATAGGTATCTGTGGTTTACATCACCCAGACTGTATAAGTCCGCAGAGGTATCGGTGGTTTAGACCCAGAATGTGTTGCTTGCTACATGGCAGCCCTAGCAAACTAATACAAGGGCTGAAAAATGTTTTGCAAATATAAAATAATTAAAATTAGATGGAGTAAATTAATTCATGAATATAAAACATTCATACTGACATGTGTTATGATTTGAATATGAAGTGTCCCCACAGGCTCATGTGTGAAACACTTGGCCCCCAGCTAGGAGGTGGTGGAAATTTCAGAATGTGGGGCCTAACTAGAGGAAGTAGATAACTGGGGCAATGCTTGGAAAGATATTTTGCCAGCTCCCCTCTTCCCCTTCATTTTCTCCTCCTCCTCCTTCTTGGCTTCCAGGAAGTAAGCAGGTCTTCTCTACCTTACCATGCTCTTCTACCATGATGTTCTGCCTCAGCCTGGGCCCAAAGCAATGGATCCCATAAGCACAGACTGAAACTTCTGAAACATGTGCGAAAACAAATTCTTCCTCTTTTAAAATTCTTTCTCTCAAGTATTTATCACAGCAGAGAAAAACTGACACACACACACACACACACATTCTCTCTGTCTCACTCTGTTCTCCTCTCTCTGTCACACACACACACACACACACACACGTGGGCAGAAGGAATGGACTTCATCAAACCATAGGAAGGAAGGTGATCCTGAGTTATTCATAGTTCCTAAACCTGGTCACTTGTTAGATTCAGTGTCTATCTGAACCTACCAAGTCAGAAAAATGCAAACTCAAAAGGAGAGAAGGAAGGAAGCAGTGTAAGAACTCAGAGGGGAGAGCTGTCAGAGTCTGTGAGAGCTCAGAGCAGGAATTTGGAAGAAGGGTCACTCTACCTGAGTCATAATATATAGATAGGTTCTTGAGTTTTGAGAATAAATGGAGAGGGGCTGAGGAAGTAGTTAAGCTAGTAGAGTATTTGCTAGCATGCATGAGGCCCAGGTTCTACCTCCAGCACACATAAATCAGACTTGGTGGTTCACACCTGGAATCCCAGTATTTGGGAGGTGGAGGCAGGAAAATCAGAAGTTCAAGCTCATCATTGACTACACAGTGAGTTTGAGGTCAGGCTGTGCTACAAAAGTGCACTTAGCAACAAAAATATGGACAAAGAGAAAGAGGAAGAAAGGAGGAATAAAAAAGAAAGAAGAAGGTATGGAGTGAGGTAGAGGTCAGTGGGGTGGGGCTCAGAGCCGATGGCTTTCTGGATCATGGGTAGTAAGGCCTTGAAGACCAACCTAGTCAGAACAGAAGGGCTCCTATTGAGAGCATCAGGAAGTGGGCTGAATCAAATGGATGAGCTGATGCTGTACATAGTAAGACATATATTCATTTAACATATTCTACAATAACATTTTAACTTTTAGATTAGTCTAGATTCACCAACAGTTGTAAAGATAACACAGATAAACCTCATCTAGTTTCCCTCAATAACAAAACATTATATTGTCTAGGTTGTATTTCTCACCACCAAAGAGCCACCACTGATTACCCAAAGTTTACTAGTTTTCTTTTAATGTTTCTTTCTTTTCCCAGGAGTCCATCTACTATACCTATTCAAATTTACATTTATCCAGTCTTACAAAGATAGTGTTACAAAGATAGATATAAGGATAGTGTTGATGGCATATTTATTACAATTAGTGAGCCAATATGGATGTACTATCATTAGCTAAAGTACATTCAATATTCTGATTTTCTTATTGCTTTTCCATAATCCTAATTACTAGGATCTCACCTTACATTTACTTATTATGTAACATTAGGCTCTTTCTGGTGTGACAATTTCTCAGATTATCCTTGATTTTAATGACCCAGACAATTTTGAGAAGCATTACTCAGGTATTTTGGAGAGCCCCCTCCCTTTCTCTTTCACTTCACTATGTAGGCCAGTCTAGGCTCAAACTTGCTATGTAGCTCAGGCTGTTTTCAAATTCACAAGCCTTCTGCCTTGAGTTCTAAGATTATAGGGGTGTACCACCATTCATGACTGTCTAATGAATGTTTTGATTGTTTTTCATTGCTGGGGATCAAATCTATGGCCTCATTCACACCAAGCAATTGTTATACTGCTGAGTTACATTCTCTGAGAATGTAAGTTTGGCTTTTCTGGCTCTTTTCTCATAGGCTGCAGTTATGGTTTTCTGGAGGAAGACCTCAGAGGTGAAGTACCTTGCTCTCTCATAATATCAAGTGTATGGACTATCAGATTGCTTTGTCATTAAAAAATTTTTTTTTATTGACAACCTACATATTTAGTAGACAATAAACCATAATAACTCCCATCCCCACCACTTTCCCCTTTGCAACTCCACTCTCGATTATATCCCTTCCCCATCTCCAATTAGTCTCTCTTTTATTTTGATCATATTTTTCCCTATTATGATGGTCTTGTGTAGGTAGTACTATGCGCTGTGAAGTCATGGATGTCCAGGCCATTTTGTGTCTGAAAAGTGCATTGTAAGAAGTCCTACCCTTCCTTTGGCTCTTATATTCTTTCTGTCACCTCTTCTGCAATGGACCCTAAACCTTGGAACATGTGACAGAGAAATTTCAGTGTTGAACACTCCTCTGTCACTTCTTCTCAGTACTATGGTGCCTTTTGAGTCATCCCAGAAGTCACTGCCATCTGAAAATAGAAGTTTCTCTAACAAAATTGAGAGTAGCATTAACATATGGGTATGAACATTAAGAGAAGTGCTTACCAGGCAGTTTGATGAGCATAATATATGCATTTAACCAGACACCAGCAGGTACTACAACCCTAGGGCTCATGACTTCCCCTGTCATAGGTTTTCAGTACCAGGCATGCATTCCCTCCCATAGAGCAGGTCTCCAGTCCATTAAGAGAGTGGTAGCATGACACTATTTGCACCCATTGGCTTTTGACCTGGCTGGCCAATCTTAAGGCTTGCAGTGTCCACTGTTGTTTATCTCCAGTGATGACTTCTCTCTCCCATAGGCTGCATGCAGCATAGCCTTTTGCAGATTTCCATCAGCTAGTCTACAGGGAGGATGTTTTCAGCTCAGTGCCAGCTTGATTTTTGAATGGCCTTGTAGCCCAAGTATGTGGAGTCTTCAGCAATAGGGTCTTGCCATCTATTCCTGGTGGAAAACCAAGAGCTTTGGCAATGCCTGTGATGTTATAGGGGCATCAGGGACTTCCCTGGACAACAACTCACTAGAAGGTATCCCACCCCTGGCACTGAAATTTTTCTGGTAACTATCTATGGCTACTGGGTTGGCCATTGTCCAAAAATGTAGGTTTCTACATGGCTCATTCATACCCTCTTAGATTTTGATTAACCCACACTCACCCTTCCTTTACTTCTCTTCCTCTGACCTCACTGAGACCTTACCACCCTGAGTAATCTGTCCATCTGCTTACATGTACACAATACCATTTCCTTAAGTCCTCCCCTTTCCTCCCTCCCTTTTAGCCTCTTTCTAGCTTATTGTCCTCTGCTACTGAGTTTTATTCCAACTCACATACAAGTCCAAACATTTGTAGTTAGGATCCACATATGAAAAAGAACATGCGGAACTTGGCTTTCTGGGCCTGGGTTACCTCACTAAATATAGTCCTTTACAAATCCATCAATTTCCCTGGAAATTTCATTTTTCTTTACTGCTGAATAGAACTCCATTGTATAAATGTACCAATCTTAATTATCCACTCATCAGTTGAGGGACATCTAAGCTGGTTACATTTCCTAGCTATTATGAAGACAGCAGCAATAAACATGGATGTGCAAGTATATGCCTAGGGGTGGTATCGCTGGGTCATATGGTAAATCTATTTTTAGCTGTCTCAGGAACCTCCACACTGATTTTCACAATGACTGTACCAGACTACATTCCTACCTGTGTAAAAGGGTTCCCCTTTCTGCATGCTCACCAGCATTTGTCATTTATTTTCTTGATGATAAGCATGCTGACAGGAGATGGAATCTCAAAGTAGTTTTAATTTGTATTTCCCTGATGGCTAAGGATATAGAACACTTTTTTAGATGTTTATATGCCATATGTATTTCTTCCTTTGAGAACACTCTATTTAGTTCCATAGCCCATTTTTCAATTGGGTTGTTTGAATTCTTTTTTATTTTTTAAGATTTTTTGTTTATTTTTATTTATTTATTTGAGAGTGACAGACAGAGAGAAAGAGGCAGAGAGATAGAGATAGATGGATAGAGAGAGAGAGAGAGACAGAGAGAGAGAATGGGTGCTCCAGGGTCTCAAGCTGCTGCAAACAAACTCTAGACGTGTGCGCCCCCTTGTGCATCTGGCTAACGTGGGTCCTTGGGAATAGAGCCTCGAACCAGGGTCCTTAGGCTTCACAGGCAAGTGCTTAACCACTAAGCCATCTCTCCAGCCTGGGTTGTTTGAATTCTTATTATTTAGTTTTTGAGTTCTTTGTATATCCTAGCTATTAATCCTCTGTCAGATCTATAGCTGGCAAAGATTTTCTCCCATTCTGTAGGTTGCCTATTTGCTCTATTCAGTGTCCTTTGCTGTATAAAAGCTTTGTAATTTCATGAGGTCCCAGTGGTTGACTAGTGGTTTTATTTCTTGAGCAACTTGGATTATATTCAGAAAGTCGTTGCCTATATCAATATGTTGAAGGATTTCCCCTAGTTTTTCCTCTAGTAGTTTCAGAGTCTTGGGTTTGATATTAAAGTCTTTGATCTATTTGGATCTGGTTCTTGTGCATGGAGAGAGATAAGGATCCATTTCCATCCTTCTACATGTAGATATCCAGTTTTCCCAGCACCATTTGTTGAAGAAGGTATCTTTTCTCCAATGAGTATTTTTGGCATTTTGTCAAAAATCAGATGGCTGTAGCTTCCTGGACTTAAATCTCTATTTAAGTTCCTCTATTCTGTTCTATGGATCTATGTGTCTGCTTTTGTGCCAGTACCATGTTGTGTTTGTTACTATGGCTCTGTAATATAGGTTAAAATCAGGTATGGTGATACTGCCAGCATTATTTTTGTTGCTCAAAATTATTTTGGTTATTTGAGGTTTGTGCTTCCAAATGCATTTTAGTATTGTTTTTCTAGTTCTGTGAAGAATGCCATTGGAATTTTTATGAGGATTGCATTAAATGTTGTCATTGCATTTTGTAAGATTGACATTTTCACAGTATTGATTCTCCCAATCTAAGAACATTTCCATTTCCTAGTGTCTTCTGCAATTTCTGTCTTGAGTGTTTTAAAGTTTTTATTGTAGTGATCCCTCACTTCCTTGGTTAAGTTTATTTAAGGTATTTTATCTGCATGTGTATATATATATATGCAATTGTGAATGGGAGTGATTCCATGATTTCATCTTCAGAATGTTTCTTGTAGTATATGGGAAGGCTACTGATTTCTGTGTGTTTATTTTGCATCCTGCTGTGTTGCTAAAAAGTGCTTATCAGCTCTAACAGTTTGCTGGTAGAGTCCTTAGGGTACTTTATGTATAGAATCATATCATCTGCAAACAATGATAATTTGATCTCTCCCTTTCCAACTTGTTTGTCTTTTATGTATATCTCTTGCCTTCTTGCTATAGCTAAGACTTCCAGTACTATCTTAAAGAATAGTGGGGACCTTGTCTTGTTCCTGATTTTAGTGGAAAAACTTCATGTTTTTCCCCATTTGGTATTATGTTGGTTGTAGTTTTGTCATAAATAGCCTTTATTATGTTGAGATGTGTTCCTTCTATTCCCAGTTTTTTATCATGAAGGGATGTTGGATTTTGTCAAATGCCTTTTTTTTTTTCCAAGGTAGGGTCTCACTCTGGCCCAGGCTGACCTGGAATTAACTATGTAGTCTCAGGGTGGCCTCCAACTCATGGTGATCCACCTACCTCTGCCTCCCAAGTGCTGGGATTACAAGTGTGCACCACCATGCCTGGCTCAAATGCCTTTTCTGCATCTACTGAGATAATCATGTGAATTTCGTCCTTCAGTCCATTTATGTAGTGTATTACATTTATCAATTTGCATATGTTGAATCATCCCTGCTTCTTTGGGATACAGCCTACATGGTCAGGGTGGATGATCTTTTTGTTATATTCCTGTATTCTGTTTGCCCATATTTTGTTGAAAATTTTTGCATCTATGTTCATGAGGGAGATTGGTCTATTTTTTTTTTGTTGTTGTTGTTCTGTTTTTGTCTGGTTTTGCCATCAGGTTAATGCTGGCTTCATAGAAGGAGTTTGGTAGTATTTCTTCCTTTTCTATTTTATGAAAAAGTTTGAGAAGCATTGGTGTTAATTCTTCCATGAAAGTCTGGGAAAATTCAACAGTGAATCCACCTGGGCCTGGACTCTTTAATTGGGAGATTTTTTTTTTTAATAACTGCTTTGATTCTCCATTCTATAGATCTATTTAAATGGTTTGATCTCATCTTGATTTACTTTTGGTAGGTCATATAAATCTGGGGAATCATCCATTTTCTTTTAGATTTTCAAACTTAGTGGAGTATATGTTTGTAAGTATGTCCTTACGATTTTCTAAATTTCTTTTGTATTTGTTGTAATGGTGCCTTTTCATATCTACTTTTATTAATTTGTGTATCTTCTCTCTTCCTTTTATTTAGATTTGTTAAGGATTTATCAATCTTTTTTATTGTTTCAAAGAACCAACTCTTTGTTTCACTGATTCTTTGTAATTTTTTTGTTCTATTTCATTAACTTCTGCCCTTATCTTTATTATTTCTTCCTGTCTACTGATTTTTTCATTTGCCTTGTTCTTCTTTTGCCAAGGCCTTAAGGTGAAGCATTAAGTTTTTTACTTGCAACCTTTCCAATTTCTTTTTTTTTTTAAATAAATTTTCATTTATTTATTTATTTTAGAGCAACAGATAGAGAGAGAGAAAGGCAGATATATAGAGAATGGGTGTGCCAGGGCCTCCAGCCACTGAAAACGAACTCCAGATGCATGTGTCCCCTTGTGCATCTGGCTTATGTGGACCCTGGGAAATTGAGCCTTGAACTGGGGTCCTTTGGCCTCACAGGCAAGCACTTAACCACTATGCCATCTCTCCAGCCCCAACATTTCCAATTTCTTTTTCTTTTTTTTTTCATGTATAAGTATATTTCTTTTTATTAATAGAAAAAGTTATTACTCTCTGTAGATATATTTGATTTAGAAACAATTCCAGAAATAACATAAGATAGGTGTAAATTTTTTTAACTTTTTTTTTTATGAGAGAGAGAGAGAGAACATGTGTACCAGGGCCTCCAGCCACTGCACTCTAACTCCAGATGCCACCTTAGGTACATGTGCAACTTGCACACTTGCATCACCATGTGTGTCTGGCTTACATGGGACCTGGAGAGTCTAACATGGCTCCTAAGGCTTTGCAGGCAAGCACCTTAACTGCTAAGCCATCTCTCCAGACACCTAAGTTTTAAAATATTCCTTAAGATCCTATTTCTCTAAAACTTTCAGAATATCCAAATCAGTTATCAGGGTTCTCAAAAGAAAAACACTGTATTAGAGGTAGATAGGTAGGTATATGGATAGATGATAGGAAAAAATAGATATAGATAGACATAGATATATGATAGATAGGTAGATGGACGAAATTTAAACATACACTTATGGAGGTTGGCAAATCGGTTATCTGCAAGTGGGCCTATATTAGCATGGAGCATCAAGGTACCTAATGTTCTACTATGAGCCCACACCATAACTTAGATAATGTCCAAAGACAGTCTGTTGGAAAATTTCCCCTCACCAGGAGAAGTTTTGTCATTTTGTAGTATGCAGGTGTTTAGCAAATTAGAGGATACCCTCAGTGTTGAAGGTAATGTACTTCACTTAAAGATTAATGATGCATTTCACCTCATTCCTAATCCTAATCCTCTTGGCTTAATTTCTTATAGAACTACCAAGACAAGTATTGAATTTGTGCATCTGGTAGCCCAAACCACTGGCACACAAAAGTAGTTAACATTTAGCTATAGACAGACAACTAGAAAAAAATGATGAATTTTTATGGAATGAATATTTCACTGTGTGCCCAATTTAGGAGATAATCACACTGTGAACTTTGAATGACAAAGGATTAAATTGAATTATAAAGTACAAATTCAAAGACAAAATAATGCATTTGCAGAAGATAATCACAGGCTTTCCCTATAATAATTTCAAGGATATAGAGTTTATCAAAGGAAAAACAAGTTGTCACTAAAGTTTAGGTTTTAATACTTAAGCCCTAAAGTTGAAAGAAACCTATTAAAAGTTTGCACACCAAAAGGTATAACTTTAAAGTCCAGTTTAAAGGTATTACAAATATTAATGAGACCCACAAAAGGAATTTACAATCATATTTTTACATTTTAAAGAGCTTAGCATTTTATTACTTAGAAAAACCCTGGTATATAAAGAAAAAATCCTGTTATTTCTTTAAAGTTGCTCATTGATTAAATTTGAAGAATGCTATAAAATATTGCTATTAAGAAAGTATTACATGATTAACATGGAAAATTATTCTGTCCCACTCTATCAGAGAATATTTTCTAAGTTATATTTTCCATCTGTCAAAAATTAAATATATCACTAATTGGTATGGAATAATTTTTTTTGTTCATCATTTATTTATTTATTTTTTTTCTCCATTTTTATTAATATTTTCCATGATAACAAAAAAAATTCCATGGTATTACCCTCCCCCCTTTCCCCTTTGAAATTCCATTCTCCATCATATCCCCTCCCCATCTCAATCTTTCTACTTACATATATACAATACCAACCTAATAAAAGCCCTCCTCCCTTTCTTTCTCTTCCCTTTCTATCTCCTTTTTTAACTTACTGGCCTCTGCTACTGAGTTTTTTCCTTCTCACACAGAAGCCCAATCATCTCTAGCTAAGATCCACATATGAGGGAGAACATGTGGCGCTTGGCTTTCTGGGCCTGGGTTACCTCACTTAGTATAATTCTTTCCAGATCCATCCACTTTTCTGCAAATTTCATAACTTCATTTCTCTTTACTGCTGAGTAAAACTCCATTGTATAAATGTGCCATATCTTCATTATCCACTCATCAGTTGAGGGACATCTAGGCTGGTTCCATTTCCCAGCTATTATAAATTGAGCAGCAATAAACATGGTTGAGCAAGTATCTCTAAGGTAATGAGATGAGTCCTTAGGATATATGCCTAGGAGAGCTATAGCTGGGTCATATGGTAGATCAATCTTTAGCTGTTTTAGGAACCTCCACACTGATTTCCACAATGGCTGGACCAGATTGCATTCCCACCAACAATGTAGAAGGGTTCCTCTTTTTCCACATCCCCGCCAACATTTATGATCATTTGTTTTCATTATGGTAGCCAATCTGACAGGAGTGAGATGGAATCTCAATGTAGTCTTAATCTGCATTTCCCTGATGACTAGGGATGTAGAACATTTTTTTAGATGCGTATATGCCATTCGTATTTCTTCCTTTGAGAATTCTCTATTTAGCTCCATTTCCCATTTTTTGATTGGTTTGTTTGATTCCTTATTATTTAACTTCTTGAGTTCTTTGTATATCTTAGATATTAATCCTCTATCAGATATATAGCTGGTGAAGATTTTTTCCCATTCTGTAGGTTGCCTCTTTGCTTTCTTCACTGTGTCCTTTGCAGTGCAAAATCTTTGTATTTTCATGAGGTCCCAGTGGTTAATCTGTGGTTTTATTGCCTGAGCAATTGGGGTTGTATTCAGAAAGTCTTTGCCAAGACCAATATGTTGAAGGGTTTCCCCTACTTTTTCCTCTAGCAGTTTCAGAGTTTCAGGTCTGATGTTAAGGTCCTTAATCCATTTGGACTTAATTCTTGTGCACGGAGAAAGAGAAGAATCTATTTTCATCCTTCTACAGATATATATCCAGTTTTCCCAACACCATTTGCTGAAGAGGCTGTCTTTTCTCCAATGAGTATTTTTGGCATTTTTATCAAATATCATATAACTACATGGGGTTACATTTGGGTCCTCTATTCTGTTCCATTGATCTACGAGTCTGCTTTTGTGCCAGTACCATGCTGTTTTTGTTACTATGGCTCTGTAGTATAGGTTAAAATCAGGTATGGTGATACCACCAGCCTTATTTTTGTTGCTCAGTATTATTTTAGATATTCGAGGTTTTTTGTGATTCCAAATGAATTTTTGGATTGTTTTTTCTATTTCCGTGAAGAATGCCTTTGGAATTTTGATGGGGATTGCGTTAAATGTGTAGATTGCTTTTGGTAAGATTGCCATTTTGACAATACTGATTCTTCCAATCCAGGAACAAGGGATGTTTTTCCACTTCCTAGTGTCTTCTGCAATTTCTCGCTTGAGTGTTTTAAAGTTCTCATTGTATAGATTCTTTACTTCCTTAGTAAGGTTTATTCCAAGGTACTTTATTTTTTTTTGATGCAATTGTGAATGGGAGTGATTCTCTGATCTCATCCTCTGTGTGTTTGTTGTTAGCATATATGAAGGCTACTGATTTCTGTGTATTTATTTTGTATCCTGCTACATGACTGTAGATTTTTATCAGCTCTAACAGTTTGCTAGTAGAGTCTTTAGGGTCCTTTATATATAGAATCATGTCATCTGCAAATAATGATAACTTGACCTCTTCCTTTCCGATTTGTATCCCTTTTATGCATGTCTCTTGCCTTATTGCTATGGCTAAGACTTCCAGAACTATATTAAATAAAAGTGGGGACAGTGGACACCCTTGTCTTGTTCCTGATTTTAGTGGAAAAGCATCCAGTTTTTCCCCATTTAGTAATATGTTGGCTGTAGGCTTATCATAAATAGCCTTTATTATATTGAGATATGTTCCTTCTATTCCCAGTCTCTGTAGGACTTTTATCATGAAGGGATGTTGGATTTTGTCGAATGCTTTCTCTGCGTCTAATGAGATGATCATGTGATTTTTGTCCTTCAACCCATTTATATAATGTATAACATTTATAGATTTGCGTATGTTGAACCATCCCTGCATCTCTGGGATAAAGCCTACTTGGTCAGGGTGAATGATCTTTCTAATGTATTCTTGTATTCTGTTTGCCAATATTTTGTTGAGAATTTTTGCATCTATGTTCATGAGGGAGATTGGTCTGTAATTTTCCTTTTTTGTTCTATCTTTGCCTGGTTTTGGTATCAGAGTGATGCTGGCTTCATAGAAGGAGTTTGGTAGAATTCCTTCTTTTTCTATTTCATGGAAAAGCTTAAGAAGCAATGGTGTTAGCTCTTCCCTGAAGGTCTGGTAAAATTCAGCAGTGAATCCATCTGGGCCTGGGCTTTTGTTAGTTGGGAGATTTTTGATAACTGTTAGGATCTCCATGCTTGTTATAGGTCTATTTAAGTGATTAATCTCATCTTGATTTAATTTAGGTAGGTCATATAAATCAAGGAAATCATCCATTTCTTTCAGATTTTCATACTTTGTGGAGTATATGTTTTTATAATATGTCCCTATGATTTTTTGAATTTCTCTGGCATCTGTCGTGATGTTACCTTTTTCATCTCTAATTTTATTAATTTGTGTCTCTTCTCTCTTTCTTTTGGTCAGATTTGCTAAGGGTTTATCAATCTTGTTTATCCTTTCAAAGAACCAGCTCTTTGTTTCATTAATTCTTTGTATTGTTTTTTTGGTTTCTATTTCATTAATTTCTGCCCTAATCTTTATTATTTCTTCCCGTCTACTGATTTTTGGTTTGTCTTGTTCTTCTTTTTCCAAGGCTTTAAGGTGAAGCATTAGGTCATTTATTTGCGACCTTTCTAATTTCTTAATATAGGCACTTAAAGCTATAAATTTACCTCTTAGAACTGCCTTCATTGTGTCCCAGAGATTTTGGTATGTTGTGTTCTCATTATTGTTTGACTCTATAAATTTTTTGATTTCCTTCTTGATTTCTTCATTGACCCATTCATCATTTAGTAATGTATTGTTTAGTTTCCATGATTTTGTGTATGCTCTATATCCTTTCTTGCTATTGATTTGTAATTTGATTCCATTGTGGTCAGATAGAATGCAAGGAATTATTTCAATTTTCCTGAATTTGTTAAGATTTGCTTTGTGTCCTAATATATGGTCTATTTTAGAGAATGATCCATGTGCTGCTGAAAAGAATGTATATTCTGCAGCATTTGGATGAAATGTCCTGTATATGTCTGTTAGGTCCATTCCTTCTATGACCTTGTTTAGTCCAGATGCCTCTCTGTTTATTTTTTCCCAGGGATGACCTGTCAATTGATGAGAGTGGGGTGTTAAAGTCACCAACTACCACTGTGTTTGGTGTTATCTGTGACCTTAGTTCTAACAGTGTTTGTTTGATGAATTTGGGAGCCCCCATGTTAGGTGCATATATGTTTAGGATTGTAATGTCCTCCTGTTGGAGTGTGCCCTTAATCAATATAAAGTGACCTTCCTTATCTTTCTTGACTAATGTTGGAGTGAAGTCTGCCTTGTCAGCTATTAGGATAGCAACCCCTGCTTGCTTTCTGGGTCCATTTGCTTGAAACACCGTTTTCCAACCTTTCACCCTAAGATAATGTCCATCCTTTGTAGAAAGGTGAGTTTCTTGGAGACAACAAATTGTAGGGTCCTGCTTTTTAACCCAGTCTGCAAATCTATGTCTTTTGGTTGGAGCATTGAGGCCATTGATATTAAGAGATATTATTGAAAGATGTGTATTTATGCTTGCCATTTTTTTTTTTTTTTGTGGTTCTGGTTCTACCTTTGCTCTCTTATATTAACTAGTATTTGAGTGTTGTTTTTTGTTTTCCAGGTTCCTTATATGTGTGTTTTTCTTTCTCTTCGGCATGGAAGATTCTTTCAAGTATTTTGTGTAGAGCTGGTTTTGTCTTCAAATACTCCTTTAGCCTGCTTTTGTCATGGAATGTCCTTATTTCTCCATCTATTTGAATGGATAGTTTTGCAGGATAAAGTAGCCTTGGTTGACAGTTGTTATCTTTCAGAGTTTGGAATACATCACTCCAAGCCCTTCTGGCTTTGAAAGTTTGTGTTGAGTAATCTGCTGTGATCCTGATGGGCTTGCCTTTGTAGGTAACTTGATTTTTCTCTCTAACTGCTTTCAATATTTTTTCTTTGGATTGTGTGTTTGGTAGTTTGATTATAATATGGCGAGGAGAGGTTCTTTCCAGGTTTTGTCTGGCTGGTGTTCTAAATGCTTCCTGTATCTGCATTGGCACCTCTTTCCCAATTTGGGGGAAGTTTTCTTCTATGATTTTGTTGAAGATGCCTACTATACCTTTGGATTGAAATTCTTCTCCTTCTACTATACCCTGAATTCTTATATTTGATCTTTTCATAGTGTCCCGAATATCTTGAAATTCCCATTCATACTTTTCTATTAGTTTGTCTTTCTCTTTGTTGGATTGTATTAGATCTGCCACCTGGTCTTCTAGCTTAGATATTCTGTCCTCTCCTTCATCCATTCTACTGGTGAGATTTTCTACAGAGTTTTATTTCATTAACTGTGTTCTTCATTGCTAGTAATTCTGACTGGTTTTTCTTCATTATTTCTATTTCCTTATTTATGTCTTGTATTGATTTCTTTATTTCGTTAAATTGGTGTCCTGTATCTTCTCTGATTCCTTTGATTTCTTCTTTGAGTTCATTGAACATATTTACAATCATTCTTTTGAAATCTTTCTCAGGCATTTTCTCTAACTCGTTTTCACTAGAGGTCATTTCTGAAGCATTGATGCTTTTTGGTGGATTTATATTGCCTTGGTTTTTGGTGTTTCTTGTGTTATAATGTATATATTTTTGCATCTTGGATTAAGTTACTGCTTAGATTTTCCAGTTAGCTGGGTATCCTTTGCTGTATCTATTGATCTGATATTGTATATCTTCTATGTAGGAGATTAAGATGTTAGGTGTGGCTCTTACCACTCTCAGAGTATCTAGACACGTGGTCCTAGGGGTTAGGTTTGCCTGCTATGGGAGTATTCAAATAGGTTGAGTGGAATAAAATACAGGTATATTCTAAAATTTAACTAAACCCTATACACATTCAGTCAAGAACAGCACCGAGCATTTATGCAAGATTAGGTATTATAAAAACCAGATCCTCTATCAACAAAGAGGTTAAGATTTCTGGTCTGTTGAGGGATCCAAGTCAGCTTGTGACCAGGTGAGACCCTTCCCTGGTTCAATCCCAGTTACCTCTTTGGATGCTTTTGGTCTCAGTCAAGTTGCTGGCTGGGATGTTGGGCCGGTGTTCTGCTTTCTGGAACTGGGTACTGGCTTTTCCTGTGGGGCAAACCAAGCCTGGCAACTGTGGCCCTGCAGATTGGCGCCCCTGATGCTGGATCCCCGCTGCTGCCGCTGGAGCTGCCGCTGCTGGGACCACTGCTGCTGGATCCACCACTGGAGATGCCGCTGCTGGGTCTGCCCCCACTGATCCGCTGGAGCTGCCGCTGCTGGGTCCTCCGCCTCTGATCTGCTGGTGCTGCCGCTGCGGGATCCGCCTCTGCCGCTGAAGCCGCTGGAGCCTCCGCTGCTGGATTCGCTGCCCTGAAGCCGCTGTGGCCGGTACCGGAGCAGCTGATGGTGTTTTTGGGGCTGGAGTCATGGCTTCCACCGCCGCTTCCGGCTTCCACCGCTGCTTCCGCTGCCGGGGTCTGAGCCGCCGCTGTTGGATCCCGAGTCGCCACTGCCGGAGCCCGAGATGCAGCTGCCGGTGCCCGTGCTGCCACTGCCACAGTCCGAATCGCCGATCGCCGCTACCGGGTCCCGAGGTGCCGCTGCCGGAGCCCAAGTCGCTGCTACCGGGTCCCGAGCTGCCGCTGCCGGATCCCGAGCTGCCGCTACCGGGTCTCGAGCTGCCGCTGCCAGAGCTGCTTCGGCCTGCCCGTGTGGGCTCTGGATATCTCCTACTTCTCCGCTGATGTTTTAATCTCTTATACACCTCCCTTGTGTATTTTGCTGGGTTTTCTTTGGCTTTTTCTCCCCTAGGCTGCTTCGGCGTGGTTCCTATGCCGCCATCTTGACCGGAAGTTCCTCCAATTTCTTAATATAGGCACTTAAGGTTATAAATATCTGTCTCCGGACTGCCTTCATTGTGTCCCAAAGGTTTTGGTATGTTGTGTTCTCATTATCATTTGATTCTATGAATTTTTTGATTTCCTTCTTGATTTCTTCATTGACCCATCCATCATTTAGTAGTGCAATGTTTACTTTCCATGATTTTGTATATGCTCTATAGCTTTTCTTGCTGTTGATTTGTGATTAATAGAGTGCTTGCTATTGATATTGCGATCAAAATAGAGTGCCAAGAATTATTTCAATTTTCCTGTATTTGTTAAGATTTATTTTGTGTGCTAATATATGGTCTATTTAGAGAATGTTCCATGTGCTGCTGAGACAAATATGTATTCTGTAGCATTTGGGCTAAATGTTCTGTAGATATCTGTTAGGTCCATTTGTTCTGTCATATCATTTAATCCAGATGCTTCTCTGTTTGTTTTTTGCCGAGATGACTTGTCAATTGATGAGAGCGGGGTATTAAAGTCACCCACTACAATTGTGTTTGGTGTTATCTGGGACCTTAATTCTAATAGTGTTTGATGAAATTGGGAGCCCAAATTTTAGGTGCATATATGTTTAGAATTGTAATGTCCTATTGGAGTGTTCCTTTAGTCAATATAAAATGACCCTTTTATGTTTCCTAACTAAGGTTGGTTTGAAGTCTACTCTGTTAGATATTAGGATAGCCACACTTGCTTGTTTTCTAGGCCCAATTGTTTGAAATAACTTTTCCATCCTTTCACCCTAAGATAGTGTCTATGTTTCATGGAAAGATGGGTCTCTTGGAGGCAACAAATAGAAGGATTCTGCTTTATAACACAGTCTACAAGCCTGTGTGTCTTGGTTGGGGCATTGAGGCCATTGATATTAAGAGTTAGTATTGAATAGTTTGCATTTATTCTTGGCATTTTTCTTGTTTTGTTATTCTTCCTGCTTTTCCTTTACTCTCTTCTATTATCTATTATTTGAGTATGGTTTATTTTTTCCTGTTTCCTTATGTGTGTGTGCTTTTCTTTCTCTTCAGAATGAAGGATCCTTTCAAGTATTTTCTATAGAGCTGTATTAGGGTTCATACATTCCTTCAGCTTGTTTTTGTTGTGGAATGTCCTCTTTTCTCCATCAATTTGGATGGATAGCTTTGCTGGGTAAAATAATCATGGTTGACATTTGTTATTGTTCAGAACTTGGAATACATCATTCCAAGTCCTTCTGGCTTTTAAATGTTTGTGTTGAGTAATATGCTGTTATCCTGATGGCCTTGCCTTTATATGTTGAGATGTGTCCTTCTATTCCCAGTTTTTTATCATGAAGGGATGTTGGATTTTGTCAAATGCCTTTTTTTTTTTCCAAGGTAGGGTTCTCACTCTGGCCCAGGCTGACCTGGAATTACTATTGTAGTCTCAGGGTGGCCTCCAACTCATGGTGATCCACCTACCTCTCGCCTACCAAGCTGCTGGGATTACAAGTGTGCACCACCATGCCTGGCTCAAATGCCTTTTCTGCATCTACTGAGCTACTCATGTGAATTCGTCCTTCCAGGTCCATTTATGTAGTGTATTACATTTATCAATTGCATATGTTGAATCCTCCCTGCTTCTTTGGGATACAGCCTACATGGTCAGGGTGGATGATCTTTTTGTTATATTCCTGTATTCTGATTTGCCCATATTTTGTTGAAAATTTTTGCATCTATGTTCATGAGGGAGATTGGTCTATTTTTTTTTTGTTGTTGTTGTTCTGTTTTTGTCTGGTTTTGCCATCAGGTTAATGGCTGGCTTCATAGAAGGAGTTTGGTAGTATTTCTTCCTTTTCTATTTTATGAAAAAGTTTGAGAAGCATTGGTGTTAATTCTTCCATGAAAGTCTGGGAAAATTCAACAGTGAATCCACCTGGGCCTGGACTCTTTAATTGGGAGATTTTTTTTTTTTAATAACTGCTTTGATTCTCCATTCTATAGATCTATTTAAATGGTTTGATCTCATCTTGATTTACTTTTGGTAGGTCATATAAATCTGGGGAATCATCCATTTTCTTTTAGATTTTCAAACTTAGTGGAGTATATGTTTGTAAGTATGTCCTTACGATTTTCTAAATTTCTTTTGTATTTGTTGTAATGGTGCCTTTTCATATCTACTTTTATTAATTTGTGTATCTTCTCTCTTCCTTTTATTTAGATTTGTTAAGGATTTATCAATCTTTTTTATTGTTTCAAAGAACCAACTCTTTGTTTCACTGATTCTTTGTAATTTTTTTGTTCTATTTCATTAACTTCTGCCCTTATCTTTATTATTTCTTCCTGTCTACTGATTTTTTCATTTGCCTTGTTCTTCTTTTGCCAAGGCCTTAAGGTGAAGCATTAAGTTTTTTACTTGCAACCTTTCCAATTTCTTTTTTTTTTTAAATAAATTTTCATTTATTTATTTATTTTAGAGCAACAGATAGAGAGAGAGAAAGGCAGATATATAGAGAATGGGTGTGCCAGGGCCTCCAGCCACTGAAAACGAACTCCAGATGCATGTGTCCCCTTGTGCATCTGGCTTATGTGGACCCTGGGAAATTGAGCCTTGAACTGGGGTCCTTTGGCCTCACAGGCAAGCACTTAACCACTATGCCATCTCTCCAGCCCCAACATTTCCAATTTCTTTTTCTTTTTTTTTTTCATGTATAAGTATATTTCTTTTTATTAATAGAAAAAGTTATTACTCTCTGTAGATATATTTGATTTAGAAACAATTCCAGAAATAACATAAGATAGGTGTAAATTTTTTTAACTTTTTTTTTTATGAGAGAGAGAGAGAGAACATGTGTACCAGGGCCTCCAGCCACTGCACTCTAACTCCAGATGCCACCTTAGGTACATGTGCAACTTGCACACTTGCATCACCATGTGTGTCTGGCTTACATGGGACCTGGAGAGTCTAACATGGCTCCTAAGGCTTTGCAGGCAAGCACCTTAACTGCTAAGCCATCTCTCCAGACACCTAAGTTTTAAAATATTCCTTAAGATCCTATTTCTCTAAAACTTTCAGAATATCCAAATCAGTTATCAGGGTTCTCAAAAGAAAAACACTGTATTAGAGGTAGATAGGTAGGTATATGGATAGATGATAGGAAAAAATAGATATAGATAGACATAGATATATGATAGATAGGTAGATGGACGAAATTTAAACATACACTTATGGAGGTTGGCAAATCGGTTATCTGCAAGTGGGCCTATATTAGCATGGAGCATCAAGGTACCTAATGTTCTACTATGAGCCCACACCATAACTTAGATAATGTCCAAAGACAGTCTGTTGGAAAATTTCCCCTCACCAGGAGAAGTTTTGTCATTTTGTAGTATGCAGGTGTTTAGCAAATTAGAGGATACCCTCAGTGTTGAAGGTAATGTACTTCACTTAAAGATTAATGATGCATTTCACCTCATTCCTAATCCTAATCCTCTTGGCTTAATTTCTTATAGAACTACCAAGACAAGTATTGAATTTGTGCATCTGGTAGCCCAAACCACTGGCACACAAAAGTAGTTAACATTTAGCTATAGACAGACAACTAGAAAAAAATGATGAATTTTTATGGAATGAATATTTCACTGTGTGCCCAATTTAGGAGATAATCACACTGTGAACTTTGAATGACAAAGGATTAAATTGAATTATAAAGTACAAATTCAAAGACAAAATAATGCATTTGCAGAAGATAATCACAGGCTTTCCCTATAATAATTTCAAGGATATAGAGTTTATCAAAGGAAAAACAAGTTGTCACTAAAGTTTAGGTTTTAATACTTAAGCCCTAAAGTTGAAAGAAACCTATTAAAAGTTTGCACACCAAAAGGTATAACTTTAAAGTCCAGTTTAAAGGTATTACAAATATTAATGAGACCCACAAAAGGAATTTACAATCATATTTTTACATTTTAAAGAGCTTAGCATTTTATTACTTAGAAAAACCCTGGTATATAAAGAAAAAATCCTGTTATTTCTTTAAAGTTGCTCATTGATTAAATTTGAAGAATGCTATAAAATATTGCTATTAAGAAAGTATTACATGATTAACATGGAAAATTATTCTGTCCCACTCTATCAGAGAATATTTTCTAAGTTATATTTTCCATCTGTCAAAAATTAAATATATCACTAATTGGTATGGAATAATTTTTTTTGTTCATCATTTATTTATTTATTTTTTTTCTCCATTTTTATTAATATTTTCCATGATAACAAAAAAAATTCCATGGTATTACCCTCCCCCCTTTCCCCTTTGAAATTCCATTCTCCATCATATCCCCTCCCCATCTCAATCTTTCTACTTACATATATACAATACCAACCTAATAAAAGCCCTCCTCCCTTTCTTTCTCTTCCCTTTCTATCTCCTTTTTTAACTTACTGGCCTCTGCTACTGAGTTTTTTCCTTCTCACACAGAAGCCCAATCATCTCTAGCTAAGATCCACATATGAGGGAGAACATGTGGCGCTTGGCTTTCTGGGCCTGGGTTACCTCACTTAGTATAATTCTTTCCAGATCCATCCACTTTTCTGCAAATTTCATAACTTCATTTCTCTTTACTGCTGAGTAAAACTCCATTGTATAAATGTGCCATATCTTCATTATCCACTCATCAGTTGAGGGACATCTAGGCTGGTTCCATTTCCCAGCTATTATAAATTGAGCAGCAATAAACATGGTTGAGCAAGTATCTCTAAGGTAATGAGATGAGTCCTTAGGATATATGCCTAGGAGAGCTATAGCTGGGTCATATGGTAGATCAATCTTTAGCTGTTTTAGGAACCTCCACACTGATTTCCACAATGGCTGGACCAGATTGCATTCCCACCAACAATGTAGAAGGGTTCCTCTTTTTCCACATCCCCGCCAACATTTATGATCATTTGTTTTCATTATGGTAGCCAATCTGACAGGAGTGAGATGGAATCTCAATGTAGTCTTAATCTGCATTTCCCTGATGACTAGGGATGTAGAACATTTTTTTAGATGCGTATATGCCATTCGTATTTCTTCCTTTGAGAATTCTCTATTTAGCTCCATTTCCCATTTTTTGATTGGTTTGTTTGATTCCTTATTATTTAACTTCTTGAGTTCTTTGTATATCTTAGATATTAATCCTCTATCAGATATATAGCTGGTGAAGATTTTTTCCCATTCTGTAGGTTGCCTCTTTGCTTTCTTCACTGTGTCCTTTGCAGTGCAAAATCTTTGTATTTTCATGAGGTCCCAGTGGTTAATCTGTGGTTTTATTGCCTGAGCAATTGGGGTTGTATTCAGAAAGTCTTTGCCAAGACCAATATGTTGAAGGGTTTCCCCTACTTTTTCCTCTAGCAGTTTCAGAGTTTCAGGTCTGATGTTAAGGTCCTTAATCCATTTGGACTTAATTCTTGTGCACGGAGAAAGAGAAGAATCTATTTTCATCCTTCTACAGATATATATCCAGTTTTCCCAACACCATTTGCTGAAGAGGCTGTCTTTTCTCCAATGAGTATTTTTGGCATTTTTATCAAATATCATATAACTACATGGGGTTACATTTGGGTCCTCTATTCTGTTCCATTGATCTACGAGTCTGCTTTTGTGCCAGTACCATGCTGTTTTTGTTACTATGGCTCTGTAGTATAGGTTAAAATCAGGTATGGTGATACCACCAGCCTTATTTTTGTTGCTCAGTATTATTTTAGATATTCGAGGTTTTTTGTGATTCCAAATGAATTTTTGGATTGTTTTTTCTATTTCCGTGAAGAATGCCTTTGGAATTTTGATGGGGATTGCGTTAAATGTGTAGATTGCTTTTGGTAAGATTGCCATTTTGACAATACTGATTCTTCCAATCCAGGAACAAGGGATGTTTTTCCACTTCCTAGTGTCTTCTGCAATTTCTCGCTTGAGTGTTTTAAAGTTCTCATTGTATAGATTCTTTACTTCCTTAGTAAGGTTTATTCCAAGGTACTTTATTTTTTTTTGATGCAATTGTGAATGGGAGTGATTCTCTGATCTCATCCTCTGTGTGTTTGTTGTTAGCATATATGAAGGCTACTGATTTCTGTGTATTTATTTTGTATCCTGCTACATGACTGTAGATTTTTATCAGCTCTAACAGTTTGCTAGTAGAGTCTTTAGGGTCCTTTATATATAGAATCATGTCATCTGCAAATAATGATAACTTGACCTCTTCCTTTCCGATTTGTATCCCTTTTATGCATGTCTCTTGCCTTATTGCTATGGCTAAGACTTCCAGAACTATATTAAATAAAAGTGGGGACAGTGGACACCCTTGTCTTGTTCCTGATTTTAGTGGAAAAGCATCCAGTTTTTCCCCATTTAGTAATATGTTGGCTGTAGGCTTATCATAAATAGCCTTTATTATATTGAGATATGTTCCTTCTATTCCCAGTCTCTGTAGGACTTTTATCATGAAGGGATGTTGGATTTTGTCGAATGCTTTCTCTGCGTCTAATGAGATGATCATGTGATTTTTGTCCTTCAACCCATTTATATAATGTATAACATTTATAGATTTGCGTATGTTGAACCATCCCTGCATCTCTGGGATAAAGCCTACTTGGTCAGGGTGAATGATCTTTCTAATGTATTCTTGTATTCTGTTTGCCAATATTTTGTTGAGAATTTTTGCATCTATGTTCATGAGGGAGATTGGTCTGTAATTTTCCTTTTTTGTTCTATCTTTGCCTGGTTTTGGTATCAGAGTGATGCTGGCTTCATAGAAGGAGTTTGGTAGAATTCCTTCTTTTTCTATTTCATGGAAAAGCTTAAGAAGCAATGGTGTTAGCTCTTCCCTGAAGGTCTGGTAAAATTCAGCAGTGAATCCATCTGGGCCTGGGCTTTTGTTAGTTGGGAGATTTTTGATAACTGTTAGGATCTCCATGCTTGTTATAGGTCTATTTAAGTGATTAATCTCATCTTGATTTAATTTAGGTAGGTCATATAAATCAAGGAAATCATCCATTTCTTTCAGATTTTCATACTTTGTGGAGTATATGTTTTTATAATATGTCCCTATGATTTTTTGAATTTCTCTGGCATCTGTCGTGATGTTACCTTTTTCATCTCTAATTTTATTAATTTGTGTCTCTTCTCTCTTTCTTTTGGTCAGATTTGCTAAGGGTTTATCAATCTTGTTTATCCTTTCAAAGAACCAGCTCTTTGTTTCATTAATTCTTTGTATTGTTTTTTTGGTTTCTATTTCATTAATTTCTGCCCTAATCTTTATTATTTCTTCCCGTCTACTGATTTTTGGTTTGTCTTGTTCTTCTTTTTCCAAGGCTTTAAGGTGAAGCATTAGGTCATTTATTTGCGACCTTTCTAATTTCTTAATATAGGCACTTAAAGCTATAAATTTACCTCTTAGAACTGCCTTCATTGTGTCCCAGAGATTTTGGTATGTTGTGTTCTCATTATTGTTTGACTCTATAAATTTTTTGATTTCCTTCTTGATTTCTTCATTGACCCATTCATCATTTAGTAATGTATTGTTTAGTTTCCATGATTTTGTGTATGCTCTATATCCTTTCTTGCTATTGATTTGTAATTTGATTCCATTGTGGTCAGATAGAATGCAAGGAATTATTTCAATTTTCCTGAATTTGTTAAGATTTGCTTTGTGTCCTAATATATGGTCTATTTTAGAGAATGATCCATGTGCTGCTGAAAAGAATGTATATTCTGCAGCATTTGGATGAAATGTCCTGTATATGTCTGTTAGGTCCATTCCTTCTATGACCTTGTTTAGTCCAGATGCCTCTCTGTTTATTTTTTCCCGGGATGACCTGTCAATTGATGAGAGTGGGGTGTTAAAGTCACCAACTACCACTGTGTTTGGTGTTATCTGTGACCTTAGTTCTAACAGTGTTTGTTTGATGAATTTGGGAGCCCCCATGTTAGGTGCATATATGTTTAGGATTGTAATGTCCTCCTGTTGGAGTGTGCCCTTAATCAATATAAAGTGACCTTCCTTATCTTTCTTGACTAATGTTGGAGTGAAGTCTGCCTTGTCAGCTATTAGGATAGCAACCCCTGCTTGCTTTCTGGGTCCATTTGCTTGAAACACCGTTTTCCAACCTTTCACCCTAAGATAATGTCCATCCTTTGTAGAAAGGTGAGTTTCTTGGAGACAACAAATTGTAGGGTCCTGCTTTTTAACCCAGTCTGCAAATCTATGTCTTTTGGTTGGAGCATTGAGGCCATTGATATTAAGAGATATTATTGAAAGATGTGTATTTATGCTTGCCATTTTTTTTTTTTTTTTTGTGGTTCTGGTTCTACCTTTGCTCTCTTATATTAACTAGTATTTGAGTGTTGTTTTTTGTTTTCCAGGTTCCTTATATGTGTGTTTTTCTTTCTCTTCGGCATGGAAGATTCTTTCAAGTATTTTGTGTAGAGCTGGTTTTGTCTTCAAATACTCCTTTAGCCTGCTTTTGTCATGGAATGTCCTTATTTCTCCATCTATTTGAATGGATAGTTTTGCAGGATAAAGTAGCCTTGGTTGACAGTTGTTATCTTTCAGAGTTTGGAATACATCACTCCAAGCCCTTCTGGCTTTGAAAGTTTGTGTTGAGTAATCTGCTGTGATCCTGATGGGCTTGCCTTTGTAGGTAACTTGATTTTTCTCTCTAACTGCTTTCAATATTTTTTCTTTGGATTGTGTGTTTGGTAGTTTGATTATAATATGGCGAGGAGAGGTTCTTTCCAGGTTTTGTCTGGCTGGTGTTCTAAATGCTTCCTGTATCTGCATTGGCACCTCTTTCCCAATTTGGGGGAAGTTTTCTTCTATGATTTTGTTGAAGATGCCTACTATACCTTTGGATTGAAATTCTTCTCCTTCTACTATACCCTGAATTCTTATATTTGATCTTTTCATAGTGTCCCGAATATCTTGAAATTCCCATTCATACTTTTCTATTAGTTTGTCTTTCTCTTTGTTGGATTGTATTAGATCTGCCACCTGGTCTTCTAGCTTAGATATTCTGTCCTCTCCTTCATCCATTCTACTGGTGAGATTTTCTACAGAGTTTTTTATTTCATTAACTGTGTTCTTCATTGCTAGTAATTCTGACTGGTTTTTCTTCATTATTTCTATTTCCTTATTTATGTCTTGTATTGATTTCTTTATTTCGTTAAATTGGTGTCCTGTATCTTCTCTGATTCCTTTGATTTCTTCTTTGAGTTCATTGAACATATTTACAATCATTCTTTTGAAATCTTTCTCAGGCATTTTCTCTAACTCGTTTTCACTAGAGGTCATTTCTGAAGCATTGATGCTTTTTGGTGGATTTATATTGCCTTGGTTTTTGGTGTTTCTTGTGTTATAATGTATATATTTTTGCATCTTGGATTAAGTTACTGCTTAGATTTTCCAGTTAGCTGGGTATCCTTTGCTGTATCTATTGATCTGATATTGTATATCTTCTATGTAGGAGATTAAGATGTTAGGTGTGGCTCTTACCACTCTCAGAGTATCTAGACACGTGGTCCTAGGGGTTAGGTTTGCCTGCTATGGGAGTATTCAAATAGGTTGAGTGGAATAAAATACAGGTATATTCTAAAATTTAACTAAACCCTATACACATTCAGTCAAGAACAGCACCGAGCATTTATGCAAGATTAGGTATTATAAAAACCAGATCCTCTATCAACAAAGAGGTTAAGATTTCTGGTCTGTTGAGGGATCCAAGTCAGCTTGTGACCAGGTGAGACCCTTCCCTGGTTCAATCCCAGTTACCTCTTTGGATGCTTTTGGTCTCAGTCAAGTTGCTGGCTGGGATGTTGGGCCGCTGTTCTGCTTTCTGGAACTGGGTACTGGCTTTTCCTGTGGGGCAAACCAAGCCTGGCAACTGTGGCCCTGCAGATTGGCGCCCCTGATGCTGGATCCCCGCTGCTGCCGCTGGAGCTGCCGCTGCTGGGACCACTGCTGCTGGATCCACCACTGGAGATGCCGCTGCTGGGTCTGCCCCCGCTGATCCGCTGGAGCTGCCGCTGCTGGGTCCTCCGCCTCTGATCTGCTGGTGCTGCCGCTGCGGGATCCGCCTCTGCCGCTGAAGCCGCTGGAGCCTCCGCTGCTGGATTCGCTGCCCTGAAGCCGCTGTGGCCGGTACCGGAGCAGCTGATGGTGTTTTTGGGGCTGGAGTCATGGCTTCCACCGCCGCTTCCGGCTTCCACCGCTGCTTCCGCTGCCGGGGTCTGAGCCGCCGCTGTTGGATCCCGAGTCGCCACTGCCGGAGCCCGAGATGCAGCTGCCGGTGCCCGTGCTGCCGCTGCCACAGTCCGAATCGCCGATCGCCGCTACCGGGTCCCGAGGTGCCGCTGCCGGAGCCCAAGTCGCTGCTACCGGGTCCCGAGCTGCCGCTGCCGGATCCCGAGCTGCCGCTACCGGGTCTCGAGCTGCCGCTGCCAGAGCTGCTTCGGCCTGCCCGTGTGGGCTCTGGATATCTCCTACTTCTCCGCTGATGTTTTAATCTCTTATACACCTCCCTTGTGTATTTTGCTGGGTTTTCTTTGGCTTTTTCTCCCCTAGGCTGCTTCGGCGTGGTTCCTATGCCGCCATCTTGACCGGAAGTTCCTCCAATTTCTTAATATAGGCACTTAAGGTTATAAATATCTGTCTCCGGACTGCCTTCATTGTGTCCCAAAGGTTTTGGTATGTTGTGTTCTCATTATCATTTGATTCTATGAATTTTTTGATTTCCTTCTTGATTTCTTCATTGACCCATCCATCATTTAGTAGTGCAATGTTTACTTTCCATGATTTTGTATATGCTCTATAGCTTTTCTTGCTGTTGATTTGTGATTAATAGAGTGCTTGCTATTGATATTGCGATCAAAATAGAGTGCCAAGAATTATTTCAATTTTCCTGTATTTGTTAAGATTTATTTTGTGTGCTAATATATGGTCTATTTAGAGAATGTTCCATGTGCTGCTGAGACAAATATGTATTCTGTAGCATTTGGGCTAAATGTTCTGTAGATATCTGTTAGGTCCATTTGTTCTGTCATATCATTTAATCCAGATGCTTCTCTGTTTGTTTTTTGCCGAGATGACTTGTCAATTGATGAGAGCGGGGTATTAAAGTCACCCACTACAATTGTGTTTGGTGTTATCTGGGACCTTAATTCTAATAGTGTTTGATGAAATTGGGAGCCCAAATTTTAGGTGCATATATGTTTAGAATTGTAATGTCCTATTGGAGTGTTCCTTTAGTCAATATAAAATGACCCTTTTATGTTTCCTAACTAAGGTTGGTTTGAAGTCTACTCTGTTAGATATTAGGATAGCCACACTTGCTTGTTTTCTAGGCCCAATTGTTTGAAATAACTTTTCCATCCTTTCACCCTAAGATAGTGTCTATGTTTCATGGAAAGATGGGTCTCTTGGAGGCAACAAATAGAAGGATTCTGCTTTATAACACAGTCTACAAGCCTGTGTGTCTTGGTTGGGGCATTGAGGCCATTGATATTAAGAGTTAGTATTGAATAGTTTGCATTTATTCTTGGCATTTTTCTTGTTTTGTTATTCTTCCTGCTTTTCCTTTACTCTCTTCTATTATCTATTATTTGAGTATGGTTTATTTTTTCCTGTTTCCTTATGTGTGTGTGCTTTTCTTTCTCTTCAGAATGAAGGATCCTTTCAAGTATTTTCTATAGAGCTGTATTAGGGTTCATACATTCCTTCAGCTTGTTTTTGTTGTGGAATGTCCTCTTTTCTCCATCAATTTGGATGGATAGCTTTGCTGGGTAAAATAATCATGGTTGACATTTGTTATTGTTCAGAACTTGGAATACATCATTCCAAGTCCTTCTGGCTTTTAAATGTTTGTGTTGAGTAATATGCTGTTATCCTGATGGCCTTGCCTTTATATGTGACTTGATGCTTCTTTCTAACTGCTTTAATGTATTTTCATGTGTCTGTGTGTTTTGAGGTAGGGTCTTGCTTTAGCCCAAGCTTACCTGGAATTCACTATGTAGTTTCAGGGTGTCCTTGAACTCACAGCAGTCCTCCTAGCTCTGCCTCCCAAGTGCTGGGATTAAAGGAGTGCACCACCACACATATCTTTAAATATATTTCTTTGGTTTGTGTATTTTGTAGTTTATAATATGATGGTGAGAGGTTCTTTCCTGATTTTATCTGTTTGGCATCCTACAGACTTCCTGTATCTGTATTGGCATCACTTTCCTTATTTAGGGAAATTTTTTTTTCTATGATTTTGTTGAAAATACCTACTATGCCTTTGGAGTAAAATTCTTCTCCTTTTAGTATGCCCTGAGGTCTTATGTTTGATCTCTTCATAGTGTCCCAAATATCTTGAAATTTCCATTCATGCCTTCCTATTAGTTTGTCTTTCTCTTTGTTGGACTGTATTAGATCTGTCACCTGGTCTTCTAGTTTAGATATTTTGTCTTCGCCTTGTTCCATTCTAATGTTGAGACTTTCTACAGAGTTTTCTATTTGACTTACTGTGTTTCACATTTCTTTTATTTCTGATTGGTATTTTTTATTATTTATATTTCCTTACTCATGTCTTATATTGATCTCTTTATTTCATTAAGTTGGTTTCCTGTATTCTCTTGGGATTCCTTCAGAAGTTTATTTTCTTCTTTGGTTCCTTTGAATATAAATTCATTTTTTTGAAATCTTTTTATCTAAATCAGACTCACTGGAGGTCATTTCTGATGGATTTATAATTTTGGGTGGTATTGTATTGTCTTAATTTTTTTTTGTATTTCTTGTATTATAATGTAGAGATTTTTGCCTCTTGACTTAATTTTATGCTTGGATTTATACTTATTTGCAGTATTCTTAGCCATGTATATCCAACTTTATATGTCTTCAGGGTAGGAGTTTCAGGTGCCAGGTGTCACTCTTATACTCCCAGAGTAACAGCAGAAGTGACCTTTGGTGTTGATATTCAAGTATTCTGGTAGGCTAGGTGGAGAAAATTACCAGCAAATTATAAAATTCAACTGAGCAATATACACATTCAGTCAAAACTGGTGCAAAAAAATTATCCAAGAGTGGAGAATAAAACAGACATAATCTAATAAAGTCAACGTCTCTTAGGTTGCCCCATAACCTTAATCCTTTCAACTAGGAGGCTGAGATTTCTGGTGTGAAATGGGTTCTATGTCAGCCTGTGGCTGAGTGAGACCCTGACCCCAGTAATGACAGAAGCAGAAGACAAATGCCCTATAAATCAGGGAATATCAAAGGCAACAATAGTCAGCACCAAAATATAGCTTATTTGAGAATGGTAAAGCTGAGTAAGAATACATTAGTCAAATCTACCACATGACCTCTCCTGACATGGAATGTGAGGTTAATGCATCTACTGTAGTTTTATATACCTGGATTTGTGTAAGTAAGCCCTGGTACCTTTTGGGTTGGCTTCCAATCTTACCAATGCTGAGTGAACACCTCGACCCCTCTCTTCTGTGCTGTGGACTTGATTAGGCTGTTTGGGTCACTGAATCCGGTGTTGTGTGGCCCTAGGGTTGATAAGTTCACCAGTGGTTTGTGGCATTATTGGTTGGAGGATGGGAGGCTGTGCAGAATGCCTGGAGTTGTATCAGATCTTCTCAACTGGTCCAGTTTGTGATCTCTAGTTGATCAACTGGTCCCTGGTGTCTTCCCCTTAGGGTTTCTCTTGACTTTTCAATGAAGCTGGGGTGAGTGGAAAATCTCTTCACCTGGTTTCTCCTGTGGTCTGTGCTGTACCAGGTTGGGCAGGTATGCAGTGTGCAGCAGGAGCTGCTTTTTTCCTTCCTACTTGCTAGAAGTTCTAGGTCACTCCTGTTTCTCTGCTGTGGTTGATAATTCTTTATATACCTTCACTTTTCAATAGATGAGCGTATTTTGCTGTTTTTCTCCCTGACCCTAACCCACCCACCAGGCTGCTTTTGCATGGTTACTATGCCACCGTCTTACCTGCTTTGGCATTATTGATGCTGTCTTTAGTCATCTTGCTGAGGGATTTTGGACCAAGTTTCTTCGCTTGTTTTCTATTATCTTCTGTTTGGAAGTAAACATTACACATTCTGAGTAAGAATGTGACTAAATAAAAATGGTACTTTGGATTGGAGGAGTCCATCCATGGCTGATGTGCCAGCTCAGAACATCTGGGCTTCACATCGTGCTCACACTGGTGTAGATTCTCCACATGAATCACTATGTGATGCCCCTTGACTTACAATGTGATTATGTATCAATGAGCTCATGATCTGATGATGATATTATAAATCAAAATGCATTTAATAAATGTCACTGAACCTGAGAGCTAGGGAGCACAGTTCACTGTAGAGTGTTGGCTGATCCCCTTGTGATCACTCAGCTATTGTGGCTATAGCTCACTGACATTGCCCAACATTTTGAGGGATCAGATCACATATTTCCAACTCAGGAAAGATCCAAATTCCAAATTCAATGAATGTTTCTTACTGGATGTGTAGCCCTTTTGCACCATCATTATGTTGATAACTGTGAGCCAACCATTCCAAGTAAGGGAATGTGTGTATTTAATCCTCATACTGACTCCCATTTGGCAGATGAAGGAACTGAAGTACTTAAAGTTCACACAATTTGCTAAAGGCCACACAACCGTAGAATGATCTGTTTGGTAACCTACATCCTACTCCAAGTGCTACAGCTCTAAATGTCTACATTATAACCATGTCATCCTGGGGGCAAGCTAGCATGATGATTTCAGGACCCAACTTTGGAGTCAGATTCTCCAGAATTCAACTTCCAGATGTTTGTCTTAGTAGATCCGTGGCAAGGCCCAGGTATCTAAATTTTAATAAGTTCCAAGACTGAGTGCCCACACAAGCAGAGAAATGATACTTAGGGGATTCTGGGAACCATGTGGCCATTAGGTCCCAAGGCCAGGTCTGTGGGTATCAGCTGTAACAGAGACAGCATAATGGAGAGACATGGTTTAGGAAGACTTCATGGGCTCAGTCACTAACTGATGTATTGACAAGTGAGAAGCAAGTGACATTGGCCCAGGAAACTAAGAGAACATCTTTATCTATGGCAGAACTACTGAATCTAAATGAGAAGGTTTTGGAGAGGTGCCAAACGCTTTAAACTTGATTTTGTGGCAACTGTGGGAGACTTAGCTGGGGATGGGATTCCCACTGGAGATTTTCTAAAAAGTTGAGAGGCACTAAAGTTGCCCCTGTATATGAGTTTTATGTGTGACAACAGCAAGGGAAATACACCCATTTAGACTAAAGAGGAGACAAAGGAGAACCCCAGAGTGGGGCCCCAATCTCAGGTTACCCCATCCTCAGAACAGTGGGCAAATGAGTCCATGAGAATAATACAGGCTATTGTCAATACTCTTGGTTGCCCATCAGAAATAGATGGTAAGACCCTATTGCTGAAATCACCACATAATTCAGTTGCAGATCACTGAGAAATCAAACTGGAACTGGCTGAAAGCCTCCTCTTTGCTGGCTAGCTATCATAGTGCTAAAAAGTGTTATTCAGCCTGCAAAGGGAAAAATGTCTTCAATAGTCTTTGAACTGAGGCAGACTTTCCACTGTTTTCCTCATGGCCTGGCTGCCATTATCAGTGGGGACATTGCCTGGGAAGTGTTAAGAGGAACATGGATCATTTTTTCCTGAGTCCCATAAATGAAATCCTATCACTAGACCTCTTGAGCCTGGGCTGTGAGTTTGGCTCCTCCCTGACTCAATCTCTGACACAGAGCAACAACATGGATGGCTCCACAGGTGTCCTTGGCCAGGTACAGCTCAGTGCTTTCCTACCTTGTACCCAGAGCCATACCCTTGCAGCAGCACTAGAAGTGACCCTCAAGTTCCATCTTGATCCTGGCCAGTCACAGGATCCTCATGAGCTGGAGATGTGGTGGTTTGATTCAGCTGCCCCCCATAAACACATGCTCAGAACGCTGGCTCCCCAGCTGATGGCAGTTTGGGAATTAGTGCCTCCTGGAGGAAGTGTGTTATAGCCAGGTTCCTCTTGCCAGTGCTTGGCCCACTCTCCTGTTGCTGTTGTTCTGAAATTGGCCAGGAGGTAGTTGGTGTCTAGTTTCTGCTCATGCCATGTTTTCCCCTGCCATCATGGAGTTTCCCTGCGAATCCATAAGCCAAAACAAACCCTTGCCTCCCACAAGCTGATTTTACTTAAGTGCTTTGTGTTGGCAACTCGAAGCTGACTGCAACAGAAGGCCAGGTTTTAAAAAATTTTTATTAAAGAGATCATCTCCCTAGGTCTGCACATACTTGGCACCTGCCAGGACCCAGCTAGTGGCAAGACCTGTTTCAACACCTGAACTGTAATAACCTTTCTCCTGTTCCCAGGACCCTCCCTTCCTCTAGGGTGCAGCCTCTCCTTGATCACCAGGGAGGCACCTCCTCTAGCCTGGCTTGGTAAAGAAGACAGCTGGGTGGGTTTTTGGTCAATTCTGTCATGAAGGAAGAGAAAGAAAACCCAACTCATACATTTTATCTCCTTTTGCTATAACTGTTTAGGTTGGTTGTAGAACTTGAAACAGTTTGACAATCTGGTAAGAGGATTCCAGAAGAGACTAGACTAGGGTGTCAGTTGACAACCTTAATATTCCCATTCCAAATTGTTAGTGTGGGCACCTTTCTTATTGTTGTCATTGTTGCCAGTCCTAAGTCCTCTATCATTTTGAATTTTGTTATAGTGTTTATTGTATTATTTATAAATTTCAAAAACTACTATTGCTAAGTATTTATATGTACTAACATAGTGTTAACTAGTCAGTAGGGCAAACTGACTCATCTCTCCCTCCCTCTCTCTCTTTGTGTGTGTCTATTGAGAACATTACACGTCTACTCTCATAGTGAATTTCAATTATACAGTATAGCATTACTCTAGTTACCATGCTGTAGCTCCTCAGAGCAATTCATCTGACAACTTCAGTCAGCCATGTGATTTGGTTTTAGAACAGAGCTGAGGACATTCAATTGAAAAGCACAGAGCAGAAGACAGCTGTTCCTAAGAACAAGCAACTCTTGTTTTGTTTTGTCTTTTTCGAGCTAGGAATAAAACACAGGGCCTTGTTCATGCTAGGTAAATGCACAACTAATGAGATGCAAACCCCAACCCAAACAAGTATTGAGGAATTTCAGGGTACCAGCCTCACACCAAAAGTGGAATTGAGGAAGTGTCCTTGGACCTGTAGGGGAAAATCTTGTTAGAGGTCAGGAATGTCAGAAGGGTCTGGCCTTTTCTTATCTCTTCTTCTCTAGTGTTCTCCTTTCCTAGGAGAGATTATCACCCTCTTCCAAGAAGGTTACACTCTGCCTGGGAGACTGAGATTCATGGGAAGATTGCCCTTTCCAGAAATCCTGACAGCCCTACTAGACACCTGGTGTCAGTGCTGAAATGACCAGTTCAGAACCTCACTCCCATAAAAGACCCCAACCTGGATCTCTGGGTGAACTTTTCCATTTTCTGGGAATCCTGCTCCTGTCCACTTGGGCAGGAGCTCTGCATTTCTTTTTCCTAAGCTCTAAGCTCTAAGATCTCATATAATAAACCACTCTAAACTTTACCCTCTGCTCTGTGGATTTCATTGATTGAAATTCATGACACAAGGCCCCTGAATGCCACTGACTCAGTGAGAGTCTTGTGTGACCATTGAACTTTTGGGGCACTGGCTTCTGAGTTATTGCCTACCTAAGATAAGACTCTGATGTTCTCAAAGACATTCCAAATCCCATATGAGTATTTTTTTTTCTTTTCTAGCTTTTCAAGGTAGGGTCTTACTCTAGCCCAGGCTGACCTGGAATTCACTCTGTAGTCTCAGGGTGGCCTTGAACTCACAGTGATCCTTGTACCTCTGTTTCCCAAGTGCTGTGATTAAAGGCATGCACCACCACACCTGGCTCCATATGAGTATTTTTGACAACTTTCCATCAAGCATAACAAGTGCCTTGCACTTACTTCATTCTACTTTTTCAACAAGTATGTGTTTATTGTGTGCCTACTGTGTTCTGGATGCACAATGATAACAAAAGTAGACATGATTGTGGATGTCCTTAGTACTTTGCATGCAGGTAGAATAATGGCTATCAATCAAATGACCACACAAAAATTAAATATAATTATATTTCACTGTAGGCTGAGATGTGCTCCCTGAATGAAAGAGACACAATTTTATGAAAACAAAGATCTTTCTTTAGAGTTCAGGAAGAGTTTGGATGTTCTTAACCTTGAGTGGAATCCAGGACACCTGAATGTATTAGTTACTTTTGTACTTCTATAACCTATTAAACAACTTCAGGTAGGGAACAATTATTTTAGTCTTTGGTTTCAGAAGACTTCAGCCGATCATGGCAACAGGGGTGTGTGGTAAAGGCTCCTCACAGCATGCATAACAGGAAGCAGAAAGTGAGGCTAGAAGCAGGTTCTGGGCTTTAACTTTCAAAGGCCTACCCCTAGTGACCTACTTCCATTAGTCAGGTCCCACCACCTCAAGGTTCTGTAGCAGAGTGGACCTGTGTTCAAAAATGAGCCTGTGGAGGCATTTTAGAGTCACACTATAACATTGTGTGTGTGTGGGGGGGAGGTGTCGCAGGGAATAAATAATAGGACATTTTTAAAATTAATTAGTGAAGCTCTATATTATATGGTTTTTTTTCCATTTTAAATATCAACATACATTAAGGTTCTAGTCATCTCTCTGTCTCCATGAGATAGCACAGGTGCTCACACAATGTATGGGAAGAAGCACTGAGCAACTCACACATTGGCTTCTGATAAACCCACTGTTCTGTAAGCACAAACTCCAGACCCTGCTCCTGGATGGCACCCTTCAACTATTTCTGGAAACAGGGGGAATGTGCACAACCTGGGCTGCTCTGGTTCAGTGAGGCATGCATGGGAAGCAGAAGGAAGAGTTAGAAATAGTGAGAAGTCTTGCTGGTGTCTAGGTAAAAGGGTAAAACAATGACCTCTGCTCAAGGCTTTCTGAAACAATGTTTATAGCCAGCTGAAGTCAAAGTTAACTTTGGCATATAGTCTTTGCTATAATCTATTTTTAGTGCATAATGGACAGTAATACCAGGATAAATTTAATTATTAATTACTGAATACTTTATTAAAGTCCTAGGACCTAAAGTAGCAAGAACAGTCTAGACTCTTCCATAGTGTGATGGTTAAAGTTCATTGTTCACCTGACTGGAGACACCCTTCTGGATCTGTAAAGTTATTTCCAGAGAAGTTAACTGAGGAGGGAAGACCCACTCTAAATGTGGGCATCACTTAGAAAGTCACAGAGGTTATTAGAGCACAAGATCTCACCATACTGGAAGGCCTGGAAAGAAGCCTTCATCATCTGTATCTTTATGAATCATAAACATGGCAGGCCTAGTACTTTTTCCAGGAGCAATTTGACAATTATCCACTTGGTATTATCTCAGAATCTCTGGCTTTAAAGCAAAATATTTTCCACCAGCCTTCCAGCATGCTTTGTCAGGAAGGTTTTGTTTGAGTTATAATGCGGGCATGAGAAGCTCGGCATCTCAAGGTCATCTTCAGCAGGGTTCTGACCTTATACTTACCCCTCTCTTCTCTACCCTCTCTTCAAGGCGAGGATTTATCTTCAAATTCTCTCCCAATTCTTCATTTCTTGGACTCTGAGTAGGCAAAATAGTTTTTCACTAGGTAACATTACAATTTTTGAGTCATAACCTAATATAGAATCCCTCCAAATATATAAACCTTCCCCCAAGAGTAAAGAGCCTTCAGCCTGTGCCCCAACTTCATGAAGGACTAAGGGCCAACTGAAAATATCCCCAAGAGGACAACACCTTCCAATGCTACCATTCTGGCTGGGGAGATGGCTAGTGGGGAGAAACACTTGCTCACAAAGGTGACGACATCCAGAGTGTGGATCCTTGGAACCCATGTAAAGCTGGATGTACTAGTGAGTATCAGGCAGAAACAGGAGAATCCAGGACACTTATTGGCCAGCCAGCTTAGTGTTCCCAGCAGTGAACAAGAGACCCTGCCTCAAACAAGGTAGGAGGTGAGGAAACACACCTGGGGTTGTCCTCTGGTCTCCAAACAAACGCTGTAGCACATATCCAAGTGTGCATACACACACGCACACACACACATTCCACACAGGCACACACAAAGATAACAATAAAAAATAGTGCTACCATTCAAAGCTGTGTTCATGTGGTCTATTTCAGAAGTCCTTCAGCCAAGAGCACAAGTTCCTGTTGGCTCTTTATTCACAAATGTTTAATATTTTAACGTTTTCCTAGTCTGTCTTATGATTTTCTTTCTTTTATAGCTTTTTAACCCTAAAGTATTGAAGAGTAGTAGGTAAAGCCTGTATTGTCCTCCAATTCTTATATGTATGTCCTAAGAAAACAGGACATTTTTCAGTTGAAGCACTCTCTCAGTCTTATTATAACCTAGTAATACAAGATGTTTTTTAGTTTAGGCTTGTTTCCCCATGACTAGATTTAATTTTAAAAAACAAACAAATAACTTTTCACCCACATGTTACATACACACCCAGAAGCCCATTGTGTTTATTTGGCCATGACTGTGCCTCTCTGACTTTTATCCCTAGCGATCTAGAAATATAAGATATAATGAAAAAATGGGTTTTTACTCATTTTAAAAATGTATCTGGGGACTAGAGAGATGGCTTAGCGGTTAAGGCATTTGTCTGCAAAGCCAAAGGATCCCAGTTAAATTCTCTAGGACCCACGTAAGCCAGATGCACAAGGTGGTGCATGCATCTGGAGTTCATTTGCAGTGGCTGGAGGCCCTGGTGTGCCCATTCTCTTTCTTTCTCTCCCTCTCTCCCTCTTCTCTCTCAAATAAATAAATAAATAAATAAATAAATAAATAAATAAATAAATAAAATATATTTAAAAATGTATCTGGGCTGGAGAGATTGCTCAGTGGTTAAGGCACTTGCCTG
Organism: Dipus sagitta; assembly: GCA_036346955.1. NCBI lineage: Eukaryota > Metazoa > Chordata > Mammalia > Rodentia > Dipodidae > Dipus > Dipus sagitta. The sequence goes on from CM070770.1 coordinate 214,470,007, forward strand.
CAAAGCCTAATGGCCTGGGTTTGGTTTTCCTGTGCCCACATAAAGCCAGATGCATAGAGTATCACATGCACCTGGAGTTCATTTGCAGTGACTGGAGGCTCTGGAGCACCCATTCTCTCTCCCTCTCTCCTTGAAAATAATACATAAAAATAAAAAAAATGAAATTTTTAAAAATATGTCTTTCCTAGAAGAAGGGATTGAGTGGATTTGAGAGGGGGGAAATGAAGATAATGGGAGAGGAATACAATCATGGTATATTGTCCATACTGGATGGAAGTTTTTAATAAAAAGTTTAAAAAAAGAAAAAAAGTACCTTTTCCTTTTCTAAACAATCTTTTCAGGATTTCTGCCTATGTGAGAATATTTGATTTAGTTTAACTATTATTACTAAAAAAAATGTCTTGGAAGTACACACCTGTGCAATGGTGGCACACAGCTTTGGTGGGTAACCAATGGCTTTCTGATTGGCTAAGAGATCCACTCAGTGGAAAAGAATCCATGTCTGGAATTGGGAACCAGGTCTGAATCCTATGGAGACAAACATTACACTCTCCATTGTCAAGCTCCCACTAGTCTTTGGCTAAAAGAGAGGCTACATCCATCTAAATCTCCCCAAATTAATAAGGCTTATTTAATTTAACCTAAGCTGACATCACTCTCCGTTGGAGACTGTTTTCCTTCTTCAGAAGGTAGTGAGACCAGAAGAGATAAACTACCACTTGCATCTCAGCCAAGTTCCAGGTGAAACCACAGAGAAATTGGGGAGATAATCAAGGGTGCTGCTTCCATGGTAAGCCTGACAGTTAGCACCAGGGTGAAGGAGACAGACGCTGAAGAAACTCAATACATAACAAAGCAGAAATCCAGAGGCTCCTAAGAACTCATCACTGAAGTAGACTTAAAACATGCCTACCAAGGCTCAGGGAACTTTGCAGAAGAGGGGGTGGAAAGACTGTAAGAGTCACAGGTCAAGATGTCATGCCCAGAGGCATTGCCTCTCCCAATAACTGACTGCTGCTCTCACAATACATAACCTACAGCTCCAAGGGGAATACCAGCAACCCCACTGAGGAGAGACTCTGCAGAATGGGGGTAGGGGGGAGGGAAAAGATGGTATCAACACATGATGTATCTATACAAATTATATATTTAATAAAAATAAATAAATATTTTTTAAAAATTTGAGGCTGGGTGTGGTGGCTCATGCCTTTAGTCACAGCATTTGGGAGGCCTAGGTAGGAGGAGAGACTACATAGTGAATTCCAGGTCAGCCTGGGCTAAAGTGAGACCCTACCTCAAAAAACCATAAAAGCCAAGAACAATTTTGTCTTATTCCTACTATACTTCATAGCCAAGGATGAATGTTTCAATATCCCTCTCATGATGACAGATGAAACAAGTAGACACAGTAATGATACTAATGATTTTGGTGACACTATAAATCATTTTGATGCCAGTGACATCTATAAGACCTTCCATCCAACAATAGAAGAACACCCTTTTTAAAATCCTGTATACAGAATATTTATCAATGTAGGCCATATTCTCACCTGTAAAATAAGTCTGTGTGTCAGGAAACTTAAAGGCTCCAAGTTAGACAAAGTGTGTCCTCTGTTCCCAACAAAACTGAACAAGACTTCAATTACAGAAAGACCTCTTAAAATTACTCAACTATTTGGAAATTCAATAGCACACTACTAAATAACCCTTGAATCAAAGAAGAAGTCAGAAGATGAACCAGAAAGTGGTTTGAAATTAATAAAAACAGAAACATAGCCCATCACAATTTGAGGAATATGCCACTAAAGCCATACTGAGAGAGCCAAAAACTCATACTAAAAGGGGAGAAATGTTTTAAAGCAATGTTTCTAGCTTCTGATTAGGAGTTTAGAAAGAATAGAACAAATTAAATACAAATAAGTCCATGAAGTCAGCTCCATTAAAGACCAGAGTTAAAATGAGTGACTCCAAAAAAGTAGAGAAAAGTCCATGAAACCAGAACTGACTGTGAAAGTAATAATTTTGCGAATCTTTAAAATTTTTTAATTGAGTGCATGTGTGTGAGCATGCACATGTGTGGGGGTCTGAAGACAATTTGAGGTATCTGTGCTCCGCCTTATTTGAAACAGGATCTTTTGCCACAGAAAAGGAATATCAGACTAACTGGCCTGTGAACTTCAGATTTTCCTAGATCTGCCTCCTATTGTCATAGTCACATTGGGATCACAGATGCATGCATCACTTTACATCTGGCTTTCCATGGGTGCTGAGGAATTGAACATAGGCCAACAGGCTTTGCAAGCAGGTGCCTTTAGCTGCTAAGCCACCTCCCAAGTCTCAAGAGTAATAAAATCTTTATATAGATCAATGATGACCAAAAGAGAAAGGGACTATTAATTACCAATACCAACACAGAGAGGTGACATCACTGTGAACTGGCAATATTAATATAGTGTTTCTTAACTGGAGCTGTGCTCTTCACAGAGGATACTTGGCAATGTGTGGAAACTTGGGCCTGGAGACATTGGTGCAACATCCATATAGCATATAGAAGTGAGGGATATTGCAAAGGACCTGCCTCCTCAACAAAGAACTGTACAGTTCAAATGTCAATAATCTCATTGGAAACCCCTGTATTGGACACTGAGAAATCATTCTCTCTACTGACTATCATAGTGCTAGAAATAGCTGTGCAGACTGCTAAGGGAGAAAATTCATCAATGGGCTTAACCAGCAGCTGACCCTGAAGACTAAACAGCTGGCCAGCCATGCAAAATGTACCAACTGGTGCAATGGTGGCATGTCTGATATGGGGTTAACTAATTGCTCTGTGATTGGACTTGAGGAATTCCATGGGAGGGAATTCCTGCCTGGTACTGAAAACCTAATCAAAAGCCTTTGGCTGAGGAGGTCATAAGCCCTGGGGAGAAGTTATTACTCTTGTTTGGCTAAATGGGTATACTATGCCTACTAAATTGCCCATGTGCTTATGTTTATGCCCATATGTTAATGCTACTCTCACTTTTGGCTAGAGAAACCTCCCTTTTCAGATGACAGTGACTACTGGGGAGACTCAAAATGGATCAACATGCTGAGAAAAAGTGACAGTTGAGGGTTCAACACTAAGAGTTATCTTTTTCACATGCTCCAAGGCTCAGAAACCATTGCAAAAATGTAGCAGAAAAAAAAATATCCAAGAGCCAAAGGATGGGGAGGGTGCCTTGGAATGCTGTCTTCCAGACACAGAGGAGTCATGGTATTCATGACCTCACAGTGGCTAATGCTACTTACACAAGATTTGCATGAGAGCAAAAAAATTGATGACATTAAAATAGAATAGAGACTAGTAAGAAAGAAGGGATTTGTGGAGGGAGAAGGGAGAGAATCAATAATTTCTTTGAAACAGACAAATTCTTTGAGAGACACAAACTACAAAAGCTCTTGCTAGAAGAAATTGCTTTAATTATCAAATATTTATTTAATTGTTTGTGAGTTTGTGTGTGCATGTGTGACAGGGGGAGCATGCATGTGCCATGGCATACATGTGGAAGTCAGTGAACAATCTTTGCATGTTTCTTCACTTTGTTTGAGATAAGGTCTCTCTTGTAGAGAACAGTCTAGTTTGCCCATGAGTTTCAGAATTCTCCTGACTTTGCCTCTGACTGTTGGAGGTGCATTGTACTTACAGGTGCATGTGCCACTTTGCATCTGGCTTTACATGGGCAATGGGGATTCAAGTTCCAGTAGGCAGGTACCTTTAACCACCATGAAACTCCCTGACCCCTAGATATTTATTAAGCAAGTTAAACTTACAGTTTAAACAAAGGAAACCCCAACAGATCCCAGCTGAAAAACTATGAAACCAGGGCTAGAGAGATGTTTCAGTGATTAACGTTGTTTGCTTGCAAAGCCTGATGGCTCAGATTCAATTCCCCAGTACCCACAAAAAACTAGATACACAAAGTGGCATATGTGTCTGGAATTTATTTGTAGTGGCAAGAGGGTCCCTGGTTCCCCCATTCTCTCTCTCTCCTTGCAAATAAATAAGAGTAAAGACAAAATCCAATGAAACACTTAAATATTATTTATTTATTTATTTTACACACACACAGAGAGAGAGAGGGCACAACAGGGCCTTCAGCCACGGCAAATGAATTCCATATGCATGTGCCCCCTTATGCATCTGGTTAATGTGGGTCCTGAGGAATTGAACCTGGGTCCAATGGCTTTTCAGGCAAACGCCTTAACAGCTAAGCCATCCCTCCAGCCCCCAATGAAACATTTAATGAAGAACTTATTATACACACACTCTTGCAGACAATTGGAAAAGTGGAAATACTTCACATTTGCTTTTACTTTTTAAATTGACAACTTCCATAAATATAAATAATATACGATGATCATAATCCCTTCCCACTATTCAACCTTTCCCTCTTTGAAATCCTCCCTCCAGTGAATCACTTCCTTCAGACTTGCCTCTTTTCTATTTTTTTTTATTAATTTGTTTTGTACTCAGTGAATACAGTCAATTTGGTACCACTGTTAGGCTCATTTATGTCCTACCCCATCCCCATGGCCCCTACTTGTTGAGGTATATGGGTCATGCATTCTGGAGTTAGCCCACAGTTATGGGTAGGATAAATGTCTCTGCATATCATGACCCAACATGTGGCTCTGTTATTCTTTCCACCCCCTCTTCCGCAAAATTTCCCTGAGCCATGTTGGGTTCATTTTTGGTCTGCTTCAGTCATGAGGTGTTGGGGGCCTCTGGGTCTCTGGATCTCTGATTTGGTAGGAGTTGATTTTTCTCTGTGTTGATCTCCTTCCCCATGGTGGTGGTACCAGGTACACCAAGAAAACAGCACCCTTCCTTGTTTTGCCAATAGTTCTTAGTATTAGCTGGGGCCCTTTGGAGGTATGATGGGGTGGCTCTCTCCATAGGGACTACATCTATCTGAAAAGAGAGGCAGATTCTCCAGTGGAGAGTAAGTTAGCACCAGGACAAATGAGATAACCCTTACTTTTTTTTAATAGAGAGTTTAATAGGTCTAGGCCCTCTTGTATCCCAAGATTGATGGTAGCTTGATATTGGAGAGAGGGCTTATGTTTGGATATGGTTCTGACTTGCTTCCCAGCTCCAGCTATGGGTCCCGTACCACTGAGGGGATCAGTTAGCCAAACCAAGACCACTTGGTTTCCCACCATGGCTGTGAGCCACTATTGCACTTGTGTGAGAATCATGACAGGTTATTTGCTGCTAAGTAGGTGAGACCATGAGTTGCTAGGACAGATATTGGTCATTTTCCCCCAGTCGCCCATGTAGCACCTTCTGGCACTAGACACGCCGACTGTCTGGGGACTGACTCTCTTCCAGCTTCCAGCCATGCCATTCCATTTTACATGTCAACCACATAAAGAGTCTTCAGCAGTAGGGTCTTACCACTAACCTTTGGTGGGTCATCAAGTACTCTGACAGAAATCTGTCTGTCTTTTAGGAAACCTTGTAGGTCTCTCTGATCTAAAGCTCATTGTGGAAGATAGCCCCATGCTGGTACTGGGAGTTACAGGTCAGTGCCCACTAAGAAAAGGAAGAAAAAGATAACTAATATAGGAGAGTTAGAGAGAAGAAAGAGAGAGAGAAAGAGAGAGAGAGACTGTAGAACATTAAGGGCAGTCTTCATCATACCCTCTCCAGTGTCTTGTGGCTCAGGTGTTCCCTCTCAGGGCCTGGTGAAGGTTCAGCCATTTGGTCTGCCTATTAGAATGTAGAATTTTATGGTATCATTGCCTTTGGGTCTAGATTTGTGTTTCCCACCCCCTCTGTTGCCCTCTCCTTCCTCCCCACTCATCCTATTGTCTAGTCCACGAGATGCTTGCTGGGTGTGTAAGGCATCTTGGGTAGATTCAGGTTAGGTGCTGTAGATGAGTGAGACTATGTGGCGATTTTCTTTCTGTGATTGGGTAAGTTCATTGAGAATGATCTGTTCCAGGTTCAACCATTTTACCTCAAATTTCATTGTGTCATTTTTTCTTACTGCTGTATAGAATTCCATTGTGTAGATATACCACATCTTATTTATCCATTCTTCTAGTGATGGACATCTGGGTAGCTTCCAGCTCTCAGCTGTTACAAATTGAACTGCTACAAACATGGTTGAGCAAATCTCTCTAGCCTGTGGTTTGAAGGTTTTAGGGTAGATGCCCAGTAAGAGAATAACTGGGTCTGTTGGTATCTCTATAGTCAGCTTTTTCAGGAGTCTCCATATTGCTTTTGAAAGTGGTTGTACCATCTTACATTCCCACCAACAGTGGATGAGTGTTCCTACCTCTCCACACCCTTGCCAGCATTCATTTTCATTTGACTTTTTGATGTTTGCTATCCTTACAGGGGTAAGGTGGAATCTCATTGTTGTTTTAATTTGCATTTCCCTGATGTTAGGGATGATGAACATTTTCTTAAGTGTGTGTTTGTCATTTGTATTTCTTCCTCTGTGAACTGCCTGTTGAGCTCTTTGCCCCATTTTGTGAGTGTGGTGTTTGACTTTTTACTGTTTAGATTTTTGAGTTCTTTGTAGATTCTAGAGATTAGGTCTCTGTCAGTTGGATAACCAGCAAATATTTTCTCCCATTATGTGGGTAATCTATTGGCTTTGCTTATTGTGTGCTTGTCTGTGAAGAAACTCTTCAGCTTCATGTGATCCCATTGGTTGAGTGACTGTTTAAGATCGTGAGCTACTGTGGTTTTGTTCAGGAAGTCTTTTTCCATTCCTACATCATAGAAAGTACTTCCTATATTTTCTTCCAGTACTAGTCGAGTTTCTGGTCTTATATTGAGGTCTTTGATGCATTTGGACTTGAGTGTAGTGCATGGCAAAATGTGTGGATCAAGTTTCAATTTCCTGTATATGGTTATCCAGTTTGTCTAGCACCATTTGTTGAAGATGCTGTCTTTTCTCCAATCAATATTGTTAGGGCCTTTGTCAAATATCAAGTAGCTATAGTTGCTTGACTCAAAGTCCGGGTCCTCAAGTCTATTCCATTGGTCTATACTCCTGTTTTTATGCCAGTGCCATGCTGTTTTTATTACTATGGCTTTGAAATATAGCCTTAGATCACGTATGGTGATGCCTCCAGAGGTATTTCTTTTGGTGAGGTTGTTTGGATATGCAAGACCTTTTGCCTTTCCATATGAAATTTGAAATTATTTTTTCTATCTCTGTGAAGAACACTGTTGGGATTTTATTTGGAATTGTATTAAATCTGTTTATTACCTTTGGTAGGATTGCCATCTTCACAATGTTAATTCTACCTATCCAGGAGCTTGGGAGGTCTTTCCATTTTCTCAAGTCCTCCTCAATTTCTTTTTTGAGTATTTTATGTTTTCGTTGTATAGATCTTTCACTTCCTTGGTTGACATTATTCCAAGGTATTTTTTTTGTTGTTGTTGTTGTTGCTATTGAAAATGGGACCATGTCCCCTAATTCTTTCTCTGTGTCTTTGTCATTTACATATAGAAAGACTACTGATTTTTGTGCATTGATTTTTTTCTTCTCTTTTCTTTCTTTTTTTCTTTATTAGTTAGTTTTGTATTCAGCAAATATAGTCATGTTTGTACCATTATTAGGCTCATCCATGACCTACCCCCTCCTCTTGTCCACTCCTTGTTGAGGTATATGGGTCATGCATTGTGGAATTAGTCCACAGTTATGGCTAAGATAAATGTCTCTGCATATCATGACCCAACATGTGCCTCTGACATTCTTTCTGCCCCCTATTCCGCAAAATTTCCCTGAGCCATGTTGGGTTCATTTTTGGTCTGCCTCAGTCATGAGGTGTTGAGGGCCTCTGAGGCTCTGGGTGTCTGGTTGGTAGGAATTGATTTTTCTCTGTGTTGATCTCCTTCCCCCTTGTGCTGGTATCCGATTCATCAGGAAAACAGAACCCTTGCTTGTTTCGCCAATTTTTCTTAGTTTCAGCCGGGGCCCTTTGAAGGTATGATGAGGTGGCTCTCTCCTTAGGATCTACATCTATCTGAAAAAGAGAAGCAGATTCTCCAATGGAGAGTAAGTTAGCACCAGGACAAAAGAGATAACCCTTACTTTTTTTTATAGAGAATTTAATAGGTGTAGGCCCTCTTGTAGCCCATGGTTGATGTTAGCTTGATATTGGTGAGTGGGCTTATGTTTGGATATGGTTCTGACTTGTTTCCTAGCTCCAGCTATGGGTCCCGTACCACTGAGGAGCTCAGATAGCCAAATTAAGAGCAGTTGGTTCCCCACCATGGCTGTGTGCCACTATTGCACTTGTGTGGGCATCACAACAGGTTATTTGCTGCTAAGTAGGTTAGACCATGAGTTGCTAGGACAGATATTGGTCATTTTCCCCCAGTCGCCCATGTAGCACCTTCTGGCACTAGACACGCCGACTGTCTGGGGACTGACTCTCTTCCAGCTTCCAGCCATGCCATTCCATTTTACGTGTCAACCACATAAGGAGTCTTCAGCAGTAGGGTCTTACCACTAGCCTTTGGTGGGTCATCAAGTACTCTGACAGAAATCTGTCTTTCTTTTAGGTAACCTTATAGGTCTCTCTGATCAAAAGCTCATTGTGGATGATAGCTCCATGCTGGTACTGGGAGTTAAGGTCAGTGCCCACTAAGAAAATGAGGAAAGGGTAACTAATATACAAGAGTTAGAGAGAAGAGAGAAAGAGAGGGAGAGGAAGAAGGAGGGAGGGAAGATGTAGAAGATTAAGGTTAGTCGTGATCCTACTCTCTCCAGTGTCTTGTGGTTCAGGTGTTCCCTGTAAGGGCCTGGTGAAGGATGAGCCATTTGGTCTGTCTTTTAGTAAGTAGAATTTTATGGTACCATTACCGTATGGGTCTAGATTTGTGTTTCCCACCCCTTTGATTCCTTCCCCTCCCTCCCCTTCCATCCTAGTGTCTAATCCACGAGATGTTGCTGGATGTGTAAGGTATTTTGGGTAGATTCAGGTTAGGTGCTGTACATTAGTGAGACTATGTGGAGACTTTTTTTCTGTGATTGGGTAAGTTCACTGAGAATGATCTGTTCCAGGTTCAACCATTTTACCTCAAATTTCATTGTGTCATTTTTTCTTACTGCTGTATAGAATTCCATTGTGTAGATATACCACATCTTATTTATCCATTCTTATAGTGATGGACATCTGGGTAGATTCCAGCTCTCAGCTGTTACAAATTGAGCCGCTACAAACATGGTTGAGCAAATCTCTCCAGCCTGTGGTTTGAAGGTTTTAGGGTAGATGCCCAGTAAGGGAATAACTGGGTCTGTTGGTATCTCTATAGTTGGCTTTCCGAAGTGGTTGTACCATCTTGCATTGCCACCAACAGTGGATGAGTGTTCCTACTTCTCCACATCCTCACCAGCATTTATTTTCATTTGATTTTTTGATGTTTGCTATCCTTATTGGGGTAAGGTGGAATCTCATAGTTGTTTTAATTTGCATTTTCCTGATGATTAGGGATGATGAACATTTTCTTATGTGTATGTTTGCCATTTGTATTTCTTCCTCTGTGAACTGCCTGTTGAGCTCTTTGCCCCATTTTGTGAGTGGGGTGTTTGACTTCTTAATGTTTAGATTTTTGAGTTCTTTGTAGATTCTAGAGATTATGCCTCTATCAGTTGGATAACCCGCAAATATTTTCTGTCATTCTGTGGGTAATCTATTGGCTTTGCTTATTGTATGCTTGTCTGTAAAGAAACTCTTCAGCTTCTTGTGATCCCATTGGTTGAGTTACGATTTAAGTTTGTGAGCTACTGGGGTTTTGTTCAGGAAGTCTTTTTCAATTCCTATATCATGGAAAGTATTTCCTAAATTTTCTTCCAGTAGTGTTTGAGCTTCTGTTCTTATATTGAGGTCTTTGATGCATTTGGACTTGAGTGTAGCCCATGGTGAAATGTGTGGGTGAAGTTTCAGTTTCCTGCATATGGTTATCCAGTTTGTCCCACACCATTTGTTGAAGATGCTGTCTTTTTTCCAGCCTATATTTTTTGGGCCTTTATCGAATATCAAGTAGCTATCGTTGCTTGACCCAAAGTCCGGGTCCTCAAGTCTATTCCATTGGTCTATACTCCTGTTTTAATGCCAGTACCATGCTGTTTTTATTACTATGGCTTTGAAATGTAGCTTTAGATCAGGTATGGTGATGCCTCCAGAGGCATTTCTTTTGCTGAGGATACATTTGGATATGTGAGGCCTTCTGCCTTTCCATATGAAATTTGAGGTCATTTTTTCTATCTCTGTGAAGAACACTGTAGGGATTTTAATTGGAATTGCATTAAATCTGTATATTGCCTTTGGTAGGATTGTCATCTTCACAATGTTAATTCTGCCTGTCCAGGAACATGGGAGGTCTTTCCATTTTTCAAGTCCTCCTCAATTTCTTTTTTGAGTGTTTTATGTTTTCGTTGTATAGATCTTTCCCTTTCTTGGTTAACGTTATTCCAAGGTTTTGTTGTTGTTGTTGTTGTTGCTATTGAAAATGGGACCATGTCCCTTATTTTTTTCTCTGTATTTTGGCATTTGTATATAGGAAGGCTACTGATTTTTGTGCATTGATTTTGTATCCTGCTACTTTGCTATAGGAGGTAATCACCTTCAGGAGCTTTGGGATGGAGTCTCTCGGGTCTCTCACATATGGAATCATGTCATCAGTGAATAGAGCTAAATTAACTTCTTCCTTTCCAAATTGTATCCCTTTTATTTCCTTCTCCTGTCTTTTTGCTTGAGCTAAGACTTCCAGTACTATATTGAAAAGCAGAGGTGAGAGTGGACAACCCTGTCTTGTTCATGATCTTAATGGGAATTCCTCCAGTCTCTCTCCATTAAGTATTATTTGGGCTTTCAGAGCTTTGTATATTGCCTTTATTAGGTTAAGATATGAACCAACCATGCCAATTCTCTCCAATGTTTTTATCATGAAGTGATGTTGTATCTTCTCAAAGGCCTTTTCTGCATCTATCAAAATGATCATGTGGTTTTTATGTTTAACCTTATTTATGTGGTATATTACATTGACAGATTTCCGTATGTTGAACGACCCCGGTGTTCCTGGGATGAATCCCACTTGGTCAGGGTTGATAATGCTTTTGATGTGTTGTTGGATTCGGTTTGTGAGGATTTTGTTCAGGATGTTTGCATCTAAGTTCATCAGAGAAATAGGCCAGTAGTTTTCTTTTCTTGTGTCATCTCTGCCTGGTTTTGGAATTAGGGTGATGCTAGCTTCATAAAAGGAGTTGGGTGGCTTTCCCTGTTCTCCAATTGTGTGGCACAGTTTGAGGAAGATTTGTTTCAGTTCTTCCATGAAGGTTTGATAGAATTCAGCTGAGAAGCCATCTGGTCCTGGACTCCTCTTTTTAGGGAGGTTTTTTTTTATTATTATTACTTTTTCATCTCAATAAGTGTGATAGGTTTGTTTAGGAGATTAATCTGCTCTGAGTTTAGGTTTGATAGATGGTATGAATCTAGGAATTTATCCATCTCCTCCACATTATCCAGTTTTGTGGAGCAGAGTTTTCTGAAATAAGTCCTGATGATTCTCCCAATCTCACTCATGTCTGTTGTGATCTCTTCTTTTTCATTTCGAATTTTGTTAAGTTGAAGCATTTTTTTTTCCTCACTGTAACTTTATTGTAAGATCATTTACAAATATCTTGCTGTCTTTAGTAATTCAAACAATGGACTAAATTTCTTCTGATAAAGACAGCCATCGGTTAAGCACAAAATCTGCTTGCTGAATTTTCCATCTTTACCTCTTGTTTGAGGATGATACTTGATTTTCATTAATCCAGAGCAGCAGCACCAGAGATAATTTCAATCAACTCTTTTGTGATAACATCTTGGTGGGTGCGGTTTAATGTCAAAGTCAATTTGACAATCATTTCAGAGGCCTTCTTGCCAGCGTTGTCCATAGTTGTCATCCTGGCACTCTGCTCACTGGTGGTGGATTCCTTCAGGGTGTAGTAGATGATGTTGGCCAGACTGTATTCTTGGTAATTTTGTAGCATATCAGCATCAATATCATCATAGACACTCAGCTCTCAGAACTTGCAATGGTATTAAGAGAAAAGATGGGCTTTTCTTCGGTCTTGTAGGAGATAACTGACCTGAATCGATTAAAGATGATGGTGCCTTCATCAAAGTCATATCCAGAATTTAGAAATTCAAGGGTGATGACTGATGCATCTCCAAAAGTAGGGGGTTTTCTTCCAACATCTTTGATGATATCAGAAACCCATCAGAATGAGTACTATAAAGTATGCCCCTGATTTTATCACCGACTCCAACAACCATAACTTCTTTTCCAGCTGCAGTAAGGGCAGCCACTTCGTTTTTTTATCTGCTTAGTAATGGAGGAATGAATGGCACCACAGAGCCCTCGATCTGAGGACACGCCAATGAGGAGGTACTTCTTCTTGTCTTCAGGCCCTTTAATATCAGCCTTTTCATACAGAGCCAGTGCTCTCATCCCATACATTCGGGCTGGTTTCAGCTCCCACTCAGCCCGGGTGTACTTAGCTGCTGCTACCATCATCATAGACTTGGTAATTTTCTGGATGTTTCTGATTGACTTCAGGCACCTGGTAATATCTTTCAGAGTTGCCATGTTTCAAACTTGGATACTGGCTGAAGGTCGGGCAGACAGCAGCATTTCTTTTTTTTTGGTTCATCAAATTGGCCAGGGGTTTGTCAATCTTGTTTATTTTTTCAAAGACCCAGCTCTTTGTTTTGTTAATTGTCTTAATTGTTTTCTTAGTTTCCAGTTCATTAATTTCTGCTCTGATTTTAGTTATTTCTTTACTTCTGGAGCTTTTTGGGTTGGATTTTTCTTGCTTTTCCAGTGCCTTTAGGTGGATGGTTAGGTTATTGATTTGGGATCTCTCTGTCTTTTTTATGAAGGCATTGAGTACTATGAATTTTCCCCTGAGGACCGCCTTCATTCTGTCCGATAAGTTTTGGTACAATGTGTTCTCATCGTCATTCATTTCTACAAATTTTGCAATTTCATTTTTTTTTCATCCACTATCCTTTTATTGATTAAAAGTGTGCTGTTCAGTTTCCAGATGCTATTGGGATTCTTGGTAGTCTTTTTTTTATTTTTAATTTTATTATTAATTAGTTTTGTGTTAAGCAAATACAGTCAGTTTGGTACCATTATTAGGCTCATCCGTGACCTACCCCCTCCTCTTGGCCACTCCTTGTTGAGGTATACGGGTCATGCATTGTGGAGTTAGCCCACAGTTATGGCTAAGATAAATGTCTCTGCATATCATGACCCAATATGTGGCTCTGATATTCTTTCCACCCCCTCTTCCACAAAATTTCTCTGAGCCATGTTGGATTCATTTTTGGTGAGCTTCAGTGATGAAGTGTTGGGGCCTCTGGGTCTTTGGATCTCTGGCTCTCTGATTTGGTAGGAGTTGATTTTTCTCTGTGTTTATGTCCTTCACCCTTGTGCTAGTACCCGTTCACCAAGAAAGCAGCACCCTTGCTTGTTTTGCCAATTTTTATTAGTTTCAGCTGGGTCCCTTTTGAGGTATGATGGGGTGTCTCTCTCCTTAGGGTCTATATCTATCTGGAAAAGAGAATCAGATTCTCCAACGGAGAGTAAGTTAGCACCAGGACAAGTGGGATAACCCTTACTTTTTTTTTTATAGAGAATTTAATAGGTGTAGGCCCTCTTGTAGCGCGTGATTGATGGTAGCTAGATAATGGAGAATGGGCTTATGTTTGGATATGGTTCTGACTTGTTTCCCAGCTCCATCTATGGGTACCATACCACAGAGGAGATCAGTTAGCCAAATCAAGAGCAGTTGGTTCCCCAACATGGCTGTGTGTGCCACTATTGCACTTGTGTGGGCATCACAACAGGTTATTTGTTGCTAAGTAGGTTAGACCATGAGTTGCTTGGACAGATATTGGTCATTTTCCCCCAGTCACCCATGTAGCACCTTCTGGCACTAGACATGTTGACTGTCTGGGGACTGACTCTTTTCCAGCTTCCAGCCATGCCATTCCATTTTACGTGTCAACCACATAAGGTGTCTTCAGCAGTAGGGTCTTACCACTAACCTTTGTTGGGTCATCCTGTACTCTGACAGAAATCTATCTTTCTTTTAGGTAACCTTGTAGGTCTCTCTGATCAAAAGCTCATTGTGGATCATAGTGACATGCTGGTACTGGGAGTTACAGGTCAGTGCCCACTAAGAAAAGGAGGAAAAAGATAACTAATATACAATAGTCAAAGAGAAGAGAGAGAGAGAGAGAGAGGGACGGAAGCTGTAGAAGATTAAGGTCAGTCTTCATCATACCCTCTCCATTGTCTTGTGGTTCAGGTGTTCTCTCTAAGGGCCTGGTGAAGGTTCAGCCATTTGGTCTGCCTTTTAGGAAGTAGAATTTTATGGTACCATTGCCTTTTGGGTCTCGATTTGTGTTTCCCACCCCTTCGTTGCGCTCCCCTCCCTCCCCACCCATCCTATTGTCTAGTCCACAAGATGATTGCTGGGTATGTAAGGTATCTTGTGTAGATTCAGGTTAGGTGCTGTAGATGAGGGAGATATGTGGCGATATATTTCTGTGATTGGGTAAGTTCATTGACAATGATCTGTTCCAGGTTCAAACATTTTTCCTCAAATTTCATTGTGTCATTTTTTCTTACTGCTGTATAGAATTCCATTGAGTAGATATAGCACATCTTAGTTATCCATTCCTCTAGTGATGGACATCTGGGTTGATTCCAGCCCTTAGCTATTACAAATTGAGCCGCTACAAACATGGTTGAGGAAATCTCTCCAGCATGTGGTTTGAAGGTTTTAGGGTAGATGCCCAGTAAGGGAATAACTGGGTCTGTTGGTATCTCTATAGTCAGGTTTTTCAGGAGTCTCCATATTGCTTTCGAAAGTGGTTGTACCATCTTACACTCCCACCAACAGTGGATGAGTGTTCCTACTTCTCCACATCCTTGCCAGCATTCATTTTCATTTGACTTTTTGATGTTTGCTCTCTTTACTGGGGTAAGGTGGAATCTCATTGTTGTTTTAATTTGCATTTCCCTGATGATTAGGGATGATGAATATTTTCTTAAGTGTGTGTTTGTCATTTGTATTTCTTCCTCTGTGAACTGCCTGTTGAGCTCTTTGCCCCATTTTGTGAGTGGGGTGTTTGACTTTTTACTGTTTAGATTTTTGAGTTCTTTGTAGATTCTGGAGATCAGGCCTCTGTCAGTTGGATAACCAGCAAATATGATATTCCACCTTTCCCCAATAAGGATAGCAAACATCAAAAAAATCAAATGAAAGTAAATGCTGGCAAGGATGAAGAGAAGTAGGAACACTCATCCATTGTTCGTGGGAATGTAAGATGGTACAACCACTTTGGAAACAATATGGTGACTCCTGAAAAAGCTGACTATAGAGATACCAACAGATCCAGTTATTCCCTTACTGGGCATCTACCCTAAAATCTTGTAGTCTTTTGTTGTTAATTTCTAGCAATATAGCATTGTGATCTGATATCATGCAGGGAATTATGTCAATCTTCCTAAATATGTGGAGGCAGGCTTTGTGATACAGTATATGGTCTATTTTAGAGAATGTTCCATGGGCTGTTGAGAAGAATGTGTAGTCTTTGGATTTGGGATGGAAAGTTCTGTAGATGTCCATTAGGTCTAAGTGATCTATGGTTTTGTTGAGCTCTCTTGCTTCCCTGTTGAGTTTCTGTTTGGATGATCTGTCTATTACTGATAATGGTGTATTGAAGTCCCCAACTGTGATGATTATGGTGCTTATTTATGTTTTATTGTCAAGTAGGTTTTGGTTTATGAATTGTGGTGCCCCTGTGTTTGGTGCATACAGATTTATGATTGTAATATCCTCTTGATGGATCATTTCCTTGATAAGTAGGTAGTGGCCTTCTTTGTCTTTTTTGGTTATTTTTGGTTTGAAGTCTATTTTATCCACTATTAATATAGCTATGCCTGCTTTTATCTTATTCCCATTTTCTAGGAATATTGATCTCCACCCTTTCACCCTGTGGAGGTGTCTGTCTTTAATGCTGAGGTGGGTTTCTTGAAGACAACAGATTGAGAGGTCTAATTTTTGATCCAACCTATTAGCTTGTGTCTCTTGATGGGTGAATTAAGGCCATTAATATTTAGGGTAATGACTGTGAGATTTGATTTGATCCCTGCCATATTGTGATGGTACATGTGGTTTGGTGTTTTCATGGACTTTGATGTTTTCTGAAGTGCCTACTCTGAGTTTGGTTTTTGTGATCTACTTTTTGTAGGCATTTGAGGTTGATTATTTGCTTCTTCTCTGTGAAAAATTTCCTGAAATACTCTCTGTAGGTTTGGTTTTGTGTTCATATAACTGTAAAACTGATTTTTGTCATGGAAAGTTTTTCTTTCACCATCTATTATGAGGGATACTTTTGCTGGGTAGAGTAGTTTGGGTTGGAAGCCATAAGTTCTTAGACTTTGCAGTGTCTCATTCCAGGCCCTTCTAGCTTTCAGGGTTTCCATTGAGAAGTCTGGAGTAATTCTGATGGGGTTACCTTTAGAAGTGGTGTGCTGTTTTTCCCTAGCTGCTTTTAGAATTTTCTCTTTGGTGTTTAGAGTCTTAATGACAATATGTCTTGGAGAGTTTCTCCTTTGGTCCAGTCTGTTTGGAGTTCTGTTAGCTTCTTATGTCTTGATGGGCCTTTCTTTTAAGAGACTGGGGAAGTTTTCTTCAATTATTTTGTTAAATAAGTTCTCCATGCCTTTGGTCTGAATTTCTTCTCCTTCTGGTATTCCAATGATCCTGATATTAGGACGTTTAAGTGTATCCCACAACTCCCTCATGTTCTGTTCACAGAAACTTTTGAACTTATTGAAATTTTTGAACTCTCTAACTGTTTCTTCCATCTTGTCTTCCAGATCAGAGTTTCTATCCTCCATATGGCTGACACTATTCTTGAGAGCTTCTAGAAAGTTTTGAACTTGTTCAATTAGGTTTGCATTTTCTACTACTTTTCCATGTATAATTTCCATTCCTCTGTCATGCTCCCCTTTCACATCATTTTCTGATTTTCTTGATGATTCTTGGAATTCATCCTTGTATTTTTTTATGTCTTCATTTAGCATCACCAGCTGATTCTTGAGGTCCTCTTTTTTTTCACTCTCCCTCATATCTCTTAACTGTCTTTGAACTCCTTCCATTTTCTTATCTATTAGGTCTAGTCTAGTGATGGCAGCATCCATACAATTATCGGTTCTTTGTTGCTTTTCTGCAAGTTCTACCAGTAGCTTGGTCAAGGTTGCATTGCTCATAGCTTCATTTTGGTGTTCTGATCCTGATGACTCTTCTATGTTTTGATTAGAGATGTTCATTGTAGGACTGGGTGATCTAACTGGATTTTCTTGCATTTGATTTCTCATGTTATTTCTTTTGTGCGTGGTCTGCCCATCGCAGTGTATGGGCACATAGGTGGGTGGATCAGCCTGGGCTCAAGCACAATGGGAATCTGAAGCAGCCAGAGGCAGTTGCCAAGCAGCCTGGGCTTTGGCTCTCACTTGCCAAAGCTGCCTGAGCTCCTGCCTGGCAGGGGCACCAATGTTGCCTGAGCTCTCACGCGGTAATGTGCCAAAGCTCCAAAGCTGCCTGCACTCTTGCTTGGAGGGACACTGGGGCACCAAGCACTGAAGCATCCCAAACTCTGGTGTGGCAGAACACTGGGACCCAAGAGCGGTCTGAGCTCACCTACAACAGGACAATGGTTCAAGGACAGACAGAGACAGCGTGAGCTCAAGTGAGCAGTTGCAAGGGGCCTGGGCTCGCATGTGAATTTGCGGTGGCTGGAGCAGTAAGTGAGCAGATGGGCGGAGCCAATGGGCGGAGCAGACTAAGCTTGCCCCAGCAGGTCCGAGGTGCATGTTTGGCGGGCAAATTGATCAAAGGAGCCTGAGCTCCAATGGGCCAGCAGGCGTAGCCTGGCCAAGGTCATTTGTGGGAAGGGGTATCAGGGTGATTGCCCCTGTGCAGTGAGGCAAGTGGAACTATGTTGGCCTGGGACCCTTTTCCTACAGTAAGTGCGGGACTTTCCTGAAGCTGGGACTGTGGGTACGGCGGCTGCTTGGGGGGAGGGGTGGGCTACCTGCACTTGAGGGAATCAGCGATTCCCTGTTTTTCCCCTCTGTTTCCTCCCAGTGGCAATCTATTGGAGATTGATCTTCCCTAAAAGACCCAGTGATCCCTTAATGTCTTGCCTTTCTTTCCCAGGGATGTGCGGCGCAGTTAGGCAGTTGCCATCTTGGCCCCTCTTTTCTATTTTGATGTCATCATTTTTTCCTTCTTTTATATAGGTCTTGTGTAGGTAGAGCCAGCCACTGTGAGGTTATGAATATCAAGGCCACTTTGTGTCTAAAAGACAGTATTGTATGTACTCCTCCCCTTTGGCTCTTACATTATTTCCACCACCTCTTCTGCAATGGTCCCTGAACCTTGGAGGTTATAACAGAGATGTCTCATTTAGTGCTAAACACTCCACTGTCACTTCTCAGCACTTTGGTGAGTTTTGAGTCACCCCAGTGGTCACTGCCTCTGAAAAGAGAAGATTCTCTAATAAAAAAATGAGAGTAGGGCTGGAGAGATGGATTAACAGTTAAGGTGCTTGCCTGCAAAGCCTAAGGACCCATGTTCAACTTTCCAGGTCCCACAAAAACCAGATGCACAAGGTGACACAAGCATGCAAAGTCACACATGTGCATAAGGAGTTTGATTGCAGTGGCTGGAGGCCATGGCATGCCAATTCTCTCTTTCCTTTCTCTTGGTCTCACTCTCTTTCATAAAAAGGTAAAAATGTAATAAAAGAGTGAGAGTAGCATTAATATATGGGCATAAACATACATATTCATAAGGCAGTTTGGAGGGCATAATAGGTCCATTTATCCAGACAATGATAGTAGTTTCCCCACTAGGGCTTATGACCTGACAAGCCATAGACTTTTGATTAGGTTTTCAGTACCAGACAGGAATGCTCTCCCTTGTAGCAGGCCTCAAGCCCAAGCAGAGAGCAGTTTGTTCCCCCCATAACAGACATGCCACCATTGCATCAGTTGGTGCATTGGACCTGACTGGACAGCCATAAAGCTAATGGTTTTCCTTCCCCAGTAGGTTGCATAGGCCTTTCCAGCATCCTAATAGCTAGTCAACAGGGAGGAAGCTTCCAGCTCAGCCCCAGCTTAGTTCCTCAATAACCTGAAGCCCAACCATGCACAAAACAGTTTTTTCAAAGTTATTGATAATTTTTTAATAAAAAAGTTTCACTCAGTTGAGCACAGTGGTGCACATCTTTAATCCCAGCACTCAAGAGGCATAAGTAGGAGGATGGCTGTGAATTCAAAGCCAGCCTGGAACTACACAGTGAGTTTCAGGTCAGTCTGTTCTAGAGTTAGATCCTACCTTGAAATTTTTTTAAAAAAACAGATTGTATTCTTATATTCCCTCCCTTTTGCCCCCATTCCACTGAGGGTCCTCCTCAGTGGACTTACTGTTATTCATTGTGGGGTCCTAAAGGCTTCACTCAGTCAGTCTCTGTGGAGGAGGGGGGGTAGATGGTGCTTAGACTATTCCCACCTACCCTGAGGCTCTTGCAATCTTTCTGCCCCTTTTCCTTCAATGTTCCCTGAGCCCTGGCTGGCAAGAGAGATCTAATTTAGTGTTGAGTCCTCTGTAACCTCTGGATCTCTGTTTTGATGGGGTTGAATGATGACAATGTCTTTCACTATCTTCCTGGAACTGGCAAGCTGTGATAGCAGTATTTGTATAACTGCCTCATCTGTAATAACTTCTGGACCCAGGAAAATGTGTGGAGGTGACCTGTACCATAGTAAGCAGCTGGCTATCTGTTCTTGATGTCTGATGCATCCTGGTTCTCTCTCCTGATTCTCCAGTATCTGTAAGATAAAACAGATTCTCCAAGCAGAGTGAAAGCAGCTTGGGTTAAGGGGGATAAGCAGAGTTATTAGGGAGACTTATTGATGTGTGTGCCCACTCTTGGCTAAAAAGCAATGAAGATTCTCTCTGGAGTCTATTGTTTTTCTGTCCTAGGAACTCTGACTTAGTTCCCAGAACTATATATGAGTTCTCCTCCACTGAGCAGGTCTCAAGACCAATCCATGACAGTTGGTTACTCTCAAAGGCTGTGTGTTACTATTGCACAAGTGTGGATTTTTTGTCCAGCTGGTTGATTTCATATCTGTCAGGATCTGCTGTTTATTCACTGTGGAACAATGCATTTTTTAAGCCTAGCATTGCCTTGATACCAAAATCAGATATAGACAACTAAAGAAGATCATATACTATCCAAGTCACATTATATCTAACTACCTATCAGTTGATTTTTCATTTATCCATTTATCAATCTTTATCTATCATCTGTTATCTATCAATCAATCAGTCTGTCTATCTATCATCTATCCTCCCACTGCCTCAAAATGATAAAAGATAATAAATTATGACCAAGTGGGGTTTAGTCATAGGATTTCACATTAGTTTAAATGTTTGAAAATTAGAAGAATATTTATTAAATTGGTAAAGAAAAGACATATAATCATGATCTTAGTACATACAGGAAAAGCATTTGACAAGATAATCATCCCTTCTTATTAAAAACTCACAGCACTCTAAAAATTGTTTTTAACTATATAAGGCCATCTATGACAACCTACAGCCAACACTTTACTTACTATAAAAGGCTGAATTCTTTCTTCCTAGGATCATGAGCACATGAAGAACACTTGCTTTTACCACTTCTACCCATCATTTTACTTCAGGCTTCTACTTAGGGAAATAAAGCAAGAAGGAGAGAAGAAACTCAGCTGGATTAGAAAGAAAAGTTGTGCTTATTCACAAACATGATAAGCCATGTAGAAAATCATATGGAACCTATAAAAAAGCTACTAGAATTAATAAATGTGCTTTTCAGGGCATGTGATCAATAGACAAAAGTTAGCTGGGCTAGAGAGATGGATCAGTTGGTTAAGACACTTGCTTGTAAAGCTGACGGTCTGGGTCCAATTCCCCAGTCCTAAGTAAAGCCAGATGCATAAAGTTGTGCGTGTATCTGGAGTTCATTTGCAAAAGTTAGGGCTTCAGAGATGACTCAGCAATTAAAGGTGCTCACTTACAAAACCTGATGGCCCGGGTTCAGTTCATCAGTACCCATGTAAACCATATACACAAAGTGGCACAATACATCTGGAGCTAATTTTCAGTGGCAAGAGGCCCTGGCATTTTCTCTGTCTCTGTTTCTCTTCCTGTAAAACAAACAAATAAGCACATATATTTTTTATATGGAATGGCCTCAGATATCCAAGCATATCCTTAGCAGAAGAAACACCTCTGGAGGTATCACCATACCTGATCTAAATCTACATTACAAAGCCATAGTAATAAAAACAGCAGGGTACTGGCATAAAAACAGGATTACAGACCAATGGAATAGAATTGAGGACCCGGACTCTGGGTCAAATAACTACAGCTACTTGATGTTTGACAAAGGCCCTAACATTGTAGGCTGGAAAAAAGACAGCATCTCCAACAAATGGTGCTGAACAAACTGGATAACCATATGCAGGAAAATGAAAGTTGATCCACACATCTCGCCACGCACAGAAATCAAGACCAAATGGATCAAAGACCTCAACATAAGACCAGAAACTCTGATACTACTTGAAGAAAAAATAGGAGGAACTTTCCATGATACAGGAATGGGAAAAGACTTCCTGAACAAAACCCCAGTAGCTCAGGAATTTAAACAATCACTCAACCATTGGAATCTCATGAAGCTGAAAAGTTTCTTCACAGACACACATACAATAAGCAGAGCCAATAGATTACCCACAGAATGGGAGAAAATTTTTGTTGGCTATCCAACTGACAGAGGCCTAATTTCTAGAATCTACAAGGAACTCAAAAACCTAAACAATAAAAAGTCAAATAACCCAATCACAAAATGGGGCAAAGAACTGAACAGAGATTTCTCAGAGGCAGAAATACAAATGGCAAACACACACTTAAGAAAATGTTCACCATCCCTAATCAGGGAAATGCAAATTCAAACAACTATGAGATTCCACCTTACCCCAGTAAGGATAGCAAACATTAAATAAAATCTAATGCTGGCAAGGATGTGGAGAAATAGGAACCCTCATTCACTGTTGGTGGGAATATAAGATGGTATAACCACTATGGAAAGCAATATGGAAACTCCTATAAAGGTTGACTATAGAGATACCAACAGACCCAGTTATTCCCTTACTGGGCATTTACCCTAAAAGCTTTATGCTCAGTTCACAGAGATTTGTTCAACCATGTTTATAGCTGCTCAATTGATAATAGCTAAGAACTAGAACCAACCCAGATGTCTGTCATTAGATGAATGGATAATCAAGATGTGGTATATCTACTTGATGGAATTCTATACAGCAGTAAGGAAAAATGACACAATTAAATTTGAAGAAAATTGGTTGAACCTGGAACACATCATTCTCAGCAAACTTACCCAATCACAGAAAGATAATTGTTGCATGGTCTCACTCATCTGTGGCTCCTAACCTGAATCTGCCTGAGATGCTGACATACCTAATTAGCATGTCAAAAACCAGACAATATGGAGGGTGGGGCGGGAGGGGAGGGTAAGGGTGGGAGGCAAGGGGGACACAAAACTGGACCAAAATGGCAATGGTACCATAAAATTCTATATCCTAAAAGGCAGACTAAATGGCTGAACTTTCATTAGGTCCTTAGAGGGAACACCTGAACTACAGGTCCCTGGAGAGGATATTATAAAGACTAACCTTAATCTTCTGTTTTTTTTTTTTTCTCTCTCTCTCCCTCTTCTCTCTCTTCTTTCTTTCTCTTTTATATTACCTATCTCTTCCTTCCTTCCTTTCCTTGGAGCTGGCCTGTAACTCCCAGTACCAGCATGCAGTTAAGACATCCACAATGAGCTGTTGATCAGAGAGACCTACAAGGTTTCCCAAAAGAAGATAGATTTATGTCAGAGTACTTGATGACCCACCAAAGGTTAGTGGTAAGACTCTACTGCCAAAGACACCATATGCAATTGGTACAGAACATGAAGTGACCTGGCTGGAATCTGGAAGAGAGTCAATCCTGAGACAGTTAGCTCGTCTAGTGGCAGAAGGTGCTACATGAGTGACTGGGGGAAAATGACCAAAGTCTGTCCAAGCAACTCATGGTCTAAGCCACTCAGCATCAAACAACCTGACAATATGCTCACACAAGTGCAATAGTGGCACACAGCCATGGTGGGTAACCAACAGCTCTTGATTTGGCTAACAGATCCTCTCAGTGGAATGGAACCCATAGCTTGTTCTGGGAAACAAGTCAGAACCATATCCAAAAAACAAGCCTGCTCTCCATTATCAACCTTCCACCAATCATGAGCTACAAGAGGGCCTACACCTATTAAATTCTCTCTAAATTAATAATGGTTATCCCATTTATCTGGTGTTAGCTTCACTCTCCATTGGAGAATTTGCTTCTCTTTTTCAGATGGACGCAGATCCTGAGGAGAGAATCTACCTATTGCACCTCACCAGGGCCCCAGTTGAAACCATAGAGTTACTGGGGAAATGAGCAAGAGTGCTGTTTTCTTGGTGAACTTGGTATCAGCACAAGGGTGAAGGAGATAGACATGGAGAACACTCAGCTACTACCAAACCAGATATCCAGAGACACAGAGGCTCCCAAGACCTCATCACTGAAGTAGAACTAAAAAGAACCCAACATGGCTCAGAGAAGTTTGCAGAAGAGGGCATGGAAAGATTGTTAGAGCCACAAGTTGGGACATTATGCATAGAGACATTGCCTTTTCCCCATTATTGATGGCTGCCTTCACAATACACAACCCACATTCCACAATGAAAAGGGTCCCTGCGGAGGGGTGAGGATAGATAGGAGGCTAATGATGGTACCAACATAGCTCTATACACACTGTGTACATAACTAATAATAATAATAAATTTTGATCTAGTAACAATGAGTAACTGGGAATTTTAAAAATTTTTTTTTGTGATTTATTTATTTATTTATTTATTTGTTTGAGAGTGACAGAGAGAGAAAGAGGCAGATAGAGAGAGGGAGAGAGAATGGGTGTGCCTGGGCCTCCAGCCACTGCAAACGAATTCCAGACGCATGCACCCCCTTGTGCATCTGGCTAACGTGGGTCCTGGGGAGTCGAGCCTAGAACCGGGGTCCTTAGGCTTCACAGGCAAGCACTTAACCGCTAAGCCATCTCTACAGCCCTGGGAATTTTTTAAAGTACATTTGCAATAACATAAAATTATCAATTACATAGAAATAAATCTAATAAAATGGCTGGAGAGATGGCTTAGCAGTTAACATGCTTGACTGCAAAGCCAAAGGACTCAGGTTCAATACCCTGGGGCCCATGTAAGCCAGATGTATAAGGTGGCACATGCATGTGGAGTTTGCTTATAGTGGCTAGAGTCCCTGGTGTGCCCATTCTTTCTCTCTCTCTCTATCTGCCTCCTTCTCTCTCTCTCTCTCAAATAAATAAATAAAATATTTTAAAAAATCAATCTAACAAGAGCTGAAAAACTAGAGAAGATGTTAATAAATAAAATAATATGCTCTTTTCATGGGTTTTAAGATTCATTTCAGGACATCAGTTCCTCAAATTAATCTATAAATTCAATATTGGTTTAATAAAAAATCACCATAGTTTTTTGTAGAAATTAACAAAACAGGCTCTAAAAACCATGAGAACATACAGAGCTTAGATTGGCTAGAAATAATTTTGAGAAATGAACAATGTTGGAGGAATAACACTACCTGACTTCAAAACTGAGAATAAAGCTACAGTATTCAAAATAGTCTAACATTAGCAAAAGATAAACAGGTAGGCAAATGGAATAGAATAGAGGCCAGAAATGGATCCTCCTGCTGGGAGTGGTGGCACACACCTTTAATCCCAGCACTCGAGAGGCAGAGGTAGGAGGATCGCTGTGAGTTCGAAACCACCCTGAGACTCCATAGTGAATTCCAGGTCGACCTGGGCTAGAGCGAGACCCTACCTTGAAAAGCAAAAAACAAAAAACAAAAACAAACAAACAAACAAAAAGAAATAGATCCTTCTGTACATAAACAACTTTTTACAAAGCAACAAAGGTGATTCCATGAAGAAAGAATAATTGTTTAAATGAATTATACTCAGGTAATAAATGGATACCAACATGAAAAGGAATGAATTTGGACCTCTACCTAATACCACATATAAAAATTAATTCATAATGTACAATAGCTATAAATATAAAGCCTAAAACTATAAAACTTATAAGCAATAATATATAATAAAACCTGTGTGATCTTGGGTGAGGTAATAATGTTTCAGATTAGTATACAGCAGGTACAATTGATAAAGCAATGAATTGACAAACTGGACAAGACTAAGGGTTCTTACCAGAACATATGCAAACCAAAACTGGGAGGTGCCACTGCATGTGTTAGAAACTATTTCTTGGGAACACACAGTCATTGTCCTGCTTTTGGTCTCATTTTTCCTTTGTAATATCTGGGGTAAGAAATAAATAATTTTGAAAATGTTCTAAGCTGCCTGATCACCTCATGTACACATTTCCACTACACTTTCCCTAGGCAAGTATTTCTTCATTAATGCATATTCCCAGGAAGCCCATAGACAGGAGACCGATCCTGGAGAAGAAGGGGTCTCATGGCCCAGGTGATGAGCTGTGGCCCTAGCTAAACTGCTCCCTGATGACAGATAGCACCTTCTCTAAAGGCTGAGATGGAGGCAATTCTATGGTTACTAGTCACCCTGTCATTGACAGTGACTTCTGGATAATGATATCAGGGTGAATTTGCCTATCCTTAAGAATACAGGAAAGGGGATTTTTTAATAGTATTAGAAGAATGAGGGAGAAGAAACTATCTCAAACTTCTGGAATTTAGAAAGTATGCAGCCTTTGAAGAAAAACGGTTAAAAACATGATAGAAAAATTTAACATTCAGAAGATCAAACTGACAAATTTTCCTTTTAAAGTTTAGCTCTTAAATGTTCTTGAAAAGCCCATGTGTGGAAGGAATGTCCTTAGACTGTGGCACTATTGGGAAGTGGTACACCTTTATTAGGTAGGACTCAGTGGAAGGAAGTTAGGTTATTGCAGGAGTAGCCATGAAGGGTATTATGGGAACCCAACCCTCTGTTCTTTCTCATTTTTTGTTTCTCAGCTGTCATGAAATAAACTGAACCCCACTACCATGATCCTCTCACTGAAAACCCAAAAACAACAGAGGTGAAACCTTGATCCCAAATAACTTTTCTTCCCTTTAAATTGACTTATCTTAGGTATTTGTTACAGAAATGGAAAACTGATTAATATATTTCCCCTGAGAATAAAACTAGAAACCAAAATTAATATAAGAAGGGAACAAGTGGGCTGGAAAGATGGCTTAGCAGTTAAGGCACTTGCCTGCAAAGCCAAAGGATCCAGGTTTAGTTCCCCAGTAACCACATAAATCCAGATGCAAAAGTTGGTGCATGCATCTGGAGTTCATTTCCAATAGCTAGAGGCCCTGGCAAGCCCATTATCTCTTTCTCTCTCTCTCTTAAATAAACACATACATACATAAATAAATAAATAATATAATATAATATCTTTAAAAATTGTTGAAAAGGGAACAAGTAAGAAATCAACTGGTCCAAGAGTTTGAATGTCTAAATAATTAGAAATTTAAATTTAGAGAGAACAGAAAAAAATGGAAAGAACTCATTAACAGAATAATTTGAATAATTTCTCAGACTAGAATGGTGTAAGTTTCCAGATTGACAAATGACAGATCAAAACAGACGCAAATTAAGCAAGATGTGTCATTGTGAAACCAGAATAGCAGGGATAAGTAAAGGCTCTCAGGAGATTAAAGGATACAACAGATCAAATTAGAATGACATCAGGCTTTCCAACAATAATACCAGAAGCTACCAGACTATAAATGCAATGCCTTAAAAACTTTGAGGGAAAATGTAGACTTCTATACATAATCAAAATAACAAGACATTTTAGAAAGGTCATGTTTCCAACAGTATGTTCCCATGTGCCCTATTAGGAAGTTATGAAAGGATAGTATTCAAAAGTACTACAAACTCAGGGCTGGGGAGATAGCTCAGAGGTTGGAGGTGGTTGTTTGCAAAGACTGCTGGCCTAGATTTGATTCATCAGTACCCATGTAAAGTCAATTGCACAAAATAGTGCATGTGTCTAGAATTTGTTTGCAGTTGCAAGAGGCCCTGCTACACCCATTATCTCTCTCTATCTCTTTCTCCTCACAAATAAATTGTATATATATATATATATATATATATATATATATATATTTGTTTTGCATTTTGAGGTAGAGTCTCCCTATAACCCAGGCTTAACCTGAAATCCACTCTGTAGTCTTAGGGTAGTCTCAAACTCATATATACACATATTATGAACTAAACAAACAAAAACATGCAAGATACAGGAAACAGGAGAGCCCTCAAGAAGGAAGTAAGGGAATCTCCAGGAAGATGGAGAGGATCAATCCCTAAATGTTAGTTCTTCCCCAATAGTTGAGGGCAACCATTCCAGAATGAAGCCTGTAAGAGAATCTGAAGATTTGTGTTCCAAAAGGATCAAGTTGATGAAATATGTGATTTTCTGAATGGAATGAAAGGATGTTACTATAAATAATGAGCTTGTATTGGAATTAGTGATACATACCAATAATAATAATTGTAAGTTTTTTATCCAAGGAAACAAAAAGTTGCTCATTATGCAAAAAAGCCATAATAGTATGCTGCATTGTTTAGCTCAGAGTCTCCCTGACATAGTCTTAATGATAGGAGCACTGAATAAAAATCTAGTGCTAAGAACCGATGAGAAGGTATGTGGCTCATGAATGTTAGAGAGGAGAAAGCCCATTTCTTCACATGCAAAGGAACATCTCAATAAAGAATATGTAAAAGCAAAGGTTGGAAAAATGGTTCAGTGGTTGTGGTGGTTTGAGTTGGGTGTCCCCCATAAACTTAGGTGTTCTGAATACTAGGTTCCTAACTGATGGAGATTTGGGAATTATTGCCTCCTGGAGGCAGTGTATTGTTGGGGATGGGCTACGGGTGTCATAGCCAGTTTCCCCTTGCCAGTGTTTGGCACACTCTCCTGTTGCTATTGTCCACCTTATGTTGGCCAGGGGGTGATGTCCACCCTCTGCTCATGCCATCATTTTACCTGCCATCATGGAGCTCCTCCACTCCATGCCTGTAAGCCAAAATAAAAACTTCTTTTTTCCACACAAGCTGCCCTTGGTTGGGTGATTTGTACTAGCAGTGCGAACCTGACTACAACAGTAAAGTGGTACCGAGAACTGGAATTGCTGCTAGAGACTTGACTGTGTGGCTTTGGCCTTTTGGAGCTGATTTTCAAGAGTAATGTGGGACAATTTGAAACCTTGGCCTAAGAGATGACTTGAAGTGCTGTAAGTACAGCTTGATGGACTATTCTGGTCAGAGCTCCAAGACCTGAATGCAGTAAGAACTATGGACTGTGAGGTTTGGCTTATGAGGGTTAGAAAGAGCTTTGCTTGGACTGGGCTAGCAGTTTGTGTGAGAAGCTTGCTGTTATGCCCGTGTCCTGAGAAGTTGTACAGGGTTGCTTTGCATGGAAATGAACTGGTGTGAGCAGAGGGATATGGCACAGAAAGAAAAATCTTTGGGTGAACTGCTGCCCATTCAACTGCAATTGAGAGATTACAACCTTTGAGATTGGGCCAGCTGACCTGTAATGGGACAACAGGAAGAATGTGGACTCTTTTGAAGGGGCCTGAGTGCTCAGGGAGTGTCCTGTTCTTCAAAGTCTGCTTTATTCCCCCCAGATTAACAACTTGGCACCCTACCTGGTATTGTGGAGTACAAGAAATGCAGGAAAGAGAGGGTCACTGAGTTTGCAACATAGTCTTGTGTTTTGGAAATGGCCATGGTCAGTATGAAGCAGGTTTGCTGGATGCCTGCATGGAGATCCCATGGGGCCGTGAGGATGAACCATGGGTTGCAGTAGAGACCCAGTGGAGATGCTGAGACTACAAGGTGGCTGCCAAGGAGAGCTGCTGGCCCTGGATGAAGTTTTCCAGGATGGTGAATATCCTTGCTAGAGAGGCAGAATTAGAACTCCCGAAATTTGTTGCTGGTTAGAGTTATCAGACTTGGAGACTTGTCATTGACTAGAGTTGTTGGACTTGAAGCTATAGAGTTTGATGTTTGCCCTGGTTGTTTTAAATCTTGTATTGGCTAAGTGTTTCTTTGCTATGCCCAATGCCATCTTTTGCAGTGTGGATGTTTATTCTGTGCTGTTATGTTTTTTTGGGGGGATTTTGTTTGGTATTATGGCTCAGTTAAAAGATCTTGGACTATGGGGATGTATGAACATCATTGGAATTGATAAAAACTATGGGGACTTTTAAGTTGGATTGAATGCATTGCATTTTAAATAATTGATGGTTATCAGTTTATGGGGACTAGGGGCAGAATGTGATGGTTTGATTCAGGTGTTCCTCATAAACTTAGATGTTCTGAATCCTAGGTTCCCAGCTGATGGAGATTTGGGAATTAATGTCTCCTGGAGGCAGTATATTGTTGGGGGTGGCCTTATGGGTGTTACAGCCAGTTTCCCCTTGCCAGTGTTTGGCACACTCTCCTGTTGCTATTGTCCACCTTATGTTGCTGATGTCCACCCTCTGCTCATACCATCATTTTCCTTGACATCATGGAGCTCCCTCCTACCCCAAGCCTGTAAGCCAAAATAAACCTTTTTCCCCCCAAGCTGCTCTTGGTTGGGTGATTCCTACCAGCAACACGAACCTGACTGCAACAGTAGTTAAGGCACTTGCCTGAAAAGTCTAACAATCAGTGTTTGATTCCCCAGTACCCATGTAAAGCCAGATGCACAAGGTGGCACCCACATCTGAAGTTCATTTACAGCAGCTGGAGGCCCTGGTGCACCCATTCTCTGTCTCTCTCTATCCTTGCAAATAAATAAAAATAAATAAAAAGAATATATAAAAATGAAAATGATCAAGCTTTAGCTAAGATACCTTCTAGAGACCAATCCAGAGGGAATTGCTATGGTTCTACTATCATGGTACAATCCTTTGGTAAGGAAAGAAAATCTAGATGAACAGGGCTGGGGAGATGGCTCAACAGGTAAGAGCTCTTCCTGTGCCAGCCCAAGAGAGCCTAAATTTGATTCCCAACACCCAACCAAACAAAGGCAGGCATAGCCATGTTTGCCCAGTTCTGCAGAGGACAGAGACGAGAATGGCTGGGACTCATTGGTCATCCAGTCTGATGGAAAGCAGCAGCTCCAGGCTCAGAGAGAGACTCCATCTCAAGGAAATAAAGTGGAAGAGATATAGAAAAGGACACTGGACACTCTCGTCTGGCCTCCACACACATGCACACAGGGAATATGCACATCTGTACATACACGTGGATATGGCATACTTACATACCACACCACACATAGTACACATACATGCAAAAATAAATAAAAAATCTTTATCCATAGCACATGCTTATCTGACTAGTAAGTAAAATTAAATGGTAATTATCTCCTGCATGTGATTGAGCCAGCATCTTTGGAAGTGCTTTGGGTTCCAGGTCAGAAATTTTGGTTTTAAATTGGAGCAAAGCTCAAGTAGTATTGTGTTGGAGATGGTGGTGTTGGGGGGAGGTGAAGATAGGCCATCCCAAGGTGGGAAAAGCATACTCCACATACAAGATTCTGCCTGGAAGTTTAGTTTCTGTGTTATCATAGTGTAAAAACTAGTATAACGTGATTCAATAATCAAATTGATATCCAAAAATATTGTGAATCCTATTAAAAAACAGTATATTACAACTTCACAGCTTGAACTTTCAGAGATAGAAGTGAACAAGAAGCAACATAAAGAAAATGTCAGCTGGGAGTGGTGGCACACGCTTTTAATCCCAGCACTCGGGAGGCAGAGGTAGGAGGATCACCGAGAGTTTGAGGCCACCCTGAGGCTACATCGTGAATTCCAGGTCAGCCTGATCTACAATGAGATCCTACCTCGAAAAACCAGGAAAAAAAAAAGAAAGAAAATGTCAAGCAGGAGAATGGTGACTTGGCCAGTTGGTCCCTGTCAACTATGGATGACTTCAAGCTTGATTGCATTGGTTCTTTAGTCTTACCCTTTAATAGAGGAAGGGAATAAACAAACCTCCTAAAGGAGACTCATGAGTGAGATGGAACAAGATGAGAAGAAATATTACATTCCAAAACTCCACGAGCCCAAAGAATCCACTGCTAAATAAGACACAAACACCCGAACCACTGCACAGCTTGCTGGAGACATTGCCACGAAAAGAGAAAGGAATGAACTCAAGTTGTGCAATCATTCCCAAGCTCCCACTTCTCCAAAAATTATTTTGGGTTCAAGTTGGTTTTCTATATTCCATTCAGACTTTAATGGCTCAATATAAGCATCCCAGCTTTGGTAACTACCCAGCTGCAATTTGAACTGGTAAGTCAATAAGCCAAACCCCATCACAGCTTCTCATTGGTATTACTGAAACTATAAGAGTTACGTGTAAAACCGATCATTTACTTAAGTACACAATCTCAGGGAATTTTTAACTTCAAATTGTGTCATTATGGACATTAAAATTATGAACACCAAATGCACAACTTTGAAAGTGTGTAAATAAATAGCTTCTTGCAATAAAAGTGTGTTCTGTACCTTATTGACAGTTTACTTTTCAAAATTTATTTTGACATATGTATAATAAATTCTATTTGGGGGAGTACAATTCTATGAGTTTAAACACATAGGTAGATTTGTGTAACCTCTACCATAATCAGAATCCAAAACATTTCCATCATCCCAAACTTCATCCTTCCATTATCTCACCTGTAAACCCTGGAGTCCACCAATCTGTTCTTTATGTCCATAACTTTGCCTTTTCCAAATATCATATACATACTTATATGCTCATTTAGAATGTAGTCTTTTGTCACTAGCTTCTTTTCCTTAGCATAATATATTTAAGATTCATCCAGGCTATGATATATATATATATATATATATATATATATATATATATATATATATATATAATGTTCACATGTACTTAAATGTACATATGTATGTAATAAATTACATATGATATATATTATGTGACATTAGGTATTATGTACATATAAACTTTTAATCTTGAAATAATTGGTCATGGACTGTGGTCCCTTGTGCACTTAAGCCAGGTGCTAATGGTTACAAATCTATATAATGATAAGTGTGCTAGCACAAGCATATAATAAGTATGACAGCAGAAGCAGAACATTGTCATTTTGTTGCATGTCACCACCATCTCAATGGTTCAAAGTAATTCATCACCACAAGAATCTACCTGGTAAAATCCTAAAAAGTCATCCATACCATTCATCTTTAGTCACCCAGCTGTGCTCCCCGCCTTTCCTGACTTTTGACAATTGCTCTTTTATTACCCACGTCTACAATTTTGTTACTTCAAATGTTTTGTAAGTGGAACCAAGTGATACATGACTGTTATGCATGTGCTATGTCAGACACACAGAAAAGCATGTTTGCATCTTTCCACCATGTCAGAATTGACTGAATGACAAGAGAATCGCAAGGTAAGGCATTCATTGGTGCCAGATACTTCTGCTTTCCTTAATAGCCCTGGCCAAGGCAACCATAGAGTCTTTCATTCCAGTCTTAATTCCTAATGTCAATTTTCAAATCACTCATTATATCATATCACACAGTTGTGTGTGTGTGTGTGTGTGTGTGTGTGTGTGTGTGTGTGTGTGTGTGTTTGTGTGTATGACTACAGAGGGCTAAAACAAAGAGTTTCAAAGAGTCCTGAAGAGTCAAAGGTGGGAGACTGACAGAAATGCAGAAGTGTCTCTATTGTTTACATGACCTACTGCTGGAGGGCTGGTAAAGCAGTTAGGCGGCTTGCTGCCAGAAAGAGGTAAAGTGAAGGGTACGACCAGGTCCAGATTGCCAAACAAATGAACAAGGTGAGCAGGAGGATGGACAGATAGCAAATGGGCAGGCAGTGTTGACAGCTGGGCTAGAGCTGAGCTGAAGTCCCAAAACAGTTTAGAGCTCCCTGACACACACAGTGGGTAGTCAGATGACAGGTTAGTGGGTGTCTTCCCCATGGTGGTGCTAGGTGTCCACTTCTTTATGGGGTCCAGGTGAGGGAGTTACATCCATCCCTTGGTCTGGTATGTTCAATAAGTTCTTAGGCCTGATTTTCCTGATAAGATTTTAATACTCCCATGGCCCCCTACAGTCCCAAGTCACCCCAACAAATTTATAGGGCAGCACATTTTCTACTACCAGGAATAAGTCATTGATCAGTCTGTGCTGCATGGGTAGTACCAGACAGATGGTGCCATTCCAGGAGCACAAGTATTGTCCACCCTCAAAAAGAAATCGAAAGCTGATTGTTAAATGGAGTCCCTCAGGCAAGGCACAGTCTAAAAGGCTTTACAAAATGGGAAGTAACCTAGAGCAGGGCACAACCTGATCTCAACAGTGACCTTACAGGTTTTTGTTTTATTTCACTTAGCATAAAATGCAGAAGAAGTTGTTCCAGTTACCCTTAGATAATTACTCTTGATTTCTGAGGTGGACGCCATTGTATGTGTTCTCCAGTTTGTTTATTTATTCCCCTTATTCATGGCCATCTGAATGGGTTTCCAATGTGTGGCAATTACAGACAAAAGCTTCTGTGATATTTATACACAGGCTTGTGTGAACATCAATTTTCATTTCTCTTGAGTAATAACTAGGAGAGGGAGGGCTGAGTCACATGAAATGTGAATATTTATCTTTAAAAGAAACTGCTCAACCAAAGTGACTGCACCACTTTCATCCCCTTTAGCAATACACAGGTTTCATCTAAGACTTTATTTTAATTAGAAGAGGATGGGAGAGGACAGTGAGCAGGGGAGAGAGAGAAAGCAAGACAGAGAGAGAGAAAGAGGGAGCATGCAGTGTTTTAACCAGTTGTTTCCTGTCCTTGCCAACACTTGGTGACTTTAGATTTGTTTTTGTTTTGTTTTCAGGCATCCTCATAAGCATGAAATGGCACTTCACTGCTTTAATTTACATTTATTCAGATAAATTTGAAAGAATATTTCAATTTGAAGAATATTGCTTTAGTTTGCTCACTTGTACTATCATTTACAAATGAGTCTGAGAAAGATCACAGAGAGGTACCAGGTCTAATTCCCAACCTCAGGAACCTGAAAATGAAAATCATCCAGCTGTCCACTGTTTCTGTGACTCACTGCTATGATTATTATCAATGACTCCCTAGGCTGAGTGGAGGATGTTTGCGGGGTGAGGACAGCTCATTTAGTTCATACTATAATTAAAAAGGCAAGATTTCTCCTTTTTTCAAGGTAGGGTCTCACTCTAGTCCAGGGTGACCTAGAATTCCCTATGTAGTTTCAGGGTGGCCTTGAACTCATGGCAATCCTCTGCCTCCCAAGTGCTGGGATGCTTGGCCCAAATATAACTTTTTAATGTTTTCATACTTTTGGTGATAAACTTGACCACTTCCCTTTCTTAAAAAAAAATGAAAACCTTAATATATATATATATATACACACACACAATTATTTACCCTCTTTTGTTGCCTCTTTTATTTATTTTGTCCTCTTTTGTTGTCCATGTCAAAATGTTGATGGGCTAGAACACTGCTGGCTTTGTGAGAGAAACTTGACCCCTTCCTAGTGTATTTATTTGGAAAGTTTCTATTTCATAGGCCCCATAGTACTATGAGGTTTTACACTCATAGCCAAATATTAACAAGCTTTTTTCTCAGGACTGTGTATTTTAAGCAAGGATAGTTTAAACCTGTGTAGGGATTAAACAGGTCTGAAAGACTTCGCAGGCAGGGAATGCTGGGATGGATGGAGCCTACTGAGGAACAGGCCCAGAGAACAAGCAGAAGCTGCTAGTCTGTGTGGGAGTGCTCATGTGAATGCCCAGCCACAGCCACACAAGGTCGGAGCAGTCAGAAGGTCAAAGCATCATTTGTTGGGCAATCAGGAATCCAGGAAACACATAGCTTGGTTAATACAAAGTCATAGGGCACTTGTCAGAGAAGGAATAAAGAACAACAAGAAAAAAAGAAATTCACAGAAACCCACATGCACGCCAAGTCACTCCCCAGCAAGCAGACATGAGACACTGCTGAGAAGGAGTCCCAAATTCTGAAGTAATCTTCTTAACCAGCTTCATGGCCTCTACTTCTTGTTGGGACAGCAGCCAATACCTGGGAAGGCTCCTGAACCAGCAGGTTGGGGCTTGTGGCTGTGAGGTGTTCCAGGAGTTTTGGCCAAGCACATGGAGACTGCAGAAACTCTGACAGGTTCCATCAGATGGGAAGACTTCCAACACACACACACACACACACACACACACACACACACACACACACACCCCTCCAACTCCTTCCTTTTCCAGAACATAAAATTGAAGGATTTTCTCCTTCTTGGAGCTTTGGGGTACTCTTTAAGTCTAAAAAATTAGAATAAAGAAATTGATTAGAAACAGAAGACTTGCAGCTTGGTGTAATACAAAGTATATGGATTGAGGCAAGAGGTCAAGTTGAGCTCTTCCACCTCAGCTGTGGTCTTTGACTTCTTTATTCTTTTAAATATTATTATCATTTTTTTTTTACCAGTTTTAAGTTATATTTATTTATTTATTTATTAGTGCTGGGGACTGGACCCAGGGTCTTGCACTTGCTAGGGAAGCACTTTACCAATGAGCTAAATCCCCAGCAACAATGTTTAAGTTTTTTTTTGTACAAATTTAAAATTTATTTATTTGACAGGAAAAGAGGAAGAGGGAGAGAGAGAATGGGTGTGCCAGGGCCTCCAGCTACTGCAAATGAACTCCAAATGATTGTGTACCCTTGTGCATCTGGCTTATGTAGGTTCTGGGGAATCAAACCTGGGTCCTTTGGCTTTGCAAGCAAATGCCTTAACCACTAAGCCATCCCTTCAGCCCCCAATTTAAAAAATTTTAATTGACATATAGAAACTGTGCACATTTATGGAGTACATTATGCTATTTCAACATACATACACTAGATGGAAGATTAAACCTGTGTAA
Organism: Dipus sagitta; assembly: GCA_036346955.1. Taxonomy (NCBI): domain Eukaryota; kingdom Metazoa; phylum Chordata; class Mammalia; order Rodentia; family Dipodidae; genus Dipus; species Dipus sagitta. The sequence goes on from CM070770.1 coordinate 214,506,297, forward strand.
TTAGCGTATCTGTTTCTTCTTTCTTCAGTGGTATGTCTCTTCTAGCACAAGGTACCAAGATTCTAGTCCCCTCTGTTGAATCTGGAACAAGACAGCCACATCCCATTCTGGATGAGGAGGTCCTTGGTCTGCACCTGCTCTTACCCACAACTGGAAACTTCACACACACTGCCTTGGGCAAACCAGACAACTTCACAGACTCTCTCTCCCTCAGACACTCCTGAGCTGCTAAAATTGAAGGTATTCTGAAGTCTGGCAGTTCCAAGTCCTGTTGGCAGGACTAACTAGGGGCAAAGCAGGAGGCTCTAAGGACCTGGTTGTCAGGGAGAGTCCAGACACACTGGGTTCTGAGATGAACACTGATAATTTGTCCTCACCCTGTTAAAACCTGCTAACAAATTAAATTTGGCAAGGTTTAAGTGAAGAACAATTTGTGGCTCAGGCAGACTCAGAATCTGACTAGGGTCAGAGGGTTCCGCAGAACATGGTGGGAAGGCAGTACTTGTGGAAAGAAGGGAATGAGAGCCGGACTTGTTGGCTTATGCCTATGGTCCAGCCCTCTGGAGGCTGAGGTGGAAGGATCACTGTTTGCTGGAGGCCAGCCTGGGTGATACAGCTAGTTCCATATGAGTCTAGGCTATAGTGAGAACTTGCCTTAACAAAAAAGAAAAGAAGAAGAGGAGGAGGAGGAAGTGAGTGAAAAGCTGGACTGGAGACAGCTGGGTTCTTGGCTATTGTGATTGGTAAAGATTCAGATAGTACATAGTCCTAAATTCTATCAATGTGCTTACATACTAAATCATACTACATACTAAATCAGGCTGTAGTTCCTAAGTAGGGATTTAGTGCAAGGAGTCATCATCAGGCCAAATTTAATATCCTCTCCTCGTTTGCAGTTGAAAAATGATTTGAGAAGAGGAAAATCTCTGCAGATGGCTCCTACAGAGGCATTTTACAACTATTGGAAGGACAGGAAGGCACTTAACAATTATGACAAACAACAGAGCTAAACATCACAGTAATTAGAAGAAGACACATTCCTCAGGTGAGCCTAAAGGTGCAGGTTTTCAGTAGAAGATAATACTTGTGGCAATGAGGTGAATTTATTCCAGAGTCAATTTCTGAGGCAGCCAGCAATACTAGTTGAGGAGGAAGTTTGTCTTGAGGGAAGCACTCTACAGACTCCACCCTCCCTCTCCTCAGCCAATTCAAGCTGTTTCCAGCCCCCAAAGCCACAACAGGAGGCCCAAAACCCAAGCAATGGTCTGCTAGACTTTAGAGACACTGGAGGAGGGAACATGTTTGGCTTGTAGGTGGGGTTTGTCCGTACTTCCCTAGAGAAGGATCTGGCAGCTTGGGCTGGGGGCATGAACCTGTGGGGGCATAGAGTAGGATGGTGCTGCAGGTAGAGGCCAGAGTTACTGTAAAATCATGACATTGGGCTAACATGGTGGTGCATACCTGTAATGTCAGGATTCAAAAGGCTGAGGCAGAAGGATTTGAATCCAAGGTCAGCCGCTAGTAGTGCACCTGTAATCCCAGTATTCTTATAGTAAACTGGAGACAGGAGAATCCCCAGAAGCTCACAGACCAGCCTGCCTACTGTATGGAGTGGTGAACAAAGAGCCTGCCTCAAACAACATGGAAGGCAATGCCAGTATCTGAGGTTGTCTCTGACCTCCACATGTGCATCTATGCACATGCACACACACACACCCCACACACACAGGGAGAAACATGCACAAATAGAGAGATGGAGAGTTGTCTGTGACTCTCTATATTTCTTGTGAATTTACTTTCTTGTCTCAGTGTTTGATGTCTTACTCTGCAAAAGTTTGCTTAATGCCGCAAAAATTAACCCTATTATTTAACACATACTTGAATCCAAACTTTCAAGCAAAGTAACTCCTGTGCAAATGATTGTGAATTCTAATTTCCTAATCATGGGAGATTGAAAATTGGCCAGGTTTAAACCTTTGGGTTCCTTCAGTTCTGAATTTTCATGCACCAAGGAGGCAGTGTTCCTCTAAATTGTCTCCCTGCTTAACTCTTTTCATCCAGTCTTAAGACTCCAGAGATTCCACCCAGCAAAGTCGATTCCCCAGGACCCACGTTAGCCAGATGCACAAGGGGGCACATGCGTCTGGAGTTCATTTGCAGTGGCTGGAGGCCCTGGCATGCACATTCTCTCTCTCTCTCTCTCTCTCTCTCTCTCTCTCTCTCTCTCTCTGCCTTTCTCTGTCTGTTGCTTTCAAATAAATAAATAAAAACAAACAAAAAAATTTTTTTCAAAGGTCTAGTCCAAGGTGCCTTTGATTACTCTAAGGCAGTTTCTTGGGTTCTCCAGTATTTCTCATGAGACAAACAGTCTATAGTAAGAACTGCTGTTTATAACTGTGGTGGTATCCACACTGAGAAGGTCTGTCCCGATTGGTATCTAAGGCAATATATACTGGGTGGTTGGAGACTAGAGACCTCACAGCTCTCTGCCTCTTCTCTCTCCTTTGATTTTCTTTTATATCTCTCCTCCCTCAGTATTCATGAGGACCAGTTCTAGGATCTCCTGTGGACACAAAGATGTTCAAGTCTATTATATACAAGGATATATAATTCTATATAACCTACTTGCACATCCTGCAGTACACTTCAAACCATCTCCATATACTTATATTACTTAGTACCATGCAAATGCTATGGAAATAGTTGTTCTACTAGATTTTTTCAGAGCATAATGGCAAAAACATCTGTATATGTACAGATGAAATTGTTTAGAAACATATTTTTCCATGTGATGGTTGAATCCATGGATGAAGAACTGCAGATATGGAGAGCCAGGCTGCGACCATTTGTACAGGCATGGAGAAATTCCAGTGTTTATCCAACACGTCTCTCTGGATTTGGGGAGAGCTTAGAAAAAAGCCCAAGGATAGGAATTCCGTAAATACCGAAAGTGCTGGCTTCAGCAAGATTAGGAACCTATAGTGATTTACCTCACAATCAAGCTTTTCTTTCTTTTTTGGTATGAAAATACTTTTGAATATTTCTCACTTGTCTCCTTTATATCTGACAGTTTTGGTGACCTTTGTTGTATTAGGCAAAATTTATATCTAAGTTAAGGTCATTATCTTACATTTAAGTCTACTTAGTTTTGTTTCAATTTTACAAAGTCATGGTTAGAAATATCTTCTTAGTAGCATTTGATTGATCTTTTTTGGTTTTCCTCTTTTTTTAAAAAAATATTTTTTGTTCATTTTTATTTATTTATTTGAGAGTGACAGAGAGAGAAAGAGGCAGAGAGAGAGAGAGAGAGAGAGAGAGAGAGTGAGAGAGAGAGAGAATGGGCACGCCAGGGCTTCCAGCCACTGCAAACGAACTCCAGATGCGTGTGCCCCCTTGTGCATCTGGCTAACGTGGGTCCTGGGGAATCGAGCCTCGAACCAGGGTCCTTAGGCTTCTCAGGCAAGCGCTTAACCACTAAGCCATCTCTCCAGCCTCGGTTTTCCTCTTTTTTCATTGAAATATTACATTTTCCCTTAGGAACTCTTCAAACCCATGTAGAATTTTGTCTGAAAAGTAGAGAACTATTTTTCTCCAGCAGCTAAAGCACAGACAATAAAACACATATGATGGGCCCAGGGTCACCACGAGCTCATGGGGGTTAGACTGACTCTAGCCGTTAACCAGGATATCAATCTAGACTTTGCCTGCCTCACAGGACATTCCTTTGTACAGAGTTTTCCAGGTCTAAAGAGTTCTGAGAAAGACTGGTTTAATAATAGCCTCCCTTCTGTGAGTTGTTACTTGACTTCTTCTCCCTGTGCCCAGCATTCTACATTGTAAAGAAAAGTAACACCAAATGCAAGGAAAGGTCATCTAGGACATAGGGGATTATATGGGATCATATCTGTAAGGGATTCTAGGCCTATTTAGAATCTCATCAGTAATGGGACTAAACCTGTATATGCCAGGCTTATTTAGAGTCAAATCAGTAAGGAAGCAGCTAAATCCGCAGACTCTTACCCTGTCTCATGTTCGCTAATGAGATGGAACAAGGTATAATTCATACCAGATTCCAGTGGTAAGCAGCAACTGACACATATAAGCCTAGCTTTCTCCTTCAGCTACTTACAAAGAGAAAAAAGGCCTCTAGGAGGTGTTCTAGAGACAGAACAAAAGATTTGTGAGACATTCCAGGATAGATTTCCCCAGACTGTGTCTAACTAAGTACAATCTAGACGGAGTCTTATTCACCATGAGCTTAAGGTTAGCCTGAGACTACAGACTGAATTCCAGGTCAGCCTGGGCTAAAGTGAGACTCTACCTCAAAGATCAAAACAAAAAAGTGTCTTATGTGCAGGTTTATGCCACTTCAGTGCTCTTGGCTGAGGATGGGGCCATGTGTGCTGACCTCTGGCTGGGGGGGGGGGGTAATCCTAAAACCCCAGGGAGTTGCTTTTCTAACTAAATAAAATGCTCTTGAGACTTTAAATCAGGATCAACATATTGAAAATTTGATTCTCTGTTTCTCTTGATTTTTCTACCTCGCTGTAACTTATATTAAAAAAATCATTATATGCTGTTTAAAATCATGGTAAGCTGGATTCTGAAAAGATCTGTTGCCCCCAGTCTCAGACCCCATGCAAGTTTAAACCATGTGTCCTACAGACCTTATACTGAGACAGGAATAGCCATTGGCTCAATGACAAGGGAAGGGAGAGCAAACAGCATAATAAAAGCTTTGGGGGACTGGGGAGATGGTTCTGTGGTTAAAGGTGCTTGCTTGCAAAGCCTACTGTCCAGGATTCAATTCCCAAGTACCCATGTAAAGCCAAATGCACAAAGTGGCACATGTATATGGAGTTCCTTTGCAGTCCTAGATCCCCTGGCGCACCCATACTCTTAATCCCTCTCCTCTTTCTCTCTCTATCTGTCTAATATTTTCTTAAAATATTTTAGCTCTCTATATTTTCTCTCTTGCCTTTGGCAGCTCTCTGTCAGGTCATTAAGAGTTCTGATACTAGCCGGGCGTGGTGGCACATGCCTTTAATCCCAACACTCGGGAGACAGGATTGTTGCGAGTTCAAGGCCAGCCTGAGACTACATAGTGAATTCCATCGAGGTCAGCCTGGGCCAGAGCAAGACCCTACCTTGGGAAAAAAAAAAGAGTTCTGATACTTCTTGTTAGAACACCATTGTTATAAAAATAATATTAGCCCCTTAAAGCAAAAACCAGATTTACCTAGGGGTCACAACAAGCTAAACATGTATTATTTAACAACATGCAAAAGAATTTATCATGACATCATGAATATAAGTTATATTCAATTATTGTTTTTTTTTTTTTTCTTTGAGGTAGGGTCTTACTCTAGCCCAGGGTGGCCTGGTATTCATTATGCAGTTCCAGGCTGGCCTTGAATTTACAGCAATCCTGCTACCTCTGCCTCTCGAGTGCTGGGATTAAAGGCATGAGCCATCACACTCAGTTATATTCAATCATTTTAATAGGTTAATAGATTTGTTTATGTTACTATGTTGGTTTGTTCATGGGTGCACTTATAAAAACTGGCTTTAAAATGTTTAGTTGGATATGTTTCTATGTTAAGCTTTTAACTACCAAAGAAACTGAGTATTAACAAGATCAAGATTTATTTATTAGTTGCTGATTTCTTTTGTAAAGCTACATTTAAATATATCTAAGAATCCTAGTTCCACTAAGTGGTCATTGCAGGGTTTATAGTTCAGGTTTTTTTTTAAAAAAAAAATTGGTTTTATTTATTTATTTATTTGAGAAAGACAGAGAGAGAAAGAGGCAGATAGAGAGAGAATGGGTGTGCCAGGGCTTCCAGCCACTGCAAACAAAGTCCAGATGCATGCCCCCCCTTGTGCATCTGGCTAACGTGGGTCCTGGGGAATTGAGCCTCGAATTGGGGTCCTTAGGCTTCACAGGCAAGTGCTTAAATCTCTCCAGCCCCAGTTTAGGTTTTATAAATGAAATACTCTAGCTTCCTTCATTGTGACTTTTCGACTTAGGAAGGCAAGGAAGACTTCCTCATGTTCTCATAACCTGTGTGCTTTCTCAGTTTTGAGGGGCCTGATTCACAACTCTTGGATCAAAGTGAATTAACCCCAAGTTTTGTAACAGTAGAATCTATTAATTATAAACAATGTGGCTGAAACATAAACTAGTAGATATCTAGTCTAACCACCTATTTCAATAGTCATGAGTAACAAGAATGATAGGACATAGAATTGCTTTATGTTACTCAAAGTAACCTTAAATGATGTATATCAGATTGATAGCTAAACTTTTCTATTTCAAGTTTAAAGTTGTGCCTTGCCCAGTTTAGATGAAAGAGGGTTAAAAGCCTCTGAAAATAAACATATGTACATAAATGTATTTTAAGTTAATGTTTGGTTACTAGGAACATGCTTCTAGGTTTTCAGCTTTAAAACAGAAAGTGTTTCTTCAGGCTTGCTACAACCAACAGTAGACAGGTGTTCTTAAGTATAAACAAAATGCTAAATTTCAACTCTACTTTTTAGATTCAAATAAATAAAAAATTTACATGGTTTTAAATGCTTCATTTATAAAATACAGAATGTCTGCTGACATTCAGATCATATATTTAACACTTTATGATAGTCTTATGCATAAATCAGCACAATGCATGCAGACTGCTATGAGGTTTAACTTGTAGACAAAGAACATGTTTGTCCAAAGTATTGTAGAATCTTTCTTAAGGACATAAAAGTCTACTGCAATTTTCCAGCCAGGAAAAAGAAAATCTGACATACTGCCTGAGTGATAAAGCACAATGCCTTTTTGTCATTGTCCACTGGTACCTCCTTTCCTTCCTTAAAGAAGACCCTTCATGCATCTGAGTTCCCCAAAATGGTCTTTTTCTTGGGGGAAGAAAAGACAATAGGTTCTCACTATTTTCTTGGAGTTCAGTTTTCTGAATAAGCCTGATTTCTTTCCTGCTAATTGTTGTTTCTCAAATATTGGCTTTTGAGTAGTGAGCAGCCATACTTGGGCTCCACCCAGGGCTTGCTTAATTACAAAGGCGGGCAGATTCTATTTTATAGAACTTAGATGTATCCTTTGGTCAAGAAAATATGAAATAAATCCTCTTCTAGAACAACATAATTAATAATAAGGAAGGAGAAATGTTTAGGTCTTGAGAGATTAATGAATATAGAAATAAAATAATACACCAATTTCCCTCATCTCTCCACTAGTTACATGTGTTAACAGACATAGCTACTTGCTATCTCAAAGGAATGGATTCCTACTTATGCATGAATGGACTTATTTCAGTATTAATGCATTCTGCAAAGTGAAACTTTGCAAGTACCAGACACAATTTCTTCATCCCTAAAGGGGATTAAATGTTGGTGTACCTGCCTGAAAGTTAAGGTACTGGGTGTCTTAAAATAAGGACATTCCTGGGCCTTTAGAAAACAATCCATTGCTTCCAATGTTTTATATCTGACCTAACATTATCATGACTAACCTCACTAAGAATGTAATAAGATACCATGCCAGTCTAATGGTATGTATTCCTCATTTTATCTTAACCTGCCCAGCAATGACTTCATCAATGAATTTACCATTTATGTTGATTTATGACTTTCTTTGTATTGTGGGTATAAAAGTTCATATAACCCCTTCCATGGAAGAATATGCCATTAAGGATAACTTGAATCTCTACTCCTGGGCCATGGTCATTCATACTTTACAAAAAATATACTATTTTCTTTAAAGCAGAGTTGGTGTTTTTCATTGCCACACCCTTGCATAGCATTAAGTGATGGGCTTTCTTATTCAAATTATAGCTAAGGGTATTAGTCACTTTTCTCATTAACTGATGAAAGACCCGACAAAAGCAATTTAAGAAGGGGCTTATTTATTATTTTTTAATATTTTATTTTTATTTATTTTGAGAGAGAGAGAGAAGGAAAAAGGCAGATGAGAGAGAGAGAGAGAGAGAGAGAGAGAGAGAACTAGAATGGGTGCACCAGAGCCTCTAGCCACTGCAAACAAATTCCATACACATGCACCACCATGTGCATTTGGCTTTCTGGGAAATCAAACCTGGGTCCTTAGGCTTCGCAGGCAAGTGCCTTAACCATTAAGCAATCTTTGCAGCCCTTTTTTTTTTTTTTTTTGTTTACAGTTGGAAGATATAACCTATCATGATAAGGGAGATCTGATGACAAGAGCAGCTTTAGCTGTGGGAATGGGAAACAATTGGCCACATTGCTTACACAGCCGGGCAGCAGAGAAAGATAAATGTTGGTACTGATTCACTCTCTGCCTTTTATTTGGTCCATGAAGTGGTAGAACCACATCCATGGTGGGTCTTCCTACCTTAGTTAAACTGCTCTGGAAATGCCATCACAGACATGCCCAGAGATTTGTCTCCTTTATGTGATTCTAAATCACATAAAGTTGACAAGTTTAGCTAGTCATGGGTTGGATGGATGGATGAATTTTTCTTTTTTTCTTTTGAGGAAGGTTCTCACTAGCCCAAGCTGACCTGGAATTCACTATGTAGTCTCAGGGTGGCATTGGACTCACAGTGATCCTCCTACTTCTACCTCCAGAGTGCTGGGATAAAAGTCATGCATCACCACACCCTGCATGAAAAAAAAAAAAAAAAGAATGTGTTCTTCTGAAGGCACTGTGATGTCTAAATGGATTTTTTTTGTATTTATTCGAGAGAAAGAGAGAGAGAGAGAGAATGGGCACACCAGGGCCTCCAGCACTGCAAACAAACTCCAGATGCATGCACCACCTTGTGCATCTGGCTTACATGGGTCCTGGGGAATCAAACTGAAGTCCTTTGGCTTTGCAGGCAAGCGCCCTAACCACTAAGCCATTGCTCCAGCCCCTGGATGAGCTTTTGTATGGGAAGTAAGAAGCAGCAAACTTTTTAGTAAAAAAAAAATAATGGCTAGGGATGAAATTCAATGCTATGTGTCTGCCTATTATGGACAAAGCCCTGGGTTTGATCCCCAGCATCACATATATGGACATGTGCATGTGCGTGCGTGTGTGTGTGTGTGCCATATGTTAGGCTATAAAATAAGTCTCAGTAAATCTCAAGTATTGAAATTACACAGAGTACTTCTTTGATAAAAAATCTGGAGTTAAAAATAAAATAAATAAAAATTAAGATATATATAGAAATTGCTAAATGTTTAGAAATCAACTTATTGCTAAATAATACAATGACCAAATAAGAAAATTGTAAATAGTTTGAACTGAATGATAATAAAATCATGGCTTATTATAATTTGTGAGATACAAATAAAGTAAGCCATGAAAGGAAAATGTATAGATTTGATTATAGTAGAAAAAGAAATGGCTAAGCATGATTTAAACTTCCACTTTAAGAAACTAAACAAGGAGAACAAATAAATCCAAATTATAGATTAGAGCAAAAATAAAAAGAAAATAATGAAACCAAGTGTTGGTTCTAGATAAGAAGATCCATGGTAACAAAGGACAAAGCCAGCAGCTCAATGTGAGGCAAGGAGGGTGGGGCTCAGGGATATGAGAAAAGGGAAAGCTGTGAAGTCTCTTTTGTGGAACAGCAAATGGCCCTGTGTTGTCTGATAATCTAGCAGCATTAAATCCGCCTTTGATGTCTAGATGACCTTCACATGTACTATTTAATTACATTTAATAACATCCTTGTAAAAACGAATGGGAGTACTAAGATTATTATTATCCCACTTTACAGATTAAGAAACTGAAGTAGTCAAAGGCTAAATGGCTGCCCTAAGGTCATGAAATTTGTTAGTGGCAAATTGAGACTTAGAATCACCCCCTGCCTAACTGTTACAGGCATTCCTGCAGGCTAAGTCAGAGAATTGAGAGAAACTGCCTCTTGTAATTATGTAGTTGGTAATTCCTCCCATATTTGATCATTATGGTTTTTGGTATATGCTTGTGGTTGTGGTGTGTGTGTGTGTGTGTGTGTGTGTGTGTCTGTATAGTGTATGTACATATGTGTGCAGTCACATGCACCTCATGTGCACACATGTAGAGGCCAAAGGAGGATACCCAGTGTCCTCCTCTATAGCTTGTCTGCACTATTTCCTTGACACAGAGTCAGTAAACCTGAACCTGTCGTTTTCTGCGAGATTGGCTGATCAGGGAGCCTCTGTGATTCTTCTGTCTCCACCCTGCTCAGCGCTGGAGCTATGAGCATGTGTGGCCGTGCCCAGCTTATTACATGAGTGCTTGAACTCAAGTCATAATGCTTGAGCAATAAGCCCTCATAACCACTAAACCATCTCCCAGGCCTATATTGGGATTCCCTTTTGTGGGTTGTTAGTATCCTTGATTTAAAAAAAAAAAAATTAGGCCATGCATGGAGGCACATGCCTTTAATCCCAGCACTCCAAAAGCAGAGGGGGAAAGATCACCAAGAGTTTGAGGCCAGCCTGGGGCTACAGAGTGAATTCTAGGTCAGTGAGACCCAATCTTGAGAAAGAAAAAAAAAAAAAAAGATTAGGAAAGGACTCAGAAAAAAAGCAGGAAGACAGTTTTACTAGTGATTGAGAAAAACAACAACAGAGTAGGCAAGATGTAAATCTCAGCAGCTGCTGGAAGGAGGAAGATAGGTAAGGAAGAGAGAAAGCCTAACCTTTGGAATTAGGGTTCTGAAGGCAGGCAGGTTCAGCAATGGAAGTCAACAAGAAGCTGCATGGAAGGCAGGGTGGGGTGGGGCTTCAGAGAAAAGCCAGACTGTTTGGTAAGGAAAGTTGAAGGGAAAGACAATGGACTGGAACTGAGACAGAATGAAACCGTTTATTGCAGACATGATAAATGGTGAGGGACAGCCTAGGGGCTCTCTGTGTCTCACCAGAAGTGAAGTGAAGCTTATAACTATACAGATCAAAGGAGACGGTCTGGGTGGGAATTTAGGGGGCTATTGGAGGTATTTTTGAGAAGTAACTCATGAAGTACGATTTCTGAGGTGTAACACCCAGGAAATTTCAATGCAGTTTCAATATGGTTAGGGGTGGTTTGTGGATCAGGATATGGATTGATTGTTTCTCTGTGATTTATAGGTGGCTTAAGTCAATGTTTGTTCATGGGTCATGAATTCAAGAAGACCCTGTTTTCCTTTCCTGGGCTGGAGGACAGTTCTTCATGTTTGAGCAAGCATGCTTAGGATTTTGGCCAGGATCCAAAAGGAGAGACACTGTCCGGACATTGGAGGTTATACCTTGTAGAATGCTAGTAAAAATTAGGATTTCTATGGGACAGATTCATGTTGTCTTAACTTTTGTGTAAATTTCCTCCCTACCCTCCCTACCTCCATCCCTCCAAGAGTACCCCACTCCCAATATTCTGCCATCCCCCAACCTGTCAGGTAACTTCTCTTCTCTCCCTAGTTCTCTCTACTGGTCTCATTCTAGTTTTGTTTTAACATTTTTTCAAGTTTTATTTTATTTTATTTATTTGAGAGAGAAAGAGGCAGATAGAAGGAGAGAAAAGAAAATGGATGTGCCAAGGTCTCCAGCTACTGCAAATGAACTCCACATGCATGTACCACCTTGTGCATCCGGCTTATATGGGTCTTGGGGAATCAAACCTGGGTCCTTAGGCTTTGCAGGCAAGTGCCTTAACTGCCCTCATTCTAGTTTTATGCCTTTTGTGTGTGTGTGGAGTATGAATGTACATGGATGTGCATAGGGGCATGTGTGTGTAAGTCAGAAGTTGAGATCAGGTGTCTTTCTGGATGGCTTTCCACTTTGTTTACTGAGGCAGGGGCTGTCATTTGAAGCCAGGCTTGCTGATTTGGCTAGTCTAGGTGGCCAGCTTTCCCTGGGGTTCTGTTTCTGTCTACTGAGCGCTGGGATTTCAGGTGTACTGCTGCCCTACCCAGCATATGCATGGCTGCTGGGATCCACATACAGGCCCTCACACTTGCATGGCAAGTGCTTTATTCACTGAACAACCTCCTCAGCCCCATGTCCCATCATTCTTAATAGCAGCTGAAAGTACAAAATAATGTATCATGTTTATTTTAGAAGTAATATTTTATCATTTCAGAAACCTAACTCATAATGATTCATAAAAGTAGATAGGTATTTGAAAAGTAATAAAATTAAGCTGGGGCTGGAGAGATGGTTCAGAAACTAAGGCAGTTGCCTACAAAGCCTAACAACCCAGGTTTGATTCCCTAGTACCCACATAAAGTCAGATGCACAAAGTGGCTTATACATCTGGAGTTTGCAGTGGCTGGAGGCTCTGGTGTGCTCATTCTCTCTCTCTCTCCCTGCCCCCTCTGTGTGTGTGTGTGTGTGTGTGTCTGTCTGTCTGTCTGTCTGCCTGTCTGTCTGTAAGTCTGTCTTCTCTCTCTGCTTGCAAATGAATAAATAAATAAAATATTTTCAAATATAAGCTGGGCATGGTGGAGCATGCCTTTAGTTCTAGCAGTTGGGAGACTGAGAAAGGAGAATCATAATGAGTTCAAGTTCAGTTTGGTACTAAACAGTAAGTTTTAGAACAGCCTGGGCTAGAATGAGACACTGTCAAAAAAAAATGAAGAAAATTATTTGCGACTATGACAAAATATGAAATAAATATTTTTGCTGATTAATTTAAGAGTATTTATTGAGGATATCCTCAGTGTGTTCAGTACTCTTTGAGGCAGGACAAGATAGACACAATGTTCAAAATCCTTTCCCTGATGGTGTTTTCATGTGACTGGGCAGTTTATAAACTAATAAGTAAAACACAGTGACAAGTGCCAAAAGAAAAAGAAAAATGGAAAGGGAAATAATTTTGGTGGAAGTCCTGAAATTGACTGACATCTGATCAATTAGGAAGGCCTTGAATGGCTTCAAGTTCTCCTTTCTACCTGCTCCCAAGAATAAGGTCTTTTAGCCTCCTTATGGAGAGGTTCAGACACAGTTTCTGCTGGGCTCCAGGTAATTGGCTTTAGTTCCCTACCAGCCACAAGAATTATTCAAACAAGTTAGTTATACTTTCCTTTGGGAGCCAGAGCTCACTTTACTCTCATAATTTGCTACACAGCCAGCCTCCCACAGCCCATTTCTTCTCTCTGTTCTGGAATACAACTCTATGTAGTATGTGGTATCTTTCTTCCTCCTAGCCTAGGAGTTTATATAACTAATAAATTGCTATCAATCTCATCCTTCCAGGCTTGCATGTCATGTATTTGGCTATCCCCATAATCCTAGGGCAAGAATCTCTCTTTCACCAGCAGGGTAAATAGGAGACAATCCAAACAGTAATGACGTCTAAAGTTTCAGTTTGGAATGAAAAGAAAGTACAGGAAATGGATGGAGGTGATAGTTCAATACATTGTGAATATACTTAATGATACTAGTTTATACACCTAAAATGATTATAATGGTAAATTGTATAATGTGTGTATTTTACAACAATAAAAGTACATAGAGGTCTGGAGAGATGGCTCAGCAGTTAAGGCATTTGCCTACAAAGCCTAACAACCTGGGTTTGATTCCCCAATATCCATGCAAACCCAGATGCACAAAGTGGCACATTCATCTGGAGTTTGTTTGCAATGGCTAGAAACCCTGATGTGCCCATCCCCCCTCTCTCTTTATCCTTGTAAATAAATAAAGAAAGAAAATACATTTTTTAAAAGTACATAGAAAACACAATAAAGGATAGGTGTAATGCCTTAAGTAGGAGTAAGGGAAGACCTTTCTGAGAAATTAATATTTGAATGAAGAGCCGAAGTGGGGACAAGCCTCTTGGAATCTTTGGTTAAAAATGCTCCTGGGGGGCTGGAGAGATGGCTTAGTGGTTATGGCACCTGCCTGCAAAGCCTAAGGACCCATGTTCTACCTTCCAGATCACACATTAGCCATATGCACAAAGGTGAGGCAAGCACAAGGTCACACATGCCCACTAGGTGGCGTAAGCATCTGGCGGTTGATTGTAGTGGCTGAGGCCCTGGTGTGCCAATTCTCTCTCTGTGTCTCTCTCCCTCTGTCTTTCTGTCTTTCTCTCTCTAAAATAAAAAAAATTATAAAAAGTGCTCCTGGGGAACAGAAGAGCAGGTATGGGCTTCAGTCAGTAGTATACCTGGCATGTTCCAGGAAAGCAAGTCAGACTACAAAGGGGCAAAGGGGAGAGGAGGAGATTTACTCAAAGAACTAAGAGAGAAATATATGGTACCTCTATAAAGCCTGTCAGGACTTTAAGATTGCATTTTGCATGACGGAGGCTTATAATTAGATAGGACATACATAATGGGTACATTTTGTTTTAAAACAATCTTTTATTTATTTATTTGTAAGGAGAGAGATTGAGAGAGAGAGAGAGAACATGCCAAGGCCTCTAGCCACTGCAAGGAAACTTCAGGTGCATGTGCCACTGTGCATCTGTCTTATGTGGATACTGGAGAATTGAACTCTTGGTAGTTAGGCTTTGCAGGCAAGCACCTTAACAGCTGAGCCATCTCTCCAGCCTCCATAAATAGGTACTTTATTTACCTTCTTATTGTCATGAGGGTATCTGACAGAAGCAACTTAAGGGAGAAATGATTTATTTTGGCTCATAGCTCAGGGAATGCAGTACATCATGGCAGGAAAAGCATGGCAGAAGGACCTATTTCTATCTGTGGCAGCTGGAGTTCAAGTATACCACCACATGACTGCATACAGACTGTAACAGAGAACCTGGGCTTGTGTCTGAAGCAGGACTGGCCTGTGAGACTCAAGGCCTGCCTTTGGTAACCCATAATCAGTCAGCCAGGACCTACTTCCCAAAGGTCCCACAACCTGCCAAACATGGCCACCAGCTGAAGACTATGTGTTCAGACACATGAGCCTGTGGGGGCTCGGGGTTATTTCTCATTCAAACCGTAACAATGGGAACCAAATGCTAAAGGGTCACTCTGTGTTGGGAACAGACTGCAGGGTGCAAGGGTGGAATGAGACCAGCTATATGTTGTTATAAAATCCACATGAGTGCAAGTTACCTGGAGTAGCAGTGAGATTGGGGGAGACCAGGATCTGTGCTGCATTCTAATAACTGGAATGGGGAGATGGCTCACTGTGTAAAGTGCTTGCTGTTCAAGCATGAGAACTTGAGTGTGGATCCACAAGCACTCACATAAAATTTGGGTTCATAATACCTAATGTCAAGGAGAGGGGATTGAGTGCTAATTTCTTTTTAGTGTGCATAATATGCATGGTATTGTGTGTATGTGTGTGTGTGTGTGTGCGTGCGTGTGTGTGTGTGATGTATATATGCTGATCTGGTGCCCTGTGGGCTTGCCTACACCAGGAGGAAGGGAAAAACCATCAGGTATCTCCCTAGTCACTCACCTGCCTGTTTTCAACTTGCTACAGAGTCTCTTGCAGATTCCAGAGCTTGCCATTCTCAAGCTCCAGTGATTCTCAGCTCCTCAAAGGTCTGGAGTTATAGACATGACTGGCCATGCCCCACTGTTTACATAAATTTTGGAAATTAAAACTCAGGCAGCCCTCATGGTAGTGTAGGAATCACACTTGGCTGCTGAGCCATCCCTCCATCCCTAAATTCTACCTTTTCAAGAGTTAAGGTCTCAAAAAAGTTATATATATATATTTAAAATCATCAGAACATTAAAAAAATACATGAGCACTTCTCATGATGAACTTGAATATTTGTGAATTTGCTAAGACTACTGATTGACCACAGGTAGAATGGACGAGACAGTCTTGCAAGACAATCCTGGGCTCATCACTGGGTGTGCTATTCTTCCTCTAATAGGGAGAAAACATGAAAAGACATGCAGAAAAAGAAGGTCTGTAGAAATTAACCTGAATGAGGAGTGGGCATGGTGGCACATGTGTGTAATCCTAGCATTCAGGAGGCAAAGGCAGAAAGATCATGAGTTCAAGGCCAGTCTGAGCTACTTAATAAGACATTGTCTCAAACAAACAAAAGCAAGCAAAATTAATCTGAACTGTGAGGTCAGCTTCTAATTATGTAGAGTTTGATTGTCAAATATCCCCAATAGCCTCATGCATTTTGAATACTTGGTCCTCAGCTGGTGACAATTTGGGAAAGTTGTGGAGCCCTGGGGAAGTGAAGGCTCACTAGAGGAAGTGTGTCATTGGAATCAGACCATGAGGTTTATTAGTCCAGCCCCATGGGGTATAGTTAGCTCACTCTGACTACTTCCTTCTTGCAGCTATGTAACAAAATGTGATTCCCCTGCTGTCTACTTGTGTCATGCTTTTCTTGCCATGAAGAAACTTTCCCTTGAAACTATAAGCCAAAATAAACCTTTGTCTCCCATGAGCTACTGATCATGTGTTTTGTTCCAGCAATGAGAAGGGAACTATTCTGTGATTATTATCTTCAGGTAGGTATTTTTCTGGTTTGGAAAAAAGAGCCAAGAAAGATAGACATACATAAAATTCAAAAGAAGATATAGCAGAAAAAAATCACTATTTTTAACTCTAGTAGAATAGGGACAGAATTATATTGACTTTCAAGGCTAGAGTGTAGAATAATAAATCTCTATAATCACAGCAATATTTATCACTCTACAACTGTTTACTGAATGCCAATCTATATTTCAGAACATAGTTTTCTATTTGTCTTAATGTGTTTAGGTTGATCTAACAAAATACCATAAACCAGATGGCTTATAACCAACATAAAATATATTATATATAAATATACAATATGGAGACTGAGAAGTTTAGGATAAGGGAGTTAGCAAATTTGGAATCTGGTGAGCGCCTGCTTCCTGGATTACAGACATGACTTCTAGCTGTGTCTACACATGGTGGAAGAGTCACTGGTCTCTAGGGCTTCTTTCATAAGGACACTAATATGTGCCCCTATGACCCAGTCACCTTCCAAAGAACTCCCAAAATACCATTGCATGGGATCTAGGATTTCAAGATAGAAACTTGGGGCTACATAGACATTCAGACCAGGTGACATAATCTGTTCAATTCTATTATTTTATGCATTTTCACATAAAAATGCCTGTATTCTTCATCATGATATTACAAGGTGGACAATCTATGTCTATGAAGCTTACAAAAACTAGTGAGTTGCCCAAAATCAGCTAATAGCAGCACATTATCAGGTACAAAGTGTTGGCATAGCAATCGTATGACTCTGGCTTGGGCATGGCTCTGCCAATAATTAGTGAGTAGTGTCATTACAGTTAATTTAGTTCAACACTAAGATACATCTCCTCTGAAATCCAAAGCATTGTTTGTTTGTTGACCCCAGTTCCAACCATTAGTCAAGGTTAACCCAAAATATGTGATGCCCAAGGTAGACTAATAATGATATCTTTTCAACTTTATAGTCCTTAAGTATATTAGTTCAACATGGCAGAACATGAGAATTCTGCTCTGAGTCTTCACCTTAAGTAGTTCAGCTCTCATTCAGACCTATGCAACAAAAGCCTCAGTTCTCCCACTCTGGTGGGACCTTTGGGAGTCCCTTGTTTTCCCAAGTAAGTTATGAAAGAAATCTTGACAACCTCAGGCCATCAGAAGAATCAGATAACTACAAATTTCCTCTATCATGTTACATTTTAATGTTTGTGATGTTTCACAGTTGTTGATAGTGTTCCCTGTCCATTCCTTGCTTGATTAGGCAAACCTGTGTGGTCTCCATGTATTAACTTCTGTAGCCAGCCACAAGGCAATGCTGTTCAGAGTGTACTCATGAATGATGGCCAGAGTCCCTTGTGGCATTGTTTCCAATTCAAAGTACTTGGCCTATCCCCTATCCCCAACCCCACCCTCAGGTCTCTAGGGAGTGGGCCTCAACAATAGGTGTCTTTCCCAGGTTTCCTATGTTATACATATATTCCCAAGGTTGGGATGACTGCTGTCATGCAACAAACTTGAGCAAGACACAAACTGTCCTTGATCTGCAGTTACAACCTCCCCATTACTCTGTAATGAACAGGCAAGTCCTAAAGTAAGTACTGCTATGACTTATGCAAAGAGGTATTTTTTGTTTTCAAACTCATTTAGTACTTCTTTAAAAATATATTTATTGGACTGGAGAGATGGTTTAGCAGTTAAGGCGCTTGCCTGTGAAGCCTAAGGACCCACGTTCAACTCTTCAGATCCTACATAAGCCAGATGCACAGTGTGATGCAAGCACACAAGCATGCAAGATTGCACATGTACACAAGATGGTGCACATGTCTGGAATTCAATTACATTGGCTGGAGGCCCTGGTGCACCAATACTCTCTTGCTCTTGTTCTCCCACATAATAAAAAGCCAGTCTGTTGGGCTTGTCTAGAATATATATGCACATATATATGTATATATATATATATATATATATATATATATATATATATATATTTGTAAGGATAGAGAGACAGAGAAGAGATAGAGAGAGAGAGAATGTTTTTGCCACGACTTCTTGCTACTGCAAACGAACTCCAGACACATGCTCTACTTTGTGCATCTGGCTTTGCCTGGGTACTGGGGAACTGAACCCAGGCTGGCAGGCTTTGCAAGCAAGCCCATTTAACCATCTCCCCAGCCCATCATTTAGTTCTTAACTGACATAAAGTTGTAAATTTATCATGTACAACATAATGTTTTAAAGTGTATATAAAAGGGAACCATTTTTGATATTTTCCCTCCTTGAATTTATGATTTGTTTTTGAAGTTGCTTTTAGCCTTAGAAAGAATACACACAGATACCAATAAGATGCTGACAATAGGGTTCTCAAGAACAAACCAGGGGAACTTTCTGATACCCAGAAGATTATCACTGGCTGCTTAGTGGGCTGATCCTTCTCATTGGTCTCATCTGGCAGACACCAGAAAAAAGAAGAAAGATAAAAATTACTGTTTCTCATTTTCCAGCACTAGAGACTTTATTTATTTATTTATTTTTATTAGTCAGTTCTGTATTCAGCAAATACAGTCAGTTTGGTACCATTATTAGGCTCATCCGTGACCTACCCCCTCCCCTTGGCCCCTCCTTGTTGAGGTATACGGGTCATGCATTGTGGAGTTAGCCCACAGTTATGGGTAAGCTAAATGTCTCTGCATATCATGACCCAACATGTGACTCTGACATTCTTTCCGCCCCCTCTTCCGCAAAATTTCCCTGAGCCATGTTGGGTTCATTTTTGGTCTGCTTCAGTGATGAGGTGTTGAGGGCCTCTGAGGCTCTGGCTCTCTGATTTGGTAGGAGTTGATTTTTCTCTATGCTGATCTTCTTCCCCCTTGCCAGCACTAGAGACTTTATAACAATAATATCTAGGAAATGAAAACATAGCTTTCTCCTACTGCCAATTTTCTCTGGCTGTCTACTTCGGGCGAATGTTGGAAGACAATAAAATTGGGAGTTTATGTCATTGATTATTTTATAATTTGCATATCATTTCCTGTCATCTTCACAAAATTCTTTGATGGTGGGAGAGACTGGATTATAACATCTATTGAATATAGCTCAAATGCTAAGAACCTTGTTACAAAAGATACTACAAAGCCCTGGCTCCCTGCCCTTAGGACAGGTGCGTGGTGTTGGAAAGGTACTTGCAGCCACTCTCTGTTTCCTATCCTGCCTTCCACCCACCTCTTCCCTGAGTTGGGTCCTGGCCTTCGGGTGGTTCAGGATCTGGGCTCACTCCCCTGGGGAGTTCACCAGGTGCATGCACTTGCTGGCAGTATTCGCTTTCCCGAGGGAGGCTGTCACTAGATAACAAGCAAAACATGAAGACAGGATTGAAACAGCTTTTGAAGAAGAGGACTGAAGTTTATATTGTAGTACACTGGGCAAAATGTGTAGTTACTCTGACCTTACAAACACTGTTCCATTTAGCCATTTCAGAATTAAAGCTAATTAACATGTTTAAAAGAATCCAGGAATGTAGCTCAGTGATATAGTGCCTGACTAGCATATACCATGCCCTGAGTTCAATCCCTAGCACCAAACAAATGAATTAATCAATAAATAAATAAATTAACCAAAAATTATTAAAAAGCCAAAATCAGTTTGTCAAAGTACAAACTGATTACTGCTAGAACTAAAACCTGAACTTGGGTCCTGTAAATCCCTGTGATCTTTTATCTTACCTTAACTGCTAGGAAAAATATGCATGAGAACACTGCTTTTTTTTAAAATTAACTTTCTATTCAATATTCAAAGCACAAAGGTATGAATTTTTGGACCTAATGAGGTATTTGTATTTCTTTAGTGATGCAAATATGTTGATTTTATTCATATTATGGCGCAGTTATTTTTAATAAAGTAGTTTGCTTGAGATCTTCAGAGCCACTGGAGTGTAAAGAAGCTGACTCAGATCACTTGCTCAGTGTGCATGGCATGACACCACCTTTCTTCCATTTGTGCTGTATGTCTACTGTCTAAGGGACATGGGACCTGCTTTGGGTATCAGCTTAATGCTTGAGATGACTCCTGGTTTGTCCCTCATAAAAAGTAAATATAAAATCCTGTTAATACTTATAAAGCAGGTTTTGAACTTAAATGTCTTTTTAGTTATTTATTTTTAAGTATTTTATGCAATTATTTGCAAGCAGAGATAAAGAGAGACAGAGAATATGTGCATGTCTGGGCCTTTTGACACTGCAAACAAACTCCAGACTCATGTGCCACTTTGTACATCTAGTTTTATGTGGGTACTGGAGAATCAAACCTGGGCCACCAGGCTTTGTAAGCAAGTGCCTTTAACCACTCAACCATCTCCCCATGCCATGAACTTAAATGTTTTACACATAAGCTTATTGACTTTGATTTCAGAAGCTGGTAGGTTAAGACCTATGAAAATCACAACTGTTGTCTTTTAAAGGCTTAATATAACTTAGATTTTATGTTTTGTTGGCTTTTTTAGAGAATTTGGTTGACACTTTTTTATCTGCAAAGAGAGAGAGAAAGAGAGAGAATGAATGGGTGCACCAGAACATTTTGCCACTGCAAACCAATTCCAGGTGGATAGATGAATGCACTACTTCATACATCTGGCTTATGTGGGTGCTGGAGAATTGAGGCTATTAGGCTTTGAGAGCAAGGACCTTTAACTGCTGAGCCATCTCCCAAACCTGGTTAATGTTTTTATATGTTTTCTATTTTATCTATTCATTTGCAAGGGAAGAGAGAAAGAGAGAGAGAGAGAGAGAGAGAGAGAGAGAGAGAGAGAGAATATGGGTGTGCCAGAACCTCTTGCCACTGCAAACAAACTCTAGACGCATGTGCCACTTTGTGCATATGGCTTTAACAAAGGTATTAAGGAATGGATCCCAGCCTCTCAGGCTTTGCAAGCAAGCACCTTTCATCAGTGAGCCATCTCCCCAGCCTAGTTAATGTTTTTCTTAAAATTAATTGTCATAGTACCTTTTCTATGGTGGCTATAACAAAACAATGGAGTGAGTGATTTATAAGGAAAGCAGTAGTTCTGGTGGCCGAGAACTCCAGAAACTTGGCATGTACATCTCTCAGCAGCTAGTGAAGGCTTTTTGCAAGTAGTTATGTGTGAATGAGACAAAACAGGGGTGACCTCAGTTTCTAGGACTATGTCCTCAAGGTGACAAATCAAGGGAGCAGGAACAAGGGACGGTAACAGAAAGAGGTAATAATCAAATTATATTATATACATGTATGGAAATTGTCAGTAAAAATTAAATACTAAAAAAGTAACAAATCAAGTCTAATAATAAAGGCATTAGTCACTTCATGAAGGCTAACCCCTCATGTACAAACGCCTCTTAAAGACCCTCCCATCGTTGTATACTGTCACATTGGTGATCAAACCTCAGTATGAGTTTTGGTGGGGAGAAACTATATCTAACTCTAACAGAAGATATACAGACTTTTTTTAAGGATCTAAAAAATTCGTAAAAACTGACAAAGGACTTTTTTTCTTCCTTTTTGTGTGTGCATATGGTGTGTGTGCAGGTATGTACACCCTGTATATATACATGCAATGGTCAGAGGAAGACATCAGGTGTCCTTATCACTATTTTGCTCTTTTTTTTTTTTTTTGTCTGAGATAGTCTCCTGCTAAATCTGGAGCTCCATGTTCTTCAGTAAGACTGACTGATCATCACACCCCAGCAATCCTCCTGTCTCTGCTCCCCTCAGTACATGTATGGCAGCCATGTCTCGCTTTTTTTGAAATGTGGGTTCTGGGGTTCAAACTCAAGTTCTCTCCCTTTTTTAATTTATTTGAGAGTGACAGACAGAGAGAGAAAGAGGGAGAGAGAGAGAGAATGGGCTCGCCATGGCTTCTAGCCACTGCAAACAAACTCCAGATGCGTGTGCCCCCTTGTGCATCTGACTAACATGGGTCCTGGGGAATAGAGCCTCGAACCGGGGTCCTTAGGCTTCATAGGCAAGCGCTTAACCGCTAAGCCATCTCTCCATCCCACGAACTCAAGTTCTCATGTTTGTGCAGTAAGCATTCATCTGTTGAGGCATTTCCTCAGCTTGACAAAGCAATTTTAAAGTAACAGTGTTCGGTTAGTGTTACTATTTTGGTTTCTTGGTATGCCTAAGGTTCAGATGAGAATGTCCCACAGTCTAAGGAGGATAGGACTCTATTTCTCAATCCAGTGCTGTTATCACAATGATACACCTCTTTCAGGTCAAGGACTCTGGCTAACATGCTAGCTAGATTGCTATGCCAGAAAAGAACAAACCCTTATACTTCCAAGTGTTGTTCTCTGCAATGCATTTCATGGAAGTCTAATACCCAGAACATTAGTTGGCTGATCTCTAGCCTTTAAGATAGGGCAGGAGTTAAATGTTCCTAGTTTTTCATGTTAGTTACTTTTCTCATCACTATGACCAAACACCTAACAGAAATAAGAGAAGAGGATTTATTTAGGATCATGGTTCAGGGGTTCCAATCCATTATGGTAGGCAAGGCATGGCAGGAGGGGCCCAGGCAGCCCACTGGGGTCAAGTGTTAAGCACATGAGCCTGTGTGGACATTTATAACCAAACCATAACATTGTTATAGCTGGAGGAGTTCTTTCACAAAGAAGGTCTTCAGGAAAGTCACATAGTAGGTACAGGGGAGTTTGGGCTGTCTTGGAAAAAAAATAACAGAATGATAAGTATTTTTAGGGTGAGGTATAAAGTGTGTGTTTACCATCTTTATATGTTGTGCCTACTGGCCTGGCCTCCCTCTGGGTAACTCTTAGATTGTGAGGGGAAAATTCACAACTTTGGTCTGAGCACTGCTAAAATGCTACTGTGAGCTTTTGTAACAAGACTGATCATATAGCACATGCACAAACTGTGTTTTCATGGGAAAGGCCAGGAACATTTTGTGGAGAGCTTCTAGTTGCCTTGGTAGCCTGACAACCCTCTAGAACACCACTAGGAAGGGACAGAAAGCACGCCTTTAATCCCAGCATTGGGAGGCAGAGGTTTGCAGCAAGTTCAAGGCCACCCTGAGACTATAGTGAAATCCAGATCAACCTGGGCTAGAGTGAGACCCTACCTTGAAAAACCAAGAAAGAAAGAGAGGGAAAGGAGGTGAGATACGAGGTCTGTAGGACACAAAATTCTTGGGGTCAGGTTCAGGAGGTCTGTGTAAACCTTACCCTGAGACCACAGCAGGAATCTGCTATGATTTGGCTGAATAAAAAACACAGTTCTTGTTTCCCATTGCAGATATAGGTGAGTTCAGAAGAAAGTAATGGAGTCACTCATTCTCACCCGGTGGACTTGCTACATACCTGAAAAGCCGGATTTTGAGATGATTTTTTAAATGTTTTTTTGTTCATTTTTATTTATTGAGAATGACAGACAGAGAGAAAGAGGGAGAGAGAGAGAATGGGCATGCCAGAGCCTCCAGTCAGTGCAAACAAACTCCAGATGCATGTGCCCCCTTGTGCAAATGGCTAATGTAGGTCCTGGGGAATCAAGCCTTGAAACAGGGTCCTTAGGCTTCACAGGCAAGCGCTTAACCGCTAAGCCATCTCTCCAGCCCTTGAGATGATGTTTTTAAACAAACACACTAGAACCTACATATCTACACAATGGATGTCATTAGGGTGGGATAAAGCATAGTTATTGCCCCAAATCTAAATAGTCCCTAAACTGTGCTTATCTGGAAATGCCAGTATTTAATCCTCTACCATATAAGATAATCAATATGATTAGCTTTTCTTTTAGTCACCCCCTCTTTACTAAGTATTGAACTCTCTGTCCTATACACACTAGCAGTGTACTGGTTGGTGAAGGCCCAGTGATCAATCCTCCTTCACTGGAGTTCCCCAAGTCAAATCTACCTTTATAGGACATTGAGTATCACAATTGCTGTCCACTCTATTTTGGGAGACAGGGTCTCTCTGAACTTGGAGTTTACCAATTCAGCTAGCCTAGCCAGCAAGCAGGGCCTGGAGATTCCCTATCTTGACTCTCCCAGTGCTGGGATTACAGGTGTGTTCCCCTATGCCCAGCGTTTACATGGGTGCTACAGATCTGATCTCTGGTCCTCAAGCTTGCATAGCAAGCACTTTATCCACTGAGCCATCTCCCCCACCCTACTTTACTCTCTATTTCTGTGAGTTTATCTCTTTTAGATGACTTGTATGAATAGAGTCACAAAATAGATATCAACCTCTGGCCTCCTATATACCTATGCACACCACAAACATATGAACACACACCAGAAAAAAAAATTAAAAAGAAAAAAAAAAAAAGAAAGTAGAGTATAGGTTACCAGAGGGCTAGAGGCAAACAAACACTGGGGAGTTTACTGCTTAATGAGTCCAGAGCTCTGTCTGAAATGGTTAAAACAAACAAAAAAAATTATTGGGAAGCATGCTGGTAGTGACACATCATTGTAAATGTGATTAATTCCACCAGATTCTACATATAAAATGATTAAAATGGTAAAGTTTGTTACACAAACCTTTCCTCAATAAAAATCTGAAGTTTTATTCCAGTAGGCCCCACTCTGGAGCCTTGTCTGCTCAGCATGGTGAGGAATGAGGATGGATGCCCTAACTTCCTTTCATGTTTTCACCCAGGGTGCTCTGGAAATGGCTTCAGCCTTCTCAGTGGTCCCTCAGCATAACTAAGATGATCCATGTCTTCTATGGAGATTTCTGGATGCACTCAAGAAGAGCTGAAGGGGGCTTCCATGATTGCATGAGTCAACATCCTTTCTTTGAAAGAGGGGGAAAAACAGCAAATAACTCAAAGGACCATCCTCTGGGGAAAAAAGCAATATGTCTAAATTTAAACTTTAATGGAAACTAAGCCTGGTAGTTACTCCTCTGGGATAGCTTCTCCAATTTTCTCTATAAATTTTAGTTTCGGCCCTTTTGGAAATTTTTGTGCTCATTTTGACACTCTAACTTGAGTCTCCTTCTCAACATATGAATCTCTGCAGCTACTATCATTAAAGTTAGACTAAGTCATGACAATCTTGTTATAGTGTGTTAGATGGATAGGATGAAGGGGCACTGAAGTTCAAGTCCAACAACCTAAATTTAAAATCAAGATGCTGCCATAGCCTAGAGCAAGTCATGAAGTGTCTCCCTGCTCATTATTTTGCTTCATCTATTGCTAGAGTAATTGGAGGAGATAAACCCTAAAATGACTCCCCACATACATGATTTTGCTCTTCTCTGATTGTATATTACTTTGTGCTTTGAAAATAAGGTAGTGACCTTAATACATGAAAATTTTGTGCATAGATCATGTCTATTATTTTTTTCTATGCA
Organism: Dipus sagitta; assembly: GCA_036346955.1. Taxonomy (NCBI): domain Eukaryota; kingdom Metazoa; phylum Chordata; class Mammalia; order Rodentia; family Dipodidae; genus Dipus; species Dipus sagitta. The sequence continues at coordinate 214,532,012 of CM070770.1, forward strand.
CAGGTAAAATTAGCCTGAGTGTGTGAATTGTTTCATTGGAGTGGAAGCTGTATTGTGCTGTCCTGCTCTCCACTCAGAAGTTTGAGGCTTAATTCCTAGCTACTGGGGATGTTTGCAGTTCGATTTCAGGCCCTCTGGCAGAATTGCTCTTGCTTTGATAAGCCACTTTGCCCGAGGGAAGACTGCATTCAATGGCTGATCCACATGTGAATAGAAAGTTGTGGTCCCTCACCCAACTCAGGATAACTGCAAGGTCCATAGTTTTGGATATGTAGGCTGTTTATGATCTCCACATGCATCAGTGTCCTGTCCACTCTGGGAAAGAAACCCTTCTCTCTGGAGTGGAGACTGACGCAACACAGCTACTGCTGCAGTAAGATAACTCACACATACGTGCAAAAAAATAATAATAATAATAACAGAAGGGATCTTCTTAGGGCTGGCAGAGGTCTCTGGTGACCCTACCTTGCAGCCCAGTTTCTCCCTCTGTCTAACTTCACTTTCTCCCACAGGATCCTGGAAGTAACCTACAAGAACAATCTTGGATGTTAACTTTCATCTAGAAGCTGTTTCCTAGGCAATCCAATGTGTATCACTCGTTTAGCTCTCCTAATGACATTATGAGGCAGATAAATGTATTATGAAGCTAGTGGGAGGGATTTCTTTTCCAAGGACATCCAATTAAAACACAATACAGCCAGGATTCCAGGATTTAAATCCAGGTATACAACAGAGATATCTCTGCTCTGAGCTGCAATAAATTCAGCTTTCTTGACTTCACACTCATTTTCAGACTGTACCTGAATTTACTCAAGCACATTTTTTAAAAAAGCATTTCTTAAATACATGCATATTTTCCAAATAATAGGTATGTTTTCAAGCATGTCTGTAAAGGTAAACGCAAGCATTAGGAATAGACCTAATAAAATGGTTTTCCAAACAAGTTACTGGTTAGAAACCAAAAAAAAAAAAAAAAAAAAAAATTAGGACTGGGAAGATGACTCAGAAGTGAGAGTACTTACTTGTTTAAGCAAGCATGAGGACTTTAGTTCAATCCCTAACACCCACATATAATGTCAGATGTGAACACTCATGCTGGTAACCCCAGTCCTGACCAGGACAGATGAAAGAAAATCACTGGTTTGCTGATCAGTCAGTTTGGCAAAAAATAAAAATAAAATAAAATAAAATTAAATACCCAGCAGGTTCAGTGAGAGACTGTCTTAAGGAAATTAAGTAGAAGAGCGAGAGATACACACCCCATGGTCTGTGCATGCATCAGCGCAAGTGCACGCACACATGCACCCACCCACCCACCAAAAAGACACAAAGGGTTCAGCAGCCCTAAATCCAACACCTTCCAAATGCTTATGAAGATCAAACAAGAAGCACTGTGTGATAACCTGCAGATGAGGAGAATTTTAGGGCTGTGAGTGCACAATGCAGTTCCTGTGGCATCATGCAGGCATTTATACACGTGTATTTATACACCTGTGTCACAATTTATGGCTCCCACCTGAGCTGGAGCAGTGGTCAAGTGTGGGAACACAAGCATTCCAGAAGTGCCCTGATGCTTCCTTTAACTTTCTTCCACCAGGTGTGGTGGCACACACTTCTAATCCTAGAGCTGGGAAGGTAGAGACAGACATATCCCAGGGATTCACTGGCTAGTAAATCTAGCCTAAATAGGTGAGCTCCAAGCCACTGAGAGACTTTGTCTCAAAGAACAAGGTGAACAGTAGCTACCTGAGGCTGTCCTCTGGCCTCCACATACACACACATGTATGTGTATGTGCACAAACATGCTCACATTCACAAAAAAGTTTCATACTTGTTTCTTTCTTCCCACAAATAATTTAAATCTCACTTATATCATTAATAGCTTCATATTTTTCTTTCTTATGTAAAAACATTAGTTTAGTAGTTGTGGATGTAAAACACTAATAACATTGGCCACAAAGAACAAAAGTTTCTCTAGGAAATACCATGCTGGGGGTGAGAACAGTCTTAAGCTCTGTGCCAGAAAAGTGGCTCCCTCCCAGGAACAGGCTCCTCACACACGTACCTTGTGACTCTGACCTCTTAGTAAAATCTGCACATGCATGTTTTCTGGCTTTTGTTTGTTTTCTATAACTTGTAACACTGCTGCAAAAAAATGTGGAAACAAACCAAGAATTTTTCTCTTTCCAATTCTGCCAAAACTGTGAAGAAACTAATTTTTGTTTACCAATTCTTGTGTCCCAGTTTTCTACTTTGTTCTGTTTTGTCAGGTGGTGAGCCATAAGTCCTCAATTCATGTTACAGATATTGTAGCTTAATGATTCTCTAAACTCTGGGCCAGAGGGCTCAGGTTGGAGGTCAGTGAAGCAAGCAACTTGTAAATAAAACTGATTTCAGAGGCTGGAGAGATGGTTTAGTGGGTAAGAGTGCTTGCTAGACAAACATGAGGACCTGAGTTTGATCTCCAGCACCCATACATGTATGTATGTCTGTAACCCCAGTGCTGAGGAAAGCGAAGACAGGATTGCTGAGGCTCCTCATCAGCCAATGTAACCAAAACATGGGGACCTCCAGGTTCAGCTGCAGACCTAAAAGAATAAGGCAGAAGAGCAATAGAGGAAGACACCAGACTTCTGGCATCTACACACATGTACATTGGACATGCCTGCATATACACACAGACATGTACTATACCAACATACCACATCACACATACATACAAACTGATTTCAACTCACATAGTATTATCACTTTTTTTGTTTTGTTTTATTTTGTTTTTGTTTTTTGAAGTAGGGTCTCACTCTAGCCCAGGCTGACCTGGAATTCACTATGTAGTCTCAGGGTGGCCTCGAACTTATGGTGATCCTCCTATCTCTGCCTCCCAAGTGCTGAGATTAAAGGTGTGCGCCATCATACCTGGCGTATTGTCACAGTTTGAACTTGAATTAACTCGCAATAAAAATTCAGATTCCCAGCATTGTTTAAAAAAAAGTTACAGAGGTCTGGCTTCAGGGCTCATGAGCCTGACTTTCCCCTGGTCCTCATCATTCCCTAGTCAGTTCCAGTTTATCATCTGTACTTACAAACCTATTCAACATCCTTAAATTGCCTGTCACCCCCCCCCCCCAAGGTCTTTTGAATCTATTGTCTTTTGTTTTCAAAAGTACTAGGATAAAATCCTGGCCAATAGGCCCAAAGGCACATATTCTTGGGTATCAAGAACTTGGGGTCACCCAGGTACTTATAATCAAGTTTATTTAGAAACCAGGATCTATGGATTCAAGGGACTAATAATAGGCTACTTAAAGTCTTTAAAATTCAGCTTTGTGACATTCCTCAGTTATACTGAGGACATGCTGGTTGTATGTATAAGTTGATGGTGTGCTTGAGACTATTGACATCTAGGATGGCCTGAGAGTTGCTGTTTCTCCATAACTGTTATCCCTCCTCACCACTGATGGCTTATGGCTGATATATTGCATCATATTTTGGTTTTATCACTTTCCTTTCTAACACATCTGATTTACAGGAATTACTCTTCTGAACAAGACAAATATAATTTGCTCTTTCTTCCTATTAGAACTCTGTACGGAGCTCTGCTTCTTAAAATGCAAAACATGATCTTCTAAAAGACCTTTATCCATCTAATTCTAAATTCCCGCTCTGTCCCGATCTCTTGCCACAGAGCATGCTGGGTTCCTCCCATGCACGTGGTAGCATGTTCCAGCAAGACAGACTTTGTACTTGTCATTACTTCCACCTGAAGCACACTACACATGATTTGCAGGCCTTTGGATGTCAAAGATCAGTGGATTAAAAAAAAACAAATGTGGGAAGTGAAAATAAAAAATTAATATGGGATGGTTGGGGAGATGGCTCAGTATTTAAACTGTAAAGCCTGCTGATCTGGAGCCAATTCCCCCAAGATGCAGCATAAATCCATATGCATAAAGTGGTAGGTGCATGCATGTGGAGTTTGTTGGCAGTAGCAGGAGGCCCTGACGTGCCCATTCTCTCTCCCTCTCTTTCCTCACAAAGAAATGAATGAATTACTTAATTATAATGTAAGAAATGTATGCTATGTTCATTAGAGACAATACAAATTTGAATACTATTGTGTACTTTCACCTGGATTTCACAAGAGAACAGAAACATTCCAAAGGTACAAAGTATGTGGTCCCTAACACAAATTCCTCTACATTGGAAGACTGTATTACCCTTATTTTTCTCATTTCCTCTCAAATCAGTAAAATCTTATCAGTCTCTGTTCTGGACTTGCCTTTGAGATCAATTAACCTAGTCATCTCTGTCTTTCTAGAAAGTTCCCAACCATCTTTCAAGATCAAGTCTGAAAATTTGCCTGAGTGCCCAGGGCAGAGGTACTTCTTGTCCCCATGTTTACATGCGTAATATAGTATAAACTGTACATATCTTTAATGGTAGTTTCTTGGGCATATGCAAAAAGGAATTTCACAAGTCACTATATCCCTTTTAAAGTCTATTCAACCACATCCTTTTCTCCTAAGTTTCCATTCCCTGGGGCAGCTGCTGCCCTTCAATCTTCTGGTTAGAAAGTACTTCTGTTTCCCTAGGCACATATACCTTCCAACATCTCCCTAGCTTAACAACACTAGAAGAGAGTTCAAATAAAACCCATCTATCGTCAGTCCAAACAAAAGCCAATGTGCCTCAAAGCATGCTCTTAGTCTGGAAAAAGCATTTAGGTGAAGTCCATGCTCTAAGTAAATATGAGGTATTCCGAACAGGAAGACCTTATGTGTTGAACATACCCACCACCAACCACACACTCTTCCATTTTCATGAAACAATGAATTAATGAGTGAATAGATAGACTGTAGCTAGTAGTGATACTTTTCACACTGTTCAGTTCTTGAGGACATTCTGGTACCATTCCCCAATTTTCCTAAACCTTTCCATTATTTATTTATTTATTGTTTTGCAGTGCTAGAGTTTTTAAAATTTTTTTAAATATATTTTATTTATTTATTTATTTATTTATTTATTTATTTATTTGAGAGAGAGAGAGAGAGAGAGAGAATGGGCATTCCAGGGCCTCTAGTCACTGCAAACAAATTCCAGATGTGTGTGCCCCCTTGTGTATCTGGCTTATGTGGGGCTTGGAGAGTTGAACCAGGATCCTTTGGCTTTGCAGGCAAATGCCTTAACCACTAAGCCATCTCTCCAGCCCTGCAGTGCTAGAGTTTGAATCCAGGACCTTGGCGATGTTAGGCAAGTGTTCAAATGCCAAGCTATGGTTCCAATACCAGGAATTTTTTTCTTTTTTTAAAATTAATTATGTACACATTGTGTATACAGCCATGTTGCTACCATCGTTAGCCTCCTCCCTGTCCTCCCCCCCTCCACAGGGAACCTCTTCATTGGGGAATGTGGGTTGTGCATTTTGGGGTTAGCTATCAGTTATGGGTAAGAGGCAATGTCTCTGTGCATAATGTCCCAACATGTGACTCTAACAATCTTTCCACCCCCTCTTCTGCAAATTTCCCTGTGCCATGATGTGTTCATTTTAGGACTACTTCAGTGATGAGATCTTGGGAGCCTGTGTCTCTAGATATCAGGTTTGGTAGGAGTTGAGTGTTCTCTGTGTCTATCCCTTCACCCTTGTGCTGGTACCAGGTTCACTAAGAAAGTGGCACTCTTGCTCATTTCCCCAATTACTCTTATTTTCAGTTGGGGCCCTGGTGAGGTGCGATGGGCTGATTCTCTCCTCAGATCTGCATCCATCTGAAAAAGAGAAACAAATTCTCCTACAGACAGTAAAGTCAGCACCAGATAAATAGGATAACCATTATTATGTTAGAGAGAATTTAATAGGTGTAGGTCCTCTTGTAGCCCATGATTGGTGGGAGCCTGACAATGGAGAGTGGGCTTGGTTTTTGGACATGGTTCTGACTTGTTTCCCAACTCCAGCTATGGGTTCTGTTCCACTGAAGGGATCAGTTAGCCAAATCAAGAGCAGTTGGTCACCGACCAGTTTTGTGTCCCTCCCCTCCCTCCCTTAAAATCCCCTCCCTCCCCACTCCCCCTATTGTCCTGTCCTTGAAATGCTTGGTAGGTATGTCTACAACTTGGGTAGATCCAGGTTAGGAGCTGTAGGTGAGTGAGACTATGCAGTGATTATCTTTCTGTGACTGGGTAAGTTCACTGAAAATAAGCTGTTCCAGGCTCAACCATTTTTCTTCAAATTTCATTGTGTCGTTTTTCCTTACTGCTGTGTAGAATTCCATTTTGTAGATATACCACATCTTGGTTATCCATTTGTCTAATGATGGACATCTGGGTTGATTCCAGTTCTTAGCTATTATGAATTGAGCAGCTATAAATATGGTAGAGCAAATCGCTCTGAACTGAGGCATGGAGTTTTAAGGTAAATGCCCAGTAAGGGAATAATTGGTTTGTTGGTAACTCGACAGTCAACCTTTATAGGAGTCTCCATATTGCTTTCCATAGTGGTTGTACCATCTTACATTTCCACCAACAGTGAATGAGGGTTCCTATGTCTCCACATCTTCACCAACATTTGTTTTCATTTGATTTTTTTTAATGACTGCTATCCTTACTGGGGTAAGGTGGAGTCTCATAATTGTTTTAATTTGCATTTCCCTGATGATTAGGGATAATGAACATTTTCTTAAGTGTGTGTTTGCCATTTGTATTTCTTCCTCTGAGAACTGCCTGTCCAGTTCTTTCCTTCATTTTGTGAGTGGGTTCTTGGACTTTTTATTGTTTAGGTTTTTAAGTTTCTTTTGTAAATTCTAGAAATTAGGCCTCTGTCAGTTGTATAGCTGGCAAAAATTTTCTCCCATTCTGTGCGTAATCTATTGGCTCTGCTTATTGTATGGTTGTCTGTGAAGAAACTTTTCAGCTTCATGAGATCCTAATTGTTTCATCAATTATTTCCTTAGTTTCCAATTCATTAATTTCTGCTCTGATCTTAATTATTTCTTTCATCTGGAGCTTTTTGGGTGGGATTCTTCTTGCTTTTCCAGTGCCTTTAGGTGGATGGTTAGATTATGGATTTGGGATCTCTTTGCCCTTATTATGAAGGCAACTAGTGCTATGAATTTTTCCCTAAGGACTGCCTTCATTGTGTCCCATAAGTTTGGGACGATGTATTCTCATTGTCATTCATTTATAGAAATTTCATAATTTCATTTTTTATTTCATCCAATACACATTTGTTATTTAAAAGTGTGTTGATCAGTTTCCAGGAGCTGTTGAGATTCCTGGTGCATCTTTTGTTGTTAATTTCTAGCAGTACAGCATTGTGGTCTGATATCATACATGAAATGCCAATCTTCCTAAATATATGGAGGCAGGCTTTATGACCCAGTATATGATCTATTTTAGAGAAGGTTCAATGGCCTGCTGAGAAGAATGGGTACTCTGTGGATTTTGGGTAGTATGTTCTGTAGATGCCCATTAGGTCCAATTGATCTATGGTGTTGTTGAACTCTCTCACTCCCCTGTTAATTTTCTGTTATGATGTTCTATATATTGCTGATAGTGGAGTATTGAAGTCCCCAACTATGATGATGTTGGTGGTTATTTCTGTTTGTTGTCAGTAGGTGTTTTAGGTATTGTGGTGCACCTGTGTTTGGTGCATAAAGATTGATGATTGTGATATCCTCTTGTTGGATTGTTCCCTTGATAAGTAAGATTTGGTCTTCTTTGTCTTTTTTGATTACTTTTGGTTTGAAGTCTATTTTATCTGATATTAGTATAGTTACACTTGCTTCTTTCTTTTTTTTAAATTAATTAATTTTTTTCTTTTTATTTTTCTTTATTAGTTAGTTTTGTATTCAGCAAATACAATCAGTTTGGTACCATTATTAGGCCCATCCGTGACCTGCCCCCTCCCCTTGGCCCCTCCTTGTTGAGGTATATGGGTCATGCATTGTGGAGTTAGCCCACAGTTATGGGTAACATAAATGTCTCTGCATATCATGACCCAACATGTGGCTCTGACATTCTTTCCGCCCCCTCTTCCGCAAAATTTCCCTGAGCCATGTTGGGTTCATTTTTGGTCTGCTTCAGTGATGAAGTGTTGGGGGCCTCTGAGGCTCTGGCTCTCTGATTTGGTAGGAGTTGATTTTTCTCTGTGTTGATCTCCTTCCCCCTTGTGCTGGTATCCGGTTCATCAGGAAAACAGCCCCCTTGCTTGTTTCGCCAATTTTTCTTAGTTTCAGCCGGGGCCCTTTTGAGGTATGATGGGGTGGCTCTCTCCTTAGGATCTACATCTATCTGAAAAAGAGAACGCTTGCTTATTTCTTATTTCCATGTGCTTGGAATATAATTTTTCACCCTGAGGAGGTGGGTTTAGTGGTGAGGTGGGTTTCCTGAAGACAGCAGATTGAGTGGTCCAACTTTCTGATCCACCCTGTTAGCTTATGTCTCTTGATGGTTGAATTAAGGTGATTAATATTTATAGTAACAACTGTGAGGTTTGATTTAATCCCTGCCATGTTGTGGTGGCTTATGTGGTTTGGTGTTTTTCTTGGACTTTGTAGGTTTTTGTGCCTTTTCTGAGTTTGATTATTGCGATCTGCTTCTTGTAGGCACTTGAGGTTGGTTTTTGACTCCTCTGTGTGGAGAATTCCCTGAAGTACTCTTTGTAGTCTTGGCTTTGTGTTCATATAGTTGTAAAGCTGAGTTTTATCATGGGAATTTTTTTCTTTCCCCATCTATTTTTTCTGGGTAGAGTAGGTTGGGTTGGAAGCCATAAGTTCTTAGAGTTTGCAGTGTCCCATTACAGGCCCTTATGGCTGTTGGGGTTTCCATTGAGAAGTAATTCTGATGGGGTTACCTTTTGTTTGTTTGTTTGTTTTTTTGAGGCAGGGTCTCACTCTGGCCCAGGCTGACCTGGATTTCACTATGTAGTCTCAGGGTGGCCTTGAACTCATGGTGATCCTCCTACCTCTGCCTCCCGAGTGCTGGGATTAAAGGTGTGCACCACCACGCCTGGCTGGGGTTACCTTTATATGTAATGTGTTGTTTCCCCATAGCTGCTTTTAGGGCTTTCTCTTTCTTATTGATGTTTAGTCCTAATGATAATATGTCTTGGAAAATTTCTCCTTTGGTTCAGTCTGTTTGGAGTTCTGTTCAATTCTTGTAACCTGATGGTACTTTCTTTGGAGAGAGTGGGAAAGTTTTCTTTGATAATTTTGTTGAATAAGTTGTCCATGCCTTTTGTCTGAATTTCTTCCTCTTCTGGTATTCCCATGAGCTGAATGTTGGGACATTTAAGGGTATCCCACAGTTCCCTCATGTTCTGTTCACAAATTATTTTTGAAGTTATTGAAACTTTTGGACGCAAGAGCTGTTTCATTTGTTTTGTCTTCCAGTTCTGAGTTTCTATCCTCCACATGGCTGACTCTATACTTGAGAGCTTCTATAGAGGCTTGGACTTCTTCAATTTGGTTTGTATTCTCTACTGCTTTTTTATATATAGTTTCCATCCCTCCATCAAGTTCCCTTTTCATGTATTTTTCTGATTTTCTTAATGCTTCTTGGAATTCATCCTTGCATTTATTTATGTCTTCATTAAGCTTAGCCAGCTGGTTATTGAGGTCCTCTTTTTTTTTCACTGTCTTTCAAATCATTTAACTGTCTTTGGAACCCTTCTTGGTTCTTTTTATTAGGTCTTAGTACTTACTGGGAGAAGCATCTGCTCTGCTCCCCAGGTGCTTAGGTGGAGAAATAGACTTTTCCTTCTTTATTTGTGGTACTAAGGATTCTGGAATCAAACAGGGCTGTGTACATGGTAGGTAAGCACTCTGTTACTGAGCTACATCCCTAGCCTTAAAAAATAAACTTTTATTTTTAATTTTAATATAACATCTTGCTAAGTTGCCCAGACTAGTCTTGAAGTTAAGAGCCATCTGCCTCAGCCTCCCAAATAGGTGAGATTACAATCCTGTGCCACAAGGTCCATCTCAGACTTCTCTTTAAGAATTCATTATTGGCCGGGCGTGGTGGCGCATGCCTTTAATCCCAGCACTCGGGAGGCAGAGGTAGGAGGATCACCATGAGTTTGAGGCCAGCCTGAGACTCCGTAGCGAAATCCAGGTCAGCCTGAGCTAGAGTGAGACCCTACCTCAAAAGTCAAAAAACGTAAAAAAAAATATATATATATATATTAATTATTTTCCAGAGGTAGTGGCCCACTATAACCACAAGGCTGACAGACTGCCATCAATTTAAGGCCAGCCTAAACTACATCATGAGTCCCACTTCTACCTGGACTACCTTGTCTCAAAGAACAAAGAAACAGAAATAGAAAAAGTGATTCATTTTAATTCCTCTTCCATGTAGGAACAGGAATATCCTTTCACAGTCCCAAAGAAAGGACAAGTTGTCTTGGGCTGAGATGGTGGAGGCAACACTTGCCCAGAAGTGATATAGAGTGGTAGAAATGGCCAGGGAGAGATGGAGGCCTTTCTCCTGGTAGGATAGTTCATTCCTTTGCCTTCCTGCTGCTATTGCTTGGTTTTACTTTTGCTTTTGTTGATTTTAATGGGCTACTAGGTAGGCAGGACAAAAGCCGTTTCCATTAAGCATTACAAGGTTCAAAATGTAGCCATTGAAGGTACAGACTTCATTGGCCAGCTTCTCTGAGACCAATTCATGAGTTGGGGAGGAGCTGCCTAGTTGGATCTTCTACTCAGGGCCTTAGGTATTTTCTGAGTCTTCTCATGGCCCATCACTTTTGGCCGCCAGTTATCCATAGCTTGTGCAAAACCTTGGCCCTGCTAGTAGATTCCTTGTCCTGGTTACTTAAATTCCAAAATGCCATTGAGAAGTACATGGGGCCTACCCTGGGGGAAAGGCAGGCTTCTTCACCCACAGCCTCCAGAGGCTCTGAGCCCAGGCCCAGCTTGCTATAAATGTGGGCCATCCCACCTTCTTCCTTTCTTGCTGGTGACACACCAGTCTCTTGGGGACCTTAGGCTGAATCCAACATCCTGTAAGCACATCAGACATATTCCCAAGTGTGAACCCAAGCTTTGTACAACATTCATATTTTTCTCAAACCAAAGTTATGGTTAGATAGATTGTTTTGTTTTTTTGTTTTTTCAAGGTAGGGTTTCACTCTGGCCTATGCTGACCTGGAATTAACTATGTAGTCTCATGGTGGCCTTGAACTCACAATGATCCTCCTACCTCTGCTGCCTGAGTGCTGGGATTAAAGGCATGTGCCACCACGCCCGGCTTTGGTTAGATAGATTCTGGAGTGTCCTTCAACCCTTTTAAACTCCTGGACTGTCTCCGTATCTCCACATGTCATCATGCCTCAGGCATCTTTGATTCAAACAAAACTCTTCTTCAATACAGCTGGGAATGGTGGCACATACCAGTCCAAGATTCAGGAGACAGATACAGTAAGGTCATGAGTTCAAGCCAACTTGGACCACATAGTCAATTCTAGGCCAGCCTGGGCTACTTATAAACTTCTGTTTCAGAAGCTTCTATGGTATGCACAAGAACTGGTCATCCCTTTGTTACCTCTCTTATAAGAAGGAATTGGAGGCTAGAGTTGACATTCAGTACAAGAACAGTTGCTTAGCATGACCTTGAGGCCTGTGGTTGGATCTCCAACATCACAGAAGAAAATTAACTGAATGAATGAATGCATGCATGCATGAATGAACAAATAGAAGAAGGAAGCAGATGTTAAAACAGGAGAATGGGGAGAAGGCTCAGTTGGTAGTGTTTGACATGCAAGTATGAGGACCTGAGTTTGGATCCTCAGTACCCATGTAAAATGCCAGGAATGGTGGTGTGTGTCTATAATCCCAGTGCTGAGAAGGTGGAGACAGGAGAATCCTCAGGGCTCACTGGCCAGCTAGTCTAGCTGAATCAGTGAGCTCTATGTTCAGTGAGAGATCCTATCTCAAAAAATGGGTGGAGGGAATTAGGGAGATGGCTCAGTGGTTAAGTGCTTGCTTGCAAAGCCTGCTGGCCTGGGTTCTGTTCCCTAGCACTCAAAGCCAGATTCACAACATGATATGCAAGAGGCCTTGGTGTGCCCATTTTCTCTCCTTCTTCAATAAATAAATAAAAAGACTTTAACAAAATAGGTGGCAAGTGACTAAGAATGACACCAGATATTGACTTTTGGCCTTTATACACACAAGCATATATATGTGTCCACATACATGAACATGCATACACACATGCACATGGGCCACACAAACATCCACATACCAAAATAAGGTGAGGAGGTATGGGGCTTTTGTGATTTTAGTAGGTCTCAGGAACAGAACATCAGAAGGCACTGTGTTCCTCTGCCTTGCGTTGGGACCTGATGGATTCCAGAGAACAGGGTCCATATGAATTGAAGAAATACTCAATGTGGATTAAAATCCCTTTGTCTTCAGGAGAAATAATCAACCCTTGTCATGAGGCAATTTTTCTGTCATAGTAGGTTTACTAGTCAAAACAATATAGCAGGCCTTCAGTCTGCCCACTAAATGGTGAAAATGAAACTTCCATGGAATGGTGCTTCCACCCTGGCACCCCAAGAGCTGTGGGCTCTCTTTGTACCAGGACCATTGAGCCTAGGCAGTAGCAAACACTGGGCACCTGGTTGAAGCCAGACACTTTAGGGAAAAGAGTGAGAGGAGGGGTGCTAAATTGGGAAAAAGAAGGCAGTAGTCAGAGGGCTGTAAGTGGGAGGGGCAGAGCTTCTCAGAGGGCAAGCTGATTACCAGCCACTGGAAGAAGGGGTGAGGGTGGGCTGTCATGGAAGGAACAAACAGGAGGAGGATGAGGAATCCAGAGGGGAGGAGAGGAAGTGACTCTACACTTGTCCATGAGGAACATTAAGTCGTGAGATAGAACATTAATACTCAGTCGCTAATATTGTAATTCTTCAAAAAAGCGAGTTTAAAATTATGGTGGAATATACATCACATAAAATTTTCCATTTTAGTCTTCTTCAAGCATACAGCTCAGTGACACTAATCACATTCACAGTGTTGGGCAAGCACCACCATTAGCTATTCTAAAAAAATTAATCATGTCAAAGAAAAACTCTGTACCTATTAAGCAATAGCTCCTATTCCGTCCTTCCCCCTGGCCCTGGTAATCTCTGCTCCACTTCTCATCCACTGCATGACTTTAGGTCTTTCATATAAACAGCACCATTTAATATTTGTCCTTGTGTGTTTGGTTTCTTTCACCTAGTGGGCTTTCAGGGGCCATCACATTGTAGCATATGTCAGGATTTCATTCCATTGTCTGTGGATACCTCATGTTGTTTCTCCTTCACCTGCTGGAAGACATTTGGATTGCTTCCACCTTTTATTATTTGGGAATAATGCTAGTATGAACATTGATGGGCAAGTCTATCATTCTCTGATAGAATTGCCCTTGCCTTGTAGTCTAATGGGCTATGCTTTTGGAGATTAAAACAGTTAGATTTCGAAACAGAAAAGGTGCCTGCCCCAGCCAACCTTATGTGCTCACCCAATACCAGCTGAAGGAAACCACAGCATTGGTGAGGTGGAAGTAAAAACGTCTCCATGAAGGGCACTTGCAGGAGATAAAGTGTGAGCAAGTTTCCCTTTACCTCTCAGTGTAAGAGAATGTCATACCTGCAGAGGGCATGTGGATCCCATCCTACCTGTTTGGGGTGATGGTACTTGTAATACTTAGAAAAAGGCCAGGAAGGTAAGCCTGAGAATGCTCACAGTGTTGACTGTGGAGGATGGCACTGTTGATGAGAACTACTTTCAGATTACCTGAAAATAGAGGTTTGTACTTTAAAAATACCAGATTTATTACTTAAATTAAAAAAAAAAAAACCAGGGCTGGGGAGTTGACTCAGTGGATAAGGTGCTTGCCACATGAGTGCAACACCCTGAATTCAGATTCCTGGAACCCACATAAAGTTGGACAGACTCAGCAGTGAGTATCTGGGATTCTAGTCCTTTTGTGGCCAGATGAGAAGCAGAGACAGGAGAAGCCTCAAACTTGTAGACCAGCTAGACCGGTCTACACAGTGGTGAGCAACAAGAAACCTTACTTCATATAAGATGGAAAGCAAGGACCAACACTGGCGGTGGTCCTCTGACATCCACAATGCACATCTGTGCTCAAACAGATGAGCACACTTCTCATACACACATGTTTTCTATTTTAGTGCGTGCACTGAAAATGCAGCCTTCAACTGTCCCTTACTGTAGCTCTTCTTGACAGAAAGTAATTCCATATTAGAATTGTCCCAAACTTTATTAAAAATTTTAAAAAATATTATTTTATTTATGGAGAGAGAAAATGAATGAATGGGTGCACCAGGGCCTTTTACCACTGCAAACAAACTCCAGACAGATGTGACACTTTGTGCATCTGGCTTTACATGAGGACTAAGGAATCGAACCCAGACCAGCAGGCTTTGCAAGCAAGTGCCTTTAACCACTGAGCCATCTCCTCGGTGTCCATTAAGGTTTTATTTTCTTTTAGATATGTAGTTTTTATTTATCAGAGAGAGAGAGAATTGGTGTACCAGGGCCTTAGTCACTGCAAATGAACTCCAGATGTGTGTGCCACCTGTGTGCATGCATCACTTCATGCATCCGGCTTACATGGGTTCTGGGGAGTCAAACCTGCGTCCACAGGCTTGGCAGGCTAATGCTTTAACCCTTAAGCCAGTTTTTTGTTATCAGTCTTAAAGATGGTAGGTAAGTCTATGGCACTAAGTATCCTTGTGTGCATGGTGCTGAGAGGCAATTACAAATAGAATAGATATATGTTTATATGTTTACATTGCTGCAATAAAACATGCTCAATCTGTGTAATACACATATAGATAAAAAAATACAAAGCAAAATGTCCATCAACTTCAACATAAATGATTCAATTATATGCCATAGGAAGCTGGAAAGGCTTATGAACCCCCACATACTTAGTGCACTTGGTGTACAGCTTAAAGCAATACTAGAGGCTTGAGGCTGTACAGATCACTACCCCAGGACAGGTAAAAGCATCATTGTCACCTCAGTTGCCACTATGGCAGCTAACTTGCATGAATGAAAAAGGAGGGTATTGGAGGGTGACCTTGCCATTTGTCTACCAAAAGCAAATACTTTTAGAATTAAAAACAGGAATGTCTTTGTTGCTCTTCTGTGTCTATGAAATAATCCCTGAGGCTATATACTTTACAAATGGATGTTTCCTCCTTGGCTTGTGGTGCTCGTGAGTAAGAAGTCCATGAGTGTTGTAGTCAGGTTTGTGTTGTTGGTAGAAATTACCCAACCAAGAGAAGCTTCTGGGAAAGAGAAGTTTATTTTGGCTTACAGGTTCAAGGGAGAAGTTCCACGATGGCAGGGGAAAGCTACGGCATGAGCAGAGGGTGGACATCACCCCCTGGCCAACATAAAGTGGACAATAGTAACAGGAGAGTGTGCCAAACACTGGCATGGGGAAACTGGCTATAACACCCATAAGCCCACCCCCAAGAATACACTCCCTCCAGGAGGTGTTAACTCCCAAATCTCCATCAGCTGGGAACCTGGCATTCAGAACACCTAAGCTTATGGAGGACACCTGATTCAAACCACCACAATGAGCATTGGACCCATTAGGCTTCTGCTGAAGACCTTGTGCTGCTTCAACTCAAGGTCAAGTGGAATGGCAAGCCATGAGAAAGAACAGGATATATCCACTGCTCCAATATCTCAGCCAGTCCCTCAAGACAGTGCACTCACTCAAGAAAGGCATGAATCCACTCCTGAGGGCTCTGCTTCCTTGATCCAAAGGCCTCCCACTGAGCTACATTGAGAGGTTAAGGTTCCAACCACCTTAGCTGAGCCACCTCCTAACACGGACACATTGAGGAGTTAAGGTTCTAACACATAAGCTTTTATGGGTGTACTCAAATCCTAGCAGGCAGCTGTTAATAACTGCCCAGGGAAAACTCGTATAAAGTGGGAGGATATAAGCAAACAAGGATATGTGCTTCCTCCAATATAAGGCACGAAGAATGATGAAGTCTAGCTCCAATTATGAGCAGTTAGATGTAACCTTCTCTAAAACCCAAGTTACATCAAATACACACACACCCTTTATAAGAATTGATGTCCAATATTTGAAAGCAAATCCAGCCTCAGCAGCTCCCCACAGGATGCAACTGGAAAGACTCTGCTGTTACTCTTCAACCTGAAAACAACTGAGATATTTGATCATATGAGATGATTAGGGAAATCACATTCACATTAGCTTGTACCAATCATGCTCTTAAAGATTTTTTCAGTGAGATGGGCAAAATTCTTATGACACAGTATTAGTCCATAAAAGCTAATCCAAAAAATAACACCTGAAAATCATAAACATAACTCAAATGTAACTCATGAATGTGGAGAAATGATGTGTATTAAAGTGTCATTTGCCTTAGAGAGAAGTAAAGAATAATTTTGTCTTGTTTTCTAAATTTTCCCTGAGTTTTTAAAATAGCAAGCATGCATTGTTTGCTTAATCAGGAAAAATTAATACATATGAAAACTTAATATCCACACATATCCCAATTATAAACAGTGTATGTGTGTAAATGAATATATATATATATATATATATATATATATATATATATATATATAATGCTTTCTCATGTGGTCTGTACAGCACTACTCCATCCACTCAGAGAATCTCATGTTATATTCTTACATTTGGTCTTAGGTAGATACCCATGTCAGGATTGTGAGGGCCCCAGTCCTCAGAAAATACCTGCTCCCTAAATTCTATGGACAACTTAAGACAGCACAGGAAGGAAAAGGAGCAGAATCATATATTACTAGTGCTGAATATGCACATAGTTATAGTGAAACATTCATTATTATATAAAATTATATTACATCATACCTATTATTATACTCTTTACTGAATGATCCCCCCTCTACTCTTCCCCATCTTAGCACATAAACACCTCTGCATGTGCATACACACACTTTTTATGTTGTTTGTAATAATGCCAATTCTGTTGGTAAAGCAAAATTCCATTGCATGGTCACAAAGGAGAATCCATTCAAGGTCTCTGTCACTTGTGGTTCCATGAGGGACATGCATGGAAATCATAAGAGACTGAATGCAATGGGTTCACATATTGGTAGCTCTAAAACCAATAATCACAACCAGGATATAAACAAGTAGAGAGAAGTTTATTTCTAGTATCAAGAAAGATGAGTCCTAGAGTTATTTGCAGAGCAATGTCCTCCTTAACAAATGGGATATGGGGGTTTTACTGGGGAACCCCTGTCCCTTCATGTAGAAAAGCATCCACAGGGGCAGGCACATCCCCGAGAATGCTCAGTATGAAATCTTATATTCAAAAAAAAGGTGGAAAACACATTTCTAAGCATGCTCAGTTCAAGGTCATAGATGTTGAACATGAACAGTTCTGGGCAGAACATTTAGCTTTATTATCAATGTCTATTCTAAGTCATGTAAAAGAATGACTCAGTGACTTTGGTTTCTCCAAAAAAGATTTAGCTGAAATTAAAAAAAAAAAAACAATTTTGAAGGCACATTAAATATCATTCTTTCTCTCTCTCTTGATTCTTTTCTTCCTGTTTTTAATTTTGTGTCAGGGTCTCATATGGCCTAGGATGATGTCTTGTAGGCAGAAAATCTTATTTTCCTTTGAAGTTAGATATGGCCAATATGACTGAATTTTGGCTGAGAGAATATAAAAGAAAGATGATTTACCTCCCTTGGCTGATAACAGCTGGATGTGGGGAAAATCACAGTAACCTTGGAAATGTCCTGGTAAGGATGGAGAGTTAAGACAAGGAAAGAGCCTGGGATCTGACTCACCACATGGAAAGGAACTACCCATATATCAGGAACTTGTAATACACATTTGGGAGCTTGTGTATTATTACATCACTTAAGCAATGTTACCTAATATAATCTGGAAGGAGAGTTTATTATACAAATTAGTTATCTTTTTGTATGTTGGATCTTCTTTCCTCAATTAGATTGCAAATTCTTTTGGGATATGCCCATTTAAAAGTCTTTTAGAGAATACATGTGTACATATATGTGCAAGTAAATAAAAATGTTTTAAAAATAAAACCTGTATATCCCTACAAGTCTAGCACAGCAGCATGCCTATAATGAAAATTTTAGTAAATGTCAACAGTTTTCAAATGATATGAAGCCCCAGGTCTTGGCAGTCTTTTTCCAATATTACTTAATAGGTCTCCTTTGGTATTCACAAAGGCTTGCTTCCAGGATTCTCTGGGATGCTAAAATCCAAGTGCGTTTATGTCTTCTAAAAACAACCATTTACATATGATCTGTGCACATCCTCTTGGATACTTTAAAAATATTTTTTTATTTATTTGCAAGGAGAGAAACAGAGACAGGGAGGGAGGGAGGGAGAGAGCACACATGGGCACATCATGGCCTCTTGTCACAGCAAATGAACTCTGGACACATACACCATTTTGTGCATCTGGTTTTACATTGGTACTGGGGAATTGAACACCAGGCCATCAGGCTTTGCAAGCAAGCACCTTTAACTGCTGGTCCATCTCCCCTGCCCCATTACCTTCTCCTGTTTGCTCTCCTTCCACGTCCCCTTTTGACAGAGCCCCTTCTTCCTAATTAGTTTCTCTTCGACCTTAAGCCTCCTGAGTTGTTACTGCCAACTGCAAAAAGAAGTTTCTCTACCTAAAGATGAGAGTACAATGAATCTATGGACATAAAATAAATATTTAAATGGCAATTTGACGGGCACAGCATATGCATTAGCCAGATGACAGTAGTAGCTTTCTTCTTAGGGCCTCTGATCTCCCAAACCACAGGCTTTAACTTGGTTTTTAGTACTAGGCATAAATTCCCTCCCATGGAGGAGGCCTCACATCCAGTCAGAGAGCAGTTGGCTATCTCCTTAACAGTTGGGCCATTATTGTACCAGTGGGTGCATCTTGCTTGGCTGATCAGTTGCAAAGCTCACAGAGACACTGCTGGTTAACTTAAGGCTCTTGATGACTTTTCCCTCCTGGCAGCTTGCATAGTACCTTTCAGCACTATGACAGTTAACAGCAGGCAGGAAGCTTCCAGCTCAGCTCCATATTGATTTCTCAGTGCCCTGCAACTGAAGCAAGTGGTGTTTTCAGCAATAGGGTCTTACCATTTAGCTTTGTTGAGTACCAAGAACAGTGACAATAGCCTAAATTCCTTTGAGGACCTCAGGGGCCTCCCTATATTGGTCACTTTTAATAAATACTCTTACAGTTAAGGAATTTGAGGCCCAAAATACTCTTAAAGAATAGAGATCTAACAGAAAAAAAAATTATGATGACTATGTCCAAAATACTGTAATCCTGAAACATATGGAATATGATGAAAGCTTCAGTAGAGATGAAACAGGACTGTGAGTTAAGAGAAGGTTCAAGGTCTCTTGAACCAATTCTTCCACAAATTGTGTGTCCTTCACTTTCCTTGCCTATAAAATAAAGTCTGTAGTTCTCTAATAATTTTCCAAGTATTAATGGTTAAGTAACTAGCTTTTGATTACACATCTGTATGGCCCCCACGTGGTTTACTTGATCTTATCACGTGAGTCAATGTTTTTTTTTTTTTTATATAGAAACAAATTCATTTTGTTAAATTTATCACATAGAACTGAATAGCCTATCTCTACAGGAGAAAAACAAGAATAAAACTCCTTTAGCTAGTGCAAAGATGAAATGGAAAAATAAATATAGTTTAACACCACTTAGTAGAGAAAATATCTTCTTTGACAGGATATTGTAGAATCTGTCAAGAGTTACTAAACAAGGAAACCAAAGGTTCCATTTGCAGGAACTCAGTAAATATTTGTGGATTAACTAGTTGACATGCTAATTCAAGCAGAAAAGGAATTTCACCTGTTTTAATGTTACAATTTCTAATTGCTTATTCAGGATTAAAATATACATTATATTCAGCTAAACAACATAAAATGTCTACCCCTTATTCAAACACATCCCAAAAATGACTAGATGTAGACATTGGCAGCTGAAGATAGAAATCTCATGCTGGGCTCTTTTCAGCAAATATTAGTAATTACTTTTAGCTATTGAGAAATATTATATAATCTATGCACTGACCTCAACAAAGTAGGTTTAAATCCTAGATCTCTCCCTAGGAATTTCTGGCAGAATTCCGTATGCTCTGAGGGTGGCCTTGTTCTCTAAGCCTGAGTCCTTATTGTGCCTTAGGATGAAACCCAAAGGATATCTATGGCAGAGCTCTTCAAAATAGAAAAGCTCCAAGGTCCTTTCTTTCAAAAGTGCCACAGTCAGAAATATAAATTCTGAAATGGAGAAATTTCCAGTGGTACTTGTGAATTGGCACATTATAGTAATTACCATGTATCTTCTATTCAACACATTCCAAACTACTTTCTATTCAAACATATTCAAAATGTATTTTTATTCAACATATTCATCCTTCACTAAGTTTTCCTCAGTTAGGAACCCCATCCCAAGTCAGTTGCTTTGACTTTTATTCTAAAAACTTGAAGTTCTTTTGAGTGATATATTCATGTTTCAATTTAAATTATGCATATTTTAAATAATACTTTTTAAGATAGCAGCAAAGTATTACTGAATGAGTAACACTTGAAATAACAAAGCCTGAACACCAACCAAGTGACATTTATACTACACTTAGTCACTTGTCTGCTGGCTGCTTCACATGGTGGTCACAGACGCTCCTTCAGGCCTTAGGCATAGGACAATAGGCACATGAATCGGGGTTTTTTGTGAATGGTTTTGGTGATCATTGTGCTATAGTTTAAAATTGTCATTGCTTATAATAATTTAATGTTATTCCCACCTTATGACAGCATCAGCCAAGCTTTTATAAAGTAGTAGCTCTGAAAATGCTCTGTCCAAGACTGTGAAATGTGAGATGATAGACAGAGAAGGCCTGGAACTGGTCATGATCCATCTACAGGGCAGTTAACTCAGGACTCTTTAAATTCCTCATTTCATGATGCTCTCTACAGGAAAACCAGACATGAGTTAGGAGACTTTTGAATGATGTAGTTCTTCAGAAATGCAGCTACCTTTAAACCATTTCCATTTCATGATAGTGTATATCTGTCTAGATTGTGATCTGCTTAGGAGGAAGCAAAAACCAAAAACCATCTGTTGTTTTTATATTCCATACTCTATTGACCTAAAAATAGTAATAGTGACCTTGTGCTACTGTTTAAAACATGTTTCTGTCTCAACTCATCCTCAGAGTGACCCTGTGTATAAATTTTCTTGCATCTCCGTTTGACAGATGAGGACCCAGAGGGACAGTGAGCTTTACTGCTTTGTTCATTCACCCAACATTGACTGTTGGGTGTCAAAGCTAGCTAATCCTGGAGTTGGAACAGCATGCATCTGAATGACTTCTATCATGTGCTTCAGTGTCACATTATAGCACTAAGACTGATTTCTTCTTCTGAATTAGCATGTTCTGGCAACACAGAGGATGAATGCTTCTCTCCATCCCTCCTGTACTTCTGTTAGTCTGTGATTGTGGTCCCCTACCTGTTTCCCAAGGGAATCAAATAGTTGAGAAAATACTTAAGTTTGAAGCTAGATGGTAATCAAAGAGTCCCTGGTATATACTAGTGTTCAATGCATGGAAATGTGTCCCCTAAAGATGGTATAACAGTTACACTCTTGTTGCTGGGGCAAAAGCCCCAACCTAAAGAGGAATATAGAAGGAAAGAGTTTATTTCAGTTTACAGTCTCCAGGGAAAGTTTCATCGTGGCACAATGGAGCAGAGGCTGGGCATCACATCTTGTCACAGTGGCTGACAGGAAGCAGCAAGAGTAAGCTGAATCTGGCTAGAGGGCCTTGGGCTACAACACCCCAAGGCTCACTCCAAATTACACACCTTCTCCAGCAAGGCTGTACCTCCCAAATTACCACCAGCTGAGGATTGAGTATAAGGACCTAATCACAAACACATGAAGCAATGGGGGACATTTCACATTCAAACTACCACAAATGGAGAGCAGAGGGGGGCACAACCACCGGAGCAGAGTTGTCACAGCCACCTGTCTCCATGAGAGCATCACAAAATGTCAGGGACCATATTCTGCCTGCAATCAAAACAAATAGTAAGATCTTGAACATGCCCTTTAACCTCTTCAAATCTTAACTTCTTCATTTGATAGCAAGAGCAATCCTCAGGTGCAGATCCCATTTACATGTGTTGTAAATGGTGGCAATGTGTTCTTTCTGAATATATGCCACATGAAATCAGGATACACCCTAGGACCTGCCATCAGACCACAAGGGGAAGCCTGCCCTCCCTTTACTCTAGCACCCTACACACTCCTTGTGGGTGTAAGTAGGATTTTGCAGTTATTGTTGTTGATATTTAAGAGTAAATTTGGCTTTTCACACTTGGAGAATAAAGAGTGTGCATGATGGACTAGTCAAAGAAGTGGAGGTATGCACATCTATGTCATTAGTTTTTACAAGTAGAAAGTTATGTCCTCTATTACTTTACAAGTCAAAATTTGTGATATGGCCCATGTACAAGAAATGAAATCAGTTAAACAAATGTATTCTAAGCTATGTGTGGTGGCAAAAACCTGTAATCCCAGCACTTGGGAGATGAAGGCCTGAAGGTTGTGAATTTGAGGCTAGCTGAGAATTTGTCTCAAAACAAAACAGAGTAACAAAATATGAATTTTCTCTGGAGTTTCCCAGAATGGGCAATTTAAATATATCATAAGGAATCTTCTTTATTCACCCCAGAATGTGTCCAAGGTACAGCTTTGCCAAACAAAAGAACTTGTCCTTGTCATTCACATCAGGGAGTGGCTATGCTGTGAAGGATGATAAGAAGGCATGTGCCTACAATTACACAAGGTTGCCAAGGGCATGGATGGAAGACAGGCCCCCAGCAGGCAGCTGCTGTCTTTTGGGGCCAGGCCTGCCCCTGCCAAGCTGTTCCTGGTATGAATCACATGTCCCTGAGTTAGTGCATTTGTGGGTGATAATTATATGCAATGGGATTTATTCTGTGGAAGGATAGTTATAAGCAGTATGGCATGAGTTTTTGATTCTGGCTGACTGGAGCAATACATTGAAGATTACTCTCAGATAAGACCTGGTTTAGGATCAGAGAGTAGAGAGTATCCATCCCATAATCCCTTCTCTTGTGTCTAAAGTTCCCTGGGACAGGTTTTGGATGGTAGATGGATAGAAATCATCTTTCTTTTGTTTCAAACACAGCAGCTTTGATTATGTGTATTGAGAAAAAGGACTTTCCACCTTACTCATTGTCATAATGGGGCATTAACTAAACCTCAACTTGCACATGATATCTTGTAGTCCTAGACCCATTCTTCTCTGCTGCCCACCTTCCACTTAGCACCTTTAGAATAGTTACCCCTCCTGAGGCTTGGGTAAGAGGTACAGGAAGGTCATAGAGCCAGGACTTACCATTTCTTTGCTCCCTCCTATCTTGGGACTTACCTACCATTGATCATATGGGTCAGACCATGAAGATAAGGACCTGGGACTGGGTGAACTTACTTGAATGGGACAAGCCCCTAGAGAAGACAACCACTGAAAGGCCTTTGCTAAGAGTTGGCAGTCTGGGAAATAGAATAAATACTGTGAAGGTTATGGCCACAGACTCAGATGGTATCATTTGAAGCTTTTGATACCCAAGCACAGAATCTGAGAGCAGGTAACCCTGGGAGATCATGTAGGCTGGTAGTGTTTGGTACCAAGCTCCAAGTGCTATCGCCATTCTCAGGAATAGGCTTTTTTTCCATGCCTGGTTGGTTGATTCTAGAAAGTCATAAACTTAGTGCTACAGGGACCTATATGGTTAACAGTAACAAAAATGGATATTAATGGGCTGGAGAGATGGCTTAGTGGTTAAGGCACTTGCCTGCAAAGTCAAAGATCCAGGTTTGATTTCCCAGGACCCACGTAAGCCAGATGCACAAGGTGGTGCATATGTCTGGAATTTGTCTACAGCGGCTAAAGGCCCTGGCATGGCCATTCGTTCTTTCTCTTTCTCTCTCTCTCTCTAATAAAAAAATTTTTAAATTGATATTAAATCTTAAGAAATGGAGCCAGGACCCAATGGTCATGGCAAAGATTGCTTCATTGTCAGGAGCATAACAACACAATAGGAGCAGGAACTGGCAAAGGTGTCAGAATACTGGGTTAAACCAGAGGCCAGTCTAGGTCATTCTGAAGATTTGGGATGTTGAAGGGGGTAGAACTGAGACAAAGGTGAAGGCTGCTAACCAGGCAGAACTTCAAATGGACTTTTAGCCCAGTGCTCTTTCCTACTTAATATTTATTTTGTGGAAGTTCTGCAAAGTTAGAGGCTTTTCAACCTTGAACCTTATATGAAAGGGAGAGTACATAAAGGAATGTAAGTTTTCAATTTTCTCCTGGTAGTCTTGGGAAAACAGTTGTATTTACTTAGATTTGACTATAACCTGTCAGATAATGCAAGCAAAAGGAAGCTATAACCCTCAGATTCTTCCTTGGCTAATCTTAAAGCTCTTCATAACTCCTAGGAAAATGTGCTGGGATTACAATCCTGAATTGATGTTTGGGATCAAACTCAGGGCTTTGTGCATTCTAAACAAGCATTTTATATCCTGGCTACATCCCCAGCCCACAAGCCACATTTTTAAAAAGTCAAGTAGAGAGTAGTACAATTCAGTCAATGAGACAATTGCCACATATACTTGGTGGGCAAGGATAGTCAAGTTGAGGTCTGAATGCAAGGTAGAGTAGAGAAGGGGCAAGAATGCTGGTCTCTCCTGTTCCAAAACTCAGGGCATGATTTTCATCTATGACCCAAGATTATACAACCCTGTGGTGGTTGATCTTTATTGTCAACTTGTCTGAATTGAGCGTCACCTAGGACACATGGCTCTTAATGTGTGTATGAGGACATTTCCAGAGAAATGCAACAAAGGAGAAAAGTTCCACCCTGAAAATGGGCAACATGATCCCATCAGATGAGGTCCAGAACTGAATAAAAAGGGAAAGGTAGATAGCAAGCTGAGCATAAGCATTCATCTCTTTCTTCCTCCTGACTGTGGATGGAACCTGACCAACTGTCTTACAATCTTGCCACCATGAATTGTATGTTCTTAAATTGTGAGCCAAAACAAATCCTTGTTCTGTAAATTTACTTGGTCATATTTTTGGTTACAATGGTGAGAAACATAGCTAATATAATCCCAGATTAAATGGAATTATGGTTTTTGCATGTGCACTGAAGAAATTGAAGAGAATTACCCTCCTACAACTGAAGTCCACTGTTACTTCTTTCTTGCTTGGGTGTTGAGATACTGTTGGCTGAGCTATGGAGTGTACACCTGATTTGGCATGTCCCTACAAAATTTGATACCTGCTCTTTCTTTCAACAACTCATTTTTATGTTTTAATTAGATGTTTCCCAAAAGTCCATGTATTAAAGGATTTGTCCCCAGGGTGTCACTATTTGGAAGTGGTCAAATCTTTAAGAGACAAGACCTTCATGAGAAGATTTTAGATTGCTGGAATCAGGGAATAAGATAGTGGACTCTAGCCCTTCCTCTTTCTGTCTTTTGCTCCATAGCTATGAGGTGAATGGATTTTCACACATCACCCAATGCCCTCCCACCATGATGCCTCACCATAGACCCAAAGCAATATTGGGTCAGCTGATCACTGACTTCTAACAGCATGAGCCAAAGTAAACCTTTCCTCTTTATTAGGTATTTATTTAGGTGTTTTGTTGTAGTAACTGGGAGACAAATCACACATTCAGTTTTGTGTCTAATTTACCTTCTTAGAGATGCACAAAGCTAGCTTTCCTTTGACCAGCCAGACACATAAAATTATTGAGACAAAGTCATACCCAATTAACTCTTTTTCTCCACAAAAAATGCCATATTTCAGAGTTTCCAATGATCTCCTTGTTAAAAACTAGGTAAACAAGTTGAATAAAAATAATGTTGAGTAATTCTGGTCAAGATGTCATCTGCCTAAACATGGTTCACCTCGCAGGGAAGGAAAGGTAAGATCTTTGGGATTCTTAGGGATTGTAGATCCTAGTTAGACCTCAGGTAGCCCACCAGTACCCCAAACTCCTCAAGCAGCCCAGCCAAGGTGCCACCATGTTCCTCATACACTACTGGCAGGCTAAGCAGACCCAGACCAGTAGGCTAGCATTCCCTTCCTTCCCAAGGCTTTCCCACCACTGCAATCACCCTGCCCCATCCCAGACCCCAGCTGTGCATGAACCAGGTTCCTCCTGCACTACCAGCAGGCTACTTAGACCCAGGCCAGCAGGCTAGCATTCCCCCTCCCTCCCAAGGCTTTCCCACAAGATGTCCCTGCTACTGCCCCATCCCAGCAGGCTAGCATTCCCCTCTCTCCCTCAGTCTTCCTGCCACTGAGATGTCCTTGTGACCACCACCATCCCTCCTGCCACCCCACCTTGTACAGACTGGATCCTCCTGTACTTCCTGCAGGCTACTCAGACCCAGGCCAGCAGGCTAGTGTTCACCCTCCCTCCTTGGGGTTTCCCACCACTAAGATCTTCCTGCAACCTTAGTCCTAGCCACCTGCGTGGACCAGGTCCTTCTGCACTTCCTGCAGGCTAATCAGACCCAAGCCAGCAGGCCAGCATTCCCCCCTCCCTCCCTCAGTTCCTCCCCTTCCCACCACCAGAACAACTGCCCATCTGCCCCACCCCCTATCCCCCTGTCACCTAACCCACAGTAGTCCCATCTCCCTGCCCTGCCCGGCAGTCCCATCCACCCCCTGCTACACTGTCCCAGTGGATCCTGCTGTCCCATTCCCTCAACCCTCAGCATTGCAGGACCACACAATCCCATCCTCACCCCCTCCACCACCCCACCACAATACCAGTCTGCTTTGCCCCATTCCTGCCTACCCCCTGTGCCCTCAGGCCACCTGACCACACAGCCCCATACCCAAAAAACCAACCAACAAGCCCCTTCATCAGGTCCTTGGGCCCCACCAGAGCTTTATGGGCTCCTTACCTTTGAGCAGAGAGGCCCCATTGCCATCAGAAGCATAATCGAGTCAAACATAAAAGAGAAGAATCACTGAAGACACTTTAAGGGTAAATAATACCTTCCTCCTGAATTAAATAAGATTCCTACACTGTGATAGGCAGACAAAAGGAATAATGGGCTCATAAAGATTGGTGCAAAAGTAATAAAATGAAAATTCAAGTGCAAATAAATCCAACAAGGTCACTAGCCCCACAAAGGAAGTCTCTAAACAAAACATAGAAGAGACAACAGAATCAGAACACCAAAATGAAGATACAAGCTATGAAACCCTGGCCAAGTAATTAGCAGAACATGCAGAAAATCAACAAAGGTCCAACAATTGTATGAATGCTGTACTTGCTAGATTAGACCTACTAGAAAAGAACCAGGAAGGGTTCCAAAGATAGTTAAATGATCTGAAGGAGAGCAGGGGGGGGGGGGGCGGGGGAGAGGACCTCAATACTCAGCTGGCTAAGTTCAATGAAGACATAAAGAAGTGCAAAGATGAATTCCAAGACCATTAAGAAAATCATAAAATGACATGAAAAGGAAATGACAGAAGGATGGATACTATATATAAAAAGGCAATAGAAAATACAAACCAAACTGAACAAATCCAAGTATCTATAGAAGCTCTTAAGAATAGAGTCAGTCATGTGGAAGATAGAAACTCAGAACAGGAAGATAAAACAAAAGAAACAGTTCATGAGCCCAAAAGTTTCAATAAGTTCAAAATTTTTTGTGAACAGAACATGAGGGAACTGTGAGATACCCTTAAACATCCCAACATTCATATCATAGAAATACCAGAAGGGGAAGAAATTCAGACAAAAGGCTTGGAGAACTTATTCAACAAAATTATTGAAGAAAACTTTCCCACCCTCTCAAAAGAAAGTCCAATAAAGTTACAAGAAGCTAAGAGAACTCTAAAGAGACTGGACCAATGGAGAAACAATCCAAGACATATTATCATTAAGACTCTAAACATTAATACAAAAAGAGAAATCCCTAAAAGCAGCTTGGGAGAAACAACACATTACATATAAAGCTAACCCCATCAGAATCACTTCAGACTTCTCAATGGAAACCCTGAAAGCCAAAAGGGCCTGCAATGGAACACGGCAAAGTCTAAGAACTTACGGCTTCCAACCCAAACTACTCTACCCAGCAAAATTGTCCCTCATAATAGATGGTGAAAGAAAAACTTTCCATGATAAAAGTCAGCTTTACAACTATATTAACACAAAGCCAAGCCTACAGACAGTATCTCAGAAAATTCTCCACACAGAAGAGTCAAACAACCAACCTTATGTGTCTACAAGAAGCAGATCACAATAACCAAACTCAGAGAAGGAGCAAAAACCTACAAAATCCAAGAAAACACAAAACCACATAAACCACCACAATATGGCAGGAATAAAACCTCACAGTTATTAGTCTAAACATTAATGGCCTTAATTCACCCATCAAGAGACATAAGCTAAGGGATGGACCAGAAAACTAGACCCTTCAATCTGCTGTCTTCAAGAAACCCACCTCACCACTAAAGACAGACACCACCTTAGGGTGAAAGGGTGGAAAATGATATGCCAAGAAAATGGAAAATAGAAACAAGCAGGTGTTGTTATACTGATATCAGATAAAATAGCGTTCAAACCAAAAGGATTCAAAAAAGACAAAGAAGGCCACTTCTTTTTTTTTAATTTCCTGTTTATTTATTTATTTGAGAGTGACAGACAGAGAAATAGACAGAGAGAGAGAGAGAGAGAGAGAGAGAGAAAGAGAGAGAGAATGGGCGCACCAAGGCCTCCATCCACTGCAAATGAACTGCAGACACATGTGCCCCCTTGTGCATCTGGCTAACGTGGGTCCTGGGGAATCGAGCCTTGAACCAGGATCCTTAGGCTTCATAGGCAAGTGCTTAACCGCTAAGCCATCTCTCCAGCCCAGAAGGCCACTTATTTCTTATCAAGGGAATGATCCAACAAGAAGACATCATAACCATCAATCTTTATGCACCAAACACAGGTGCACCACAATTCATAAAACAAAACCTACTTGACAACAAAACAGAAATAAACACCATCATAGCTGGAGACTTCAATACTCCACTATCAGCAGTAGATAGATCATCCAAACAGAAAATTAACAGGTAAGTAAGAGAGTTCAACAACACCATACGTCAACTAGTCCTAATGGATGTCTACAGAACATTCTACCCAAAATCCACAGAATGCACATTCTTCTCAACAGCCCATAGAACATTCTCAAAAATAGATCATATACTGGGTCATAAAGCCTGTCTCCATATTTTTAGGAAAATCAACATAATTTCCTTCATCATATCAGACCAGAATAATGTAATACTAGAAATTAACAACAAAAGATGTGCTAGGAATCCCACCAGCTCCTGGAAACCAAACAACACACTTTTAAACAATAAATGGGTAGTGGATGGAATAAAAAATGAAACTGCGAAATTTTTAGAAATGAATGACAATGAGAACACATCATACCAAAACTTATAGGACACAATGAAGGCAGTCCTTAGGAAAAAATTCATAGCACTAGATGCCTTCATAACAAGGACAGAGAGATCAAATCAATAATCTAACCATCTACCTAAAGGCATTAGAAAAACAAGAAGAACCCAATCTAAAAAGCTCCACACGGAAAGAAATAATTAAGATCAGAGCAGAAATTAATAAATTGGGAACTAAGAAAATTGATGAAGCAAAGATCTGGTTCTTTGAAATAATAAGCAAGCCAATTTAATCAAGTAAAAAAAAAATAGACCCTTCAAATTAACAAAATTAGAAATAAAAAAGGAAAGATCACAACAGACATAAGTGAAATTGGGAGAAACATCAGGACTTATTTCAAAAACCTCTACTCCACAAAACTGGAAAATAAGGAGGAAGTGGATGAATTCCTAGATACCACCTACCAAAGCTAAACTCAGAGTAGATTAATCTCCTTAACAAATCTATCAACCCATTGAAATTGAAAAGTTAATCAAAAACCTCCCCCAAAAGAAGAGTCCAGGGTTAGAAGGCTTCTCAGCTGAATTCTGTCAAACCTTCATGGAAGAACTGAAACAAATTTTTCTGAAACTGTACAACATAATCGTAGAACAGGGAAAGCTCCCCAACTCCTTATATGAAGCTAGTATCACCCAAATACCAAAAGCAGGCAGAGATGCCACAAGAAAAGAAAACTGTGGGCCTATTTCCCTGATAAACTTAGACGCAAAGATCCTGAACAAAATCCTCACAAACTGAATTCAAAAACACTTCAAAAGCATTATCCACCTTGGTCAAGTAGGCTTTTTCCTATGAACGCAGGTGTGGTTCAACATATGGAAATATGTCAATGTAATACACCACATAAATAAACTTAAACACAGAAATCACACAATCATTTCAATAGAGGCCTTCAACAAAATACAGCATCACTTCATGATCAAAACATTAGAGAGAATAGGCATGGATGGTTTATATATCAACAAAATAAAAGCTATATATAAATCTCCTAAAGCCCAAATAATACTTAATGGGGAGAGACTAAAGGAATTACCACTGAGATCAGGAACAAGACAGGGGTGTCCACTCTCACCTCTACTGTTCAACATAGGATTCCAATAAGATAGGAGAAAAAAATAAAATGGATACAAATTGGAAAGGAAGAAGTTAAGTTAGACCTAATCGTAGATGACATGATTATATACACAAGTGACATGAGAACCTCCATCTTAAAAGTGATTAATTCCTTCAGCAAAGTAGCAGGATACAAAATCAACACAAAAAAATCAGTAGCCTTTCTATATGCAAAAGACAAAGATACAGAGAAAGGAATAAGAAACAACAACAACAAAAAATTACCTTGAAGCCAGGTATGGTGGTGCAAGCCTTTAATCCCTGCACATGGGAGGCAGAGGTAGGAGGATCGCCACGAGTTCGAGGCCACCCTGAGACTATATAGTGAATTCCAGGTCAGCCTTGGCTAGAGTGAGACCCTACCTCAAAAAATAAATAAATAAATAAATAAACAAACAAATAAATAAATAAAATACCTTGGAATAACATTTACTAAGGATGTGAAAGACTTATATAATGAAAACATATAACCATTCAAGAAATTGAGGAGGACTTGAGAAAATGGAAAGACCTCCCATGCTCCTGGGTAGGCAGAATTAACACTGTGAAAATGGCAATCTTACCAAAAGCAATATACAGATTAAATGCAATACAAATAAAAATCCCAACATTTTCCTTCACAGAGACATAGAAAACGATCTCAAAATTCATGTGGAACAGCAGAAGGCCTCAGATATCTAAGCACATCCTCAGAAAATGAAATACATCTGGTGGCATCGCCTGATCTAAAGCTATATTACAAAGCCATAGTAATAAAAACAACATGGTACTGGCATAAAAACAGTGTTATAGACCAATGGAATAGAATAGAGGACCTAGACTTTGGGTCAAGTAACTATAGCTACTTGATATTTGACAAAGGCCCTAAAAATGTAGATTTGGAAAAAGACAGCCTCTTCAACAAATGGTGCTGGACAAATTGGATAACCACATGCAGGAAAATGAAACTCGATTTGCACATCTTGCCATGTACAAATATCAAGTCCAAATGGATCAAAGACCTCAATATAAGACTGGAAACTCTGCTACTACTGGAAGAAAAAACATAGGAGGAACTTTCCATGATTTAGGAGTGGAAAAAGACTTCCTGAACAAAACCCCAGTAGCTCAGGAAATTAAACAGTCAGTCAACCATTGGGATTTCAAGAAGCTGAAAAGGTTTTTCACAGATAAGCACACAATAAACTGAGCCAATAGATTACCCACAGAAGGGGAAAAAAAAATTTCCAGCTATACAACTGACAGAGGCCTAATTTCTAGAATCTACAAAGAACTGAAAAACCTAAACAATGAAAAATCAAACAACCCACTCACAAAATGGGGCAGAGAACTGAACAGGGAGTTCTCAGAGGAAGAAATACAAATGGCAAACACACATTTAAGAAAATGTTCAACATCCCTAACAAGCATGGAAATACAAATTAAAGCAACTATGAGATTCCACTTTACCCCATTAAGGACAACAAACATTAAAAAATCAAATGAGGGCTGGAGAGATGGCTTAGCTGTTAAGTGCTTGCCTGTGAAGCCTAAGGATGCCAGTTCAAGGCTCAATTCCCCAGGACCCAGGACCCACATAAGCCATATGCACAAGGTAGCACATATTTCTGGAGTTCATTTGCAGTGGCTGGAGGCCCTGATGTGCCCATTTTCTCTCTCTCTCTCTCTACCTCTTTATCTCTTTGTCACTCTCAGATAAATAAATTTTAAAAAATCAAATGAGCCGGGCGTGGTGGCGCACGCCTTTAATCCCAGCACTCGGGAGGCAGAGGTAGGAGGATCGCTGTGAGTTCGAGGCCACACTGAGACTACAGAGTGAGTTCCAGGTCACCCTGAGCTAGAGTGAGACCCTACCT
The DNA here is from genome assembly GCA_036346955.1 of Dipus sagitta. Taxonomy (NCBI): domain Eukaryota; kingdom Metazoa; phylum Chordata; class Mammalia; order Rodentia; family Dipodidae; genus Dipus; species Dipus sagitta. Next base: position 214,564,613 of record CM070770.1, read on the forward strand.
TGAAAAACAAAAACAAAATAAAAAAAAAATCAAATGAAAACAAATGTTGGTGAGGATGTGGAGAAATAGGAATCCTCATTCACTGTTGGTAGGAATGTAAGATGGTACAACCACTATGGAAAGCAATATGGAGGCTCCTAAAAAAGGTTGACTATAGAGTTACCAACAGACCCAGTTATTCCCTTACTGGAGATTTACCCTAAAAGCTCTATGCCTCAGTTCAGAGATATTTGTTCAACCATCTGTATAGCTGCTCAATTCATAATAGCTAAGATTGGAATCAACCAAAATGTCCATCATTAGACAAAGGATAACCAAGATGTGGTATATCTACATGATGGAATTCAACACAGCAGTAAGGAAAAATGACACAGTGAAATTTGAAGAAAAATAGTCAAACTTGGAACAGATCATTCTCAGCAAACTCACCCAATCACAGAAAGACAGTGGTTGCATGGTCTCACTCATCTCTGGTTACTAACCTGGATCTTCACAAGATGCTGACATACCTAATAGGCATCTCGAGGACCAGACAATAGGGAGGGAGGGGTGAGAGGAGAAGGTAAGGTGGGGGAGGGGTCACAAAACTGGGCCCAAATGAAACTGGTACCATAAAATCCTATATCCTAAAAGACAGACTAAAAGGTTCAACCTTCATCAGGTCCTTAGAGGGAATACCTGAATCAAAGTGCCCTGGAGAGGGTATAATGAAGAATAACCATAATCTTCTGTTTTTCTCTCACTCTTTTTTCTCTTTCTCTTTTATATTACCTATCATTTTCTTCCTTCTTTTCCATTGGCACTGGCCTGTAACTCCCAGGATGTGGTTAACATCTACAATAAGCTGTTGATCAGAGAGACCTACAAGGTTCCCCAAAATAAGACAGACTTCTGTCAGAACCCTTGATTACCCACCAAAGGTCAATGGTAAGACACCATATGATGTTGGTATGGAACATGGAGAGACATGGCTGGAATCTGGAAGAGAGTCAGTCCACAGAGTTAGCTTGTCTAGTGCCAGAAGGTGCTACATGAGCTACCGGGGGAAAATGGCCAACATCTGTCCAAGCAACTCATGGTCTAAGCTACGCAGCAGCAAATAACCTGATGTGATGCTCACCCCAGTACAATAGTGGAACATAGCCATGGGTAACCAGCTGCTCTTGAGTTGGCTAATGGATCCACTGAGTAGGAGGAACCCATATCTGGAACTGGGAAACAAGTCAAAATCATATCCAAAAACTGAGTTTGCTCTCCAATACCAAGCTCCTACCAATCTTGGGCTATAAGAGGGCCTATACCTATTAAATTTTCTCTAAACTAATAATGATCATCCCATTTATCTGGATCTGACTTCACTGTCCATTGGAGAATTTGCTTATCTTTTTCAGTTAATGCAGAACCTGAGGAGAGAATCAGCACTTCACCAGGGCCCCAGCTGAAACCATAGATTAATTGGGGAAATGAGAAAGAGTGCTGCTTTCTTGGTGAACCTGGCATCAATATAAGAGTGAAGGAGATAGACACAGAGAACACTCAGATCCTACCAAATCAGTGAACCAGAGACACAGAGGCTCCCAAGACCTTATCACTGAAATAGACCTAAAATAAACTCATTATGGCTCAGGGAATTTTGCAGAAGAGGTGGTGGGAAGATTGTTAGAGCCACAAGTTGGGACATTATGGACAGAGACATTGCCTCTTCCCCATAACTGATGGCCACTCCCACAATGCATTATCCACAATCCCCATGAGGATAACTGGCATCCCCAATGAGGAGGGTCCCTTCAGATGAGGGAGGACAGAGAGGAGGCTAAGGATGGTACCAACATGTGCTGTTTACACACTGAATATGTACATAACTAATAAAGAAAAAATTATAATGTGGAGTTGATTTATAGCTGGCAGAATGAAAATTTCTTTGGAGTTGACTGATATCATTGTGTTGTCCAGAGGGAGACCATTAGGTCTTTGTAATAACATGAGTGGAACAGAGAAAGCATACTTATCAGATGTGATGGCTGGAATATGACTGTCATCCATAAAGTCATGTGTCTGAACACCTGGTCTCCAGCTACTAGTGTTGTTTTGGGAGGTTGTGGAACCATTAGGAAGTTAGGATTAGCTGGAGGAAATGGGTCATTGCAGGGGGTGGGCTTGAAGGTTATGGCCTGGCTTTGCTTCTGGCTGGAACTCTTTTTTTCCTTCCTGTGGCTGAGATGTAACAAACTATGCAGCAAGCTCTGGCCACATGCCCTCTCACCATGATGAACTGATACTTCCTCAAATCATGAGCCAGAATAAGCTCTTCCTCCTTGAAGTTGTTTCTGTCTGTCAGGTATTCAGGAAACTAAGATGTCAGACACACAAACATAGGAAGGGTAGTAAAACCAAATAAATGTTAACCAAATAAATGCTAGACAAAACCCGAATAAGTGCCCATAGGATTACATTAATGATTTTTACTCATAACTGTGTATTAGAATCAATGGAGAAATATATTTAAAAATAATCATACCTACTAATTTAGTTTAATTTCCTTGTAAAGGAAAACAAAATCAAAATCCAGAAAAAACAAGGGGATAACCTAACCAGGATCTTTCCCTGGGTATTCAGCATGGACCCAGTCTATATGAAGACTACTTCAGAGTTGAGGAAAAGTCAAAACCAAACAACGATACATAATGGTATATACTTTATATTATTAAGTATATAACATATAGATATGAAAAATGGCAAGGTAATACACTAAGCAGTTAACTATGACTCTGAATTATGGAACACACTGATAACAGCTTACCACAATATTTTATGCTTATGTTTTTGATAACTATAATCTATTGCTGTTTTTAATCTGGAGGAAAATTGGCAGGAGAGAAAGAGAGAGATTGAATAGAGTTGACTGGATACATTGCCTGAGCTGGAACTACAATGTTAGTTACTAAAGGAGCTCTATGAGAATCATATGTGGCATGTACATTAGGCATAGTGACTGGATACCGTCAATAACTGTGTTAGTATAGATCCACTTTACATTTATTAAGATCATGTCTTCCAAGAAAGACAAGCCTTTAAAAAGTTCATTTTAGCAGCCAGGAGATGGCTCAGTGGGTAAGACTGAATTAGGTTTTATCCCGAGGGCCATATATTGACATTACTATCATGAAGGGCCAGCTACCATGTCATGGGAGTCAAGAACAAGAGCTGGGTTTGGAAAAGTGAAGCCTTATGGAGACATAGTATTGTGTTCCTATTTTCTCCTCAAAGCAAAAGGGAAGCTCATAAGACTCAAGGCACTAAAAACTTACAAGGCTCAGTAAATTCAGCAGGTTACAAGAATCAGAAGTCCTCTCTCTCCAAAGTGGTAATAGTAGTAAACAATTGCTGACAGCAGGGACTCTCTTCTGTGGACCTGCCTACAAGTCAGGCAAAGTTCTAGGGATATAGCTTTTGTGAATTTGCCACCCATGTTCCCATAAGGAATTCCAGTGAACTCACTAGTTCACCAAACTAGACTTGGATGGAATTGTTTCTTTGGTCTGTTGTCAGTGCCCTGTCTGGAGTGAATAGGCATTTGCTCAAGTATCTCCAGGAAAAGTCACACAACACATGATAACTATCTCATTACAACTGAAGTTTTATAAAGTAGGGACAAGTCAAAAGTCAGATAGTCAGTGCTGGGGATTTACCTTGCCTAGTATGCATGAAGCTCTGGGTTTGATCCCCAGTAACTACATAAAAACTGGGATAATTTGAACACTTGTAATTCCAGCACTCAGAAAGTAGAGGCAGGAGGATAAGAAGTTCAGTGCCATCTCAGCTACATAGATCAAAGCCTGGGCTTTGTGAACCTTGTCTCAAAACATCAAATCATTATCTAAAAGAATGTATTAGGCCAACATAACGAAGAACCTGAATCAGTAAAATGGTCTAGCACTGCAATTGCTACTTGTAAATGTACCAGGTACATCATTGTGCAGTGTTTATGCACAGTCTGGAACAACTCTGTGTGTGTGTGTGTGTGTGTGTGTGTGTGTGCTAGTTTCTCATCAAAGTTTAGCTCAAAGTTTCAGTAGATGGTCAATTGTAGTATATGATTGCATCATGGTAGAAGGGCAGGATATAGCTGAGATACTAGCCTCATAGCAGCCAAGAAGGAGAGAGAGGGGAGAAGGAAGAGAGAAAGGTGGGGAAGAGACGGAGGGAAGAAGAAGGGAAGTAAGGAGCTAGGCACATCTTCAGTGGCCCACTTCTTCAAACAGGCCATACCTCTGAGCACTGCTGCACTGAGGACCAAGCCTTCAATGCATGAGCCTTTAGGGGGAACAGATTTTGATCCAAATTGTAACAATATGTTTGTAAAAAAGAATTTTATACCTTGTGATTGAGTCATAAACTCACTGGCATATCCATTTATTTAGCAAACATATATTAAGATCATGTCTTCCAAGAAAGACAAGCCTTCAAAAAGTTCATTTTAGGGCTGGAGAGATGGCTTAGTTGTTAAGCACTTGCCTGTGAAGCCTAAGGACCCTGGTTCAAGGCTCTATTCCCCAGGTCCCACGTTAGCCAGATGCACAAGGGGGCGCGTGCATCTGGAGTTTGTTTGCCGTGGCTGGAGGCCCTGGCGCGCCCATTCTCTCTCTATATCTGCCTCTCTCTCTCTCCCTCTCTCTCTCTTTCTGTTACTTTCAAATAAATAAATAAAATAAAAACAAAAAATTAAAAAGTTCATTTTAGGAGTTGGGATGGCTCAGTGGGTAAGACTGTTTGCTGTGTAAGTATGACAGCCTGAGAAATCCTGATTTGCCCTTTTAATTCCCTAGCATCCATATAAATCATGTGGCCATGAACATCTGTAACCCTAGTCCTGTGGGGAACAGAGACTGGGGAATTTCTGGGGCTCAGTTTTCAGTCAGTCTAACCAAAAAGAGAAGCTCTGGGTTCAATGAGAAACTTTGTCTCAAGGAAATATATGGACAAGCAATATCTGAGGATATCTGATTTCTCCTCTGGCCTATGAATGCATGTGCACAAGGCATGCATATCTACACACACAAGTGCATATACACCACACCACATACACACCGAAGAAGAAGGAGGAGGAGGAGAAGGAGAAGAAGGAGGAGAAGGAGAAGAGGAAAGAGAAGGAGAAGGATAAGAAAGAAGAAGAAGGAGAAGGAGAAAGAGGAGAAGGGGAAGAAGAAGGAGAAGGAGGAGAAGGAGAAGAGGAAAGAGAAGGAGAAGGAGAAGAAGAAGGAAGAAGAAGGAGATGGAGGAGAAGGAGGAGAAGGAGAAGAGGAAAGAGAAGGAGAAGAAGAAGAAGGAAGAAGAAGGAGATGGAGGAGAAGGAGGAGAAGGAGAAGGAGAAGAAGAAGGAGAAGAGGAAAGAGAAGGAGAAGGAGAAGAAGAAGGAAGAAGGAGAAGAAGAAGGAGGAGGAGGAGGAGGAAGAGGAGGAGGAGGAGAGGAAAGAGAAGAAGAAGAAGGTTCATTTTGATCAGAGCATGCTTTTGCTTAGTTGAAGAAAAATTTCCAGGTCATATGTATGCTATGACTTTTTTCAAGAATATTAGATGCTAATTATCCAATGAAAATTTTTTCAGCATCTACAATAAACAAGTATAAGCTTGCAAGATTAAGTGTAAGGTGCATGAATTCCAACTTTCATGATAAAGGCCTTCAGTAGCAGTTACAGGAAATTCTGAGCCATACTGAGAATCCAGACTCAATTTTTTTGTTTAACCAATTTGTCTAGAGCCAAGAAGAAGACAAGCTAAGGATCAAAAGCCTTGACAGAACCCATAGACCACATTAAGTTCAGGAGATAGGCTCAATGCACTGAATAGACACAGTAGACAAGGCCCCAATGTGCCAGACTCTTATATTGGAATGAATAGAAACTGGCAAGAAAAAGGCTGGGGAATATGTTATAATTTCTAGCACAGCATCCTTCCATGTGTCTACCTTCTCCATATTTTGTCTTCTCTGTATCACAGACCCCCTCCCTTCCCTCTACCCGCACGCTCTAATTAACACTTGATAAGCAATGAAATCTGCATGGTTAGAGGGCAGTATTTAAAAATCTTCTGCCTCTTTTTTACTAGCACTTTGCCAAGTTCTGCTTTTTCTTCCTGATTGAAACAAGCACATGCGTGCATGCATGCAAATGCGTGTGCACACATGGTTTCTTTGAAGAGCAGGAGCATATGCTACTTCAGGAAAGAAGAGTTAAATGAAGTGTTGCAGTCCAAGAACAAAAGAGTAGACTATTATAGCTAAATCTTGGCCAAACACAGCATCTGACCCAAGATGAAGGCTACAAAATTATGTCCAAATTAGGCCAACACCAGATTGCACCAGGAAGATAATCTCTGTTTGCCCTTTTCCTGTCTTTCTGATTACAAAAGTAGTTCACACACAAAAAAGAAGTTCACTGTTGTATGAATGTGTGGATAGGGCTTAGCCATGTTTGATTGGTGTGTTGCCTGGTTCTACAGCACTTTTCTTGCTCAAGTATGCTTATTAAAGTGAACTGGGCTCAATTTTTCTTTTTCTTTCTTTTTTCTTTCCTGTTTTTTTTTTTTTTTTTTTCAGGGTAGGGTCTCACTGTAGCCCAGGCTGATCTGGAATTCACTATGTAGTCTCAGGGTGACCTTGAACTCATGGTAATCCTCTGCCTTCCAAGTACTGGGATTAAAGGCACGCACCTCCACGTCCGGCTTCAGCTTTTCTTTTAGCACTGTTTATGAAAAACCATGTAACCGCCTCCTCAGAGAAACACCAATGATTAACTGGGCTCAGGAGGGCAATGTTGTAGGCCACAGAAGAATCAACAGCCCACAGTACATTTGATCAAAGTCAAGAGTTCAACACTGACATGCCTTTTCTCCTTTCTTGCTTGCTGCCTTCCTTCCTTTCCCCTACCATCTCTTGTTCTTTTGCTATTTGGAAAAGTGAGACCTCAAAGAGATGGAACAGCCTTGAGCTGTCTGGCAATGCACCCAGAAAGCATATGTGAAATAAAGGAACTAGGACTGCTAATTCAACATGTACCAGGGTTCAAGGCAGAAAGCTTCTGTCTTCACCAGAGAAGAGGATGCTCATCCCAAATCAGTCAATAACATTCAAGATTTCATATGAAGAAGGGCTCCTGGCATCCAGGGCTCAGTGAGTAACTGAAGTCAAAGGAGAGCTGTGTGGATGAAGGATGTGGAGAAAGGCCTCTGAGAGGTCCCAGCTCCTACTGATCCTCAGCCTTTGCAGTATCTGGCTCAGAGTTTGTGGGATGAAAAATGAGACCAGAAGCCTATTTAAATTTAAGTAGGAAGAAGTGACTTGAGATGTCATTCTAGGAAAGAAAAAAATATCAGTGAAGCCTTTGGGATAGGAGTAAGTGGGAAGAGGGAGAGAAAATGCATGGTTCATACTGGGAAGGAGTGGTGGGTAATACTGGGTAGTTCGTGGGCCTATCAAATACCTTGAAGCCTATAAAGTACCTATGTTGCCCTATAGTGACATACTGCTACAAGCACTTTGCATGCCCACCCAGATTTTCATAAGCCACTCAAACTTGTTCCAAACTGAGCTCCAAACCCCAAGTTTTCATGTCCAAATTGATAGAAGCTCTATCTGCCCCTTGCTCAAGCCAAAAATCTTGAAATGTCTTGACCTGTCTCTTTCTCTCACAAACTGCACTCGGTCCCCCAGGAAAAATTACTTCCATGTTTCTAATAGGTCTGGATTATAGATTACAACCGTTCATCCCCTTCCCACTAATCTCCCTGAGCCAGGTCCTCACCCCCCACCTTCCTGGAATGATTTCAGCTTCCATCTTATGCCCTGGAGTCTATTCTTGGTACAGTAGCCAAAGGCATTCCTTTAAAATGCAGGTCAGATCATTCTGTTAAGAAAATCCCATTGTCAAGAACCATGTCTCTCTGGGTGAGAGGCCAACATCTTTTCACTATCCTGAAATGTCAGTGGTTTCGTGCCTCCTCCATGCTCTGCTCCCCAAATCTTCACCTTTCCCTGACCTCTTCCCCACTTGGCTCCTCCTCCTCTAGCCTTACCCATCTCTTCACTAGTTGTCGGCTGTTTCAGCCATGCTCTAACCTCGGTCTTTGTAATTATTGTTCCTTATGCTTAGAATGTTCTTCCCAAGATATTGACATGGTTTCAACGTACTTCCTGTGTGTCTTTACAATAATAGCACCACGACAGTAAGTTCTTCCTGCATCACCTAGCCTAAAACTGTATCATGGAGCTGGGGAGATGGTTCAGTGGTTTAAGTTGCTTGCTTGCAAAGCCTGTCAGCCCAGGTTCAGTTTCCCAGCGTCCATGCAAAACCAGATACAAAATAAATGGTCCATGTGTCTGACATTCATTTGCAGTGGCCTGAGACCCTGCCATACACACACACACATACACACACACACACAAAATATGAGGAAATATTTTTAAAATGCTTGGTAAAACTGTACTAATACTTTATTTTTCACTCACCTGTCCTTGCTTTATATTTCTTCATAGTATTGATTATAGTCAGAAAGAATTATATATTTAATTTACAATCTCTTGCAACTAGAGTATAAATGCACCATGAGTATACTAGTCCATTTTCTGTAACTATAACAAAATCTCTGAAGCCAAGTAGTTCTAGAAAGAAAAAAAAATAGCTCACAGTTCTGGAGGTTTGAGGGCATGGTGCTGGTATCATTTGGCTCTAGAAGTTTTGAACATCACAATTATGGGAGTGTGAGAAGGAGACAAGAAACCAAGAGAGACAGAGGCTCTACAACACCTACATGAATCATTCCCAAGGATATGCCTCCAATGACCTAACAGTTTCCCATTAGGCCCTGCCTCTTACAGGCCCACTGCCTTTTAATTGATATTTCCACACTGAGGATCAAACTTCCAACACATGAGCCTCTAGAGGATACAGTTAAACCATATCCAAACCATAATAGTGAAAAATCAGACCTTTTAAAGTTAATGCATGAATGAGTGACTGAATAAATGAATAAATGACAGAAAACAGACAGAATACTGAGAGTACATAACAAGAACATCAATAATAATGATACTTTAAAATTATTCTCTATTTATTTGTTTAAACTCCATCTTGGAGAACCCCCCTCCCCAGCTATGTGCCATCTGTTTTCCACATGTCCACAATTGTCAGATGTGCTTTGCAATCTGACAGGGAAGGGATATCTGATGGTGTGAAGGGTTGAATTGTGCACAACCTTAAAAAGATAAGTTCCAGTCTCTAGCATCTCAGAATGTGACCTTATTTAGAAACAGGTTCAAGTTGAAATTAGATCACTAAGGGGCTGGAGATGACTTAGCAGTTAAGGCGTTTGCCTGCAAAGCCAAAGAACCCTGCTTCAATTCCCCAGGACCCACATAAGCCAGATGCACAAGGGGCACATGCATCTGGAGTTTGTTCATAGTGGCTGGAGGCCTTGGAAAACCCATTCTCTCTCTCTCTGTCTGTCTGTTTCTCTATATCTCTCTCAAATAAATAAATAAAATATTTAAAAGTCTTTCAAAAAATTAGATCACTAAGGTATGCTCTCCTCATAATTGGTATTCTCATTATAAGAGAAAATTTGGAGACAGAGACATATTCTCAGAGCGAAGAAAAGGGATGAAGATACATGCTGAGAAGTCAGGCATGAGAAGATGGGGCAGAGGTTGAAGTTATAGTTTCACAGCCAAGGAATTCCTGGAGCCACTAGAAGCTGGAAGAGGCAAGGAACACCTTCTCCCACATAGTTCTCAGAAGGAAGCAACCCTGCGGCACCTGATCTGTCCTGGATATTTCTCCAGGATGAGGAGACAAGAGCATTCTGTTTCAGCTGTTATGGGGTCCGGTGTCGCATAAGTAAGATCATCGACTCATGGAATGTGAGGCAAAGTTTTATTGGGTAAAAAAGAAAGAAAAGAAGCTGGGCATGGTGGCACATGCCTTTAATCCCAGCACTTGGAAGGCAGAGGTAGGAGGATTGCTGTGAGTTCGAGGCCACCCTGAGAATACAGATGAATTCCAGGTCAGCCTGGGCTAGAGTGAGACCCTACCTTGAAAAACCAAAAAAAAAAAAAAAAAAAAAGAGTCTGGTATACCAGTGGTAATCTCAGGGGGGAAGCCCTGAACTGTTCTGAGTGTCAGCTTTTATTGGAAATAACCACATGATGTTAGGGCAAAAAAAAAAAAAAACAGGATGGGAGTTAAACCATAAATCACAATTTACATGTGACAGTTACAGCCATAAAAGTAAAATAAAAAGGAACTTGTAAACAGATCTGTTGGTCAGTTACAGGAAGTACCACCTGGGGGGTATGGGTTGGCCTCTGATCAGGAGTCCCACTTATCTTTAGGAAGCATCACCTGGGGGGGGGGGTGAGATAGACCTGTGACCAGGAGTCCGGTTTATCTTAAGGAGTTTGCTCAACAATGCAAGCTTCAGGTAATGCTATTCAAACCAGTATAGCCTCCTGTTTACCTACCGTTAGCTAAACAAGTGTTTCATTCCATTCTTTTATGAGCTCCTACAAGGAAGTGACTTCTGTTTTTCTCTAAGCTAGGTATAAAGAAATGTAGAGAAATATAACATTTTGCTCACTTTACACAGCAGCCCCAGAAACTTACTACAGATGGAAGGTTCCTCCTTACCAGGTGGACAGCCTGACTGAGGTAGGATACAGAAGAAAGGCCAGACCTCATTTTGCGCAGGGGCTGACTGATGGGATGGTAGAGATGAAGCAGCAAAAGCTGGTTGGTGTGAACTGAAAGGAAGAGACAGAAGAGAAGCACAAGGCTGGAGTGAGCACAGCAAAGTAAGGTTTGCCCATGGCCATGGTCTACTGTTTAAAAGGCCCTCTTCATGTCATTATTTTCAAAATGAATTTCTTGTCTGCAGCTCCAGCTGACCCTCCATGCTCTATGTTCTGTGACATCCTTATAAGGTTGAGCATCAGCAAAAGGCAAGAGGAGGATACATCAGATGAAACAGTGACCTGCAAACCATTTTCAAGACACCTACTCATCTGCAGAGCCCTGTGCAACAAGTTAGAAACTTTGTGGAGATATACTGCAGAGGCTGAGGTAGGAGGATCCTGAGGGCTTGCTAGGTAGCTTATCTATCCAAATCAGTGAACTCTAGATCCATTGTGAGACCCTGCCTCAAAAAATAAGTTGTAGAACAACTGAGGAAGCCACCCAATATCAACCTCAGGCCTTCACATGCATTTGCATACATTTGTGCCTCCCCACACACACGTAAAAACAATTTTGCATGTGTCCTTTAACAGACTTTTCCATCAGCATGAACTTTGAGCTTGGAAGATGCTGTTGTTAAAATGAATGGAGAGATGAGTCTGCACTTGAGTGAGTGACAGGTCCAAAGAGGTGATACTCCAGCTGAGTCCTCCAAAGTTAAATTCAAAGTAAACATGGGAAAAAAGTCACAAAAAGGACTAGGTCCAAATGAAGATAATTTCATTATGTTAAAAATAGGTTTGTGCTGAAAGGCCTGCAATAATACATAATTGGCAAACTTATTGCCAGTTCTGCCATTTTAGTCCCAGAGGAATTGTATGTCAGTTGTATAAATTGCTATAAATAATTACCAGTTTTGCAAAAATTAGATACTGACAAAGAAGCAAGTGTCCCATGGGAACTTCATCTCTGAAACATCTAGATTTGGAAACCATTCTTTAATTCCAAAATTGGCCCTGCAGTGTAAAACCACCTAAGTGTGCATGAACCAAACCATTGCATCCCCCCACCCCCGCCCAAGTGGGTGTTATGGGGAGGGACTACACCAAAGACATCTGCACAGTTGGTGCTTAAGCCTAAAAAGGAACCCTCAAGGTTATGCATGGAACCTCCTACTTGACTCAAGAAGTTCAAATACAGGAGCTAAGAAGATAGCTCAGTCAGTAAGTGCTTGGCTCACAAGCATGAGCACCCGAATTTGATCCCCAGTACCTATGTGAAATCCCACGTGTGGTGGTGGTGTATCTCTGTAGTACCAATACTGGGAGCTGGAGATAGGAGAATCCTTGGGGCTCATTGGACAGTCAGCCTAACCTATGCACACATATATACATGTGCGCAGGCGCATGCACACATGCACGTGCACACACACTCACACACACAGCATTAGAACACCACCAAATGAAAGGATGGTTTTCTGTTTTCAGTTCATTAAATGCATCTTTATAGAACCTACTACTTCTTAGTATGAGATACTGGAGATACAAGGTAGACAACAGTTCCTATTTTACTAAGCTTATACTTTCAGACAAAACACTGGAAACTATGACAACTGTGAAGGAAGCAGAAAACAACTGGGGCATTTAACTGATAGAGTGATCAGGGCTTTGATTTTTTACAAAGGAGAAGTTGAATCCTACCACATAAAGAGAGCTGGCTATGGGAAGACTAAGAGAAAGGCCAACCCAACCAGTGAGAACAGTGTGTGCAAAGTCCTGTGACGGTAAAGTGCCTGTCTACTGTGGAGGTGGAGAAAAACATGAAGAAAATACTATCAATGGGATATAGAATTAAGGATCTAGAGGCAGAAAAGGAACTAGTGGAACCATAGACAACAACTTGGCAAGCACTCTTAGTTTTCAAAAGTTCAGGGAGACTCACTATTTTCCCTAAAGTCTCATAGCATCATAGAAAGTCAGCTCTGGATGATTTTAAACTACACACACACACATACACACACACACACACACACACACACACACATGTTTCTGTTGTACAGTTTAACTCTTGAACTTATTTCTCCTGTCTAACTGAAATTTTGTATCGTCAAAGTAGTTCCTTTGGTTATTTTTGTTTCTTTTTGAGACAATGTCATATGTTGGTCCGACTGGTCTCAGGTTCACTATGTAGCCTAGGACAGCCTTGAACCCCTGATCGTCCTATCTTCGCCACCCAGGTGCTAGGATTAAAATGTGACCTAACATACCTAGCTTCCTTTATTCTTTTTGTTGTGCTGGGTATAAAAGGGCATTTTCTAGAATAGTAGTTCTATCCTTAACAGGAGTTCTGCTATTGGATGAAACAGTTTTCTTTCTGCCTTATAAACACTAAAGACTTTCCCCAAAGATATAAGCTATTTTTTTCTTCATTAGATACCAACTAACCATTATCACATGCATACTACACATTTTCTCAGAAAAAATGTTTTCTGTAAGTTCAAAGTACAAACCAAATCCTCTCTTAAGCCAAACAGTTCATCCAAAATATTAGACCCTCTGTGGGTGATGTGAATTGAAGGCTTACAAAGGATAAAGTTATGTTCATTTTATTCCATTCATTTGTTCATTCATTTACCTACTTCCTCAACTGGCCAGTGACTTCCTGGGGGAATGTACACCTGGCCACACTGTTCTTTTCTCTTGTGTGCTTGTCTGGTTTCTCCAATGGATGAAGACCTCCCTAGGGAAGATGCAGATCAGTCCTCAGCACCATAGTTTCCAGTGATGGCATGAGTGCCCAGCATATACAAAGCTTGTTAGATTTGCTCAAAATCAGATGAGAGGATGAATAGATGGGTGAGGAAATGAGGTGAATATTCTTGGGTCTTAGTTGGAAGATTCACCTCTCAGAGGATAGCATTATATTCATGCATGACTTGGTCTTGTCTTCAAACAATCAGTGAGGAGTTTAGGTACCATGAGATGTTTGCCCATTATTAAAGACCATTAAAATCTAGCAATATATCTTTTCTAAAAATATTGTTATTTGAGAAAGAAGATATAGACAGAGAGTACCAGGGCTTCTTGTTGCTGCAAACAAACTCCAGACACTTGTGCCACTTTGTCCATCTGTCTTTAATATGGGTACTGGGGAATTGAACCTGGACAGGCAGGCTTTTGCAAGAAAGTGCCTTTAACCAGTGAGCCTTCTCTCTGGCCCAACAACATATCTTAAATGACCATAGTATTAAACAATATTTTCTAAATTGTCCTTCTTTTCAAGAGGAAATGCACAGCAGTGTCACAAGATGCTTTGAGAAATCTTATTCCCTGTTCATGCATCCTCTTCCTCTTGCCCCTCATTCTCTACCCTCTCTGGGTGGCAGGACCTTAGGTACTTGTTTTATGTGAATATCTACAGTGGCCTACTTATCAAAAGTTTCCCATTTACATGAGTGCTGCTCTTACTGCTAGCCCGAGAACCTCCTCCAGGGAGATGATAGGAGACATAGAGGAGACTCAAAACTCATCAGAGCCGAAAATGAAAAGCTGCTGAAGGGGCTGGAGCTTAGCAGTCAAGACGTTTGCTGGAAAAGCCCAAGAACTCAAGTTTGATTCCCAAGTACCCATGTAAAGCCAGATGCACAAAGTGGTGCTTGTGTCTTGAGTTTATTTGCAGTGGCTAGAGGCCCTGATGCACCCATTCACTGTTTTCTCTCTAATAAATAAAATATTTTAGGCTGGATAGATTGCTTAGTGCTTAAGGTGCTTGCCTGTGAAGCCTAAGGACCCAGGTTCAATTCCCCAGGACCTATGTAAGCCAGATGCACAAGGTGGTGCATGCATCTGGAGTTCATTTGCAGTGGCTAGAGGCCCTGGTGTGTCCATTCTGTCTCTATCTGCATCTTTATCTCTATCTCAAATAAATAAGTAAATAAAATGATTTAAAAATATTTTTTTAAAAAGCTGCTGAGAGCTCAATAGACTTCTAACATGCCCACCAAGGCTCAGGGAACAGTGCAGAAAGGGGGTGGAAAGAATATAAGAGCCAGAGGGTGGGAAGGTATATTCTGAAGCATTTAACCCCTGAGACTGACTGGTGCATTTATGACCCCACAGTAGCTACAGATAATCCCACTGGGGAGGCCCCTTAGAAGAATGGGGGCAGGGAAGAGGGGACATATGCATATAACTTGACAGGAATATTGCCAAATTGTAACAGATTCATATATTAAAGTTCTAAACAAATAAACAAACCAACAAATTAAGTGCTCACTTTAACTCAGAAAGCAATCTTCTTTAGGCAAAAAGTGCTATGATTTTTCTATCTTTAGCTAACTACTTCAGTGCTTCCATCAAGGTCTTTAACTTTCAATTTTTATTCCTGTGATGCAGGGAATTGTACTCAGGGTCTTGTGTATACTAACTATAAGTGTTACTCAGGTACACCTCCAATCTTTTCTTAGTGCAGAGTCAAACAAATTAACATATATATTTATTTATTTTTCCTATTTTGAGACAGGGTTTGTGGTGTTGCCCAGGCTACTATCAAACTCTCAGGCTTAAGCTATTCTCCTGCCTCAGTCTCCTGGACTACAGGTGTGTGGCACCTCTTCCACCTCTCCCCTTCTTTCTTATGCTCTTTATTGTGTATGATTTTCAGCACTTTCCTTCTTGAGAACATGGAGGATAATTTGTAGACACAGTTCCCATCCTTTATTTTCTTCTCTCTCTCTCTCCACATGACACTCACTATGTGAGGGACTATGACCTATGAACCAGTCTGCTGTTGATGGCAAAGTCATTTCCAGTAAATCACTGTGGCTATTGCACATGTGGAATCATGCCTAGAGTAAAATACTCAGAAGCAGTATTGCTGGGCAGAATGGCAAATGCATCTGTAATTTTGATAAATACTGCCTAATTTCTTTCTATTGAGGTTCTGACATTGTATAATTCTATAACAAGATATGAATGATTGTATTTTCCTATAGCCTTGTTCTTAAAATGACCCACAGACTACATAACTTGATCCAAAATTAGAAACTATGACCCAGAAGGGAACATTCTTGACTTATCCCTTTCCCAGAACCAGACCTGTCTCCATAGACCTGCCAAAGAAATGCTAGTACATTCACCATTTGTTCTGATAGTGATACAATCAGATACTTACAGAGAACTTTATATAAATTATATAAATGTGTTCATCAACACTAAAAACTTCTTGTGCTTTTCTATTTCCCTCAATGCTCAACAGTTTCTATATTGAATCTCCAACAATATGTTCACCAGTGGGTTTTTCCTTTTTGTTTGTTTTTTTTTGTTTGTTTGTTTGTTTGTTTTGTTTTTTTTGAGGTAGGATCTCACTCTAGTCCAGGCTGTCCTGGAATTCACTATGTATTCTCAGGGTGACCTCAAACTCACAGCGATCCTCCTACCTCTGCCTCCCGAGTGCTGGGATTAAATGAGTGTGCCACCATACCCAGCTTCATTATTATTTTTATTACTGGGGATTAAATGAAGAGTCTGTTGCTGTGAAACAGAAGCTCTGCCACTGAGCTATAAACCCAACAAGGGAGGCTTCATTAATTTGAGGCTTATCAAAGATTGTTCAGAACTATGGACGATTACTCTGTCAACAGGACAAGGATGGCTGACTCCATTTCAGCAGGTTAAGCACCCCAGCATGGCAGCTAGGGACCAGGTGAAAACACAGAGGAATTGACAAGATGAGCAAGAGCGCTGCTTCCATGGTGAGCCTGACAACCTGAGCCAGGGTGATTGAGACAGACACTGAGGATACCCACCCAAAATGCACCAAAAGAGAAATCAAGAAGCTGCTGAGAGGTCAACACTAATGTAGACTTAAAACACACCCACTAAGGCTCATGGAATTTTGCACAAGAAGGGGCCAAAAGAATGTAAGAGCCACAAGGTGGGAAGTAAGAGCCAGAGGCATTTCCCACTCCCACAATGACTGACTGCTGTTCTCACAACTCATAACACACAACTGTGGGGTGAATACCAGCAATCCCACTAAGGGGGGCTCTCAGTAGAGTGGGGCCAGAGAGGAGGGGAATGATGGTATCAACACATGATGTGTCCATACAAAGTTTCAACTTAATAAAAACAAAAACTATTTTGGGATTGTGCTAACTAACTATGAGGGTGTGCCTCAGGGACATTTACACTTAGTATACACAAGACCCTGAAGACAATATCCTGCATCACAAGAATAAAAGCATTTGGAAGGTGCTTTTCAAGCTATCAGTATTCTTTTCAAACCCTTCTGGCTAGTAAGAGAAGGTAGGTTTATCATCCATATCCTTTAAAGTGATCTTGAAAGAATAAAAAAGAGATGAGCCCAACAGGAAGGTAAAATTTAGACTGTGTTGTTAACTAATCAGTTAAGGTTTTATTCAACTGTTGTCCTTGGCTTCTTCTATCTGAATCACATGAAGTGCCTGTTGAAAGGCTGAGTTTTTAGGCTACATTTTATACCTAGTTGCCCACTCACTTTCTCTTGCCAACCTACTTACCTGCCTTTGTTCTGGTCATTATCACTGTTATCAGTAATTGTTGACTAAAAGCCAAAAAGCCATGTACTACACACCACACAGATGCTTGGTAATAAGCTTAGTTTCTCTAGCCTTGATTCTTAAACAATAATATTGCCTCCCTCCCTCCCTCCCTTCTTTCCTTCCATCCTTCCTTTTCTTCCCTTCTTCTCCTCTCCTCCTTTATATTCCTTCCCTTCCTCTCTTCCTTTTTCTCCTCTTTCTCTTTTTCATGAATTTTCAAAAAATTTTTGGGGGGGGGGTTTGAGGTAAGGTCTCACTCTAGCCCCGACTGACTGGAGTTCACTATGTAGTCTCAGGGTGCACTCATGGCGATCCTCCTACCTCTGTCTCCTGAGTGCTGGGATTAAAGGTGTGTGACACCACACCCGGCTTCAAAACATATTTTTAAATATTTTATTTATTTGAGAGACAGAGAGGAAAAGACAGATAAAATGGGCATGCCAGGGCCTCTAGCCACTGCAAACAAACTCCAGCTGTATATGCCACCTTGTGCATCTGGCTTTATGTAGGTACAGGGGAAATGAACCTGGGTCCTTTGGCTTTGCAGGCAAGTGCCTTAACTGCTAAGCCATCTCTCTGGCCCTCAAAACACATTTTGTGAAAGTATTCAAACATAGATGAAAGTAGAAAGAAAAACTCAATAACCTGTGTATATTTATTTTCATGTCACAAGGTCTAGTTGCCTAGTATGCACTAGGTAAATAAATAACCATCTCATAACCAATCTTCTTTCATCTATATCCACAACAATATCCTTCTAGCTTTTGAAAACCCCATGCATTCCCTTTGCAATTTCCATGTGCAGTTATATTTTCATATGCCTTTAGAATTCTTTGTGTTTCCATGGTGGAGTATTCTGGGGGAGGAAACAAAAGAGGCCCCATGGTAGGTAGAGGAAGGATAGCCCAGCTGGATATCTGATGCATTCCTTGGGGTGGCTGTTTCAGTCCACTTCAAAGGATGGTACTATTCATTCTAGGATCCTTGTGGGCTCTTAATCATAAGTTTTGTCCTGTTCATCTGTGTAACACCATATAGGAAGGGCCTTCGCTAAGGTTGTGTATTAGATCAGGAGACATCCTGCTGTGGACTCCTCTGAAGATATTTTTGCTATAACAGAAAGTTTTGTTTGGATTTCAATAATTTTTCCAGTCTTCCACAGGTTTAGTGTCTGAATTTCACCTTTTGCTCTTATTCTTCTGCCCCATGCACCACTTAAATTCCAAAATACCCCATCCCTTAAGAATCTTCAATATCCGATCTGGATTGTAAGTCAGTCTTTCTTCGCTTTTAAAAAAATGGTCATATGCAATTTAATAGTGTCTTTTGTTTTGTTTTGTTTTGTTTTTGTTTTGTTTTTCGAGGTAGGGTCTCACTCTAGCCCAGGCTGACCTGGAATTCACTATGGAGTCTCAGGGTGGCCTCGAACTCATGGCAATCCTCCTACCTCTGCCTCCCAAGTGGTGAGATTAAAGGCATGCACCACCACGCCTGCCAATAGTGTCATTTTATAGAGAAAACTTTAACTGCAATATGAAATGCTACTTTATGATTTTGAAGCCATAGTAAGCCAGTATTCAGAATCCTTGAATATCCTAAAATCCTACAACCTGATTGTCACTGACCTAGCCAAACTGGAGGGCAAGACAGATAGTGAAACCAATGAATTTTGTCTGAATAGGTGTTCACATTGCTGTGTCAGCCACAAGGAGATCAAGAGGAAACACCCTACCAAAACCCACAGGCATCACACAGTAAGTCTCTCCATCATCTCAGAGTTAAAAACCTTCACAGCAAATTGTTGGAGAGGCTATTTCAAGATGAGGCTCTTGAGTGATCTTTAGTCCACAAGTAAAAAGACTTCTTGCTTTTGGAACCACTTTTCATGAAACTGGCATTTGCACAGCCTGATTTCTACATTCTACTCTCTCCAATAGTTTCCCATTAGCAAAAGTCTTTCACCATTAGGTGAACTCTGCCTAAAGGAGATGTATTTCTTCAGGCTTGAGACACCACGGATGTCTTATGAAAGACATAGTTTCAGTGCCAAAAGCAAAGACTTGGGACACAAGGCTCATATTTCTTTGCCTAGCCAGTGCTGCTCTGTGACTGCCTGTGCACTCTTTGGTCTTTGGTTGAAGCCTACTGAAAAAAGCCATTATACAAGGCATCCTGGAAATAAAATAAAGCAAATTTCACTTTCTTATTGCATCCTTTTTGGTTTGTTTATTTATTTATTTTTGTTTCTTGAGACATGTTCTTGCTATGTGCCTCAGGCTGGCTTCAAACTGGAGATCCTTCTGCCACAGCCCGCTGTTAGGGTTTGCAGTCATGTGGCATCATGCCTGGCTTCTTGTTGCAGTCTTAATGGCTTCACAGACCAGATCTGAATAAAAATGGGGAAAATGGAGTCAGGCATGGCCCACGCCTTTAATCCCAGCACTCAGAAGGCAGAAGTAGCAGGATCACCATGAGTTCTAGGCCACCCTGAGAATACATAGTGAATTCCAGGTCAGCCTGGGCCAGAGTGAGACCCTACCTCGAAAACCAAAAAAAGGGGGGGGGGGAAGCAAGTAAAGAAATGTAAATTACAACAACAAATTACTTTTCCACTCATATAGTTGACAAATATTTCTTTCTAAAAAATTTTTTGTTTATTTTTATTTATTTATTTGAAAGGGACAGACAAAGAAAGAGGCAGAGAGAGAGAGAAAGAGAGAGAGAGAGAAAAAACGGGTGCACCAGGGCCTCCAGCCACTGATAACGAACTCCAGACGCGTGCGCTCCCTTGTGCATCTGGCTAACATGGATCCTGGGGAAATGAGCCTCTAACTGGGGTCCTTAGGCTTCACAGGCAAGCGCTTAACCACTAAGCAATCTCTTCAGCCCAACAAATATTTCTTTGGGGGGGGGTATATTAGTGACTTTTCTTATTGCTATGACAAAATACCAAACAAAACCCACTTAAGGAAGGGAGGGTTCATTTTTGTTCACAGTTTAAGGGCATAGCCCTTCATGGTACAAAAAGGATGGCAGCAGGAGTATGAGGCTTCTGGTCACATTGCATCCATAGTCAACAGAGCGAGAGGAATACTGGTGATTCATTCACATCCCTTTTTTCTTCTTTCTTTTGTTTTGGTTGTGTGTGTGTGTGAGTGTGTGTGTGCATGCATGTGTATAAGTGTCAGTGTATGTGTGTGTATGTGTGTGCATATGTGTAGAAGCCATAAGTTGACATTGGAAGACCTTCTTGATTACTCTCCTATCTTATTTATTGAGACAAGATCTCACACTTGAACCCAGAGCTTGCTTATTAGCTAGTTTAGCTAGTCAATTTGCTCCAGGGACCCTCTAATTCCATTTTCTGTGCTCTGGGATACAGGTGAACCTCCCTGCATTTATTTTGGTGCTAGAGATTCAATCTCAGGTCCTTAAGCTTGCACAGAAAGCACTTTACTGATTGAGCCAACTCTCCAGGCCCCATATCTCCTTCTTTTCCAGTCCAGACCCTCAAGCCCTGGGATGATGCTGCCCACATTCTGGAGTACTCTTCACTCTCAGTTAAACTTCTCTGGAAATGACCTCACAGACACTCAAAGAAGTGTGTTTCCTAGGTTATTCTACACCCCATAAAGTTGACAATCAAGATAAATCATCACAGTTGAAACAGGATTTCTGTATAGTCCAAGGTTGTCTCTTACTCACTGTGAATCCCAGACTGGAGGTGAATTTGCAGCAATCTTCCTGCTTCAGTTTCTTGAGTACAGGGATTGCAGCTGTGTGCCACCACTTCTGCTTGACAAATATTTCAAAGAATGATATAATAAATTAGTAGTCATGCGAAAAAATATATCACTGACAGTAGTAGGACAAGTTGGTATAGTAATTTAGGAGAGGAATTTGTCAGTACATATCAACAAGCATGTCTTGTCAATGCAGATTGGGTGTGGGGATGGCTCAGCAGATAAAACACTTCCATGCAAGCATGATGACTTGAATTTGGATTATGAGAATCCACATAAAGCTGGATGCAGTAGCACACATCTGTAATCACAGAACTCCTATGGCAAAATGAGAGGTGGAAACAGGAGAATCTCTGGAAACTTGTGGGCTAGCTAGCTTGGTGTATGCAGGAGAGAACAACAAAGAGACCTTGCCATGAGTAAGGGAGAGGGTGAGGACCAACACTCGAGGTTCCTCCAACCTACACACACACACATACACACATGATAAAAGAAAAATGCAAAATGCAAGTCCTTTAATCTGTCAATCCCCTTTTCTAAGAATTTAGATCAACAAGACAGACTATTTGTACAAAACTGTCCATAAAAAATGTTTGTGGTAACAGAATAAAATGTCTGGAAATATAGACTGGACATAAAAATTAATATGAGTTTTTAGGATTGCATGAAAGGGAAATTTCTGAAGTAATAAAAACAAGTTTGAGCAAAATGTATTAGTATAGAAACATCCCATAGTACATATTTTTTCCATGTATTTTTATTTATTGGTTTTTGTACTGGTACACAAGTGCCAAGCTTCATACATGCTAGGCAAGTGTTATGCCTGAACTTGAATTTATTTTCTGATTGTTTTTCTTCCTTTTTGCAATAACTGGCACTATCACCAACTATAGCTTGCATAAATAAAGAGTGAGGAACTTTATCCATTGCAATCTATATACAGACCAGAATTCTTAGAAAATGTGCTTTTTTTTCATAGTTATAGTAGTTAAAAAAAAAAAAACAGCACAAGGAACCTACTGGTTCCTTTTCTTTCTTTATCTGAGACATTTTATTTTATTATTTTTTTGTTATTTTTAAAACAAGAACTTATACTACAAGTCCAGGTTAGCCTAGATCTCACTATGTGCTCAGGATGACATCAATCTTACAATCCTCCTACCTCAGTCTTTTAAGTACTGGGATTATAGTGTTACCACCATGTCCAGTTCTTATCCTGGATTTCTATTTACTTCAAAAAAGTTTTTTTTTTTTTTTTTTTTTTTTTTTTTTTTTTGCCAGGCATGGTGGCGCACACCTTTAATCCTAGCATTTGGGAGGCAGACGTAGGAGGATTGCCGTGAGTTTGAGGCCACCCTGAGACTCCGTAGTGAATTCCAGGTCAGCTTGGGCTAGACTAAGACCCTACCTTGAAAAACCAAGAAAAAAAAAGTTTTTTTTTTTACTTAAACTTTCCAAGTTGAGAATTTTTTATCATGAAATTCATATGCCCTTTTTATATTATATTATATTATATCATATTATGTTATATTGTATTATATTATATTACATTACATTATATTATATTATATTATATTATTATTATATGATATTATATTATATTATATTTGAGAGAGAGAAAGAGAGAGGCAGGTAGAATGGGCATTCCAAAGCTTCCAGCCACTGCAAAGAACTCCAAATGAATGTGCCCCCTTGTGCATCTGGATTACGTGGGTACTGGGGAATTGAACCTGGTTCCTTAGGCTTTGCAGGAAAGCACCTTAACCGCTAAGCAATCTCTCCAGCCCTCAAGTTGAGAATTTTAATATATGAACATGCAACTTGATTGCATTCCCATCCCATTACCTTCTTTTGTCCTCCTGTTCCTTTGTGCACCTGTTTCTTTCCAAGTAGTCTTTCCTCTATTTTAATGTTGTATCAGTTGCTCTCTCATTGCTAGGGCAAAACACCCAATGAGAAGCAGTTCATTGGAATAAAGGGCTTTTGTCACCTTACAGCTTCAAGGGGAAGTTCCATCATGCCAGGGAAAGCACTAGACAGTAGAAGCTTGTCACATCTTGTTATACCAGCTGGGAAGTAGTAGCAAGAGTGAGGTAGCTCTGACAAGGAGGAGCTAGGCTATAAAACTCCAAAACCTGCTCCCAAATCCAGCAAGGCTCCACCTGCCAAAGTTCTAACAACTCTCCTAAATTGCCACCAGCTGGGGATGAAGAATGAAGAACACATGAGAATATTGGGGACATTTTGCATTCAAACCACCACATATATCTCATTCTATTTGTTCTCTTCAATCCTCCATGTCAAAATGTTGTTGAGCTCAATATTGTGTAGGTCTTATAGAGGTAATGGCATCCACTGTGAGGTTATAAATGAACCTGTCAATTCATGTTGAGAGAGCCATGCCCCAAAGAATTCCTTCCTATGCTGTGGCTCTTAAATTCTTTCTGCCCCCTTTTCTGCAATGTTCTCTGAACTTTGGAGGACATGATAGAGGTATCTCCAATAGCTCCATAATTGCATATGAAGTCTGCTTTATGGGGGGCGGTATCCATACCTGGCACTGAAACCAAGTCAAAAACCTATGGCATGGAAGGCCATAGGATTTAGCAGGGGAATCTACCATTGTCCTTTGGCTAAATGGATACATTGTACCCATTATATTGTCCTCTAAATGGTTATGTCTATGCTGATAGATCAGAGATGTTCTCACTTTTGGTTAAAGAAGCTTCTTTTTACAGATGGTGGTAAAGACCAGAGAGATCCAAGAGAAGAAGAGACAGTCCAATGCTTGGTACTGAATGAGCTATCCCTACTAGACTCAACAGGGCTCAGGTAGCATTGCAGAGGAAGTGGCAGAAAGAATATGAGTGCTACTCTCACTACTAGCCAGAGAAACTTCTCTATAGAGAGATACTGAGGAGTCTCAAAACTCATCAAAGGGGTTGGAGAGATGGTTTAGTAGTTAAGCGCTTGCCTGTGAAGCCTAAGGACCCCGGTTCAAGGCTCGATTCCCCAGGACCCACAATAGCCAGATGCCTAAGGGGGCTCACGTGCCTGGAGTTCGTTTTCAGTGGCTGGATGCTCTGGCGTGCCCATTCTCTCTCTCTCTCCCTCTTTCTCTCTCTGTTTGTCACTCTCAAATAAATAAATAAAAATAAACAAAAAATATTTTAAAAAATCATCAAAGTGCTGAAAATAAGAGACTGTTGAGATCCCAACACTAAATGAGATATCTGCTGGTTCTTTGATGAAATCAAATTCAGATGTCATTGTGGAATGATATGTGCATTCAGTCACAATAGCTGGACCTTGTTGTTGAAAATCTTATCCTTAGGTACCCACCTCCCATTATGATTCTTGGAAGTCTATGAAGAGACTATTTTCCTATTTGTTGTTTTTCATAAAGAAGTTCTGGATGGAAAAGTGAACTTAGTGTGACTTAAAAGGTAGAAATAAGATGTCACAGTACTGATCTAATATTGAGGTAGGGTAAAGGAAGGATGGGCCTTATGGCTAAGTCCTGTGGATATATAGACATATTTTAGGTATTACTTGCAAACTGAGCACATATGTCTAGGACAGGTGCAGAGTATGCTTCATAACAATTAGAAATTTGGCTTAAATTCTCCCCAAATGATGAGAAGTTTATTTCGAGATTTATTCTTTAAATAAGCATTTATCAAATACCTATTATGACGCAGCTTAGAGATTATGAAGAGTAAATATAGTCTCCTTTCTTCAATGAACTCCCAGTTAACCTCTGGTGAGTAAAAGCAGGTTCAGAAATATAAACAAGGGCTGAAGAGAAGGCTTAGTGGTTAAGTGCTTGCCTGTGAAGCCTAAGGACCCTGGTTCAAGGCTCAATTCCCCAGGACCCACGTTAGCCAGATGCACAAGGGGGGCGCACACATCTGGAGTTTGTTTGCACTGTCTGGAAGCCCTGGCACGCCCATTCTCTCTCTCTCTCTCCTTCTCCCCCTCCCTCCCTCTTTCTCTCTCTCTGTCACTCTCAAATAAATAAATAAAGATAAACAAAAAAAAGAAATATAAGCAAGATGCTGTCAGAATAGGAAAGGGGAAGCAGCCCCTATATGAAGAAGAATAATTATGAAAGATGGTGTTACTTGATTGAAACTTTCAAGAGGGACAAAAGAGTGATCTGATGCTGGGCACACTGGAACAAGCCTATGATGCCTGTACTCAGGAGGCTGAGGCAGGAGCATCCCAAGTTCATCTACATAGTGAGCCCTCTCCCTCAAAAAATAGATACTGATCCATCAGTTTTACTTCAGAACATCTATCCAGGACATCTGTCCTGGGAGAGAGAGAAAAAAAAGAGGGAGAGAGAAGTGTGAGCAGGAGCTGACAAAGGAGAATATCAAAGTCTGTTTTTGTCTTGTTTCTAGCTTTTAAGTCACACCTCATAACTGAGAATGGGTAATTAAAAAGAACAGAAGTTTATTTCTCACAGTTCCAGAGGGTGAGAAGTCTCAGCTCAAGGGACCCACATCTGCTGAGTTTTCCCATGTTGGAAAGCAGAAGGGTAAGTGAGTGAGAAAACAAGAGCAAGAGAAAGGAGGTTGACACATCCTGTCATTAGGAACCCACTCTCACAAAAGCTACTCCACTCCTGTAATAACAGCATTAATCCATACACGATGGCAGAGTCCTCACGGCTGAATCACTTCTGACAGTTCCACCTTGCAGAGCTGGAGAGATGGCATAGTGGTTGAGGCACTTGCCTGTGAAGCCTAAAGACCCATGTTGGATTCTCCAGGCCCCATGTAAGCCAGATGCACAAGGTGGCACATGCGTCTGGAGTTCGTTTGCAGTGGCTAGAGGCCCTAGCATGCCCATTTTCTCTCTCTCTCTCTCCCTCCCTTCCTCCCTCCCTCCTGCCCTCTCTGTCTCTAATAAATAAGTAAAAACAAACTTGAAAAAGTTTCACCTTACAGCTTCTTCTTGACTGTGTCTGTCACTGTCATTGCCACCATTCTGTGCTAAAACTAGATTCCAGCTTCTTCAGCACCTCTGTAGGGAGCTCCAGGCCTGCAGTGCTAGGTTGGGATGGCGAAGATGTCCTGGACTAAGCAGCTATCCACATCTCCAGAATGCAGATGGCCACTAGACTACTAAGTCTCCATTGTGAGAGCCAATCTAACAGATTCCCTTTTATGAATATATATATATATATATATATATATATATATATATATATATATATATATATATATGTAATTTTCACCCCTATGGGTTCTATTCCTCTAGAAAACCTTGCTTAACACGGAGGCTAAGTTTCATGATCTAGCATGGGCTGCAAGCTGCATACCTGGGAAAAATACTGGTATTGTTCCAGTCCAAACCTGACATCCTGAGAACCAGGGGAGCCAGTAGTCTAACATGAGATCAACAGTCCTGAAAACTAAAAATTCTGATGACCAAGGGCAAGAGACCGGATGTTCCACCAGAAGCAAAGTGCACCTCCCTTCCCTCCCTTTTCTTATCTTGGAGCCCTTGGTGCACTGGGTGATGTATACCTGCCCTGGGGGTGCTAGATCTTCTTTACTCAGTCTACCATTTCCCATGCTGATTTCTCCCAGATATATGCACAGACGCAGCCAGAGACAGTCTTTTTTCAGCTGAGTATCTTTAGCCTGGTCAAACCAACACATAAAATAACCTCCCACAGGAGGACCAAAGGGAAGGGCAAGAGTGTGCAACACTAGATTCATGGGAAGGAGGAAAGATGTTGAGGAGCTGACACCAGACTTCCTATATTTAACACATTCCTGGCAGACTGAGCATTGCTATGTGGGCTTAATTGTGTTTCCACTGTGTTTAGTTGGGCAAGGTCCAGTTTCATAACCTCCAATCACTCATTTACTTTTTTCACTAAATTGATTAAATGGCTATAACTTAAGTGATTGATTTTGTGTCACACAGATACAACCTGGTCTCTAAATGTGGCACAATGAGAGCAAAAGACAGGACTAAGTTAGGATGGCCAAACCACTGCAGTAATTTTAACAGAAAGAATTTGATACCAAGTATTATTAACTGTGTAACTGTAGCCATTTTCTATTACTACTGCAACAAATGACCACAAATTCAGTGACTTAAAACAAGACATGTTTACAACCTTACATTTCTGGAGGTTGGAAGTCCAAAATAGATTCACTGGACTAACTTACAGTCTGGACTGAACTCTGATCCTTTGAAGCTCCAGCAATAAACTGTTCCTTGCTTTTTCCATCTTCTAGAGGCCACCTGTGATGGCTGATACTGTCAACTTGGTAGGTCCTAGAATCACCCAGGGAGTGATTATGTAGATTAGGTTAGCCTCTGTGCAAGTCTGTGAGGGATTATCTTGATTAGGTTAATTAAATTGTCAAGACCCACTTCAACTATGGGCAGCAACATTCCATGGACTGGGTCCTGGACTATATAAAATGGAAAGAACTTGTTGAGCAGCAGCATTCATCGCTCTGCTTTCACATTGTACCCTGAATGTGGCCAGCTGCCTCAAGCTCCTGCTGCCATGTCTTCCCCACGATGTTGGGCTGTAACCTGGAACTGTAATCTGAAATAAACCCTTCCTCCCTTAAACTGATTTTTGTATAATATCTTGTCCTATAACAAGAAGTTGACCAATACATCCCCAACCCGCAACGCTCAAGCCTGTGCTTTTGTCCTGGCATCTCCTTCTCTGATTTGAACCCTCTTCTTCCCTCTCATGAGGGCCCTACTGTTACACTGGGCCCATGTAAATAATCCAGGATAATCTTTCCACTTTAAGATGCTTAGTTTAATCATATCCACAAAGCACATTTTGGCATGTGAGATAGCATAGTCACAAGTTTTAGGGACTAGGATGCTGCTATCTTAAGATAACCATTGTTCTGCCTCTTAGAGGAACCAACAAGGCAGAACCAGAGAGAAGTTATATTTTGGCTCACAGTTCCATAGAGTATAGTTCATCATGGTGGAGTTGTGACAGAACAGTTGATGGTGGCAGGAGTGTGCAGCCACAGTAGCATGTGATAGAGGCTTTTTCACCATCTGGGGACCAAGTATTCAAGCCCATGAGCCTATGGGGGACAATTCACAGTCTAACCATAGCAATGTTTTACATTGATGTAACAAAAAGAAAAGAACTTAAATAAACTTTACTCTTAATATTATTCTTATGAAAGAAATAGAGCAATGTTTACAAAGGTAAATATGGTATGAAAAAATTGGTCTACTTCAAGAATGGTTTAGTGTTTGAAAGAAAGCAAAAATTTGTTTTCATTAACATGGTAAAAGGGGGGAACATACCTTCTAGATAAATGCTGGAAAAAATTGAGGGGCTGGTGAGAAATCTTAATCAGTCTATAATATGCTTGCCTCTCAAGGATGAAAACCCAGAAGCCATGTAAAAATACCAGGTGTGGTGGTGCACACCTATAATCCTAGCTCTAGGGATGAAGAAAAAGACAACTTCTTGGGCTCATTGGCCAGCCAGTGTAGCCAATTAGTGAGCACCAAACCAATGAGAAATCCTATCTCAAAAGGAGATAGATAACGTCCCTGAGGATAAAACAAGGTTGTCCTCTGGCCATGCCACGCACACACACATACATGCTCATGTACCTGAACCTGCATACATATGTGCACCTACACCTATGTACACACATGTCTAAAAAAGAATTTGATAGAATTACATATAGATATATGTATATATATATATATATATATATATATATATGTATTCATAAATAGAACTTTATCAAAAATAACTATTTAAATATTATAAATATTATAATTTAATTATAATATGTTATAAATAGCTATTTAAATATTATAAATATACTACAAACATATAAACATTATGATTAATCATTCTCTCTAAAAGGAAAGACAAACATTATGTGCTCTCTCTCATATTTGTACATATGTGGAGAGTATATGCTTGTATATGACATAGAAGCATAAGGAGAATGATTTAGGGGGTGGAATAAGGCCTGTGGGAAGGAGTAGAAAATAGGTAAGGAGAAGGAAGGGGCAAAAATGAACACAGTACAGTGGTGTACATATATGAAAATATCATAGTTAGACCCATTATTCTGTGTGGCAACTAAAAATTAATTTTAAAAGTTCCTTCTAAAATTGTTAATCACATAGCATAGTGGCACACACCTGAAAACCCAAAACTTGTGAGGCAAAGGTAGCAGGATCATCATGAGTTCTAATCTACCCTGAGACTACATAGTTGATTGCAGGTCAGACTAAGCTAGAGTGAGAACCTAACTCAAAAAAACTGATAGTAGAACAAAAATGTTCTAACCAATTTGATACACAAGATAAAAAAATTATAAAAATATGGGCATAAGATCATGACATCAAAAGTAAAAGAGAGACTGATTGAGATGGGGAGGGGGTATGATGGAGAATGGAGTTTTAAAGGGGTAAGTGAGGGGAGGGAGGGTATTACCATGGGGTATTTTTTATAATTATGGAAGTTGTTAAAAATAATAATAAAAAGTACATAAAAATATGGGCATAAGAATAAAAACATGATTTCTGGTAAAAATGGCTTCTGCCTAGCCATGCTTCACCTCACAGGGAAGGAAAGGTGAGATTGGTGGGGCCCTTAGGGTCTGCAAATCCTAGAAGACCTCCACAGGCACAAATGAACAAACTGGGGAATCCACTGATTCCCATGCTTTCAGGTAGCCCACCAATCCTCCAAGCCCCTCAAGCCACCATCCCAGCCAGCACACTACCAGGTTCCTCCTGCACTACCTGCAGGCTATGCAGACCCAGGCCAGCCATCTCACATTCCTTACTCCCTCCCTTGGCTCCCCTTCCCCTTTCTGCCACTGGGACTTTAGTCCCAGCCATGATCGCTTTCCCAGGCACCACCCTGCCATGCTTGGACCAGGACTTCCTGCACTACCTGCAGACTATGTGGACCCAGGCCAGCCAGATAGCATTCCTCCCTCCCTCTCTTGGTTTTCCTCCTCATTCCCACCACCAGGACCACCATTCCATCTCCCCCCACCCGCCGCATCCCGTCACTGGACCCACAGCAGTCCCATCTAGGACGTGCTTTACAGTGACAACAAACCCCACTGTCCCATCCACTCATCCTGCTAAATCACAAGACTACACAATCCCATCCTCTCCCCTTCCCTGCACCACTGCAACACCTGGCTGCTTTGAACCATTTCCCTCTATCCCCCATCAAGTTGGGCCACCTAACTACAAAGTCCCATACTCCAAACCACCAACCCACAAGCCCCTCCACCAGGTCTTGGGGCCCCCACCAGAGCCTCGTGGACTTCTCCCATCTGAGTAGATAAGCCCAATTGTCATCAGAAGCCTAATTGAATCAAACATAAAAGGGAATAATCACCAAAGACACTTCAAGGGTAAACTATAGCTTTGCCTGAATTAAATAAGATTCCTACACTGTGAGAGGAAGACCACAGATCAAAAGAAATAACATGAAAAATCAAATGGAAGAAAATCCAACAAGGATGCCAGTCTCACAATGGAAGTCTCTAATCAAAACATAGAAGAAACAACAGGATAAGAACTCCAAAATGAAGACACAAGCTATGCAACCCTGGCCAAGAAATTAACAGAACTTGCAGAAAATCAACAAAGATCCAATAATTGTATGAATGTTGTCCTCACTAGATTAGACCTAATAGAAAAAAACCAAGTGTTCCAAAAACAGTTAAATGATCAAAAGGGAAGCAAAAAAAGAGGACCTCAATAATCAGCTGGATAAGCTCAAAGACATAAATAAATGCAAGAATGAATTCCAAGAAGCATTAAGAAAATGAGAAAAAGAAAAGAGAACTTTACAGAGGGATAAATACTATGATAAGGCAATAGAAATTACAAAACAAATTGAACAAGTCCAACCCTTTACAGAAGCTCTCAAGAATAGAGTCAGTGCCACACATTTCACCATGCACTACACTCAAGTCCAAATGGATCAATGATCTCAATATAAGACCAGAAACTCGAATACTACTGGAAGAAAAATTAGGAAGTACTTTCCATGATAAAGGAATGGAAAAAGACTTCCTGAACAAAACCCCAGTAGCTCATGAACTTAAACCGTCACTCAACCAATGGGATCACATGAAGCTGAAGAGTTTCTTTACAGACAAGCATACAATAAGCAAAGCCAATAGACCACCCACAGAATGGGAGAAAATATTTGCGGGTTATCCAACTGATAGAGGCATAATCTCTAGAATCTACAAAAAACTCAAAAATCTAAACAGTAAGAAGTCAAACACCCCACTCACAAAATGGGGCAAAAAGCTGAACAGGCAGTTCACAGAGGAAGAAATAGAAATGGCAAACATACACTTAAGAAAATGTTCAGCATCCCTAATCATCAGAGAAATGCAAATTAAAACAACTATGAGATTCCACCTTACCCCAATAAGGATAGCAAACATCAAAAAATCAAATAAAAATAAATGCTGGTGAGGATGTGGAGAAGTAGGAACACTCATCCACTGTTGGTGGGAATGTAGGATGGTACAACCACTTTGTAAAGCAATATGGAGACTTCTGAAAAAGCTGAGTATAGAGATACCAAGAGACCCAGTTATTCCCTTACTGGGCATCTACCCTAAAACCTTCAAACCACAGACTAAAGAGATTTGCTCAACCATGTTTATAGTGGCTCAATTTGTAATAGCTAAGTGCTAGAATCAACGCAGATGTCCATCACTAGAAGAATGGATAACTAAGATGTGGTATATCTACACAATGGAATTCTATACAGCAGTAAGAAAAAATGACACAATGAAATTTGAGGAAAAATGGTTGAACCTGGAACAGATCATTCTCAGTGAACTCACCCAATCACAGAAAAAAAAATCGCCACATAGTCTCACTCATCTACAGCACCTAGCCTGAATCTACCGAAGATACCTTACACACCCAGCAAGCATCTCCTAGACTAGACACTAGGATGGAAGGGGAGGGAGGGGAGGGCATCAAAGGGGCGGGAAACACAAATGTAGACCCAAACGGCAATGGTACCATAATCTTTTACTTACTAAAATTGAGACCAAATGGCTGATCCTTCACCAGGCCCTTACAGGGAACACCTGAACCACAAGACACTGGAGAGGGTAAGATTAAGACTAACCTTAATCTCCTACATCTTCCCTCCCTCACTTCCCCTCTCCCTGTCTCTCTCTCTCTTATCTCTAACTCTTATTAGTTATCTTTTTCCTCATTTTCTTAGTGGGCACTGACCTGTAACTCCCAGTACCAGCATGGGGCTATCATCCACAATGAGCTTTTGATCAGAGATACCTACAAGGTTTCCTAAAAGACAGACAGATTTCTGTCAGAGTACTTGATGGCCCACCAAAGGTTAGTGGCAAGACCCTACTGCTGAAGACACCTTATGTGGTTGACATGCAAAATGGAATGGCATGGCTGGAAGTTGGAAGAGAGTCAGTCCCCAGACAGTCGGCATGTCTAGTGCCAGAAGGTGCTACATGGGCGACTGGGGGAAATGACCAATATCTGTCCAAGCAACTCATGGTCTAACCTACTTAGCAGCAAATAACTTGTTGTGATGCCCACACAAATGCAGTGGGCACACAGCCATGGTGGGGAACCAACTGCTCTCAATTTGGCTAACTGATCCCCTCACTGGTATGGGACCCATAGCTGGAGCTGGGAAACAAGTCAGAACCAGATCCAAACGTAAACCCACTCTCCAATATCAAGCTACCATCAATTGTGGGCTACAAGAGGGCCTATACCTATTAAATTCTCTATTAAAAAAAAAAGTAAGGGTTATCTCATTTGTCCTGGTGCTAACTTACTCTCCGTTGGAGAATATGCTTCTCTTTTTCAGATAGATGTAGATCCTAAGGAGAGAGCCACCCCATCATACCTCAAAAGGGCCCCGGCTGAAACTGAGAAAAATTGGAGAAACAAGCAAGGGGGCTGTTTTCCTGATGAACCGGATACCAGCACAAGGGGGAAGGAGATCAGCACAGGGAAAAATCAACTCCTACCCAATCAGAGAGCCAGAGCCTCAGAGGCCCCCAACACCTCATCACTGAAGCAGACCAAAAATGAACCCAACATGGCTCAGGGAAATTTTGCGGAAGAGGGGGCAGAAAGAATGTCAGAGTCACATGTTGGGTCATGATATGCAGAGACATTTATCTTACCCATAACTGTGGGCTAACTCCACAATGCATGACCTGCATACCTCAACATGGAGGGGCCAAGGGGAGGGGGTAGGTCACGGATGAGCCTAATAATGGTACCAAACTGACTGTATTTGCTGAATACAGAACTGACTAATAAAGAAAAAAGAAAAAAAAAGAATAGAGTCAGTGATATGAAGGATAGAGACTCAGAAGTAGAAGACAAAACAGAAGAAACAGTTCATGAGCCCAAAAGTTTCAATAACTTCAAAAATTTTTGTGAACAGAGCATGACGGAACCATAAGATACCCTTAAACATCCTAACATTTAGATCACGGGAATAACAGAAGGGGAAGATATTCAGAACAAAGACATAGAGAACTTATTCAACAAAATTATTGAAGAAAATATTCCTACTCTCTCAAAAGAAAGTCCCATGAAATTACAAGAGGTTAACAGAATTCCAAACAGACTGGACCAAAGGAGAAATTCTCCAAGACATATTATCATAAAGACTCTAAACATCAATACCAAAGAGAAAGTCCTAAAAGCAGCTAGGAAGAAACAACACATTACATATGAAGGTAACCCCATCAGAATTCAGACTTCTCAATGGAAACCCTGAAAGCCAAAAGGGCCTGGGATGGAACACTGCAAAGTCTAAGAACCTATGGCTTCCAACCCAAGCTACTCTACCCTGCAAAAGTATCCCTCATAATATATGGTGAAAAAAAAACTTTCCTTGACAAAAGTCAGCTTTATAACTCTATGAACATGAAGTCAAACCTACAGAAAGTACTTGAGGGAATCCTCCACACAGAAGAGTCAAATAACCAACCACAAGTGCCTACAAGAAGCAGATCACAATAACCAAACTCAGAGATGGTGAAAAAAACCTGCAAAATCCAAGAAAACAATAAACCACCACAATATGGCAGGGATAAAATCAAACCTCACAGTTATTAGCATAAATATTAATGACCTAAATTCATCCATCAAGAGACATAAACTACAGGATGACTCAGAAAATGACACCCTTTAATCTGCTGTCTTCAAGAAACCCACGTCACCACTAAAGATAAACAACTCCTCAGGATGAAAGGGTGGAAAATGATATTCTAAGGAAATGGAAAATACAAACAAGCAGGTGATGTTATACTGATAGACTTCAAACCAAATGTAATCAAAAAAGACAAAGAAGGCCACTTCTTACTTATCAAGGGAATGATCCAACAACAGGATTTCACAACTATCAATCTTTATGCACCAAACAGAGGTGCATACATACATAAAACAAAACCTACCTGACACCAAAACAGAAATAAACACAAACACCATCATAGTCAAGGACCTCAATACTCCACTATCAGCAGTAGATAGATCATCCAAACAGAAAATTAACAGGGAATTAAGAGAGCTCAACAACACCGTAGATCAATTGGACCTAATGGATGTCTACAGAACATTCTACCCAAAATCCACAGAATAAACATTCTTCTCAGCAGCCCATGGTATCTTCTCTAAAATAGATCATATACTGGGTCATAAAGCCTGCCTGCATAGTTTTTGGAAAATCGACATAATTTCCTTCATGATATCAGACCACAATAATGTAATGCTAGAAATTAACAACAAAAGATGTGCTAGGAATCCCACCAGCTCCTAGGAACTGAACAACACACTTTTAAATAATAAGTGGTTAGTGCATGAAATAAAAAATGAAATTGTGAAATTTCTAGAAATGAATGACAATGAGAACACATCATACCAAAACTTATGGAACACAATGAAGGCAGTCCTTAGGAAAAAATTCATAGCACTAGATGCCTTCATAACAAGGACAGAGAGATCCCAAATCAATAATCTAACCATCCACCTAAAGGTGTTAGAAAAACAAGAAGAACCCAATCCAAAAAGCTCCACATGGAAAGAAATAATTAATTTCAGAGCAGAAATTAATGAAATGGAAACTAAGAAAATTGATGAAACAAAGGTCTGGTTCTTTGAAATAATAAACAAGCCAATTTGATTAAGCAAAAAAAAAGAGACCCTTTAAATTAACAAAATTAGAAATGAAAAAGAAGAGATCACAACAGACATCAGTGAAATTGGGAGAATCATCAGGACTTTTTTCAAAAACCTCTACTCCACAAAACTGGAAAATAAGGAGGAAGTGGATGAATTCCTAGACACCACCTACCAAAGCTAAACTCAGAGTAGATTAATCTGCTAAACAAATCAATCACACCCATTGAAATTGAAAAGTTAACCAAAAACCTCCCCAAAAAGAAGATTTCAGGGCTAGATGGCTTCCCAGCTGAATTCTATTAAACCTTCATGGAAGAACTGAAATCAATTTTTCTCAAACTGTGCAACATAATCATAGAACAACAAGGAAAGCTCCCCAACTCCTTCTATGAAGCTATGAGGCCACTTCTTACTTATCAAGGGAATGATCCAACAAGAGGATATCACAATCATCAATCTTTATGCACCAAACACAGGTGCACCACAATTCATGAAACAAAACTTACTTGACAACAACAAGAACAAAAATAAACACCAACACCATCATAGTCAAGGACTTTAGTACTCCTTTATCAGCAACAGACAGATCATCCAAACAGAAAATCAACAGGGTAGTAAGAGAGCTCAACAACACCATACATTAATAAGACCTAATGGACATCTACAGAACATTCTACCTAAAATCTTCAGAATGTACATTCTTCTCATCAACCCATGGAACCTTCTCTAAAATAGATCATATGCTGGGCCATAAAGCCAGTCTCCATATTTTTAGGAAAATCAACATAATTTCCTTCATGTTATCAGACCACAATAATGTAATGCTAGAAATTAACAACAAAAGATGCTCCAGGAATTCCACCAGCTTCTGGAAACTGAACAACACACTTTTAAACAATAAACAGGTAGGGCATGAAATTGCAAAATTTCTAGAACTGAATGACAATGAGAACACATCAAAGCAAAACTTATGGGACACAATTAAAGCAGTCCTTAGGGGAAAATTCATAGAACTAAATGCCTTCATAATGAAGAAAGAGAGATCCCAAATCAATAACCCAACCATATACATAAAGGCATTGGAAAAACAAGAAGAATCCAACTCCAAAAGCTCCAGGTGGAAATAATTAAGATCAGGGCAGAAATTAATGTATTAGAAACTAACAAAACAATTAAGAACATTGATGAAACAAAGAGCTGAAAAAATAAACAAGATTGACAAACCCCTGGCCAATTTGATCAAGGAAAACAAAGAGATGCTTCAAATTAACAAAATTAGAAATGAAAAAGGAGAGATCACAACAGACATAAGTGAAATTGGGAGAATGATCAGGACTTACTTCAAAAATCTTTACACCACAAAACTGGATAATATAGAGGAAATGGATGAATTCCTGGACACATACCATATACCAAAGCTAAACTCAGAGCAGATTAATCTCCTAAACAAACTTATCACACCCATCAATATGGAAAAGTTAATCAAAAACCTCCCCCAAAAGAAAAGTACAGGACCAGATTGCTTCTCAGCTGAATTCTATCAAACCTTCATGGAAGAACTGAAACTAATTTTTTTCTAACTGTGCCACAGAATTGAAGAACAGGGAAAGCTGTCCAACTCCTTCTATGAAGATACTATCACCCAAATACCAAAAGCAGACAGAGATACCACAAGAAAACTATAGTTCTATTTTCCTGATGAACTTAGACTCAAAGATCCTGGACAAAATCCTCACAAACCAAATTCAACAACACATCAAAAGTGTTATCCACATTAATCAAGTAGGCTTCATCCCAGGAATGCAGGGGTGGTTCAACATATGGAAATCTGACAATACAATATACCACATAAATAAGCTTAAACATAAAAACCACATGATCATATCAATAGATTCAGAAAAGGTCTTTAACAAAATACAATGTCACTTCATGATCAAACATTAGAGAGAATAGGCATGGGTGGTTTATATCTCAACAAAATAAAGTCTACATATAAAGCTCCTAAAACCCAGATACTTCTTAATGGGGAGAGACTGAAGGAATTTCCATTGAGATCAGGAACAAGAAAAGGGTGTCCACTCTCACCTCTGCTCTTCAACATAGTACTTAAAGTCCTAGTTCAAGCAATAAGACAGGAGAAAGAAATAAAATGGATTCAAATTGGAAAGGAAGAAGTTAAGTTAGCCCTATTCACAGATGACATGATTCTATGCATAAGTGATACAAGAACCTCCATCTCAAAACTGTTAAAGGTAATTAACTCCTTCAACAAAGTAGCAGGATACAAATTCAATGCACAAAAATCAGTAGCCTTTCTATATGCAAATGACAAAGGTACAGAGAAAGAAATAAATGACATTTTCCCATCTTCAAAAGCAACAATAACAACAAAAATACCTTGGAATAACATTAACCAGGGATGTGAAAGACATATACAATGAAAATATTAAAACACTCAAAAAAGAAATTGAGGAGGACTTGAGAAAATGGAAAGGCCTCCCATGCTCCTGGATAGGCAGAATTAACATTGTGAAAATGGCAATCTTACCGAAGGCAATATACAGATTAAATGCAATAGCAATAAAAATCCCAACATTTTTCTTCACAGAGATACAAAAAATAATCTCAAAACTCATGTGGAATGGAAGAAGGCCTCAGATATCAAACATATCCTCAGCAAAAAGAAATACCTCTGGAGGTATCACCATACCTGATCTAAAGCTACATTACAAAGCCATAATAGTAAAAATAGCATGGTAGGTACTGGCATAAAAACATTAGTATAGACTAATGGAATAGAATTGAGGACCCACAATTTGGGTCAAGTAACTACAGTACTTGATATTTGACAAAGGCCCTAAAAATGTAGATTGGAAAAAAGACAGCATCTTCAACAAATGGTACTGGACAAACTGGATAACCATATGTAGGAAATTGAAATTTGATTCACACATCTCATCAATCAAGTCCAAATGGATCAAAGATCAAAGATCTCAATATAACACCAGGAACTTGGCTACTACTGGAAGAAAAGGTAGGAGGAATATTCCATGACTTAAGAATGGGAAAACACTTCCTGAACAAAACCCCAGTATCACAGGACCTTACATAATCACTCAATCAATGGGATCTTATGAAGCCAAAAAGTTTCTTCACAGACAAACATACAATAAGCAGAGCCAATAGATTACCCACAAAATGGGAGAAAATATTTGCTGAATATCCAACTGACAGTGGCCTAATTTTCAGAATCTACAAAGAACTCAAAAACCTAAACAATAAAAAGTCAAACAGCCAGGCTGGAGAGATGGCTTAGCGGTTAAGCACTTGCCTGTGAAGCGTAAGGACCCTGGTTCGAGGCTCGATTCTCCAGGACCCACACAAGCCAGATGCACAAGGTGGCACATGCATTTGGAGTTCATTTGCAGTGGCTGGAGGCCCTGGCTTGCCCATTCTCTATCTATCTGCCTCTTTCTCTCTGTGTCTGTTGCTCTCAAATAAATAAATGAAAATAAAACAAAAAAAATTTTTTTAAAGGCAAACAACCCACTCACAAAATGCGGCAAGGAACTGGACAGGCAGTTCACAGAGGAAGAAATACAAATGGCAAACACACACCTAAGGAAATGTTTATCATCCCTAATCATCAGGGAAATGCAAATTAAAACTACTCTGAGATTTCACCTTACCCCAGCAAGGATAGCAAACATCAAAAACTCAAATGCAAACAAATGCTGGCAAGGATGTGGAG
This sequence comes from Dipus sagitta, assembly GCA_036346955.1. Taxonomy (NCBI): domain Eukaryota; kingdom Metazoa; phylum Chordata; class Mammalia; order Rodentia; family Dipodidae; genus Dipus; species Dipus sagitta. The sequence continues at coordinate 214,603,628 of CM070770.1, forward strand.
AAATAGGAACACTCATCCACTGTTGGTGGCGATGTACGATGGTACAACCACTATGGAAAGCAATATGGAGACTTCTAAAAAACTTACTATAGAGTTACCAACAGACCCAATTATTCCCTTACTGGACATGTACCCTAAAAGCTCCACCCCTTGGCTCAGAGAGATTTGCTCAACCATCTTTATAGCTGCTAAGCTCGTAATAGCCAAGAGCTAGAATCAATCCAGATGTCCATGATTAGACAAATGGATAACTAAGATGTGGTATATTTACATGATGCGATTCTACACAGCAGTAAGGAAAAACGACACAATGAAATTTGAAGAAAAATGGCCGAACCTGGAACAGTTTATTCTCAGTGAACTCACCCAACCACAGAAACATAATCACTGCATAGTCTCATTCACCTACAGCTCCTAACCTGGATCTACCCAAGTTGTAGACATACCTACCAAGCATTTCAAGGACAGGACAATAGGGAGGGTGGGGAGGGAGGGGAGTGTAATGGAGGGAGGAGAGGGACACAAAACTGGACCCAAAAGGCAATGGTACCATAAAACTATACATCCTAAAAGACAGACCAAATGGTTGAACCTCCACCAGGCCCTTAGAGGGAACACTGGATTCACAAGGCCCTGGAGAGGGTTCAACGAAAACTATCTATTATCTCCTCCAATTTCTGCTTCTCTCTCTCTCTCTCTCTCTCTCTCTCTCTCTCTCCCCCCTTCTCTCTCATCTCTTGATCTCTTTTATGTCACTTATCCTGAATTCTCTTCTTGGATGCTGACCTGTAACTCCTGATACTAGCAGATGGTTACATCCACAATGAGCTTTTGATCACAGAGACCTACAAGGTCTCCCAAAAGAAGACAGATTTATGTCAGAGTGCTTGAGGACGCACCATAGGTTAGTGGTAAGACCCTACTGCTGAAGACACCATACACTGTTGGTACGTAGCATGGAGCGACATGGCTGGAAGCTGGAAGAGTCAGTCCTCAGGCAGTTCATGCATCTAGTACTGGAAGGTGCTACATGAGCAACTGGGGATAATGACCAATATCTGCCCAAGCAATGCATAGTCTAACCTACTTAGCAGCAAACAACCTGACGTGATGCTCATACAAGTGCAATAGTGGTGCATAGCCATGGTGGGAAACTAACTGCTCTCAATTTGGCTAACTGATCTGCTCAGTGGAATGAAACCCATAGCTGGAGCTGGAAAGCATTCAGAACCATATCTCAAAATGAACCCACTCTCCACTAAACTCTCTCTAAAAACAATGGTTATCACATTTACTTGGTATTAACTTTACTCTCCATTGGGGAATCTGCTTCTCTTTTACAGATAGACACAGATCCTAAGGATCATACCTCAAAAGGGCCCCAGCTGAAACTAAGAATAATTGGAGAAACATGCAAGAATGCAACTGGCGAAAGAGAGACACAGAGAACAATCAACCCCTACAAAACCACATAGAGACACAGAGGCGCCCAAGTTCTCAACACAGAAGCAGACCTAAAATGAACCCAACATGGCTCAGGGAAATTTGTGGAAGAGGGGGCAGAAAGAATGTCAGAGCCACACATTGGGTCATGACATGCAAAGACATTTCCTCCTACCCAAAACTAAAGGCTAACCCCACAATGCATGACCCATATACCCCAATAAGGAGGGTCCCTATGGAGGGGGGAGGGCAGGGAGGAGGCTAACAATGATACAAACTTGAGCGTATTCACTGACTACAAAAATAAAAATATATATATAAAAAATAAAAAAAAGTGACAGTTTCCCATATTCAGTAGCAACAACAAAAGTACCTTGGAATAACATTAACTAAGGATGTGAAAGACATATACAATGAAAACATAAAAACACTCAAAAAAGAAATTGAGGAGGGCTTGAGAAAATGGAAAGGCCTCCCATGCTCCTGGATAGCAGAATTAACATTTTGAAAATGGCAATCTTACCGAAGGCAATATACAGATTTAATGCAATAGCAATAAAAATTCCAACATTTTTCTTCAAAGAGATAGAAAAAGAGATCTCAAAATTCATATGGACTGGCAGAAGGCCTCAGATATCCAAGCATATCCTTAGCAGAAGAAACACCTCTGGAGGTATCACCATACCTGATCTAAAGCTACATTACAAAGCCATAGTAATAAAAACAGCAGGGTACTGGCATAAAAACGGGATTATAGACCACTGGAATAGAATCTAGGACCCAGACTTTGGGTCAAGTAACTATAACTTGATATTTGACAAGGGCCTTAACAATGTAAACTGGAAAAAAGACAGCATCTTTAACAATTGGTGCTGGACCAACTGGATAACCACATGCAAGAAAATTAAACTAGATCCACACATCTTGCCATGTACAAAAATCAAGTCCAAAGAGACCAAAAACCTCAATATAAGACTGTAAACGTGGCTACTATTGCAAGAAAAAATAGGAGGAAATTTCCATGATATAGAAATGGGAATAGACTTCCTGAACAAAACCATAGTAGCTCAGGAACTTAAACTCTCACTCAACCATTGGGATCTCATGAAGCTGAAGTTTTTTTCACAGACAAACACAATAAGCAAAGCCAAGAGACTGCCCACAGAATGGGAGAAAATTTTTGCCAGATATACAACTGAGAGAGGCCAAATTTCTAGAATGTACAAAGAACTCAAAAACCTAAACAATAAAAAAATCAAGCAACCCATTCTCAAAGTGGGACAGAGAACTGAACAGGGAGTTTTCAGAGGCAAAAATACAAATGGCAAACACACACTTAAGTAAATGTTCAACATACCTAACTATCAGGGAAATGCAAATTAAAACAAATATGAGATTCCACCTTACCCCTATAAGGATAGAAAACATTAAAAAATCAAAAGAAAACAAATGTTGGTGAGGATGTGGAGAAATAGGAACCCTCATTCACTCTTGTGGGAATGTAAAATGGTACAACCACTATGGAAAGCAATATGGAGGCTCCTAAAAAGGTTGACTATAGAGTTACCAGTGGACCCAGTTATTCCCTTACTGGGCATTTACCCTAAAAGTGCCATGCCTCAGTTCAGAGATATTTGTTCACCCATGTTTATAGCTGCTAAATTCATAATAGCCAAGAGCAGGAATAAATCCAGATGCCCATCATCAGACAAATGGATAACTAAGATGTGGTATATCTACACAATGGAATTCTACACAGCAGTAAGAAAAATATGACACAAGGAAATTTATAGAAAAATGGTCAAACTTGGAACAAACAGATCATTCTCAGTGAACTCACCAAACCACAGAAAGATAATCATTGCATGGTCTCACTCATCTGTGGCTCCTAACCTGGATCAGCCATAGATGCTGACATATCTAATAGGCATCTCAAGGGCAAGACAATAGGGATGGTGGGGCTGGATGGGAGGGTATGCAGAGGAGAGGCACTGAACACAAAACTGGACCCAAATGGAACTGGTACCATAAAATTCTATATCCTGAAAGGCAGACTAAAAGGTTGAACCTACATCAGGTCCTTAGAGGGAATAGCTGAAGCAAAGGGCCCTGGAGAGGTTATGATGAAGACTAACCTTAACTTTCTCCTGTTTCTCTCTCTCTTTTCTCTTTCTTTTTTATATTATCTCAATTTTTCTTCCCTGTTTTCCCTTTGTGCTGGCCTGTAACTCCCAGTACAAGGATGTAGTTCATATCCACAATAAGCTGTTGATCAAAAAGACCTACAAGTTTTCTCAAAAGAAGACAGAATTCTGTCAGAGCACTTCATTACCCACCAAAGGTTAATGGTAAGACCCTACTGCCAAAGATACCATATGCTGTTGGTACAGAACATGGAGAAACCTGGCAGGAATTTGAAAGAGAGCCAGTCCCCAGACAGTTAGCTCATCTAGTGCCAGAAGGTGCTATATGAGCTACTGCGGGGAAATGGTCCAAGAAACTCAAGGTCTAAGCTACTCAGCAGCAAACAACCTGATTTGATGCTCACCCAAGTGCAATAGTGGTACACAGCCATGGTGGGTAACCAACTGTTCTTGGATTGTCTAACAGATCTGCTCAGTGGAACGGAACCCATAGTTGGAACTGGAAAACAAGTCAGAATCATATCCAAATAATGAGTTTGCTCTCCAATATCAAGCTCTCACCATTCTTGGGCTACAAGAGGCCTATACATAATAAATTCTCTCTAAACTAATAATGGTTATGCCATTAATCTGGTGCTGACTTCACTCTCCATTGGAGAATTTGCTTCTCTTTTTCAGATGGATGCAGAACTTGAGGAGAGAAGCAGCACTTCACCAGGGCCCTAGCTGAAACCATAGAGTAATTGGGGAAATGAGCAAGAGTGCTGATTTCTTGGTGAACTTGGTACCAACACAAGGGTGAAGGGGATAGACACAGAATACTCAGCTCCTACCAAACCAGAGATCCAGAGACACAGAGGCTCCCAAGATCTCATCACTGAAGTAGACCTAAAATGAACCCAACTTGGCTCAGGGAAATTCGTGGAAGAGGGGGAAGAAAGATTGTTAGAGCCACATTGCCTCTTCTCCATAATTGATGGCTACCTCCACAATGTATGGCCCACAATCCCCATTGAGATAACTGGCATCCCCAACAAGGAGGGTCCCTTGGGAGGGAGGGACGGGGATGAGGCTAAGGATGGTACTAACATGTGTTGCTTACACACTGAGTATGTACATAACTAATAAAGAATAAAACACCCACAAACAATTTATGGCATTAATGCCTGCTCTGGTGAGGCAGACACAGGTGGATACCTGGGAATCCCTGGCCAGTCAGTCAAGCCTAAATAGCAAGTTCCAGGCCAGTGAGAGACCCTGCCTCAAAAAGAGAGACCCCAAAATTGTCCTCTGGTTTCTACATTCATGTACATATATGTGCTTGTGCATGTGTACTCATACACATATGATATCACACATGAACACTCATGCACATGCACACATAAATGACATTTTATGTTTTTTCATGTGTGGTGATATAAATGAAGGTTTTTTTATATAAAATGGATAAACTTAGTGCATCAGAGGTAAATGTCAAAGAATTACTTATGGGAAGCACTGGGAAGAAAGTAATTGAAAAGGGAGCATGGGACCTTCTATGTTGCCCACAATGTCCTCTTTCTTTTTTCTTTAATGTCCTCTTTCTTGATGGTGTGATATAATTGATGAGTGTGATCATTTAGGGATAATGCATTGAGCTGTATAAATATACTTTATTCACTTTTCTTATGTGTGTCATACTTTAGTAAGACTGTTTCAGGGCTAGAGAGATGGCTTTGTGGTTTAGTGCATTTCCTGGGCAAGCATGGGGGCCTGAGTTCAAAGCTCTAGAACCCCATAAAGCAGCTATACATGGTCATGCATACCTGTAACTCTAGTCGTGCTGGGGATCAGAAACTCTGTGGAGCCCCACAAGCTTTGGAATCAGTAGACAGAGGCTAAAGCTCAAAAACAATTTTTTAAAAATAAACATAAAACAAGTGCAGGAGGAAGAGTGAAGAAGTAGAACGCCCAGTGGTCCACTCCAGCCATGGCAGGCATCAGAAGAGCACACACATAGGCATATACCACACACACACACACACACACACACACACACACACACCACATTGTGCACACACAAGCAAAAAAAAAAATACCTTTTCAAGGTTCCTTACAGATACAGGTAGTAAACCCATTTGTTCCCTTCTTTCTACAGTTGCCTCTAATTTGTCTCCATTTGCCAAGTGCTATCTAATCATAAATCATTAAAGTAATTACTGGCTGTTTAATGCATATCAGGTACTTTGCCAGATATATATTGCCACATTTAATCATCACAGCAACTCTGTGAACAAGGAAATGATTAGAACCAAGGCCAAAGGTTATGTACAGTACTCAGAGTCAGAGTTCTAGCACACAGCATGCAGCAGAGCCAGGATTACATGCCAGTGTGCTTTCTGCACTCATTATGCTTCCAAGGTCCAAAGATTAAAAATAGAAAATTTAACATTTATCAACTCACTTGGGCACTCTCTTGATCTATTTTAAAATGCTATAAACATGATGTGTCCAGAAAAATGACAAAAATCAATAGTCTTTTCTGTATAGCTGACATGCATTAACAGCACTTTTCAAGTATGCAAACTCTTTTTTTTTACAAAGAGGGTGTAGATTTATAGTCAGTCTCAAATCATAGCCTTATCTCTTGGCTCTTGGCTATGAGCTCTGATTTTCTCATCTGCAAAAAAAGCAAATAATAACACCTATTGATAGTAAACCAAAGGAATTGTGTAGAAGCCATTTGACAATCCAAATGAGGCATAGCCCTTATATCCTACAGACAAAAAAAGGTTTCAGCTTGTGATTCGAAGAGCTTATGAAGTGCAGGTAGACTATAACTTGTCAGCTGCCTCCCATTTAATCATCACACAACTTGCCATTCCCCACTTTCCACTGCCTCCTTCCTTATCTGTCACCTGCCACCTTGCCTTCTCCATTGCCAATTCACCTACTGTTGCTATCATGTTTATTCAAAGAATCCTATTAAGTATTAGAGAATGTATCTGAGAGAAGTCAAGGAACCAATCTAATGCAAGTTAAATCAACAAGATACCATTTTTTGAATCAATTGAGCAATTGTGTTACCAAGTTCACTCTAGCTCACTCTGATGATAGTCTATATCAGTGTTCAAAAGACTATAAACTTTTCCTTTCATAGTGCCAGAGCTGTATGTGTTTAGCAGTTATCCTATACTAAGTCATGCCTAATCGTTTTTAACCCTAATTCTATTTACAACCAGCCACTAAACTTCTGATGAGTCCCAGAGTTAATCTGAAAATCAGGCAGAGGTTATTCAAGGCGCTGATTCAGCACCTTGCCTCCAAGAAATTGCTAAATTTGGGCTTTTCTTGCAACTTGACAAAACTGAAAAGTGCTAGCACTTTGCAATGTAAGAAGTCCCCAGTGACTGAATTTCTACATTCCCTCCCTACCCCCAAATAATCGACACTAAAGTTGTGTTCATTCTTGTCTGCTCTTGGCAGGATGGGGAGAGTGAGTTTGACCCACATGAACGAAATCTACTTTCTTCATCATAGTGTGAAGAGACCTTGTGCTTATTCTCTGCAGAGACAGAAGGGATGGTTCAGACCCTGGAGACCTATCTTGTCTCTCCCAGCAATGAATCTCATGTTATAAATGCTAGAAAAGCCCTGCACAGGGTATCATTGTCCACAGCTGAAAAGTTCCTGTACTTCTCTATCCTTAGGCTTGGGGATGTATTTTAGGCTGTAACTTCCACTCCCTCATTCTCAGGAACCTCATTCTCATTGAGCCAGGTTGTAGAGGAGTAAGAGCACCTGGTTTTTAACCTAAGCCTCTTAAAGTCTGATACTACGTTTAATTCAAATGATTCAGTGAGCTTTTAATTGATGAACTAGTGATGAATGATTAAAACCAGTTTGTGTGCCTTCATTTTACTCTTACTCCCAAGACAAGTTTTACTATATGTGTTTTCCCCACAAAAATGAACATTGCTTGTTGTCTGTTTCAGTTCTCATTTTCCTCTCCCCCAGATCTCCAATTGTCAGCCCTTCTCATTGGCAGCTCTTCCTCAACCCTCCCTTCCTATTTATCCATTGTTGAGTACACTTACCAAGGTACTTGTCTAGTTTTGTAGAAAAAGTTACAGGCTGCACAGTTCAAACTCCAATTCCAGCTCTAATTGGCTAAAATTTCTTTGTGTCTCTCTGGCATAATCTCTAAACTGGGTTCATGACAGATATATTACAATGTTATTGAGGGAGGGATAACAAATGCAAAGCATCCAATATAGAATCTAACCACTAAAGGAGAGTTCCATATAGGTTCACTGTAATGTGACATTATCTAGGTAGGGAGGCCTTTTTTTTAAAAGTATATTTATTTTTTATTAGTAAACTAAGAATTAGGTTTCATCATGGAATTTTTCAAATACACTTTGTACCTCTGTCTTACTTGAGGCCTCCTTCTATAAGGAGAAAATGTGTCATTGAACTATAAAGACGAAATCTGAAAAAATGATTGGTTTGTGCCAGAGAAGGGGTGACTGGGAGGGCCACTACCAACCCACTTGCTTATCACCTTCCAGGTAAGAAAGATCTTTCATGTGCCCCAGCCCCTCTACTTTCCCATCAGGTGACCAAATGCTCAAAGTAAGCTTTACTAAATCATAGACTCATGGAGACCCAGCATCTATGCTCATCAGCTCTCCTGCTCCCCTTTGATCTATCTCTTTCTGTTTATCATCCAGCTAGCTAGCTAGCTATCATCTATCTATCTATCTATCTATCTATCTATCTATCTATCTATCATCTATCATCATCATTATCATCTATGTAGAGTTTCACTTGTACCCAGAGCTGGCTAATACAGCACATCTAGCTAGCCAACTGCCCTGAGAATCCCATATCTCTGCCTCCTAAGTGCTGGGATTATAAATGGGCCACCAAAGCCAACTCACCCACCAAGCATTTACATGAGTTTTTGGGATCCAGACGCAGGTCTTCACACTTGTACAGTAATTGTTTATTCCATGAACCATTTCCCCAGGCCTTCTGTTTTCCATCCTTTAGTTTGAGAGCACAGACCAAGATCAAACAACCAGTAAGGGACAAAGTTGTGTTGTTTTCAGAGGCCTAGTCTGGGACCTATGGGAGACACAAAGATCCTGGGGCAGTTCTTGGTTTCAGTTAGCCCACCACAAAACCTCCTCTACTTTTGGGGGTTGCACCTTCCTAATCAGCTCTAGCCACATCCTCTGACACAGGTGCACACATGGTAGGGCTGGAGAATAAGCCACCAGCCCAGTCCTAGTGCTTGGCTAGAGTCCTTACAAATGTAGGTTTCACAGGCAACTTGACTCCATCCTTCAACCTTAAACTGACCTGTAGTGTCAATTCCTGCTAAGAAAACACAGTTACATTGAGTCCTAAGCCCAAGGCTGCCTACATCACCTGCTTCCAGACCTGGCCAAACCACAATCATTACCTGTTGCTATGGAATCTACAGAATTTTGACTATAGCCTCACTGGTTCTCTTTCCTTCTCATCTCATTGCCCATTTTGCCAAATGACATAAAATATTTTGTATCTGAGTACCCTTGGTTTCATCAAATCTTAGAACTGCAGTATCTCTTGGTGAGGCAGAATTGGATTATCCACTTCAACTGTCACATTGAGTAAATCATTTGATCACTCTAAGATGTCCATTTGAAATGGGCATTAAATTATGTGACATCTTCATGCTATAAAATTCTGTGAATTAGGGTTTGGCATCTTTTCTGTGATATGAGTATCCTGAGGGGTAAAAACATGGTTATCAGGCTGATGGTACTAATCTTTAAGTTTATCTGTCTTCAAGGAATATGGATAATGTTCTTTATGTAAAGAGCTCTCTCTAGTCTTTATTTATAATTCACATTCCTCATGATATTGAGAATCACCTTTTCTATATACCTAAGCTAAATGATATTGGTAATTTACTTTTTATGTTAAAATCCCCCTTTGACACCTTTGTAAATGAAGCCAGGCGTGGTGGCGCATGCCTTTAATCCCAGCACTCGGGAGGCAGAGGTAGGAGGATCCCCATGAGTTCTAGGCCACCCTGAGACTACATAGTTAATTCCAGATCAGCCTGGACCAGAGTGAGACCCTACCTTGAAAAACAAAACAAACAAACAAACCTTTGTAAATGGCATGAAAGACATGATAATTTCCTTTAATCTAAAAATAATTTGGAAATGAGAGAAAGAGAGAGGAAAATAATCTTTAAAAGGAAATATCACCCTGATGATATTGTGGATTTTGAAGTGCCTGGATCTCAACCATATCAGTGCTCTGGGCTTTCTGACTCCCAATGTGTGCTGCAGCTATTGGCTAAATAATTACTTTCACAGTTCCTTTCTCATGTCTGCTTCTTGGGTTTTTAGAAATATGCTTCTTGGTAGGCACCTATGACTATACTCTTCTTTCAGTGCTGAAAAGCTTTATTAATTCAGTAGAGCATCATTAAACAAATGAACTTCTTTATTTCTATATTTCACATTTGCTCATAAGTTTCTATGAGAGAGAGACAGAGAGGGGGAGAGAGAGAGAGAGAACAGGACATGCTTTTGTGGTCTTTTCAATGTAAAACACCTATTTGAAACTAAAAATATGCATCATTACTAGATTTTTTTTAACCATTTGACTCATCAAGCCCACTTTCTTTTCCTGGAAGCAGTCAAAATAACTTCCTAGTTACCATTGCATCTGGCTAGGGCCACGTGAGTGTTTCCCAGCATTCTCAGCAGCAGAATGTAGTAGACGTGACACTGCCACTTGGTGACTAAGAACCCTCTCTTCCCTCTTCATCCATTTACTGTCTGGATGACATTGAGATGATCTGGAGATGTGTTGAAGATGACAGAACTGCATGAAAGGAGCTGGGTCCTTGATTCATATGAAAGGCCACTTGTCTAACACATATTCCAAGTATATAACTAGGGACCTGAGATTGATGAATATTCAGCAGACACTGACCAATGCATTGTTCTTTTCCTTTAAATGATGCTGATTCAAACAACATAATCTGCAGAATCTCTACAGTAGTCTTGGCACCAGGTATGATCAATGTTGATATTTCACAAGTGATTGCCAGAATGCCTACCATGTGTTCTTCCCTTACATTAAGAAGTACAACTCACATCTCCTCAGTAGTGTAAGAGTAGAGGCTAAACGCCAAGGATAAGCATCTTCCTCTCAATTTCCCACTGTTGTTCATTCCTCTGGCCAGTCCTTATAGTCAGATTTCATGAGCTTCCAAGATCTCCCTCTATTTTGACATTTCATGAGTATAGAAAAATGGTCTCCCTGGTATGATTCAGTCTCAGAAACCTAACCAAAGCATTCCTAAAAGCCCTTTCCTTTTTGTTGTTGTTGTTGTTGCTGTTTTCAAAGTAGGGTCTCACTCTAGCCCAGACTAACCTGGAACTCACAGGCATCCTCCCATCTCTGCTGGGATTAAAGGCGTGCATCACCACACCTGGCCCTAACTAGCCCTTTCACTTCTCTCTGAACATTGATTCAACAATCTGGTTTCTTTCAAAATAATACGGTTATTTAATTTCCTTTGTTAATAGCTAGTTAGGCAATGCCTCTGACTTTCCATGACCTAATTCACTGCGTCCCTGAATTTATTTGAGGTTCCTTCTCTTGCAATAGCCACAATATAATTTCTTTAAAGTATCTCATAAAAAAATAAAGTATCCCATGTCTCCTCTGCTTCAATGTGCTTAATGTTTTCTCCTGTATTATTTGTACATGTGAATGATTTGGGTTTGCCTCATCCTCTCTCTCAGCCCCACTACATCTTCGATTTTTTTTTTTTTTTGTCTCCTTATTGTGTGTAGTCTCTTTCACTGCAGTTCCTTAAAGCTTATCTCAAATCACTTCCTCCTGGATCGATTCTTCCTTAAAAGAAAGAATTTTCAAGTAATAACTCAACAATATAGAGGTCTGTTTCTCCTTTCCTATGTAACTTGCACAAACTCTTTCCCCAAGTAGTGCCAACTCTCTTCCAAAATAGTTCTTCTCAATTCAAGCCTCTTACCAAATAAATGGATCACAAACCATCAATTGCTAACTAAATAAAACAAGATAATTTGCAATTTGCTCTTTCCTTTGTTCTCTGCAATTTGTACTAATGCTTAAACTTCCCCATCAATGAATGAACTAAGCACATGTGTACATTTTGACAGCAGCAAATGATCAACACATGTTAACTATTCAAAAGCATAATGAAGGTAAGATTTATCCCTTAAGAACTGTTATGCTCGAGCAATAAGGAGTTCAACCATGTCATATGTGGGAATATCACAGAGGCACAGAAACAGAAAGGTTAGTAATAATCACAGTGGGTCCTATTTATTATGTACCTCTTATGAGCCTTGTATTCTGCTAAACTCTGCATTCATTGTCTATGATCTCCACAGTCTATACTTTACCCATTATGCTGAAAGTTGGGATCCATTAAGAAGATAACATTCTGAGAAGCAGAAGTAGAAGGTTACCACTAGCTACGGAGACTCGTAAGTCTATGTTGAATGAGAATGATGGACTTGTTCGGGTAAGTATAATGGAACAGTTGTTGATTAGTTTTAGCTCATAAGTAGCATGACAAAGTTGGGAGTTGGACAAAATCTGTATTCATGGTCATGTTCCATGTTAGCTATGTGACTCTAGGAACCATACTTAAACTTGCTGAGATCCCATTTTTTTCCTTTGTAACATATGTTTATGTGGCATAATTCATCGATTTGAAAGGTTTAAATAAGACAAAGCATTTCAAGCTTCTACATGTGCCTTTATTAGTTATTTTTCTTTGATGTGACCAAATAACTCACGAAAAGCAATTGAATGGAGGAAGGGTTTATTTTGGCTCACAGTTTGGAGCTTGCAGTTCATCATGGCAGCAGAAGCATAAATCAGAGCCTGTCACAGGAAGCAAAGTGTGATTGTTGCAGTCAGGTTCACATTGCTGGCAGAAAACACCTGACCAATAGCAGCTGTGGTAAAAAAAAAAAAAAAAGGTTTATTTTGGCTTTCAGACTCAAGAGGAAGCTCCATGATGGCAGGGGAAAATAATGGCATGAGCAGAGGGTGTACATTACTTCCTGGCCAACATCAAATGGACAATAGCAAGAGGAGAGTGTGCCAAACACTGACAAGAGGGAGCTGTCTATAACATCCATAAGTCTGCTCCCAACAACACATCACCTCCAGTAGGCTTTAATTCCCAAATTGTCATCAGCTGGACACCTGGCATTCAGAATATCTGAGTTTATTGGGGTATACCTGAATCAAACCACCACAGTGATGAATGCTGAGGCTCTGCCTTCTTTCTTTGTTTTATTTGGCCTGGGAACTCCCACTCATGGAATGGTACCACCCTTAGTTATAGTTGGTATTCACACACTCAATGAACCTAATCAAGAAAGTCCCTCTCAGATAAGCTTTCAGGTTTGTTGCCATGATGACTCAAAACCCAAACCAGTTAACAATCTAGATGAAGCTTCATAGTACCTGAGATAGTACTACTCTGAAAAAAAATCTACTTCTTTTAAAAATTAATTATCTCAGTGTGTGTACATACATATGTGTATATATGTGTTCATGTCGATAAGTATGGGTGTGTTTGTGTCACAGTGCATGTGTGGAGTCAAGAGAACACTTTGGGGTCAGTGTTTAACTTCTAGTTCACTTGAGATCTTTCACTGTTCTTCTTTATTATTTTTATGAGCTTCTGGGAAATTCTCCGGTTTCCAAACTCATCTTGCCATCTGCATATTGGCATTACAGAAGGCTGTCATCATTTCTGACTTTTATGCAGGGCATGGGTTGCACAGAAAGTGCTTTATCCACTGAGTCATCTCTCCAGCCCAAAATTCTATCTCTTGTAAAGAGTTAATAACATAGCTTGACTTCTTGGGCTAAGGAGAAAGAAATCAGAATTAACTTGCATTTGTGGCAAAGATGATTCCACAGTAGTTGGTGGTTGACCTAAGGAATAAAAAAGCAAAAAGGAAAGTCCAAAATTTACACATTAAGGGGAATTTGAAAAGTATGAGAACATGACTAGAGAATAGGGGATGAGGAAGAGAACTATTTTTGTTGTTGTTGTTGTTGTTATATTTTATTTATTTATTTGAGCATAAGAAAGAGGCAGATAGAAAGAATGGTCATGCCATGGTATCTAGCCACTGCAAATGAACTCCAGATATATTTGTCACCTTGCACATCTGGCTTTATGAGGGTACTGGGTAATTGAACCTGGGTCCTTAGACTTGGCAGGAAAGCACCTTAACTGCTAAGCCATCTCTAGCCCATTTCTTTCTTTCTTTCTTTCTTTCTTTCTTTCTTTCTTTCTTTCTTTCTTTTTTTTTTTTTTTTGAGGTAGAGTCTCGCTCTAGCCCAGGCTGACCTGAAATTCACTATGTAGTCTCAGGGTGGTCTCGAACTCATAGCAATCCTCCTACCTCAGCTTCCTTAGTGCTGGGATTAAAGGTGTGTGCCACCATGCTGGGTAGGAAGAGAGCTAGTTCTGGGGCATGGATGATGAGTTGAGTTTGGATACTTTGAAGTTTGAATAAGAATAATACATGAAGGAGTGTATATCACAGGGCTTGGAAATAAAAGTTGGCACTGGAAGTATAGGTTTGAGATCACTATAAGCATACTTACTGATAAAGAGAGATGAACTAGAGCCTCAAGAGAGAACCAGAGAATTGACACCTAGGAGTGCCCATATTTGGAGAGCATGAGATGGAAAAGGAGTCATTGGGAGACATACAAAAGAGCAGGAGAGGAAGTGGTACCATAGACCACAGAAATCAGAATAGAAAATGGAATCTCCAAAGGGAGAGGGTAATCTGCTGTACCCAGGGATGCAGAAGGGAGAGAAGATGAGGGATTGGACGAGTTCAATTGATGTAGTGACAGCATAGAACCCAGGCTGGGAAGAACCAAGTGGGAATAAATAAGAGCAGGTACTACCCTTTTATTGGAGTTACAAGTGTAGAGTGTGTCTAAATTAGACATGGTTCTCTCAAAGAACAGAACTGATAGAATGAATGTGTAATATGAAAGTGATTTACTAGATTGGCTTACACGAATGGGCCTGGCTAATCCAACCATTATTGGATTACTTGCTGTCTTCACATTAGAGAGGCAGAGACTGCAGTAATGCTCAGTCCCTGAAAATGGATGGTTCAGAATTCCCAATCAGTTCCTCATCTGGCAGCTTAGGAGTTTTCTGAAGAGTTACTGGTATTTGGTTCATGTTGGAAGACCAAAGAGGCTGGAGTCTGATGTCAAAGGAGAAAGCAGCAGCAGCAGCAGTGATAGATGCACTGACTCAGGAAGAAGCAAAGCAGACGGATACATCCTGCTTTTCCCTTGGACTCTTGATATCTAGGCCACCTGTTGAAAGGTGCTGCCCACTCTGAGGGCAGTTCTTACCTCCTCAGTTAATCTTATCTGGAAATTCCTTCAATGGCACACCAGGAAGTGCATCTGTCAGGTGACTCTAGTCATGATTGTTCTTGGGCTGTGATGAGGCCTGCTTTCACTACAGTATGGTATAAGGTCTAAACAGTGACTCTTGGTGTCCATTATCTTGTGTGGACACTTTGCACCCTGCCCCTCAAAAGATCTCCAATTCAGTGAAAGGAATTTGGACTCAAGTATCGTCTCAAGTAAGAAGAGTCTTTCTGTAGAAGAAAGAGAGGCTGGTGTAATAAAAGAGGGATATAGGAAAGGTCAGTTATGTGAAGGTTAGGTTCTTAAACTTTTCCAAAGATTCATTACTTTTCAAAGTCAAACATTGATGGGGCATAAATGCTAACTCCAGTTGCAAACATCTGAAAAGTGAAGAGAAAAGCTAACAGGATAAAATTTAGGAGAGTGAGTTCAGAGTTTAGATTCATACAAATTCCATAGGTACAAGTCACAGGCTGGCAATAAAATTTACTGCCATCAATCACTCGACTCATCCATAGGAAAAGGCAGTGTGAAGCTGTCAGAAGCATATGCTATGTTTAATAACATTTATCAAAGCTTAAAGTTGTTTGGGTTAAGAATACATTGTGATCAGAAAAGTGACATACACGGGCTTGAAAAGCTTTGTAGCAGGAAGCATGGAGACAGGATGCTGACAGCTTTCAGCAGTGCAACAGTATCTCTAGGATTTTCTCAGCTATTCTCTCAGGCTTATTATCAGTCTCAAGGTAGCTACTAAATTAAAGACAATCAAAAGGCAAGAGAAAAAATGCCATCTGCTATGTTTATCCCTGACACATGCATCCCAGAAGACTTCTCCTTGTCAAGAATTGTGTCACATGGCCATTTTTAGTTGCATGGCTGGAAGGAGAGTCAAGATTTGGACTTTTATATTACCTTCAAGGACACCAAAAAGAATGAGCCAAATTTAGGAAGTGCCAGGCACTTTACTTATATTCTTTAATCCCCACACAATCTTGAAGGCTAGTTATCTCTCTATCAAAGTAAATAACAAAGATATTCTGTAAAAATTGAGAATGTGTGTGCAGAGCCAGATGTGGTGTGGCACGCCTAAAAATAAAAGCCAGGATTGCAATTCAGATGAAGTTGAATCCAAAATCTTTAATATACTCTATTAAAATATATGATAGTATTCAAGTCAAGGAGGCTGATGAAGAAAAATTCATATGCAACTCATGGGTCACCACAAATGCTCACCACATCTTGACCAATTTTCTAAATATTTTTATTTATGAGAGAGAGAGAGATAATGGGCATGCCAGGGTCTCTTGCAAATGCATATAAACTCCAAACACATGTGCCATGGGTACTGGGGAATCAAACCTGAGTTGGCAGGCTTTGCAAGCAAGCACCTTTAATTACTGAGAAATCTCACCAAATGGTAATTTTTTTAAATAAAGGAAAGCATATGTATCCATGGGTATAGCTTCATGGATTTTACTAGTCAGATTAATAAAAATATTGTAGAAACAAGAAGCCTCCTCATATCACCTTCAATATTGAGCCCATTCCCTCTATACAACTTCTAACATCACATATCAGTTTTGCCTATTTTCATAAACTTCACATAAATGAAATTGTGTGAGTTGTGTAATATATGGCTCATTGGTTGAACATTCCTAGGATCTAGATGGGAAGCATGTCTCAAGAACAGGGCAAAAGTTCACTTATAAGAACTGAATTAAAGATTAGAGTAGGATCATGGGTGACTTGCTATTAAGACTTGAAATATTAGCTGAATATTCAAGCCTTTTCCTATTGCATAAGATCATTTTGGATATTGAGAAACAGTTCATAGCCTTCTGGAACCTCTTGCTTATTAAAAAATTATTGGAGACTATCTGGATCTCCTTCCTATAAAAAAAATTCACTTAAGCTAGAGGTAGGTGCTGTACACCTATAAGCCTAGCACTCAGTAGGCAGATATAGGGAAATCACCATGAGTTTGAGGACAGCCTGGGATACAGAGTTAGCCTGGACCGGAGTGAGAGCTTGTCTCAAAACAAACTGCTGAGGCACAAAACAACCAAATCTTGTGTGTCTCTCAGGAAGCTCACACTCTCTGCACAGTTCATGTATACATTTCTCACGGAATTGTGAACAGTTTTCTAAGAACCTTTGTCCTCAAGATTGGACCAAGTAGATGTACAAGTAGAGGTCATATGGTCTCAACCACAGAAACTAAAGCAGGAAACTTGGGGGAATATCCCTCACATGACAAATACACTAATAGATCTCCTCCTCCTTCTCTCTTCCTCATCTTTGCTTCTTATTTCAATCCTCCTCAACTCCCTTCTCCTTTTCCTTTTCTTCTTCTCCACAAAAGAATTTAAAGAAGAATTAAAAAACCATGAGGATGTATATTAAAAAGTAAACAGTAATATGAATTCTATCCCTGTTGTTGTTTGAATCTGCAAACGTCCCCTACAAGCTTATCACTTCAGTTTCTGAGAGGCGATTGGATCATGACAATTACAACTTTATTAGTGGATGAAGCCATGGTGGATTATTAGGAGGTGGGGCCTGGTTGGAGAAAGTAGAACATCAGGGCTATGCATTTGAAGGTATACCTTGACCCTAATTCTCTGTCTGTCTGCTTCCCTCCTGCAGTAAACTGAAAAGCATTTCTCTTCTACACACATTATAACACAAGAAACACAAAAAGTCAAGACAATATAAATCCACCAAAAAGTATTAACAGGTCAGAAATGACCTCCAGTGAGACTGATTTAGAGGAAATGCCTGAGAAAGATTTCAAAAGAATCATAAATATGCTCAAAGAAGTCAGAGAGGAAATCAAAGGAATGAAAGAGGAACTCAAAGGAATCAAAGAAGTCAGGAAACCAATTTAATGAAATGAGGAGACATAAATAAGGAAATGGAAATAATAAAGAAAAACCAGTCAGAATTACTAGCAATGAAGAACACAGTCAATGAGATTAAAAAAAAAAAAAAACCCTGTACAAAATGTCAACAGTAGAATGGATGAAGGAGAGGACAGAAATACCTAAAATAGACCAGGTGGCAGATCTAATACACTCCAACAAAGAGAAAGACAAACTAGTAGGAAAGTATGAATGGGAATTTCAAGATATTCGAGACACTATGAAAAGATCAAACATAAGAATTCAGGGTATAGTAGAAGGAGAAGAATTTCACTCCAAAGGCATAGTAGGCATTTTCAACAAAATCATAGAAGAAAACTTCCCCCAAATTGGGAAAGAGATGCCAATGCAGTGACAGGAAGCTGTTAGAACATCAAACAGACAAAACCTGAAAAGAAGTTCTCCTCTCTATATTATAATTAAACTACCAAACATACAAACCAAATAAAATATATTGAAAGCAGTTAGAGAGAAAAGTCAAGTTGCCTACAAAGGCAAGCCCATCAGGATCACAGCAGATTTCTCAACAGAAACTTTCAAAGCCAGAAGGGCTTGGAATGATGTATTCCAGGTGCTGAAAAATAACAACTGTCAACCAAGGTTACTTTATCCTGTAAAGCTATCCATTCAGATAGATGGAAAAATAAGGACATTCCACAACAAAAGCAGGCTAAAGGAAGATTTGAAGACAAAACCAGCTCTACAGAAAATACTTGACAGGATCCTCCATGCTGAAGAGAAAGGAAAACACACATATAAGGACTCTGGAAAAAACAAACCATACTCAAATACTAGTTAATACAAGAAAGCAAAGGTTAGCCGGGCGTGGTGGCACATGCCTTTAATTCCAGCACTCAGGAGGCAGAGGTAGGAGGATTGCCATGAGTTCGAGGCCACCGAGACTCCATAGTGAATTCCAAGTCAGCCTGGGCTAGAGTAAGACTCTACATCGAAAAACCAGAAAAAAAAAGAAAGAAAGAAAGAAAGAAAGCAAAGGTAAAACTGGAAGAACTATAAAACAAGAAACATGGCAAAAATAAATACACATCTTTCTTTTTTCTTTTTCTTAGTTTTTTTGTTTGTTTATTTATTTATTTGACAGCAACAGAGACAAGGAGGCAGAGAGAGAGAGAGAGAGAGAGAGAGAGAGAGAGAGAGAGAATGGGCACGCCAGAGCTTCCAGCCTCTGTAAACGAACTCCAGATGTGTGCGCCCCCTTGTGCATCTGGCTAACGTGGGTCCTGGGGAATTGAGCCTCGAACCAGGGTCCTTAGGCTTCACAGGCAAGTGCTTACCACTAAGCCATCTCTCCAGCCCCACATCTTTCAATAATAACTCTTAATGTCAAAAACATCAGTGCCCCAACTAAAACACATAGGTTTGCAGATTGGATTAAACAGCAGGATCCTTAAATTTGTTGCCTCCATGAAATTCACTGTACTACAAAGGATGGACACTATCTTAGGATGAAAGGTTGGAAAAAGGTGTTTCAAGAAAATGGGCCTAGCAAACAAGCAGGGGTTCCTATCCTAATATCTGACAAGGTAGACAAGATAAGGAAGGTCATTACAATCCTAAACATATGCACCTTACATGGGGGCTCCCAACTTCATCAAACAAATGCTATTAAAACTAAAGCCACAGATAACACCAAACACAGTTGTAGTGGGTGATTTCAACACCTCACTCTCATCAATTGACAGGTCATCCTGGCAAAAACTAAACAGAGAGGCATCTGGATTAAATTAGGTCATAGAACAAATGGACCTAACAGATATCTACAGTATATTTCATCCAAATGCTGCAGAATACACATTCTTTTCAGCAGCACATGGAACATTCCTTAAAATAGACCATATATTAGGACACAAAACAAATCTTAACAAATGTAAGAAAATTGAAATAATTCCTTGCATTCTAATTGGTCACAATGGGATCAAACTACAAATCAATAGCAAGAAAAGCTGTAGAGCATACAAAAATCATGGAAATTAAACAATACACTACTAAATCATGAATGGGTCAATGAAGAAATCAAGAAGGAAATCAAAACAATTCATAGAGTGAAATGATAATGAGAACACCACATAAAAACATAGATTTGGAATGTTGATGGGGATTGCATTAAATGTGTAGATTGCTTTTGGTAAAATTGTAATTTTTACAATATTGATTCTTCTGATCTAAGAACAAGGGATGTCTCTCCATTTCCTAGTGTCTTCTCCAAATTCTCTCTTGAGTGTTTTAAAGTTTTCATTGTAGAGATCCTTCACTTCCTTGGTTAGGTTTATTCTAAGGCACTTTGTTTATTTATCTATCTATCTATTTATTTATTTATTTACTTATTTATTTATTTATTTATTTTTGATGCAATTGTGAATGGGAGTGATTCTCTGATTTCATCCTGTTTGTTGTTAGCATATAGGAAGGCCACTGATTTCTGTGTGTTTACTTTGTATCCTGCTACATGGCTATAGCTGTTTATCAGCTCTAACAGTTTGCTGGTAGAGCCTTTAGGGTGCTTTATGTATAGAATCATGTCATCTGCAAATAATGATAACTTGATCTTTTCCTTTACAATTTGTATCCCTTTTATGTGTGTCTCTTGCCTTATTGCTATGGCTAAGACTTCCAGTACTATGTTAAATAAAAGTGGGGACAGTGGACACCCTTGTCTTGTTCCTGATTTTAGTGGAAAAGCTTCAAGATTTTCCCCATTTAGTAATATGTTGGCTGTAGGCTTGTCATAAATAGTCTTTATTATGGTGAGATGTGTTACTTCCATTCCAAGTCTCTGTAGGACTTTTATCATGAAGGGATGTTGGATTTTGTCAAATGCTTTCTCTGCATCTAATGAGATGATCATGTGATTTTTGTCCTGTCCCTGTATATAATGTATTACATTTATCAATTTGCTTATGTTGAACCATCCCTGCATCTCTGGGATAAAGCCTACTTGATCAGGGTGAATGATCTTTCTGATATATTCTTGTATTCTGTTTGCCAATATTTTGTTGAAAATTTTTGCATCTATGTTTATGAGGGACATTGGTCTGTAATTTTCTTTTTTTTTTTTTCTGTCTTTGCCTGGTTTTGGTAGCAGGGTGACACTGGCTTCATAGAAGGAGTTTGGTAGGATTCCTTGTTTTTCTATTTTATGGAAAACTTTAAGAAGCATTGGTGTCAGTTCTTCCCTCAAGGTTTGGTAAAATGCACTGGTGAATCCATCTGGCCTGGACATTTTTTAGTTGGGAGATTTTTGATAACTCCTTGGATCTCCATACTTGTTATAGGTCTGTTAAGTGGTTATTCTCATCTTGATTTAATTTAGGTAGGTCATATAAATCAAGAAAATCATCCATGTCTTTCAGATTTTCAAAGTTATTGGAGTATATGTTTGTATGGAACGTCCCTATGATTTTTTTTTTAAATTTCTCTGGTATCCGTTGTGATAGTGCCTTTTTCATCTCTAATTTTATTAATTTGTGTCTCTTCTCTCTTTCTTCTGGTCAGATTTGCTAAAGGTTTATCAATCTTGTTTATCCTTTCAAAGAACCACCTCTTTGTTTCATTGATTCTTTGGATTTTTTTTTTTGTTTCTATTTCATTAATTTCTGCCCTAATGTTTATGATTTCTTCCCATCTACTGATTTTCACTTTGCCTTGTTCTTTTTCCAAGGCTTTAAGGTGAAGCATTAGGTCGTTTACTTGACACCTTTCTAATTTCTTAATATAGGCACTTAAAGCTATAAATTTCCCTGTTAGGACTGCCTTCACTGGGTCCCAAAGGTTTTGGTATGTTATGTTCTCATTATCATTTGATTCTATGAATATTTTTATCTCCTTCTTGATTTTTTCATTGACCCATTCATTGTTTAGTAGTTTATTATTTAGTTTCCATGATTTTCTGTATGGTCTGTAGCTTTTGTTGCTATTTATTTGTAGTTTTATTCCACTGTGGTCAGATAGAATACAAGGAATTATTTCAATTTTCCTGTATTTGTTAATATTTGCTTTGTGTATTAATATATAGTTTATTTTACAGAATGTTCCATGTGCTCCTGAAAACAATGACTATTCTGCAGCATTTGGATGAAATGTACTGCAGATATCTGTTAGGTTCATCTGTTCTATGACTTCATTTAATCCAGATGTCTCTTTGTTTATTTTTTGCCATGACGAACTGTCAATTGTTGAGAGTGGGATGTCGAAGTCACCCACTACAACTGTGTTTGGTGTTATCTGTGACTTTAGTTCTAATAGTGTTTGTTTGATGAAGTTGGGAGGCCCCATGTTAGGTGCATATGTTTAGGATTGTAATGTCCTCCTGTTGGAGTGTGACTTTAATCAATATAACATGACCCTCCTTATCTTTCCTAACTAATGTTGGACTGAAGTCTACCTTGTCAGATATTAGGATAGCAACCCCTGGTTGTTTTCTGGGCCCATTTGCTTGAAACACCATTTTCCAACCTTTCATCCTAAGATATTATCCATCCTTTATAGAAAGGTGAGTTTCTTGGAGGCAAAAAGTGAAGGATCCTGCTGTTTAATCCAGTCTGCAAACCTATGTCTTTTGGTTGGGGCATTGAGGCTGTTGATATTAGGTGTTATTATTGAAACATGTGTATTTATTATTACCTTTGCTTTCTTGTATTAACTAGTATTTGAGTATGGTTTGTTTTTTCCAGAGTCCTTATATGTGTGTTTTTCTTTCTCTTTAGCATGGAGGATCCTGTCAAATATTTTCTGTAGAGCTGGTTTTGTCTTCAAATCTTCCTTTAGCCTGCTTTTGTTGTGGAATGTCCTTATTTTTCCATCTATCTGAATGGATAGCTTTACAGGATAAAGTAACCTTGGTTGACAGTTGTTATTTTTCAGCACCTGGAATACATCATTCCAAGCCCTTCTGGCTTTGAAAGTTTCTGTTGAGAAATCTGCTGTGATCCTGATGGGCTTGCCTATGTAGGTAACTTGATTTTTCTCTCTAACTGCTTTCAATATATTTTATTTGGTTTGTATGTTTGGTAGTTTAATTATAATATAGAGAGGAGAACTTCTTTTCAGGTTTTGTCTGTTTGGTTTTTTAACAGCTTCCTGTTGCTGCATTGGCATCTCTTTCCCAATTTGGGGGAAGTTTTCTTCTATGCCTTTGGAGTGAAATTCTTCTCCTTCTACTATACCCTGAATTCTTATGTTTGATCTTTTCATAGTGTCTCGAATATTTTGAAATTCCCATTCATACTTTCCTATTAGTTTGTCTTTCTCTTTGTTGGAGTGTATTAGATCTGCCACCTGGTCTATTTTAGGTATTCTGTCCTCTCCTTCATCCATTCTACTGGTGACATTTTGTACAGGGTTTTTTTTTTTTTATCTCATTGACTGTGTTCTTCATTGCTAGTAATTCTGACTGGTTTTTCTTTATTATTTCTATTTCCTTATTTATGTCTCCTCATTTCATTAAATTGGTTTCCTGACTTCTTTGATTCCTTTGAGTTCCTCTTTCATTCCTTTGATTTCCTCACTGACTTCTTTGAGCATATTTATAATGATTCTTTTGAAATCTTTCTCAGGCATTTCCTCTAAGTCATTCTCACTGGAGGTCATTTCTGATGCATTAATGCTTTTTGGTGGATTTACATTGTCTTGGTTTTGGTGTTTCTTGTGTTATAATTCATATGTTTTTCCATCTTGGATTAAGTTAATGCTTGGATTTTCTAATTAGGTGCAGTATTATTAGATGTATCAATCAATCTGATGTTACATATCTTCAGGGTAGGAGCTTAAGCACTAGGTATGGCTCTTAAGACTCCCAGAATATCTACAAAAGTCACCCTAGATATTGGGTTTGCCTGCTATGATAGTATTCAACTAGGCTGAGTTGAACAAAATATAGGCAGATTCTAACTAAACAATGCACACATTCAATGAAAAACAGCAGAGTATTTATGCAAGAGTAGGTATTGTGACAACAATCAGATCCTGTAACAAAGTCACAGTCCCTTAGATTGTGTGTTACCCCACGCCCTTAATCCTGTCTACTAGGAGGCTCAGATTTCTGGTCTGTTGAGGGTTCCAAGTGAGCTTGTGACCAAGTGAGACCCTCCCCTAATGAACAATAGAAGAGGAAACAAAGCCAATATAAATCAGGGAGCAACAAATGACAAGCCCAAAATATAGCTTATTTAACAATGGAAGCCCACAGGTCGGCCTGGACTAGAGTGAAACCCTACCTCAAAAAAAAAAAAAAAAAAAAAAAAAAAAAAAAAAAAAGAATGGCAAATCCAACCATCCATCAGATTTAACATATAATTTATCCTGATATGGAAGGCGCCATTAGCAGATCTGATTCAAGACTATATACCAGGCATATCTGGTGGGTACTGACCTGATGTAATCCCTGTTACCTTTTGGGATGATTTTAGTCTCAGTTATGCTGTGCTCCTCCTTGGGTCCCTCTTTGCTATGCTGTGGGTTCAAGTAGGCTGGCTGGGTCACTGGGTTGCTGCTCTGGTCGCTGGTGCTGGTGCTGTGAGCTTCTTTCCCCAGGTCTCTGGTGCTTGCTGGCGCTTGCACTGGCAGTGGGGGAGGGGAGGCTGTGGATGGTGGCTCTAGTTCTCCCACTGGTCCATGTGATCCTCTACCTCACAAGATGCTCCTCTGTTGGTCGCTGCAGTCCTCCCTTCACATTTCTTGAGTTTGCGAGGAGGCCAGTGTGAGTGGAGAATCTCCTCCTGGCTTTTCCTATGGCTCAAGCTGAGCCTAGAAACTATGGCCCCATGGACCTGGTGCCACAGCTGCTGGAGCTGCTTCTGCCTGCCTATGTGGGCTCTAGATGCTCTGGATCTCTCCTACTTCTCTGTTACAGATGGTAATTTCTTATAAATCTCACTTTTTAGTAGAAGAGTGTATTTTGCTGGGTTTTTATTTATTTATTTTGGCTTTTTCTCCCTTAGGCTGCTTTGGCATGGTTCCTACACTGCCATCTTAACCGGAAGTCCTGACACTCATATTTCTTAAGGTAATGGCCCATTACCTTGTAGGACATCTCTCAGTATAGGTTTATCTTACATATCTCAGGATTATTTTGGCCTTGAATTTGAGGCAGGACTGATATATAAGCAAGGCTCTGTCATGAACTTGGAGCAATGGTTCATGACCCTTAGGAATCATCTTTAAGAATGTGCTTCAAAGCTATATAGAACTTCTTTCTGTAAGCATATAGACAGAAAAAACAATTGCTTGCAGTTTCAGGCAACTCAGAAACTCCATAAAGTGCATTTATGAATTCCCTGGAGATTGTGGACACCCAGGTAAGGACTTTGTTCCATATACGGGCTAGACACTGACACAAAATGAAGCTGTACTGCTGGCTGATAGTAACCTTGATCTAGGGGGAGTGACATGGGAGGTTTCAACATGTAAAATTACTATTTTTTGCTTTGTAATAAATATCTTTGAAAAGATGCTTTGGGACTATGTAGGTAGCCTGCTCTTCTTAAACATTCACTGTTTAATTTTAGCAACCATTGATTTTTTGGGCCTGAATCAATTATTGCAATGATCTTTTTTTTTAAAAAAAATATATATTCATTTATTTGAGAGAGAAGGAGGGAGAGAGAGGGAGAGAGAGAGTGGGCATGCCAGGGCCTCTAACCACTGCATGTGCCACCTTGTGCACCTGGCTTATGCGAGTACTGGGGAATCCAACCCAGGTCCTTAGGCTCCATAGGCAAGTACCTTAACCACTAAGCCATCACTTTAGCCCTTACAGTGATCTTGTAAGGTAATGGTCTTCTAACTCATTCTTTCTACATTTTAGCTGCATTCTAATATGAAAAACAATTTTCTCTCCTCTCTTCTCCTCCCTTGTTTCTATATGACATAAACAAACACACGTATCCCAAGAAGTTCTCAACTTCATCTTCCCAATCCTAGACAAATTCTCATATATATCTCTAGATATGTCTGTTTTGACATTTAATACAAATGGAATTATGTTATGTGCTCTATCTTTTTTTCATTTTGCATAATATTTTTAAGTTCCATCCATGTGTAAGTATGAATCAGTACCTCATTCTTTGTATTTTTGAATAATATCACAATGTATTGATATCCCCTATTTTATAGATCCCTTCACCTTATGACATTTGGTTTTTGTTTTACACTTCTTCACACCACCCAAATCATTATTTGTTTCTTTAACTATATAGCCTAGTGACATTTCATTATGATGGTAATTTGCATTTCTCTCACAGATCATGAGTAAAGCACCTTTTCTTGAGTTAGTTGATGCAGTAGTTAACTTTTCATTGCTGTGACAAAAACACCCAACCAGAGCAGCTCATAGGAACCAATGGTTTCTTTCAGGCTTATAGTTTTGGTGGGGAGTGTCATCATGGTGCAGAAAACATGGCAGAGTAGGCAATTGGGTAGTTATATCTCTATATGAAGCAAGACGGAAATCATCTGAGAGAGCCAGCTCTGAACATCCAGTGGGCTAGACTAATCTAGTTCAAGGACAGTCTCTAGCAACACACCTCCTCCAGCAAGGCTCTACAGCCCAAATGTTCCACAGCTGAGGACTAATCAGGAAGCTTAATCACAAATACTTAAGGTTATGGGGAGCATTTTACATTCAAGCCACCACAGCTATCCATTTATATATTTTGTTTTTTAGAATTGTCTATTCAATCTTTTGTCCATTTTTATCATTAAGTTGTAATAGTCACTTTATTCTAGACAGTCAGTCCTTTATGGAATATATGATTTGCAAAATATTTCTATTTGGTGTTTTGTCTTTTCATTTTCTTGATTGTATTCTTTGAGATACAAAAGATTTTAATTTTTTAAAATAATTTTTTTGAGGTAGAGTCTCATTCTAGCCCAGGCTGACCTGGAATTCACTATGTAATCTCAGGGTTGCCTTGAACTCATGGTGATCCTCCTACTTCTGCCTTCTGAGTGCGGAATTAAAGGTGTGCATCACCACACCTGACACACAATAATTTTTAAAAATGTTTGTTTATTTCCTTATGTGTATATTTGCAAGAGACTGACAGAGAAAAACTATGGGCATGCCAGAGCCTCTTGTCACTGGAAATGAACTCCAGATGTATGGGACACTTTGTGCATCTGGCTTTACATGGGTAGTAGGGAATTAAACCCAGATCATCAGACTTTGCAAGCAAGTACCTTTAACCACTTAGCCATATTTCTAGCCCCAAGTTTTTAATACTTGTCATATTCAATTTGTGCCTTTGTTGTCCTACTGAGAAGTCAAGGTCTATAAAAATGTAAATGTATGTTTTCTGCTAAGATTTAGCTCTTACCGAAGTTTTTGTTCCATTTTTAGTTAATTTTTGAACACAGAGTGAAGTAGATATCAAAATTCATTTTGCATATGAATATCCAGGTATCCCAGGACCATTATTTATATTTAGTCAACTTAGTATCCTTATCAAGAGAAAATATGCCATGAGTGTGACACTGATTCTATTCCACTGATCTCTATGTCTACCTTTAGACTTTGTTATCTTGATTATTGTAGCTTTGTAGTTAGATTTTTAAAACTACTGCTATTTTTAAAACTAGGAAATAGCATTACAACTTAATTCTCCTAAAAAAATAGTTTTGGCCATATTGGGTCCCTTGGATTTTCATATAAATTTTAAGATCAGTTTGTTAATCTCAGCAGGGAGTTTAATAAGCATTGAGCTGAATCTGTAGATCTACCTGGGGAATATTGTCATCTTAAGATTAAGTCTTCCAGCCCATGAACATGGGATAGCTTTCCACTTATTGATTCTTCTTTGTTTCAAGAACATCTTGTAGTCTTTAGAGTATAAGTTTCAAGTTTCTTGTTAAATCTATTCCCAACTGTTTTGATTTTTTACTATAATTCTTGTCTTATATTCATTTCTGCTACAGAGAAGTACAATTGACTTTATGAATATTTTTCTTATATCTGCAATCTTATTGAACATCTTTCACTTTAATTTTAGTTGTATTTTGGATATGTGAGACATTAAAAATTTTCAAAAAACCAAAATTACACAAAAAGTATTATCCTGGGGCTGGAGAGATGGCTCAGTGGGTAAGGTGCTTGTCTACAAAGCCTAATGACTGGAGTTCAATTCCCCAGTACCCATGTAAAGCCAGATGCACAAAGTGGGACATGTATCTGGAGTTCCTTTGCAGTGGCTAGAGGTCCTGGAGCACCCACTCTCTCAGTATTTCCTCAGTACATGGTGGTACATGCCTCTAATCCCAGCACTCAGGAGGCCATTCAGTAGGCTGAGGTAGAAGAATCGCTGTGAATTTGAGGCTAGCTTGAGACTACATAGTGAATTCCAGCTCAGCCTAGGCTAGAGTGATTCCCTACCTCAAAAAAAAAAAAGTATTATCCTTATAATTTTACATGTCTACTGTGTGGAAGAACTCTCTATACACTAATTTATGGCATATAGAATTTCAAACTTTATTGTTCCTGCACTATCCGTATATTTTCATTCTAGTGGACTACCATACAGCACAGTCATGTCACAGTATCATGTCTGATGTCTGATCCTATACTTAACAATCACAATGCTGAGTGAGTCAGCCATTAAGCTCGTGAGTGTTCCTGGAAGTCATTTCCATACAGGGATACCCAATAAAACTATAGTGAAGTTCCTAAAAGTAACATCAACATAACCTATACCAAATCTTAATTTTTTTATCTCTTAAAACATTTATCATTTCTTTGTGATAAAATATTCAAAATCTTTTCTTCTAACTATTTTGCAATTAAATGATACACTACTGCTATCTCTAGTGCACCCTAGTGTGCTACTGAAGGAAGACACCTCCTTCCATTTTGCTTGTTTTTGCCCTACTGAGGATCAACCCAGTGCCTCATGCATTCCAGGCAAATGCTATACTACAGCCCAGGAAAGCTGCTTGTGCATGAGCCCTCCCAGTGATTCCCATGTAGCAGTCTGAGACCCACACTTTTGGAAGCCCTAGGGAGAACAGGTCCTTCTGCCAGTGTCTCATTTGTCCATGCATTGCACTGACCATGGTTCCTGGACTGTTATGAAGTGGATTAAGTAGAATAGCCAGAAAGAGGGAAAAAAGTGGGGGAAGCCACAGCTGTGGGGTTGAATATGAAGAAGAAATTCCTGCCCTTTCAATGCATGGGTGGTGGCACAAACAAATGAAATACACCAAGAGATCAGTAGGGAGGCCAATGGCCTGATTGAGGTAGCTTCTGTCTGGTGGTGTCCTCAGATGGGGTGATGTGTTTCTCCCAGTCAAGTAAGCTGTTAGTGGTGTGAATCACTCATCTCAATGAGCCTCCACCCTTTTCTCCCTGATTCCTACCTGTCCAACAACTAATTTCTAATTACAACCTCAGGGTTATGCTGAGTTTCTAGCACAAGATCATCTACTTAGGCCTTTTTTGTCAACATAGAATCAACATAGTTCTAGTTCCTTCAATTGTTTAGAAATAGACCCATAAGTCTTTCTAGCTTTGTTCTCTCTGTCATCGTGGATCCTTCCTAGAATAAGCACATCTGCCCAGGCAGGGATCTGAGTTTCTAGCTGAGGGTTTAGCCACTGCTGATGCCAGAAGCCTCACACCATACTCTCTCAGAGCTTCTGGCACAGCGTCCCACATCTCCATGTTTGCCTAGAGTAACAAGTGAAGGATGTCTTTAAGCTAACACTTCACCAATGGCTTCCTCCTCTAGAATCAAAAAAGCCAAGGAGAGGAAACAGCTGCCAAGCTCTGCTGACTTGCCTTGGACATCACCAGTGGTGCATTATTCATGACATTCAAGAACAGACTTGCAAAATTTTTAAGCTTCTCTCAAACATTATTCATCTTACTTGGTCCAATGCACATTTTTTTTATAAATATCTTCCCACATCATAATGGAAACTGCCAACAAGTACTGAGACCTTGCAGAATTTGAATATTGGAAGAATATATTTTGTACAAATACATTAACTGCAAATCAGGCACATCTCTGCTAATGCTACAGGCCTTCCTTACAGCAAAATGCCAGATATCTCATCATCAATCTTTAATTTTTATGCTTTATGGGGCTGGGGATGTAGTTCAGTGCTAGAGTATTCTCCTAGCATGTGTGAGGCCTGTAGTTTAAGACCTAGAATTGAGAAGAGAAAGGAATAGGGACAGGAGGAGAAGTAAGAAGAAACCATTTGCTGATTTCATTACATAACATATCAACACTGAGGCCATCTAACTTTATACCACACTGTCAGAGAGTGTGTTTAAGATCAAGAAACCAAAGGAGGGAGGTTTGGTGCTGTGGCTTGCATGTCACCACCGAAGCCCATCTTGATATTGAATCCCCAGGTGGGAACTTTAAGTGGTAATTAGGCCACGAGGACATTGTCCTTATGAATGACTAATCCACTAGTGGCCTCATGGATCAGTGGATCAATATGTTGATGGTTTATCTCAAAAGCAGGTCTGTCATAAAAGCTAATTTGGACTCTAGTCCTTGCCATATGAAGCCCTATGTCACTCTGTAGAATCCCTGCCAGCAAAAAGGCCCTCACCAGAAATCAATCTCTGTCTGCACACCCTCCAGAACCATAAGCTAATAAATATTTGTTCTTTCTTTTTTCATTGAGTACACAAATTTTATTTTATTTTATTTTATTTTTCTTTATTAGTTAGATTTCTATTCAGGAAATACAGTCAGTTTGGTGCCATTATTAGGCTCATCCGTGACCTACCCCCTCCCCTTGGACCCTCCTTGTTGAGGTACATGGGTCATGCATTGTGGAGTTAGCCCACAGTTATGTGTAAGATAAATGCCTCAGCATATCATGACCCAACATGTGGCTCTGACATTCTTTCCGCCCCTTCTTCCGCAGAATTTCCCTGAGCCATGTTGGGTTCACTTTTGGTCTGCTTCAGTGATGAGGTGTTGGGGGCCTCTGAGGCTCTGGCTGTCTGGTTTGGTAGGAGTTGATTTTTCTCTGTGTTGATCTCCTTCCCCCTTGTGCTGGTATCCGGTTCATCAGGAAAACAGCACCCTTGCATGCTTCGCCAATTTTTCTTAGTTTCAGCCAGGGCCCTTTTGAGGTATGATGGGGTGGTTCTCTCCTTAGGATCTACATCTATCTGAAAAAGAGAAGCAGATTCTCCAACGGAGAGTAAGTTAGCACCAGGACAAAAGAGATAACCCTTACTTTTTTATAGAGAATTTAATAGGTATAGGCCCTCTTGTAGCCCACGATTGATGGTAGCTTGGTACTGGTGAGTGGACTTATGTTTGGATATGGTTCTGACTTGCTTCCCAGATCCAGCTATGGGTCCCTTAACACTGAGGGGATCAGTTAGCTGAATAAAGAGCAGCTGGTTTCCCACCATGGCTGTGTGCCACTATTGCAATTGTGTGGGCATCACGACAGGTTATTTGCTGCTAAGTAGGTTAGACCATGAGTTGCTTGGACAGATATTGGTCATTTCCCCCAGTCGCCCATGTAGCACCTTCTGGCACTAGACATGCCAACTGTCTGGGGACTGACTCTCTTCCAACTTCCAGCCATGCCATTCCATTTTACGTGTCAACCACATAAGGTGTCTTCAGCAGTAGGGTCTTACCACTAACCTTTGGTGGGCCATCAAGTACTCTGACAGAAATCTGTCTGTCTTTTAGGAAACCTTGTAGGTCTCTCTGATCAAAAGCTCATTGTGGATGATAGCCCAATGCTGGTACAGGGAGTTACAGGTCAGTGCCTACTAAGAAAATGAGGAAAAATGTAATTAATATACAAGAGTTAGAGAGAAGAGAGAGAGAGAGGTAAAGGGAGTAGGAGTGAGGGAAGATGTAGAAGATTAAGGTTAGTCATTGTCCTACCCTCCTCAGTGTCTTGTGGTTCAGGTGTTCCCTGTAAGGGCCTGGTGAAGGATCAGCCATTTGGTCTGTCTTTTATTAAGTAGAATTTTATGGTACCATTGCTGTTTGGGTCTAGATTTGTGTTTCCCACCCCTTTGATGCCTTCCCCTACCTCCACTTCCATCCTAGTGTCTAATCCACGAGCTGCTCACTGGATATGTAAGGTATGTTGGGGAGATTCAGGTTAGGTGCTTTAGTTGAGTGAGACTATGTGGCGATTTTTTTTCTGTGATTGGATGCGTTCACTGAGAATGATCTGTTCCAGGTTCAACCACTTTTCCTCAAATTTCATTGTGTCATTTTTTCTTACTGCTGTATGGAATTCCATTGTGTAGATATACCACATCTTAGTTATCCATTCTTCTAGTGATGGACATCTCAGTTGATTTCAGCTCTTAGCTATTAGAAATTGAGCCGCTACAAACATGGTTGAGTAAATCTCTCTAGCCTGTGGTTTGAAGGTTTTAGGGTAGATGCCCAGTAAGGGAATAACTGGGTCTATTGGTATCTCTATACTCAGCTTTTTCAGAAGTCTCCATATTGCTTTACAAAGTGGTTGTACCATCCTACATTACCACTAACAGTGGATGAGTGTTCCTACTTCTCCTCATCCTCTCTAGCATTTATTTTCATTTGATTTTTTGATGTTTGCTATCCTTATTGGGGTAGGGTGGAATCTCATAGTTGTTTTAGTTTGCATTTCTCTGATGATTAGGGATGATGAACATTTTCTTATGTGTACGTTTGCCATTTCTATTTCTTCCTCTGTGAACTGCCTGTTCAGCTCTTTGCCCCATTTTGTGAGTGGGGTGTTTGACTTCTTACTGTTTAGATTTTTGAGTTCTTTGTAGATTCTAGAGATTAGGCCTCTATCAGTTGGATTACCTGCAAATATTTTCTCCCATTCTGTGGGTAATCTATTGGCTTTGTTTATTGTATGCTTGTCTGTAAAGAAACTCTTCAGCTTCATGTGATCCCATTGGTTGAGTAACAGTTTAAGTTCGTGAGCTACTGGGGTTTTGTTCAGGAAGTCTTTTTCAATTCCTATATCATGGAAAGTACTTCCTAAATTTTCTTCCAGTAGTATTCGAGTTTCTGGTCTTATACTGAGGTCTTTGATCCATTTGGACTTGAGTGTAGTACATGGTGAAATGTATGGGTCAAGTTTCAGTTTCCTGCATATGGTTATCCAGTTTGTCCAGCACCATTTGTTGAAGATGCTGTTTTTTTTCCAGCCTATATTATTCGGGCCTTTAATGAATATCAAGTAGCTATAGTTGCTTGACCCAACGTCCGGGTCCTCAAGTCTATTCCATTGGTCTATACTCCTGTTTTTATGCCAGTACCATGCTGTTTTTATTACTATGGCTTTGTAATATAACTTTAGATCAGGTGTGGTGATGCCTCAAGAGGTATTTCTTTTGCTGAGGATATGTTTGGATATGCGAGGCCTTCTGCCTTTCCATATGAAATTTGAGATCATTTTTTCTATCTCTGTGAAGAACACTGTAGGGATTTTAATTGGAATTGCATTAAAGCTGTATATTGCCTTTGGTAGGATTGCCATCTTCACAATATTAATTCTTCCTATCCAGGAACATGGGAGGTCTTTCCATTTTCTCAAGTCCTCCTCAATTTCTTGAGTGATTTTACGTTTTCATTGTATAGATCTTTCACTTCCTTGGTTAACGTTATTCCAAGGTATTTTATTTTATATTTTGTTGCTATTAAAAATGGGACAATGTCCCTTATTTCTTTCTCTGTATCTTTGTCATTTGCATATAGGAAGGCTACTGATTTTTGTTCATTGATTTTGTATCCTGCTTATTTGCTATAGGAGTTAATCACCTTCAAGAGTTTTGGGATAGAGTCTCTCAGGTTTCTTATATATAGAATCATGTCATCAGTGAATAGAACTAACTTAACTTCTTCCTTTCCAAATTGTATCCCTTTTATTTCCCTGTCCTGTCTTATTGCTTGAGCTAGGACTTCCAGTACTATATTGAAAAGCAGAGGTGAGAGTGGACAACCCTGTCTTGTTCCTGATCTCAATGGGAATTCCTCCAGTCTCTCTCCATTAAGTATTATTTGGACTTTTGGAGCTTTGTATATTGCCTTTATTAGGTTAAGATATGAACCAACCATGCCAATTCTCTCCAATGTTTTGATCATGAAGTGATGTTGTATCTTCTCAAAGGCCTTTTCTGCATCTATCGAAATGATCATGTGCTTTTATGTTTAACCTTGTTTATGTGGTGTATTACATTGACAGATTTCCGTATGTTGAACCACCCCTGTGTTCCTGGGATGAATCCCACTTGGTCAAGGTGGATAATGCTTTTGATGTGTGGTTGGATTCGGTTTGCGAGGATTTTGTTCAGGACCTTTGCCTCTAAATTCATCAGGGAAATTGGCCGGTAGTTTCTTTTCTTGTGGCATCTCTGCCTGGTTTTGGAATTAGGGTGATGCTAGCTTCATAAAAGGAGTTGGGTAGCTTTCCCTGTTCACCAATTGTGTGGCACAGTTTGAGGAAGATTGGTTTGAGTTCTTCCATGAAGGTTTGATAGAATTCAGCTGAGAAGCCATCTGGTCCTGGACTTTTCTTTTTTGGGAGGTTTTTTATTACTTTTTCAATCTCCATGAGTGTGATGGGTTGATTGAGGTGATTAATCTGCTCTGGGTTTAGCTTTGGTAGATGGTATGCATCCAGGAATTTATCCATCTCCTCCGCATTATCCAGTTTTGTGGAGTAGAGGTTTTTGAAATTAGTCCTGATGATTCTCCCAATTTCACTTATGTCTGTTGTGATTTCTCCTTTTTCATTTTGAATTTTGTTAGTTTGAAGCTTCTCCTTTTTTTGCTTGATCAGATTGGCTAGGGGTTTGTCAATCTTGTTTATTTTTTCAAAGAACCAGCTCTTTGTTTTGTCAATTGTCTTAATTGTCTCCTTGGTTTCTAATTCAGTGATTTCTGCTCTGATTTTAATTATTTCTTTCCTTCTGGAGCTCTTTGGGTTGGATTTTTCTTGTTTTCCCAGTGCCTTTAGGTGGATGGTTAGATTATTGATTTAGAACCTTTCTGTCTTTTTTATGAAGGCATTGAGTGTGATGAATTTTCCCCTGAGGACTGCCTTCATTGTGTCCCATAGGTTTTGGTATGATGTGTTCTCATTGTCATTGAATTCCAGAAATTTTGCAATTTCATTTTTTATTTCATCCACTATCCATTTATTGTTTAAGTGTGCTGTTCAGTTTCCAGGTGCCATTGGGATTCTTGGTGGGTCTTTTGTTGTTGATTTCTAGCAATATAGCATTGTGATCTGATATCATGCTGGGAATTATGTCAATCTTCCTAAATATGTGGAGGCAGTCTTTGTGACCCAATATATGGTCTATTTTAGAGAATGTTCCATGGGCAGCTGAGAAGAATGTATAATCTGTGGATTTGGGATAGAAAGTTCTGTAGATGTCTGTTAGGTCTAAGTGATCTATGGTTTTGTTGAGCTCTCTTACTGTCTTGTTGAGTTTCTGTTTGGATGATCTGTCTATTACTGATAATGTTGTATTGAAGTCCCCAGCTATGATGGTGTTGGTGGTTATTTCTGTTTTATTGTCAAGTAGGTTTTGTTTTATGAACTGTGGTGCCCCTGTGTTTGGTGCATACAGCTTTATGATTGTAATATTCTCTTGATGGATCATTCCCTTGATAAGTAGGAAGTGGCCTTCTTTGTCTTTTTTGATTATTTTTGGTTTGAAATCTATTTTATCTGATATTAATATAGCTATGCCTGCTTGTTTCTTATTCCTATTTGCTTGGAATATTGTTTTCCAACCTTTTCACCCTGAGGAGATGTCTGTCTTCAGTGGTGAGGTGGGTTTTTTGAAGGCAACAGACTGAGGGGTCTAATTTTTTGATCCATCCTGTTAGCTTGTTCTCTTGATGGGTGAATTAAGGCCATTAATATTTAGGGTAATGACTGTGAGATTTGATTTGATCCATGCCATATTGTGATGGTAAATGTGGGTTGGTGTTTTCATGGACTTTGAAGTTTTTTGTGCCTACTCTGAGTTTGGTTGTTGTGATCTTCTTCTTGTAGGTATTTCAGTTTGATTACTTGTTTCTCCTCTGTGGAGAATTTCCTGAAATACTCTCTGTAGGTTTGGTTTTGTGTTCATATAATTGTAAAGCTGAGTTTTGTCATGGAATGTTTTTCTTTCACCATCTATAATGAGAGATACTTTTGCTGGGTAGAGTAGTTTGGGTTGGAAGCCATATGTTCTTAGACTTTGCAGTGTTTCATTCCAGGCCCTTCTAGCTTTCAGGGTTTCCATTGAAAAGTCTGAAGTAATTCTGATGGGGTTACCTTTGAAAGTGGTGTGCTGTTTTTCCCTAGCAGCTTTTAGGATTTTCTCTTTGGTGTCAATGTTTAGAGTCTTAATGACAATATGTCTTGGAGAGTTTCTCCTTTGGTCCAGTCTGTTTGGAGTTCTGTTGGTTTCGTGTATCTTGATGAGCCTTTCCTTTAAGAGACTGGGACAATATTCTTCAATTATTTTGTTAAATAAGTTCTCCATGCCTTTGGTCTGAATTTATTCTCCTTCTGGTATTCCAATGATCCTGATATTAGGACGTTTAAGTGTATCCCATAATTCCCTCATGTTCTATTCACAGGAACGTTTGAACTTACTGAAATTTTTGAACTCTCTGTTTCTTCCATCTTGTCTTCCATATCAGAGTTTCTATCCTCCACTTGGCTGACTCTGTTCTTGAGAGCTTCTAGAGAATTTTGGAGTTGTTCAATTAAGTTTGCATTTTCTGCTACATTTCTATGTATAATTTCCATCCCTCTGTCAAGCTCCCTTTTCACATCATTTTCTGATTTTCATCCTTGCATTTCTTTATGTCTTCATTTAGCATGGCCAGTTGATTTTTAAGGTCTTCTTTTTTTTCCACTCTCCCTCAAATCTCTTAACTCTCTTTGAACTCCTTCCAACTTCTTATCTATTAGTTCTAGTTTAGTGATGGTAGCATCCACATGATTATCGGTCCTTTGTTTCTTTCCTGCAAGTTCTACCAGTAGGTTGGTCATGGTTGCATTGCTCATAGCTTCAATTTGGTGTTCTGATCATAATGGTTCTTCTATGTTTTGGTTAGATGTATTCATTGTAGGACTGGGTGATCTAACTGGATCTTCTTGCATTTGATTTTTCATGTTATTTCTTTTGCGCAGTGGTCTGCCCATGACAGTGTATGGGCACATAGGTGGGCATATCAGCCTGGGCTCAAACACAATGGGAATCTGAGGCAACCTGGGGCAGTTGCCAAGCAGCCTGTGCTCTGGCTCTCACTTGCCAAAGCCGCCTATCTACTGCCTGGCAGGGGCGCCAAAGTTGCCTGAATTCTGAATCGGTAATGTGCCAAAGCTGCCTGCGTTCGAGCTAGGAGTGACACTGAGGCACCAAGCACTGAAGCAGCCCAAACTCTAGGTGGGAACACTGGGACCCGGAAGCAGTCTGCGCTCCCCAGTCACAGGACAATGGCGGATGGCTGGCATGGCAGACAGGTAGGGGATGGCCCCTGAGCTGGCACAAGCGAGAGACACAGTCTGAGATTGTGGAGCAGTTGCTCTGGGACTGGGCTCACTCAGTAAGTGGGCGAGTGGACGAGTGTGCGGAGCAGTCTAAGCTTCTGCACGCAGGGATTGATTGGCACGCAGGCAGCAGTGGTGCCTGTGGCAGCGCTGTGGACAAGGTGGTTATTTGCGGGGAGGGGTGGGCTACCCGCCCCTGAGGGGATCCGCAATTCCCTGTTTCCCCCGCTTCTGTGCCCTCCCAGATTTCTCTCCCCTAAAGGCCCAATAAATCCTTAATATCTTGCCTTTCTTTCCCCGGGATTTGCGGTGCTGCTAGGCGGTTGCCATCTTGGCCGGAAGTCCACATTTGTTCTTTATACATTGCCTAATCTGTAGTATTCAGTTACAGATTATAGAAAACAGACATTTAGGACTCACTGAAAACCATAGAACCAATAAGTGTCAGATCAATGACTGGTGCCCCCTAAAGCCTGTCTCACTGAGGAAAACAAATATTTTTTTCTGGCTTTCTGTACTCCTCTGAGGTTTCCAAAAGCCACTGCCCTTGGGACTCATTTCTGTTAACCTTTGAGCCACATGTTATGAAGAAAATACTGCCATCATTCACACTTGTGACAAAGACATTCACATTGATTTGTCTTGATAGGAAGACATCTGTAGCAGACAGCTTCAGGTTCACTGAGATGAACTTCCACACCAGGCACAGTTATGGAGGAAGGGATATTTATTGAAGCTTACAGATCCAGGGGAAGTTCCATAATGGCAGAAGAAACTGGCCTGCCTTCACAGGCCCAAGCAGAGAGAGAGAGAAGTACAAGCCAAGAGCCAAAAGCACACTTCAGGAACCCCAGCTAGGCACACTTTACATATCTTTAGATTGAAATCTGAAACCCACCACTACACCTTAAGATCCACACAATGGCACTGCCTCCAGCCAGGTGGCTAAAGATGCAAACTACAACAAATAAACAACTGAATATATTGGGGGCCATCTATTCTATTCAAACCACCACATTCCTCCCCTGTCCCCAATAGATTCATAACCATTAAACATTGTAAATTGTACTCAGTTCAATTTCAAAGGTCCCCACAGTCTTGACCAATTTAAGATATGAAGACCTGTAAAATCAAACAAGTTAAACATTTCTAACATATAAAGGCACAGAGTAAACATTTTCAGCTGGTTTACGGCATAGCAAGGAGAGACTAAAACAATGCAAACTCAACCACCATCAAACAAACATCAAACTTCTGCAGTTCAAGTCCAATACAACCAAAGACTGACAGTCTCCAGACTTTCCAATTCCGCCCCTCCAGCTGGGCAGAGTAACCGGGGAACACTTCCATCCCAGGCCAACAATGCGCTCTATGGTAGCCCTTGCACAGTCCTGGTATATACAAAACATCTTCAGGTCTGCATGTAAACCACGGTCCATCTTCCAAAGGCTCTTTCAGCCTATCAGGGCATCATGCCCTGCCTCATGCCGCATCTCAGCAGCAGCTCCTGGAACCGTGTGCAATTCATAACCACTCCTCACATCTTCCAAAGGCTCTTTCAGCCTATCAGGGCATCAGGCCCTACCTCATGCCACATCTCAGCAGCAGCTCCTGGAATCATGTGCAATTCACGACCACTCCTTGCATTTTTCATGCTTCTGAAACCAATACCAGGTATGCAGAACACAGCCATATTCTTAATTCACAGACAAAATACATCATAACCTTGAAAAGCAGGTTCCTTCTCCAGTCAACTCTTTCCAAAAGTGTTTGCATTTCTATGATAGTCTTTCCTCAGGCATCCTTTCCATTGTTTTAATGTAAAGCAGTTGGAACATCTTCCTTTAAGATTGCTAATGTGTTTGACAATAGCAGATTCAGTAACCTAAAACCAGTCTCAGTGCCTGTAATTTTAATTTGCTTGAGGTTTTCCAGCTTAAAATCTTAAATCTCTCAGTCCAATATCTTTAGCTAAGCACATTAGTCCATTACAAATTTAACCTTGATCAAACACTCTGGACCTGGGCAGCAGGACGTAGCCAGCCCTTATGCCAGTAGCCCAGTTCCAACAAAGTCCTTTGCAGTTTTTCCTTCCCCTTAGAAAGCTCATAAGCCAAGCCTCGAAGTTCAATGCTGTCTGCACTTAGCATTCTCAGACTCTCATCAGAATAGTCCATAAAACTTGGCTTACCACTCCAGAAGACATCTTCAGTTGCAAGCACCAAGTCCATACCTATTCCTCCAAAACAAAGGTTCCAAAAGATCAATATCCACATAGTAAGGTTCACCTCACCCCACTCCATGGTACTGAAAGGATGAAAAAATTAAAAGTTTAAAAAGGGACACAGAGCAGGCCTTTGAGTACGTGACTCTGGCCTAGTGAGATAACAGGAAATAAGCTGACTATTGCCACTCCCACCTAGGAGCCCTCTCAAATAACAGGAAATGAGCTGACTATTGCCACTCCCACCTAGGAGCACGCACAAATACCGACCTCTGGGACCATGGGAAAAAGATCGTGGTGTGTTACAAATTGATTGGTCCACAGTGCGTGGGCTTGAACAATTTAAAATAATTGGCCTAGAAATCATAGAGTGTCATAAAGGGATTGGTCAACATTGCGCAGGCTCCTGATGTTACAAAATGATTGGTTCACAATGCATGGGCTTTGTGGTAACCCTATAACCCTATTCCCTGATTCTGCATGCGGGGCCTTAGGCCCTCTACCCCTGTGTGGTGTACGACTGTGGGCCCCAGCGTGCTGGAATAAAAATCCTCTTGCTGTTTGCATCAAGACCGTTTCTCGTGAGTGATTTGGGGTGCCATCTTTCCCGAGACTGAGCCTGGGGAGTCCTCCGGAGCAGAACTTTCAGTACCAAATTCTGTAGCAGACAGCTTCAGGTTCACTGAGATGAACTTCTGGGCACAGTTATGGAGGAAGGGATATTTATTGAAGCTTACAGATCCAGGGGAAGTTCCATAATGGCAGAAGAAACTGGCCTGCCTTCACAGGCCCAAGCAGAGAGAGAGAGAAGTACAAGCCAAAAGCACACTTCAGGAACCCCAGCTAGGCACACTTTATATATCTTTAGATTGAAATCTGAAACCCACCACCACACCTTAAGATCCACACAATGGCACTGCCTCCAGCCAGGTGGCTAAAGATGCAAACTACAACAAATAAACAACTGAATATATTGGGGGCCATCTATTCTATTCAAACCACCACAACATCACAGAACGCATCATTAGTCCTATGTGTCATTTGAAGAAAGAAACAATGTCAGAATCATAATCCCACACAACTCTCCTTACCTGAGTCACTCTGCAAGCTACCATTTCTGTATTTATGTATCCATCAAATAAATTTTGAGCTGTACTACAATCAGACAGTAGGACACAGAGAAATGTTGCCTAATGGAGTCACCACCAAATGTCAGGGAACCATGATACAAGGAATTGACTAGGGAGTCAACAGGACAGAACAGCTTTTATTGAAAGCCAATTCATTTTCAAACTGATAGCAAGTACGTTTAACACAGCAGTAACACTCCCAGATTTAACATAGACAAAAGTGATCTTCAGTGAGTCACTTATTAATCCAGGATTGTCTGGGGACAATTGAAAAAATTCTTTATTTTCCCCCATAAAATGGTTCTTACCTATTTTTGTTTGTTTGTTTGTTTGTGAATCTTAGTGTGATCTATCTAGTTTTTCAGGGGTAAAATCTAGTCATTCTTGAGTTCTGTATTTTTCTACTCCTCCCCTCATTGTCATCTTCATACAAAACCATCCAATCAGAAAATAGTTTGTTCTAGGCTTCACAAACATGAGTACCTGAGTTCAGATACTCAGCACCCACATAAGAAGCTAGGTATGACAGCAAGTGCCTGTAACCTAGCACTAGGAAAGAAGAGACAGGACAATCTCTGGGGCTTGCTGGCCAGCTAGCCTAGCCAAATTAGCGAACTTTAGGTTCAGTGAGAGACTTGTCTCAAAAATATAAAGTGGAGGACTGGAGAGATGGCTTAGTAGTTAAGGCACATGCTTATGAAACCTAAGGGCCCAGGTTCAATTCTCCAGGTCCCACGTAAGCCAGGTGCACAAGGTGGCACATGCATCTGGAGTTCATTTGCAGTGGCCCTGGTGCGCCCATTCTCTGTTTCTCTTACCCCTCTCTCTGTCTCTAATAAACAAATACATAAAAATTATATATGTAGGCAATTGAGTATGACACCTGATGTTGTTGACTTTAGGTTTCATATGCACATGCACACACATGCACATGAACATGTGCACATAATACACCAAACATGCACAAAGAAATTTACTATTTAAAGCATCAACTTTCTCAGTTAAAGTTATACAGCAAAAAATTAAGTTATTAATTTATTATTCTTTGTAGCAAATTTCCCAACTGAATTCCTATATTTGACTTTTACATAAATGACTTTTACATTTTAATGAAAAATATTTAATATCTGTTCTCCACATTGAAATATTATTGGCAAATATTATTTGTAAAGCAGGAGCCATGTTTAACGTCAGTATTTAAATTTATTTTTTGGCAAGGTCTCATGTAGCCCAAGTTGACATTGAACACACAATGTAGCCAAGACTAACCTTGAATTTTTGATCTTCTTGCCTTTAACTCTCAAGTGCTGTGATTACAGAGATGTGCCACCATGCCTGTTTTATGTGGTGATGCAGATAGAACTCAGGGCCTCCCATGCATGCTAGGCCAGCATGCTCCTCAATCAGCTACCTCCCCATCATCAAGATGATTTCCTGTTTTTCTTTTTTTTTTTTTTTTTTTTTTTGTTTTGTTTTGTTTTTCGAGGTAGGGTCTCACTCTAGCCCAGGCAGACCTGGAATTCACTATGGAGTCTCAGGGTGGCCTTGAACTCATGGCGATCCTCCTACCTCTGCCTCCCGAGTGCTGGGATTAAAGGCGTGCACCACCACACCCGGCTATTTCCTGTTTTTCAATAGTGGTGCTACAGATCAAACCCAGGCCTTGCACATGCTATGCACACAGTCCTCAGCTGAGCTATGCCCAGCCCTGAAGACAGATTTTGATATTTTATTTTGCATTATTATGCACTGTGCTCAATATGACAATGAGCAACTAGCAAGTACCTGATTAGGAAATGATTGATTGTCATGCTTCCCAATATTTCTTTGATCAATGCTCTTGTCTTGCTTCACTACAGCATTCTGAGTTCTAAAGAGCAGGGTATCTTGTTCCCTGCTGCATCAACAGTGCTCTGGTAGGCCTGATACAGGGTGGGGGAGTGCCATGGATAGATGAAAAGGATAGCTAGGTGAATAAACAGACACATGGATGGATGAGTGATGTAGAGCAGCAGTACTAGAATTGCTTCGGGGAATTAGTGGTTGAGCTGAGCTTAAAGGTTAAGGAAGAGGTAGATGTGTGGGATATTAACAAGGGCAAACTTAGGGTGAGCTTTTAAACAGCTTAATATGGGCTGGAGAGATTGCCTAGCAGTTAAGGCGCTTGCCTGTGAAGCATAAAGACCTAGGTTTGATTCCCCAGTACCCATGTAAACCAGATAGACAGGTG
The DNA here is from genome assembly GCA_036346955.1 of Dipus sagitta. NCBI lineage: Eukaryota > Metazoa > Chordata > Mammalia > Rodentia > Dipodidae > Dipus > Dipus sagitta. The sequence goes on from CM070770.1 coordinate 214,646,713, forward strand.
GTACATGTGTTTGGTGTTCCTTTGTAGTGGCTAGCAACCCTGGAACACCCATATTCATTCTCTCTTTCTCTATTTTTTCTCTCTCTCAAATAAATAAATTTTTTAAAAAGCTTAATGGGCCAGAAGAGTTGGAAGAAAGATGGCAAGATATGGCATGCTAGGAATTAAGACTGATGATGGAAAATGCATATGATGTTCTTTTGAACCCATCAAATGGTTGTAAGCTCCTTGAAGTATTTGTGGTTGTGTTCCCAGAGCCTCTCATCATGCCTACAACACTTGAATAATGGAGTAAGAGACCATCCACAAAGGGTTGGTGACCTTTGACCACATCTCTGAAGTCATTTTCTTTCACCCCTTTCTAACCTACTCCATCACGTGCTGTTGACACTGTTGATGTTCCTTAAACATGACTCACACCCTTGGTATTGACTCTTCCATTTATCTGTATTGTCTCTTACTGTGCCCTACTCTCTCCAACCTTCTTGCTCTTCCTTAAACATACCTGAGACCTTTAAACATGCTATTGGGTTAGTCTTTCTGCTTAAAACATTTTCTGTTTTGATCCTTCCTTTCATTTAAATCTCAGTTCAGAATCTCTTTCTTCCTTGAGAGGCTGTCTTTACTGGCATGGGTAAAATACCATTCTCCTGTCACTCTCAATCCTTCTAAGATGCTTTGCTAGATTTTTCTAGTGCTAGGGATAAAATCTAGGGCCTCACAACACTAGGCAAGCACTCTACCACTGAGCCTCACCCTTAGCCTGGCTTTACTTTTCTATATAGAACATATCACTATGTTATATTACTATATAGCTATTTTTTTGTTGTGTGGAACCCCAACACACACCTTGCTGGGATGTCCAATCTCATTCTAAACTTTTAACAAAGTCATGAGGATGTTTCCTATTTCCTGTTATTCCCCTAAAGCCTAACATAATGCATGACATTATGTTAGCAACAGTTAATAAACATTTATTGAATGAATAGATAAGTAACTCAAATACCTCACCCTGAAATTTAAAGCCTTTATAGTCAATTTTCTACCATGTCTTTACAGTAACTAGACCCTAGAAAATTAAAAGTAGAATAGACCACATTAGAATTGTCTTTCCAACCAAAATATTTTTTTCAAATGAACAATGAGGCCTAGACATGTAAAGTTCAAATCAGAGGCCAAATCACACAACTGAAGGTAAATGAGCCAGAATTAGAACCCTTACTGCAAACTCACTTTAACCCACATTTCCTGCTATCCTCTGTCCAAAGCAGCATGAGAATGAGCTTTCTATAAGACAGCTGCAACTGGGCAGGGCCCTCTATCACCTTTTCTCACCATCTAAGCCTGCTTGGAAAAGCTGCTGATTCTGTCCATCATCTTTTGCTCCATTCCCAACTTCATGCTATTTGCTGTTTTGGGTAACAAGTTCTCTATTCATGCTCTCATTTATACCTGGGCTTATTATTATCTGTTTTTTTGATTAAAATCCATTTATCCTTTAAAGAATTATAGAAGGTTCTACTCCACTGTGAGGCCTGCCATTATTCTCCCATACCATATTCCCAAGAAATAATGACTTTTCTTTATCTCAATACTAATTTTGAACTTGCCTTTTTATTTGTATTGTTTTGTTTTTTAAATATTTTTATTGACAACTTTGAAAATTGTAAACAATATCCCATGGTAATTCCCCCCCCCCCACTTTCCTCTTTGAAACTCCACTCTCCATCACATGCCCTCTCACTCTCAATCAGTCTCTCTTTTATTTTGATGTCATGATCTTTTCCTTCTATTATGATGGTCTTGTGTAGCTAATGTCAGGCACTGTGAGGTCATGGATATCCAGGCCATTTTGTGTCTGGAGGAGCATGTTTTAAGGAGTCCTACCCTTCTTTTGGCTTACATTCTTTCCGCCACCTCTTCTGCAATGGAGCCTTGGAAGGTGTGATAGAGATATTTCAGTGCTGAGCACTCCTCTGTCACTTCTTCTCAGCACCATGGTGCCTTCTGAGTCATCCCAAGGTCAGTGCCATTTGAAAAGACAAATTTCTCTAGCCAAAAGTGAGAGTAGCATTAATATGTGGGTATGAACATTAAGAGAAGTGCTTACTGGGGGCTCTAAGATGGCTGCCGCGCGGCTGCTTCCTTACCGAAGAAAAGATGTGGAGTGGTCTGCTGCCTCCTGGCCTAAGTGAAAGTGATGTTGAGTTGAATTCTGAAGATGAAGCCACCTTGGGGAACTCAGAACATCATTTACAAGAAGAAATTTCAAGAATTACATAAAAAGCATTCTGAACAGAAAACCTCAATGCCAAGATTCAGAGGGGAAAAAAGGAAACGCTCCAGAAAAGATAAATTGAAGAATGAAAAAGATTCTGAAGGGGCGAAGCCTTCAAATGAAACCCAGTGGAAGGAACTTACTCAATATTTTGGAGCTAATGATAGATTTGAGCCCCCTGTTAAACAGAAAAAAGTTGACAAGTCAGGGCTTGAAAAAAGGATAGACCAAGCTGTGGATGAGTGGGATGCTGAGAAAACAGAAGAACTCAGCAACCAGCTGGCGACTCGAGAGCTTGGTGTGAAAATTGCCAAAGCAATTGCCTGCCACAAGTTTATTAAAGCCAAAAAGGAGGCTGAAAACTCACAGGATGCTCGAAAAAAGAAGAAACTGGCATGGGAGTTTGAAGCAAAGAAGAGATGGGAAACCAAAAGTAACATGGGATATATGTAACATTGCAGAGTCTCTCAAGATATTTGTAGATTGGTGTGCTTACTCTACGGAAGATTTTCCTCCTTAGGTCAACTATGTCAGGAAATTGACAAAAGTAGAAAAAAACAAGCTTGAAACTTGGGAATTGATTATGAACTTTTTTTAGTCTTTTTCTACAAAGTTGTCCTATTGAAGAGAAGGAAATGAAGATTTTGCTATTTGTGTAAGGAATTTAAAGCATAAATATGGGGGGGGGGGGAAGGATAGGAATTTACTTATTTATTTGTAGAGACCCACAGTATAAAACCAGTTTGGCTTTTCATTGGTTTGGTACAGCGTAGCCTGAGAGGACCTTGTACTGCCTTATCTGTTCTTGGCATGACTGTACATTTTCTGGAATTGTATTCAGATTGGCTTTGTTTATAATGGATTAGTCATAAATACAAAAATTCTCAATTGTTAAAAAAAAAAAAAAGAGAGAAGTGCTTACTGAGGATTTTGGCGAGCATAGTGTATACTTTTAGCCTGATAGCAGCAGATGGTAGGTTTTCAATATCAGGGATATATTCCCTCCCATGCAGTAGGCCCCCAGTCAAATTAGAGGATGGTTGTATTCCCCCATAACAGACGTGCCACTATTGCACCCATTGGCTCATTTGGCCTGGCTGGCCAAATATAAGGCTTGCAGTGTCCACTGTTGGGTATCTTCACTGGTGATTTCTCTCTCTCCCATTGAACTGCATGTAGCATGGTTTTTTCTAGCTTTCTGTCATCTGGCCTACATGGAGGAGGTTTTCAGCTCAGCTCCGGCAGGGTTTCTCAGTGACCTTGCAGCCGAAGTATGTGGAGTCTTCAGTAATAGGGTCTTACCATCTATTCCTGGTAGGAAACTAAGGGCCTTGGCAATGGCCTATAATGTTTGGGGGGCATCAGGAACCTCCCTGGCCAACAACTCACTGAAAGGTATCCCATCCCTGGCACTGAAAATTTTCTAGTAACAATCTATGGCTCCTGTGTGTTCCATTGTCCAAATAAGTAGGTTTCCATATGACTTATTTATATCCTCTTAGATTTTGATTAGCCCTCCCTCCACCTTTCCTTACTCAATCTCTTCCCCTGAACTCACTTAGGCCTTCTCACTTGCATTAATTTGTTCTACTTACATATATACAATACCATCCTATTAGGTCTCCCCTCCCTCCATTTCTATTCCCTTTATATCTCCTTTCTAGATTACTGGCCTATGCTACTGAGTTTTCTTCCTACTCACACAGAAGTTGAGTTATTTGCAGCTAGTATCCAGATATTAGATAAAACATTCTATGTTTGGCTTTCTGGGCCTGGGTTACCTCACTTAGTATAATCCTTTCCAGATCCATCCATTTTCTTGCAAATTTCATAACTTCATTTTCTTTACCACTGAGTAGAACTCTATTATATAAATGTGTGACATCTTCTTTATCCACTCATCAGTTGAGGGTCATCTAGGCTGGTTCCATTTCCTAGCTATTGTGAATAGAGCAGCAATAAACATGGTTGAGCAAATATCTCTAAGGTAGTGAGATGAGTCCTTAGAATATATCCCTAGGAGTGCTATAGCTGGATCATATGGTAGATCTATTTTTAGCTGTCTCAGGAACCTCCACACTGATTTCCACAATGGCTGGACCAGATTGCATTCCCACCAACAGTGTAGAAGGGTCCCTCTTTTTTCACGTCTTTGCCATCCATTAAGTTCATTTGTTTTCATGATGGTAGCTAATATGACAGGAGTAAGATGGAATCTCAATGTAGTTTTAATCTACATTTCCCTGATGACTAGGGATGTCTAACATTGTTTTAGATGTTTATATGTGATCTGTGTTTCTTCTTTTGAGAACTCTCTATTTAGATCCATAGTCCATTTTTTAATTGGGTTGTTTGATTTATTATTTAATTTTTTGTGTTCTTTGTATATCCTAGATATTAATCCTCTATCAGATGTATAACTGGAAAAGATTTTCTTCCATTCTGTAGGTTGCCTCTTTACTCTATTCATGGTGTTTTTTGCCATACAAAAGTCTTGTAATTTCACTAGGTCCCAGGGATTAATCTGTGCTTTTATTGCCTGAGCAATTGGGGTTATATTCAGAAAGTCCTTGCCAAGACCAATATGTTGAAGGGCTTCCCTTACTTTTTCCTCTAGCAGTTTCAGAGTTTCAGATCTGATATTAGGGTCATTGATCCATTTGAACTTATTCTTGTGCATGGAGAGACAGAAGGATCTATTTTCATCCTTCTACAGATACATATCCAGTTTTCCCAGCACCATTTGCTGAAAAGGCTGTCTTTTCTCCAATGAATATTTTTGGCATTTTGGTCAAAGATCAGGTGGCTGTAGCTACCCAGACTTACATCTGGGTCTTCTATACTGTTCCATTGGTCTACATATCTGCATTTGTGCCAGTACCATGCTGTTTTTGTTACTATGGCTGTGTAGTACAGGTTAAAATCAGGTATGGTGATACCACCAAAATTATTTTTGTTGCTCAAAATTGTTTTAGATTTTCGAGGTTTTTGGATTGCTTTTTCTATTTCTGTGAAGAATACCATTGGGATGTTGATGGGGATTGCATTATATGTGTAGATTGCTATTGGTAAGATTGTAATTTTCACAATATTGATTCTTCTGATCCAAGAACAAGGGATGTCTTTCCATTTCCTAGTGTCTTCTGCAAATTCTCTCTTGAGTGTTTTAAAGTTTTCATTATAGAGATCCTTCACTTCCTTGGTTAGGTTTATTCCAAGGTACTTTATTTATTTATTTATTTATTCATTTATTTATTTATTTTTGATGCAATTGTGATTGGGAGTGATTATCTGATTTCATCCTGTTTGTTGTTAGCATATAGGAAGGCCACTGATTTCTGTGTGTTTACTTTGTATCCTGCTACATGGCTATAGCTGTTTATCAGCTCTAACAGTTTGCTGGTAGAGCCTATAGGGTGCTTTATGTATAGAATCATGTCATCTTCAAATAATGATAACTAGATCTCTTCCTTTACAATTTGAATCCCTTTTATGTGTGTTTCTTGCCTTATAGCTATGGCTAAGACTTCCAGTACTATATTAAATAAAAGTGGGGACAGTGGACACCCTTGTCTTGTTCCTGATTTTAGTGGAAAAGCTTCAAGATTTTCCCCATTTAGTAATATGTTGGCGGTAGGCTTGTCATAAATAGTCTTTATTATGGTGAGATGTGTTACTTCCATTCCAAGTCTCTGTAGGACTTTTATCATGAAGGGATGTTGGATTTTGTCAAATGCTTTCTCTGCATCTAATGAGATGATCATGTGATTTTTGTCCTGTCCCTGTATATAATGTATTACATTTATCAATTTGCTTGTGTTGAACCATCCCTGCATCTCTGGGATAAAGCCTACTTGATCAGGGTGAATGATCTTTCTGATATATTCTTGTATTCTGTTTGCCAATATTTTGTTGAAAAATTTTGCACCTATGTTTATGAGGGACATTGGTCTGTAATTTTGTTTTTTTGTTCTGTCTTTGCCTGGTTTTGGTAGCAGGGTGACACTGGCTTCATAGAAGGAGTTTGGTAGGATTCCTTGTTTTTCTATTTTATGGAAAACTTTAAGAAGCATTGGTGTCAGTTCTTCCCTCAAGGTTTGGTAAAATGCCCTGGTGAATCCATCTGGCCTGGACATTTTTTAGTTGGGAGATTTTTGATAACTCCTTGGATCTCCATACTTGTTATAGGTCTGTTAAGTGGTTATTCTCATCTTGATTTAATTTAGGTAGGTCATATAAATCAAGAAAATCATCCATGTCTTTCAGATTTTCAAACTTATTGGAGTATATGTTTGTATAGAACGTCCCTATGATTTTTTTTTTTAATTTCTCTGGTATCCGTTGTGATAGTGCCTTTTTCATCTCTAATTTTATTAATTTGTGTCTCTTCTCTCTTTCTTCTGGTCAGATTTGCTAAAGGTTTATCAATCTTGTTTATCCTTTCAAAGAACCACCTCTTTGTTTCATTGATTCTTTGGATTTTTTTTTGTTTCTATTTCATTAATTTCTGCCCTAATGTTTATGATTTCTTCCCATCTACTGATTTTCACTTTGCCTTGTTCTTTTTCCAAGGCTTTAAGGTGAAGCATTAGGTCGTTTACTTGACACCTTTCTAATTTCTTAATATAGGCACTTAAAGCTATAAATTTCCCTGTTAGGACTGCCTTCACTGGGTCCCAAAGGTTTTGGTATGTTATGTTCTCATTATCATTTGATTCTATGAATATTTTTATCTCCTTCTTGATTTTTTCATTGACCCATTCATTGTTTAGTAGTTTATTATTTAGTTTCCATGATTTTCTGTATGGTCTGTAGCTTTTGTTGCTATTTATTTGTAGTTTTATTCCACTGTGGTCAGATAGAATACAAGGAATTATTTCAATTTTCCTGTATTTGTTAATATTTGCTTTGTGTATTAATATATAGTTTATTTTACAGAATGTTCCATGTGCTCCTGAAAACAATGACTATTCTGCAGCATTTGGATGAAATGTACTGCAGATATCTGTTAGGTCCATTTGTTCTATGATCTCATTTAATACAGATTCATCTCTATTTAATTTTTGCTAGGATAACCTGTCAGTTGATGAGAGTGGGGTTTTGAAGTCACCCAATACAACTGTGCTTGGTGTTATCTGTGACCTTAGTTCTAATAGCATGTTTTTTGATCATGTTGGGAATCCCTATGTTTGGTGCATATATGTTTAGGATTGTAATGTCCTCCTGTTGGACTGTGCCTTTAATCAATATAAAGTGACCTTCCTTATCTTTCCTAACTAGTGTTGTACTGAAGTCTACCTTGTCAGATATTAGGATAGCAACCCCTGCTTGTTTTCTAGGCCCATTTGCTTGAAACACCATTTTCCCACCTTTCACCCTAAGATAGTGTCCATCCTTTGTAGAAAGGTGAGTTTCTTGGAGGCAAAAAATTGAAGGATCCTGCTGTTTAATCCAGTCTGCAAACCTATGTCTTTTGGTTGGGGCATTGAGGCTGTTGATATTAGGTGTTATTATTGAAAGGTGTGTATTTATTTTTGCCATTTTCTTTTGTCTTGTACTTCTTCCAGTTTTACCTTTGCTTTCATGTATTAACTAGTATTTGAGTATGGTTTGTTTTTTCCAGAGTCCTCATATGTGTTGTTTTCTTTCTTTTCAGCATGGAGGATCCTGTCAAGTATTTTCTGTAGAGCTGGTTTTGTCTTCAAATCTTCCTTTAGCCTGCTTTTGTTGTGGAATGTCCTTATTTCTCCATCTATCTGAATGGATACGTTTGCAGGATAAAGTAACCTTGGTTGACAGTTGTTATCTTTCAGCACCTGGAATACATCATTCCAGGCCCTTCTGGCTTTGAAAGTTTCTGTTGAGTAATCTGCTGTGATCCTCATGGGCTTGCCTTTGTAGGTAACTTGATTTTTCTGTCTAACTACTTTCAATATACTTTCTTTGGTTTGTATGTCTGGTAGTTTAATTATAATATGGCAAGTAGAGGTTCTTTCCAGGTTTTGTCTGTTTGGTGTGCTAAAGGTTTCCTATATGTGTATTGGCATCTCTTTCCGAATTTGTGGGAAGATTTCTTCTATGATTTTGTTGAAAATGCCTACTATGCCGTTGGAGTGAAATTCTTCTCCTTCTACTATATCCTGAATTCTTATGTTTGATCTTTTCATAGTGTCTCAAATATCTTGAAATTCCCATTCATACTTTCCTATTATTTTGTCTTTCTCTTTGTTGGACTGTATTAGATCTGCCACCTGGTCTTCTAGTTTAGATATTCTGTCCTCTCCTTCATCCATTCTACTGATGAGATTTTCTAACGTTTTTTATTTCATTGACTGTGTTCTTCATTGCTAGTAATTTTGACTGGGATTTCTTTATTATTTCCATTTCCTTATTTATGTCTTTTATTGACCTCCTCATTTCATTTAATAGGTTTCCTGTGTCTTTTTTGATTCCTTTGATTTCCTCTTTCATTCCTTTGATTTTCTCCCTGATTTCTTTGAACATGTTCATAATCATTCTTTTGAAATCTTTCTCAGGCATTTCCTCTAAATCAGTCTCACTGGAGGTTATTTCTGACCTGTTAATACTTTTTGGTGGATTTATATTGTCTTGACTTTTTGTGTTTCTTGTGTTATAATTTATATATTTTTGCATCTTGGATTAATTTTATGCTTGGATTTTCTAATTCACTGCAGTATTATTAGATGTATCAATCAATCTGATGTTATATATTGTCAGGGTAGGAGCTTACAGTGCTAGGTATGGCTCTTGAGACTCTCAGAGTAACTCCAAAAGTGACTCTAGATGTTCAGTTTGCCTGCTATGAGAGTATACAAGGAGGCTGAGTGGAACAAAACACAGGCAGATTCATTGACTAAACAATGTACACATTCAATGAACAACAGAACAGATTATTTATGCAAAAGCAGGTATTATGACTACCAGATCCTTAAACAAAACACAGACCCTTATCATGTGTGTTGCCCCACACCCTTAATCCTGTCAACTAGGAGGCTAAGATTCTGGTCTGTTGAGGAAGTCAGTTTGTGACCATGTGAGACCCTTCCCTGATGTAATCCCAGTTACCTTTTAGGATGATTTATGGTCTCAATTATGATGTGCTCCTACTTGGGTCCCTCTTTGTTGTGCTGTGGGTTCAGGTAGGCTGGCTGGGCTGCTGGATCATTGCTCTGATACCTGTCGGGTGCTGTGTAGGTGAGCTCCCTTCCCCAGGTCTCTGGTTCTTGCTGGTACTTATGCTGGTGGTGGGGGAGGGAGGCTGTGGATGGTGGCTGATGTTTTCCTGCTGGTCTTCACAATTGTCTTCCTCATGAGCTGCTTCTCCATTCTTCCCTGCCATCCTCCCTTCACGTTTCTTGAGTTTGTGAGGAGCTCCAGTGTGAGTGGATAGTCTCCTCACCTGGCTTTTCCTGCAGCTCAGGCCAAGGCTTATGGCTGGAGCCCCATGGACCTGTTGCTGCCACTGCTGGAGTCACTTCTGCCTGCTTTTGTGAGCTCTAGATACTCTGGGTCTCTCCTACTTCTCTGCTGCAGTTGATAATTTCTTATATACCTCACTTTTTAATAGAAGAGTGTATTTTGCTGGGTTTTTTGTTTTGTTTTGTTTGATTTTTTTCTCCCCTAGGCTGCTTTAGTGTGGTTCCTATGCCACCATCTGAATCAGAAGTCCTTGAACTTGCCTTTTAAAGAATGTGGTGAATTTTGTCATTTTTTACTATGTTGTGTGTGTGTGAATGTGTGTGTGTGTGTATGTTTACCCTGCAGGTGACAAAATGGAATGTGTCTTATTTCTCTCCTGTTGGCCTCTAAGGAATAGGCTCAGAACCAAAGACTGACAACTGTAACTCTTGCCTCAAATTTTACCTCTCAGGGGAGTATCCCAGAGATGATGGAAGGGCTGGGATTTGCTTTGATAGCAAGGTCAGCACTACACAACATGGTGGCAGTTACTGCAGTTAGGAATCAGCATTCTGATGACTTCTGTCTGGAGAGGGCTATGGCTGTCAATCTTTCTGGCTTCTTTTAGTCTCTGAAAGTCTCCCCTTTCTTTCCAGTGAAAGACTCAAAACATCATTAGTTGGTTTCTGTTGCTTATAATCAAGTAGCCAACAGTTGCTGGACTTAATACACTATAAATAGTAGGCACTGAGTCTACATGCACTGAGGATAAAGATGAATATATATGAAGAGCAGGCAAGCTGAAGCAGACCAGCTAACCTAAAGCACAGGCTAGGCTCTTTTTATTGAAAGGAAGGGGCAATTTATTTTATTTTATTTTGTTTTATTAATTTTTGCTTTTTGAGGCAAGCCAAGACAGACCTGTAACTCATTTTGTAGCCCAAAATGGCTTGGAACTCACAGTGATCTTCTTATCTCAGTCTCCGATATGCTGAGATAAAAGATGTAGAACACTACACCAAGCTTATAAGGGACAAATTATTTTATTTAATTGCTTTATTTATGAGAGAGAATGAGTATGTACACACCAGAGCCTCTTGCCACTGCAAATGAACTCCAGACACATGTGCTACTTTGTGCATTTTGCTTTATGAGGGTATTGAGGAATCAAACCTGGTGTGCCATGCTTTGTAAGCAAGTACCTTTAGCTGTTGAGCTATCTCCTCAGCCCCACTGTGTATTTTTTTAATCTAACATTCAAATAATAGAACTTTGTGGCAAGTGCTGATACCATAGTAGAAATGACTCTGGGGAGATGTAGACTTCCAAACATTGCTGTGATCTAAATCTAATCTTTCCTGATTATTGCCCCAAAATTAGGTCCTCAGCAAAGAGAAAGTTTAGCATATTCTGGCAATCTAACTGACTTGGAGAAGAGACCAGAAGCAGAAGCAACTAGATGGTTCCAATGAGAGTTCCAAATGATGAGAACACCATAAGTTTCTTTCATTTAAAATGTAAAACTATGCTGAAGAATTTCCTGACAAGCCTTTTTTTTTTTTTTTTTTTTTTCAAGGTAGGGTTTCACTTTAGCCTAGGCTGACCTGGAATTTACTATGTAGTCTCAGGGTGGCCTCAAACTCACAGTGATTCTCCTATCTCTACCTCCTGAGTACTGGGATTAAAGGCATGCTCCACCATGCCTGGCTATAACAAGTATTTTTTAAAGGATTTCTAGCCATGATACAAAATAAAAAAAAAATTGACTATTAGCTGTGCATGGTGAATATTAGAATTAATTTTACTCATTCAGCAAAAACACATGAGTATGTTCCCAGGCTAAAGACATTGTATTCAATTTTGACTACCCAAGGGTATTACTCATGAGGACTTTTAGCTTTCAATTTAGCAGTCAATGAAGAGAATGTTTGTGCAAATTTGGGACATAAACAAGGACCAGACTTTGATTACATGGCCGAAGCAATGGAGAAATCAATAGTGTCACATTTTGTTAGTGAGTTAATTTGGTAAAATGTTTTGGGCTGAAAACTTTAGGAGAGACTGCACTGTAGTCATACATGGGGTACCAGTTACTGTTTCATTGTTGGGACAAAACACCTAGCCAGAATCAGCTTCTGGAATGAAAGGGTTTATTTCAGCTTATGGTTTCAAGGGGAAATTTCATCATGACAGAGAAAATATAGCAAGATCAGCAGTGCATTGTATTTTTCACATTAACTAGGAGAAAACAGCAACAGTGAGCTGGCTTGAATTGGCAAGGGGGCTAGACTATAAAGTCCTGAGGCCTGTCCCCAGTGACATACCTCTTCCAAGGCTCCATCTCCTAAGGGCTCCACAGACTAGGAATTAAGATGAGACTTAACCACAAACACAAAACACAGAGGGACACTCCACATTCAAAACACCATAGACGGGCACTAGGTCATCACACTTCGATCCTCTGAAGTCTCATATGTATTCAACTCTGTACACATTTCATGGATAGGGCCAGGTATTTACAAATATACACACATGTACACACTTGAGTATGCCAGCATTTACCAATGAGGCTAGCACATGGTGGATGTTTGGTAAATGTTTTTAAGATAATACATGAAATCCTGAACTTAATATTTAGCTTTAATCCATCACTGACTATAGGCACTTGAAAACCCATAGTGCTGGCAATTACACCCATTTTCAGATGTAAAAATGGGCTTAGAAAGATGAGTCACAGAATGAGGAAGAGGTAGAATCAGACCTTGAACTTAGATCTTTAGCACTAATTATCATTGGCTCATCCTATTTTGCCAGTGGCTCTTAACTAGGAACTTCAAGAAACTCAAAGAAAGTTGCTTATGAGGGGAGTTAATACATCTTTCATCAGATTCTCAAGGTATTCTACAATTTCAAGAAGGCTAAGATGTAGACTTATGGCCTAAAGTAAGTGCTGGGCTGTCTTTTTCCTAGTGCATTAGAGAAGAAGAAAGTGAGAGTGGAAGTGGAGAAAAGTGGTATGTTGCTCTACTCACTCGGGTATAGTACTTCCTCCAAGCTGATATATATGCACCTCCAGATGTGTAGTATTCTGGCTCCAGGGACATGGTCCAAGTCCTACTCACTCTTCATGCTACAGACACATTCAGCTGACAGAAACTTAAAAAATTAGTATGAATGCATATGCACATGTTTGGGAAGGTGGGGTGTCAAAGAGGTCACAGAGACATAACTGGGCCTAATTATATTTTTGCTAGCATTTGGCAAATGAAACTATGTTGTAATTTGAAGAGGAGAAATAAACCACTGGAGCTTGAACTCTAGATGTAGAGGTAGACACAATCATTGATGAATTAAACACTAAATCTAATTTTAATCTGGATTTCTGGGCCATAGACCTTCCTGGTCAAAGATGAAAATTGAGAACTCCATTTTCATTCATTGAACAGTGCTAGAACTCTGTATAATGGTACATGGTATAATGTAAAGTAAGGTGCATTTTATATGTGTGCATGTCACACAAACATGTACAGTGTGACAATTTCTGCGCTAGAAACATGCAAAGTGTGGCAAGGGCAGGCTAGAGGGCAGAGAAATTATACCCAGGGGAATGAGAAGCAAATTGATTCGAGATGACTTGGCAGTTAAAGTACATAAATGTGGACCAGATGCCAGGCACTGTATTGGCTTGGGGGTGGAAAACGACTAGAATATATGCAAAATCTGCTGTCAGCAAGCCCAAAGCTAGGCCCGTAGGCCTTGAAGCAGTGAATTGAAAACCTGCCACCAATAACAACATGTCTGATGTCTAGAGCAGCACACTGTGAGCTCATATTCTGAGGAAAGTGATGACTGAGTTACATTTAGAAGGATGAACAAGGGCTGGAGGGATGGGTCAGAGTAGTAAGGGAAAGAGAAATAATTAAATTTGCAGGAAAATGTACGCACTTGGAAAAAATCATAATAAGTGAATTCACACAGGCTCAAAGACAAATGCTACATGTTTTCTCTCTCATGTGTTTTCAAACTTGGAATAGTTTAAGTTAACTGTAAGTGGTAGTAAGCTTCAGGAGTGTTGGCATGGAACAAGAATGAAGCTAGGAGAAAGCGGAAGGATGGAGGGAGAGGAGGAGGGGTTACTTGACAAGCAAGTTGAGGGACGGGATATTGTGGATGGAAGGTTCTAGAAGGAGGATAGAGGGAAGGCAGGATGGGGTGAATACACAAAACCAATGACAGCATGATTCAATGCCATAGAAACCTTTCTTGTGAAGAGCAAACTAAAAAAATATAACTGCTAATTGGGAGGGGGGAATCACATAGGCATAAGGGCCCTGTGGAGGGTAGAGAATGAACCCTAAAACTATGGGTACTTCCTGGTAAATCCAAGTGCCAGAATTGAGTTATACCCTACAGGGTACTGTTGGACAGGGAGACCCATGTGGTCCCTAAAACAATTCTGGTCATTGCTAAAACACTTGGTTACCCTCTAGAGCTAAGACCCTATTGCTGAAGGTACCACAGATCGCAGACACAGGGCATCAGGGCATTGAGAGATCATGCTGAAACAAAGGAGCAAGCCAGCTCCCTGCTGGCTAATCCTCATAGTGCTGGAAAGTGCTATGTGAGCTGCTGGGGGATAATGGCTACCAATAGTGTGAACAAGCATGGAACCCACAAGTTACAAAATCAACCAGCCAGACAGGATGGACACACCTGTGCAAGAGCAGCAGCACACAGCCTATGTGAGTAATTAATGGCTCTCTGATTGGATTATGAGGCCTGCTCAGTGGAAGAGAACTGGTACTAGGAAAATATAGACTCTTGAGAGGAGCTCCCACTGGCCTTTGGCCAAGAAGAGAGGTTATACCCATCCAAATATCTCTTAAGGCTTATGCCCTTTAATCCATGGTGCTCTTACTCTTGGTTGGAGGATCTTCTTTGTTCTACAGGAAACAGTGAAAACCAGGGAGAACCCAATTTTCATCAACATGACAAGAAAAGAAAGTTAACTACCTAACATTAATCTACCTAACATTAATTGACCCACCTCTGTTACGTCTGCCAGGGCCCACAAGACATTACAGAAGAAGTGACAATCTAAACATGAGTGTTGCTCTCACTGCTAGCCTGACAGACAGCTCAAGGGAGATAATGATAGACACTGAGGACATTCAAAATGACTCAAAGCATAAATTCAGAGAATGCAGAGAGCTTACTACTAAAGAAGTCTTACAACACTCCCAACAATGCTCAGAGAACATTGTGGAACAGGAGGAGGAAAGATTGTTCTCGCCTGTCCCCCCTCCCAGACTGACTGATTCAGGACTACACAGGGAATACCAATAACCCCACTGAGGAGGGCCCTCAGTGGATTGGGGCAGGGAAAAGAGGATATAAGAGTAACCTGATGGGAATATGACCAGAAACCAGTAGGATCATACAATGAAATTCATAATTAATAAATTGCAGAGGGACTAGTTGGTGGGAAGAAGGAGGCAAAGAAAGGAGTAGAGGGGTGAAAAAAAAAAGACAGGCAAGATGACTACGATCTAAATATATTTTGTATAGGTATAAAACTTGTTGAGAAAAACAGAAGAGGAACTAATTGGAAGGAAGGGACTCAGTGGAGCCGGCATGGGAGGTAGGAAGGGAGGGTGGTGGGAGGGGACTATGATGGTAGTATATTGTACATATGAATTGATATTGTCAACAAAAAGTTTAAAAATAGTGAATCTTAAAATTGTCTGTGGATTAGCTCTAATGCAATGCAATTTTATACTCACTTGGTCAATAAGAAAACTGTAGATTTGAAAGCTTAAGTCTGTAAGTAGTAAGCCACAGATTTTGAATCTAAGCAATCTGACTCTTGGCACTCACCTGCAATTAGTTCCATCTAGTGGGTAGAATAATAGCAAACTGAATGGTGAGGAAAGCAAGGATAGGTTATGAAGGATTTTTTGAAAATATTTTAAAGAGTTTGAATTATACTGGCTGAGAATAAGAAGCCAGTCAAGGTGGAAAGATAGAGCAGTAATAATGTCTTTTGACACTGACTTATTAAAATCTTCACTTCACTTTATATAAGGAGGTAGAATGCTGTGAAGGTTCAGGGTCGGAACTGGAAACCCTGGTCTTACCAGTAGCTCTCTGTGTTGGAGCACATGTACAATGCTGAGAGAAAGCCTGGTCACTGCCTGGGCCTAGGAGAGTTGATAGACTCTGACCAAGATGGAGGATGGAGATATCCAGGGAAGCTACTGCCTCAGCAACTACAGGTTAGCTCTCCTTCATAAAATGAATGAAGCCCATGGGTCAAGTGCATTTAAAAAATAGAGTATGCAGAAAGGCAGGAGTGTGGTTTAATATGGAGCACAGAAGCAGCCCACAATCTGGTGGACATGCTTCTTCTCCCTACAGGTAGAAGCTCAAGAGCATTTCACTAGCAAATCCAAACAGTGGCATAAAATGATCTGAAAACATTTGCCCAGTGAAGTAGGTTTACTGTGAGATTAGCATAGCTAAATGTTTAGGGCCTCTTGTGAGACTTAGGGAGGGGCCCTTGCAACAAGTTTGCACAGTTCAATAGTTCACACAAAACTTCAGGAGACAGTTTAGCTACCATCAGTTGAAAAAGACTTTGTTGGTGGTGCTGAGGTCTTTTCTCTGGAATCCAGGTAAGGGGAACTGGTGTTGCAATATACTTCTCTGGGTTTGAGGAGCTATATTTATGCAATTTGCATTGACAGGAATGCCTTGAAGATGACTGCACTGACTTTGAAAACTTATCTACACTCCTGACAGCTGGTTAAAGGTCATCTCTCCATATCCTCTTGTCACAAGGCATCTTGAAGCATGTTCTCAGAAGAAGAGACACAGTGAATGAAATGTATAAAGAAAGTATCCCATGGCCATATTTTCCATTTAAAGTGAAACACACCTCCTCTAGAAAAGCTCCACCTCCCAAATTTCCAGCACTAGGAACCAAGCATTCAAAACTCATGAGTTTATGGGGATACCCAGTTCAAACCACCACATCATATTACCCTCTTTTGGTCATCATTCAAGCCTTTTAGGGTTTGCCTCTCTTTACCTCCATACATATAGATGTCATAAGCTAAGGTCTACACATGAGACAGAACATGATGTTTTGGGTTTTCTGAGTTTTTGTCATCTTATTTAATATAACTCCAGATTCATCCATTTTTCTGCAATTTCATTTTTCTTTTCTGCTTAGTAAAATCCATTGTGTATATGTGCCATGTTTTCACAATTCATCATTACATGGGCTTCCCTTTCTTAAACAGAACAGCAATAAACATGGATGTGCAAGGATGTCTTAGTAGAGTGCCTACTGCCTTATTTCCAGAGGAGAAATCTGAGGCTTTTAGAAATGCAGCTGCTTACTGAAGTCACTTTACAACTTATGTTAGAGAAAATGACAACTCAGATGTGATTCCAGTTTATGTACATTTCCCATTCTAACGCTGTAAATCACCTGAATGATCAGAGGCAGAGAAAGACATCTAGTATGAGACAAGAGAAAAGGTGAGAAAGCTAACTATTGTCAGTATGTAATGTTTACCCCACCCCTCACTACTCATATAGTAACCACTCTAGTTAAAATGAGGTCCTTACTAGGAACTAATGTAACTAATATTGGTGCCCTTGTGAAGAAGGGAGATGTAGACCACACACTGTAAAGAGGTGCAAGGAAAGATTTCCATTTAAGCCAAAGAAGACCCGGAGCAGGACATTCCTTTGCAAACCCTAGAAAGAACCAATCCCATTGGCACCATAATTTTGTACAGCCAGTCTCTAGAACCATAGGACAATACATTTCTGTTGTTGAAGCCACTTAGTGTGTGTTACTTGGTTTCACAGCCCTGGAAAAAGAATATGCCACAGAACTAGTAAACTGCCTGAGGAGACCTTAGGACTGAAGAACTGGTTGTATAAGTAGGGAAATAAGGAGAGGATAAAATGGTAAAATCATGGGTAGGAAGAGAGAGCAACCCAAAGAGAAAAACCATGAATTGGCCAAGTGGAAACCAATAAAAATGAATATAGAGTATTTTTTTTTTCTTGGAAGACACAGATTTCAAAGAGAACCAGCCGCTAGAGGCTACTGGTGCAAGGGTTGGCTCACTCTATTACTGTACCACGGAGCCCAGCACATTACAGGAAGAAACAAATACAGTGGCACCTTCACGTGCTCTAGACAAGCCAGAAACACCCAGGAAAAGTACTTGTTGGAGTCAACTTGAGCATGCTGGCGACCGAAGGGAAAAGATGCCATCTCACCAGAGTGTAAATCTCAATATAATTTCAAGGTTGTTCTGTGCATATGCTGGAGGCAGACAATCAAGTTTCAAGTATAGTTTTGCCTTTGCTAGCATTTAACCTCTGTGCCTCAGTTTTCTTTTCTGTAAAACGGGAATACAGCACCACCTGATAGGATTACTATGAATATTCAATAGTCATGAGTGTGTTTATAGCAGTCTCTGGTATCAAGTATCCTAAGTGATATCTGTTGTTAGTCAGAGGTATTTATTGTAATAATTCTCATTCTTCAAATTCAAAGCAATACGAGACAATGATCCTCTCAATGCTTGGGGCAGACACCACAAAAAACTGGACAACTGTTACTGGAGGTTGAGAATCAGAATTCTCAGTCCTCAGGCTCTAAAAGGAAAAAGTATCATGAGACTGTCAACTGTGTTGGCCTTTTTTTTTTTTTTCATTTCTTTTTCATTTTTATTTATTTATTTGAGAGTGACAGAGAGAGAGAGAGAGAGGCAGCTAGAGAGAGAGAATCGGCATGCCAGGGCTTCCAGCCACTGCAAACGAACTCCAGATGCATGTGCCCCCTTGTGCATCTGGCTAACGTGGGTCCTGGGGAATCGAGCCTTGAACCGGGGTCCTTAGGCTTCACAGGCAAGCGCTTAACCGCTAAGCCATCTCTCCAGCCCTGTGTTGGCCTTTTGAAGCCCTCAAAAGGTCACCCCAAGTGATCCCTCAACCCACAGAGTAGGGCAGATAGACCCTAAGAATTTGGCAGGTGAACACTGCCCTTGAGCAATGTATAGTTTACTTTCTGTTCCAGTCATTCCCCGGGCTTGAATTGTCCAGGGGTTAACTCATGTCCAGGACACTGCGGAAGTACAGACAAATCTTCCTAGCCAGGGATTGTAGCAACGCCTAGAATGGGTTCTGTGGTGAAATCAGGGTAAAAGGAGTCGTGTATAACAGTGCTAAAGAAAAATGGAAACTCTTGCTACCATGGCCACTTCAAGCAGAGAGGCCTAGCCAAGAAGTCAGAGGAACAGTCTTACTAGAGCTCACCAGACATTGGGGTGGAGGCACTGCAACTTACCCTTTGCCCTTCCTCAGACTCGTTGTGAAACCCAAGGGCAGTTTGGGTGATTCCAGCGGCCTTTGCAGGCCATCGCCTGTCGCACACCCTGCCAGGCGAGCGCCGGGGCGGGGCCGGAGGGAAGGGCCTTGCGGGACGGGGTGGGGCCTGCGGCCGCGGCGGAACCAGTAAGCCGTGGTGGGCGTGGCCTGAGGGCCGGAGGGGGCGGAACCTGCGAGGCAGGAGGGGCGGGGCGGCGGGCCGAAGCGGGGCGGGGCGGCGCGGCGCGACACGCGCACTAACAGCAGCCGGGCCCTACCGTGGCGACCACGGTGGCGCAGCCCGTAGAGCGGCCGCGGCCGCGACTCTTTAAATAGCACCGCGACCTGACTCGGGCAGTGAGTGCCCTGCAGTGACAGCCGCCTGCCGAGCGGCGGAGGAGGTGAGTGCCCTGGTCGTATCTGGACCTTCGAAGGCTCGGAGCTGGGGTTGCCCCGCCGGGCCGAGCTCCGAGACGGCGCCTGCGGAGGAGACTCCTGAAGCGCCGGCGGCTCCCGGAGACCTTCCGCTTTTCCGGCCTCTGCTCGGCGGCCTCGTTTCCCCGGCAGCCCCAGCCGGGGCTGCGCGGGGCTGCCGGCGGTGCGGCAAGTCCCGGGGACGCGCTCACGGCACCTGCCTCTTGCGGGCGTGGGGCGGCTCCCAGCCGGCCTGGTTCCGGTCCTGCCGGCCCGCGGACCCAGCTCCCTCGGCAGCGGGCATCCTTCGTGTCCTGGGGGCGGTGATTGTGGGGCGCGCCCGGACAGTTGGGGAGGCTCTGTGTGACGTCCCCCCAGGACGCCAGGAACCGGTTGCCATATGTAGAAATTCTCGCGGCGTTTTCATTGGAGCGCCCACAGTCGTCGCACACTGTGTGATGGAGTCATTGATTTAAAGCGCTCGGGCACATTTTGAAATTGGGAAGCAAAGATAATATTTGTCATCTTGCAGCGTAGACAGCTAGTTGTGGTCAATGACTGGGAAGTACAAGTGGTTAGAATCTAGAGACTGACGCTCCAGCCAATCCGTGTGGATTTCGGGGCTTGCACACCTTCACACTCCACCCGGGCTCAAGGTTATGCAGCCTAGTTAAGAATGGCCATTATAAAAGTGTCCTTCAAGCGTCCTGGTTAAGACTTTTTAAGCTGCTTCTTGCAGCATGAGTATCCATCAGTACCCTTCCACTTAGGTATTGACTGGTTGAATGGCACTGTTTCTGCTACCAATTTCTCAACTTATCCTGTGATTATTCCAGTAAATACAGTCATTGGCCTTAAGCTAACAAAAATCAACTAAAACCTAGTAGCTGGTTCTAGATCTTTTCAGATGGATGTGGCAGCTTATGTCCACCAAAACCTTTCAGTTGATGGTCTGCAGTGGGTGGGTTTGTGAAGGTAAAGCTGAAAGGAACCTTTCAGTTTGGACCAAAACCACGTAGTGTGTAGCAAGAGTAGAAAGAAAACAGGAGGCTAGGAGCTTAGAATATGTTCTTTCTTGTTCTGACTCAACTGGGTAATTCCTTCATAGGTTGAGTCTGACTGCTTTTTAAAAAGTATGCATGGCACTAAAGACTTTCTTCAGCTAAATAGGAGAATCAAAGAAGCACACCTTAGACCTCTCACCTCTCCTCCCCTCTTCTGGATTTACTATAAACAGAGAAAACGTCTTTTAAATTTTTTAAAAATACTCAATTTTATTTATTTGAGACACACAGAGAGAATGGGTGCACTAGGGCCTCTAGCTACTGCAAACGAACTCCAGATGCATGAGCCATCTTGTGCATCTGACTTACATGGGACCTGGAGAATCAAACCTGGATCCTTAGGCTTTGCAGGCAAGCACCTTAACCACTAAGCCACCTCTCCAGTCCAGAGAAAACTTCTTTTAAATCACCCTCTCCTCATGGTTATAAGCATTTTGACATACTTCCTTCCTGTGTCTGTTATTTATATTTGGCAGTATTTTTATTATTATTGTAGGTAGCGTGCCTGGAAAGAAATCTCTGAGCTTTATAACATTTAACAGGTGACATGATGGATACAGGTAGGGACAGGTTATCTCTTTTACCATACAGATGGAGTTTTCATAGCTACCTGTTGGCTTCTGAGTTAAGTGTGGGAGAACTGAAAGAATATCAGCATGGCACTCTGTGGTGCTGTGCTTAATGTCTTTAGCACATCTTTAGTTTTGATGAGGTGGCTGTCTAGTGAGGAGGGGCTTGGGAAAAGATCAGGTGGTTTTGTCATTTATAGAGGAAGATTTTCCCTTTCTCATAACCGGTTTTGCTCTTGTGGCAGGGGGAGGAGAGGGTGGGTAGTGGTAATTTCTAGGTGTGGATCATCAGTTGATTTTGTCGGGCAAGCTTACCATTTAAAACATGTCCATTGTTCTTTTGCATTCACTGCCTCTTATAAACAAATACTGTTAAGTTAGATTCCATTATTAATGTTTTGTGGGTGTTCTTGTTTAGATAATGCAATGTGCAGGGCTCTCATGCGGCAAAATAGAATTTCCTTTAAGACAACTCAAAACCGTGAGTTTCTTACAACCTCTTTTAAGCTTTATTGTCTGCCCTGAGATACCAGTAAGGTGCCAGGGGTTTTAGTGAAGGTCTTCAACCCAAATTGGTAGGTGGACACACTCTTGGTCATTAGCATGTTGAGGATGATTCTACATGCATATGGCTGATTTGAAGCTGCCTGTGGTTGAGCTTGAGTTTCAACATGCTAATACTTTGAGGGGCTTCTGAAAGAAAGGTGGCAGCTGAGCTTCACAACCTAGAAGGTAGAGGCAGCTTTACCAGTGTTGGTGATGGCATCTCCGAGAGTCTCATCTTCATCAAGTGCTGAATGTCAGCTTCTTTATCTACAAGAAAAAGTTATCACGTAGTGAGTTAAGCTAATCTTTTCACTTTGTACATCCTGACATTTAAAGTTCTTAGCTGATGGAAGTTAGTTGTAACCTTCGAGGGAGTCAGGTGGGGAGGGTTGAAGGATGTAATAGAGTGGCTTCTTTTAGTTCTGTGACTGACTAGGAGGAATATCAGGTTTTTTTGTTGTTTTGTTTGTTTGTTTTGTTTTTCAAGGTAGAGTCTTGGTCTAGCCCAGGCCGAGCTGGAATTCACTATATAATCTCATGGTGGCCTCGAACTCACAGCGATCCTCCTACCTCTGCCTCTCGAGTGCTGGTATTAAAGGCATGTGCCATCACGCCCAGCCAGGGGATATCAGTTTTTACCTGGAGGTGGGTTAGGGCTCTGTTTCATTGGGGGTCTGCCTCAGGGCGATACATGGTCTGTGTCCTAATTGAAGATTTCAAAATGGGTGACTAAATTCACAGAGGGCCTGGATTAGTTCTATCCACACGTTTGCTAGTTTTCAAATTGTAAGTACAAATGTGGAAGCTGTCTAAATCAAAGCCTAGATTTATATTTCATACTATAAAAGTAATATATGCTTATTGTGAAAAAGTTAGGAAATGTAAAAATATGACTACCTTCAAGAGAATTAAATGCTATCATAATATTTTGGTACATTTTCTTTCAATCTTTTTTTTCAAAACAAATTGGAAAATAATTTAAAGCATATTTTACCAGTTGAAGTTAAACATTTGGCAGTTTAACTTTATTCATCTTTGTTATATGGTGAATTTTCCCCCATGTTACATATTTTTTTAAGAATGAGTTTTGGGGCTGGAGAAGTGGCTTAACGGTTAAGGCAGTTGCCTGAGAAGCCTAAGGACCCAGGTTTGACTTCCCAGAACCCATGTAAGCCAGATGCACATGGTGGTGCATGTGTCTGAAGTTTATTTGCAGTGGCTAGAGGCTCTGGTACATCCATTCACAGTCTTTCTCTCTCTCATAAATAAATAGATTAAAATATTTTTTAAAGAAAGAATGAGTTTTGAAGGGAGGACTGCTTCTGTGGGATATGCGTTCATCTAGTCTCTCTTTTTGTTAGGTATTTAGGAGTGACTGTTTATTTCAGAACAGTTTCTCGAGTCTTACATATTTAAGTATTTTTAATATTTGAAATAAGGCATGCTTTTATTTGAAAATTATTTTTACTAACAGGTGTGTTTTAATGAACTTTAAAGTTCATGTAGTCTAGTAAAAAACTGTTGAAATAAAGATTTCATGGTTTGGAAAGATAAATGGAAAGTAGTTAGGGCATCAGAGAAATATGGGTTGCCTTGTAGGCCATTTCCCCATTTTGGGTGCAACTTCTGATAAACGTATTATCTACCAACTTGCACAGTTCTGGCTGCTGTAGAAATTGGCACTTTGCACTCAAGTTTGTTTTGGGAAAAATGTTTGTATCCACATGTAAGAATGAGAAAGCTACAGCAGGAACTACTTTCTCCCAGCAAGGCTCAGCCATCTGCCCCAAAGCAGGGCTGTAGTAACTGTTAAAGTGTGGCTGTAGCCTGAACAGCTAAGTTTAGGGACAGAAAAGGTGACTATAGTAGTCAGTCAGGGCTGTATTCTTGATATTTCAGGTAAGTTAACACATCAGCCCCTCAGAAGCTTTGTAAGGTAAGTCCTCCTCTTACAGTACTTTACAAAACTTAGAGATGAAGTTGTGCAGGGCAGGATTTGAGTGTTGGCTGACTGGCATTAGGGCTTATGCTCTTCTTGCTTAGCTCTACTGTCCCTCTAGAGCTAGAAGGGTTGTTAGTCCTGGGGGCCCTGGGAAGTTCCAGTTTTCCATTTTGCCCAGCTGATGGCAAGGCAGGACACAGGTAAGTCTCTCTTTTTTTTTTTCTTTTTAGGTTGGTTTAATGTTTATTTATTTATTTATTATTAGATATAGACATATTTTCTATGTAAACATCACATTTTGGTACCATCCTTTTCCTCCTCCCTGCCCCTTTTCTGAAGAGGCCTTCATTGGGGATGCAGGTCAACCCCATGGGGTCATGCATTGTGGGGCAGCAGTCAGTTATGGGAGAGAGGCAATGTCTCTGTGCAAAATGTCCCAACTTGTGGCTCTAACAATCTTTCCACCCGTCTTCTGCAAAAAGGGCTCAGGTAAGTCTCCTATTCTCATGTAATTACTCCTTGGCTTTTCACTATCTCATTTACACTCAGCTGTGAATATTCTGTTCGAACCACCAAGTATTGGAAAAGACAACAGAGTTTGATGCAATGTGGTTTAAGGCCTGATGAGTTCATTTGCTTCACAGCCATGATTTTCTAGAGAATCAAAAAGTAAAAGGCTTTGCCCTCAAATTCGGTCTTGGAAGCCTGGAACACAATGTGCAGCAGGAGAGCACAGTTGGGGACATGGGCCCCAGCTTAGCACAGGCTGTGGAACCAAGAGCAATGTCACAGGAGACTGCTATCACTGCCACACACAGGTTTGCTCTTTGCTCTGCTTCTTGGGGGCACTTCTATCTCTTTAAGGCATGTCTAACCTTTTGATGTTGCTGCTCTACATTGTCATCTACAAAATTCATACTTGAGAAACTGCATAATCAAGATACAAAAAAAAAATCTTAACGGTGCTTTAATGTATTTCCAATGTATAATACAACATACATAAGTGAGTGTTTTATATAATGTATTTTATATAATGTATTTTATGTTGAGCTGCATTCTCAGCTATTTTTGGCTGCATACAGCCCATGGGGTTCAGGTTGGCCATGCCTGAATCATGTTGAAAACTAGTCATATAAATGAATAGAATTCTGAATATTCAGAATTTGAAGTTCACCTGTAGCATTTCCAGTGATTCTTGGCCTTTCCCCTAGTGAACTTTTAGGCAGAACTGGAACATACGGAATAAAAAGAGCAAGGCTGTTGTGGTTGAAGTGGAGAAGGAACCTAGGTCACACAGGCTTCTATCTTTTTTTCACCTAGAGGCTTTTTGGACAGACCTCAAGCTCTGAAATAGCCCAGGTCTCTCATCATAATGACTCAGTCAAGATTACACAACCTGCCTTCCCCTCTGGCCACTATACATGCATACAGAGTTTGCTTCAGGGCTCTGTGTCTCTTGGAAGAATAGCTGGCCCTTAGTGTTGTCTTTAACCTAATGTCTTGAGAATTAGATCAGTAGATTCTTCTTACTGTAATCTACTGTGAATCCAACACTACCCAACATGCACCAGTTTCTTCTTTTCATCCTTGCTATCACTAACCAAGTCCATGGTATGTCATTCTAGTTCAGACAGCAAAAGACCTTAGTTAAAATTAAAAAGGTGGGGTGGCACTTAGGAGAATGCTCAATATTTAAAGGTTATTGCTTATAAAGCCTAACAGCCTTATTTTGATTCCCCACTAGCCACTTAAAGCCAGATGCACAAAATGGCACATGTATCTGGAGTTCATTTGCAGCAGCAAGAGGCCCTGGTGTGCTCATTCTTCATCTCTTGTGTGTACATACACACAGATTTTTAAACAAAAGGAGCTGAGCATAGTAGCTCACACCTGTAAATCCCAGCAGTTGGGAGGGAGAAGCAGTAGGACTGCTATGAGTTTAATGTTCACCTGGGCTACATAGTTTCAGGTAAGCTGGGATTATGGAGTGAGATCCTGCCTCAAAGGTTTTTTTTTGTTGTTGTTGTTGTTTTGTTTTTATTGTTTGTTTGTTTTTTGTTTTTTTAAGGCTAATGGTGGTGGTAGTTAGGGGATAACTCATTTTTCTGAAGCAATGGGTCAGGGCAGAAACCCTAGTTTCTTCTTCTGGTGTGTCTTTCAAATCTTTGTTTAGCTTACCTGTCTGGTCAGTTTGCTACCTTGTGCTCTGGAAGGCCCTCCTAGGCCCTGCCTTTCTGTTTTCACCTTGGCCCATCTCTAATGCTGGTCTGCATCCCAACCTCGCTCCTCAGAGAGCTGCTCCTCAGAGGCACCCTTCCTAGAGTGATGCACTTCTTTCTCAGACTGACTGACTCACTCATGGGAACCCTGGCCTCAGGAAAACTTAGCTGGTACACACTAGTCATGGAACGGGTGCTTAAAACATTGAAATACACCCATACCAGTTAATAAAGAGCTGCGGTCCCAAGTGCTTCACTCCTAAATCAGAAACTGAAGGTTTTTTTTCTGATTAGTCCATGACTGCCCATACTAGTTATTAAATATTTTAACTGGCATTCCTGCCTTTTATCTTTCATGTTCCTTTTCATGCATGTGTATTTGGCTTCTTCATGTGGACACTTCAACCACACTCTAAGCTCTGGGTATGAAAGCAACCTAGTCATTGTCCTTTCTCTGTTTTCAGAAGTGTCCCTGGGCCCTGGGCCTTTTAACAGAATGTTTGACTTGTGTTGTGTCAGTCAGCAAATTCTGCCTATTCTCATCTCCTCTCTGAACAGTGTCACACAACATGCACGCCCTTCTTCCTTTCATTCCCAGTATCACAAACCATGTCTAGGGCCTTTTACTTCCAATTTAGGCAGTGAAGGTTCTTAGTTTAAAGGTTGGGGGGACTGTAAAAGAGAAGGGGATAACTACTTTTTTTTCTGAAGTAATGCTCTGATTAAATCCTTCCTGAGAAGAAATGATCAGAGTTCTCCCTGGGTCAGGACCCAAAATGTTTTGTTTGTTAAACTGTTTATTTTATTTATTTATATGTGTGTGTTTGGGAGTGCCAGTGTCTCTTGCAGAGGTCTTGTACCACTTTTTTGTCTGGGTTACATGGGTGGTTTGGGACTTGAACCGGGCCAGCAGGGTTTGCAATCAAGCATCTTTTTTTTTTTTAAGTATAATATCTTTAAATTTTATTTACTTGAGAGAGATAGAGAAAGAAAGAGGTAGAGGGAGAGAGAGAGAATGGACATGCCAGGACCTCTAGCCACTGCAAACAAACTCCAGACCCATGTGCCACCATGTGCATCTGGCTTACGTGATACTGGGAAATCAAACCTGGGTCCTTTGGCTTTGCAGGCAGATGCCTTAACCACTAAGCCATCTCTCCAGCCCCAAACAAGCATCTTTAACTAATGAATTTTCTTCCCAGCCCCAGGACCCACGTTTTTATTTAGCTTATCTGTCTGGACTTTTGTAGTCTGGCTCTAACCTGCTGTTCCCTAGCATTTAATATGGTGCCTTATTGTAGCAAGTCCTTCATAGTATCATGATGATTGAAACTAGGAGACATTCAGATAGTCAATGTCCTATAGAAGGGTCCCTGATAATAACATGCATTATCATGTCCTAGCTTTGTCAGTTATGAAAAGCTAGATCTTAACAACTGAGATCAAAACATTGAAAATCTTTAGACCAAAACCCTGCACTTCACAGGAGTGAACTTTACATTTAGGATTACATCTCTAGGATTTCTTTCCTGTAGTTTCAGTTAGGAGGAGAAGTAGGTGGCTCCGGGCTTTGCTGGATGTAGGAGGGAGATCAGTATCAAATTCTTGATAATCTTACATAACTGTACTAGAGTCAATGCTTACCTGGTATCCCTACTTTAAAGATGTACTCTATTTCTGTGCCAGGAGTGGAATGGTCAGATAAGCATTTGTTCCTTCAGTAGGACAGTTACCCACACTGTGCCTCTGGTCAACTTCTGAGGGTACAATATATGGAGCTGGCAGGACCTGTGTGTACCTGGTCCAGCCAACCACCTTACAGAGCATAGATCTGAAATCCATGATTGTGAGAACCTTGAGCCCTGGGTCAGCCTCTGAAGACCGTGTCTGCCTCTTTCTCTCCTGACACAGAGATATGATCCAGGACGCTAGGCCTTTCTCGAGCTAGGCAAGGTGAGGATCCTTGGCTTCTGAGAGCTAGAATCTGAAACTATGAGGTCCCCAGGACATCGCTCCTCAGATGGGGCAGCCTCTGAGCCTGAAGTGGCCCTTGATTCTCCTTTCCCAGGTTAGCCAACAGAGTCCTTTGTCCAGGTGACAGTCCCCAGAAGTTCTCAACCTCTCTCCGTCAGTGAGTGATGTTGGGTGTCTGTCTCCCTCCTGGATGTTGGTCACTTTGGGTGGGCTTTCACAGGCTTTCCAATGTAGCAAGCATTGTGGCATTCATCTTTTAACAGCTTTATATATTGCTGCCTGTGTCAGGGAACTGATGGCTACTCTAGATAGTTGATCCTAGAAAAGCAGATGGGAAAGAAGTTGAAGGTAGTACATAGGAGTTGATGCAACATTCTCCATTCTGGAGTACATTCACTGTGAGGGAGGAGAAGACCATATATTGGGGTGTAAGATAGAAATAGTAGAACTATTATAGATATTTTTGTCTTCCTTTAAACCCATATTTTTATCACCATAAAATATTTATAGTGGCCGGGTGTGGTGGCACACGCCTTTAATCCCAGCACTCGGGAGGCAGAGGTAGGAGGATCACCGTGAGTTTGAGGCCACCCTGAGACTACATAGTGAATTCCAGGTCATCCTGGGCCAGAGTGAGACCCTACCTTGAAAAACCAAAAGAAAAAATATATACATACATACATATATACATGTATATATATATATATATATATATATATATATATATATACATGTATATATGTATGTATGTATATAGTGTACATGTATAGAATTTATGAATAAAAGCACTTGCTTATTATGGATGTGTTTACTACTGATTGGGATGTGTTATAAGTTTAGCTCCTTCTGTAGAACCAGTAAGGCAAGAGGTCTGTTAGTACCAATTTAAAAAGATAACTTAGTTTGTCAGCTAGAGGAGGATATAAGCTGAAAGTAGGTTCTGGCCCATGTCAGACTTCAGGGGCATCAGTAAAATCCAGAACATGCTTTGATTTTGTTCTGTACATTTGACAGTGGAGATGCTTTAATAAGACAGATGCTTTAATATTTCTTTGGTTCACTACTGTTGCAATCAGGTTCGCATTGCTGGCAGAAATCACCTGACCAAGAGCAGCTTGTGGGAAAAAAAGGTAGACTCGAGGGGAAACTCCATGATGGCAGGGGAAATGATGGTATGAGCGGAAACAGACTGATGTGAGCAGAGGGATATGGCACAGAAATGCAATCTTTGGGCTTAAAACTTCTGCCTGTTCAGCTGCAAATATATGAGAGATTATAACCTTTAAGATTGGGCCAGTTGATCTGCACTTCGGAAACAGGAAGAATGTAGACTCTTTTGAAGGGGCCTAAATGCTGAAGGAGGGTCCTGTTCTTCAAAGTCTGCTTTATTCCCCCATGAATTAACAAATTGGCACCCTACCTGGTATTAAGGAGTATAAGAAATATAGGAAAGAAGGGGGTCATTGAATTTGCAACATGGTTTTATGTTTTAGAAACAGCTATGGGCAGTGTGAAGGAGGATTGCCTGCATAGAGACCTGATGGAGCCATAAAAATGACCTGTGGACGTCACCTCCTGGCCAACTTCAAGTGGACAACAGTGACAGGAGAGTGTACTGAACATTGTCAAGGGGGGAGTGGCTATAATACCCAGAACCCCCCCCCAACAATATACTGCCTCCAGGAGGCATTCATTCCCAAATCTCCATCAGCTGGAACCTAGCACTCAGAGCACCCAAGTTTATGGGAGACACCTGAATCAAACCATCACATTTCACCCCTGGCCCCCATAAACTTATAACCATCCATGATATAAAATGCAATGCATTTGGTCCAACTTTAAATGCCCCCATAGTTTTTATAAATCTAATGATGTTCAAACATTCCCATAGTCTAAGATCTTTTGACTGAGCCATAATACCAAAAAATCTCCCAAAACCCCACAGTGGCACAGAATAAGCACTCACACTGCAAAAGATGGCACTGGGCATAGCAAAGAAATATTCAGCCAATACGAAATTTAAACAGGCCAAAACATCAAACTCTGTAGCTCCAAGTCCAACAACTCTAGCTGGTGACAAATCTCCAAGTCAGATAATCCTAACCAGCAACAAGTCTCTGGAGTTCCAACTCTGCCCCTCCAGCTAGGCTACTCACAGTCCTAGAAAACTTCACTGGGCTGGCAGCTCTCCTTAGCAGCCATCTCATGGTCCCAGCATCTACATTGGGTCTTCACTGCAACCTATGGTTTGTCTTCATGGCTCCATCAGGTCTCCATGCAGGCAATCCTCCTTCACACTGCCCATGGCCATTTCCAAAACACAAGACCATGTTGCAAATTCAATGACCCCCTTCATTCCTGCATTTCTTATACTCCTTAATACCAGGTAGGGTTCCAATTTGTTAATCCATGGGGGAATAAAGCAGGCTTTGAAGAACAGGACACTCCTTTAGCATCCAGGCTCCTTCAAAAGAGTCTACACGCTTCCTGTTGCCTCAGTGTAGATGAACTGGCCCAATATTAAAGGTTATAATCTCTCATATATTTGCAGCTGAACAGGCAGAAGTTTTAGACCAAAGATTGCATTTCTGTGCCATATCCCTCTGCTCACATCAGTCTGTTTCTGTGCAAAGCAATCCTGCACAAGTTCTCAGGACACAGCCATCATAGCAAGCCTCTCATACAAACTTCTACAAGCCCAGTCCAGGCAAAGCTCTCTCTCACCCACCTAAGCCAAACCTTACAGTCCATAGTTCTTACTGCATTGAGGTCTTTCAACTCTAACCAGAATAGTCCTTCAAGCTGTACTTTAAGTACTGCAAGGTGTCTCTTAGGCCAAGGTTTCAAATTCATCCACATTTCTCTTGAAAATCAGCTCCAAAAGGCCAAAGCCACACAGTCAGGTTTCAAGCAACAATGACCCCACTCTTGGTACCAACTTTACTGTTGCAGTCAGGTTCGTATTGCTTGTTCGTATGGCAGAAATCACCTGACCAAGAGCAGCTTGTGGGTAAAAGGGTTTATTTTGGCTTACAGACTTGAGAGGAAGCTCCATAATGGTTGGGGAAAACAATGACATGAGCAGAGGATGGACATCACCACCTGGCCAACTTCAGGTGTACAACAGTGACAGGAGAGTGTGCTAAACACTGGCAAGGGGAAACTGTCTATAATACCCATAAGCCCCCCCCCCACCTCCCCACCAACAATACACTGCTTCCAGGATGCGTTAATTCCCAAATCCAAATCTCCATCAGCTGGGAACCTAGTATTCAGAACACCTAAGTTTATGGGGGACACCTGAATCAAACCACCACAACTACCATGCCTCCTTAAAAGCTTGGGCTATGCTTGTCGTATCTTGGGTACTCAATGAATATTTGCCAACTGAATACATAAACCTTCTTGTATGAAAATTAAATAAATTTTGTCCTGGATTGGTTTCTTCAAGTCAATATATAACTTTGCTTCCTTTGGTGTAGCATTTGGGCAGTTGGCACATCCAGTCAGGTTTACTTTACCACACATGATTTCCTAAACTATAGAGTCAGAGAGCTGTTGGGGCCTCAGAAGTGTCACCTGAATGACAGGATGTTTTGAATTTACTTTAAAATAATTTTTAAAATTTCATGGTTATAATGAAATAATATTAGCAAAATGTTAATCATGATTAGAGCTAAGATGGTGTAAAGAGTACATGGCTATTCTATTATATTGTTTACTACTGAGTAGATTAGGAAATTTTTGAAATAAAAATTTATACTACTACACTAAATATAATGAGGACATGAAGACCCAAATCTAATGGACTCTATTTATTTCAAGTAGATAACAAGCTGATGAGTCTATTTTCTCTCTCTCTCTTAAATACTAGGTAATTATTCTGCAATCTGCTATTTGTTAGATTTGTTTTTAGCTTCCCCAGGCCAGTCCCCTCTTCTGATGGTTACTTGAACTCTGTGTAACTTCAGCTTGTGTCTTGTGGTATCACTAAGACCTCTCATGTCAGCTACCATACAGTGAGCAAAATCCTTGTTAACCTTTCCTCTCTTTTGGTGCTTTCTGATGCTGCTTTCTCCAACACCACCGCCTTCCACAAGGACACAGGATCTCAGGTTCCTTACAGGCTCTCTTCAATCCCAAGGAACCTTACCTCTTAAAAAATTTTCATTTGTTTCTGCTTTTCAAAGTTACCTGTTGAAATCTATAAAAATTCAAAAAGTGACTCCTCCGGCCTTGTGTGTGGTTTTGTCCTCTCTCTCTCTCTCTCTCTCATAGACACCTGTCTTTGTATTCTGTCTGCTATTCATGTTGGTTGGTAGTCACTCTGAAATGTTGATCTATTTCAGGAGGTGTAAGTAACCCTACCCAACCTGTGCCCTCTTTTGCCTTCTTATCCAGGTCACTGCTATTTGATAGCTTTGACCTCTGTGAGCCCCTTTGGCTCCTTCTGGACATGGAGTCTATTCTGTATCCCACACTAGCCTAGGCCCCACAAGGACGGCTCTATAAACTAAACACACCAGGGCAAAGGTGAGCCCCCAGCAGCTATTGACAAGAATGGGGTCCTAGGGGAGGAGAGAGGCAGGCTTCTGGTCTCTGCCTTGTGAGGCTTCCAGTTCCTGCTCTACCCCTGCCTGTACCCTATCTGCCTTCTTGCTCCCAACATGGTCTGGGTTTTATGCATAACTCTACCTCCACCTGCCTTTGCCTGTTTAGATTTGGTCTGGTTCCATGCTGGCCTCTTTGCACAGCCCTCTTGTGGTCCCCAGCCCATACATAAAGTTTTCTCCCTCCTCCAGATGCCTGTACTAGCACTAGCAGGCCCTTCCTCAGAGGTTATCAGCAGCTCTCCTGTGGAGCTAGCTGTGTAGCTCCTGCAGGTGTGTTTGCCGTCACTGCTGTCCTGAACTTGAAGGGGGAGGAAACATTGCAAGTGCTCCATCCTCATGGTAACGGCATTCTTCTTGCAGAAGGCCAAGCAAGTTTCATTTGCTGGCAGTGTACAGAGTATTGTTTGTGTCTTAGCAGTGAGATCCTTTCTCAAACAGGGACATGTATGTGGAAGTTGTGTCCGTAGCTAGTGAGAGCCTGACCTAGGCCCAGCTCAGGGCAGACAGTGAGGGCTTAGCTGTGCAGTTTCTCAGAGGGGCTTATATCCCATCTGTCATTCTTTAATAAGGACAGGTTGCCATCCTAAATCCTTTGTGTAGCAGGTGAAAAATACTTAAATACAAAAGGCAATTAACTGACATGATCCATTTATCTTGAGAAATGTTTAAAAATACAGTTAATAGTTTATATGGCAAAATTTTTGTTACACATTTACTACAATAAAGCAGCCACAAAACTTCCAAATGTTAAGAGGAATAATTGATATTAATGACCCACTGTATAGAAATGTTTTTAAAAATATTTTTATTATTTATTTATTTGTAAGCAGAGAGAAAGGAAAGAGAGTGAATGAGAATTGGGTGCACCAGGGCTGCATGCCACTGCAAATAAGCTCCAGACACATGTGCCATTTTGTGTATCTGGCTTTACATGGGTATTGAGGAATCGAATTCAGGCTGTCATGCTTTGCAAGTGCCTTTGGCCACTGAGCCATCTGTCTAGCCTGAAATGATGTTTTTTAATGTTGGTTATTTTCTTCCTATGTCACTTTTATTTGGCATTTCATGGTGCAGGTTGGGATCCTGTTAATTTGGTCCTGATGCTATGGTCACTGGCTACTCTTGCCTTCTCTTAGTTTTGGAGATGCCTTCATGACACAAGGGAGTTCTTCTCCTCTGCTCCCACCCCTTATTTTTATTTTTTATTTTTTACTTTTTGGCTTTTCGAGGTAGGTTCTCATTCTAGCTCAGGCTGACCTGAAATGCACTATGGAGTCTCAGGGTGGCCTTGAACTAATGGCGATCCTCCTACCTCTGCCTCCTGAGTGCTGGGATTAAAGGTGTGCACTACCACAGCCAGCTTCTCATTGCTTTCTTGATCCCTCTGAGGCCAAGCATGGGCTCCTGATTATTCAGCTCCTCCAGGTACTTGGAATCATTTGCATTTGAGTGTAGAATTCTTTCCATGTTTCTGTTCTGTTTGATTCCATAATCACTGAAGGAAGATACTGATTTTGTACAGATCACCTTAGAGGACCCCAAGGATTAAGACCCCTTCTCTTTGTGCAGTTTTTCAAACAAATGGACCCTTCTCCAACTTCCGAGATCCTCAGTGGAGAAGCATTCCTTCCTAGTGGGGGTTCATTGGAACATTCCTGCCTAGCTGGGGTTCAGTGGAGAAGCATTCCTGCGTACGTGGGGTTTGGTGTCTTATTCCTGTTAGGCTGTTCTCCCTTCTCTTAGAGGATCTCTGCTTCTGGTTTTGTTTGGGAAATGGAGGGTTTGTTCTACAAGATTATTTTGGTGGCAAAAATAATTTCATTTCCTCCTTTAGCTATTACAATAACAGGCTTTTATTTGTTTTGCCTAATACCCTTAGATCTTAGTGTCATGTTCTTCAACATGCAGTCTCATAAACATAATTAGGACTCTTTCCTGGGCTAAGTGTGAACTGAAATAGCATGCCCTGTTAGATGCAGGTGCTGATGGGAAATGAATCTCCAGAAACCTCTTCTGTCTTGCTTCTTGAAAGAACAGTCAGGTCAGTCTACACAACAGATTTTCTCTTCACCATCCACTGAAGACAAGATGCTTGACTGAGGCCATCTCTTTTGCTCAAGCCCACTTCTTATGTTAGTTAGCTTCTGTCAGTAAACTTCCCTGGCTGGCCATGACTTCTATACAGAAAACAAATATTTGAAAACAGAGTATCTTGCTTGTTAGGAATGTTCTTTAAATGCAAAGTTTGTGGCTAACTAACTAGATTTCACTGAAATTTAAGTTTGCCATTCCACACAAAAGCCTTCAACATGACCTGGGTGTCTTCCTCAGGAATGTCCAAACTGTAATTATCATCTTCCCAGGTCTGTGACCATGACAGGTCTTTCTTGTGTCTGTAAAGGGAAGAGGGAGGTGAGCCATATAGTCTGTTTACTTTTCGATTAATGTCTGCTCTGGGGAATGCTGACCAACATTGTTTACATCTCAGAGCCACCTACCAAGTTCTCTCAGTGTTCTGGGAATACTTTCTTCATCAGGATTCTCCTGTACTTCTTCAACTTCCAGGTCTGTTTCTCTGGTTTGGAGGATTCTCTGTCATTGAAAACTCAACCACGGATTTTAGGTGGCCAGCCCTGGTGTGGGGCTCTGGGATCCAGCCCTTCTGGCTTTTGCTGTTTTACCTGAGAAATGTTCTGTGGATCTTGGCCTTTCTTTGTGGAAAGCCTTGATCTGGTTTAATCAGATCAGCTGTCACACCTCTAAATATGTGACAACTCTTTCCCTTAAGTGTTAGCAAAGTTCTTAGGAAATGAAACTAAGAAATACAAAGCATTATGAAAACAGAGCAAGGGGATATTTTTATAGCTTTTAAGACATCATCCTGTGGACTTCTTCCACCATCCCAAACTGCCTGGGCAGTGGTACTTAACTCCCCTCTACTACACGGACTCACTGCAACTGGACAGGGGAGGAGGGACAAGGAAGAATGCTGTGGTTTGAGTGTGCTCTGAATACTCCTGTCCTCTTCCTCGTGTAATTGTTCTATGACCATGTCTTACAGTGGATTTCAGCAGAAAATGGTCAGAATCACAGGTCATTCATGACTCAGTAAACATTAAGTGCCTGTCTTGGTCTGGGCACTGTGTTAAGCACCAAGGACAAGAGGAAAGTGAAGTAGCTACCTAGGGACTAAGTGCCACTCACCAAAACTGTTAACAGGAGGTGCTAAGTATTATATAAGGAATATTATCAAGTATTTAGTAGTACTCTGTTGAGGAGGTCATGGAAGAAGTTATTAGAGAATGTGACCTCTGAACTGTTTGGGTGGGATTTGGACAGGATTTGGACATGATAAGACAGGACCAAGGAAGAGAGACAGTAGAGGAGGGTAATGCAGAGTATGCATGTTTTAGAGGGAAGACTTTCTTGTGGGAAGGCTAAAGGGGTATAGAAAGCCCAGGCACAATCCTGCAGTGGAGAAACTTAGGCATCATTACTGTGGCACCTGCCTCTGCTCAGAGCTGTGACACTGGGAGCCAGCAGGAGAGCTTCTCTGGGAGTGTGTGTGGTGACCCCCAAACCTTTCTTCCACATGAAGGACAGGATCCTACAAAATTGGGCTGGTAGCTCACAAACCTCCTTCCTGTATCATACTTCCCAGTTTTCTTCACTGTTCTATCATTCTTCCTCCCAGGCTAAGAAATCTGGCCCTTATCTTTTCCCATTTATAGCCAGTTATTTACCAAACCATTGCTTTTTTAAAATAACATTTTATAAAATGATTTGGAATCTTTTTTCATGGTAAAAACACATAGAATATAAAATTTATTATCTTAACTGTTTTTAAGTGTACACAGCATTAAGTATATTCACACAGTTGTATAACCATTACTACTGTCAAAATCCCAACATTTTCATCATCCTGAACAGAGACTCTATACCTATTAGGCAATATCTCTAATCCTTCTCTCCCCTGCCTATAGTCCATGGTAACTTCTGTTCTACTTTCTGTCCATGATTCCAGGTACTGCCTATAGATGTGATCATGTAGTATTTGTCCTGTGGTTTATTTCCCTTGTTTTCAATGTTCACTCATATCACCTACATTGTGGCATTACCCAGATTTTCTTTGTGTTTAAAAGACTGAATCCTATCCTATCACATGAAACATATTTTGTGTATTCTTTTTTTTATGTGATGATGGACATTTGAGTTTGATAGTGTCCCTTTTTTGCTTGTATTTTGTTTGTGATGTGTATGTATGTGTGTATTTGTATGTTCATATGTGTGTGAGTGGTGAGTGCAGGTGTTATCCTCAGGAACATTGTCCACCTTGTTTTGAGACAGAGTCTCTCATTAGCCTGGAGCTTACCAATTAGCCT
The DNA here is from genome assembly GCA_036346955.1 of Dipus sagitta. Taxonomy (NCBI): domain Eukaryota; kingdom Metazoa; phylum Chordata; class Mammalia; order Rodentia; family Dipodidae; genus Dipus; species Dipus sagitta. The sequence goes on from CM070770.1 coordinate 214,683,526, forward strand.
AGACTGGGTAGTCAGTGAGCTCCAGGGATCCTCCTACTTCCCTAGTACTGGGATTAGACTGGGCATTGCTGTGCCTGGCATTTTGAACTCAGGTCCTCAAACTTACTTACAGGACAAGAAACACTATTCATTAAGCCCCAGATACTGGCTTTTTATAGCACTGTGTGTTGAGGCTCTTGTCATAAGAGCCTTCTATCCCTATCTGGATTTGAATCAGTTGCACTTGGGTCACAGCACTGGCCTCTCAAGGTCCATAGACTTTGACTTCATACCTGGCTTTTGGCTTCTAGTCCTTTCTTACATGGAACAGGGCAGGACATTTCCTACTCTTTGAATTGAAGGCAGTAACCACCTCAAGCAGTAAATAAAGCCTGTGATGAGGACCACATTTAGCCATGTGTGGAAATGCATACTTTGTGCTTGATATATCAAAGTGCTTAACAAACAGTGGTTCTTAAGAAATTAATACTCAACTGATTTCCCCCAGCATCTTCCTTCCCCTCGCCTGTTTACTCTCTGCTCTTTGTTCCAGATGAATCTGCCAATAGTATTTGGTGCTCAAGAATGGAGTTGCTTCTTGTTGTGTTCCTGTCTCCACCCTTAGAGGATCAACTTGCTTTGTGCCTTGACCCTCAGCTCTCACTGAAACCCCTGTCATGATCTCTTTTGCACATACTGCTGCTTTGTTGAACACTTTTTTGTGTATTTATGTACCAAGTCTGAGGAGCAGGTAGGCAAATTTTATAACTCTCATTTTGTCCTCATAGCTAAGTTTGAAGTTAATTCTTATACATATACATATATATATACGTATGTCTTTATTCTATATATATATACATATATATGTATATGTATAGAATATATATGTATATGTATATGTATATGTATATATATAGAATAAGGACAGTTTTTCCCAGATGCTCACTCAGTCCTCATATTAAAGTCTTCCCAATGTTTTAAATTACAAGATGTGTGTCAGCCATTTTGGACAATGTTTTAGTTACTTTTTGTTGCTGGGACAAACACCAGACCAAAAACAGCTTATGGGAGGAAAGGGTCATTTAAATTAAGGCTTACAAAATCCAGGGGAAGTTCTATCATGCCAGAAGAAGTTGGCTCACTTTAGCATCCACAACAGAGATAAACAACTGTCAGTAGCAGCAAGGCAAAAGCCAAAGCTCAAACTGGCTCTCGGTATACCTTAGGGCTAGACTGAAGATCCACTCCCACTGACACCTCCTCCAGCAGGGCTGCTGGAGACTCAAGTTCCAAGCTCAATCTTAATCAAAACTCCATGAGAGGTCTAGAGAGAAAGCTTAGCGGTTAAGGCGCTTGCCTGCGGAACCTAAGAACTCAGGTTCAAATATCCAGGTCCCACATAGCCAAATGCACAATGACACAGGCACACAATGTTGCACGTGCCACTAGGGGGTTCACACGTCTGGAATTCGTTCGCAACTGCTGAAGGCCCTGGTGCACCCATTCTCTCTCTCTCTCTCTCTCTCTCTCTCTCTCCCTTGCTCTGTCTGTCCCCCACAAAAAATAACTCCATGAGACTATAGGGGACACAATTTCACATGCAAACAATCACAGACAATATCTGATGGAGCAGGCCTCCCATCCTCAAACATCTATGCTGATCCTAACCTCAGGACCTTGTAAAATAACTGATAGACTTTTTCATGAGGCAAAGAAATTTAACACTGGTCAGGTAATTATTTCTTGAGGTTTGGCTTTATAAACACAAGCATTGGATATTGTTATAAAAACCTTTTTAAAGTCAGTTTATTTTAGGGATGAGGTTCAGGGATATGGATGTGAAGCCATAAACCAAAATCTTAATCAAATGTGCTGTTGTGATATAAGAATTTTTTTTCAGTGGTGACTACACAGGTGAATTAAAAAGAAATACTTCAGGGCTGGTGAGATGGCTCAGAGGTTAAAACACTTGCCTGTGAAGCCTAAGGATCCAGGTTCGATTCTCCAGGTCCCACATAAGCCAGATGCACATGGTGGTGCATGCATCTGGAGTTCGTTTGCAGTAGCTAGAGGCCCTGGTGCGCCCATTCTCTCACACACACTCTGTCTCTCTGTCTGTCCTTCTCTCTGTCTCTAATAAATAAATAAATAAATAATCAGGGTAAAAAAAAGAGTGCCTTTCTTTAAAAAAATACTTCAGTAAGTTAAATGGAAGAGAAAAATGTAGAGAGAACCCACAAAAAATAGTTGCTTGAAAAAGTGACCTTAAAAATGCCTATGGGACTGGAGTGATGGCTCAGTGGTTAAGGCACTTGCTTGCACAGCCTAATGACCCAAGTTCGGTTCCCCAGTACCCACGTAAAGCCAGTTGCACAAAGTGGCACTTCATGTAGAGTCTGGTTGCAGTGGCTGGAGGCCTAGTGTGCCTATTCTTTCTGTCTGTTTCTCTTCTAGCTCTCTGTCTGCTTGTAAATGAATAAAAATATTTAAAAATGAAATATAATAAAAATAAAAGATGTCTATGATGTCAAGATGGTCACACACTCCTGTAGTGCCACCACTCAAAAGGCTGAGACAGAAGGATAGAGAATTCAAGACCAGCCTGTGCTACATAGCATGTTCCTCTCTCCAAAATAAGTGAGTGAATGAATGAATGAATAAATAAATTAATTAAATAGGCATGCAAGCTAAGGGCTGGAGAGATGGCTCAGCTGTTAAAAATGCTTGCTTACAAAGCCTGCTGGCCCAGGGTTTGATTTCCAGTACACACATAAAGTCAGACAAAGTGGTGGAAGTGTCTGTAGGTAATTTACATATATATGAAGTTTAATGAAAATGGAATTATTATAAGATATTTGATGGTCCGGTCTACATCTCTAAAAATTTGTCTTTTCAGGTTAACAGGTTGTATTTGGGAGATATAATGAATGAATGAATAGGGGCATATTTGATAGTTGTGACTTATAGCCAGTACAGGGGGTTGAGATATGATTCTAATTTCATTGTTTAAAAATCAGTATGGGTTTGTACTTGCTTTGAAATGTTTTGTGTCCATTTCTCTCTCTGATGACCTTGGTAGGGATGGGCAGGGACAACGAAAGTGTGGACATACTCAGCTTGACTCCAATATTTTATAAAGTAACTGTATAAAAACAAAGTAGTCTTTAATCCCAGCACTCAGGAGGCAGAGGTAGGAGGATTGCCAAGAGTTCGAGGCCGCCCTGAGACTACATAGCGAATTCCAGGTCACACTGAGCTAGAATGAGACCCTAACTTGAAAAAAAAAAAAAAACTATCTCTACCTTTTAAAAAATTATTTCCGTGTGTGTGTGTGTATGTATGTGTGTGTAGGTGTGCCAAGGTCTCTTGCTACTGCAAGAGTGACTGGGGAATTGAACTCTGAGCTAGAAGGCTTTGTAAGCAAGTGCCTTTAACCACTGAGCCATCTTCCCAGGCCATTTTGTTTCTTAAAATCTTCAGGGAAATTGAGTTGATAATCCATAGGATCTAATGAAAATTAGATCCTATGGTTTAAGGTTTATTGTACTTGGTTGAGAAGAAATGTCCCCAGGCGGTGGATGGGAATGATTAATTCTCTGTGGAACCACTTGTTTTTCTGTGCAGAGGAGCCTCAAGTTACCCAAACCATAACTGAGATAGCCAAGAGCAGCTTGCATGTCAGAGACTCCTGTGTAGGATGTGGACAGCCACCCCTGCCTCCTCTTTAAGTGGGAGACTTGCATCTCTTTGGTGCTTCTGTTCCTCCCTCTCTCTAGGGATCATTCACTGTTCTTTTGGCTCCAGAGGCTATGACTTAAGCAAATCTAGCTTTTAGGTACTTTGCCAGCCAAGGTTAAGGAGCATGACTCCAACAGCTTTGGAGTGGCAGACTGAAAGGACAGCAAATCGCCTGGCTGCCACATGCTTGTTCCTCTGGGGGGCCTGAGCTCTGCCCAGCTAGTGCATGACAAAGGGGGCACATTCAGCCCTCTGTAAATAGCTTATTGTGCCAAGAGAGGAGGTGGATCAGGGAATGGCAGCATCATGCCAACTCGGCTTGCTGCATTAAGGAAAGATACACGAATTTCTCAGTTTGCTGCTACTGGAGCAAGGGTGTTATTTATGTGGGTTTGTTTGAGGTCTACATTCCTAGTGAAGCATTCCATCAAACTGCTGTTTCTCAGCTTGATGAAAGCTCGAGGAACTTCAGACAGAGAGAACCATCCAGATCACCTGTTTTTTCTTTACAGACAACAAGAAGCAAGTAAAATGCTAATGTAAGTAAAAGTTTTCAGATTTTGTAGGAGTTGTGTGCCATGTGTTCGTGCATTTATTCATCCCTGTGTGTCCTTAGAAGACAATGCCCTTGTGGGTCTCCTCTGGCTCTGATCTACTTTTTCATAATGCAAACACAGTAACACAGTGGTAAGAGGTGAACCTTTATGTACAGTGGGCATTGAACCCACATGTGCAGAGGCCAGGGTGACAGGATCGATGCTAGCACTGATGTAAGACATCGAGAGTTCAAGTGGATTTCAAATGTGGGTCTCACAATATCAAGGAATGCTACCGCTAGAACATGATTTACAGTTCATAGTTGCTAACCTAGAGCAGACCATGTCCATAATACAGCTAACCTTGTGGACATTCTCAGTAAACAGACAAGGACCAGCCGAGGCAAGAATCTCTCATGTAAGTTGGATTTAGAGTTAGGGTAGGGTCCTATTCTTGCCAGACACTATGAATGGAGGGTTTTCCAGCTCTGGCTTTGGTTTTCCAAAGATGTAGGATGGCAAAACTTCTACAAAGCATGTAGTAAATGTGTTGTTGGCAATTCTGTCCAAAGCTTGGAGAGGCAGCATCAGAATTTATGGTTTTTTTTTTTTTTTTTTTTTTTTTCCCTGACCATCATATTATTAGTTTCCACTGCCCTCCTCTGTTACCTGCTTTTATCCATGTATACTTAAAGGCATTCTCTGCCTGGTTCTTCACTGGGCTTGTGGATTTCCCTGACTGCTGTTATATTCCCTGTCAATCTGTGGTTTTTGACTCCCCTTTCCTAGGCATTTCAAGAGACACAGCTCAGCAACCCACTTTTTATAAGTGGGGGGAGGGTTGCAGAAGTAGTTGTAGTGGAAGGAGAAGCTATCAGTAAATTTGTGTGTTCCCCTCTGAGAGAGAGGCTTCCTAAGCCTCTAAGCCAGTTGAATTATGCTTAGTAAACAGCACCATAATATATGTGCCTGGGCTATAAGCTTCCCTGGATAGTGACATGGAAATTTGCTTTGAAAGAATAAAGGAAAGTTCCAACCAGAACACCGTAGAAATGAGAACAAAATCTGTCTTTTAGTTTTAACCATTTATTAACAAGTGTATGAGTCTGAATGCTTTGGAAATCTTTTGGGAATGAATCTTAAAGTTATATTGTCTGTCTTCATGCAGCATAGAAAGGCTATTTGTTGATTTTCTTCAACTGTCTATGTTTAAATACTCAACTACCTTTTCCTTAATAATATGTAAAATAGACGAAGCTTATATTGCTACTCATTTCATGCTTTAGAGTTATTCTTGACTTCTAAATGAGGCACTCTTGTTGTGCACAGACTACAGTTTTTCTATGTACAGCCTTAACCAGTCTTCTCAGTGAAAGTGGTCTGCAGATTGTTACTGGGCTATCAGTATGGGTTAAACTACTGCATGTTATTATTAACCACTAAATGTAGGAATTTTGCTGGATTTAAGAGCTTAGCATTACAGATTAACATCTAATTAAATGTTCTTGCATACATACTATTAAATATGTGATTCTCTGAAGTTTTTTTTTTAAAGTTTTTCTTTCTGGCCTTATTAAACTTTCTTAGCACAATACAAACTATAGCATGGCTGCTGCTATTCCTGCTGCTGCTTTAAAAAGACAGATTAATCCCATGTGTATGACTATATTTGTTTAGAGATGAATTATTTGATATTCTTATTCAAGGATGTAATTTCACCAGATTCAGTCCCTGTGAATGTACACATCTAGATTTTATGGCAATAACCTGAGGGACTTTGGGGAGAAAAGAGAGAAGGGCATTAGTACATGTGTGGGGATAGATAATGAATGCTTCCTTAGACCTGAAGCACTACTGGGAAATGAAGACAACTGGAGTAAAATGATCAGGGGGCAAGGCAGGTTTGCACACTAGGATGGAAAGCTTTGTGTATATGCAAGGTTGCAGTACTGTTTTGTGCAATCTCAGTGTCCAGGGCCATGGGACCTGGGCTTAATTTGTCTGCTTTCCTTTGACGTCTTGGTGTAGGCATCTACTCCTCAGAAATTCCCACCCCCAGAGCCTGACTCTTTTTTGTTGTTGTTCTTCCCCACTGGTCAGCCATTGAACGCCCAGCCTGGTCATCAGCATTGTCTTCCTAGTGCCTAGCACACTGCTGGCCCTCAGGTGTGCAGTGACAGGAGTAACTCAGTTCCTTTGGATGCATCTAGAGTGCATCTGCTGTGAGTGTACCCTGGCAGTCTGCTTACTTCTGGGATGTCTCATTGTGGTGAGCCTTAATACCCAACATCCAATACTTCATTTCAGTGGCTGAAAAAAATCCATTGTCTGTTTATTGGGAAGCTGAGAAAAATGAAAACAGTGTCTGTTTGCAGAACTGCCCATGGCAGCAGGCACTCACTGCTGCTGGTCCCTGCCCATGGGTGGAGCAGTGGTGTGACTCTACTCTCAGCTTCTCATTGGCCCATCCTCCACCCTTCGTCGTTCTCCTGAGAAGTCAAGTATGGATTTTGTCTGCTAGTTACCTTTAGCCCAGTGGGCAGCAGCGTGGGACTCAGCATGTGACTAATGCCCTGAAAGACCTTGGCAGGCTGGTAAGCGCCTGCCCTGGCTGAGCTGCCCTGGCCCCTGCCCCACCCCCAGCCTTGCTGCCCTTTTCTGCTTCTGTCTTGACTTGTCACCTAGCAGTCAGCTGTTGGTGGCACAAAAGGTGAGCCTTTTGTAAGTACTGGTGCTTTCTCTGCAGAGTTAAGATCCAAAGGCATTTGCTTACTTATTCTTTCTTTTCTGTTAAACCTTGAAATTGTGTGTGTGTGTGTGTGTGTGCGTGTGTGTGTGTGTGTGTGTGTGTGGAGAGAGAGAGAGAGAGAGACTCCCCCCAGAGTCATGGTAGAAGAAGATTGAAGTTGCTGAGCCAAATGCAGGGTGTGGGGTACTATGATATTATTGATCAGGAAAGGGAGATTGAACTGCTACTCTGTAAAAAAAAAAAAAAAAAACAGTATAGCTTAAATTTAAACAAAGGGTTTCTATTTAAAAAAAAAATCATTTCAGTCTTCTGAGCTGACTATTAAAAAGTATATATAACAGCTCACAAATGCTCCCTGAACTCAGAGCTGTAGGGGATCACTTGTTGCATTGCCAGAGAGTCTGTGAAGTCTCTCAGTCCATTTCCTTCCTGGGTTCCAGACTTTAGAGCAGGTGTTCATCAATAATTTTCCAGTTTGACCCATTCCTGTAATCACTCTAGGTCATGCCTATTTTTTAGACTATTCTTCATATAAGTTGTCTATCTGTAAAGCTCAATTTGAGATTTTGATATATGTTATTAGTCTGATTTTCTTCTGCATGTTTTGGCTTCTTAATTTTGCTTAACTGTAGACAAGCATCACTTTTATTACCTTAGTAATTTAGTGTTCCTCAATCAGAACTAATCACTGAACATTGGTAGAGGACATAATAACAATTTGTAACACTTATTGAGTACTTTCTTGTGTGTGATACCATCCTAAGCTCTTGATGTGAATCACATAGCAGTCCTAAAAGCCCACTGAATTTTGTAGTATTTTCACTTCTCTTTATAGAGAAGAAAACCAAGGTACAGAGAGGCAAAGTGGTTTGTTTCAAGTCACACCACTAGTAAGGTAGAGAAGCAGGATTTGACTCCTGAATGTAATCTTCAATACTGCTCCACACTTTGTCTCACATGCAGTTCTGTAGTCTCTCTAGATCTCTCATACTTGATTTAAAGTTGATTCACACCAATTTTTTATTCATCTCAGGGAATACAAAAAAGAATTAGAACTGTCAAGTGTGGATCTCCCAGCATTTACATGTTGTTTCTGTGATGTGAGGATCACTGGGAAACTGAGAGGCATGGAGAAATTTAATCTGGTCTGTTTTACCAGTTGGGGAACTTGTTCTGAGGTCGCCTGGAAGAAACAGCACCTGAAGGCCCTTACTTGGTTTGAGCTTGTTTGCTCTTCTATACTCAGAGCCCCATTAGCCTTCATAATGAGACTTGAATGTATTTGATTATGTAGAAGAGAACAGCAATGTAATTTCATAGAAGAAAGTGAAAGCTATACCACTTATCTGAGCATCTTGTGGCAAGAATTTTTTAAAATTCTTTTTTAAAATTTTTTAAAATCTCTCTTGGTATGGTTAAAGAAAGGAATATTTTTTACAGAAGATCATGAAGAAATAGAACAACTGTGAATGATTAAAATGTTTTCAGAAAAATGAAATTTGACTTGTGGGAAAAGACATTGGCCCTTGGACTAAGGAACTACCAGGATAGGACTGTGAAAGCCCATGAATTCATATCTCGATTGAGCAGTAAGCTGTAGTTCTAGGTAACTGGCCTTTGGGAATCCTGGAATTCTGTCCCCTGGAGTGAATACTGACCTCTTTCTCTTCTGATAGAATTTGGCCTAGGGAACCACTAGCACAGGACCATGGAAGCCCACGAATTGTTCCGGTATTTTCGAATGCCAGAGCTGATTGACATCCGGCAGTATGTACGCACCCTTCCGACCAACACACTCGTGGGTGTTGGAGCTTTTGCAGCGCTCACCACTTTCTGGTATGCCACGAGGCCCAAGGCCCTGAAGCCACCATGTGATCTCTCCATGCAGTCAGTGGAAGTACCGGTAAGTGGTGCCCAACCCACCTTGTGGGCTTCCTGTACATATCCTCAGGCTGGCTTACCTTCTGGAGTGATGCACACTCACACATAGAAAGGTATAGCAAACAGCAGTTGCCAATGGCAGTCAACAGATGTGGAAGCTAAAATGTAGGGAGGGCACTAGGGCAAATAATGTGGAGTAGGTTGGTTGTCTCTTCACAGTCACCAAAGATCATTCCAGATATCACATTAGCGACTATCCTATATGAGATCCTGTGGGAGGAACAAAGGATTCCACCAGGAGCAAAAGATAGCAGGAAAGAGATTCATCAAAGGTTAAACAATATCTTATGTCTAATACTTAGAATTCACCTTCAAAATGTCATTAGTAACTCTGGGATCTCATACTGGATAAAGCTAGAATTAGTACTTGCCAGAATAATATGGTTGCAGCCTTTAGGATTGCACATGAAGAAGTAACACCCAAGAGGCATGTAAGCTTAAATTGTGAGCCTCATGGTTTCTGTGGCTTGGGCAAACTGAAGGTGATAGAACCATGAAACCAGAGGTTATGTGATTAAGGATAATGGGTGGAATGGGCCCTTCTGGGAAGACTTCTTCAGTGCCCCCACTTACCACTTTCTCGTATGTCATGAGGCCCGAGGCGCCAAAGCCACCTTCTTTTCTTCTTCTCTTTCCAAAGTACATACGTACGTACACACACACACACACACACACACACACACACACACACACACACACACACACACCAGACCCACAGTCAATTGAATAAACACAGAGGCCATGTTCTCATTGCCCTGTGACCCCTTGCCTACTCTTTTTGCTTTGTAGTTACCTGTTTTCTGATGCTTAGGTCAAAATTGATTTTCAGTATTACTTTCAACAGAAAGAGGTTGTGAAACAAAACACTGCCTCCCTCACAACTTTTAGAAGGGGAGGTTAGAGATCTCCCAACCTTTTCCTAGATTGATGCTATAGCAGACCAGTGTGTGCTCTTCCATATAAGCCAGGTCTTGAATTCAGTAGTATGAGATTCTTAAAATATATCAGAAAGATACAGGAGTCTAATTCATGCTAGATATAAACATAGAATGACTGAACCACTGCCAGGAAAACTGGGCTTTATTCTTCATTTTTACTCAAAAGATGAAGTGCCTTAATATTTTCCTAGTTAATCACATACCAATGAGGAATAGAATTTAAATTTTTCTTATGGTTTGGTTCTCTTCTGAACACCGCCAGGTCTCACATTACAAAGTAACCCTGCCATCACGACAGAAGGGTAGTTGGCAGGTACCAAATGTAGACACTGATGTTTAGGAGAGGCTGTTGGAATTTCTTGATTCTTATTAGATAGTAAATTGTGAAGATACTTACACTGTGGTTTTATTAAGTTTTAGCTTAGCATGAAGTTATGACTCCTTTTAAAAATAATTATACACATTCTCTGTAGAATAGTTTAAAAGTACAGATAAGCAGAAAGAAAACTAAAACCAGTAATTTTACTATGAGGTATATGAATGTTTTTGATTTTTCTCTTTGCTTATAAAATATTTAGTTCTGAGTTTCAAAATTCGGAGTCCTTAGGAATAAATAATGAATTTTCTTTTTTTTTTTTAAAATTTGAAGTTGACAAGTAGTCTGGATGCTCAGTAGTTAGAGATGCTTTGATATGGTAAGCATTGTCACATGGACCTCTGTTGGCAGGAAAAAGGAATTCCAAGCACCTTGGGTGTAACTCCTCTAGTTTCCAAACTGGATGACTTGGCTTTACAACAAATGGTCTCATGACATTCAGGTTACATGCTGGTTGGTGACTCTTACCCATTAAAGGTTCAAATTTATATATCCATATGTTTGGATATATGTGGCTAACGACTCACCTTATCATTTTAATCATGTGCTCCAGATAAGTCAACTATGGAGGACATGAAGCTTTGGGTATAATCCTCCATAAGTCACAGATATATAAGATATATACCTAGTCAGCAAGTACTTGAGCTTCCGCCACATGATGTACACAGTACAGGAACAGGACAGGATTCTGCCCTTGTGAAACTTACAGGCCAGTGGGGAAAACTTCCTAGGGCTCCTTTTCTCTTGTGTCAGAAGGCAAGAACTACCCTTCCATTAAGAGCTGATGTGCATTGTAACAAGGACTGGCAGCTTCACTCTGTATGAAAAGGGTGAGACTATTACAGAGTAGGATTGTCAGTGTAGCTGATGGAGACACTCTTTCCTCCTGATCAGTCTTTGCACATGTATGTTTGTAAAGGCCTACTTCAAACTGGCAAAAGCAACTTGGGCAGGATGAGAGAGCAGGTATCACTGGCTCATGCATGTTTATGAAGACTTGAGGATAAAACAAGTGCAGCCACTAAGATAAATGTTAGGAATAATGCAATATTGGAAAAAATCCAAAGAATGGTCATATCCTTTTGGGCTTGAAAACCTAGGGTCAGCTCTGGATCAAATATTGCTGGAAGTCAGACATTTAGGGACAAGCCTGAGTGGAGGTTGCTAGGGAATGAGATGGCATGATGGGATGGTGGTGGCACTGACTGTCCCTGACAGAAGCCTGGAGGTCTACAGAAATGTCAAAGCCAATTGTAGGATAGTGCCTTTAGACTAATGATTTTGATCCAGGGCAGGGGCGAGGTAGCAGGTAAACACTGAAAGGGGGAGGTATTAGGAACAGTGACAGCATCTGTTTGTAAATATGAAAAGTGCTGTTCTCCAGGTATTTGTAATATAAACCTAATTCTCACCTCTGGGAGGCTTTAGAACAGAGAACAGTTAGCAGGTACATTGTGATGGCTAATATTGTCAACTTGACAGGATCTAGAATCACGAAGGAGAGAAATTCCTGGGCATGTCTTTGAGGAAGTTTCTATGCTAGGTGAGTTGAAGTGGGAAGTCTGGCCCTAACTGTGGGTGGCATTATTCCATGGGCTGAGGTCTTTGAATGGATTAAGAGAAGGTAGTGAGTTGTGTACCAGCATTCATTTCTTTCTGCTTTCTTACTGTGGGTGCAATGTGACCAGCTGCCTCATGTGCCTGCCATCATACCTTCCTCACCATGATTGACTCTGTCATCAAACTACAAGCCAAAATAAACCCTTCCTTAGGTTGCTTCTTATTTGGTATTTGTTCACAGCAGAAGGCCCTGACCCATCCATTCTCATATTCTCTGTCTCGCTCCCTCTTTAACCCCTTCCCCTCCTCTCTCTGCTTGCATATAAATAAATTTAAAAATTTAAACAAAAATAAATAAAGAAGAAAAAAGCACATGTTCACTTGAACGTACATAGTAAGGCAAGTGTGAAGTCAGTGTGGTTTTGTACAAATGATGCCACCTGTCATAGGTCTCATTAAAACAAGAGACATTTGTACACATAAATGACAGAAATGCATACTGTAACGTTTATTTGAGTTTTAAACATAGCCTCCTCTCAGTGGGGCCAAGTAGGAACAGTGGCAGCTTCTGGTTATTTCTGTAGCTATCTAAATATGACATAATAAATGCTGGTGCCAAATGAAAAAATGACAAACATTGGCCCTGTGCTTCTTGACAAAAATGCCTGCTATAGTTTCGGGGCCTAAGACCTAATGAGTTTGCTTCCCAGCACACACACAGTTAATGCATGTGGTCTTGCATGCCTGTAACCATAGTCCTGTGGGGAGCAGACACAAGAGAATTGGTGAGGCTTGCTAGTTCACCAGTGCAATCAAAAATAGCAACTTCAGAGCCGGGCGTGGTGGCGCATGCCTTTAATCCCAGCACTCGGGAGGCAGAGGTAGGAGGATTGCTCTGAGTTCGAGGCCACCCTGAGACTCCATAGTAGATTCCAGGTCAGCCTGGGCTAGAGTGAGACCCTACCTCGAAAAACAAAAACAAAACAAAACAAAAAAAGCAACTTCAGGAATGGTGAGATTCAGTCTCAAAGTAACACATGAACAATAGAGTGTGTCACCCAACATTTTCCTCTGGCCTCTGCTCGCATGCCCCTCATCTGTATGTGCCCCCCCACCCTATGTGCATTCACACATACACACAGACACTATACCACACATAGTACACACATGCAAAGTAAAATCTCTGCTATACACCAGTGTTCAAAAGGTGAAACAGCAAAGGGTGGGACATAGAGATGTGGCAGTCCCTTTAGACTAAGGAAAGGGCAAACAGAATGCCTTGCTTATTCTAAATGGCTGGCAGGCAAAAATTCTACAGTCATCCTATTTTGTCAGCACAATATGTGCTTGGAGCAGTTCAGATTTTGTAACTTCAAACTTTCTCCTTTTCTGTCCTCTAGCTGTTCAGTTTTTCTAGTGATGATATATTTTTGTAAAGTGCTTACACTCTACCCCCATTCTACTTAAGCACATCCTCTGATTTGGATAGTACAGAGCACAGGAGATTGGAAATAGGAAAATTAATCCGGGACGAAGAACAAAGAAAGGCTCTGAAGACTGGAGGAAGGTGTTGACGAATCCAGCTGTAGCTGTGCCCTGGAACTGGACCCTTTCCCTGCAAGCAAGAAGGGCAATCATAGCATGGGCAATCTGGAACCTGCCTGCCATCCACAAAGCAAGGCTCTTCATCGGGCCATTACACAGCCCACTACTCTGTAGATGGGATGGAGAAGGGAAAGTAGCTTTAAGACTGACCCCATCTGGAGCGTGTCTGGCCTTTAGCAACTGCATACATATGCATTTAGTTGGAAACCCAGCACTGACTGTTATGATACCACATCTGCCCATTCTTTGCACTTGGAAGTAAAGGATCTTGGGATGTTAGCTAGTTCAAAAGTGAGCATGACTAGTGAGCCTGAGGAGTACATTGTTATCATGAGACTTCTGCTCTTCAGCATACTGTAACTGTTTATATGTTGTTTAAATACCCTGTATATTGTCCTTCAGAAATTATTGGGGGGGGGAAATCCTCCCATAGACCTCTTCTGCTATGTCAAGATCTAGTGTTACTGGAAAGGGGAACTAAGAGCCAGAAGTCAATCCAGCATGGTGGCACATGCCTTTAATTTCAGCACTCGGGAGGCAGAGGTATGTGGATCACTGTGAGTTCAAGGCCTGCCTGAGACTACATGGTGAATACCAGATCAGCCTGGACCAGAGTGAGATCCTGCCTTGAAAAACTAAAAATGAAGCCGGGCAGATGGCGCACGCCTTTAATCCCAGCACTTGGGAGGCAGAGGTAGGAGGATCGCTATGTGTTCAAGGCCACCCTGAGGCTACGTTGTGAATTCCAGGTCAGCCTGGGGTAGAGTGAGACCCTACCTGGAAAAGCAAAACAAACAAACAAACAAAAAAAGCCAGAAGTCTTCTCTGAAAGGTCACTGGATAGAAGAGTAGTTTCATACCTGCTTCTGAACAGAAGTGAATACTGGTGGGCTGGCAGGGAGGCAGTGTCAAATATAACTACTTGGAAGGCAGCCTTCGTGCAGAGGGTTCAGGAGAACAGAAGTGAATACTGGTGGGCTGGCAGGGAGGCAGTGTCAAATATAACTACTTGGAAGGCAGCCTTCGTGCAGAGGGTTCAGGAGAACAGAAGTGAATACTGGTGGGCTGGCAGGGAGGCAGTGTCAAGTGTAACTGCTTGGAAGGCAGCCTTCGTGCAGAGGGTGCAGTAGTGCAACTGCTTCACACCAGACAGTGGTGCTGCTTACAGGTATTCTCCCTGGAGACAGATCACGCATCAGCATCCACCCAGCTCTTTAGAAGTTACTTGGCTCCCCACCTCCATCCTTTACCTCTTATCTCTTCTCCCTCTCTGTTTTCCCCCTCATCCCTGTCTCCCATGTGTTTCTTTTTCTTTCTGCCCCACCCCCAGCTCCCAGTCTCCTTTCCTCAGAGTAAATAAGCACAGTCTCCTGATAGGTTAACTATTACCACCTTAGAAACCCATTTTATAGATGGAGATCATAAAGGTGGGCCATTTCTAACCCTAAGAAATCCTCAAGGACATAATTTGCTTTTGTATATATATATGGGAGTGGCTCAGAATAACTCACTACCATGATTTCTCATTTGTCAAATATTGGTATGAGTTCTATTCTTGGGAACCACTGATACATAGATGTTCCCTGCTTTCCCACTCCTGCCTTTTTCCCTTCCTGTCCTCAAGAGGAATTTGAACTTTTATTTTCTAATTTAGCATATGAGAAGCCTGATTTCAAAATAAGCTTTTTTTGGTTTTTTAAAATATTTTTATTTATTTATTTGCAAGCAGAGAGAGAGAGAATTGTGAGAGAGATAATGGTACACCAGGGCCATTTGCCATTGCAGATGAGCTCCAGATGCATGTGCCACTTTGACATCTGGTTTTATGTGTGTACTGGGGAATTGAACCCAGGCTGTCCAGGCTTTTCAAGCAAGCTCCTTTAATCACTGAGCAATCTCTACAGCCCCATAAACCTTACTTTTTATAGATGTTGAAGAATATACTAGTAGCCAAAACCTTGACTGTAGTGGATTGGATTCACCTTCTTGTTTTTTGTTTTTAAACTAGGAAAAGTAACCACATTAAAGAACACCCACCCTGACCCACAATCTTGATTGACTAGGTTCTGCTGAGTTCAGTTCACCTGCTTCTTGAGCACAGCCCAACTCCTACCCCAACCCCTATTGGCAAGTTATGTTAGAAAGCCACACTTAAGGTATTTTCTGTTTTAGTAACTGTTCGTAGAACTAACCACTTGGATATGGACAGCCCAGTAATTAGAGGCCCTGCTTTGCAACAAACATTCTGGGCTCCAGTTGTAGCTGGGCTTCAAAGACTGCAGAGTACACTCCTTGTTGGTGAGCAAAACTCAGGCTACTGATGCCCAGTGCTTACATGTAACATTTTTATTCATTAAGAATGGCAATGCTTGTGAAATGTGTGAGCATTTCATAGAGCAACACAGTTCAGAACACAGTGTTGTTTAGTACTCCCCCATTCCGTTCACCCTCCTCTTGTAATTATACTCCCTTACTTTACAATTTAGTGACAGTAGAACCTTTAACCCAGTTTCTACCATGCCTTAAAGTTAATATCTTTTTTCAAATCTCCTTACTGCTTCATTTTCAAAGTTTTTCTAATTGTTTTAATTGCTAACTACAGTAATAATAAATATCTTGTCCGTGGATTACATTGTCAAGATGATGGCTCTTGTGGATATAATTGACTTCCTTGGTTGTGGTTAGCAGCTTTTCCTCCATGTTTCTCAAAGTCATACAGATTATATATACTGCCAAAAACTTAAACCTAATTACAGAATTATTTAGCTAAAAGTTTTTTAATAAAGATATCCTCTAGAACAGTGGTTTTTTGAATAATTGGGAAATGACCAAGGTGTCCTATTTTGAAAGTATTTTTTCTTGATGTCCTTGCTTGACTTTGTTTATCAGATGTCTCCTGGACACCACTCTTCCATTACATTGCATGGGACCGATGTTCTCAGCCCCTAGATCTCTTACTCTTCCTCCCTTCCTCTCCTCTCCTCCTTTCCTCTTCTTCCTCTTCCCTTCCTCCTGTCTTCCTCTCCTGATCTCCTCTTCTCCTTCTCTTCTTCCCTCTCCCCCTCCTCCCCTCCTGTACACTGTTACTAAATGTTCTTGCCCTTCCCCACCACTGCCTATTCAGAGCCCATGTAAATTATTTTTTCTCCTCTCTCATCCTGTTCTACACACCATTCCCATTCTTTGTAACTTTCTGCAGTATTACTCTGATAGTTACCACCTCCCTGATCCAGACTTGAATGTCTTTAGGATGCTGCTTCTCAAACTATGAACCTAAGGACCCTGATGAGCTTGTTGAAATCCTGATTGCTGGATCACACTCCCAGAGTGTATGTCTGGCCCTGATCATTTCTTCTTCTCCCAAGTGCCAGGTGCTTCCCAGATGACATTTTACAAATGGGGCTTCTAAGACAAGCTTATCAAGACATGTTCCTTAGGTTCCAGCCCTACTCCTGTCTGTTCATGTTGACTTCCTCTGTCTTGTTTTGCTCAGCCAGTGGTCCTTGGTGTCCCTCTGGTCACTCAAGGACAAGTTTCATTAGTTACTTTTGTATTACTGTGACCACAATACTTGGTAGATACAACTTAAGGAAGGAAAAGTTTGTTTAGGCTCATGGTTTCAAATATTTTCAGGTATGATAGCAGGAAAAGCATGATAGCTCAGTTCACAGTTACAGGAGCATTTGTCAGAGGCTCTTCACATTAGGGCAGACAGAAGGCAGGAAGTCTGACAGAAAAATCAGGGTCTTCAAAGGCCCATCCCTGATGACCAATCTCTGCCTACTAGGTTCTACCTTTAAAGTCTGTACTTGAGACTCAAGGCAACCTCTTAGCTATGAGCCGTTAAAAAATAAAAAAAGAAAGTTATATACTTCTAGTATACAATGGGCACAGAGTAAATATTCCCATTCCAGAAAGAAAAATGAAGGAGTACTAAAGGAGCAATGAGACCAAAGCCCAGTAGGGCAAACTTTAAATCCTACAAATAGCTCAATGTCCATCATCAAAAGTATGTGTTGGAGCCAGGCGTGGTGACGCACACCTTTAATTCAGCACTCAGGAGGCAGAGGTAGGAGGATTGTTGGGAGTTTGAAGCCACCCTGAGACTACATAGTGAATTCCAGGCCAGCCTGGTCTAGGGCAAGACCTTACCTCGAAAAACAAACAGACAAAAAGAGCAAACATGTGTTGGGTTGAAGGAAGCTCCATTGGGCCTGGGAAGCCCCTCCCCCACATACACACTTCTCTATGGGGCTGGTCCTAGTTGATGCCTACAGCTTTCCTAGATAGATACTCCACTTGGCATGTCCAACATCTTGAGATCAACATTGTAACTTGGCTTCACCTCCATAGCTTCATCCATAATCCTCTCTGGAGCTCACAGCAAGGACTCTGACCCTGCTGAACATTGCCTAGCTTCACAGGCTTTTTGCAGATCTCTTGGTGGACACTTCCATGACTCCTTACCTATATTCTGCATGACTACAAAGCCAGCACAATGGCCTCTGAGTGCCTGGGGTTAATGTTTGCATGGTTACATCTTGGAAAACACTTCCCCAGGCAGGTGTGTGAGAGTAAAGTACCCTTGGAGTATTCTTTTTAAAGGAAATGAGATTTTAGTTTACACCCTGGAGGTTTTTTTATTTTGTTTTGTTTTACATTTTATTTATTTATTTTATGAAGAAACATACTTTGTATGGATACATCTTTTTTTTCCTTTTTTTTATTAATTAGTTTTGTATTCAGCAAATACAGTCAGTTTGGTACCATTATTAGGCTCATCCGTGACCTACCCCCTCCCCTTCGCCCCTCCATGTTGAGGCATATGGGTCAAGAATTGTGGAGTTAGCCCACAGTTATGGGTAAGATAAATGTCTCTGCATATCATGACCCAACATGTGGCTCTGACATTCTTTCCGCCCCCTCTTCCGCAAAATTTCCCTGAGCCATGTTGGGTTCATTTTTGGTCTGCTTCAGTGATGAGGTGTTGGGAGCCTCTGAGGCTCTGGCTGTCTGGTTTGGTAGGAGTTGATTTTTCTCTGTGTTGATCTCCTTCCCCCTTGTGCTGGTATCCGGTTCATCAGGAAAACAGCACCCTTGCTTGTTTTGCCAATTTTTCTTAGTTTCAGCCGGGGCCCTTTGGAGGTATGATGGGGTGGTTCTCTCCTTAGGATCTACATCTATATGAAAAAGAGAAGCAGATTCTCCAACGGAGAGTAAGTTAGCACCAGGACAAATGAGATAACCCTTACTTTTTTATAGAGAATTTAATAGGTATAGGCCCTCTTGTAGCCCACGATTGATGGTAGCTTGGTACTGGTGAGTGGACTTATGTTTGGATATGGTTCTGACTTGTTTCCCAGCTCCAGCTATGGGTCCCTTACCACTGAGGGGATCAGTTAGCTGAATAAAGAGCAGTTGGTTTCCCACCATGGCTGTGTGCCACTGTTGCAATTGTGTGGGCATCACGACAGGTTATTTGCTGCTAAGTAGGTTAGACCATGAGTTGCTTGGACAGATATTGGTCATTTCCCCCAGTCGCCCATGTAGCACCTTCTGGCACTAGACATGCCGACTGTCTGGGGACTGACTCTCTTCCAACTTCCAGCCATGCCATTCCATTTTGCATGTCAACCACATAAGGTGTCTTCAGCAGTAGGGTCTTGCCACTAACCTTTGGTGGGTCATCAAGTACTGTGACAGAAATCTATCTGTCTTTTAGGAAACCTTGTAGGTATCTCTGATCAAAAGCTCATTGTGGATGATAGCCCCATGCTGGTACTGGGAGTTACAGGTCAGTGCCCACTAAGAAAATGAGGAAAAAGATAACTAATATGCAAGAGTTAGAGAGGGGGGGGGAGGAAGAGGGAGAGGGAGACAGGGAAGATGTAGAAGATTAAGGTTAGTCTTGATCCTACCCTCTCCAGTGTCTTGTGGTTCAGGTGTTCCCTGTAAGGGCCTGGTGAAGGTTCAGCCATTTGGTCTGCCTTTTTGGAAGTAGAATTTTATGGTACCATTGCCGTTTGGGTCTAGATTTGTGTTTCCCACCCCTTCGATGCCCTCCTCCTAAAATGTCCTCAAGACCCTATTTCTATTGTTTCAGTGCAGAACGGTTAATTTTTCTTCAGTGGTGCTAATCTCTTTAACAACTGCCTTGTTTACAATTTGAAACAAGCTATTTTTCCGGACATTTTCCACATCTTCTCTATTTTTTGTTTGAAATTCTCACAGTAAGCCTAAGAGCAATTATCAGTAGCCATGTCACAACTTGAATGCTCTGCTATCTTGAAATTTCCTTCACCAAATTAATTAATTCATTACTTTTGAATTCAGCCTCATTAAATTTGTCAAATATGGGGAGCTGGAGAAATGGCTCAGCAATTTGGGCCCTTGCCTGCAAAGCCCAGTGACCTGGGTTTGATTCAAGTAAAACCGGATGCAGAAACTGGTATATGCATCTGGAGTTTGTTTGTAGTGACTAGAGCCCTTGGCATGTCCATATTCATTCATTCATTCATCCTGTCTCTCTCTCTCTTTGTATATTTCTGCTTGCAAATAAATAAAAATTTAAAACTAATTTTTTCAGACATGGGAAAACAGACAGAATCTTTGTCAGGTTATAATACAACTAGACTCTAGTCTAGTTCCAAATAGAGTTCTTTTGCCATCTAAAACTGCATAAGCATTCTTTTACAGTATGTAGTTCTATAGGTCTGGTCTTATGAACTCCCATCATAACTCTCCATTGTGCTTTGCTTCCAAATTCCTCCAAAAAACATTTCCTATGGTCCAAGAACTACATGGAAGCAACAACCCCATTTCTCTGGTGCTATTTTTCTATATTAGTTACTTCTACAACATATGACCACAATCCCTACCAGAAATAACTGAAGGGAGAAAAGAATTGTTTTGGCTCATGGTTTTATGGAGGAAAGGCTTAGTGGAGTAGCTCCCTTCATAGTGGTGGGAGCATGTGGCAGAGGCTGCTTACATCATAGCAGTCAGGAAGCAGAAAGCTAGGGAAAAACCAGGGGCTTGGGGTCTACTTCAAAAGACTACCTGTACTGACCTACTTCTATCAGCTAGGCCCCACCTTTTAAAGGTTCCACAGCCTTCCAAAATTAGTAACTTTGGCTGGGGAACAAACATTTAAAACATGAGCCTGTTGGAGACATTTCAGATTAAAACCATAGCAGAAGTCTTGGGTTCCATGTGTCTTCTTCACTTAACTTTCAGCTGACCTGTTTATAGCTATGAGAACCCCCTCTGCATTGCTTTGAGAGAAGTGACTTGATGTCACAATAAGTGGTATCAAGGCACTATCCTGAATAGACTGTCAAGAAGACTTATTTGTGGACAGTATCAGGAAGCTTGACTGCCTGTATTTCAAGGCTATGCCTTGGCAGGTAGAGTTGGTTAGGCCAGGGGCCAGGATATATTCATCTCTGGCAGCTGGCCCTTCTGCATGGCACCATGCTCACCTACTCTTAATTCTTTTTTGATTCTTTCTCTTTTCTTTATTCTTTTATTTTTATTTTTATTTATTTATTTGAAATGACAGAGAAAGAGGCAGAGAGACAATGGGTGCACTGGGGCCTCCAGCTACTGGAAACGAACTCCAGACGCGTGCGCCCCTTGTGCATCTGGCTAACGTGGGTCCTGAGGAATCGAGCCTCGATCTGCAGTCCTTAGGCTTCACAGGGAAGCGCTTAACCACTAAGCCATCTCTCTAGCCCTCTTTTCTTTATTTTGTTACCTTCTGTCCTCTCTTCTTCCTTCTCTGTTAGCCTCATTGCCCTGAGTATTTTGGTACCTTCATGGGTTGAGTAGGCTTCCAGAGCTCATTAGAAAGTCACAGAATTGCTTCTACCATGGAATGTGCCCATGACCCTTCAGCTGTGCCTGGCCAGACTATCTGTCCTTTGAAACCTTGCCCTTTGATTCCTGATTCCTGGGTTTCTGTTTTATTTCATTAAACTTGGAGCCAGAAATGATCTCTTCCACATTTTGGACCATCCTTTCTTGTGTTACCAGAAGCTCTTATATATTGACCCAATTTCCTCCAACAGTTTCATGGGTATTGTATATGTGAAAGGGCCCCTTTGTGAAATTAAAAACAAACAAACAAACAAGTAAACTCTTAACATAGAAGTTGAGTTTTTATATATCAGTATATAAAGACTGTTACAGGGTTCCAGTGGTTATGTGGACCCCTTACAGTACCTTGTGACCCCAGAGGGCTCAGCAGCTCCTCTTGCTATTGCAGAAGGCTGGATAGGAGCTGTCATCCTATTCATGTTCAGAAGTTCTTGGACATCATAGACCCCAGCAGATGGAAACAGTGTAAAGGAAGGTAGTTGGAAAGGGCTGTACCTCTACTTCCATATATGCCATAGCTGATGGTATTCACCATGAGATGCCACTCAAAAAACTGAAGCTCCTAATGCATTGTATTGCCAGTTGGCAGAGAATGAACCATAGCAATAATCTCTCAGAGTGGGTGACATCATGGAAGTAAAACTGAGTGGTGTGTTGTTTCTACCCCAGCTGCTGGGAGCCTTCTCTGTGCTGGTGATGGCAGCAGTTGGAGGATTGTTACAGTGGGTGTGGTGGTTTCAGCTCCCTCTTGTCATCTCACTCTCTCTGACTTTATCTGGCAGGACATGTACTTATAAATCTATAGCCTCTCATTCTTTTCAGTTTCCTTATTCCCAAGACTGCTTTTCATAACCATGTTTTCTTAGCCTCACTTCTCTGAAGTCTGCATGTTCCTCCAAGTGAACAGCTAACTTACATTAGCAACCAACAAATCTTGCATTTCATTCACTCAACTGAGACTAAGAAACAGAAGATTTTGTTGATTTATATTTAATTGCCAAATAGAAATTGTACTGTATGGTATACAGTAGTTGAGATCAGCTTGGGGAGTCCTAGTTTGTCATTTGATCATCATTCATTATGATATATTCTTTGAAATCAGTAAGAGTAAATTATAATTATTCATATGCTAAATAAGAAGTCTGGGAGGGAATGTGCGTGTTAATTAGCTTTTATCCATTTTACAGTGTGTACCTGTATCAAAGCATCTGGTTGTAGGCTTTTTCTAACACTCTCCTTGCTGTCTCCATTTTCCCAATAGGGCACTGATGGTGCTCGACGATCCGTGCTCCTTAACAGTGACGAGCTCATGGTGTACTACTATGATGATGTCAGGACGTTTTACGATGGCTTCCAAAGAGGCATTCAGGTGTCAAGTAAGCCTGTTCTTGTGTTAGTGTGACTAATACTTTACTATTCCTTTTGGAGAAAGCACATACTTCCTTTCAGAAAGGCACCTTGCCAATCTTTCTTTTATCAAGCATTGCTCATGCCTCCTGTCTCCTCGAGCAACTTGTCCAGAGCTGTTCCCAAAGCTCACTGAACCCTGAAGATGTTCTCTTGTATGTCCAGGAGGGCTCCAGGTTCAAATATGTCCCATATTTTATAGAGAGTTCTGATGGTCTCCAGTGTTTCCTATAGTAAAAAGACCAGTTTAATTGGGCTTATTACATCATTGTGTAAGCTGACTAAACCACAACACCCATATTTTGAAAGAAAAACTGATTTCTCAAGGAAGCAATGTTCTCTCACAAAGCTTTAGGAATGTTGACTTATGGAATGGCCCTTGGTTATTAACTATGACAGAAAAAGCCCACTAATACCTATCACCTCCCCTGTTTTCAGCCTTTTTCCCTTCCAGGCCATGTAGGCACATACCCCTAGAAAAAGACCCTTTCTGCTCTCTTCCCCCACAAGCCTTTGTGCACTTTGCTTTTCCTGATCAAAGGCCTGTTCTTCCCTCCACACCTCAGCTAGGATTCTATTATTCTTATTCTGTTCTTATTCTATTATTATTACTCTTTTAAGACCTGTATCATATCTTATCTGCTTGGTAAAAATCCTATAAAAACTCAGTCTTTTAGCCAGGCATGGTGGCGCGTGCCTTTAATACCAGCACGGCAGAGGTAGGAGGATCGCCCTGAGTTCAAAGCCACCCTGAGACTACATAGTAAATTCCAGGTTAGCCTGGGCTAGAACGAGACCCTACCCTACCTTCAAAAGCAAGCAAACAAACAAACAAACAAAAAAACAACTCAGTCTTTTAAGTGCTTACTTTGCAAGCACAAGGATCTTGGTTCAATTTCCAGAATCCAGAATCTAAAAAAGCCAGGCACTTGTAATCCTAGCACTAAAGGAGGCAGAGACAGACAGATCCCTAGGGCTAGCTGATCAATCAGTCTAGCTTACTTGAGCTACAGGCCTAAAAGAGACCCTGTCTCACAAAAAGGTGGACAGCAATTGAGAGAAATGGTACTGAAGTTGTCCCCTGACTTCCACAACATACACATATGTGCATGTACACCTGCACACATGCACTCACATACATACACACACATGCACACATACATATGTGCACATATTCCTGGTCTGTCTTTTCAAGTGGGATATACCTACCTTTTGTCTCTCATCATGTCACACCTACTTCTGTAATAACCTGTCCGTACAGAGTTCTCTTTACCTGGCATTTATTTGCCTTCTGCCCACCAGCCTGTGTTTCTTGAGAATAAGGCTGTGCTGCATTCAGTTTCCATGACCCTGACACAGGGCCTTGCACATAGTAGACAGTGAGGTATTGTTTATGAAGGAGGGCACCCCACCCCCATTTATCATATAGTCACATTATTTTTGTTTGCCCAGATTTCTGTACAGAAACAGTTCTTGTGACCCATTCTTTGCATTTAAAGGTTTTGATTGGTTAGCTTTTACTTTGGCCTCTGGTAGCTAGATCACATTCTTATAGTCAAGAACTGAGGTGTCAGGCTGGAGAGATGGCTTAGTGGTTAAGGTGCTTTCCTGCAAAGCTTAAAGACCCAGGTTCAATTCCCCAGTACCCACATAAGCCAGATTCACATGAAATTTGCTTCAGTGGCTAGAGGCCCTTTCACACTTCTCTCTCTCTCTCTCCCTCCCCCTCTTTCTTTATCTTTCTCTGTCTGTCTCTCTCAAATAGATTAAAAATAAAAACACTTTTAAAAAAAGAACTGAGATATTGCTTTCTGTATCCTCCACAAGGCAACCAGTGTGTACTCAAGAAGTGTCAGCTTTCTTTACTTATACTAGATTAGCCCAGTATTCCTATATAGCAGGCCTATTAGACCCCACCATAAAAGGAAAGCAAAGTTCTTATATATTGTTTGCTATATGAACTTTTTGAAAGTTAGCTTTGGGATCAAGATCTGTCTGTGATTATAAATAGCCATGAGGTAAGGCAGCTGAGCCTGAAGCCATGAGACTGTGTAAGTGTCTGTGATTAGCCATGAGGGAGGGGGGTTTCTAGGAGTCTGGTAGCGTATACAGTATTGTTGACAAATTACACATTTTTTTCTTAGTGTAACTTGTTCTAATTGGAAAATAAATGTTCTTCTATAAACCATACAGGAAGGAGACTAATCCAGACTGACTAAAGCGAGTTGCTTTGCAAGTCACTGTTTTCCCCCCCCAAGAAATGTTCTAGATTAATTTTCTTAAGATACTCCAAGGTTAAAATAGTTTAGGTAGATGTTAGAAGTTTGTTGAATGACAGGAGAAGCCAACCCAGCTTTTTATTTTAAAACAACACCCAGGTGGCCATTGATAATGATGAAGGTCTCCTTGCATCAGTGTCTCTCATCCCTAATATCACCCAGTAAACTTTTAAGAAATACTAAGGCCCAGGCCTCACTTTCTGTCACTGATATCATATATTCTATTAATAGGGTGTAGATATGGAATTTTTTTTAAATTGACAGGTGAGCTTGGGGCTTAACCATCACAGCTTTAGAGCTGTGTTCAGCACACTTTTCCTATAAAGGGAAATATTTGCACACAGTAAATATTTTAGGCTTCTTGGACCATATAATCTTTGGTGCAGATACTCAACTGCAACCTCAGACATATGTGAATGAATGAGTGTGGCTGTATTCCAACATCACCGTGCTTAGGGCAGCCATTGGCCCATTATGACCCTTGGCTGTAGTTTACCAGTCTCTGTTCTTGAGAAATAAAATGGCATCATGTCCTGTGGCTGATGTGTTTTCCCATCTGAAGAGCAGGTCTGGTGGAACTTGCTGTGCCTTCCTCTACTTGGTTACAGTGTCTGTGAACTAAATAGGGTCTGGGAATCTCGTTCTATTCTTGTCATAACTGTTTTTAGGAGTATCAAAGAGGTCGTTGTGTCTCGCTTGTGTGTTCCTGCCTTCCTAATACTTGAATCCACTTGTGCACTAAACTTCTCTAGGGCATAAATCTGGGTGATGTGATCCAGCTTATTGCAACCTGACAGGGGACCATGCTTGCCTTCCTTTCCAGTTCTCCCTTGTTCCCAGGCCAAATCAGAACAGCTTTACAATTCAGACTTTGAATAGTGAAGCCAGAGCATCATGGCAATGGGAGTTTGGGGTGAAGGAGTTTCTTTACATCATGGGGAATCAAAAGTAGAAGAAAAGTAGAATACAGGAAGCTGCCAAAGCAAGATATTGCACACAAGGATAATTCCTAGTGACCTACTAATCTTTTTGGACTTCTTTACCTATGTTGGAGTCAGGGACAAATTGTGATATTTGTTAACTTTTGCTTTCACCTTATTTCCCCTCATTTTGTACTTTTTCTTCATTTTTGCTTCTGGATAACCAAGACTTCATCACCTGTCTAATGAGGATTCCATGTGATTTCAACTGATTATAATCAGAATTTGAACACATACAGAATTGTATTTCCCCTTTCATTTGGATTCAGTACTTTTATCATTGCTAGGACCAAAACAGTTGAGAGACAAACGGATGAAGAATTTATTTTGGCTTCTGGATGCTGGGCTCCATGTACTGGGCAGAGCACCATGGAGGTGGGAGTGTGTGGTAGACAAGCTTCCTCGCGTCGTGAGGCATAAGAATTTAAAAAAAGAAAAAAAGAAAAGAAACCCATGAAGTGGCCAGGTTAAGATATGCTCCCATGGACATTCCCCCAGTGACTTTCTTCTTCAGTGAGGCTCCACCTCTTACTTTTTACTGCCTCTTAATAAGGTCATCATATTACGAATCCATCAAGAGCTTAATCCATGAATTAGGTAACAGCCCTCAAGATACCATCACTTTCCAAAAGCCCATCAGCTGGTGACTAAGCCCCCAGCACAGAGCCTCTTTGGGGGACATTTCATATTGAAAGCACTGCACATATTTGGAGTTAGCATGCTGAAACTTCTTTAGGAATTGGAAGAGTCCTCTTCTGAAAACCTATGGAAGGGTCTTTACCTCTGTTGCTGACTCCAGTTCTAAATAGAGTATCAAAGAGGAATTTGCAAATTAAATACACTTAAAGTTATATTTATCTCTTCTCCTCTTTTTGTCCTTATCTCTTCCTCTGCTTAAGAAACAAGAAATAAGCAAACAAAAAAAAAATCTGACTAAATTTTATTTTGTTTAAAAAAAATCTACAGGGCGGGAGAGATGGCTTAACAGTCGAGGTACTTGTCTGCAAAGCCTGAGGACCCATATTTGACTCTCCAGGTCCCACATAAGCCAGACACACAAAGGGACATAAGCACACAAGGTTACATATACGCACAAGGTGGCACAAATGTCTGGAGTTTGATTACAGTGACTGGAGCCCTGGTACACCTATTCTCATATTCTTTCTCTCTCTCTCTCTGTCTCTCTCTCTCTCTCTCTCTCTCTCACACACACACACACACACAAAATCTATTTTAAAAAAAGTTAAATAAAGCTAGGAAGATGGCTTAGTGGTAAGGTGCTTGCCTGCAAAGCCAAAGGACCTAGGTTAGATTCCCTGGGAACCATGTAAGCCAGACGCACAAGGTGGCACATGTGTCCAGAGTTCGTTTGCAGTAGCTGGAGGCCCTGGTATGCCCATTCTCTCTCTCTCCCATCCCCCCCCTCTCTGCTTCTTTCTCTCTCTCTCAAAAAAAGAAAAAGTTAGATTTAAAAAAAAAACTTTTAAAATAGCCAGGCCTGGTGGCACATGCCTTTATCCCAGCACTCAGGAGGTCAAGGTAGGAGGATCACTGTGAGTCTGAGGCTAGGTGAGACTACAGAGTATGTTCCAGGTCAGCCTGGGCCAGAGTGAGACCCTAAAAAAAAAAAAAAAAAGCTAGGCGTGGTGCCACACACCTTTAACCCCAGCACTCAGAGGAAGCAGAGGTAGGAGGATCACCAAGAGTTTGAGGCCACTCTGAGAGTACATAGTGAATTCCAGGTCAGCCTGAGCTAGAGTGAGACCCTACCCCGAAAAACAAAACAAAACAAAAAGTTAAATTAAAAAAAATCTGAATAAAACTCAAGAGAGAAAGCATTTCAAATATGAACTCATCAGTTCATCATTTCTAATTTGAAATTTGAAGATTAAAGTAGAGTCTTCCTAATATTTTATAGGAGAGGAACAGATCAAAATACAGAAATATTGATATAAGTTAATATAATACTTTGTTTTATCATTGTTCTCATTTTCTGTTTTTTAAAAAATATTTTTTTATTTATTTGAGAGAGTGAGAAAGGGGTGGGGGAGAGTGAGAAAGGGGGGGCCTCTTGCTAGTACAAACACCAGATGCATGTGCCACCCCGGTACATACGGCTTTTATGAGGCTACCGAGTAATCCAGTGTAGACCGTCAGGCTTTGCAAGCAAATACTTTTAACCACTGAACCATCTCTCTAGACCCATCATTGTTCTCTTTCTCCTTTTTAGATAATGGCCCTTGTTTAGGTTCTCGGAAACCAGACCAGCCCTATGAATGGATTTCCTACAAGCAGGTGAGTTTCCTGGCTCTCTTCTTCCTCATCCTTATAAGCAAATATGTAACACAAGGAACTTGAGGGAAGGGTTATTTTGGCTCACAGCTAAGGAGATACAGTCCACCAGGGTGGGGAAGGTAGGGCCCAGCTGTGAGAGTTTGCAGTGTGTCTTGATTCATGTTTTGGATCTGGAAGCAGAGAACCAGACCAGAAGCAAGGTTGGCTTATAACCCTTAGGGCCTGCCCTTATGACTCTGTATTTGTCAGTGAGGCCCCAGGTCCAAAAAGTTCTACAACCTCCCAAAATGGCACCACACCTGGAACCAAATATTCAAACACATGAGCCTATGGAGAACAGTTCAGACTCAAACCCTAACACTGGCTGTGTAGACCAGAAGTGAGGTCAAGGTTGGCTGTGTGGGCTCTTCTAGAACATCCATATATTAATCTTCAGAGCTGTGACATTTAACTCCTGAGTGGCCATTTGGGAATTGCACAGGTGTTAAGAGAAGGACACCTGCCTTGCTGTATAAACACAGAAGAAGCTGGGATCTGAGCATTTTTAGTCTTGACACTCTGGTCCCCATTGGTCAGTGGCTGTACCTGTGTTCATTTAAATAACAGTTTGTGAGTGGCAGGCCACCAAACAGAAAGGTGTCACTTTTTATTTTTATCTTCATTACGATTGCACAGAATCTAGCTGTCATTGCTTTCCCAGTGCAGCCTGGGAACAGGCTGGAGCAGCTGGAAGAATCAACTTGGCTGCCTTTTGTTTCCCCACACAGCTGTCCAGGAAATGTACTTCTATCCCTGGGCTCCACTGCTCCCACTCTGGGGCCAGGCTGTCCTGTGGTATTCATGAATACAAATTGACTTCCTTCCGCTGTGTTTTGTGTGGAAGGTGTTTTTTAGTAGCTGGTTTAATTTAGAATGTGGATGTGGAAGGACTTGACATTCAGAGCCAAGGGCACAGCTTCTTGGACTAAAGAAAGTGATTTTTCCCCTCTCCTTCCTGAGGGCAACAAGAATGTCAAAGTCTCTGTTTGTGTGTTGTCTCTCACTCCAGGGGGAAAAGGGGAAATAGCACCTCACCCCTTGCCTATAGAAGAAGCCAGGAACTCACGCTGCCAGTGAGGTTTCCCTGTTTTGTTTGGACTTACCAAAGCTCAGAGCAGTTTCTCATCCAAATAGGTGTATTTATTGGGCATTGGTGGCTCACACCTATGATCTCAGCTCACCAAAGGTTGAGGCAGGAGGCTGGTCAAAAGTTCAAGGCCAGCCTGGACTACATAGATAGTTCGAGGTTAGCCTGTGCTACAGAGTGACCCGACCCTGTCCCCAAACAGACAGTTGCTTCCAAGATCTATTCTTTTCACAAGTAGTATAAAAATGTTTGTATGTGCTGCTTATTTTTGAAGGTTAAGAGCCCCTTTCAGATTGTTCTGTAGAGTGGTTGCAGCATCTTTATAGAAACACAGATGTCTGGTATTGGTTAGTTTTGCAGACATGCACAGGCAGGTTCCTATCTCATAGGTGCCAACTACATTTGTCCAAAATAGATGGTACTAAGCCTGTTCATATCACTGTGCTGTTGTCACCTGGCCAGTGTCACTGATTCCTATAGGCATGGCTGGGATGGCACCACGTGCCAGAACTGAAAGGATTCCCGGCAAGGTGTGGCTATTTTTCCTACTGGCATGGCTGTACCATAAAAATACTCTTGAGAATTCACTAGTAGAGAATAAATAAATCCAAATTTTAGGGTTTAAAAGTTTTTTAATTAATTTGTGGCAGAGTAGGGAGAGGATTGCTGTTGGGTTTATAATGTCATGCATTGTAAGTCTGTTTTTACTTAATTATTATAATATGTAGTTTTAATATATTTTATTTATTTATTGAGAAGGGGAGAGAGAGAGATTGAGAAAGAGAGAGAGAGAATGGGCCTGCCAGCGCCTCTAGCCACTGCAATGGAACTCCAGATACATGTGCCCCCTTGTGCATCTGGCTTACATGGGACTTGGGGAATCGAACCAGGGTCCTATGGCTTTGCAGGCAAATGCCTTAACTGCTAAGCCATCTTCTCCAGCCCTATAATATGTATTTTTGTATTTACTTATGTTGCTTATCATTGTTAATAATGCTCACCTAAGTTTGGCGTGTTTCTCATAATTATAATATTTACCTAGCTGTCTTATCACTATTATTATCATCTATCTAATGTGGCTATTGTTCTTTTTCCCTCTTGGGTTTCAACTTTATATATTTTTGCAATGTATATCTTTGTCCATAAGAATCTTTAAAACTCCTTTTAAGGCCAGGTGTGGTGGTGCACACCTTTAATCCCAGCACTCTGGAGGCAGAGGTGGGAGGATCGCTGTCAGTTCAAGGCCACCCTGAGACTACATAGTTAATTCCAGGTCAGCCTGGGCCAGAGTAAGAAAGAAGGAAAGAAAAAAACATCCTTTTAACTTTTCATTGTTTACTAAGAGTAAATAAGAATGATATTATGGAATTCATTAATAAAAGCTTACACTTTTTTCCTAAAATTTTGGTTTAATGATAAATATGGCTATCTTGCTTCCTTTATAAGTAAAAAGTATTTTAGCTAGGCTTGGTGGCACACATCGGTAATCTGAGCAGCTGAGGCAGTGGGATTGTGAATGTGAGTCTAGCATGGGCTGTGTTGTGTCTAAAACTCAAAGGCTAGGGCTTTGGCTGAGTGGTAGAGTGCAAGGCCTTGACTTACATCTGTAGCACTGCAAACAAATAGCAACAAGCCATGCCTCTTCCAAGGTCTCTCTTGATTACCTGTGTCATTTCATAGAACTCAAATAGAAAAGAAAATGCATAAGAAACTGTGACATGCTGTCACCTGTCACTTGCAAGTGCTGAGCTTCATTTGCTTCATAGGAGCAACTCTGGGACCAGGTCCATCACACACATTTTACAGAACATTAAAATAAAGGCATCACCCCCCTTCTCTGTGTGCCTGTCATGTGGTAAACTTTATTCTTTGCAATGAGACCCAGGGCTCTTCTCTGATGTTCCCTTTCCCACTTGTTTCAGGTTGCAGAAAGGTCAGAGTGCATAGGTTCTGCACTGATCCACAAGGGCTTCCAGGCCTCTCCAGAACAGTTCATTGGCATCTTTTCTCAAAATAGACCTGAGGTATGAACCATGTGGCACTTACTGTACATGATTTTCAGAGTTCTGCTCCATGGTTACTGGAGCCAGAATTTATGCCTGCTTCTGCTGGAGATGAAAGTTTGTGTTCTGATTTCTGCTGAGAATATGGTTTTGTGGTATGCCTTCAAAAGTTACATGTGTAAGAACCTGAACCAAGATACCTATTATGAGAAAAAAAAATCATTTCCCCCTTAATTAAAAATTTTTTCAAAAATTATTAAAAATTATTGGAACACTGATCTAATCAGAAGCCTCCTCCCTTTAAGTTTTGCCCCTGTGATTAGAAAAATTGTACTAATATAATAGTCAAACTTAGACTCAGTTTTGGTACTAGAAAACTTTCCTATTGAAAGGTTTGTGCCTTTCTTCTGGTCAGATTTCCAAGTTTAAAATACCATGGACAATTTGGGGGGTGGTGAAGACCTGCTGTGAGCTAGCCTTTGTGTAAGACACACAGCCTGTCATTTGGCTGTCTAGGTCCATGTCTGGTGCTTCTGAGCATGAGTTGAAATAAGAGGCCTTCTTACCATATTTTTTATAGTGCTAGTCTATAGTAGCTTGCTTGGAAAAACTCAAGCATCAGGCTTCAAGAAATCAAATTTATTTTTATACCTGCTTCTGTCCAAAAAGGAATATTGGCTCAATCCCTGTGTTACTTCCTATTTATAAATTAGGATGCCTGCTTAGAGTTCTATGTTCTGCTAAAAGGAAGATAGCATTCCCTATAGCTGGCTTATGGTTTGTTTCATAGAATTAATTTCTCTTCTTTCATCCCAAATCAACACAGCCAAATTTTTTGCTTCAGGTGCAGGGGAGATAGCTCAGTCAATAAAGTGCTTGCCTTGCAAGCATGAGGACCTGAGTTTAATCACCAGAGCCCATGTAAAAAAGAGCCAGGTGTCATGGTGCACACTTTTAACCCCAGTGCTGGGGAGGTGGAGACAGGTGGTTCCCTGGGGCTTGCTGGCCAACCAATCTAGCCTATTTGGTGAACCCCAAGTTCATGAGAGAGCCTGAATAAAACACACACACACCTGGAAAGTGCCTGAGAGGAATGACAAGTTGTTCTCTATACCCACCCCCATAAAATTTTCGCTTCAGTAGAATTTTATCATCACTATTAACCACAAAACAAATTCTTTGCTTCAAGGAGTAGTACTCCTTCTTACATTCATGATTTGTTCAATGACTGTTGGGCATGCTATACATTGGGCATTGGGTAAGGAGGCACCACAGTTCACAGTGATTTGGGTCCTTTTGCTGCAATGTTGTGTAAGAAAAGACATGAAAATGCTTACTTTGAAGTGTGGTAAGTTCTGGTCAAATATCTCAGTGGTTAAAAGTGCATGCTTGTAAAGCCTGCCAGCCCAGGTTCAGTTCTTTTACCCACATAAAGCCAAATGCACAAAGTGGTACATGCATCCATTTGCAATTTCAAGGGGCCTTGGTGTGCCCAAACCCAGACTGTATTTCAAATAAAAGACTGATTGAGAGGGGGAGGGGATATGACGGATTGTGGAGTTTCAAAGAGGAAAGTGGGGGAAGGGAGGGAATTACCATGGGATATTGTTTATAATTATGGAAGTTGTCAATAAAAATATTTAAAAACAAATAAATAAATAGGACAAAAATTCTTTAAAAAAAAAGGTTTGAAATGTGGGCACAGGAAGGAGGATTATGAAAGGTCAGCCAAAGAAAGCTTCTTGGATGTGGTGCCTGAATACAGTCTCAAAGGAACTAGGAATAAGGAGAGACCCAGAGACACCAGGAGCAGTTCATGCTCACATGGAGTGACATGTCTATATCCAGAAATTAAGCGTTTTACATTAGTGGAGGCAGAGTGACAGGATAGGAAGCAGGAATGGGAGGGCCATATAGGTGCATGCGCCCTGTTAAGAACTGGCCCTTGACTTCTATGATGGATACTTAAAATCCCATTTGTAAAATAAAATAAAACAAGCAAAAACAGCCCCACAGAATGGCAATTCCCAGTGAGGTGAGCATGAGCCCTTGAGCTCCCCTCCCATAGCAGCCACAGCGTCTGTGCTCTGCTCAGTGTCATTTGCAAAGTGTGGCTACAGTAAGGGGTGCCCAAGAGCCAGTAAGTAGAAGAGTGGCCATGCCACACTTGACTGGGAGGTCAGTGGCTGTGGGACCAATGATTTTCGTGGTAAGATGGCTAATTGCTATATTACCTTTTCTTTGTCATTTTTCTAGAGAGATTTTTTTAAAGTGTTTTTCCTTTTGGATAAGCATCTGTTTTTCTTCCCATTTCCAGAGCATAGTAGCCATTGCTGCAGGATTGGTCTTCCTCAAACCCCACTGCCACTGTGTTGTCTAGAATGCCTCAGTTGACTGTACAGCCTGTGGAATAAAGGCAGACACCCTAGCACAGGCTTGTCCAGTCCACCCCTCTAGACAAACATCTGTGTTAGCCACAGTGGTCACTGGGGTCCTCCCTGCAGTCCTCAGTTTCAGCCTCTTGACATTCTCTCTCACACTATCCCCACCCTCCCAGTTGTACCTCTTTTACAAAGGACAAACTCATATGCCTCCTCTCCAAGGGACCTGCAGCCTCCATAATGCACAACGAGCCAACAATCACTATGTTGTACTGCAATGATCACATACTTCCTTCCATCTTCAGGCATATTTCAGTCTTTTTAAGAAGGGACAAGACTGTATGATAACTGAAAAACTTTATTTAAAAAGGAGAAAGAAGAAAATAGAAGACTGCAAGAGCACAAAATATAAATAAAGATGGGGGCAAGTAATTTGTTCTTATTTTGACTCCCTCATGGCATCTGGTGGAAAGTTGTAGGTTGATGTTATTTGGCTACTATCCATGTTTCTGATTTGAGTATTGTCCTTTGTAGAGACGCTGCTGTAACATCTCTTTTTCTCTCTGTGACCTTTACTGTTTAGTGGGTGATCATAGAACAGGGATGCTTCACTTACTCAATGGTGGTGGTTCCACTTTATGATACCCTTGGAACTGAAGCCATCTCGTACATAGTGAACAAAGGTATGTCTGTGATCTTGGTTCGGGATATTGGCCTACCTGTGGGTTAGATTCAGTGATTTTATACTTGTGTATCTGCTTGGAGTGAATAGTATAATAATTAACTATACCTCTTCCTTTCTGTTCAGAGGCTGTGACTCTTAAACTGGTACCCTTGTATCAGATGTTATAGTCAAGCTTTTAACTCCTCAAGCTCATTCTTCATCATTTCTTTTTATTTACAGCTGAGCTGTCTGTGATTTTTGCTGACAAGCCAGACAAAGCCAAACTCTTACTAGAAGGCGTAGAAAATAAGTTAACACCAAGCCTTAAAATCATAGTTCTCATGGACCCCTATGACAATGATCTGGTGGAACAAGGAAAGAAGTGTGGGGTGGAAATCATCAGCCTGAAGGCCATGGAGGTGAGTCATTCCACCTGACTGGTATCTCTCAGGGGGACTTTGATCTCGCAGCCCAATAAATGTACAGGGTAGAAATTTTCATTTTCCTCCTCGAAAATGATTTTTCTTGCATGCCCAGAGTTAATGGTTTATTTTGTTAAGATGTGCTTGCTATGTAGCCCAGACTGGCCTTAAACTCTTGGTAGTCTTCCTGCCTCAGCCTCCTGAGTGCCAGGATTACACTCCCAGCTGCCAGTGTTAACACAAGAAGGCCTTCCTTATAAGAGGAATAATTACAACACTCATACTGATTCCTCAGCCCTGGTGAGCCATGCTGATAAATGCTTGAATGATGGATTTCAGCTTCAGACAGGCTGAAGTTTTGTTTTTATCTTCTTTTTTTTTTCCTTAGACTATCTTCTACTTACTGATTTGTCTCTGAAACCAAGCAAAATATAGAAATCTGCTTCATCATTTTCTGCCCCCAGATTTCTTTTGTAGAGTCCAGTCAATTTCAAATACAGATTTGGATTTGCTTTACTTTCATACTCAATTTAAGACTGACAGTAAGTACAGCTTTAAAGGTAGACCTCCCTGGAGAGTATGTATAGTGCACATGAACTGATACTCAAATTGGAAGCTGGCAGGAGCAGGATCTTTTTCTATATTTAACATATGAAATGGTAGACTAAATAGTCATGCTATTTCTTAAAATGTTATATTTTTATGAAACTGTTATACATAGGGCTTTAAATTTTTATTTATATTTCTTCTACAAAGAATTTCAGGCTAAGTTAGGATCTTTAGAGCCCTCTCAGAGGAGCCTTGTCATGAAAACTCATTATTCTTAGTAGAACCTTCTGCCTCCAGGAGATGCACAAGTGGGTACACACACAGAGCAGCACAAGACAGGACTCCACAAGCTTCGTGTCTATTGTAGTTTTATTGCTAGGACAAAACATGCAGACCAAAACCAGCATGATGCAGGGGAAAGCATGGCATGAGCTCAGGCTAGGCATCACCTCTGCCACAGCAGGTGGAAAAGAGCAGTAAGAGAACGAGCAAGGGGGAGCTGGCTATAACAAACACCCCCAAGCCCACCCTCAATTACACACTTCCCCCAGCTAGACTCCACTTTCCAAGTTGCTATTAGCTAAGGACCAAGTATTTCAAACACACGAGTTTATGTGGGGTATCTGATTTAAACCACCACAGTATCTATGCCTCATGATTAAACTTGAGTTTAGCTAAATTTTTACCTAGCATTTCCCAACTTCAACTTGTTTTTGTGGTTTTTATTTTTCATGATAATGTAATCTCCACACCCTTTCCTAAGATACACGCAAAAAGGAGAGATTGATTATTTTTTATCTTTTTGACCTCTGTATGATAAATAACTTTAAATTAAAACATTACTGAGGGGCTGGAGGGATGGCTTAGTGGTTATGACGTTTGCCTGCAAAGCCAAAGGACGCAGGTACAATTCTCCAGGACCCATGTTTGCCAGATGCACAAGGGGGCGCACATGTCTGGAGTTCGTTTGCAGTGGCTGGAGGTCCTGGCATGCCTGTTTAGTCTCTCTGTTTCTCCCTCTCTCTCCTTTTTTCTCTGTCAAATAAATAAATAAAAATAAAATACTGAATAAATAAGATGAACAGCTTAGGAGTGTAGTGTGGAGCTTACATTAATTTTAACTCACATGTTTTATACTTATTCACCTAATATACTTTGTGCTTTTTAAAAATTTTGTAAACAAAAGATGAGGATTTGAAGAAATGAATTTAAAATTCACAATTTCAGCTGGTTGTGGAGTCAAGTTTACATTAATACACATTTTCATAGGCTCAAAATGAATACACTGGCATTTAGAATACTTGTATCTTTCAATATTTTAATTGTGAAACACTTCAGACATATAAATCATTGAAAGTGTTATACCACGTACAACCATGTGACCACCACAAAGAATTCACAGGGTTTTTTTGTTTGTTTGTTTTGTTATTTTTATATTTTGTAGTCCTAGACTGGCCTTGAACTCACAGTGCTGAGTGCTGGGATTAAAGGCATGCACCACCGTGCCTGGCTACAGTTAATGCTTTAACAACTTGCTTTATCACATATTAATCCAACACTGTACCCCTGTTTGGCTCCATGATTTTTTTGTTTTTTTGAGGTAGGGTTTCACTCTAGCCCAGGCTGACCTGGAATTCACTATGTAGTCTCAGGGTGGCCTTGAACTTTCAGCGATCCTCCTACCACTGCCTCCCAAGTGCTGGGATTAAAGGCATGCGCCACCACACCCGGCGACCATGTTATTTTTTTTTTTTTGATGCATTTTCAGTGGGTTATAGATTTCATTTTCCCTAAAGACTTGAGTATGTTTCACTAGAACTCAGTTTTATTCACAGTTGCCTTTAGTCTTAAAAATGACATATTTAGGGCTGGAGAGATGGCTTAGTGGTTAAGCACTTGCCTGTGAAGCCTAAGGACCCCTGTTCGAGGCTCAATTCCCCAGGACCCGTGTTAGCCAGATGTACGAGGGGCCGCACGTGTCTGGAGTTCATTTGCAGTGGCTAGAGGCCCTGGCACGCCCATCGCCCATTCTCTCTCTCTCTCTCTCTCTCTCTCTCTGCCTCTTTCTCTCTCTGTCTGGCGCTCTCAAAAAAAATAAATAAAAATAAAAAAATTTTTTAAAAATGACAATTTTAAAAATAAGTGCTTTTTTTTCTATATGATAATATCGACTAAGGCTATGAAACTTTTCATTACCAACAGTACACTAGGGCTAGGGAAATGGCTCAGTGAGTAAAAGCGCTTGCTACACAAGTGTGAAGAGCCGAGTTCAGATCCCCAGCACCCATGGAAAAACTCAAACATGGTCACACATTTCTGTAACCCCAACACTGAGCAGGCAGAGAGACAAGAGGATCACTGGGGCTCCCTGGTTATCCAGTCTAACAAAAAAAAAAAAAAAAAAGGTTCCAGAATCAGTGAGAGATTCTGACTCAAGGAGTTAAGGCACAAGAGAAACAGAGGAGGACACCTGATGATTTTGTCTGACCACCGCATGTATACACGGAACAGGGCCCATCTGTACACACATGCATGTGTACCACATGCATGGACAAATGCACACACACAATAGTGTACTGAGTTGATGCTTGCTGTCTAAAATTAAAAATAAATTTTGTATAGCTATTGTTCTATGTTATTTAAATATCAGTTTTTCAAGAATGGAAAATCTGCAGAAGTAATGTAAGAACTTTGAATAGTCAGCCAGGAGTGGTGGCTTGTAGTCCTAGCACTTGGGAAATAGCAGCAGGAAGATAACTCAATGTCTTCATCCCTTGCATGGCTAGTTGGAGGTCAGCTTGGGATACATGAGATCCTGTCTCAAAAATAAAACAGATAAAATCTTGAACAGATGAGTAGAAATTTAGTGTTAATAAGGGCTGTTTGGGGAAAACTCCCAGTGCTACCATGCTTTAGCTCTTAGTTGACCTTTATTGTTGTTCTGAACTGGGGACTCTGTTGCGCAGGCTGGCCTTGAACTCCTGGACTGAAGCCTTGTAGGTGCTAGAATTATAGCTGTGTGCCATTGCACCCATCCCTAGTTGACTTCTAATTGGACATCATTGTTTTTATTTGTAATATGTGCTCTGTGATATATTTAATTTAAACTGTGATTAAAATTAAAAGCTGTTTAAAACACGGTAGAATTCAGTGTGCCCTGAGCAGACCCATCTAATTTCCATTTTATAATGGGCCTCAGCCATCACATTCCATGCACATGCTCATTCAACATGTTCATTTTAACAAGGAAAATACTATAACTTGTTATTTTTTTTTGAGACAAGCTCAACAGACTGGCTCTTTTTATTTTCATGAGAGAGAGAGAATTAGTGTGCCTGGGCCCCCAGCCACTGCAGTTGAACTCCAGACATATGTACCTGCTTGTGTGCATGTATGACATTGTGCATTGCGTGCTTGTGTCACTGTGTGCCTGGGACCTGGGAAGTTGAACACGAGGCCTTAGGCTTTGCAGGCAAGCACCTTAACTGCTAAGCCATCTTTCTAGCCCTGTTTTTTTATTTAAAAAAAAATAAGTGGAGGACTGGAGAGATGGCTTAGCGGTTAAGGCATTTGCCTGCGAAGCCAAAGGACCCAGGTTTGATTCCCCAGGACCCACATAAGCCACAGGCACAGGGGCCACATGCGTCTAGAGTTTGTTTGCAATGGCTAGAGGCCCTGGCATGCCCATTCTCTCTCTGTTTGTCTCTCTTCTGTCTCTGTCTCTCTGTCTCTCTCTCTCTATCTCTCTCTCTCTTTCTGCTTGCAAATAAATAAATTTTTTAAGTGGATATGTAAATGTCTTAATGCAGTGAGCTGACCCAGATTACTGGTAGACACTGGCAGTCTGTGTGAGGAACTGCTGCACCAAGAAGTGAGTCTGTGGAGATGAACCTCTATGCCCATTGGGGAAGCTTCCTTGGGTCTTCTATTGTAGCCTGTTTAGAAACACTCAAATCCACTTTTGCATCCATGTAGGGAATGTCTGATTATTGATGTTTAATTGTCACTAAGATGTCAAATATTTACGTTGGGAAGGTTTTTATCCCCTAGGAAAATGCTATGTAGGCTTAAGTTGATGGTCAGGGAGTGCTTTCATGGGAAGGTGCTGAGACGATCTGGAGGTCTCTGCTGAAGGTCAAGAGGGGGCTTTGTTAAAGGTCATCGTAGAAAATGGAAGTTGGTCTTGAAGTACAGAGTAAAAGACTAATTGATGTCTTTTGAACAAATCTTGTTTCAGAGGCCATTTCTAATAACACCATTTACCCTAATATATAAGAGAGAATATATCTGGAAAATGGATTCTTAGAACAATGGATAAATATTTTGGGTCTGGTTGCTTATACTTGCTGAAGTTCATTCATTTCATTTGGAAATGATGCTGACTTAGAGGCAGCTGTGAGTGAAACCCCCAGTAAAGGCAACTTTTAAGTAATTTGCTGGGCCCTTACTCTGGATAGCTAGAACATTTTTCCACTTAAGATTTTTTCTCTCTCTCTCTTTAATTAAGGACCTTGGAAGAGTGAACAGAAAAAAGCCCAAGGTAAATACACTGTGTTAGAGCCTTCTACAACCCTTTGGGACATTTTTAATGTCTAATCATACTGGAGAGACTCGGAATCATGGGTGATAGATGCCCTGTGGCTTACAGTTCTGTATTTTGACACCTTTAACTTTTTTTTCTTCAGCCTCCATCACCTGAAGATCTTGCAATAATTTGTTTTACAAGTGGAACTACAGGTAAGCTTTGAGTTAGAATTACTGGGCTTTCTGTCCTGTCATTGAATGATGTATTGGCCATTTTAGATGGACTTCAAGAAAGCAAGAAAGACAGAAATAGTCACGTGATGTTCTCAGAATCTGGTAGTCCCATGCATTTACTTAAAACATTTATTGAAAGTGACATTAGGTCCACCCATTCTCCTAGAACAAACTGTATCAATGTCTTCAGGGAATAAAATTGTTAGGTTTCATCCCTTACTGATAGACATACCCTCTAAAATTTGCCAGTATTAATCAGAATTAGGTGATTTCATGATAATGTGTTTCCTTGAACAGACCAGGAATTTGTTGTTACTCAATATTAGGCTACCCTGAAGGTTCAGTAAAGGTGTTGAAGACCCTAATGGCACATGGTCTTTAATCTTGTTCTGCTTCCTGTGTTCTACAGGCAACCCCAAAGGCGCATTGATCACTCACCGAAATATTGTGAGCGATTGTTCAGCGTTTGTGAAAGTGACAGAGGTAACCTGGGGTATCATCATATAGTTTCACATTTATTGATAGGCATTAGGCCTCAAGATTGACAGTGGTAAAGCCCTCCCACCCCCACATTAGGGCCTTATTGTGTGCAAGTCAGCACACTGAACTGTAAACAAGCCCTGAACTACTTTAACACAGCCCAAAGTCACCTACTCTCAGATTGTTACAAGAGTGGGGAGGTGGTGGTGGGGGCAGGTACTGGTGACATGTCTAGTTTCTAGAAGAAGCAATTGTATAAGTACTTGTAGTCAAAGTGTGAACTAGTAAAAGTGAGAGTAAGGCAGTTTTGTGCACCCACTTCTCTAAGTTCTAACTCAGATGCATTCCTTTCTTCCTCCTTTGGACGGCAACTGAAATCC
This sequence comes from Dipus sagitta, assembly GCA_036346955.1. Taxonomy (NCBI): domain Eukaryota; kingdom Metazoa; phylum Chordata; class Mammalia; order Rodentia; family Dipodidae; genus Dipus; species Dipus sagitta. Next base: position 214,724,550 of record CM070770.1, read on the forward strand.
TCAGCATGTCTGCTGTGACATTTTGGGGCTTTTACCTTATTATTAATAAATCATCACCTTACTAAAAAAAAAAAAGTGAGAATAAAAGCATAGAATACACTCCTCAGGGCAGGAATGGGCTACAGAGTACATGGCTCAGGAGCCCCTGGTTCTTTCCTGTGGTTCCTTTTTTTGAGTTTTGGTGGACAGAGGAGCTGATCTCCGAGGGTAGGAATGGGATAGACTCTTACTCTGATCAACAGATGTTCTGTTACATAACTTGGGACAATTTGTACACCTGTGGATTATATATCCCTCAACTTTGAGTGTATGTACAACCTGTCATGAATACATAAGATGGTAGATAGGGATTTTTTCCTGACCAGTCACATCAAGGAAAGATTGGTGGTCTAAGCAGTCCTTTCTTACCTTCTACCAGGATGTGCATGAACACAAATTATCCCCAGAAGGAGGTGTTGGCTTTTGCCCTAGCTGGGAAGGGAAGGCTTGGGGGGGCCATACCTGCCTGCCTCAAGATGGGCTTCCTGATGCACCTAGTCCCAAGTCTTGCTATTACTGTTGTGATGAATTGACAGATTAAATTTACTGTACTTTGTATATATAGTGAAACTGGATGTTGCCTTATGAATATCTCCAGGAAGAGCTGAGGAGAAATGGCTCTCTGCATTTTTACCCGTGATTCTGGGGTTGGAAAATTAACTTATGTTAGCAATGAGATGTTAAAGACTGTTAAAGGTTTTTGAATTTTGGGTTTGACGCCCATTTATTAGAAAGATTAAAGCCTCAAATTAATTTCCCATAATCTTAAAGTTTGTAATCCACATGTCTTAGCCTGCCCAGGTTGAGATAACAGAGTACTGTAGCGTAAGTGGTTCAAACAACAGACATTTATTTTCCCCCAATTCAAAAGATTAGAATTCAGGACAGTTGCTGGCACCTTTGGTTTCTGGTGAGAGTTCTCTTACTGGCTTGTTGATGCCTGCCCTCTTGGTCCTCATATGACCTCTCCTGTGTACATGTGCTCAGAGAGTGAGTGCTCGGGTGTCTTTTCCTCTTCTTATGGGACACCAGGCTATTGGGTCAGGGCCCACTCCCATATCCAGTCATATCATGGCCCTGTCTCCACATATATGAAGTCTAGTGTATGTGAGGGGAACACAGTTCAATCCCTAACACCAAGAATATTTTTCAAGCTTGTCTTTTCAAAGGCACTTGTTGAACAAAATAATGCCTTTCCTTTATACTCTTAGCAGCTTGCATTTGTAGTTTATCAGGAGTATTCCATAGCCCTACATTGTGGCAGGAGACTGCTAACTGGTTTTTGGAGTAGACATCTTCAGTGACTGTAGAAAGTTGACCTTGGAATCTCACCACTTAATTTTACTCCATACTCAACTTTTTAAACTATTTCATAGATGTTTTATAAATAGGGTTTAAGCATTTAATATTTTACCATAATGAAATTTTAATTTCCTAGTAGATCTTCAAAGATAACAAAATGCATTGGTGACTTGAGAAAAATTGAATTACACAATTAAGGTACATTCTTAGCTTTGTAAAAGTATATATGCAAATCTATATGTAGCTATTACTGAGTCTGACTTCTCATTATGTACCAGTTTCACAGTAAGCAATGCCAGTTGGGATACAGTTTACTCTAGACTAGAACTAAGATTGTAACATGCCCAACCTATATCCAATACTCCTGAGGCTACTGCGTTTGCCAGGGTTGACATTTTCACTTACTGTCACATTGTTACCAAAAGTCTGACCTAGCTTTGGGGAAAAGAAGGACATGGCATACAACTGAGTGCATTGCACCCTCATCTCTCAGGTACTTTAGCAATCATACTTTTTAAGATAGTGTGGTGGCAACTGCTGCAACTGGCAAGAACTCTTTGTGTTAATAGCATGAGCACCATCAAAGCCTCTTCCTAAGTAAGGCCTGCTTTGAGGAAAACCAGACATTCACACTTGATATGCCTAGGGGCTCATCATGATCACAGTTTTACAGGAGAACACATACCCTGGGGCCAGATCTGAGATTACATTAAACACATTGGGATATTTTCCTAGGGTGAAGTAAGTCTTTAAGGTAAAATGTTGATCAAACTCAAATAGTATAAATGCATTTGTGCCATAAATATAAAGGGACTTTGAAATCCTTTATTTTCCCCCACTTCCCTTTCCAATATAACAGTCCTGTCTTACATTGGAAAGGATCTAACATTGCTTCAAGGGAAGTGGAACTTGTCAACTAATGGGGCACTGTAACTAAAAGACTAAATAAACAGAGCACTTGATCCCTCAACATTCCAATTTGGGCAAGAGTTTCATTACAGAGTGTGAAAAAAAGCCTGAAGTAAATGTGCTTTACCATTGGGAATGACTCCCCCTCTATTGGACTGACTAAAGTATTGCTTTTGAGACTGGGGATAGAGCCCTGTCATAGAGCACCTGCCTAGCATATGTTAAAGCCTTGAGTTCTGTCCTCGGTAACATTAAAAAATAAAAATGTTGCTTTTCATTCTTTGGCGAGAAAAAGAATGCTTGACTGTAAGCAAAAATGGTTTCCACTCAATGTTGAGGGGCTATGTGCTCTGAACTAAAAAGGGAAAGTGAAGGTTTTAACATTTCTGTGCTTGTTGGTGTCTTTGCTTTCAGACCTCAATCAACCCTTCCCCAGATGACACTCTGATATCTTTCTTGCCTCTTGCACATATGTTTGAGACTATTGTAGAGGTAGGCATCTGTTGTGTTCTTCTTCCTTGCATGTTTGTGCCCTCCAAAGTTCTTATGTTTTACAGAAAGCACTGACCTTGAATGCCAGTGACACAGAGATTTCATTTTTACCACTTGCACACATGTTTGAACAGCAGCTACAGGTAAGTATGACACAGTGTGTTGTATCCAGAGTTCTCTGACTGGCCTTGTGCTGGCAGTGACACAGATTATTGGAAAGAGTAAGGTTTTGTGTCTAGGTCCAAACCAGGTATTTACACTTTAGTCACACATTTTATACTCAGGAGCTCAAACAATTGAGGAGTACCCATCTAGACATGGTTACAGAAAGATAACTGTACAAGGAATGCCTGCATTCATTCAGTCTGGCAAAGGCCTATGAGTCATCTGTTCTGCAAGAAGCCTCTTTAGTGCTTCTCCCTAATGCCCATATTGGCTGAAGACTATTTTTTTCACCAATTTTTTCTGTGCCCCTGGTGAAGCAGGTCAATGTTCCCCTAACTTTGCTCTCATACACATTTTAAACTGACCAACAGCCAGGCGGGGTGGTGTACACCTTTAATGCCATCACTTGGAAGGCAGAGGTAGGAGGATTGTTGTGAGCTTGAGGCCAACCTTAGGCTACACAGTGAATTCCAGGTCAGCCTGGGCTAGAATGATACTCTCCATCAAAAAACAAAACACCAAAAAGCAAACAAAACAAAAAGAAACTGACCAACAACCATCTATTTTTCTACTTTTCAATCAATTTTAAATCTTATACTAGGAGAAAAACTGGGTACCATTTATTTATTACTATTTTTTCTGTTTTTGAGGCAAGCCCAACAAACTGGTTTTTTTTTAATGAAAGAGAGAGAATTGGCATGACAGGACCTCCAGCCACTGCAGTTGAACTCCAGATGTGTGTGCCACCTTGTGCACATGTGCAACCTTGCACGCTTGCATCACTTTGTGCATCTGGCTTACATGGGACCTGGAGAGTCAAACATGCATCCTTAGGCTTCATAGGAAAGCACCTTAACCACTAAGCCATCTCTCCAGCCTTTCATTACAATTTATGAGATACCAGCTGTGTGATAGGCACTGTGCTTGAGTGTTGGAAATCATTGACTATGGTCAGTTGCTGTCCTGCAGGATTTACTTAACCTTTACAGGATTAAGGACCATCAGGTCCCATTTTCCATCTTTTATTCCTTACATACCTCATGATTGTGAAGGTTGATAAACTGATCTCAAGTGAGTTGCAAGTGGACCACAGGCACCTAACCACAACTTTTGAGGTATGCCTAGGAGGCCACTCAGAGCATATATCTCTCAAGCTTTAATGTTGTCAAAAGTGAACCATGGTGTAGTTTTCTAGTAGTTTTTGCTTTCAGGTTTTGCACTTGTGTTGCACCATCTTCTGAATCTCTCTTACTATTAAACTCAAAGCCAGCAGATGATTGGCCTTTTTTGGCTGGCTGGCCAATGCAATTGCACAGGATGGGAACATGCAGCATAGCTCAGTGGCTAGCTACTCTAGTGTTAGGCATTTGAGAGTTCCACCTTCAGCATAGTTAGTGTCTATTGCAATTAGATTCATGTTGCTGGCACAAAGTACCTGACCAAAGCAGCTGTGGGAGGAGAGGGTTTATTTTGGCCTAAAGACTCAAAGGGAAGCTCCATGATGACAGGTGAAAACGTGGCATGAGCAGAGACTGGACATCAGCTCCTGGCCAATATCAGGTGGAAAACAGCAGCAGGAGAGTGTGCCAGACACTGGCAAGGGGATGCAGGCTGTGACACCCATAAGCCCACCCTCAATAGCACACCTCCAGAAGGCTCCAATTCCCAAATTGCCACAAGCTGAGGATCTGGCATTGAGAACATGAGAGTTTATGGGGGCACCTGATTCAAACTACCACATGCCCATAAACTGGTGGCCATACATGTCATAAAATGCATTCAGTCAAACCAACATTGTTCAAATGTCCCCAGAGTCCAGGATCTTTTAACTGAACTGTAAAACCAAACACCAAAACAAATGCCATGACAAAGAGTAAGCATTCACCCTGTAAACGATGGCACTGGGCATAGCAAAGATTGAACCAATACATGATTTAAAAGAAACAGGGGCTTGGGCTGGAGGGATGACTTAGTGGTTAAGGCATTTGTCTGCAAAGCCAAAGGACCCAGGTTCTATTCCCCAGGACCCATGTTAGCCAGATGCACAAGGTGGCGCGTGCATCTGGAGTTCATTTGCAGTGGCTGGAGGCCCTGGGGTTCCCATTCTCTCTCTCCCTCTTTATGTCAAATAAATAAAAATATTTTTTTAAAAAACATGGGCTTGAGCCAGGTGTGGTGGTGCATACCTTAAATCCAAGCACTCGAGAGGTAGAGGTAGGAGGATTGCTGTGACTTCAAGGCCAGTCTGAGACTACAGAGTGAGTTCCAGGTCAGCCTGGGCTAGAGTAAGACTCTACCTCAGAAAAATAACAAAAAGGAAAGAAAAACAGGGCAAGCATCAAATTCTGTAATGCCAAGTCTGACAATTCTAGCCAGTGAGTAGTCTCCAAGTCTGATAATTATAACCAGTGATGAGTCTCTGGAGGTCCATTTCCACCCTTCCAGCTGGGCTGCTCAAAACCCTGGAGAAAAACTCCATCCAAGCTGGTAGCTCTGCTTGGCCATCCTATAATCCTAGCATCTCCACTAGGTCTCCACTACAACCCACAGTTCATCCTCATGGCTATATCAAGTCTCCATACAGGGACTTCCAAAAACCCTGCCTCACATTACCTATGACCATTTCAAAAAAAAAAAAAAAAAAACAAAAAAAAACTGCATTGAAAATCCAATGACCCTCTCCTTCCTGCATTTGTTACACTCCATATTAGCAGGTGGGCTACCAAACTTGTTAATGCAGGAGTAGGAAATAAAGCTAACTTTGAATAGCAGGATACTCCTTCAACATTCAAGCCCCTTTACTTTCAAAAGAGTTCATATTTTTTCTGCTGCCCCAATACAGAACAGCTGGCCCAATCTCAGTTGTTGTAGTCTTTCAAGCAATCGCAGCTGAACCAAGCCATTGTCTTTAGACTGAAGCTTTCATTTCTTTCTGTGCCAAACCCATATGTTCACACCAGTCCATTTCTATGCAGCATAACCCTGCACAAGTTCTAAAGACACAGGCAGACAGAATGGAGCAATATTCTCACCCAAACTACTTCTAGTCCAGTCCCTATGAAGCTCTGTCTTCCCCTCATAAGCCAAACCTCACAGTCCATAGTTCTAACTGCCTTGAGGTCTTTCAGCTCTGACCAGAATCCTTCAAGCTATACTTAAAACATGGCAAGGCATCTCTTAAGCCAGGGTTTCAAATCCTTTCACATTCCTCCTGCAAATCAATTCTGCATGACCAAAAGCCACGCATCAGGTTTCTAGGAGCAATGACCCTACTCCTTTGGTACCAGTTTTACTGTTGCAGTTAGCTTCTCATTGCTGACACAAAGAACCCAATCAAAAGCAGTTTATGGGTAGAAAGGGTTTATTTTGGCTTACAGACTAAGGGAAGCAGGTTTCTAGGAGCAATGACCCTACTGCTTTGGTACCAGTTTTACTGTTGCAGTTAGCTTCTCATTGCTGACACAAAGAACCCGATCAAAAGCAGTTTATGGGTAGAAAGGGTTTATTTTGGCTTACAGACTAAGGGAAGCTCCATGATGGCAGGGGGAAATGTGGCATAAGCAGAAGCTGGACATCACCTCCTGGCCAACATCAAGTATACAACAGCAGCAGGAGAGTATGCCAAACACTGGCAAGGGGAAGCTGGCTGTAACACCCATAAGCCTACCACCAATAATACACTGCCTACAGGAGGCTCCAATTCCCAAATTGCCACTAGCTGGAGATCCAGCATTCACATGAGTTTATGGGGGACATCTAATCCAAGCCACCACAGTGTCTTTTCAGAAAATATCAGTTAGATTCAAATATGAGGAAATTTGATTTTTTAATAAACCTGAACTGGAGGCAAATAGGTTTTATTTTTAAATCAACCCTAAAGGCTAAAAATACTTGGAATGTATACAATAACATGTGGAGCCTGGGAGATAGCTCAGTGGGTAAAGTGCTTGCTGCTGAAGCCTAAGTATCTGAGTTCTAGCCTCCACATAAGAAGCTATGAGTTGTGTGGATTTCTGTGACCCCAGCATACAAAGATAAGAGCATTTCCCAGAATCTTGCATAGAGTATAGAGAAGAACATCAGAGTGGACTCAACATAGCAGAGTGCAATTGAGACAAACCTTGCCTCAAATGAGGAAAGACAAGGATCCACCAAAAGCTGTCCTTTGATCTCCACATGCTCACAGTGGCACATAAGCACCTACCCACATAAACACCATCTCCCCCACACACATACACACAAATACATAATGGAATTCATCCAAGAGATGTTGATCATTGACCACACTTAGACCCTCTGGTCATCATTAGAGTCTGTCCTAGTTTTGAACTAACCCCTGTATCAGGACCATGATCAAAAGAAATAGCCTATTACATTGTCACATATACAACAGTCAAATGCAAACACATTTTTAAAGAAGTTCCCTATATTTAGGTTTTAAGATTTATGGAAGAAGGTTTGAAATGCTAACCTTAAGCTTCATGTCTGTCTGAGGATAGTGTAGTCCTTACTGAATGATAAAACACTTGTATATTTGCCCCTATAGTGTGTGATGCTGTGTCATGGAGCTAAAATAGGATTTTTCCAAGGAGATATCAGACTACTTATGGATGATCTCAAGGTGCTTCAGCCCACTATCTTCCCTGTGGTTCCAAGACTGCTCAACCGTATGTTTGACCGAGTAAGTCCTAAGCAGCAAAGCTTGGGTGACAAGATGTTGGGCTGACAAAGACTCCATGTGATTGGGGTCTAGCTGCTCGCCATGTGTGTAATCATGCACAGTCATCTTAGAAACCCTCAGCTCATGTCTCTGTGTTATTAGAATGCATTTACCTCATGGAGCCATTTGGTAAGTGTTTACATTGCACACACTTTGTAAATCAAGGGTATAAAGTGGGAGGTATCTTGTTTTTATAATAAAGTCTTTGATCCTCATTTCTCCTCTATTGCCTCTGTTTTCTCTGCTGCCTAGCTCATAAAGTTGCTAATTGGACACACAAAATAGCATTGTACAGCCCCACACACACATAAATTGTTGCTTAACCACATTGAGAGAAATGACAAAGCCAAAATGTGGACTGTAAGGATGTTAGCTTTGTGGTGGCCACCATCGTGTGGACTGCACAGCTGAACAAGGCCAGCAAGTAGCATAAGCAATTGGACAGTATTGATACTCTCTCCCACCCAGGACCTCATTTTTGTAGGTATTTTGAAAAAATCGAAATGGATTTATTGAGATGTAATTCATACCATACAACTTGCTCATTTAAAGTGTATTGTTCAGGAGCTCAGTTTATAGCTCAGTGGTAAACATGTGTGCACAGCATGCCTGGCCTGAGATAAGGCTCTAGGTTCGGTAGCCAGCATAAGAATGTAAATGTAAGATTCAAAGTTTTTTTTTTTAGTACTTTTAGAGTTTTGCAAGCTCACCAATTTTAGGACATTTTCATCACCGTATATAAAGACACTTTTTATCTACTCTTCATTACTCTCTGTCCTCCTGCCCCTAAACCCCTAAGCATCTAGTAACAGATCTTTCACTTCTCTGTTCTGTGCTTTTATATTAATGGAATCATGCAATAGGCTTCTTTAACATGTTTTCCAGATTCAACCAAATTACCACATACTATTCTACTTTGGGGATTAATTTATTTAGACATTTGTTTCATTGATCATTTAGGCTGTTTTGGGTTTAGGATATTATAGGTAACACTATTGTGAACATTTGTTTGAAAGTCTCTGTGTGGGCATGTTTTCCTTTCTTCTGGGTCTATATATCTAGGAATAGAATTGTTGGGTAAACTCTATGCTTAACAGCAGGAGGAGCTGCTACATGCTTTTCCAACCTGTTTTCACCAGTTTACATTCTCACCAGCAGTGCATGAGGATTCCTGTTTGTCCATCCTTCTCAACACTTATTATCTGACTTTTGGATCTTAGCTATCTTAGCAGGTTGTGAAGACCTTGTTTTTTTCTTATCTCATTAGATCTTTGGACAAGCAAACACTACACTGAAGCGGTGGCTATTGGACTTTGCTTCTAAAAGGAAAGAAGCCGAGCTTCGCAGCGGCATCATTAGGAACAACAGCCTATGGGACAAACTCATCTTCCACAAGATACAGGTAGTACATAGGTCACCACTATCACTTCTCATGGAGTTGTTTGAATTTCAGAATCCCTATGACAGCTGTTGTTAGAGAGGGGGAGAGAAAAGCCTTAATACTCCCAGTTGCTTGGGAGGCTAAGGCAGGAGGATTGTGAATTAAGCCAGGCTGAGCCAACATAGTGAGATCCTATGGCTCAGTGGGTAAATGCTTGCAAGCAAGAAGACCTGAGTTCCATCCCCAGCACTCACATAAAAAGTTGGGCATGACACATATGCCTGTAACACCAGCACTGGGCAGGATGGAAACAGGACACTGTCTGGGGCTCCCTGGTCAGTCTCACTGAAAAACTGGGAGCTCCAGGCTCAGTGAGAGACTCTATATCAGGAAGATGAGGTGGAAGAGTAATAGAGGACATCTGAAGTCCTCCTGTAGCATGCACATTCTGCCCATCTGCACACGTGTACATATGCTACACACCACACACACATACACATCCCCCCAAAATGTAGCTCAATTGTAGAGTGCTTGTTATCATGTCCAGTGCCCTAATATCAGTCTTCATACTGCACGCACACACACATACATACACACACACCTGGGGGTGGGGTTGTGATATAAAGTTAAGGGAGATAGTAATATGGTTTTATTTTTTCTGACACACACCAGAAAATTAGCTGGTACATACATAAACCTCATTTTCCACGTACAGCTGAGTGATATTGTAGCCATTCTGGGTATAAGGATTCATAGAATTTTAGCTTTCCAGATTCTTTATTTTGTTTTGCTTGTCTAGAACAAATATGTCATTCTTGAGGTAATTTTTAAGCATAAATGATAAAAAATGTATAATAACATTATGTATCCCTTAAATGGTAGAGGGAGTTGCCACAAATCCACCATGCTCTTGTTCCAGTTCCCTAAACTACCTATAGGCAGTGGTGTTGCTTAGTTCCCCACCGGAGGAGGCATCTCTGGGTGCAAACAAACTCTCATGCTGTGTTCCTGTGGTGAACACTGCGAGCTCTCTGTCCCAGGTGTGTATTCCCATCCCATGCCCCCTGAAGGGGTGCTGGAAGATTGGGACACAGGGGCCTAAACAGGAGTTTGACAGAGGCACCCTTACTTCCACATGTGTAACCCTCACTTCTCTCTCTGCCTTTGAAGTCAAGCTTGGGCGGGAAGGTCCGGCTGATGATCACAGGCGCCGCCCCAGTGTCTGCCACCGTGCTGACGTTTCTGAGAGCAGCCCTTGGCTGTCAGGTGAGGCAGATGGATTCACATTACCTGATGGTCCCAGGCTTTGCAGTGTTGTGTTTCTTTAACAAAAGTCATTTTATTCTCTTTGTGCCTATCAATTTTTTAATTTATAAAAATTTATACATATTTTCAGTGTGCAACATGATTTAAAAATACCTTGTATAATGGTTAAAGTACTACCTCTCTGCCCCCCCCCAATTTATGTGTGCATTTCATATTTGTTCAGAAAGTATGTCATTACTAAATAGCTTGAAGCAATAAGCCTGTATATGTTTTATCAGAGCCAGGGTATATGTGTTCGTGTCTACCCCTATTGTGTTATTTTCTCTAGGTAAAGGCACAGCTACAACTCTAGAGTCAGACCTACTGGGATGGGATGGGTCATCATTGATAAACTTATCCACACACCATGCTGAAAGAACTTATTTTAAAAAGGGTGAGGGGGCATGGTGGCAGTTAGGACCTGTGTGAAATATATCCTGATTAACAGAGTGAGTATACTCCCATATGGATAGTGACCTGTCCTATGGAGGTTTTCCCTTGCTTATCTATAGGAGGTTGAGTAGAAAAGCAACATGGACTACACCTGGTGTTTGACACTGGGGTGAAATTGTTTTGTTGTTGAATGAACTTAATAAATTGACATTTTAAGAGATTTCACAGTCAGCAATTAGGAGTTTAATGGAGCTTTAATGACTTGTGCACTTCCTACCAAGATATAACTGCTTCACATTAATAATGCCCCATCTCTTGCTGACCCAGTTCTATGAAGGCTATGGACAGACTGAGTGTACTGCTGGTTGCTCCTTGAGTATACCTGGAGACTGGACAGCAGGTATGATTTGGAGGGAGAGCCATTCCTGGAGTCCTCTTATTGGAATTGGGTTACCATAATTATTGGAATTGGGTTAATTATTGATTGAATCATTGGCCACCTTACACAAGTGTCTATCAGGTTATTAGGCCTTGGGACAAATCATCTTGTAATTCTGTGAGCTGGATGGAAAATGCTCCCTATGGCCTGTTATGGTTAAGGCTGTAGTGAAGAATTGTGATAGGGATGTTTAGCAGCCTAAGAGCAGATGCCATTTGTACCAGTCAGTATGTCATTCCAACAGTTTGCCAGTGATTGATCAGCGTCTGATCATTTGCTGGTGATTCAAATCCACAAGTATTCATTAAATTTATACCATGTGCCATACTAGTTGTTTGAACTATCTTGGAAGGAGGTGAGAACAGACATCCAAGTAATGTGTTCCACACTTGAAATGGATAAGGCTAGTCTATAGTGACTGCTTATGATGAATATTGTGTAAATGTAACCTTGATAACATCCTGGGGAGCTAAAGAAGATACAGATTCATGCTACCTAGCAGAGAGAAGAACTCTCCCAGCATTGATGCTTAGTGGCATGGAGAACTCACACATCATTGATGTTGAGTGGCATGGATAACATGCACAGCATTGATGCTGAGTAACAGGGGGGACAACTCACAGAGCATTGATGCTGAGTGGCAAGGAGGAGTACACGCACAACATTGATGCTGAATAACAGGGAGGAGAACTAGCACAGCATTGATGCTGAGTAGCAGGGAGAAGAACTAGTACAGTATTGATGCTGAGTAGCAGGGAAGAGAACTAGCACAGCATTGATGCTGAGTAACAGGGAGGAGAACTTGCAGTACATTGTGCTTTGGAGTGTGCTTCCAACACAAAGAAACTGCAAAGCTTTTGTAATTTACTCCATTATCCATTGGTAGCATCTTTTTATGGCAGTAAAAAAAAAAAAAAGCTTCGCTTGCTCATTTGGCACACTACAAATATTAGCACCACCACTGGTAGCAAATGGTGTGTATTTAACTGTTAACCGTAGGCTCCTTAATATTCACAGAATTTGATAGTGATCTCTGTATGTTAAGACTTTTAAAATATAGAGAGGCTATATCTGAAAGTTTTTTTTTTTTTTTTTTTTTTTTTTTTTTTTTTTTTTGGTTTTTCGAGGTAGGGTTTCACTCTAGCCCAGGCTGACCTGGAATTCACTATGGAGTCTCAGGGTGGCCTCGAACTCACGGCGATCCTCCTACCTCTGCCTCCCGAGTGCTGGGATTAAAGGCGTGCGCCACCACGCCCGGCTCTGAAAGGTTTTTTAAATGTATCTGATATGTTATTTTTGTTTTTGGAAATGACAGCCTGGCCTCAATATCCCTTGACAAGAGAATTGCATTGACTATTAAAATAATTACTAGGCTTAAAAGCATCCTGCTGGGCATGGAGGCACAAGCCTTTAATACCAGCAGAGGTAGGAGGATTGCTGTGAGTTCAAGGCCACTTTAAGACTACATAGTGAGTTCCAGGACAGCCTGTACTAGCAGGAGACCCTACCTTGAAAAACTAAAAAAAGAAGAAGAAGAAAAAACAAAACAAAAAAAAAATGCTCACTCACAATGCAGTCCGTGAGGCATCAGAGAATAATCAAGGTTATAGAGCTTCATGCTTCATCTCAGAGAGAAAAGGGAAGTTTGTGAGTGGGTGGGTGGGTGGAGGAAAGCATAGGTGTGGTCAGTCAGATCATAGAAAGTAGGCCTTCAAGTATTTATACCAATCCTTAAACTCAGTGCCTAAAGTATTTATACTTTTAAAAAGCATTCAGAAGCTGGGTGTGGTGGCGCACACCTTTAATCGCAGCACTTGGGAGGCAGAGGTAGGAGGAGGATCACTGTGAGTTCGAGGCCACCCTGAGACTACCTAGTGTATTCTAGGTCAGCCTGGGCTAGAGTGAGACCCTACTCAAAAAAAAAAAAAAAAGCATTCAGAGCATCAAACTTGGGGACGATCCTGAATACCTTTTTTTTTTTTTTTTTTTTTTTTTTTTTTTGAGGTAGGGTTTCACTCTAGTCTCTGACCTGGAATTCACTATGTAGTCTCAGGGTGGCCTCGAACTCACAGTGAGCCTCTTGGGAGGAGTGTTGGGATTAAAAGCATGCACCTTTGCTCTCAGCCTGAATACACTTTTGAATATTTGCACCTCACCTCTTCAAAAAAATACTCTTAAATTATGTCACTAAGGAGAGAAAGGCTAAATTGCTGAAGCCAGATGTTCATAGCAGCTATACTTATGAGCAAGCTTATAGCATGCTTAAGGAATCATTCTTCTGTTGAATATACAGGCCATGTCGGTGCCCCCATGCCTTGCAATTATATAAAGCTTGTTGATGTGGAAGAAATGAATTACATGGCTGCCAAGGGTGAGGGTGAGGTAAGTGAAACCCCATTAATCACTGACCTGCACGTCTCTTGTGATAGCTGAGTATTAGCCTGGTGTCATTTCCAGACACCACTTGATATAGTTATTGAGCTTGACTCTATTGGAGATCTTGGAGGCTTCATTTTTGAAGGGACATTTGTGGTTAACTCCATTGGCTAGGTTGGAGGAGGTACATAGTCCTGCCTTCCATTAGACATGTTAGGGATTTGGACCCTAATGCTACAAAGGCTTTAGCGGGCCATGTCTCCTGCCCCCTCATTGCTCTGGGTATCCATCAGTAAGATATATTTATTGGATGGAAAGCCTAATTATTTGCAAGTGATTTTATCTCCTCTGGGGCATTCTTCAGCTCTGAGCTAGAACCTAGGGCAAGCATTAGCCCCACAATTTTACTGCAGCTGAAGAAAGTAGGGGTGCTGGAGATGTCTCCAAGATTCTGGTGGGATTCTAGTAGTTCCCTCTGGAATATGGAATTCAAGGCTTCTAGCTAAAGGTTAGGATCCATACAAACAGATAAACACATTTTCTTTGGGGAATTCCCAGAAATGCTATTGATAGGCCATCTTTTGTTAGGTGTGTGTGAAAGGGCCAAATGTGTTCAAAGGCTACTTGAAAGATCCAGCAAAAACAGCAGAAGCCTTGGATAAAGATGGCTGGTTACACACGGGGGACATTGGAAAATGGCTGCCAGTAAGTAGTCGCCTGTCTTGTTTACAGTTCTGTGCTACTGCAGACAGAAATATCCCATTTCACAGCTTATAGCCTTTGTACCCCAAATTGTTTCTTTCCCTTTCTCCTTGTTGAATGGTATCCTGCAGGGGAGAGATTTATGCTGCAAGCATGGTTCACTAGGATTTGATTTTAGGTATAGCAAATAGGTTTTGCTTTGATATCTGAAAGCAGTTCAGATTGTTATGTCCCATCTGACATCCAAAGAGACTATGACTCTATAATATCACTGCTGTTCCTTAATTTTAGTACTAGTTAGCATTGTTACAGTTAGTAATATGTGACCCTTCCCAAAGTCCTGGGAGCATTTAGGACTTTGCTTTTCCCAAACTGAGATTCTGCCTTTGTGTGAGAAACATTTCTTGAGTACTTGCTTTGCAGAGCATGTGCCCTTGCTAAATTTGCCTCATAGTCATGTGTCCCATTGAGACAAGAGATTAAATGAAGCATGCTAATAAAGAAAACAAAGCACCCCTAGTTAGATAAGTCTTTGGGGGCCAAGTGACAATGCAGAGAGAGGGTGGGCTCTGGGAGTTCCTTCTCTATCTCTGTGGTGGCTAAGTGGTTTTGTAAAGTTTTACTAAATCTCCCTAAGCCTTAGCTTCCCTCACTGTGAAATGGATAATGACCACTCTGAAATGATGCTAGGATTGTACATATTAGATGCCTTCTACTGTGTTGTGACTGATGCTGGGTAGAAACCAACCAGGGACCCACCCATATCCCCTTCCTCTCTGAAAAACAGAATGGCTCCTTGAAGATTATTGACAGGAAAAAGCATATATTTAAACTGGCCCAAGGAGAATACATAGCACCAGAAAAGATTGAAAATATCTACATGCGAAGTGAAGCTATTGCTCAGGTGTTTGTCCATGGAGAAAGTTTGCAGGTATGTGCTTTCTAAGTTATAACTATGTGACTAGACATTGAGAATACTTGAACTCCAGGAATTTGATTGACAGCTGAGCAGGTATGTGCTTTCTAAAACTATGTGACTAGACATTGAGAATACTTGAACTCCAGGAATTTGACAGCTGCATGGTGGCATACATCTGTAATCTAGCACTTGTGAGGTTGAGGCAGGAGGATCATGAGTTGAAGTCCAGCCTGTCACAAAAATCAAAATGAAACAAAAAGGTCATTGACAGTTTGAAGTGACTATCTATTGACTTTCATCCCCGACAGGCTAGAATAGCAGTGACTCACCACTGGGTATTGTTGCTTTAGCATTTCCTACCCCAAAAAGTTTTATTTTCTTTGATTTTTGTATTTTAATTTTAACTTCAGTGCTCTATATATACTATACTAATGGCAATTGGATAAAGATACATGTGGGATTAATAATATGTTTCTAATTCAATTGTGAAGGGTAATATTAATGATTATAGAATATAAATTTTTTAAGAATTTTATATTTTTAAACATACTAAGCATAGCTTATTTATGCCATTTGTCCTAAATCATTTTAGAAAATTATAAACTGTGCATACTCAAAAATTAACAACCATAATTAGCATCTCAGTTACATAAATTTACCAAAATATTGGACAAATGATGGCAAGGAAGAGAAGGGGGTCTGATTCTTAAAAAGCTAGGTGTGATAGCACATTGCTCTAATCCTAGCACTTGGTTGGTAGTGACAGGAAGATCAAGGCCAGCCTCAGCTACATAAGAAAAAAGAAGAGTATGCACAGAAGTAAGTAAAAAACAAAGATGTTACTATTTTATTCCCAAGTGATTATTTTAAAACAGGTGTAAAATCCCTGATGGCATTTGTATTTTTGAGCTGGAAGTTCTTCATCTGGGCCCAGAAAACTTCTGAGAGAGGAGCATGTCAGGAGTACATTCTCAAAAGATGACTATCATTGGATTTTTCCAAGAAGGGGAGGGGGTGACTATAATGAGGGAAAATAGAGAACTGTGACTTGAGGGCACTTGGTCCAACCTGTAATAACTCACTTGTCTGTGTTAAAGGCATTTCTCATAGCAGTTGTGGTACCAGATGCTGAGAACTTAGTTTCCTGGGCACAGAAGAGAGGAATTCGCGGATCCTTTGAGGAATTGTGCAGAAACAAGGTAAGGATCTGAGATGCCCCAGTTGTGTTCTGTTCTGTTGCTTTACCCTTAACTGTCCTAGGGGTAGACAATGAATTACAACAGAGAAACTATCTGATTTCTTTCTTACCTTCTTAGGATGTCAAAAAAGCTGTCCTGGAAGACATGCTGAGACTGGGAAAGGAGTCTGGTCTAAAACCATTTGAACAGGTATAACTTTAATCCATGTGAATGAATTCCTGTAAGACAAAATTTGGTTTGAAGATTTTTTTTTTAACACGTTGATTACAGGAGGTGAAGAGATATCTAAAGAAATACATCAGGAATGGTTTGAAGGGGAAGAATTTTCTTACCCACGATGTGACTTCTCTTTTTCTGACTGGGATATAATTCCCAGTGAGACACCTGTCTTTTGTTGAGGAAGCACAGCATGGTTGGTCTGAGAGGGTGGGTTGGATATACCAAGAGTCTTCATCCTCTCTAAGGACTTTTACTTATTTTTAGGTTGCTTTCCTGTGTCATGTGTCCATTCTCTTTCCTCCTTTAATATCCTTATTTATTTGCAGGTCAAAGGCATTGCTATACACAGTGAATTATTTTCTGTTGACAATGGCCTTCTGACTCCAACAATGAAGGCAAAAAGGCCAGAGCTACGGAACTATTTCAGGTCACAGATTGATGAACTGTATTCCACCATCAAGATATAATGTGAGAAAAAAAGCTCAGAAGAAATGACACACCTCAAAAATCCCTTCTACCAATGGCCTTCACTCAAGTTGGAAACTTTGACTGCAGCAAGCATAGGGAAGGAAACGGCCATGTTTGACTTGTCCACTGGGGTCTTACCATAGGAATATTTAGAGGAAATGGAACATTGCCTTATAGTCACCTCATGTTGCAGACCATGTTTATGGTGATACACTATTTCCAAAATGAGCCTTAAAAATTGTAAAGGGGAAACTGTAAAAGTGCTAAGTTATTTAAGACTTCCTCAGTTAACAAGGTAGGTATTCAAATTGTGTCTCCCTGTCTTTGTAACCAAGGGGTTAGGGCTTTGCTCTTTCTGATATGTCTGCTACTTGCTGCAAGGTCTGCTGCTGTCTGCTGCTCTGAAAATTACAGTTCACAGGAGGGAACTGTCCCTTCAGGAGTGAGAACAGCTGTCTCCAGGCTGGGGAAAGTCACAAGTGGACCAGAATTTTTTTTAAATCCCTTCCACCTTCCCTTCCCCACCACTCACAGAGCTCTTCTGATTTGTAAGGGTTCAGAGCAGTCCCTTCTATACCTGCTGGGCCACAGGGTTCCCAGTAAACCAAAGGACAGCTCCTCTCACCAGAGCCAGTGGCTTCTTGCTCACACTGTGGGCTGTTCTTGAACTCTTCTCCAGTTCTGGTTCCTTTCCTCCCCCTCCCCAGGAGTTATTAAAAATCCTGCCTTAGACCCTATAGTGAAGACAGCTTTCTTTCAAGAAAGAATGATCTGGACTGCCCATGCTCAACTGTGATGCCTCACTAGCCATCCACTTTCTCTCTACCAAACCAACTCGCTGTTTGTAATGGCCAATGGCTAAATGTGGTTTTCCTATCCAATGATAATGTGGTGATTAATTTATTTTTTTTTCTGCCCAAATAAACTCAGGCAAAGCATGTCTTCAAAAATATTAAGGGAATAGATATACATGGGCACTTATTGAAATGGACAATAATAAGTAAATGTTCTTATAAAACTACCTGATTTCTATGAAATGCATTTGACAAGCCGAAATTCTGGGATGTAGAAATCTGGGGGGGGGGGGGATCATTTCCTGAGATTAATTTATCAAGGGATTTTTTTAAAGTTAATTTGGGGATTAGTAGAATTTCACTTTATCGTGAGCCTTTGCCACATTTGATTGAATCACGCTGTCATTAAAGCTGCTGTTGTTGAGTATGTGAGCATACATGTGTATTCAAGCACAACAGGGTTTGCATTAAAGATGTGTCATTGTAATAATACTATTTAGTAGCCTAAGTTCAGATATGTATTCTTAATTGCTCAAAAAATTGATAATTTGTCACACAGGGGTTTTGAATGTTTGCTTTTAGTGTTGGCTATTTCTATGTTTTATAAACCAAAACAAAAGTTTCAAAAACATTGAAGGAAACCAAAATAAATATTTCTGCATTTCAAGTGAGTGAAGCATCTCTTTCAGTGTAAGGTTTTAACATCTGGGACAGCTCATGGTGTGCACTTTGAACAAGGATGGCCCTCATCTTTGGGACCCTCCTGTTGCTTCCTTACCTTACCTTCCCCTATAGCTATAGTCATTCTGTGGTCCTTCCAGACACTGACCCAAGCCTTGGTCATCATATGCTGTGTAGAAGAAAATCATGGTGTGAATAATATGGACATTTCTGAAAATGGAACTTTGGTTGGGTGATGGATTTTATTCTATATTTTACTAATTCTATTTGTAGAAAACAATTTTTAAAAAGTGCTCATTTTGGCACAGCATGGTGATACACATCTTTAATCCCAGCACTTGAGAGAAAGAGGTAGGAGGATTGCCATGAGTTCAAGGCCAGCCTGGGACCACAGAGTGACTTCCAGGTCAGCCTGGGCTAGAATGAGAACCCTACCTTGAAATATGCCAAAAAAAAAAAAAAAAAAAAAAAAAAAAGGAAAGAAAGAAAGAAAAAGTACTCATTTATAGCTGCCAACTTTTTCCTTCTCCCTGATCTACTTACACTATGATTTTAAAGATTGTATTTTCATGGTTATTAACTCTTTTTTTCTGAAAATTTTATTCAACATACAACATTTTCCAGCAAAAGACAGTACACAGGAGAGTTGGTGTACTGCTACAGAAATAAATACTGAGCAGGGAGGGCTAACTTTTAATTCCTTTCAATCTTATGTTTAAATCCTTGCCTCCATCCCTTTAAGTTTTTGGTTTTATCTCTTTCTTATTTGTTTGTTTTGTTTTGTTTTTAATGGTGTGGTACTGGTGATTGAGCCCATGGTCCTGTGCATACTAGGCAAGCACTCTTAGTATGCCCTCAAGCCTCCTTTTACAATTTTGTTTTGTTTGGCCACATGAACTCTTTATTTTTATTTTTATTTTTTTATTTTTTGAGATAGGGTCTCACTCTAGCCCAGGCTGACCTAGAATTCACTATGTAATCTCAGGGTGACCTCAAACACACTGAGATCCTCCTACCTCTGCCTCCCAAGTACTGGGATTAAAGGCGTGCGCCACCATGCCCGGCTGGTCTTGAACTCATTCTGTAGCTTAAACTGGCTTGAATTTCTTCTTATTAGCTGGGATTACCGACATGTACCACCATACCCAGCCTTTCCCTGCAGTTTTAATTTTCTTTTTTCCTCCAAAGCCCAATCCCTGTGTATACATTTCTGGCACAGCTTTACCTACTCCATTTTCTGTTGCTATAACAAAATACCAGAGCAGACACTGGGTAATCTGAAAGAATAAAGGATTATTTAGCTTGTAGTTCTGAAGA
This sequence comes from Dipus sagitta, assembly GCA_036346955.1. Lineage (NCBI taxonomy): Eukaryota > Metazoa > Chordata > Mammalia > Rodentia > Dipodidae > Dipus > Dipus sagitta. The sequence continues at coordinate 214,744,370 of CM070770.1, forward strand.
CTGGGAAGTCTAAGAACACAAGTAGCTACCATTTTATCAGAATATTATCAAACTTGTATAAAATAATGGTGGTTAGTACATTCACATTCATGTGCCTGGCATCTAATAAAACTATCTTGCTGGTGGGAACTTTGCAACCCTTCAAGGTGGTCAATGTTATCACATGGCATGGGGATTTATAAGAGATAGCCAAGCCTGCTTTTCTAACAGACCTATCCATAATAACCTACTACCTTGATAGATCATTAATATGCACATGGGTTAACCCATTAGTGAGAGCAGAGCCTCCCCCTGCCCCCCGCCTCTCATAACCCAATCAACTTTGAGTGGTCCTACAATTAATACAGGTCTTTGGGGATTACATTTCTAACACATAAAGGCTAAGGGACATGCATCCATGGTTCCTAACCCATTCTGCCCCTTTTCAATATATTTTTAAATTTATTTATTTATTTATTTATTTATTTATGAGATAGAATGGGTGCACCAGAGCTTTCATCCACTGCAAAGGAACTCCAGATGCATGTGCCACCTTGTGTATTTGGCTTATGTGGGTCCTGGGGAATCGAACCTGGGTCCTTTGGTTTTGCAGGCAAGTGCCTTAGCCTCTAAGCCATCTCTCTAGTCCCTAAGCACTGTTTTTAACTCTTTCAAGGTACACTGTTTTGGATCAGCACCAGCCCAGCACTGGTTATAGGGACATGATGGTGCTTTGTCCCACTAATTAAGCTATACATCAGAAACCCATTGGTTTCTGTCTCTAGCCAGGAGGGAAGAGGATTCACGATTGGCTACAAGATGGTTTTTGCCGGACTGTGAGGTAGAACCCTCCAGGCCACTGTATATTATGTCTTTTCCATCAACTGGCCAGGAGAGCTTATGGTTTGATGGAGCCTGATATTGGAGCCAGAAGCTGAAGTCTTGCACTGCAGGCAAGTCTGCTGGCAACCTGCTGCCCTGGGAGTTCAACTTGGGCCAGCCAGGACACACCCTCATGTCATATCTAAACTCCAAAGAGCAGTTTGTTTTTGAGTATAACTAGCACTTAGTAAATATTTTTGCCTTGCTTCCTGTCTTTGGATTTACTTAGAATACTAATTACTAGAATGTACTCAGTGCCATCATAAGGCAGGTACATTTTATAGATTAACCCATTGTATATATATAATCTTTTTAGCCAATTTCTGTTTTTATCTATCCCCAGTTTACAGATACAAGTGAAGTAAATATATAATGTGACCAATGATCCCACACCAAACAAAGCTAGTAGCCTAGCCTCAGAGATAGAACCTCATCCTGTGTATGGACTGCTGTTATTTTCTGTGTGTTTTGGCAATGGCCTTTGTGAGGAAATGTAGGCTCTGTGATGCCAGCATTTCCATCTCTAAGGCTCAGTACCACTGATCTTGAGTTCTTGCTAATGACTTTCTTTGTCGTAACAGGCTACTACCGCTTCACAGTTTTAGTCTTACTTTTCTAAATATTTTATTTTTTTTAATTTACTTGAGAGAGAGGGAAAGTGAAGGAGGGAGGGAGAGAGGGAGGGACGGAGGGAGGGAGGGGGGAGAGAGAGAGAGCACGCCAGGGCTTTAAGCCACAGCAAACAAGCTCCAGATGCATGTGCCAGCATGTGCATCTGGCTTTTTTGTGGGTTCTGGGAAATTGAACCTGGGTCCTTAGGCTTCACAGGCAAGTGCTGTAACAGCTAAGCCATCTCTCAAGCCCTTATTATTTTTTATGACATCAAAAGTTAAGTATGATGCTGATAACTGGAATCCATCAGGGACAAAAAGCTTGATGGAATCAACCACTGCATGTTAGGAAGAAAATATATTAAAGCTGGGTCATAGATGTTTCACAGGTTCATGACATTCCTTAGAAACCCTAGGAGTCACCAACTATGGGGATGACAATAGCTACAAGAATTGGGATCTGTTATGGGCAGTTCCCTATGCTGGGCTCTTTACATTTTTATTTAATTCCCTCAAAGCCCTGTTGGGTGGGTAATCAGTCCATAATTATGCATTTGCCATTCACTAAGTGCCACACCTCTCCTCTGTTCTGTAAGATTCAGCTATGAATCCAGCTGACAACTACACTTGCCTTCCAGAAACTTGGAGAAACAAACAAGAGAACAATTCAGATCATGCTAGATGGTTTTTGAGTGTCATGCTCAGAAAATATCTGTGTGGGGAGGTAACATTGAAGGTGGTAACATGAATGAAAAGGAGCCAGCTTTGCAAACGGGCTGCCACCACGCCCAGAGTAGTAGGGAGTTTTCAAATAGAAGAAAGTGAGTACAAAGGCCCTGGGGGTGAGAGTCTGCTATTGAGGGAACTGGAAAGAAGCCAATGTGGCTTAAGCATCCTAAGCAAGAGAACAAGTACAACTGGAAGAAGGTAAGGATTCCAGATTACCTGGGCTGGTGGCCATGAAGCAGCCACTGCATGTTAGGAAGAATCCCCACCTTGCCCTGAGTTCTGAGCAAAACACTGATGGGTTTTGAATTACTTAGCTGCTGTGAAGATTGCTGCAGAGGGATACCCTTGCACTTACCTGAGGCAGGTTATGCTTCCCTGGGGTGGCAGAAACAGAAGGTGCATGTCTAGTTCCATTGCTCTTTCACCCATTCTTTTTATAAAACATTTATATGTGTATAGGTGAGGTTAGAGTCTCATACTGCTACAAACAAATGCCAATCTGGCTTTCTGTGGGTGGCTGGGGAATTGAACTCAGACCAGCAGCTTTGTAAACAATCACCTTTAACTGCTGACCCATTGCCTGTTCTTGTTTGAGCTGGAATCTCTTACTGATCCTGGAGCTTGCCATTCTTTCAGGAGCTCCAGTGCTTCCCTGGTCAAGGCTCTCCTGTAGAACTGGAGTTATAGGTGTGTGTGGCCACACCCAGCTGTTTATGTGGTTTCTGGAGATTTGAACTCAGGCAGTCTCAGGCCCCCTGAGGCCCTCACACTTGCACAAGAAGCTACTTAACTGCTGAGCCATCTCTCCAGCCCTGGATTTTTAAAATTTGGGTCCTAGGATCAAATTCAGGTCCTCATGCTTACAAGCCAAACACTGTACCAACTGAGCCACCTCCCCAGCCCCACTACAGCAGGATTTTTCTCCCACAAATTGTTATGAATTAAATTTCTCAGCCATTCTTTTTTATTCAGACTTTTAATGGGGAAAGGGGAATTTTTTCTCAAATTTTTTTAGATCAAAATTATCCTGTCTCACTATTACAAAGGCTGCTGGATTTTACTCAAAAACTCTGTCAGGCTTCCAGTTTTGCATGTACTTTGTGAAACCACCAGGAAAGTCACAAGAGTAACCCAAATACCAGTGTCCTGCCACAGGGGTGGGTGAGCACCATGCACAAAGGACACATGTAAAAAATGGATGAAAACCCTTCTGCTCAATTTGTGCATTAGGCAATATGTGCCAGCAAAGGACTCTCATCCTTTATTCTCTTGTGTTCCCATATCCATTGATACTGCTCCCTGCCAGTTCCTTGGCTCCTCTCAGTTGTCAGAAAGCCACATCTTTGTCAGAAATTTTCTAAGAGTCCTCAAATGACCAGGTCCTGTCAATGCTTTCTCTATTATCTATCAAATCTAGCCATTCCTCTCCATTCTTCATGCTCACTGCCCAGGCAGGGCAGAGGACATCTCTTGGCAGGACAACTACACCAGCCTAAGTTAGCCAACTTGTTTCCTCTGTGGGTCTCTGCTGGCCCACTCTGTAGCAAGAATGATTGGTCTTATCATGTGGTTTCTTTGCTTACCCTTGTTCTCCAGGCTGAACTGCCTGATGTCTTTAGAGAAGGGACTTGCAAATTGTATAGTGCATCACACTGTGTAGGGAGCTTAAAAGGTAGACTGATGCAGTAATCCTGGAGCCAGTCTATAGTTCTGCATTCCTATTAAGCTCCAGGTGATTACAGTGTTGCTGGTCCTGGCACTACACTTTGGGAGTTAGGAAAATGAGACTCTTGCTTATCTCCCTAGCTTTATCCTCTGTGCCATGACTCCAGCTCTGTCCCAGCCACAGTTAAACTTGAATTGCAGTTTTCAAAACTCATCATACTCTTGTTCACTGTACAGCCTTTGGACTTGCCATTCTCTCTCCCCAGATACACCTTTATCTGGTCTGCTTGATGCCTACTCTGTTCTTTCAGTAGGGCTGGGATGTCACTTGTTCTGGAAAATCTATCATTCTCCAAGTCCAGAGAACAGTCAGGCATTCTTAAGGCCTGGCAGTAGCATGAGGTAGAGAAGTATGGTGGTCATCATTTATGCTGTCAACAAGGCCAAAGGGGTGTGGGAGTTGACTATGAGCTATGTACCTGAGGTGAGGAAACTGTGTCTTCTTAGAGAATGTTCTATGAAGATGGGCTTTGTGTCATCTATTTGTTGATGGTGCCCACTATTCTACTGTCAGCTGAGGAGAGTTACCCAGATAAAGAGACTAGTTGCCAAGGGCCATTTGAGCCCCCTTATTTTTCTTTTCTTACTTCCCTAAGAAAATCTTTTTTTCTCCAGGTTAGTTTCATTGCCCCCACCCCTTTCTTGACTTTCGTGCTCACTTGTTTCTTTCACATGAATTTGAGTTATAATGATGAGTTCCCAAGCAGGTTACAAGTCTGCTCTTCCATGGTTAGAGAAATCTTGGAACTTGGTGGAGTGCTCCCACCAGGGTTCCAGTCCCACCCCTTCCCAGCCTATCAGGGAGCTAGGAATGGAATCTCAAAACATGTGAGTACTGGTCTGACAAATTTAGCCATGTGATCTCAGCTTGGGTAGGCACAGGGCCAGTTAGGTCTGGAAAAAGCAAGACAGTTACAGAGCAAATAAGTTTAGTCCTCCAGTAAGAAAGCCAGGGAACTGTTGGAAAGCATGTGACAAAGGACATGTATTGCCATTGGCTACAATGGAAAAAGCTCTCAGCTCTCTAACTTTAAAAGTCACTGAATATGACTTCCTTTCTAGGTCTCATTTCATGTTAAAGGGAACATCTAAGAGCAAGTGTCTGTCCTTCCCTTCTCTTACCCTCCTGGGACATTTCAATTTGTTTTGCAGTGTCCTGGTTACAAACATTCTTCATCAGTTGGTCTTCTTGAAACAGATAAGGGCGTTTATTTATGAAATCACAAGTTTAGTGGTATATTCCTGTTTACTCAATATTTAGTAAGTGCTGGAAGAGGGCAAATAATAAAGAAAATTTTAGAAGTTATTTTCCTTTCCACAATAGATTAGACTCTGCTTTAAGGGTTATTATCAAGAACGATTTTATTAATTATGAAAGAATAGAATTCATGTAAGTGGAGACAACAAGTCATGCAAGAGCGATTAAAATACCTAGTTGTATGAATCTTCTTGAACTGCCTTTGAAATGATACTTAGATCTGAAACAGAGTACCTCTTTTCACAATGAGATCCCTTGCCTTTCATCCCTTTCTTTGTCTGCCCTCTGGTGGACACAGCACTCAACAGAAAATTCAACCAAAGCTGGGTTGAATTTTGTGGGGAACAAGATATTATCAGGAATATATTTGTGGGGAACAAGATATTATCAGGAATAGCAAATCCTTTCATGTAACTAGGGACCTCCATACTCTTCACTTTTATCTTTCAGTGGAATAAATAATATTTTCATTTAAACATCAACTAATTCCAGGATATGAAACAAATACATACACCAACCCCATCTCACAGGAAAGATGTATTTTCATAAGGAAGTATCCATATCCAAATACTGAGTTTATCCCAAGCATCCCAGACATTTTATGACTCCTTGCTTTCTTTTTTATATTTTATTTTACTTATCTATTTGAGAGAGAGAGAACGTGAGAGAATGGACATGTCACAGCCTCTAGCCACTGCAAATGAACTCCAGACCCTTGCACCACCTTGTGCATATGGCTTTATGTGGGTACTGGGGAACTGAACTTTGGTCTTTAAGCTTTGTAGGCAAGCACCTTAACTGTTGGGAAATCTTCCCAGCTCCTTTATGTTCTCTTTAATGTTGTTTTGCTTTTCTTTCTTTCTTTTTGAGATGGGCTCTTACTGTGAAACCCATTCTAGAGAGGAGTTTGATATGTCCTGCCTCAATCTCCTTAGTGTTGGGATTATAAGTATGTATCACAACACTAGGATTATTTTCCTCAGTTTGTATTAATATGGTAGAAAAGAAGCTAAAAGTTGAACTGATTCATTGAGTTACTGTAAAAGCTAATTGCTGAGGAGCTAAACTCATCTTTGTTAGCAGATGGAAAAATCCCAAAGAAGGAACTGTCCAGAAAGTGCCCAAAGGGATGATAAGAAGGAAAGACAGTTTAGACTAAAACAAAGTAAAATGGAGTTCACTGTTAGGGTGGCCTGACTGCAGAAATGATTGATATACAAATTGCCACCTCTTGTTTGTTCACTTACCCCTCCCCTTGGCTATGAAAATTATAAAATGGAAACAAAATCTCAGCTCAGTTCAGAGCTTCTTTGGAGATCTATCTCAAACTCTTTGGCTCCCAGGTAAATAAACTCCTCTACTTTCACTCATCCTGGCATTGGAGTGATCTTTCCAGAGAATTTCTGCAACATCTCAGGACTCAATATCTTAATTTTTAAAATTTATTAATGTGTGTGTGTATGTTAGTATGTATGGGTGCACATGTGCCACAGCACACATGTGGAAGTCAGAGGAATTATCTGCCTCATCTGAGACAGGGTCTCTTGCCACTGCAAATGAATCTGGCCCACAAGTGACTTTATGTGGGTATTGGAGAATTGGGCCCAGTCTGGAAGGCTGGAAGTAAGCACCTTTAACCACTGAGATATCTCCCCAAACCCTTAGTTTCTATTGTAATAGCAATAGTTTCTTCTCCATTTTCCAAACATGAAAGTATTTTATACAATTTAAGAACCCACCACCCACATGTCCTCTACCATCCTGAGCTCTGGGGGTATGACTGAGGCTCCTTAGCAATTGTTCACCTTGATCCAAGTGGCTCAGGTGTGAGGTGAAGCCGCTGTTTCCATCCATGTCCTTAGCCTTCTCCACTTCCATACCCACAGCCCAAATAGGAGCAGTAAACAACTGCTGAGGGGCAGACTCCCCAAGGTTATATATGTAGCAATGTTCTCTGAAATGAAACAGTCCCTCTCCAGGGGAGGAGGGAATCAAGAGGGCAAGAAGTCTTGGAGAGCTAAAACAAAAGCCCCCTCCCCAAAGATATATAAAGAGCAAATAGTTGCTTGGGAAGGAGACTATCCTGCCTGTTCTGCCCAGCTGCATATAAATCATGTGGTGTGCTAGAGACTCTTGCCAAGCCAAGCTGCTGCAGGTTGTCAGTGCATTGGAGAGATGTAGCTCCCGTGAGCTGTCAAGAAGCTGGGGTGAGCTTTTTGGTGATGGAGCTGCCTTATAGTCACCCATTGCTCTTGTAAGCAACCCCTGGTTCACTAAAACTAGTTTTGGTGCAATCATACTTTGGTCTGTAGCCTGAGCACTACTTGGGATGAATGATGTGTGTTCACATCACCTCAGGAAAAGACCTGAGGTTTAGCTACAACCCCTTTCCCAGAAAAATGGAGCTAACTACTTACTGCCTGAAGGGTCACAATTTTCAGTGACTCTAGGAACCCTGTTTCTTCAATGACACAAACTTATCCTTTTATGGAAGTCACTCAAATGACTTCTGGGTAATTGGGAATACACATTTCACTGAAGAGGAAACAGGAATAATGTATAAACAATGAAAAGGTTGAAGGAAAGGGAATCAGAAACATGAAAATGTCAACTCACTAGGCAAAAATGTAAAGGTATCAATAGCATGCAGAGCCAAGTGATCTCCTGTATACTACTTGATGGATGTATAAATTGGACTGCCTGCAAATGTTTTACAAAATGGTGTGTAAAAACTGTCAGCATGTGAAGCTGACATCTATATCCTACCTGACAGTGTTATTACTACTGATACTGTCCCTGGAGACTCCCAGACATGTGTCTTGTAAGACATGCACAAGAATATGTGATGCCATACTACTGAGAATGACCAAAGTGTGAAAATAACTGGTGTATCTATACATAGAAGAATAAAAGCCGGGCGTAGTGGTGCATGCCTTTAATCCCAGCACTCAGAAGGCAGAGGTAGGAGGATCGCTGTGAGTTGAAGGCCACCCTGAGACAGCATAGTGAGTTCCAGGTCAGCCTGGACTAGAATGAGACCCTATCTTGAAAAAATAAAAAAAATTTTAAAAAGTAAAAAAAAAAAAAAAAATAAGAAGAATAAAAAAGCCACAAGTCTGGAAGGGTGATGTGGCTGGGGCACTGATGGCCTCACTATGTCTACCACTTTCAATTTTCAGTCTGTTGACCATAATCCTGCTGCTTAAATGTACATGTGCTTATATCTGATCCTTGGCACCCAGCATCCTGGACAGAAATAAAACTGGATTGTTGGGGATGTTTTGGGAATGTGCCAGAACTGGTGAATGAAAGAGTCCTCATGTCGCAGTGATGGCCTTCAGCGTCTTCTTCACGCAGTAGCTTAGATAAGTGACACTTGAATTTCCATCAGATTTCAATGTAAACAAGGACTTGCTTGCAGAAATAACAGAAGGAATGCTTAACCCATTTATCCCTGAACATTGGAGGAGATAAATTTCAAGATGCTGTTCTCTATTTTTATTTTATTGGACCAATGATCTGTATAAATAATTAAGATGCAACCATTTAATACACAGAGTTTAATAGCCTGTAACAATCAACCTCAGCACTGTTACTCAGTATTACATTCTGCAAATGTTCTGTTTTGAAGTAAGGTAGCTTAAAGGCACAGAGTAGAAAAGAAAATTGGTAAATTACCCCTTTCCTAGTTTTGGGACTTGGCTATGATAAATCTGTAGAGATTTATCTGTAGAGAATGGCTAGGCTCTGCATTGAGAAAAAATTATTTTCCTTATGGACTACATTTGTATTATTAATTTTGCTTTTCACCTGATCACACGGTTTTGATCCTTAACCACAATACCTCTACTCAGGAAATTCTGTAATTTATTTCTGTTATTTAAAATGTTTAAAACAAGCCAGACATGGTATCACATGCCTTTAATCCCAGCGTTTAGGAGGCTGAGGTGGTAGAATCAGCATGAATTCGAGGCCAGCCTAGAGCTACAGAGTAAGTCCCAGGTCATCCTGGGCTGGAGTGAGACCCTATCTAGATAAGCCAGAGAGAGAGAGAGAGAGAATAAAAGTTTGAAACAAACCTATGTAGTTCTTAAGAACTAAGATAAATAAGATGACTTATAAGTAGAACTGGGGAAATGTTCAAACTTACATATGAGTGAGGCCTCTAGTCAAGTGTGGACACTATTTAAGTGTGATCAGCTAGCTGCCATTCTCTGAAAGAAGCAAAAAAAAAAAAAAAAAAAAAAAAAAAAAAAAAAAGTGAAAGAAGCAAAACTGAACAATTGTAGAATGATGATCCTAATTATTTTTTCATTCTTATAATGCCATGTGTGGTAGTTTGGATAGATGGCCCCCAATATGTTCAGTGTTTTATTAGCTTGTAGTTTGGATCTGCAGCCACCTGCTGGAGGCAGTGACACTGGTGTATCTTAGGGTCCAACCCTAAGGTATGATGGTGGGTTTGAGACTTTGATCTAAAGATATGTAAAGTGTTCCTAGTTGGAGTTCCTGAAGTGTCCTCTGTCATGTGGCTTTTGACTTTTAGGCTTGTACTTCTCTGTCTGTGTTTGGTCCTGTGAAAGCAGGTCAGCTTTTTCTGCCATTATGGAACTTCCCCTGGATCTGTAAGCTTCAATAAATCTCTTCCTCCATAACTGTGCCTGGTCTGGAAGTTCATCAGAGAACCTGAAGCTGTCTGCTACACCATGTCTTCTAAACAGAAAATTCATTATAACTGTCCCAATGAGGTCATTTTCTTTTTTCTTTAATATAGCACGTTAAATCTAGTGTATGTTCTGCCAACTTGAACTGGAATCTCTTACATAACTTTGTAGGTGACAGATCTCTAACCTACTTAATCTGTGTACTGTGGTCCAAGTATCTGAACTTTGATATTGAAGGAAGAGTTTTAGAACTTTTTAATGTAGGCCAGAAAAATATTAGGAATGTAACTTGCAAGGCAGTTTTAAGTTTGTGGTTAACATTTCTTAACATTCAATGAAGTTTCACTTGCTAGTAGAACTTAAATCTCAGTTAAAAATTACTTATGATAGATAGTATTTTTTTTCAAGGTATGGTCTCACTCTAGCCCAGACTGACCTGGAATTCACTATGTAGTTTCAGGGTGGCCTTGAACTCATGGTGATCCTCCTACCTCTGCCTCCCTAGTGCTGGGATAAAAGGTGTGTGCCACCACACCTGGTATAGATAGTATTTATTAAATACGCTTTTTGGATATCAAAAAATATAAAGGAAAAACTTTTTCTTAAGAAAATAAAACTAGACTGAGGAAGAAAAAATAAAAAGTACAATGTAGTATGTTTACTAAATGCATTCCCAAGGCAACACAAGTGAATGAACTATAGCTACTAGCAGATATGGATATTAAAAAAAAAAGTTTTGGGGGCAGATGAAATGACTCAGAGGTTGATAATGGTGCTTGCTCACAAGCCTACTGACCCAAGCTTGATCTTCTTCAGTGCCTGCATGAAGTTGGCTACAGATGCAAATGGGAGTTGGAGCCAGAAGAATCTGGAAGTTTGTAAGCAGCAGTGGCAAGAGAGATCCTGTCTCAAAAGACTGAGAGAGGAAGAGAAACATTCCAAGATTGTCCTCTGACCTTCAACACACACACAAAGTGGCACACATGAACTCCCTTACACACATATATACACACAAATAACTAATAAAAATAAAAAAAATTATAAAAATCATAGTTTTAACTAAAAAATGGAACTTTGTTTCTATTATTGATAAAGTTTAGAAATATGCAACAAATACACTTTATTTAGGGGCATGTCAAGTAGAAAGACATAAGAATGATAAACATAAAATTAGAAGAATAGTAATTATTGGGGGACTTCTGGGTAAGATGGCTGCATAGGAGTCACACCAAACCAGCGTAGGGAAGGATTTAAGCAAAACCACAGCAAAATATACTTTTCTTCTGAAAAGTGAAGGTATATAGGTTTTTATCAGCCACAGCAGAGAAGAAGGAGAGACCAAGATCTACCAGAAAGGAGGAAACTGGCCAGAGGCGGCACTTGAAGCCCATGTGGATCTGATGCCCGCCTGGGCCTGTGCTGAGCTGCAGGAGCAGAAACCAGACAAGGGGATTTTCCAACCTCATCAAACCTGAAGGGGAGACAGCAGAGATCAGCTAAGGAGCTGCTGAAAGGGGTACAGGTGAGTCCAGCTGAGCAGTTTCCAGTACAACTCCAGGCTTCCTCCACTCTCCCATCCCTCAACCTTCAGAACCAGAAACCTCCAGAGTAGGCGTTCAGCTCCCAGTGGCAGAGCATCCAGCACAGCTGATCAGAACAACAGTTCCACAGCACAACACAGAGGGATTGAGGTGGACACTCAGCATTGGTGAGATTGGAAGCTACCCCAGAAGGTAAGGAGGCTGACTGACAAAACAGCAGGTACACGGGCCTGCACTGGAATTGCTAATCTCTCTTTCCATGTCAGGGTAGGTTATGGGTTACATATTCATGTTTGGCTTTACTATTTTCAATTAAGCTATATTTGGGGGTTGACTATTGTTGCCTTTGATGCTTTCTGATTCATAGGGTCTTTGTCTTTTTCTTCTGTCATTATTGGGGGCAGGGTCTAATTCAGACCCACAATGACCTGGAACCCATTTCAGAATAGAAATCTCAACCTCCCAGTAGACAGGATTAAGGGTGTAAAACAACACACACCCTTAGGGATTTGGGCTTTTTAAGGTTATCTGTTTGTATCAGTCCCCATATTTGCATACTCTGTGTATATTGCTCAATTGAATTTTAGAATTTTGCCAGTAAATTGCTCCATCCAGCCCACTACAGCACTTGAATAGGCAAACTCAATGCCTAGGATTACTTCTGCAGTTGGATTGGAGTACAAGAGCTACACTTGGCAAATTAAACTCCTACTCTGAAGGTATATAAAGTTGGATTTCCAAGTCTAAGAGCACCACAGATAATTAGAAAATCCAATCATCAAATCAACTCAGGATGCAAACGTCACTATATATATATATATATACAAGAAACACAAAGAATCAAGAAAATACAACCCCACCAAGAATTATAAATCTGTCAGAAATGACCCCTGATGAGACTCTTTTAGATGAAATGCTTGACAAAGATTTCAAAAAAAAAAAAAAAAAGATTTTATTTATACTCAAAGAAATCAAAGAAGAAATGAAAATAATGAACGAAGAAAACAAACTCTTAAAGGAATTCCAAGAGAACACAGGAAACCAGCTTAATGAAATAAGGAGGTCATTATAAGACATAAGGAAATAGAAATACTGAAGAAAAACCAGGCAGAAATTCTAGCACTGAAAAACAGTCAAATAAAAAAACTCTGCAGAAAATCTCACCAGTAGAATAGATAAAGGAGAGAACAGAATATCTAAACTAGAAAACCAGGGGGAAGATCTAATACAGTCCAACAAAGAGAATGATAAGCTAATAGGAAGATATGAATGGGAATTTCAAGATATTTGGGACACTATGAAAAGATCAAACATAAGAATTCAGGGTATAGTAGAAGGTGTAGAATTATAATCCAGGATCTTAGTAGGTGTTTTCAACAAAAAAATATAAGAAAAATTTCCCCAAATTGAGAAAGAAATGCCAATGCAGATACAGGAAGCTTTTAAAATACCAAACAGACAAAAGCCAGAAAGAACCTCTCCTTGCCATGTTGTAATTAAACTACTAAACATGCAAACCAAAGAAAATACATTGAAAGCAGTTAGAAAGAAAAGGCAAGTTACATATGAAGGGAAACCCATCAGGATCACAGCAGATTATTGAACACAAACCAAGGCCCTTGGTTTCCCAGGAGTAAAACATGGTAAAACCCTATTGCTGAAGACTCCACATGCAGGGTCAGCAAGATCAATCAAAACTCAAGCTGGTGCTGAGCTGAAAACCTCCTCCCTATATACCAGCCTACTGAAAGCTGGAAAAAGCAGATTACTCAACATAAACTTTAAAAGCCAGAAGGGCTTGGAATAATGTATTCCAAGTTCTGAAAGATAACAACTGTCAACCAAGATTATTTTATCCTGCAAAGCTATCTATCCAAATTGAAGGAGAAATAAGGACATTCCCCAACAAAAACAGGTCAAAGGAATTTATGACAAACTAAGACAGTTCTACAGAAAATAACTGAAAGAATCCTTCACGCTGAACAGAAAGCAAAGCACACACATGAAGAAACAGGAAAAAAAAAGTAATTACTGGGGAGAACAGGGGTACCCAAGAGTTACAAATAATTACTTACATCCTAATCCATTGGTGATTATATGGTATTCCTTTTTATTTCTACATTATGTTATATTCTTTTGTATGCATGAAACATGTTAAAATATTTTCAATCTGCCGGACGTGGTGGTGCACGCCTTTAATCCCAGCACTCGGGAGGCAGAGGTAGGAGGATCGCCTTGAGTTCGAGGCCATCCTGAGACTCCATAGTGAATTCCAGGTCAGCCTGGGCTACAGTGAGACCCCCACCTCAAAAAACCAAAAACAAACAAACAAAAAAAATATTTTCAATCTGATAAAATATATATAACACAAAATTTAGCATTTTCACCCTTTTTGAGTATTTTGGTGGCAACCACCTTATTGCACAACCATCCTCTGCAATCCATCTTTAGAATATTTTTATCATCCGAAACTGTGCTTTAGGTTTCACAGTTAAGAAATCATCACCAAGCTGGGCGTGGTGGTGCACGCCTTTAATCCCAGCACTCGGGAGGCAGAGGTAGGAGGATTGCCGTGAGTTCGAAGCCACCCAGAGACTCCATAGAGAATTCCAGGTTAGCCTGGGCTAGAGTGAGACCCTACCTCGAAAAACCAAAAAAAAAAAAAAAAAAAAAAAAGAAAATAAATCATCACCAAGTCCAATGTCATGAAGATTTTGGTGTATGCCCCGCCCCCAGGGAGGTTTATGGTTTTAGCTCTTATATTTAGGTCTTTGATACAATTTGGGTTAATTAGTCGGGCGTGGTGGCTCACGCCTTTAATCCCAGCACTGGGGAGGCAGAGGTAGGAGGATCGCCGTGAGTTCGAGGCCACTCTGAGACTCCATAGTGAATTCCAGGTCAGCCTGGGCTAGAGTGAGACTCTACCTCGAAAAACCAAAAAAAAAAAAATAAAATAAATAAATAAATAAATAAAAATAAATAAAAAATAAAAAAATTGGGTTAATTAAAAATGTTTTTGATTTCTTTTTTTCTTTTTTTTTTTTTTAAGACAGCATCTCATGTAGCCCAGGCTGGTCTCTATGTAACCAAGCATGACCTTGAACTTCTGATCCTCCTGCTTCTACCTCTCCTGATTGCTGGGATTATAGTCATGCAACACCACTCCCAGTTTTATGGTGTGCTAGGGATAGGGAACCTAGGGCTTTGTGCATGATTCGCAATCACTGTACCAACAACTATGTCCCCAGACTAGCATTATAATAAATTTTTATAAAAAATTTAAAAAATCAAAGCATATAGCTCCATGAAGGACTTTTCTGGTTTACAAAGGACTACAGGGGAAAAATAGCAAGCCGAACTCACAAAGCTAAAAGCAGCAGGGGGACTAAAACCAGAATCTTGTGTATTTCGCAATGTGTTTGGCAACTGCTCACACATCACAGCTGCTGCCTAGACTGACCTTGAGTTTGGATTAGGCCCTGGCTAGTTTCTGCCCACCCGCAGGTCGCGTCTCTCCCGCCACTAGACTTGGGAGCTGTGAAACGGAAATCCTGCCGCAGGCCCTGGTCGTGCCGCCTGGCCCGCGCCAACGCCAGCTCCGCTGTGGTGGAGAGCCAGGCGGGTTTTCTCTCCCGCTCTCGCCTGGAGGACTTCTGGGCCGGCCCTCACGGAGGCGGGGCGGGAGAATGCTCGGCGGTGACTGGTGCTCTGAGCCGCGCGCGCTTTGAAGCTTTGCGGCGCTGCGCGTGCGCGCGGCAGGATGGCGGCGCGGCGGCGGGTGCGGACGCCGGCGCGCGCGGGGTGAGTGCTGTGGGGCGCCGCGGCGCCTCCCGCGGCTGCTCTTGCCTGCGCCTGGAAGCCCGTCCAGGGACTCTTCCCTCCGGCCTCGCTTTCCACGTTCGGAAGGCCGGGTGGCCGGCCCGGGGTCCTGTCGCGGGTGGGTGCGAACGTCAGCTGTTGAGTGTTCCCTTGAGCCTCCGTGTCCCTGGCACAAGGTATTCAGCGAACACTCCTTGAGTGCCCGTGGCTAGTGGGCGGTGCTTTGTATTTTCAGGGCCTACTGTTCTTGTGAAACCATGCATCAGAACGCTTACCCACATCTCGGGCAGGGGAATCAAGCTGCCCCGTTTAGGACTTGGGGTCTCGGTGCTTAAAGGGCATCCTAGGCTGGGTCAGATATCTTCTTTTTACTTAAATGAGCCATGTACTGAAACATAGGGGTCACAGCTGCGTTTTGAAAGGTCAGTTTTCAGAGATTTGTGGACGAGGGAGCCACTAAGCGCTTGGGCCAGACCTGGCTAGAAATATCTCAGCTAGTTTATATAGTTTTTTCTTATATACAGCTTTTCCATGAGAGGCTGCCTGCAGAAGGCAGTGTTTGTAGATGCTGCCATATACAGTGGGGCAGATGGGGAAAATCCACACCTCTGGGACCAGTGGGGAAAATTAGCTCCCTCAGTCAGCTGGCTGGGTGAGTTAATCTTTCATCTGGTAAGCCAATGAGTTTTGTTGTTTCAACATTTTGGGGGTTGAGACTAATGAAACCTGTTCATCCTTCACCCCTAAAATACACGGTTGCACATAGAACTAACATTACATGCTTACAGAGATTTCCGTCTTTTGGAAGCTCCACCTGGAGGCTATCCCAAATGAAGGAGGAAACTTCCAGGTGTTTTTGGAGCACGGGCAAGAGACAAGGAAAGAGTTTAGGTTAAGTTTGTGGTCTGCTTTTTAGACCTATTGTGTAGCACATTCTGAACTCACCTAACTTTTCTGAATGCCAGAATTATACTTACCATAAAACAAAAACAAATACTAGTTCTACCTTCTTGGATAGAGCCAAGAATCAAATAAAATTAGGAATTGGTTAGAAATGCAGGATCTCAGACCCAAAATAGATTTACTGAGCCACTGGGGATGTTGTGGTGACTTTTAAGTAACCTGTGTTAACCACCCTCCCCCCCACCCCAGGTAGGTCAATGTTCTGCTTTGTTTCCCCAGTTCTGAGGATCAAATCTAGGGCCTTGTGTGCTAGACTGGTGCTGTGCCTCTGACCTCCATCCCCAGCCTGAGACTCACAGATGGTTCTAATGTCAGTTTAGAATGCTGCTCTAAACACTTGTTTTGTTTTGTTTTGAGCTAGGATCTCACTCTAGCCCATGCTGACCCGGAATTCACTATGTGGTCTCAGGCTGGCCTTGAACTCACAGCAATCCTCCTACCTTAGCCTCTGCCACCACACACAGCTACACAGTTGTGTTTTTACAATGATTCACAGTGATGATGTTTTTAGCATCAAAATTAGTACACACCTGTGTATTCATGCAAATACACATAAAAATTATGAAACAACTGTAATGCAATCTTTTTGCAAAATGTTTTTTTACAGCTCACATAAAGTTACACATTCTGTATTGTAACCTAGTGCAAGCACATACATAAATTGGGAAAGAAGTTTGACAAAATAATGACCTTTACTATATGCAGTGTTTTTTTGATATTTGTATTTTCCTTCCTCTCTGCTTCCCCCTCCCTTTTTTAAAAATGCTGGTTATCCATGGCACTGACTTTTTCTTTTGCTTCCTCAGGGATGACCTTGTAGTTCAGTCAGCAGTGGTCTGAAGTGAGGGCTGCTAGCCTTAGAGGGGTTTTATCAAAAAATTAGTCAAAAGGCCCTGGCATATCCATTCTCTATCTGCCCCCCCTTTCATAAGTAAATGAAAATAAAATAAATACATTACTCAAAGAAATATTTGTTGAGGGTTGGGATATACCCTGGGGCAATACCTGGTACATGGAAGATAGTACATATTCATGAATTATAGTTATAATTGTTATTATTTGTGTATTTTCCTGCCACTGTTATTTCTAGTTTTTACCCTCATCACTTGTTAATGTGTTTAATTTGTTTGTTGAAAGTATGAAGCTTTCTCTATTGCTGTAGTATTCAGTGGAAGAAGGGAATGGTGAGGGGTGAAAGAAGGCAAGCTCTGTTTTTTTAAGTAATGTGGATTTTTTTTACCTTTTTTATTTTTATTAGATATGGACATATTTAGTATATAAACAACGCATGTCGGTACCATCCTTTCCCTCCTCCCCGCCCTTTTTCTGAAGAGGCCTTCTTCATTGGGGTTGCAGGTCAACCCCATGGGGATTGTGGGTCATGCATTATGGGGAGGGGAAAGAGAAATGTGGATTTTAATGCAGCCTTCTTCCTCTGGTTATGTGTTGTTTTGGGCCAATGTTGATCTAGAATTTGGGACTCACTTCCACCTCATAGGGCTATTAGAGAAAATGTATGTACAAGAGCTAGACACAGAATAGTCAGATGACTAGTAAATGCCCTTGCTCATTTCTGCAGAGACAGTTGGTCATTGCTAATTGATTAGGACCTCAGGGACCAAGGTAAGAGCAGGATGAGGATCTCTGTGTCCCTGAGGGAGAGAGGTTATTTTATACATTAACGAATTTGTGGAGTATAACTGCTTTCTAAAAGGTTTTTGCCATAATCTAAATTCCTTTGGATATACATTATATACACTATGAGTGTAACTAATGAGGGAGATTATTGGAAAGAAATGCTTGGCAAGTGTGACAAGTGATGGTGCTTCCCCCAGTTATATTTTCTAATTGTGTTTTGTTTTCATTTAATAGTTTAAAATATTCAAAGAACACTTTGGGAAGAACACTCTCCATGAAACATGTAAGTAAATATCTTAATGTGACTTGATTTTTTTTTTTTTACTTGAAAATAAAACTGTCATTTTGTGGGAAACAATTTTGTAGACTTTTTTGGGAAGCTTAATTTTTTAATTTTAGAAAAAAGTATTTTTCCAGTATAATGGAGAAAAGACCTTTGCCAACACTTTAAAACCATCTTTCTTTTTCTTTGAGCCTAAATTGACTTTATTCAGATAATGGACATCATATCAAAATTGTGTAACTTTTTATATTCTGTCATTTTTCATTTATAGCAATTTCTCCATGTTACAGTTTTAACAGTTGCTTATGGTTTCCTGCTATTTTACTTAGTTCTATATATATATTTTTAGGACAGAGTCATGTTTTAAAGGCAGAATTAATACTCTTGATCACTAATTCTGGTAACTTATCACATTGCCATCAATATTTTGTGAGAGTGCCTGCTTTCTGTTTAGGTTTGCCCTTCAGAGCTAGCTCTCTGCCTTTTGCTGTGCCCTGTCTGTCCATTTTAGGTGGTCTCCTTGCCTTGCTGCCTTAATCCCAGCCTTGGCAGAGGTCCTTCAGTTGCAGTGAGACCCTGGGATACAGAACTTGCTCAGCTCTCCACCCACTCACTGCTTTGGGTCTCTAAAGCCCACTGTGGCATAGAGGGATTCCTCTAAACTCTTTAACGCTGTTTCCCACTTCCCTATTGAAAGTCAGCCTGTGGATGCATAGCCTCAGCATGCTTGCCCCTTCCTTCTGAGAGGTAGTTGCCTTGTGTGCAACAGGAGCACCTTTTACCTGAGAGTAGGTCTTTAGCTCCTTTTCTTTTAAAGTATTTTTTAATCAGTCATCTGTCTACCTATATTAAAGAGAAAGAGACAGATAGAGAGAAGAGGTACACAAACTCCAGATACATGTGCCATTTTGTGTATCTGGCTCTATGTGGGTACTGGGGAACTGAACCCGGGCTACTGGGCTATGCAAACAAGTGCCTTTAACCTGTTTTAGCTTCTTGGAATTCATTTCAGTACCCAGCACTCACTCCATGAATGAGGAGTCTTTTCCCTGGGGCTGAGTGTTTTGATTGCTAGTTTTATTCCATTTCTATACATATTCCAGACTTTCCTTATCTGTTAATAGCATTTTGCATTTTCAAAGCTACCATGGAAGGTTTTCTCATACATATTTTGGTCTTTCATCTCAGTATTTGGAACTTATCTGTGTATTGAACCATAATGAACTGTAAACACTGGTCTTCTATAGGAAGGAAGGTTAATCTATGTCCTGTCAGAACTGCTTATTAGCTTTTGGGCACATAGTATATTTATGAGGAGAAAGTCCATAGTGTTCCCCTACATCAGGGCTTTAGGCAAATATTACCCTGTGGGCCAAATCTAGCATGCAAATAGTTTCTGTTAAGCCTTATGAACTAAGAATGTTTTTGCATTTTGCATGGTCCAAATAAGCCAGGAGTGGTGGCTCAATGGCTATAATCCCAGCACATAGGACGATTGCTATAAGTTTGAGGCCAGCCTGGGCTAAATAATGTATTCTAGTATATCTTGGGATACGTAGTAAAACCCTGTCCAAAAAGAAAATTGCTGAAATAAAATGTCTCTTGACCAGTGCAAATGATATGAGATTCAAATTTCATTGCCCATAAGTAAAATCTATTGGAACATAGTCAAGTTTGGTCTCTTCTGCATTGTCACCATCTGCTTTCATGCTGTAGTGGCTGTGTCAAGTATTTCCAGCAGAAACCCAATGGCTTTTGGAGCCTTATTCTCAAACTAGTCTGCATACCCTCAAAAGTGCCAAGTGTTTCTGCAGACAGCAGTAGTAGCAAGAGTGTCCTTACTAATTTAATCAGCTTTGTAATGTTCTTTGCTATCACTATTCATTATGTTGATTTTGTTCATTTTCAGAAAGCTGGTCAAAAATACAAGTCTGTTGTTGATGTGTTTGACTTTCCTGATAATTCTGATGTCTCAAATATTGGCAGGCTGGGAGAAAATGAGAGAGATGAAGAGCCTTATGAAACCTTTGGTTAGTTTTTTTTTTTTTTGCATTTTATACATTTATATAATATGTTTTGATCATATTCACACCCATTACCCTTTTTCCTTCCCTTCCCTCCCCTCCTCTTCCCTATTGCCTTTCTACTCTCCTTTTATATCCCTCTCTCCTTTCCCCTCTCCTCTCCTTTCACTTTCCGTTTCATTCCCTTCCTTTCTCTTTCCTTCCCTCTCCTTCTCCCCTTCTTTCCCTTCACTTCTGTTCACTTTCCTCTTTCCTTCCCTTCCTTCTCCTTCCACCTTTCTTTCCCTTCCCTCTCTCCTTCCCTTCCTTCTTTTCTTCCCTTCATTTTCCCCTTATCTTCTCTCTCCTCTCCTTCCCCACTCTCTTCCCTGTCTTTCCCTCTCCTTTACTTCTTTCTTTTCCTTTTCCCTTGTCCTCTCCTTTCCCCTCTCTCTCTTTCCTTTTTTCTCTTCCCTTATCCCCTTTCTTCTCCTCCCTTCTCTCCCTTCCCCTCTTCTCTCTCTCCTCCCTTCTCCTCTCCTCTCTTCCTTCCTCTCCTTCCTCTGTCTTCTCTCTTCCTTTATCCCCTCTTTTCCTGGTTACAGTTGTCTGCTCATGGTTTTGTTGTACATTTCCCCAATGACTAATGACATCCCTCAACAGGTTTGTTGGCAATTTATATTTTTACTGAAGGAGTGTCTATTCAGACCCTGTACCCATTTTTAGATTGTAATATTTGTCTTTCTGTTGTAAGGATTCAGCTAGTATAATTGGTTATATGTGGACATTCATGATTGTTTTATGTTTTTTTTTCCCCCTTTAGATCTGTAGAATAAATAAATCTCTTGCTTAGTTGAGGGCAGCACAGAGTGACATGGTCAGTATTTAAGCTGCCTTTTACTTAAGAAATGTTAAATTTGCACTCATACTAATATGAACCAGACCTCTGCCCCCTTGCATTAATTCAAGTCTGTCTCTCATCTCTTGCACTCTGAAGTTCTCTACTCCTGCCATAAACCCCATTCATCTGCTAGTGCACTGTCCTGAGCAGGTAGTGGCAACATTCTCCTTAGCATCGCCTTTCTGTGCCTTTCCACCAAGGCCATTTATTCTTCTCTTTTATCTTCTTCATTCAGTCTTTTTACTGTAAAGGTTCCATCAAGCCAGAGTGAACTGCAGAGGAAGAGAAGTGAGAGGGTACTGACCTCTTCTATTGAAGGGGCCAGGCACTTTGTGAGTAATGGGTGTGAGGAAAGAAAATGTCAGACCTCCTATTTGTATTTATTTGTTTTACATTTGTCTTTCTATTTTTAAACATTTCCATTAATTTGAAAACACCTATGTTTTCAGTGGTGATATGGTTTAAGTTTGTTGGCCATTTAAACAAAGATGGTCTTGTACTGTAGTGTAAGGATATACAACTTAAAAAATACTGCCCAAAGAGCCAGATTCTTCACTCTTTGTTTCTTTTATAGACCCTCCTTTGCACAGTACTGCTATCTATGCTGATGAAGAAGAATTCTCCAAACATTGTGGGTCAACTGAACCTTCAACTCCTCAAGGAAAAGAAGTGGGGGAGAGGTATGGTTATAGCTCAAACAAGTGCTTATTATGCCTACTGGAACTTCTGTGCAACTCTTTAAGATAGAAACTAAAGGGCAGTAGAGATGGCTTAGTGGTTAAGGTGCTTGCCTATGAGGCCTGAGGACCCAGATTCAATTCCCCAGTACCCACGTAAGCCAGATGCACAAGGTGGAGCAAGTGTCTGGATTTGTTTTCAGTGGCTAGAGGCCCTGGCACAATAAAGAGAAACTAAGAACATGAAAGTTATTCCAAAATCTTTGAGCCATCTTATGATTTTGCTCAAGAGACCTGGGTCTAAAAACATCATTTTCACAGTTGGGGAGGTGGTTTCATCAGTTAGTTGATTACCACTCAAACATGGGGACCTGAGTTCAGATCCTTAGCTCCCTTGTAAAATACCAACTGTAGCGGCACAGACCTGTAATTCCAGTGCTAGGGAAGTGGAAATGGGATCCCTAGGGCTTTAGTTAGTCTAAGTGAATAGGTGAGCTCCAGGATCATTGAGAGGCCCTATGTGTGGCCACCACACAGACACACACACATGCATGCATGCCCACACACACATATACACCCATACAGATATGAACATGCATATACACATGTACTCCACAGACAAAACCCATATTTTTTTATTTTTCTTTTTTTGTTTTTTTGAGGTAGGGTCTCACTCTAGCCCAGGCTGACCTGGAATTCACTATGTAGTCTCAGGGTGGCCTTGAACTCACAATAATCCTCCTACCTCTTCCTCCCAAGTGCTGGGATTAAAGGCATGTGTCCACTACACCACGCCCAACTCTCAAAACCCATACATTTTAATAATTGATATATAATTATAATGACACCTGGTTGTCTATTTTTGGGTTGAGTTACAGTTCTAAGGGTACCTAGAAGGAATGGATGTCTGTGTGGTGATGAGCCAGTGTCTGTCCGTTTGCTTAGTTCTTTGTGTCCTTTATTGCTATCCTAAGTTTATTCAGGTTTGGTACAAGGTAAGTTATCTGTTTTTGTTTATGTTTTGCAATTGTTATGAATAGGATCTTCCAATTTATCTTTTCTGTTGTGATTAGTTGTATATGTAAAAGCTATGAATTTCTTACATTAAGTTTTTTACTATTTTCTTATTTGTTTGTGAGATAGGATCTACCTGTGTAGCCCAGATTGGGCAGAGATTACTGGTTGTCTCATGTTTTCTTCTTTGTTCTTAGTAATAGGAATTTGCTTTCCCCCATCCTAATAATGGAATATATCGGAATAATGAACATATTGTCACACCTCTCATAGATAATGTGTGAACGTGGTACAGTTGTAATCGAAATGATATCTCCCACTTCTAAAAATGTCTTTATGGAAAGAACTATGCCCCCTTTTTGCTCCTTTCTTCTTTCGGCCTGAAGTGGAATGGGTAAGGCTTAATGGACCATGAAATAAGACACTAAGACAATGAGGAGCAGTAAGGTAGAAGGAATTTGGGTCTTGATGATGAAGGGGTTGCTATAATAGCCCTAAATTGCCTCTGGGTTTTTAGTGAGAGGAA
This sequence comes from Dipus sagitta, assembly GCA_036346955.1. NCBI lineage: Eukaryota > Metazoa > Chordata > Mammalia > Rodentia > Dipodidae > Dipus > Dipus sagitta. The sequence goes on from CM070770.1 coordinate 214,767,583, forward strand.
CAGGTGTTTTGTTTAACTTTGTCCTACCATTCATAGCCATATTTAATCGTAGCTTATAAACTGGGTAAAGAGTTGCTGGAGAGATGGCTTAGTGGTTTAGAGGTTTGCCCGTAAAGCCAAATGGCACATATAAGCCAGATGCACAAGGTGGTACAAGTGTCTGAAGCTTGTTTACAATGGTGAAAGGCCCTGGTGTGCCCATTCTCCCTCTCTATCTGTCTCTTTCTCTTTCTTTCTCTTCCTCTCTCTCTCTCTCTAATTTTTGGTTTGTTGAGGTAGGGTCTTACTCTAGCTCAGGCTGACCTGGAAATCACTCTGTAGTCTCAGGGTGGCCTCGAACTCATGGCAATCCTCCTACCTCTGCCTCCCGAGTGTTGGGATTAAAGGCGTGCACCACCACGCCCGACCCTCTCTCTCTCTCTTAAATAAAATAAAATAATTTAAAAGCTGTCATTCTTGTGACATTGGAAGGAAGGACTTCCAGGATTTACATATAAATAAAAAAGTAAGTCAGAGCCTCGAAAAGATGACTATACACTAGGAGGCCTTAGTGACCAGCCCCAGGGATGTTCTATATTTTGTTTCTATATATTTCTCCCATCCTCGCTTCATTCTCCTAGTTCTAACTACCTATATGCTGCCATATGCCAAGTCTTCCTTTCTTGTTCAGCTGTTCTTCTGAGACTCAAGATGTCTTGCCTACTGCCCATGTTTCCCTGGGTGCCCGTGGCTTCTTCAGACACAACAAAGTCAAAATAGAGGTCCATCCTTCCCTCATCTAGTATCCTGCCTCCTTTGGTATTCTCTGGGTACTGGTCCTGCTGTCCGTAAATCCAGCAACCTGGAAGTCTTTCCTGGTGTCTTTTTCTGTCTGAACAGTCCTATTGGTTCTGGCCTGTGGCTGCCCCAACATCCACTTTCCCCCTCTGACCACTGCCACCTCCTCACAGTTGCTGTAGTTACTGTTCACCCTCACCTTGTTCCTGATCTCCTTGTCTCTGAGTCATCTGGATTGTAGAGTAAGCTTTCTGTGATGCAAATCATGTATTACTCCTAGGCTTACCCCCTTTTAGATGCATAGGAGGCCCAATGTGGGAACCTTGGGTATGTAGAAACAGAGACAGAATGAGGAGTAGAAGAGATTTTATTAGTAGCATCTGAAGCTGGAAGGATCAGATTGGGCTGCAGCAGCCTCAGGTACAGAGCCACCTACAGTCCTGATCAACTCATCAGGAAGATCTTGAGGAAAGGTGCCTGTGAAACAACTTTTGCACCTTCACCATACTTGTGAACTGAGGACAGCCCACACAATATAGCCCTGGCCCCAGTACTGTGGTAGGTGCCGATTGCTCTGCAGCTGGACATTGCCAGCTAACTGCAGGGAGATCTGAACAGCATGTTTTCATGGCTGTCTCTCAGTCTTTTCTTATAATATTCATCGACTTCCCTAGCTTTTTTTCTTATATAAATATTCTGTATGCACTGTTTTGTTCTTGAACATGCCAAGCTCTTTTATACCACCATGCCTTTAGGTTTATATTTCTTTCTGCTTTAAATGCCCTTTCCTATGCTTTTTTGCTTGGGAAAGTATTTTCAAAAGTCAGTTCAAGTGCCATTACTGTAATGCCTATCCTGATTCCCCAGCCATGTAATCACAGCTTTTCTGTTAGATGCTTGCTAAATTACTACTCTCCACTATCCCATAGTAGGCAATGAACCCTTTAGAAAAAAGCCTATCTCTCATTTGTAGAGTAATTTTATTTTAGTACCAGTAATGACCCATAAACTTGGGGCTACTAACTTGGAGGAGGTTCAGTTCTCAGACCTGACCATAAAGTACTGAGGTAATGGACCACATTACTCACCTACATAGGATAAACTGATGTGGCCTGGGCATGGGATGATGAGAGAAAAGGCCATTAAGTCTAGGAAGATGACTAGCCTGTTCATGAAAAATAGAAATTTCATTACACTGGGCCTGTTTTCATGTCAAAGAAATAACTTATAAAAGACATAAGAAAAAAAAATGGAATGTATACAAGACACTGATGGCTTGTTTCTTGGTACAGTTTGAACTCTGCTGAAAATGAAGCAAGTGAAAACAAATCTGTAAAACTCAGTACAAAAAAGGTATGTGGGAGTATTCTGTCTTCTAAATTTGCAAGATTTCATGTTTTATATTAAGTTGGAAATAGAGAAAAATGTCTTGTGGCACCATTTTTCACAGAAAAATATATGTCTCAGAAGATAATTGCATGATAAAGGAGAAATATTTTTATATCTATGGTGTTATGGAAGAGGTCTCAAATCTCTGTGTACCTAGTCAGTTTCTGTAGCATCCATATGATGTGTTTGTGCTTTACAAAGGCAGAGGCAATTGTCAGGAAGTGTTTACATGACACTCTAATCTAGGTTTCATGTCCTATACTCAGTCATATTGCCATCTACCTAGTAGTGTCAGTTTTGAAGCATAGAAATGAGAAATATGACTTCTGTGGTTTTCTGCCATAATAAGCATTTATGTTTTCTTCAAAGTCAAGAAAAAAACTTGAGCCCATTAGCAGTGAGTTCAAAAGCACCAATGGTGATGTAAGGAGAAGAGTTCAGTCCATAGAGAAAGTAAGAACACAACTACACAAAGTTCCAACTATAGTGACTTTGGTGCACTCAGAGAAGCCAGCAGAATCCATCACACCTGAGAGGACAGGACTGCACAGCACTCAGTTCCCTGTTGAAAGAGAGACTCGGACAACACAAAGACAATTGGTAAGGCAGTGTCTTGGGGAGGAAAAGGAAGCATTTTCTTTTAGGTCTTTTAAAAATAAATTTAGGGGCTAGTGAGATGGTTCAGTGGTTAAGGCGCTTGCCTGCATAGCCTAACGACCTGGGTTCGATTCCCCAGTACCTATATAAAGCCAGATTCACAAAGTTGCTCACACATCTGGAGTTTGCTTGCAGTGGCTAGAGGCCCTGGCACACCCTTTCTACCTCTCTCTCTCCTTGAAAATAAGTAAAAATATAAAAAAAAAAAATTAAAGGCTGGAGATATGGCTTAGTGGCTAAGTTACATGCCAGCAAAGCCAAAGGACCTCAGTTTGATTCCCCAGGACCCATTTAAGCCAGATGCACAAGGAGGCGCATGCATCTGGAGTTTGTTTGCAGTGGCTGAAGGCCCTGGTGCACCCATTCTGTTCCTCCCTCCCTCTCTGTCTCTCTCTCTCTCAAATAAATAAATAAAAATAAAATAATTTTAAAAATAAATAAATGTAAGCTTTTGTTAAAATGTTTACTTTAGAAAATCTAGAAGATAGGGAAAAGAAAACAAATTTGCCTACTGTTCCATAATCCAAAATAGCTGCCATATTTTTGCTCTGTGCTCTTCAATCCTTTGACTGAATTCCTTCTACCATTTACTTGTCACTGATATTCTCCAGTATCATTTAATAAATGTGTAGCACTCATTTCAAGGATATGCCATTTTTTTAATCTACTGAGCAAAAATTGCAGTTTTGGGCTGGGGTCAGAGGTGCATTTGCATGCAGAGCCTGATGGTCCAGGTTCAATTCCCCAGTACCCATGTAAAGCCAGATGCACAATGTGGCACATGCATCTGGAATTCATTTGCAGTGGCAGGAGTACCTGGTGCACCCATTCTCTCTCTATCTCCCTCTCTCTCACAAATAAATCAAAATAAATTTTTTTTAAAAAAAGAAAAAATTGGGCTGGAGAGATGGCTTAGCAGTTAAGCGCTTGCCTGTGAAGCCTAAGGACCCCGGTTCGAGGCTCAACTCCCCAGGACCCACGTTAGCCAGATGCACAAGGGGGCGCACACATCTGGAGTTCGTTTGCAGTGACTGGAGGCCCTGGCGTGCCCATTCTCTCTCCTTTTCTCTATCTGCCTCTTTCTCTCTCTGTCTGTCGCTCTCAAATAAATAAATAAAAATAACAACAAAAAAACTTAAAAAAAAAAAGAAAAAATTGCAGCTTTAAATGCTTTGGTGAATTTCTTTATGGTTAAATCATTTTCTTAGAAAAATAATGTTTTGGCTTTTGTTTGTTTTAAGATACTTGATATATGACATCTTTTTGTCACATTCTTAACATGTTCTTTATTAATTCAGTTGGTTTAATGTTTTAGATAAGTAATGCATTCTATCTTCGAACAACTTCCAAATATAATAACATATCTCTGCTCCCCTTGCCGCCTTCTTTCTCCCTTGCAAACAACTAAACATATAGATAGATGACTTTATAATTAGTTTCTTGCAGTATTCAAGAGTTTCTTTCTGTATATATGGACAGAATGAATATATCTTTAGATTTTTATTTCCATTTATTACATAAAAAGAAGCACATAATTATGTTATTCTACCTTCATGGTCTGTGTAGAAATTTTTTCTTTGTGCACTTGAATTTGTAGTTGTTGAGTGTAGTGTTGTGTACATGTTAGTTGAAGTCCATTGATAGTGTAGTGTGCAGATATCTTTTTAACTTTTTTATTGACAACTTCCATAATTACAGACAATAAATCATATTAATTACTTTCCCTCCCCTACTTTCCTCTTCACAAATTCACTCTCCATCATATCTCCTCCCTCTCTCAGTTAATCTCTTAATTTGATGTCATCATCTTTTCCTCTTATTATGGGGGTCTTGTGAATGTAGTGCTAGGTACTGCTAGGTCATGGATATGGAGGCCTGTCTGAACAATTGCATTGTAAGTAGTCCTATCCTTCCTTTGGCTCTTAAAGTTTTTTTTTACCACCTTTTCCATAATGGGCCCTGAGCCTTGGAAAGTAAGATAGAGATATTTTACAACTGGATACTCTTTTGTTGCTTCTTCTCAGCCCTATGGTGCCTTCTAGGTTATCCCAATGGTCATTGCCATCTGAAAAAAGAAGCTTCTCTAACCAAAAGTGAGAGTAGCATTAATATACAAATAAATAAATATAAATAATAATAAATAATGCAAATCTCACCAGTAGGATGGATGAAGGAGAAGACAGAATATCTAAACTAGAAGACCAGGTGGCAGATCTAAGACAGTCAAACAAAGAGAAAGACAAACTTAGAGGAAAGTATGAATGGGAATGTCAAGATATTCGGGATACTATGAAAAGATCAAACAATAATTCAGGGTATAGTAAAAGAAGAATTTCACTCCAAAGGCATCGTGGCGTTTTCAACAAAATCATAGAAGAAAACCTCCCCCAAATTGGGAAAGAGATGCCAATGCAGATACAGGAAGCCTTTAGAACATCAAACAGACAAAACCTGGAAAGAACGTCATTGCTTGTGCCAATATTTTGGAGTGATTCCCCTACTTTTTCTTCTAGCAGTTTCAGAGTCTCAGGTCTAATATTAAGGGTCTTTGATCCAGTTGGACTTGATTCTTGTTCATGGAAAGAGATAAGGATCTATTTTCATCCTTTCCAGCACCATTTGTTAAAGAGGCTGTCTTTTCTGCAGTGAATATTTTTGGCTTCTTTGTCAGAAATCAGATGGCTGTAGCTGCCTGGATTTACATTTGGGTCGTCTATTCTGTTTCATTGATCTATATGTCTGTCTTTGTGCCAGTACCATGCTGTTTTTGTTACCATGGCTCTGTAAAACCTTAAAATCATGTATGGTGATACCACCAGCCTTATTTTTGTTGCTTAAAATTGTTTTGGATATTCGAGGTCTTTCTGGACTTCCAAATGAATTTTAGGATTGTTTTGCCTATTTCTGTAAAGAATATCCTTGAAATTTTTGTTGTTGTTTTATTCGAGGGAGTGTCTCACTGTAGCCCAGGCTGATCTGGAATTTACTATGCAGTCTCAGGGTGCCCTTGAACTAACAGTGATTCTCCTACTTATGCTTCCCAAGTGCTGGGATTAAAAGCCTGCACCACCATGCCTGGCTAAGAATACCTTTGAAATTTTGATGGGGATTGCATTAAATATGTAGATTGCTTTTGGTAAGATTGATATTTTCACAATATTGGTTTATTCCAATTCAAGAACATGGGATGTCTTTCCATTTCCTAATGCCTTCTGCAATTTCTGTCTTGAGTGTTGTAAAGTTTTCATTGTAGAGATCCTTCACTTCCTTGGTTAGGTTTATTTCAAGGTTGGTTCCTTCCCTCCTCCTTCCTTCCTTCCTTCCTTCCTTCCTTCCTTCCTTCCTTCTTTCCTTTCCTTTCCTTTCCTTTCCTTTCCTTTCCTTTCCTTTCCTTTCCTTTCCTTTCCTTTCCTTTCCTTTCCTTTCCTTTCTTTCTTTCTTGCGTATTTATTTATTTATTGTTGCAATTGTGAATAGGAGTGATTCCCTGATTTTATCTTCAGCAAGTTTGTTGTTAGCATACAGGAAGGCTATTGATTTTGGTGTATTTATTTTTATTCTGCCAAGTTGCTGAAACTGTTTATCAGCTTTTGCTGGTAGTCTTTAGGGTTCTTTATGTAAAGAGTCATATCATCTGCAAATAATGATAATTTGATCTTTACCTTTCCAATTTTTATCCCTTTTATGCGTGTCTCTTTCCTTATTGCTATAACTAAGACTTCTAGTGTTATTTTAAATGAAAGTGGGGGCAGTGGACAGACTTGTCTTATTCCTGATTTTAGTGGAAATGCTTCAAGTTTTTCCCCATTTTGTATTGTATTGACTATAGGTTTGTCATAAATAGCCTTTATTATGTTGAGATATATTCCTTCTATTGCCAGTAGGACTTTTATCATGAAGGAATGTTGGATTTTGTCAAATACTTTTCCATCTAATGAGATGGTCATGTGATTTTTGTCCTTTAATCTATTTATGTAGTTTATTACATTTATTGATCTGCATATGTTAAATCATCTCTGCATCTCTGGGATAAAGCCTACTTGGTCGGGGTGAATGATCTTTTTGATATAGTCTTGTATTCTGTTTGCCAATATTTTGTTCAGAATTTTCGCATCTATGTTCATGAGGGAGATTGGTCTGTAATTTTCTTTTTTTGTTCTGTCTTTGTCTGGTTTTGGTATCAGGGTGATGCTGGCTTTGCAGAAGGAGTTTGGTAGGATTCATTCCTTTTCTATTTTATGGAAAAATTTGAGAAGCATTGGTATTAGTTCTTCCGTGAAGGTCTGGTAAAATTCACCAATGAATCCATCTGGACCTGGACTTTTTTAGTTGGAGATTTTTTTTCTATAGCTGCTTAGATCTCTATTTGTTATAGGTCTATTTAAGTGGTTTATCTCATCTTCATTTAATTTTAGTAGGTCATAAAAATCTGTGAAATCGTTCATGTCTTTCATATTTTCAAACATGGTGGGGTATATGTTCTCAAAATATGTACTTAAGATTTTCTGATTTTCTTTGGTATTTGCTGTAATGGTTCCTTTTTCACCTCTATTGACTTTTCTCTTTCCGTTAGATTTATCAGTCTTGTTTATCCTTTCAAAGAACCAACTCTATTTCATTGATTGAATTTTTTTGTTGTTGTTGTTGTTGTTTCTATTTCATTAATTTCTGCCCTAATCTTTATTGTTTCTTTCTGTCTAGTGATATTTTAGTTTGCCTTGTTCTTCTTTTTCCAAGGCCTTAATGTTCAGCATTAATGTCTTTACTTGGGACCTTTCCAATTTATTAATATAAGCACTTAAAGCTATAAATCTCCCTCTTAGGATTGCCTTTATTGTGCCCCAAAAGTTTTGGTATGTTGTGTTCTCATTATCATCTGATTCTGAATTTTTTGAATTCCTTTTTGATTTCTGATCTATAGTCAGACACATTATCCATTGTGCCACTGGTCTCCTTCCTTTTTGATTTCTTTAATGACTTCATTCAGTAGTGTAATGTTTAGTCACCATGATTTTGTGTATGCTCTGTAGTTTTTCTTGCTGCTGATTTGTAGTTTAATTCCATTGTGATCAGATAGAGTACAAGGAATTATTTCAATTATCCTGTATTTGTTCACATTGGCTTTGTGTCCTAATATATGGTCTATTTTAGAGAATGTTCCATGTGCTGCTGAGAAGAATGTGTACTTTGCAGCATTTGGATAGAATGTTCTGTAGGTATCTGTTAGGTCCATTTGTTCTATGACCTCAGTTAATCCAGATGCTTCTCTGTTTATTTATCGCCAGGATGACCTGTCTGTTGAGAGTGGAGTATTGAAGTCACCCACTACAATTGTGTTTGGTATTATTTGTAACCTTAAGTCTAATAGTGTTTGTTTGATGAAATTGGGAGCACCCATTTTAGGTGCATATATGTTTAGAATTGTAATGTCTTCCTGTTGAATTGTTCCTTTAATCAATATAAAGTGACCTTTATCTTTCCTCACTAATGTTGGTTTGAAGTCTATCCTGTCCTATATTTAGATAGCAACCCCTGCTTGTTTCCTAGTCCCATTTGCATGAAATACCATTTTCCATCTTGTCTGTCTTTTATGGAAAGGTGAGTTTCTTGGATACAGCAAACAGAAGGATCCTGCCTTTTAATCTAGTCTGCAAGCCTGTGTATTTTGGTTGGGGCATTGATATTAAAGAGTTATTATTGAAAGTATGTATTTATTCTTGCCATTCTTTTTGTTTTATTGTGATTCCTTATTCCCCTTTACTCTCTTGTATTAACTATTATTTGAGTATGTTTATTTTTCCTGTGTCCTTGTGTGTGTGCTTTCCTTTGTGTTCAGTGTGAAGGATCCCTTCAAGTGTTTTCTGTAGAGCTGGCTTACTGGTCATATATTCCTTTACCATGTTTTTATTGTGAAATGTCCTTATTTCTCAATCAATTTGGATAGATAGCTTTGCTGGATAAAATAATCTTGGTTGGCAGTTGTTATCTTTCAGAACTTGGAATACATCATTCCAAGCCCTTCTGGCTTTTAAAGTTTGTGTTGAGTAATCTGCTGCTATCCTGATGGGCTTGCCTTTATAAGTGACTTGCTGTTTCTCTCTAGATGCTTTCAATATATTTTCTTTGGTTTGTGTGTTTAGTAGTTTAATTATAATATGGTGAGGGAGGTTCTTACCAGGTTTTGTCTATTTGGTGTTCTAAAGGTTTCATGTATCTGAATTGGCATCTCCTTCTGAATTTGGAACTTTTTATTCTATGATTTTGTTGGAAATACCTTCTGTGCCTTTGGAGTGAAATTCTTCTCCTTCTACTATGCCCTGAATTCTTATGTTCGATCTTTTTATAGTGTCCCGAATATCTTGAAATTTCCATTCATAGCTTCCTATTAGCTTGTCTTTCTCTTTGCTGGATGGTTAGATCTGCCGCCTGGTCTAGTTTAGATATTCTGTTCTATCCTTCATCCATTTTACTGGTGAGAGTTTCTATGAGTTTTTTATTTGTCTTACTACTGCGTTTTTCATTTCTAGTATTTGTGATTGGTTTTGCTTCAGCATTTCTATTTTCTTACTCATGTCTTGTATTGACCTCCTTGTTTCATTAGGTTGGTTTCCTGTGTTCTTCTTTTGAAGTTTGTTTTCTTCTTCGATTCCTTTGATATCTTTGAATGTAATTATAATAATTCTTTTGAAATCTTTGTCAGCCATTGCATGTAAATCAGTCTCACTGGAAGTCATTTCTAATGGATTTATAATTTTTGGTGGAATTGTATTGTCTTGTTTTTTTTTATGTTCCTTGCATTATAATGCAGAATTTTGCATCTTGGGTTAATTGAGTTTTCTAATTATCTGCAGTATTCTTCAGTGTGTAAATACGATGTTATATATCTTCATGGTAGGAGCTTAAAGTGCCAGGTGTGGCTTTTACATGACTTCTAGAGTAACAGCAGATGTGACCTTAGGTTTTGGGTTTGCCTGCCATGCAAGTATTCTACTAGGCTGTGTGGAGCAAAATACACATTCAATCAAGATGATAGAACCCTTAGTCTTCCTGTGGATCTGGGTAGAGGTTGGTTTTAGACTTTGTTTGGGTGGCTCTAGAGTGTGCATACTCTAGGGCAGTTTTTCTCAACTCTGCTAAGAAGCATTTCATAATAGGCATTTTCTCTCTAAACAAACTCTCCCCAAACAGTTAAATTCTAATCCCACAAGTATGCATATTATTTTATGTACTAGGACAGTTTGGCCTAAGACGATTTTTGTTCTTCCCTTAAGAGCCAGTTTGTGCCTCTTCATCAACTGTATGGCCCTAAGAGTGTGTACTCTGGTTTATGGTTCTTAATCCTAAGCATGGTCTTTCTATCTGGTAGACAGGTTAATAGTTGTCAGTGAGGTGTCTGCATTATGTCCATCTAATTTTATGCAACACTGCTTGTCTTGTTATGTTCTTGATTCCATGAACATCTTCCTGGCAAACTTGATGTACTCTCTCACCTGCCTGTGTGCAACACTCAGTCAGTGACTCCTAAGGAAGCCACAGACCTACTCCGGGTGCTCTGAGCAGCTTGTTCCAAGTGTTCCAGCTGCTTGTGACCCCAGATCTGCTTCTTCAGCCTAGGATAACCAAGCTGTCTGTGAACTTCACCTGCTGTGTGGCTGTCTAGAAATTGTCCCCATATTTAGTGTGGTATTCATTGGGTTTACCTCCCCCTTTCTCAGGGAACCCAGTCTTGTGTTGCCTATTGGAATGCCTGAATAAAGTTGCTATCCTTCCCCCCACTTATGGTTGTTTGTGGCAAGAGGGTGTTGGGGCTACAGACATAGGAGCCAAAATATGCTACCTGAAAATATCCTTCTTTAAAGTATTTGAGATGATTATTCTGAAAAACTCCAGGCATAGGAGTAGCTCTGAAACACTGTGTTTTGTGAAATATTTATATCTGAAAGGAAACCTATCCTCTATAAAAGTGTTTTTGTCAAGGAATGGCTACTAAGAGGCAACTGACCTAAGAGACTTCACATGAGAAAAACCTTTACTCGCTCTACATTTTCTCCCTCTTGTTCCCATCTTTTGAGGCCCTCATCTCTGTAAAGACTGAGTTCCTATTGCATTCTGTAGCATGTATATGAATGTCTTTCATATGGTCCGGTTTCATGTTTCATGCTTAGTGGGTGTGATAGTTTGATCAGGTGTCCCCCACAAACTTAGGTGTTCTGAATGTTAGGTTCCCATTTGATGGAGATTTGGGAATTAACACCGCCTGGAGGCAGTGTATTGTTGGGGGTGGGCTTATGAGTGTTATAGCCAGTTTCCTCTTGCCAGTGTTTGGCACACTCTCCTGTTGCTATTGTCCACCTTATGTTCGCCAGGGCGTGATGTCCACCCTCTGCTCATGCCATCATTTTCCCTGCCATTATGGAGCTTCCCCTTTGAGACTATAAGCCAGAATTAACCTCTTTTTTCCCACAAGCTGCTGTTGGTTGGGTGATTTCTACCAGCAATGCGAACCTGACTGCAGCAGTAAAGTGATACTGAGGAATGGTGTCATTTGCTGCTAGACGCCTGACTGTGTGTCTTTGGTCTTTTGGAGCTGATTTTCAAGAGGAATGTGGAAGTCTTTGAAACCTTGGCCTAAGAGATGCCTTGCAGTGCTGTGAGTATAGCTTGATTGACTATTCTGGTCTGAGCTGCAAGACCTGAATGCAGTAAGAACTATGGACTGTGAGGTTTGGCTTATGAGGGTGAGAAAAAGTTTTGCTTGGACTGGGATAGCAGTTTGTATGAGAAGCTTGCTCTTATGCCTGTGTCCTGAGAAGTTGTGCAGGGTTGCTTTGCATAAAAATGAGCTGGAGTGAGCAGAGGGATATGGCACAGAAAGAAAAATCTCTGGGTGAACTGCAGCCCATTCAGTTGCAATTGAGAGATTACAACCTTTGAGATTGGGCCAGCTGACCTGCATTGGGGCAAGAAAAGAATGTATACTCTTTTGAAGGGGATTCAAATGAATGCTCGAGGAGTGCCCTGTTCTTCAAAGTCTGCTTTATTCCCCCCTGGATTAACAAATTGGCACCCTACCTGGTATTGTGGAGTATAAGAAATGCAGGAAAGAGAGGGTCATTGAGTTTCAACATGTTCTTGTGTTTTGGTAATGGCCATGGTCAGTGTGAAGCAGGTTTGCTGGTTGCCTGCATGGAGACCCAATGGAGCCATGAAGATGAACCGTGGATTTCAGTAGAGACCCAGTGGAACTGCTGGGACCACGAAATGGCTACTAAGGAAAGCTGCTGGCCCTGATGAAGTTTTCCAGTACTGTGAGTAGCCTAGCTGGAGGGGCAGAATTGGAATGCCAGAGACTTGTTGCTGGTTAGAGTTATCGGACTTGGAGATGTGTCACTGGCTAGAGTTGTTGGACTTGGAGTTACAGTTTGATGTTTTCCCTGGTTGTTTTAAATCTTGCATTGGCTGAATGTTTCTTTGCTATGCCCAATGCCATCTTCTGCAGTGTGAATGTTTATTCTGTGCCATTATGGGTTTTTGGGGGATGTTTCGGTATTATGGCTCAGTTAAAAGACCTTGGACTATGGGGATGTATGAACATCATTGAAATTGATAAAAAAAACTATGGAGACTTTTAAAGTTGGACACAATGCATTGTATTTTAGATCATGTATGGATATCAGTTTATGGGGGCCAGTGGCAGAATGTGGTAGTTTGATTCACGTGTCACCCATAAACTTACTAGGTTCCCAGTTGATGAAGATTTGGGAATTAACACCTCCTGGAGGCAGTGTATTGTTGGGGGCAGGTTTATGGGTGTTATAGCCAGTTTCCTCTTGCCAGTGTTTAGCACACTCTCCTGTTGCTATTGTCCACCTTATGTTGGTGAGGGGGTGATGTCCACCCTCTGCTCATGCCATCATTTTCCCTGCTACCATGGACCTTCCCCCTTGAGCCTGTAAGCCAAAATAAACCTCTTTTTCCCACAAGCTGCTGTTGGTTGGGTGATTTCTACCAGCAATGCTGAACCTGACTGCAACAGTAAAGATCCTTCAGGAATGAAGGTATGGGTCACCCCTCCAGGTTAAGAACCAAAACCTGCTGGGTGCTTGCTGAAGGTGGAGGAAATACAGAATGGGTAATTGAAGAAGGTAGTTACAAATACTAGCTAAGGCCACATGACCAGTTACCAAAAATGTGGACTGTAATTGCAGTGTTTCTGTCCTACCTTGACACGGAGTGTTTGTACATATCTACACTGTTATCAAGATTATATCACTAGCTAACTGCTGTTGAATTTATATTAGATCTATTAGAGACTAAGCTTTGTGATGGGGGGAAGATTTTGCGGTTCCAGTTGTACGTGGGATAGTTATACCATGTTAGGCGGAATTATGAGCTTGTTACTGTTTTCATTTGGAAATTAAATATGATGTAAGGAGATATGATTTGATGCCAAGTTGACAATGGGTGGACTTGTGATAGTCAAGGTGTTGTCAACTTGATCTGTTTAGTAATCCACAGAAATCCCTTTTCCTGTGGGTCTCCTAGGCTGCGTCCAGGAAGGATTAACTGAAGGAGGAGTCCTTCCCCCAGAGTGAGCCTTTCCCCCAGAGCAGGTGGCCCCGCTCAGAGGGGCCTTCATATTAGGAAGCTCTGAGTGAAAATTGCCCCTTCCTTCTTCCCACTTGGCTGCAAGAACTGCTTGCTGCCTTCCAGTGTGGGTTGAAGATCAGCGCAGACTGAAGACCAGCATCAACTGGATCAAAACCCAGTGGCTCCTCAGGAAGCCTCCAGGCCTTCAGTGCCATCTGCAGTGCTGGGTCGGGACTGCTGAGGCATCTGGCCATGTGGACTGAGCAGCTACCAGGTTCCGTGATTCTCGGGTCTGCAATTTGGACTACCATAAGCTAATACAATAAATTTCCCTTTTAAAATAATTCATTCTAGCAGTTCTGTTCCTGTAGAGAACCCTAATACAGTGGGACTTTCTCCTGTTGATCTGTTTCATCAGTTTCTTTTTAGCTGACTAAAGAACTTGGAAGTACTGAGAGGAGTAGTTGGCCTTCTCTTATATGATATAGAGCACTGGTTCTTTCACTGTGGTTGTAAGCAGGTTTGAACTGATTCATTCATTGGTTTTGTTTGTTTTTCTTTATCTGCTATGCAGCCCAGGCTGACCTGGAACTCATGGTCCTTTCTCCTCAGCCTCCTGGTGCTGGGATTAGAGGTACATCACCACACCTGGCTACTACATTGTTAGATTCAATAATAATGGTTCAATTTCTTCCATTGCAGTGATTGTAAAGGTCAACTGGAACTTTTGTTTTAATTTTTTGCATAATTTATATTTATATTATAATAAAACAAACACATTAGAATTAAATGAGAACTGTAGATTGATAATATAGATTAACAGTTTGACAATATTTTCTTTTATTTTATATATCTTATTCATTTATTTGCAAGCAGAGAGAGAGAGAAAGAGATAAGAGAGAGTTAGTATATGGGTGCACCAGGGCCTTTAGCCACTGGAAATGACTATAGATGCATGTACTACTATGTGCATCTGGCTTACATGGATACCGGAGAATCAAACCCAGGTCATTAGGCTTTGCAGACAAGTGCCTTAACAACTGAGCCATCTCTGCTGCCCAATATTGTCTTCTTAGTCCTTAAGTTTGAAGAAAGAAAGTTTTCCCAAGTATAACACAATGCTGTTCCTGATAAGATGGCTCCATGGATAAAATGTTTGTTGCACAACACCTAAGTACTTGAGTTCAGACCCCACATAAAAGCCAGAAGCTGTGGTAGGCTTCTATAATCCTGGTGTGTCTCAGAAGGGAGGCAGAGAATTTCCTTGAACTTCATGAACAGAGTGCTGAACAGTGAAAGACCTTGCCTCAAATTACAGATTGCAAGGACCACCCAAAGGTTGTTCTGACCTTTACACACACACACTGTGCCCCACACATGCTTTACTCACAAACATATGCATGCGCGTGCGCACACACCAAACAAAAGTTAATTACATAAATAATTTTATAAGTTTTTTTTTTTAAGCTTTGCTACTTTTTGTGTTTTGTTTTTGGTAGAAAACTCAAAAAAAGTGTAAGGTGTCTCCTGGCAAAAGGAAGAGATTGAGAAGGAAAGCTACTGACTCAGGTACTGAATTGTGCTCTGATACTCTAAAAAAATCTATTTGTAGCTGGGCATGGTGGCACATGCCTTTAGTCCCAGCACTCGGGAGACAGAGGTAGGAGGATCCCAGTGAGTTCAAGGCCACCCTGAGACTACATAGTGAATTCCAGGTCAGCCTGAGCTAGAGTGAGACCCTACCTTGATAAACCAAACAAAAAAATTTATTTGTAAATAAAGTTGTTGAAATAGCAAATTTCAAGTTTGTAAAACTGCCACTTCAAGAGTTAAGAATATATGACTTTGAAGTAACATTTTCCCTATCATTTTATCATGAAAACAAATTAGAAGTTTACAGTTTGTATTAATATATCTACTGCCTCGATTATATAATCAGCACTTTATTATACTTGCCTTATCACGTATCTGTTAGTCCATTTTAATCTTTTAATGTGTTTTTAAATAAATCACAGATATCAGCACATTTCTAAAAACTTTGACTTACCATCATTAATTGGACTTCCGTATTTACAGTTTTTCTCTTTGTACAGTTAATGAAATACCTTGATCTTAAGTATGTGATCAGTGAGTTCTGAGCAATGCAAATATGTCTCACTCACACCACCATCAAAATACAAATGCTATGACTCTAGATAGTTCTATTCTTTTTTCATGTCAACTCATCAGAGACAATTTTTAGAAGATTCTGTTTTTCTAATTTAGGTTGCATGTTCTGGAATTTCACATAGATGGAATCATATAATGTATATTATTTTGAGTCATTTTATTGCTGAGTAATATTCCATTACATGACAAGTGCACTACTCATTTATATCCCCAACCCCACTGTGAACCTTTTTATGCAATATTTTATTAACATGTTTTTATTTTAGGTGTGTGTGGGGGAATACAGAGAGTGTAGTTGCTATATCATAGGATAGGTCTATGTGTAATTTTACAAGAAATTGCCAGACTTTGAAAACTGTTTTCCCAAATGGTAATATAATTCTTTATTCCCATCAGAAGCTACACAGATGCTAATTTATTAACACTATAAATGACAACTTCATGTCAGCAAATTTAAAGTATCTGAAAGATCCCCCATCTTGTAGCACATTAACATCTAGACTTATATCCCTCCCCACCCCAGAAAGGAGAACCAAGAAGACAGCAGGGAGAGTATAGGTGGGGTTTGTGGTTTATGACTGTGCCCTGGGATGGGAGGAAGTGTATATGGCTTCTTCAGCAATACCAGTCTTCAGTAACTTGTGGGGACTTTTTGATTCCAATTTTCAGAACCTTGGACTTAGAGCCAAATTATAAATATTCAGTGTATTAAATTAATTTATGTTTAATATTCTAGATATTCCTGGAAGTAAGCATATTTGGTGTCTAGAAGAAAAAAGAATTGGTGACATCATGGAGCTGGATATTGTTCTATCTGTATTTGAGAAAATTATCCTGGAATATAAGTAAGTTCTTTGATATGGTTATTGTGATACAGGGACCTGATTAATTTCTTTTTTTATTTTTTATTTATTTTTATTTATTTATAAGAGAGGGAGAGAGGGATAGTGATTGAGAGTGGGTGCAGCAGGGCCTTTAGCTACTGCAGACGAACTCCAGACACATATACCACCATGTGCATCTGGCTTACATGGTACCTGGAGAATCAAACTTGGGTCCTTAGGCTTTGCAGGTATGCGCCTTAAGCACTAAGCCATTTTCCAGCCCCTAATTAATTTCTTTAAAGCACCACTTTGTTCATCCAGATTTTTGATAAGTAATTTTTTTTGGTGGGGGGGTTCAAGTTAGGGTTTTACTCTAGCTCAGGCTGACCTGGAATTCACTCTGTAGTCTTAGGGTGGCTTTGAACTCACGGTGATCCTCCTACCTCTGCCTCTTGAGTGCTGGGATTAAAGGCGTGCACCGTCATGCCTGGCTCTGTAATGTTTTTCTTATAATTACATTTAAGATACTTTTACATTTCCATTATAGTCCATTGTACATGTACTTGTTAACTTCAGATTACTGAATCTATTGTAAATGTTTCTGCTAGACTTTAATAAGGGTTTTCTATTTTGAAATTCTGATTCTGTTAGGTTACTTCACCCTGTGATCTTTCCCTTGGAGTTCTCTCTTTTTTTAGCCAGCAAGTGCGAGCAGAAGACTGTTATATCCTGGCACCTCAGCTTTCAGTGTGGGATGGTGGGGGAGCCCTAGGCTGTAAAGCTTCAGTCATTCATGGCACAGAATGGTCAGGCTAGGGCTTCACCCTGCATTTCAGCAACATCCAGAGTAGTTAAATTCCCCACACAAAGTCAGTCATGCTCCACCTGTTTTTGTCCAAGTTCACTTAAGCACAGGTCCAGTTTTATTCTTGAGATCTTTTATTATTTGGTTTTCTTTTCTTTCCTGAAGATAAAGTCATTTATAACAAGTTCCAGCTTGATGTGGTGGCACACACACCTTTAGTCCTAGCACTAGCAAGGCTAAGGTAGTAGTGTTATGGGGGCCCACATGGTGCTGCAGAGTGAGTACAGGTCAGTCATGGCTAGAGTGAGACCCTGCCTGGGTGGTGGTGGGAAGTATCAAACTAAAGTAGAAAATATGCGGCCTGTAGGACCAGAAGCCATACCTATGAATGTTGCTGGCTTCCCTAAGAGTAGGATCCATGGGGATCCTACCTGGTCAGAGCCAGAAACTGCTGCAGCCTGAGGACATGGAATGACAGGAGGAAAGAAGAACCTGCAGCTCAGAGATGAGGATTGAAACAAGAGCTCTAGACTATAACTGGTGCTGGGGAGGGAATGGGACTTGTCAAAAGAAAGCAAGAAATAATGCCAACAGAGAAACTTCCCTGAACCATTCTACATTTGGACCAGAGATATTCCTCATTTCTGCCTTAGGACCAAGTCTCATTCTTCTTACACTGCCCTAGGGGATCTGCTTGCTACCAGCCTCCTGCCAGAAGGCAAAGACATCATGAAAATGTCTAGGAAGGGGCTGGAGGGATGGCTTAGTGGTTAAGGCACTTGCCTACAAAACCAATGGACTCAGGTTTGATTCTCCAGAACCCATGTAAGCCACATGCACAAAGTAGCACATGCATCTGGAGTTTATTTGCAGTAGCTAAAGGCTCTGGTGCACCGTTCTATCTGTTCCCCCTCTCAAATAAGTAAATAAAAAAATATTAAAAAAAAGAAAATGTCTAGGAAGGCTAGATTTGCATCCAAAAAGGGATTTCCCTAGCCCCCACCACAAGCCACCATATGGAAGCCTGCCACCAGTGTTCTGATCTTGGTTGTGACCTAGCAGAGCTCATTAAGGGTATTTAAGGGTAGCTGTGGGGGAACTCTGAAGTTTGACAGACTGCTTTCTCTAGCTCCAGTGTGGGGTCAATAGTAGAAAGTTTCACCAGTGCTAGAGGATGTTGGTGGACCTCAGGCATTCATGTTCCAATAACCTCAGTTTGTCATCCCACACTTCATCCTCTATCCAACTCATTTCAGGTCTCTGCTGTGGGGACTTCTGGGTCATGATGCTGTTGATCCAGGAGGCTCATCTTTCTGTCAACAGTGAAATCTAACCTAGTCATGACTGGAATATTTTTACTTTAACCATCCTGATAGGTATGAAGTACAACCATTTTTCATTGTAAAATACAGTACTGTTAACTATATGCACCTTGTGCAGCACATGTCTAGATTTTACTCATTTTGAAAAGCTGAAACTAACCATTGAACAGTTTGTCATTTCCTCCTCCCCACAGCAACACTATCCTACTTTGTCTCTACAAATTTGATTACTCTACATAACTTGCAAGTAGAATCACATAGCTTTTGTCTTTTGTGATTGGCTTATTTCACTTAGCATAATGTCCTCAAGGTTGTATCTCCACTGATTCTGGAGCTTGAGGGTCTCTGATGATTCGGGTCTCTTCTACCCCTATGGCTGGGGCACTCTCCTGATGTGGCTGGAGGGCCTCTGATGATTTGGATCTCTTCTACTATGGGTGAGGCACTCTCCTGATGTGGCTGGAGCAGAACTTTATGTGCCCTGTTCCACATTGCTCTTCTTCCTGGTCTTGTTTTGAGCCAGTGTCTCTTTACTGATTCCTGAGCTTGCAGGACTCTGAGGATCTGAGTGTCTGTTCCCCTGTGGTACTGGGGTTACAAGCCACACTCAGCTGTTTAGATAGAATCTGGAGATTGGAATTCTGTCCAACTCAGGCCCTCATGCTTACACAGGAAATGTACTTAACTGCTGAGCTATCTTTCCAGTCCTGAATAATGTTTTTGGTGGGGGGGGGGGAGCTTGTTGTAGTTGTTTGTTTTTGTGGAGGGGTCTCACTCTATCCCATGCTGACTTGGAACTCTGTAGTTCCAGGCTGGTCTTGAATCACAGTGATCCTCCTACTTCTTCCTCCCAAGTGCTGGGATTAAAGGCCTGTGCCACCATGCCCGGCCTGAGTAATTTAATATATTCTGGGGTACTGTCTCTTTGTCAGATACATGTTTTGCAAATACTTTCTTATATTCTGTAGGCTGGCTTTTCATTGTCTTGTTTCATTGGCTGTGAAGAAGTATTGAAGTTTGATGTCTTCACATGTGCTTTTACTTTTGTTCTTTAAGCAAGAAATGACTGCCAAATCTAAGACTAGGAAGATCATCATCAGTATGTTTTCTCTCATAGTTGTGTAATATCAGGTTCATATTTAGGGTTTTCATTCACTGTGAGGTAATCTTTGTATGTAGTATATAACTAAGAAGTGTCCAGTGTGATTGTTGTACATACATATATCTTTTTGTAGGATCATTTGTTGAAGAGACTATCATTCTGCTCGTGTAACCTTGGCACCCTTATCAAAGATCATAAACCTTCAAGGGTTTAGTTCTAGGTTTTCTGTTCTGTTTGCCCATCTGCCTGTCTTTCTTCCAATATCTCTGATCCCCCCCCCCCCCACAGGTAGGGTTTCATTCTAATCTAGGATGACCTGGAATTCACTATGTAGTCTCAGGGTGGCCTTGAACTCACAGTGATCCTCCTACCTCAGCCTCTCAAGTGCTGGGATTAAAGGCGTGTGCCACCGTGCCCGGCCCAATATCTCTAGTCTTGATTCTGTACTTTTGTAATGTTCGGCAATCAGAAAAGATGAGACCTCCAGCTTGATTTTTTGCCTTTAATATTGCCTTGGTCCTTAGGATCCTTTGATAGTCTATGAATTTTAGAAATTTTTGCTTTGTCTGTGAAAAATTCCATTGTGTGTGTGTGTGTGTGTGTGTGTGTGTGTGTGTGTAGGCCAGAGGATAGCTTTAGATGCCATCCTTGGGGATGCTGCCCACCATTTTTTGAGACAGGTTCTCTTATTGGCCTGGAGTTTACCACTTAAGCTAGAGTAACTAGCCAGTGAGCTCCAGGGATTCTCTTGTCTTCCCAGTGCTGTCATATGGACATTGTAGCAATATTAAGTCTGTGGAGTCCATACGCTTGGAATACCATGCCATTAATTTATCTTCTGTAATGAGTTAACATTCCCATTAAATGCTTGTTTTGTTTGTTCATGTTTGTTTTCATAACAGCAAACCTGACCTCGTGTGTAAAGTGGTACAATGATTTTTTTTTTTTTTTTCTAGTTCTGGGGATAGAACCCAGTGCCTTACATATCCTAGGCAAGCATTCTACCATCAAGCCACATCCCTAGCCTTGTGATTTTGTTTTGCATTTTCCTCATAGTTACTATTATATGGAACATCTTTTCATGAGCTTGGTGACCATCTGCCTACATTTTGGAGAAGAATATGAATATTTGTACGGACCTACCAATTAAAACACCCTAATCTGAAAAGCTGACATTCATATGCTATAGGAACTGTTTGAGTTTCACATCAGGTTTAAAACATTTCAGGTTCCAGATGAAGGATGCTTAAACTAATTATCTGTACACTGTTTTGTTTTTTGAGGTAGGGTTTCACTATAGCTCAGGCTGTCCTGGAATTCACTATGTAGTATCAGGGTGGCCTCGAACTCTTGGAGATCCTCCTACCTCAGCCTTCAAAGTGCAGGGATTAAAGGTGTGTGCCACCATGCCCGGCTCTACACTGTTTTATCCAAAAACAAAATACACATTTCTCTCAACACATGAAACATTTACCAAAACAAACCACATTTTATAAAAACTACTTTAATAAATGTAAAATAAAAATCAAACATTTGGACTGGGGAAATGGTTTGGTGGTTAAGATCACTTGCTGTGTAAGAATGATGACCTGAGTTTAATCCCCAGCACCTACTTAAAAAGCCAGACAGTAGCCATGCATGCCTATAACCCTGGTGCTGAGTGGGGCAGAGATCATTGGGGTTTGCTGTCAGCCAGTCTATGGAAAAAATAGAGTTCCTTGGGGTAGAGAGATGGCTCAGCGGTTAAGGCACTTGCCTGTGAAGCCTAAGGACCCAGGTTTGATTCCCCAGGACCCACATAAGCCAGATGCACAAGGTCACACTTGCATTTGGAGTTTGTTTGCAGTGCCTAGAAGTCCTGGTGTGCCTATTCTCACTCTCTTTTTCTTCCTTCCTTCCTTTTCTCTCTCTTTCTCTCCCCACTCCCTCCCTATCTTTATCTCACATAAATAAAAATTTTAAAAATAGCTCCAAAACTCTAAAGGAAATAAGATAGAGGAAAAATAGAGGAAGACACCTGATGTTGTCCTCTGGTCTCAGCATGAATTGCACACATGCACACACCAATAATACCATTTACATAAGCAGTGGTCAAAATATGTACATAAAAATCCAACAAAATATGTATACTATCTGTAGGAAGAAAATTATAAAACTATTGAAAGAAATCAAGGAAGAACTATGTGAACACAGGAATAATTGTTGCTTATGACTAGGAAAACTCAGTATTATAAATGTCAGTTCTTCACAACTTAATCTAGGTTACTGCAATCCCTGACAAAATTCTAACATGTTATTTTGTGGAAATTAACAAAGTGATTCTAATGTTTATAGCCAAATCAATACTAGAGGGAACAGAGTTGGCAGACTGGTACTCCCTGACACTAGAATTTATTTTAAAGACACAGTAATCCAGGCAATGTAGTGCAGCAAAAACAGTAGATTAGTTGAACATAGTATACCAGAGGTAGACCCACACAGAGTCAGCTAATCTTTGATAGAGAAGCAAAGACAGTGCAGTGGAGAGTCATCAACAGATGGTTTTGAAGCAATGGGCCATCCATAACAAAGCAAATGCTGAAGTTCCCAGAAGATAATGGAAGAGAAAATCCAGCTGCAGTCCTTTTAAGCAAAAGGACTCCCTCTAGCAGAACAATGCAGGCAATTATGCGACAGTCACAAGATTTTCTTATCACAGCTAAAGATGTACACCAGTTCCTGACCAAGGACTTTCCCACAGTCCGGGGCCCTGAGAATCTGCTGTGTCAGGAACTTCGCTGCATCAGTGCCTTCCTATATCACAGTCAGTGCCTTCCTGTATCACAGTTCCCAGCTCCCCACAGGTGGCTGTGGGTTTGACACTGATTTGATAACATCAAGAGTACAATCAATCCATGAGAGAAAGAATTTAAAAGCTGGACTTAAAGTTGATAATTTTCTCTATGCAAGAGTGAAAGACAATCCATAGAAACTGAAAATGTTTGCAAAACATATAAGTGATAAAGATATGTTTTGTTAACCCAAATAGACCAAGATCTCTTAAAACCCAATAGTAGATAAGATTTCTAGTGCTTGTCTAGCATGCTCATGGCCCTAGTTTCAATTACTATTCCTAGTGGGGGAGTGGCCAACCCAATATAGTAATGGACCAGAGCAGCCTTAGTGGTGTTTGTTGCTGCTTTTAGTGTGGTGTGCCTTCCAGCTGTGAGTGTCCACACTAGTACAAGAGTCTGCCCAACAGATCTCTTCTTCCTAATAATATAGTCCAAAGTGCTACACATCGTTCTTCAAGTTGACATCTATCTTTTATTCTCTTCTCTCTCTCCCCTCCTTCCCATCTCTTCCCCTGCCTAGCTTCATTAGATAATGAGAAAAGACTGCAAGTTTAACATTGCTGTCTTAAATATTTAGGATAATATATGCAAAACTGTGTGTCCACATATTAGTGAAACATACTCAAAATCTGGGCTGGAGGGACGTAGTAGTTAAGACACTTGCCTGCAAAGCCAAAGGACCAAGGTTCAATTCCCCAGGACCCACATAAGCCAGATGCAAAAAGTGGCACATGCATCTGGAATTTGTTTGCAGTAGCTGGATTCCCTGGTGTGCCCTCTCTTTGTACCTCTTTCTCACTCAAATCAATAAATAAAAATAAAATATTAAAAAAACAAAAAAAAATACAAACCAAACATTCAAAATCCTTTATGATACTTGGATTTTATTTTTCTTTTTACTACTTTACAGAAATAGCATGGAATCTAGAATTTGTAAGAAAGCTGTCAGCAAATTTCATGCTGTTATGAAAGAAGAACTCATCAGAATGGTAAGATATGTTTGTTAGTCTCAGTTTAAGTTTGGATAGCACACTGGTCTTAGAAAAGCATGCACATACTGACACTGGCAATAAATATATGAGGACTACTCACAATTCTCATGATTTATTTTTATTTATTTATTTATTTGAGAGAAGTAGAGAGGGAAGGAAAGAAGGAGAGAGAAAACAGGTGCACCAGGGCCTCCAGCCACTGCAAACTCCAGATGCATGTGCTACCTTGTGCATCTGGCTTACATGGGTCCTAGAGAACTGAACCTAGATCCTTTGGCTTTGCAGGCAAGTGCCTTAACCACTAAGCCATCTCTCCAGCCCTGTCATGATATTTTTAAAGTAAGTGTGATATACACAAACCGAATTAACACAAATTAATTTTGGAAAATAAAGTTGGCTTTTTTTTTTTTTTTTTTTTGTCTAATAGCTTAAAGAAGTCCAGATGTTGAAAAACCTGAAAAGGCAGAATGCTAAGGTAAGTCATTTAGTGTTTTGTTTTACAGTCATAAAAAACAATACTTATAGAATTAGTAAAGACTTGCCTTTGGTTTTACAATCTTTAGAATTTGTGTAAGGTTATTTTTATCTTTTTATTTAGGCTGTTATTTGCTTTATCTTGTATTATCACTGAAACTGAGGAATGGATACCTGCGTTAGATGTCTACTCTGATGAAATGACTGAGAAAAACAACTTATAAAGAGAAAAGTTCATTTTGGCACCATTTTGGAGGTTTCACTCCATAATTAGTTTGCCGTATTACTTTTGGTTTTGTAGCAGAGCAGCTGAACATCATGAACCAAGTAGCAGAAAAGAGTGACGAATGGCCAGGGTCCTCCTTCAGGGACATGCCTTCAGTGACCTACAGACCACCACTCAGCCATGCCTAGGCTACCTCCCCTCCCTCTGTACTTTGAATAACTTGCACAGTGTTCATGGCCATGTTTAGCATGCATCACACTAATGAGGCAATGATTGTATTGTTTAGATGATTTTCAACATCGAAAGGAAAAGGCGGCGTTTAATTGAAGTCCAGGATGAACTGCTGCGGTAAGATAGTACCAAAGCCCTGCTGGAGAACTTAACAAACTGGGCAATACAGTGTGTCATTATGAGAGTGCTGTCAACTGCTGACATGTTAAAGGCTCCGCTGTGGTGCCCAGGTGCAGAACCCTTTAGTAAAATAATTCAGCATTGAGGATTTTTGTTGTTTTTACTTTTTCAAGGTAGGATCTCACTCTAGCCCAGGCTGACCTGGACTTCACTATGTATCTCAGGGTGGCCTTGAACTCATGGCGATCCTCCTACTTCTGCCTCCCGAGTGCTGGGGTTAAAGGTGTGTGCCATCACGCCTGGCGATTCTATGTTTTCTTGTTTGAGAGTCTTGCCTGGTCTTGAATTTGTGATCTTCCTGCCTTAGCCTCCTAAGTAATGAAGTTGCAGCTATATTGTCATGCCTGAGTTTTATGCTGTTGTTGAAGCATACACCTTGGTGTGGCACTCGTGTGAATCCATATTCAAAGGTGTTGGGCAGGGCGAACTTCATTAGCTTGACTGGCTAAGGCCATGTACTGGTTAGGAAGACTGGTGCACTGGTGAGCCTTACAGCCCATCCATACTTTATGGTCCTATTCTGAGGCCAAGACTGCTGCGTGAGAGAGACTTAAGGAAAGTAGGAGTAGTGTGCTGTTGCTTTTAGAGAGCTTTGAGGGTAAAGCTTGGTGGTAGAGTGCCTGGATTCATTCTCAGCTACGCAGGGTTGTCATAGCACTGAAACTTGAGAAAGAATATGGTATGTCAGGATCCACTGTTTAATTAAACATTAACTTTGAACGAGACTGCCACAAGAGTTTGAGAGAAAAAAGTTAATTATGTAGTTCATTGTTTTCAAATTTAGTCTATGGACAGATGTTGGCTTATGATAAGGTTTTCATTGGTCCAGGCTAAAATGGGAAAATTAAGGTACAATAACAATGATAACTCTTAGCAGCCTCCTTTGTAGCAGGGCACTTCCCTAAATGCTTTATTAATGTATTAGTCATTATCATTGTGAGAGGATTTTTTAGCTGTCTAATAAGGCTCTGTGTAACACTTGTCATCAACATAAGACCACTAAGACATGTGTAAAGATCTGCTTTTTCCTTCTCTAGATGTAAGTTTATTTGGATAAGGTACATTTTGAAAAGGCAGAGTTAGAAAAAGCACAGTATATCACCATTTTGACTTCGTAAATGAAAAGACCAAGGCGCAGAGTAATAACTTACCTAGGGTCTCACCCCTAGGAGGTGGGGAACCAGGATCAGCATCAGCAACAATTAACTGCCAACAGCTACTCTAGGAGAAGTGGGGTCCCAGAAGAGGGGTTGGGAATGTAAGAGCCAGGGAATGGGGAGGAGTGCTATGGAATGCTATCTTCTGCTCATTGTTGCTGCACTTGTGAACTCATAGCAGCTGTGTTTTCCTACATAAGATTGAGTCATTTTTAAAAAAAATATTTTATTTATTTATTTGAGAGCAAGAGGGACAGAGGGAGAGAAGGAAGGAGAGAGAGAGAGAACTGGCATGCCAGGGCCTCTAGCCACTGCAAACGAATTCCAGACACCTGTTCCACCTTGTGCATCTGGCTTACGTGGGTACTAGGGAATTGAATCTTGCTCCTCAGGCTTCGCAGGCAAGCACGTCAGCTGCTAAGCCATCTCTCCAGCCCAAGATCGAGTCATTTTTATTGGTCTGTAACGTCCAGTTATCCCTTTTATTTATTTATTTCTGGTTTTTCTAGGTGGGGTCTCACTCTAGTCCAGGCTGACCTGCAACTAACCTCAGGGTTCATGGCAATCCTCCTACCTCTGCCTCCCGAGTGCTGGGATTAAAGGTGTGCACCACCATGCCTGGCTACAAGTTCACTTTTTAATTCAACAGTTCCCAAGACTTCAAGGACTTGATGAAGTTTGGCGTATGTAAGGCATATTCTTCTGTAGGTGTCAACACTTCACTGTGTATCAGATTTTCTTACACATTAGTTGAAAACTAGAATCCTTTACACATTCATAATTTCAGAGCCAAACATATCATCTAGTTCATTTCCCCCAACTTTTGATAATACTCAGTCTCATACTGTAGCTGTTAGACTTTATTACATGTGGTTTATTGGGGAAATATTTTTCTTTTAGGGTAGAACCACAGCTGAAACAACTACAGACAAAATTTGATGAGCTTAAGGAGAGAAAGTCATCTCTTAAGAATTCAGTGTACTTCTTATCTAGTTTAAAACAACTTTATCAAGATTATCCAGCTGTTCAAGAGGAAAAACCAAATGTAAAGGAAACGGTAAGTTCCATTTTTACTTCCTGTGCTTTAGATGATGCAGGCAAATAAGTAAATCAGTAAAAATATTTATCACATCTTAGCTACTTAATAAAGACTAGGTAAAATCCCCACTCACTATTTGTAAGTTAGTAACCCTTCTGAGAATATTTCATCAAGAGACGTGTGAACTCTGCACACATCTCAGTTGAACATCCACTCTGCTTTATTATAATTTCCATCAATGTCACATCATTCAGACATGTTCAGACCAACTACATTGTTTGTTCAGTCTATGTTCATACTGTTGTTTGAATCTGAGAAATAAGCTTATTATTGCATATGAATGATAGAAAGTTTTAGAGGTTGAAAAACCTAAAGACAATAGGGAAAATGTGATTTACTAGTTTTAATAAATTTTGTAGTTGCTTAGAACTTTGATATTGCTATTAACTGAAGCACAGATTAATGAAAATCTTTGTTAAAAATTATATTTGTATATCATAATATAATTTTTTTGTTCATTTTTATTTATTTGAGAGTGACAGAGAGAGAGAAAGAGAGGCAGATAGAGAGAGAATGGGCATGCCAGGGCCTCCAGCCACTGCAAACGAACTCCAGATGCGTGTGCCCCCTTGTGCATCTGGCTAACGTGGGTCCTGGGGAACC
Source organism: Dipus sagitta (assembly GCA_036346955.1). NCBI lineage: Eukaryota > Metazoa > Chordata > Mammalia > Rodentia > Dipodidae > Dipus > Dipus sagitta. The sequence goes on from CM070770.1 coordinate 214,795,014, forward strand.
GAGCCTTGAACCAGGGTCCTTAGGCTTCACAGGCAAGCGTTTAACCACTAAGCCACCTCTCCAGCCCTCATAATATAATTTTGATGTAAAATGTGTGTATATAATTATCTAATAAGATATATACATATTTATTAGGATTCAAAGTAATGATCTAAGTTAATTTTCCTGAGCTGAACATTTGCTCATATTAGAGATGCAGACATAGAATATTTTTTAAGTTTTTATGTACTTAAAATTGATTATTTGTAGTTAAGGATTTGACTACTAAAGCTGGTGGCATAGATTCAATTTGAATATAATCACTGGATGAAATGTAGATTTTTCCCTCCTTCTACTTCACTCTTCTTGGTTGTGGATATTGAATGCCTTCTGCATTCTAGGCGAGTGCTAATCCACTGAGCAACAGCCTCAAGGCCTGAAAACTAAGCATTAGCAACAACTCTTTGGAATGTATCCCTCACAAATGAGTTATTTGCATACCCTCACTGTCTTTCAAAAGTACTTCTCTTGCTGGGCATGGTGGTGCATGCTTTTAATCCCAGTACTCAGGAGGCAGAGGTAGGGGTATCAGCATGAGTTCAGGGACACCCTGAGACTACATAGTGAATTCCAGGTCAGCCTGAGCTAGAGTGAGACCCTACCACGGAAAACCAAAATAAATAAATAAAAAGTACTTCTCTTGTAGCTCTATCCTTTTTGTTTGAGTGTAGACATCTGGGTATATGTCTTGCCTTTTCTAATGAAACATCTAGCACTAAATGTGAATACTTCCAGTCTTTCCCAAGGCAGGTGCCTTTGATATCTTGAACACATAAGGCTGTCAAATATTTGTTAAAGTGAATTAAAAATGTTTTAGAGAGAGAGAACTGGTGCACCAGGACCTCAGCCACTACAATTGAACTCCAGACACTTGTGCCACCTAGTGGGCATGTGGGACTTTACGCTTGCCTCACCTTATGTGGGTACTGGAGAGTTGAACATAGGTCCTTAGGCTTCGCAGGCAAGCGCCGTAACTGCTAAGCCATCTCTCCAGCCCTAAAATGAATTCTTTACTAACATACTAAGGTGTGGATCAGAAAAAACGTGATGATCATGTGGGCTTTCATCACAGTTGGACAGCTTTCCTGCTCAGCCTTTATTACTAGGAAAATCAGCTTGCAGGGCTGGAGATACCTGTCACTAAAGTGCTTGCCTCAAGCATGAAGACCTGAGTTCAATCCCCAGAACCCATGTTTTGACCTGGTCCTAGGCATACCTTTTCATTTTAAATAGTTCAGATGTCACAGTTCTTTGAATCAACTGCTCTTCTGGGGTTAAGATCAGTTCTTTCTTTGAGTGGTTGCCTCAGAACCTTATATATCAATTATGTCCTGAGGAAGCAGATTAAAAACCAACTTAATAAGGATACTAGTTTAAAAAGTAGTGTTATTGGAAAGCAGTATCAAAATTGCAGTTGTTCATAAGATTGAGTTATGAAACAAGATTATAAAACTATTGGAATTTGTAAGTCTAAATAATTTCTTTTCTTTGCCAGTATGATTCATCTAGCTTTCCAGCTTTATTGTTTAAAGCAAGACCCCTTTGGGAAGCTGAAAAACACCTGCAGAATATCAACCATCAGCTAGAGGTGCTCCTTAATCAGGAATGAGAAGACCAGTTGACACAGGTGCCTGCATAAATGTCTTGTGCTTCTGAAACTGCACTTTTATAAATAAAGCTTCCCTTGAAATGGCTTAGTGATTAGAATTTAGTATTACTTTATTAATTTCACTCATATTAAATTATACTAGCTTAATATGCTCAGAAGCCACAGTCATTTTGTATGATTATCTTAATAATTTAGTCTTAATAATTTTAACCTATTGACAGAACACATTAATCTTTAGAAATAGGGAACTTATAAGTCACTGTGAACATTGACCTATCTTGGTTAATTATAAGGAGTTTCTAATTGAATTTAAGTATACCAAAGCTAATTTTCAACAAAACTAGTTTGCTTAAGTAAAAAATAAAGTAGAAGTGGGAAAACAAACTGATAAAGCTCAGTTGATATAAACAGGCTTAATAACAAATGTTTTTTGGTAACATTAGGAACTAAACCAAGGGATTCACACATGTTAGGCAAGCACTGTACGCAGACCTATTGTCTACCTATAACTTAATGTTTATATTGTCAAATCTCATACACTCCAGGCTTATTGAAGCCTAGTTATATAAACTTTGTCAGTAGCTACGCTTGTAATACTTCTATAATTAATTCATCAGGAATTTCCTCCATTTCACTGTAGTAACTAACAAGACAATTTCCTGCTGCTTCGGCTAATTCAACATCTTCAGTAGCTTCCAAAAAACAAGCATCATCCCTGTCATCACCCCAGTCAGCGTCACAAAATCCACCTGGTAACAGCCTCCTGGGTGGTTCTGGAGAACTCTTAGGCTCCTTGTTGCCAGTTTTACCTGCTTCAGCAGCAGTGAAGTCCTCTTCCTTTATTTCAGTGGGGGAGAGTGAAGACAAAGTTATTAGAACATGTAGTGATTCATCAGTCCTTCAACACACAGTCAGGTGAACATGCTGAATGAGTACTGTCAGCAGTAGTAACCATGGGAATGAGCATGCCAGCTCAAAGGTTGTGTTTGTAGCTCAGACATTTTTGAAATCCAAAATTTGAAATTGTCTGCTGTTCATGGCAAACATATTTCAGTATCCCCAGGAGGGGGGTTGCAAAGTGAAGATAGACTTAATTTTGAACAGGGAAATAGACCAGCTGAAGACAAATTAGAAGGTCTGTCTTGACAAGACTTATTTCCCAAATTTGTAAAGTTATTTTTAATAATACAAACATGGGCTGGAAAAAAAATCTAAGAAAGCAGTTTTAGAGACTGGGGAAATGGCTCAGTGCACAGTGACCTTGTCATGCAAATGAGAGTAGTAGAGTTTGTATCCCTAGCACTCACATAACTACTGGCTCAGTGTGGTGCTCCCTGTAATTCTAGCACTCGCGAAGTACAGATGAGGTCCCTGTGGTTAGCTGGACTATGCAAAGTAGCAAGCTCTGGGTGATCAAGAAAGACATCAATGCCAGCCTCTGGCCTCCACATACGCAAATATCCACATATGTGTGCTACCACATACATGCAATGTGCTTATACACCTGTGCACACCATATGCACACATACATGCAAAAGCAGTTTTGGGGCAATTATCAAAATATAATTGGAATGCATATGATACAGTAGTAGTCTGTTATGTTAGTTTTTTATCCTAGCTTTTTATTACAGCTTTCCAAACATGTCTTTCTGGTAAGTTGCCCATACTCTAACCACTCTAGGCACACACAGATGCACAAGGGGGCACACGCATCTGGAGTTCGTTCACAGTGGCTGGAGGCCCTGGTGTGCCCATTCTCTCTCTCTCTCTGCCTCTTTCTGTGTGTCGCTCTCAAATAAATAAATAAAAATTAAAATTAGAACATAACAACAATAACTAAGACTACATGATTTAAAAAAAAATCCAAAACCAGACAAAGTAGAAGGGACAGGGGACTAGCTGGAAAGAAGAGGTGTTCAGAAGGAGTGGGAGAGGAATAAAATAAGGTAATGGGGGGGGGGCGGGGAATGTGATCAAAAGGTAGGCAGGTATAAAATTTTCTGAAATAAGTTAATTTGGGGCTGAGGAGGTAGCTCAGTGGTTCAAGTGTTTGCCTATAAAACCTGTGGGTATGGGTTCAATTCCCCAGTACCCGTGTACAGCCAGATGCACAAAGTGGCACATGCATCTGGAGTTTATGTTTAATAGCAAGAGGTCCTGGTGCATCCATGCACATACACTCTCTCCCCCCACCCACAAATAAAAAAGCTTTTAATTAATTTAGCTGGGTGTGGGACCTTTAATCCCAGCACTCAGGAGCAGAGGTAGGAGGATTTCTGTGAGTTCGAGGCCAGCCTGGGCTAGAATGAGACCCAACCTCAAAAAAAAAACAACAAAAATAATTAAAAATAAATTTTATACTGAATCCTGAGAGAAATGAAATTGCTTATAAAATTCATTTCCTTTTTGGTGAAATTTCTCAGTGCCTTAAGGAACTGTTGATTCCTTGGCCTCAGAGTAGCAATAGATTTTCCCTCCCCATAACTGCCCTCACCACAGTGTCATGTCTTCTTTCTAACCTTTCTTTTCCTGTTGGTACCACATAGGATTAGATTTCTTAAGGCTTTCTTTAATAAAACAAAATTTAAAAAGAAAAAAAATCTTCAGTTCTTCAGCTTCATGCTTAATTACTAAAAGATGTAGGGTTTTATAATCTATAGCCTAATCAGAAGAGTCATCAAAAATAATAATGTGTATATGTACACTAGGAGAAAATAAAGGTGGCCAAATGATGAAAGGTAGCATATCTAGGTAAAGGCCATAGAGGAGAGTTCCTTATTCTATTTTTTTTTTTTTGTTTTGATATGTATGCACTTATGAGGCCAGAGTTTGATATTGGGGGATCCTCTATTATGCTCCACCTGATGTATTGAGTCAAGGTCTCACATGGACCCAGAGCTTGCCAATTTAGCTAGTCTCTCTAGCCAGCTTGCCCTGAGGATAGCCCGTTTCTGCATCCTAAGTGCTGGGTTTATGGGAACACACTACCACACTGAACATGTACATGAACTCAGGTCCTCATTCTTATGCATCTTATCCACACAGTTATCTTCCCAGCCCAAGAGAGTTCTTTATTCTTATTTAATATTTGTGTACATTAGAAATGTTTTAAATCTTTTAAAAAGTAGTAAATAACAGTAACTGGTCATTTAATCTAAAACAGTTTTTAAAAGATAAAGCAGAAATGACAGTGTCAATAGTCTAGGTCACAGGAACGGTTATTTTGTGTTTGTGTGTTTTACTTACTTATTTGAGAGACAGAATAGGCACGCCAGGGCCTCTAACCACTGCAAACAAAATCTGGACACTTGTGCTACCTTGTGTATCTGGTTTTATGTGGGTACTGGGAAATCAAGCCTGGGTCCTTTGGCTTTGCAGGCAAGTGCCTTAACCGCTAAGCCATCTCTCCATATATGTCCAAATAATGGTTCATATTGCACACCAAGAGTACTTTCAACTTAGCATTTTTGAGGTATTAGTAGGTTGAGAAAAACTAAATATATAACATAAAATCTACTGAGATTGGGCTAGGGAGATGGTTCAAAGCACTTGTTTGCAAAGTCTGCTGTCCCATTTGGGTTCAATTCTCCAGTACCCACATAAATAGATGCAAAAAGTGTGTCTGGAGTTTGTTGGCAGTGTCAAGAATTCCTGAAGTGCCCGTATTCTCATTCTCTCTCACATAAAAATATTTTAAAAATACTACTGAGGGCATCAAAATAACACTTAACGGGCTGAAGCTGTAGCTCAGTGCTACAGTGTGTGCCTCAGAGGTGAGGCCCTAGGGTTACTTTCTAGCACTGGGGAAAATACAGCTAGCCATCATGGCACATTTCTTCTCCTTTTAAGACAAAGAGTTAATTTTTTAAAATTTAATTTGTTCTTAGTTACTTCTCAACACTTTTTAACTTACTAGTTTACCAGAAAGTCTGGCTATCCATGCTTTTCTCTCCAGCTCCAATGTGCCAAACATGGGATTTTCACCTAAACTTGGATTTTTTTTATTTTAGAAAATGCTTTAATAAACAGATGTAGTAGATACTATACTGAGGTTTTTTTTTTTTTTAGAATACAAATCTAAGAACATGTTCAGCTTGTAGCAGTTAACTTTTTCCAACCATAACAGTATAAAAGGAAGTGCTGATAGGTATGATTTTTAAAAAAAAGTTTAAAAAGTATAAACAGTGCAACATGACAAAAAGTACTAAGTCAGATATTCTTTGCAAAATGTCAATAAAGTTGTCAAAAAATGGACAGAGGACAGACAGAGCAGTTAATGATAGAAATACAAATAATAAACCTACAAGGAGCTCAACTCCATAAAGAAAGATTTGCAAATTAAACTGGTGAAATGCACTCGCCTGCCAGGTTGGTGGAGAGAGATTAGAAGAACATCAGCAATGTTGGCAGACATGCCAGTAATAGGTGCTCTCATCAGCTGCTTGTGCAACACTAAGTTCCTAGCACTTTTATGGACAGCAATTTTGTAATAGGTGCTAAAGAAAATATTTCTGCTACTTTAGGGAAAAGTTTTAATAGTAGCATTATGACTTTTTAAAAAAATAGCTCAGCCTGCATAAACTATGAGAGATACATGCTAAAGCCTTTATGTTAACTTGGTCAAATTATGAGTGGGGAAGATTTTCACCTTTCACTTTTGTATGCATTTTCTTTCACAATTAATGTGAATCATTTGGATAAAGAAAAGTCTTTAAAGGAAGTTAAATGCGGTTTAGCAAGCTGTTAATAGCTACCAAGACTAAAATTACATATTTAAAAGCTCTACTTTTTGAAATTCACTCTATAAGGATTGTTGTTCAAAGAGACACACCAAATGGGTTATCTTGGTTTATTCTGGAAAGCAAAACCTGAGTAATATGCCTGTGACCATCTAATCTGTAATACACTAGTAAAAATGGAAGAGGGGCACATTATCAGATATTGAGATAAGGAAATCATTACCCTATGTTCCTAAGTGAACACAGGGGCCAAACACTGTTTCAAAGCTACCTAAACCACCCCTCCAAGGCTCAAGGAACCTGGCAGAAGGGGGCAAAAAAAAATGCTGTCATTTGGATGTCAAATTGTACACACTCATTAGCTCAGTAGATATGGTTCATGCCCATGATTGAGCCTGTTAATATTTCACCATATATGAAGCAGAAGTCCATGATACCCCAACACCTCTCAGTACAATGGAAACCAGTGATTACTGGGGAGTCAAGTTCCTAGTGGTGTAGCTACCTGTGGGTTGCCCATACTCAAGTAAATGACTTCACTACCATGATTATGCAAAAACCCTAATTTAAATCAGTGGGTCATAAAACAAACAAGTGATGCAAACAGGATTGGGAAGGGGGAAGAGAGGGAAGTTGGAGAGAACGGGGTCAAAAAGTATTGTATACATGTATGAAAATGTCAAAAATAAAAAAGAACTATCCAAACACACTGTTCATACTCATTTGTACTAGTGCACTAAAGAAGGCAACAGGCTGCACTTACCTCTTTGAAAAGAAATAGGAGACTCACTTCAGCAGGTAATGGAAAATCTGAATCAGAAGGATAGAAAATATATTTTATACAAATAGCTAATTTTTGCTTTGTGGTAAATGTAAAAATTTACAACTCACAGTCCGATTTGAAGTTTTCTGCTTTACATACAGGGTCATGACATTTTTGATACCAAACTTCATTTTTCAGATCAACCAAAATCCTTTACATAAAGGAAAACAAGTATTAATATCCATCCTGAATAGAAATAAAACAAAAAACTGGTTATCTGTTATTTATAAAAGGTGGCCTAGTATTTAAAATGAAAAAAAAAAGCATAGGATAAAAATATATATGCTTAACCAAAATAAAATTGGCTCATGAACATTTTATATCAGACATCACACATACAAGCACAAGAATCTGAGCTTCATCTCTAGTACCCTTGGAAATGCTGGAAGTGATGGTGTACACCTGTATTCTGCCTACCAGTGAAGAAGACACAGGCGGATCCCTGGGAACTGGCTAGTCGGTCAGTCAAGCCTAATTGGTAAGCTCCAACCAATGAGAGACTGTTTTTCAAAGGAAGTGGATGGTATTCTTGAGGACACCCAAAGTTGTCCTGTGGACTAACTCCACCACACACAAACATACAAAGTGACAGAAAGCTTAAAGTCTTATAATCAGTAAAAATAAGAAAATTAAATATTTTTACACAGTTTAAAATCTTCCCACATTCCAGAAAAGGAAACAAAATGGCAAATGTTCCACATAGCAGTTAGTGTAGTAGAAATGGGGAGGTGATGAGGGACTTGTGATCAAGAGAGAAAAAGAAGTGACTAGTTTAATTTTGTGAACATTCCAGTAACAACTTCCTGATAAATGGACTATTCTGCAGTGTTGAAACTGCAGTAAAGTGCAGGCACTGCAGGACACTGGAAGCGTCCAGAAAACCAGTGAGACCTGACATCTGCCAAGAACCACAAACCCACTTGTTTGTCGTCACGATCTTCAAAATCACATTGCACTCAAGTCTTGTTTTGTTTTTTTGTACTGTGAAGATTTAGTGAATGAGTGTGGCTGATACGATATTGAGCAGTGGAAGCCCTCATTGAGTGCAGAGCCCGCCACTTGCCCAGGGGACCATGACAGGGGATATATTTGACACTACAGCTATCAGGGATGAGCCGCTTTTCAGCTACCGTATCTTCAGATTCATCTGCATTGAACTTGGTGAAGCCCCACTTTGAGATGTGAATCTTCTGGCGGCCAGGATAAACTTAAACTTGGCTCTGTGCCAGGGCTCAATCGTGCTGTATTCTGCAACTTGGTGCTGATGGACATAACCTGGCCACTGTGCCATGGGGCTTTCCAAAAGCATCCCCATACCTATCTGGAGTACTCATTCTCTTCAATGATGTCTGTCGTATGAGGGCTGAGATTTTTTTTGTGTGTGCTATTAACAAAAAGTATCAACATCAATGCTGAATGATACAAACTGGCGGTGATGTGGTTCCTAATCTGATAGTAAGCCTTAAAAACTTACACAGTGCCCCAAACAAGTAATAGTATTTAAGAATGAAAGTATTTTCTTTAAATTTATGGGTATTACTTTAGCACAAAATTGTTAAAACTTTAACTGCTGAACCCATTCTTTGAAATAAATAACAGAACCTCCCCCCATTTTCTGTTTCATGGAGCACATCCCCAGCCTTCTCTTAAGTGTTCTTGGACACTGGAGCAGATATGAAAAGATTTCTAAGACATTAAGTGCACCAGAAGCCTAAGAACTTTTGGATCAAGTGTTAGGACAGTCCTCATCTACAGAATGATCTTTATTATGACTTTTCAGATTTTAGAATTGCATATAATAAGTAAACTTGACTCTAGGGATTTGTGAGGTATGAATCGCTGGAACTATCACCCATACTTTTTAACTACATGATGTTCTTTGCCATGTGTGGTAACTGCTCACTTGTGCCTTAGGTGTCACCTTGAGTCAGCAGCAGTCCAGGAAGGATATAGAGAGCCATGCAGGTGTCCCAGGCCACAATCTGCTTCACCTGTGCTGTTCCTATTGGTTTGGTTTTTCGAGGTAGGGTTTCACTCTAGACTAGGCTGGCCTGAAATTCAATCTGAATTCTCAGGGTGGCCTCAAACTCACGGCGATCCTCCTTCCTCTGCCTCCCAGGTGCTGGGATTAAAGCACCACCATACCCAGCATCTTTTTTTTATTTATTTTATTTATGTGAGAGATAGAGAAAATGGGTACACCAGGGCCTCCAGCCACTGTAAACAAACTCCAGGTACATGTGCCCCTTGTACATCTGGCTTACGTGGGTCCTGAGGACTTGAATCTGGGTCCTTTGGCTTTGCAGGCAAGTGCCTTAACCGCTAAGCCATCTCTTCAGGTCCACCTGTACTTTTCATTCCTGGTATCCTTAACACTGTTAGTAACTCTTGATGTTAAATAAGACTTAACGGTTTGTGAGTGTGACTTGAAAATATAACCCTCAACTTCATCTTTAAAAAATTTTTTTTCTTTATTTTTATTTATTTGAGAGCGACAGACACAGAGAAAGAGGCAGATAGAGAGAGGGAATGGGCGCGCCAGGGCTTCCAGCCACTGCAAATGGAACTCCAGATGCCTGCGCCCCCTTGTGCATCTGGCTAACGTGGGTCCTGGGGAATCGAGCCTCGAACCGGGGTCCTTAGGCTTCACAGGCAAGCGCTTAACCGCTAAGCCATCTCTCCAGCCCTCAACTTCATTTTTTTTTTGCATTTTTTTTAATTTATTTATTTATTTATTTTTTCTCCATTTTTATTAATATTTTCCATGATAACAAAAAAAATCCCATGGTATTACCCTCCCCCCTTTCCCCTTTGAAATTCCATTCTCCATCATATCCCTTCCCCATCTCAATCTTTCTACTTACATATATACAATACCAACCTAATAAAAGCCCTCCTTCCTTTCTTTCTCTTCCCTTTCTATCTCCTTTTTTAACTTACTGGCCTCTGCTACTGAGTTTTTTCCTTCTCACACAGAAGCCCAATCATCTCTAGCTAAGATCCATATATGAGGGAGAACATGTGGCGCTTGGCTTTCTGGGCCTGGGTTACCTCACTTAGTATAATTCTTTCCAGATCCATCCACTTTTCTGCAAATTTCATAACTTCATTTCTCTTTACTGCTGAGTAAAACTCCATTGTATAAATGTGCCACATCTTCATTATCCACTCATCAGTTGAGGGACATCTAGGCTGGTTCCATTTCCCAGCTATTATAAATTGAGCAGCAATAAACATGGTTGAGCAAGTATCTCTAAGGTAATGAGATGAGTCCTTAGGATATATGCCTAGGAGAGCTATAGCTGGGTCATATGGTAGATCAATCTTTAGCTGTTTTAGGAACCTCCACACTGATTTCCACAATGGCTGGACCAGATTGCATTCCCACCAACAATGTAGAAGGGTTCCTCTTTTTCCACATCCCCGCCAACATTTATGATCATTTGTTTTCATGATGGTAGCCAATCTGACAGGAGTGAGATGGAATCTCAATGTAGTCTTAATCTGCATTTCCCTGATGACTAGGGATGTAGAACATTTTTTTAGATGCGTATATGCCATTCGTATTTCTTCCTTTGAGAATTCTCTATTTAGCTCCATTTCCCATTTTTTGATTGGTTTGTTTGATTCCTTATTATTTAACTTCTTGAGTTCTTTGTATATCTTAGATATTAATCCTCTATCAGATGTATAGCTGGTGAAGATTTTTTCCCATTCTGTAGGTTGCCTCTTTGCTTTCTTCACCGTGTCCTTTGCAGTGCAGAATCTTTGTATTTTCATGAGGTCCCAGTGGTTAATCTGTGGTTTTATTGCCTGAGCAATTGGGGTTGTATTCAGAAAGTCTTTGCCAAGACCAATATGTTGAAGGGTTTCCCCTACTTTTTCCTCTAGCAGTTTCAGAGTTTCAGGTCTGATGTTAAGGTCCTTAATCCATTTGGACTTAATTCTTGTGCACGGAGAAAGAGAAGAATCTATTTTCATCCTTCTACAGATATATATCCAGTTTTCCCAACACCATTTGCTGAAGAGGCTGTCTTTTCTCCAATGAGTATTTTTGGCATTTTTATCAAATATCAGGTGGCTATAACTACATGGGGTTACATTTGGGTCCTCTATTCTGTTCCATTGATCTACGAGTCTGCTTTTGTGCCAGTACCATGCTGTTTTTGTTACTATGGCTCTGTAGTATAGGTTAAAATCAGGTATGGTGATACCACCAGCCTTATTTTTGTTGCTCAGTATTATTTTAGATATTCGAGGTTTTTTGTGATTCCAAATGAATTTTTGGATTGTTTTTTCTATTTCCGTGAAGAATGCCTTTGGAATTTTGATGGGGATTGCGTTAAATGTGTAGATTGCTTTTGGTAAGATTGCCATTTTCACAATATTGATTCTTCCAATCCAGGAACAAGGGATGTTTTTCCACTTCCTAGTGTCTTCTGCAATTTCTCGCTTGAGTGTTTTAAAGTTCTCATTGTATAGATTCTTTACTTCCTTAGTAAGGTTTATTCCAAGGTACTTTATTTTTTTTGATGCAATTGTGAATGGGAGTGATTCTCTGATCTCATCCTCTGTGTGTTTGTTGTTAGCATATATGAAGGCTACTGATTTCTGTGTATTTATTTTGTATCCTGCTACATGACTGTAGGTTTTTATCAGCTCTAACAGTTTGCTAGTAGAGTCTTTAGGGTCCTTTATATATAGAATCATGTCATCTGCAAATAATGATAACTTGACCTCTTCCTTTCCGATTTGTATCCCTTTTATGCATGTCTCTTGCCTTATTGCTATGGCTAAGACTTCCAGAACTATATTAAATAAAAGTGGGGACAGTGGACACCCTTGTCTTGTTCCTGATTTTAGTGGAAAAGCATCCAGTTTTTCCCCATTTAGTAATATGTTGGCTGTAGGCTTATCATAAATAGCCTTTATTATATTGAGATATGTTCCTTCTATTCCCAGTCTCTGTAGGACTTTTATCATGAAGGGATGTTGGATTTTGTCGAATGCTTTCTCTGCGTCTAATGAGATGATCATGTGATTTTTGTCCTTCAACCCATTTATATAATGTATAACATTTATAGATTTGCGTATGTTGAACCATCCCTGCATCTCTGGGATAAAGCCTACTTGGTCAGGGTGAATGATCTTTCTAATGTATTCTTGTATTCTGTTTGCCAATATTTTGTTGAGAATTTTTGCATCTATGTTCATGAGGGAGATTGGTCTGTAATTTTCCTTTTTTGTTCTATCTTTGCCTGGTTTTGGTATCAGAGTGATGCTGGCTTCATAGAAGGAGTTTGGTAGAATTCCTTCTTTTTCTATTTCATGGAAAAGCTTAAGAAGCAATGGTGTTAGCTCTTCCCTGAAGGTCTGGTAAAATTCAGCAGTGAATCCATCTGGGCCTGGGCTTTTTTTAGTTGGGAGATTTTTGATAACTGTTAGGATCTCCATGCTTGTTATAGGTCTATTTAAGTGATTAATCTCATCTTGATTTAATTTAGGTAGGTCATATAAATCAAGGAAATCATCCATTTCTTTCAGATTTTCATACTTTGTGGAGTATATGTTTTTATAATATGTCCCTACGATTTTTTGAATTTCTCTGGCATCTGTCGTGATGTTACCTTTTTCATCTCTAATTTTATTAATTTGTGTCTCTTCTCTCTTTCTTTTGGTCAGATTTGCTAAGGGTTTATCAATCTTGTTTATCCTTTCAAAGAACCAGCTCTTTGTTTCATTAATTCTTTGTATTGTTTTTTTGGTTTCTATTTCATTAATTTCTGCCCTAATCTTTATTATTTCTTCCCGTCTACTGATTTTTGGTTTGCCTTGTTCTTCTTTTTCCAAGGCTTTAAGGTGAAGCATTAGGTCATTTATTTGCGACCTTTCTAATTTCTTAATATAGGCACTTAAAGCTATAAATTTACCTCTTAGAACTGCCTTCATTGTGTCCCAGAGATTTTGGTATGTTGTGTTCTCATTATTGTTTGACTCTATAAATTTTTTGATTTCCTTCTTGATTTCTTCATTGACCCATTCATCATTTAGTAATGTATTGTTTAGTTTCCATGATTTTGTGTATGCTCTATATCCTTTCTTGCTATTGATTTGTAGTTTGATTCCATTGTGGTCAGATAGAATGCAAGGAATTATTTCAATTTTCCTGAATTTGTTAAGATTTGCTTTGTGTCCTAATATATGGTCTATTTTAGAGAATGATCCATGTGCTGCTGAAAAGAATGTATATTCTGCAGCATTTGGATGAAATGTCCTGTATATGTCTGTTAGGTCCATTCCTTCTATGACCTCGTTTAGTCCAGATGCCTCTCTGTTTATTTTTTCCCGGGATGACCTGTCAATTGATGAGAGTGGGGTGTTAAAGTCACCAACTACCACTGTGTTTGGTGTTATCTGTGACCTTAGTTCTAACAGTGTTTGTTTGATGAATTTGGGAGCCCCCATGTTAGGTGCATATATGTTTAGGATTGTAATGTCCTCCTGTTGGAGTGTGCCCTTAATCAATATAAAGTGACCTTCCTTATCTTTCTTGACTAATGTTGGAGTGAAGTCTGCCTTGTCAGCTATTAGGATAGCAACCCCTGCTTGCTTTCTGGGTCCATTTGCTTGAAACACCGTTTTCCAACCTTTCACCCTAAGATAATGTCCATCCTTTGTAGAAAGGTGAGTTTCTTGGAGACAACAAATTGTAGGGTCCTGCTTTTTAACCCAGTCTGCAAATCTATGTCTTTTGGTTGGAGCATTGAGGCCATTGATATTAAGAGATATTATTGAAAGATGTGTATTTATGCTTGCCATTTTTTTTTTTTTTTTTTGTGGTTCTGGTTCTACCTTTGCTCTCTTATATTAACTAGTATTTGAGTGTTGTTTGCTGTTTTCCAGGTTCCTTATATGTGTGTTTTTCTTTCTCTTCGGCATGGAGGATTCTTTCAAGTATTTTGTGTAGAGCTGGTTTTGTCTTCAAATACTCCTTTAGCCTGCTTTTGTCATGGAATGTCCTTATTTCTCCATCTATTTGAATGGATAGTTTTGCAGGATAAAGTAGTCTTGGTTGACAGTTGTTATCTTTCAGAGTTTGGAATACTTCACTCCAAGCCCTTCTGGCTTTGAAAGTTTGTGTTGAGTAATCTGCTGTGATCCTGATGGGCTTGCCTTTGTAGGTAACTTGATTTTTCTCTCTAACTGCTTTCACTATTTTTTCTTTGGATTGTGTGTTTGGTAGTTTGATTATAATATGGCGAGGAGAGGTTCTTTCCAGGTTTTGTCTGGCTGGTGTTCTAAATGCTTCCTGTATCTGCATTGGCACCTCTTTCCCAATTTGGGGGAAGTTTTCTTCTATGATTTTGTTGAAGATGCCTACTATACCTTTGGATTGAAATTCTTCTCCTTCTACTATACCCTGAATTCTTATATTTGATCTTTTCATAGTGTCCCGAATATCTTGAAATTCCCATTCATACTTTTCTATTAGTTTGTCTTTCTCTTTGTTGGATTGTATTAGATCTGCCACCTGGTCTTCTAGCTTAGATATTCTGTCCTCTCCTTCATCCATTCTACTGGTGAGATTTTCTACAGAGTTTTTTATTTCATTAACTGTGTTCTTCATTGCTAGTAATTCTGACTGGTTTTTCTTCATTATTTCTATTTCCTTATTTATGTCTTGTATTGATTTCTTTATTTCGTTAAATTGGTGTCCTGTATCTTCTCTGATTCCTTTGATTTCTTCTTTGAGTTCATTGAACACATTTACAATCATTCTTTTGAAATCTTTCTCAGGCATTTCCTCTAACTCGTTTTCACTAGAGGTCATTTCTGAAGCATTGATGCTTTTTGGTGGATTTATATTGCCTTGGTTTTTGGTGTTTCTTGTGTTATAATGTATATATTTTTGCATCTTGGATTAAGTTACTGCTTAGATTTTCCAGTTAGCTGGGTATCCTTTGCTGTATCTATTGATCTGATATTGTATATCTTCTATGTAGGAGATTAAGATGTTAGGTGTGGCTCTTACCACTCTCAGAGTACCTAGACACGTGGTCCTAGGGGTTAAGTTTGCCTGCTATGGGGGTATTCAAATAGGTTGAGTGGAATAAAATACAGGTATATTCTAAAATTTAACTAAACCCTATACACATTCAGTCAAGAACAGCACCGAGCATTTATGCAAGATTAGGTATTATAAAAACCAGATCCTCTATCAACAAAGAAGTTAAGATTTCTGGTCTGTTGAGGGATCCAAGTCAGCTTGTGACCAGGTGAGACCCTTCCCTGGTTCAATCCCAGTTACCTCTTTGGATGCTTTTGGTCTCAGTCAAGTTGCTGGCTGGGATGTTGGGCCGCTGTTCTGCTTTCTGGAACTGGGTACTGGCTTTTCCTGTGGGGCAAACCAAGCCTGGCAATTGTGGCCCTGCAGATTGGCGCCCCTGATGCTGGATCCCCGCTGCTGCCGCTGGAGCTGCCGCTGCTGGGACCACTGCTGCTGGATCCGCCACTGGAGATGCCGCTGCTGGGTCTGCCCCCGCTGATCCGCTGGAGCTGCCGCTGCTGGGTCCTCCGCCTCTGATCCGCTGGTGCTGCCGCTGCGGGATCCGCCTCTGCCGCTGAAGCCGCTGGAGCCTCCGCTGCTGGATTCGCTGCCCTGAAGCCGCTGTGGCCGGTACCGGAGCAGCTGATGGTGTTTTTGGGGCTGGAGTCACGGCTTCCACCGCCGCTTCCGGCTTCCACCGCCGCTTCCGCTGCCGGGGTCTGAGCTGCCGCTGTTGGATCCCGAGTTGGCACTGCCGGAGCCCGTGGCCCGTGATGCAGCTGCCGGTGCCCGTGCTGCCGCTGCCGCTGCCGCTGCCAGAGTCTGAATCGCCGCTACCGGGTCCCAAGGTGCCGCTGCCGGAGCCCAAGTCGCCGCTACCGGGTCCCGAGCTGCCGCTGCCGGAACCCGAGCTGCCGCTACCGGGTCCCGAGCTGCCGCTGCCGGAGCTGCTTCGGCCTGCCCGTGTGGGCTCTGGATATCTCCTACTTCTCCGCTGCTGTTTTAATCTCTTATACACCTCCCTTGTGTATTTTGCTGGGTTTTCTTTGGCTTTTTCTTCCCTAGGCTGCTTAGGCATGGTTCCTATGCCGCCATCTTGACCGGAAGTCCTCAACTTCATTTTTAATCATGGATATCCTATTTTACTTTCTAGATTAGCAAAATGAAATTTCTGTAAACATTTTTATTTATCTGATAGAGCGAGAGAGAATAGGAGCTACAGGGCCTTTGGCCACTACAAATGAATTCTAGACACATGTGCCACTTTGTGCATCTGGCTTTATGTGGGTACTGAGGAACTGAAACCAAACTGACAGGCTTTGCAAGCAAGTGCCTCTAACTGCTGACCCCAGATCTCCAGCCCCCACAAAAGAATTTCTTAACCTTCACAATACTGAAGTGTTGGTAGGAATACAGAGAAGTAGAAAAATCTCAAAACACTGCCTATAGGAGCACAGCTTAACACAACTATTTTGGAAAACCATTTATGTAGTCTTAGGCTGGCCTCGAATTCACAGCAATTCTCCTACCTTTGCCTTCTGAGTACTGGGATTTAAGGCATATGCCACCATGCCTGGCTGGGAATACCATTGCTTAACTGGTAAAGTTAAATGTGCACACATTCTATGGTACAGCAATTCTACTTTTAGACATATACTTTGATAAACTCTTGCATATGTATACTAGGTAATATGAACAAGAAAATATGTAACAAACAACTGTCCATTGTAGGACAACAGATAAACTATAGCATATTTATGTAATGACATGTTATAAATTAATAAAAACAAGGGCCATAGAGACAATTCAGTCAGTAAAAGTGCATACCTTGAAGTTACAAGGACCTGAGGTCAATCCCCAGTACATACATAAAAATGCCAGTGTGATGGCACACACCTCTAATCCTAGCACTGGGGAGATCTGTGGAGCTTGCTGGCAGCTAGTGTAGTCTACTTGGCTTAGCTCTAGTACAATGGGAGATCTGTCTGAAAAGAAGATGATGGAGACAGTGTTCGTGAGGGTAACACCAAAGTTGTCTTTTGACATCTACACTCTACCTATATGTGCATACACATTGCCTCAAATACATGCACCCCCACATCACACACATCTGCATAAGTGCGTATAAAAGTAAAAACAATACCTAATAATTGCATTTTACAACATGGAGGAACCTCACAAACCCAATGCAGATTAAAGAGCAAGTGAAAGCATGTAGTTCAAAGTTATATGATTTCATCAACTACGGAGTCTCAGCTTTGACGTGAAATATTAAGTAGAACAAAATTTCTCAACTTACTAGCCATTGGTTTTCTACTGTATCCCTGTTTTAGCCATATTGTCACATAATTTAAAATCCTGCTTCCAGTTTTACTCTATATGGCACTTCTCTTTTAAACATTATAAAACATTAATCAAATATAACAGATACAAATGTATACTATAAAAATAATTTTACGGCCGGGTGTGGTGGCGCACACCTTTAATCCCAGCACTTGGGAGGCTGAGGTAGGAGGACTGCCGTGAGTTTGAGGCTACCCTGAGAATACAGACTGAATTCCAGGTCAGCCTGAGCTAGAGTGAGACCCTATCTCAAAAAAAAAAAATAATAATTTTGCATTCTCAACTTTACTTAAAAATTATAAACACTTAGCCAGGCATGGCCGTGCATGTCCTTAATCCCAACACTTGGGAAACAGGTAGGAGGATCATTGTGAGTTTGAAACCAGCCTCAGACTACAGAGTGAGTTCCAGGTCATCTTAGGCTGGAGTGAGACCCTAACTTGAAAAATCATATATAAATATTGAGACATAACTCATTAATAAGCAATATTACTTACATGATATTATTACTCTTATGGGATCTTCCAATGTTTTCACACCAGCGATATTTACAAATATC
The DNA here is from genome assembly GCA_036346955.1 of Dipus sagitta. Lineage (NCBI taxonomy): Eukaryota > Metazoa > Chordata > Mammalia > Rodentia > Dipodidae > Dipus > Dipus sagitta. Next base: position 214,813,173 of record CM070770.1, read on the forward strand.
ATAAACGAGTAATTCTTCTGGAAAAAAGTAGTTCCAACGCCGAATTCCTAAAACACAGAATGTTTCTGAAGGTACCATTACTCTGGCATGTAGTGTGAGCAAAGAAGAAAGTTAGCTTTACCTCCTTTAATGCCATTTTTGTTCACCAAAGAAAGAACAAATTGATCAACTTCAGGATAGGGTGAACACTGAAAACCTTCAATGGCTTCAACTGCAAAAGAGAGAATTATTTATTTAAAATAAATGTTAAACAGTTAAAATTTTAGTTAAATTGTTATCTAGTAGAATAATGGGACTTAAAATCCATTGGCTTTTTTTTTTTCTTTGTTAGCAACTTGCCTTTCAGTCAGTTGCTGGGTTCTTGATATGCCACAAGGAGGCACAGAAAATTCAAACCTTAATTAGCCTAAACGTTGACTTGGTTTCATAAAATACTTTTTAAGTTTAAAAAAAAATTGTATGTGGGCTGGAGAGATGACCGAGCGGTTAAGGTGTTTGCCTGTGAAGTCCAAGAACCCAGGTTCGATTATCCAGGTCCCACGTTAGCCAGATGCACATTGTGGTGCATGCATCTGGAGTTTGTTTGCAGTCACTAGAGACCCTGGTGTGCCCATTCTCTCTCTCTCTCTGTCTCTAATAAATAAATAAATAAATAAAATGATAAAAAAATTTTTAAATGTATGTGTCTATGATGTGTGTGAGTGGATACCACAGTGGGCATATGGAGGCTAGAAGACAACTTTCTGGTGTTGGTCCTTGCCTTCTAGCTCCTTTGAGGCAGGGTCTCACATTGTTCACTGATACTTTTTTTTTTTTTTTTTTTTTTGAGGTAGTCCAAGCTGACCTGGAACTCACTCTGTAGTCCCAGGCTGGTCTTGAACTCACAGTGATCCTCCTACTTCTGCTTCCTGAGTGCTAGAATCACTGATGTTTTTGCCAGGTCAGCTGTCTTAACTCCCCAGCTTCTAGCCTTCTGGTGATTCTCCTATCTCTGCCTCCCTTCTTGCCTGTGGGTGGGGCTGGGTTACAAATGCCTGAGTTTCAAACTCAGTTATTCATGTTTGCACAGCAAGGGCTTTATCCACTAAGCCATCTCTCCAGCCACATACAAAGCTCTGGAGATAACTTCAGCTACTTTCTTCACTGTGCCAAGGAGAAAAGGAGCTCCACGTGCCAGGAGTTACACAGCTACTAGTGAAACCACAAAGGGGCCTGGTTCTCCCACTCAGCTGCAGTGTTCTGTTGAATATTACTGCACAGATTTCCATCATCAGATAAGGCCCTATGTGGTCATGAGGATTCAAACACAAGACCTCTTTATAATCATGCCTGAACACAGTCAAACATGAACATTTTTCAAACCACAAAAATAGCCAGACACATGCTGTCTCTCATGTGTGTATCCTACCTACAAATGTTTGGACTTGTATGTGAGTTGGAATAAAACTCAGTAGCAGAGGCCAGTAAGCTAGAAAGGGGCTATAAGGGAGGAAGGAGAGGGGAGGACTTAAGGAGGTGATATTGTATATATGTAAGTAGATGAACAAATTTGTAGGGGTGGAAAGGCCTAAATGAGCTCAGGGGAAGAGATTAAGTAAAGGAAGGGCGGGGAAAGGATTAGTCAAAATCTAAGAGAGTATAAATAAGTCATATGGATACCTACTTTTTTTGACAATGGCACACCCAGAATATATAAATTGTTACTAGAAAAGTTTCAGTGTCAGGGATGGGATATACCTTCCAGTGAGTTAAGTTGTTGGCTGGGGAGGTCACTGATGCCCCCAAAACATAGGCCATTGCCAAGGCTCTTGGTTTCCCACCAGGAATAGATGACAAGACCCTATTGCTGAAGGTTTGGGCTGCAAGGTCACTGAGAAATCTTGCTAGAGCTGAGCTGAAAACCACCTCTGTGTAGACCAGCTGATAGAAAGCTGGGAAAAGCTACGTTGCATGGGAGAGAAAAAAAGTCATCAGTGGAGATAAACAGCAGTGGGCACTACAAGCCTTAAGTTTGGCCAGCCAGGTCAAATGAGTCAATGGGTGCAATAGTGGCATGGCTGTTATGGGGGAAACCAACCATTCTCTAATTGGACTGGAGGCCTGCTTCCCCAGGAAGGAATGCATGCCTGGTACTGAAAACCTATGACAGGGAAGGTCATGAGCCTTAGGGGTGTAATGCCTGCTGGTATCTGGCTAAGTGCATATATTATGCTCACCAAATGGCTCGGTAAGCACTTTTCTTAATTGTCTTACCCATATATGAATGCTACTCTCACTTTTGGTTAGAAAACCTTCTCTTTTCAGATGGTAGCTGAGAAGAAATGACAGAGGGGTGCTCAGCACTGAAATATCTCTATTATATCTTCCAAGGCTCAGGGTCCATTGTAGAAAAGGTGGCAGAGAGAATGTAAGAGCCAAAGGAAGGGTAGGACTGCTTACAATGTACTCCTCCAGACATAAAAAGGCCTAGCTATCCATAACCTCACAGTGCCTGGCACTACCTACACAAGACCAGTATAATAGGAGGAAAAGATAATTATATCAAAATAAAAGAGAGACTGATTGAAGGGGTGGGGGATATGATGGAGAGTGGAGTTGTGAAGGGGAAAGTGAGGGGGGGAATTGTCATGGTTTATTGTCTGTAATTATGGAAGTTTTCAATAATAAAAGAAATTTTAAAATGGTCAGACACCTCTCTTCATCTTGGTTAATACCAGCAGTCACTACTGCTTTACCAATTACAGTGTTGATGTCCTCTTAGTCTGGCTTCCTAGTAGCTGGGCTTTGCAGAGCTGTCCCTCAAATCCACATAAACCTGCACTTCCACCAGATCACCAAATCTAAGTCCAAATCTTAAGTCCTTTCCAGTAGTCTCTTACTGATATGTCCCAGGGTCTTTTACTACTTCAAGAAGTCAAATTCAATTTTCTTATTACAGTTGTGTTCCCTGGGGTCTCTGGCTGAAGAGTAGCAGTAGTTTAATTTTATTTTGTATCTAGGAAGCCACTGACAATTTAGAATGATCCATTTACAAGTTCATTTAAATTTTAAAGACAGAAAAATTCTAGTTTTCTTAAAATGAAGTCTGTATTTCACTTATAAGCATTATATAAGCAACAAATTTTGGAACCCTTTAGTTTAGGAATGAGAAAAACTACCAAGAAATGTCTAGAAATACACCTTAAACAACTCAAACAAAATAAGCATAAGATGTTACCCATATTTGTAATCACACATATAATTTTAGTTTTGTTTGTCACTGTAAGTGTGTTTGTGTTTTGTTGTTGCTGGTAGAATGGGACTCTATCAAACCCAGCACAAACAAGTACTAGGTAAGTGCTCTACCACTAAGCTATATCCCCACCCCTTATACATATAAATTTAGAGCCTATTTTTTATCTTTCATAGATGCTTGTTTTCCAAATTACATAAACTTTACAAATCTAACCCTAGTAGTTACAAGTACTTCATAGCACAGAACCCATCCAATTGGGTTGTACATTTAGACTGTTTCAATTTCTCACTATTTTAATGACATATGGATGAAGATAGCTAGTGAAGAATTTGGGTAAGAAATCTTGGAAAGAAGTTCTTTAGCATGGGAACAGGCAACATACACGAAACACTGAAGCTGCTAATGAGCTCTTTGTATACTGGAGATGCAGGAGAAGCTTGGCAGGGTTAAATAGGAAACTATGTGTCTGTTGTGGAAGAAAGGGTGAAAGAGAGCAAGTAGTTTTTATTTTGACATGTTTATGTTACAAACATGTATAACATGTATTTTAAGTAATTAGTGAATAATATTTTAATATTTTTTACAATATGTCCACTTGACTAGAAACCTTATTAGTTTTCTATTATTAGGTCTTATTGGGTCTTAAATGCTCAGCATATATGCAGTTAGAATTTAAGATTTTTAAGGCAAAATACATTTTAGAGCCTTACATTTTATTTATTTTTCTTTAAAAGTTTTATCAATCCCAATGATGTTCAAACATCCCCATAGTCCATGGTCTTTTAACTGAGCCATAATACCAAAAACAATCAAACAAAAAAAACAAAATGAGCCTTACATTTTAATAGGAATTGTTTTCTTTAAATTACCTGAAGTGCTGATATTGTTAAGATACTCAACTGGCTTCTCTTTAGTCTGAGATGTATCACATGTAAGAATTCGTAAAGTATCTGAGAATCTGAAGATAAAAATATGCAAAAGAAACAAAGGAACCTTGGCATAAATTAAAGTAGCATGGCTAGAGCAAGGAAATTGAGTTTCCAGATAGTTCTATCTTAGTAGCACAGTTACCCACAAAAGCAACAATCTTACGGTATAATGTGTGATTTGAAAATTAAAATAATTTTCTTTAAACAGTAGGTTGGTGATTATTTAAAAATACTTTCCTCACAGAGTAAATCCAAGGATTCAAGACTGCTGAAATGACAGAAAGTATAATTCTAGGTCCGGAGACATACCTCAGTTGGTACAGTATTTGCTTAGCATAGAATCCCTGAATTCAACCCCCAGAAATGCATAAACTGTGGTAGTGCATGCCTGTGATGCTAACACTGGCAGGTGGAAGCAGGAAAATCAAGAGTTCAAGGTCTTCTTTTGCTGGACAGTGAGTACAAGGCTAGCCTGGACTACATGAGATGCTATCTCAAAAAAAAGTATAATTCTCTTCCCCAAACCCACATATCCTTTGAAATTTCTGATACAATAATTATAAAAGTCTGAATAACAAGAATAAATGAAGAAAAGAGGGATGGAAGCACAAGGAAAATTATGTAAAATTAACTGTTGGGCTTTACTCCTAGCAGTAAAATACCTGGCATTTACTGGGATACAGACACGGTTAAGGTCATCTCATTTAGGGCAAAAATCCCTCACTTCTGAACACGATGATGAACTGTGGCAAGTGTTCCAGGACTACCTCCACCATGCTACTTTTGGAAGTGCAGACGCTGCCGCCACCGGTCCCTAGCAGATGGTGCATGCTGGCCACTGCTGTCTTAACCCCATACTTAACTGACTTAACCCCAGAAGGTGATTATTTCCATTTAAAAGAAACTAAGGCTTTGATCTTATTATTGAGTTGTGTCACTAAAGGAATACACCAAAATAAAGACATTAAAAAATGTATCTTTCTACTGCATGCAACTTTCCCTACAGAAAGATATTTTTAATAGTTATTCATTAAAAAATATTTATTTATATATATTTATTTATTTACAAGATAGAGAGAGAGAGAGACATTGGGTACACCAAGGCCTTCAGTCACTGCAAATGAACTTTAGACGCATGTGCCACCTTGTGCATTAAGCTTAAGTTGGGTTTTGGAGAGGAGAACCTGGGTCCTTTGGCTTTGCAAGCAAGTGCCTGATAATTATTCTTAATTTTTATTTTTTCCGATGTAGGGTTTCACTCTAGTCCAGGCTGACCTGGAATTCACTATGTAGTCTCAGAGTGGCCTCAAACTCACGGAGATCTTCCTATATCTGCCTCCTGAGTGCTGGGATTAAAGGCATGTGCCACTAAGCCTGGCTTTTGAAATTTATTTATTTTTTTGGACTTTTTTTCCTTAAAAAATTTTGGGAAAGGCAAAGGGGAAAGAAAGAATCATCATAGCAAGTTCATGTGGTCCAGTCTAATTGTTAACCACATTTTGTTTTGTTTTGTTTGTGACAGGGTTTCATGAAGCCCAGGATGACTTGCTGTGTAGCCAAGGGTGATCTTGAACTCATGATTCTCCTGCCTCCACCTCCCAAGTAATAACATTACAGACAGGTGGGCACCACCATACCTGGCATTAACCTCATTTTGAGCTGACAAAACTGCCAGCCTAGAAATAGGGGAATGAATGAAGATGACTTTTGCATTTAAATGATAAAAACATAGAAACCTAAGTGTGTAGCAACAGATCTGATAATAGAAAAGTATTCAGATGTTAAAAGTTCAACTTATAATTAACTGTTGGCAAACTGTCAACTTGGAAAATGCTTGTGAGGGCAGAAAAATCAGATAGCATAATTTTATGAGCATTGACCTCAAGAAAAAGAAAAAAACTTTATGGGGATTATTTCTAGAGATAAAATCTAGGGCTTGAGTATGCCAGGCAAATGTTCTACCATTGAACTATATACCCCAAGCCCAAGAAATAGTTTTTGAGTAAAGGAGCTATAGAACTGTGAATGTCTATATGTGAAGAGAAAATGAGACAAAAGCAATTATATTTTCAAACATGGTATAAGTAGTATGATTTTCTTTATAGCAGCAATAATAATTTTCAAAGAGCTGTGAAATATAATCATAAAAACATGTAGATGGAAACATAAATGGCTAAAATTCCTTATGCTATTATTTTTCAGTTAATAGAAAAAAAACCACTTCTAAGAAAAAACTTTATTTTTCTTAAAGGTAGAATAAATTTGTACACTTCACATTAAAAGGCAACATATAATGCTAACCATGGTTCATACATGATGATTAATTCTGGTACTACATACCTGACATTGCTAACTAAAGAATAAAGGAAATATTGATTTTCTTCAGAAAGATGTTTTGATGGTTTAGGAAAAAATCTGTTATCTTCAGCAATCTCCAAGGCTACATACTTTCCTATTTTTGATGATTTATACAGTCGGAAATTCCTGTTTCTTGTGTAGACTCCTATATTAAAAATCAATTTAAAAATGAATGTATGTTTTTTGTTATCAGTTTAATAGTCAGCAAATATTAGATTATTTTCTACAGATTTGCTAGGAGAGACAATTATTTTCTACATACACCTGTAAACAAACTTAGAGCAATTTATAAATTAAGAAACTGAATTCGACATGGAAGAATGCCACATCTAGAAATAGAAAACTAAATTATTTTGGAACAATTGAAGACAAATAGAAAAGCTAGGAAAAGGGGCCAGAGTTTTTAAAAAGTTTTGTAAATATTGAGCTCTTCTAAAACAATGAAGATTTACAGTATGAAACCCCAAGGACAAGGGACATATCAAAAGAACAAAATCAAGTATCTACAGTAATTCTAACAAAAGATGTACATGCCAGGTGTGGTGCCAGCACTCGGGAGGTAGAGGTAGGAGGATCACTGAGTTTGAGACCATCCTGGAACTACAGAGTGAGTTCCAGGTCAGCTTGCGCTAGAGATCCTACCTCAAAAAGGGGGGGGGCGGTGCTGGAGGGATGGCTTAGCAGTTAAGGCATTTGCCTGCAAAGCCAAAGAACCCAGGTTTGATTTCTCAGGACCTTCATTAGCCAGATGCACAAGGGGGCTCACACATCTGGAGTTTGTTTGCAATGGCTGGAGGCCCTGTCCCCATTCTCTCCCCTACCCTTTCTCTGTCAAATAAAAAAATATTTTTTTTTAAAAAAAGATGCACAGAGCCGGGCGTGGTGGCACACGCCTTTAATCCCAGCACTCGGGAGGCAGAGGTAGGAGGATTGCCGTGAGTTCGAGGCCACCCTGAGACTCCATAGTGAATTCCAGGTCAGCCTGGGCTAGAGTGAGACTCTACCTCGAAAAACCAAAAAAAAAAAAAAAAAAAATGCACAGGATTTCTGTCCAGAAAATTATAAAACATGATGGAGAGAAATTATAGAACACCAAGTAGAATGGACATATCCTGCGCATGGATTCAAACACTCAATAGTGTAAAAGGATCACTTCTCTAGCTGATCTAGGTCTCATGCAATCCAAACCAAAAAACACATAGACCTCATGTGTTTGTGCAAACAGTTGATCCTAAATTTTATTTTATTTTTAATTTTTTTTGTTCATTTTTATTTATTTATTTGAGAGTGACAGAGACAGAAAGAGACAGAGAGAGAGAGAGAGAGAGAGAGAGAGAGAGAGAGAGCACGCCAGGGCTTCCATCCACTGCAAACGAACTCTAGATGCGTGCACCCCCTTGTGCATCTGGCTAACGTAGGTCCTGGAGAATCGAGCCTTGAACTGGGGTCCTTAGGCTTCACAGGCAAGCGCTTAACCGCTAAGCCATCTCTCCAGCCCTGATCCTAAATTTTAAATGGAAGCCCAAAAGAATGGTCAGAAAATTTCAAAGAACAAATTTGAGGGATTTATTTTACAGGATATAAAGACTTACTGCAAAACTACATTAAGACAGTGTTGGCTGTGCTTATACTGGCCCAAGGATTAAAAGAACAATGGAACAGAACAGAATGTACAAATGGATCAAAGCATATACTAACACTTGATTGATGGCAAAAGTGGTACTGCTGAGCAGTGGGAAAAGGACAGTCATTTCAACAAGTGGTGCTGAGACAAGTGGATATCCACAAAATCAAAGAGGAATCTTTTTTTTTTCTTCTTTTTTTCCCCTTATTAATTAGTTTTGTATTCAGCAAATACAGTCAGTTTGGTACCATTATTAGGCTCATCCATGCCCTACCCCCTCCCCTTGGCCCCTCCTTCTTGAGGTATATGGGTCATGAATTGTGGAGTTAGCCCACAGTTATAGGTAAGATAAATGTCTCAAGGAGGAATCTTAACTGTTTTGCTCAATAAGTTCCAAGTACACTGTAGAATTTAAGTATAGCAATAAGCAGGCACTAACTTGCTTTCACAAACTACACAGATGTCAATGTTACTCACCTAGATCCACAAAAAGATGCCTTTCTCCCAGGTTATTCTTCACAACTAAAAATGAAAGATCAGGCCCACTTTGCTTTGCTGACCCCAGTCTCCTGGGCTTCCCTGAATTCATTGTCCAGCTCTTTTCTGTATCCTTATTTGTAGACATTTTGTTCCAGGAAATTTCTTGTTTTAGTGGGTTGTCAGAAAATTCTTGGTCCACTGTCTCTGGAATCCTATCACCTTCCTTAGCAATTAACTGAAGAGCAGGCTGCAACATTTTTCTCACAAAATTACCTAAGGAAAAAAAAAAAGTACAATCTAAGCCGGGTGTGATGGCGCATACCTTTAATCCCAGCACTAGGGAGGCAGTGGCAGGAGGATCACCGAAAGTTCAAGGCCACCCTGAGACTACATAGTAAATTCCATGTCAGCCTGAGCTCGAGTGAGACCTTACACCTCGAAAAACTGAAAAAAAAAAGTGCAATCTAAGTCTTCTTTACTGAAAACTATAACTTAAGATATAGGGACATACTACACTATTAACCAGCTAGGCAAGATGTACCCACCGGTACAATAGTGGCATTACAGTTATGGAGTAACCAGCTGTTTTCTTATTTGGATTTAAGGCTTCCTCCACAAAAATTCACACCTGGTACTGCAAATATGGTCAAAAGCCCATGGCTGGGGTGTTCAGTGGCCCTAATGGGGAAGCTACTGCTGTTGTTTTGCTAAACGGACATGGTGTGCCTGGTAAAACTGCCTTCTAAATATTTGTGTTTGTGCCCATAGATTAGTGTTTCTGACAGATTGGGTCAGATAAGCTGCTTTTTACAGAGAGTGGCAGTTTTTGCAGAGACTCACATGGTTAGTGTTGAGAATATGTGCTGTATGCTCAAGAAACATGCAGAAGAGGAGTCAGAAAGAATGTAAAAGCTGGAGGAGGAGGTGAGGTGTTGCAGAATGCTTTCTTCTGGACATTGCATGGCCACTGCACTCTTGAACAGTCAGCAGATGTGAACAGATGCACAAGATTGTGCCCTCCCATCATGGAGGTTGGGAGGGGCTCAAAGGAAAGCTCTAAACCCCCCTAACAATCTACAGGCAATTCCTAGTTGCTTGGGAAAGAAGAGACACTGTCTTCAGTGGTATAGCCATGGGTAAGCTGCCCGTGCTCCTGTAGATAACCCTCACCCATGCTCCTATTAGCCTTACTCAGTGCATTAGGGTCACCAAAAACAAAATAAAACAAAACAATAAAAATAGACATGAAAGCAGAATGCTGCTATCTGGAAGGAGGAAAGGGATCAATGTCAGGGAGATAAGAGTAATGGGGGTAAATATGATCAAAATACCTATATGCATATAGAAAATATAATAAGTCATATTATAGATAATTAATATATGCTAATAAAAATCTTTAAAAGTCTCAGCACAAATATATACATGATGATTTTATACAATAAAACTTTTTTTTTCTTAGCTGGTTTTAAACTTGAGTTACTATAAACTATAACCTGTATACCCTGCTACATCCTTCCTTTTATGTAAGTTTCTAGTTTTCGATTCCCATTGGGCACAAGAGCTGGTTGTCATATGTAAACTAATCATTTAGAAATTGCTAATATGAGCTTGAGCTTAACATGCTGTCACTAGAGAAGTAGGACCACTTTACTAGTACAAATTGAACAGATGATCTTTCTAGTCAATGATTAAAGAATGAGGGGCTTGCCTGAGCAAACTGCTGTGGAGATAGGTACCAGAACACTGAGAGAACTTGTGCCATATCCTCTGGAGTCAACATGCTGGCAAGGTTCTCACCAGGTCATTCACTCTCCTTTACCTACCATGACACGCCCTTTGCCAATCATGTTTCCCTTACACTGGTCTGGTCACAAGATGAACTATGGACTCAGAGCTAACATCCAGAATTAAAGCAATTAATGTATTTTATACTTCAACATTTGCCCTAAGAATAAGGTTCTACCGGGGGCTGGAGAGATGGCTTAGTGGTTAAGCACTTGCCTGTGAAGCCTAAGGACCCTGGTTCAAGGTTCAATTCCCAGTACCCACATAAGCCAGATGCACAAGGGGGCACACGCATCTGGAGCTTGTTTGCAGTGGCTGGAGGCCCTGATGTGCCCATTCTCTCTCTACCTCTTTCTCTCTCTCTCTCTGTCGCTGTCAAATAAATAAATAACAATAAACAGAAACAATCTTTTAAAAAAAAAAAAAGAATAAGGTTCTACCTATACCATGAAAAATTAAGATAATCTGGAATATCATTAAACTCACATATACTATTTGTACCATGAAATTAAGTAGTAGTTGGGCTATTGTTTCATATATGTTAATACTGTATAAATGAAATAATGTTAACAAAAATTTCATTTTAATTTCTAATATAGTAATAGTCTGGGTTTATTTATTATTCTCCAGAAAAGCTTGAATCTAAATAATAACATGCATGTCACAAACTTAAAGTTTTCGTTTTTTTAAAAGATTATTTTGTTTTATTTATTTGCAAGCAGAGAGAGAGAGAGAGAGGAGACAGACAGAGAGAATGGGTATGCCAGGGCCTCTAGCCACGAACTCTAGATACATGTGCCCCCTTGTGCACGGGTACTAGGGAATTGAACTTGGGCCCTTTGCCTTCACAGGCAAAAACCTTAACCACTAAGCCATCTCTCCAGCCCAAACTTATTTTCTTTCTCTAATCAAACTGTCCTACTCAAAGAAAATAAATAGATAAATATTAAACATCAAAACAAAAGCAATGATATATGGATGTAATTATTTCTGTAAGGAGTCAGAGAAAGTAAACCAAGTGACAGGATGTGACATTATCAAAGGACTATAAAACAATATGAAGGTAAACTGACATAGTTAACTTTCCTGGAAACTCAAAATTGACTCTATCATTTGACTCCAGGTGATAGAAGTGAGTGCATAGCTGAGGGGGAGTGCTAAGGAGGCAGGTAGGCCTTTGGTCCTCGGGTGCTGACATGGCCAGGGTGTGACAGTCAGCCAGTATAAATAGTAGTACACTGGCTCCCAGCAAGCTACCTGCTGCCTCCTTCCCTAATCTTATCACACCCACTCTCCATAAGACAAGAACTCTTCTTGGCTGAGAATAATGCAAAATAACTAAGCAATCATAGAAACCCCAGATAATGACGGTGGCAGAAGAGCATTATGCAAATAAAGTTGTTTGGTGGCTTATCTTTAACCTAGTACCTTTTTCTGTGAAACTAGCACTAGGAACTTGAAATGTCATCAAAAGATACACTGAGAAAGGGGAAAACCTGGCTAGTTTATATTCTCCATGTCTGATTCTGTCTGTTCATAATATGGAGACAAACTTAGATCATATCCCATTTACCAGGCCTGACTAGTCTTTCACTGGCTTCACTGGGCTACCCACTGCCCCCATTAACCACACATTCATGTTGCTGACCCTCTGTTTATGCTGCTCTCTCTTAACAGGGAAAGCTCTCCTACCCTTGTGTAGATGAATGAATTTCATCCAAAGCTCAGACAGAATGTCATTTATTTTCAGAAGGTATTATAGCAGACACTGTTAGTTACTGAATGTGTATCTATTCTCCTCTTCTTCCCTAGCTTGTAACTTCTTCCCTCAGCTTGTAGCTTTGTGGCCAGTCATCATAGAGTAGACTGTGAAGAGTAAATAGGAATAAAGAAAAAAATGCTCAGGACTCCATTTTCACATTCTGATAAACATTTATGTATCCATTCAGCAAATATTTACTAAATTTCTACTTATATTACTATTGTTGTTATATTAATGTTCAACTCTCGAGATCCCACATAAGCTAGACACACAAAGGTGAGGCAAGCACAATGTTGCACATGCCCATGAGGTGGCACAAGCATCTGGAGTTCCACTGTAATGGCTGAGGCCATGGCACGTCAATTCTCTCGCTCTCTAAAATAAAAAATTTTAAAAAGGTTGGGAAAGGACATGCCCAAGAGTCTGTGTGGGAATGTTAAGGAGGCAGCTGCTGTATAAGTCCAGCATGTCAGAGAACAATCTGGGCCAAACATAAGAGAATCACCAATAATGATAATTAAAGCCATGTTAGTGATGATTAATGAAAGGTGAGAGTAGCATGAATAAAGACTCAATCACGCACTCTACAAATAGTAATATGTAAAAGAGGCAGAGGGAACATCCAGCTAAGCAAAACAATTGATGGTGGAGATGGAGCCCTATGCACACAGTACATGGTTCCTGATGTGTATGCCAGTCCTATAGTGGCTGTCTTTGTACCTTTTACTCTAGGTGGGTGATAAGTTGCAAGACCAGCACAGACAGGCCTCACAAGCAAGCGCCACCAACCACTGGGCCATTTCCACAGCCCCATAAATACTCTGGCAACACTTTCAGACTCAGACATCTAGACTTCATTCCAACTCTCCAAGTTCTTTCTGGAACATTCTTTCTGGGACCCAAGCCTGAAAGCTAAGGCTAATTAAAAGTTAAAGCAAAGGTCAGAAATCCAGATATGAGGCAACACAGAGAAACCCACCGATAACTTATCCAGAGAATGAAAATAAGTCCTGTTGAACAGAAACTAGTACAGAACATATGTTGCCATACCAGTATCTTTAAGAGCTGCTAATGCCATAGATAACTTAAGTAGGTTAACCTGCCTGGAACAGAAAGACAAGGTAAGATAAGGGCCCATGCTGAAAACATGCATGTACCATTCAACTTGTTAGACTAGGTTTACAACGATAAAAACTTAGAAATACTTGGGCTGGAGAGATGGCTTAGCGGTTTAGCACTTGCCTATGAAGCCTAAGGACCCCGGTTCGTTAGCCAGATACACAAGGGGGCACATGCATCTGCAGTTCATGTACAGTGGCTGGAGGCCCTGGCACACCCATTCTCTCTCTCTTTCTCTCTCTCTCTGCCTCTTTCTCTCTGTGTCTGTCATGAACAAAATATTTTTGAAAAAAAACTTAGAAATACTTAAATAATTTCAAGAGCAACAGAACATCTTACTTTTTAATATGACTTAAGGAATCAGGAGATGGAAATATGGCTTAGCAGTTAAGGTACTTGCCATCAAAGCCAAAGGACAGAGGTTTGATTCCCCAGTACCCACATAAAGCCAGATGTACAAGGTGGCACATGCACTTGGAGTTCATTTGCAGTGGCTCGAGGCCCTGACATGCCCATTCTCTCTACTTGCCTCTGTCTCTCTCTCTCTCTCAAATAAATACATAAATAATTAAAAAAAAAAAAAAAAAAGGCAATCAGGGGCTGGAGAGATGGCTTAGCAGTTAAGGCACTTGCCTGTGAAGCCTAAGGACTCAAGTTCGACTCTCCAGGTCCCACATAAGCCAGACCCACAAAGTGACACAAGTGCACAATGTCACATATGCACACAAGGTGGCCCACTGTCTGGAGTTCAACTGCAATGGCTGGAGGCCCTGGCATGTCAATTCTCTCTCTCATAAAAAAAAATGTAAATCAACAGGGTTGGAGAGATGGCTTAGTGGTTAAGGCATTTGCCTACAAAGCCTAAGAACTCCTGTTTGAGTCCTCCAGATCCCATGTAGCCAGTTGCAGTGATAAAAGCATGCAATGCCAGGCATGCCCACAAGAGAGCAAATGCATCTGGAGTTTGTTCACAGTGGCTGAAAAGCCCTGCTGAGCCCGTTCTCTCTCTCTCAGAAAAATAAAAAAATAAAATAAGGCAATAAGTGTACTTACCAACTTGAATGTTATCTTTAAATGCCACTTCATGAAGCTGAAATATTAAATGCTGACTAAATTTTTCTTCAGTGCTAGAATCCAAGTTTAAAACATCTTCAGCTGAACAATGAACACTGTATAAATCTTGAAGGGCTTTGCAAACATGCTAAAATTACACGGAGATTTCAGTAAGTTGTGATTTTGGTTTAAAACTGTTTTGTGCTGGGCACAGTGATGCACATCTTTAATCCTAGCACTTGGGAGACACAGGCAGGAGGACCGCCCTGAGTTCAAGGCCACCCTGAGACTACATAGTGAATTCCAGGTCAGCCTGGGTTAGAGTGAGACCCTACCTCAAAAAACTAAAAAATAAAAATATAACTGTTTTGTGAGCAAAATCCAAATAATTTCAACAAAAAAATCAGAATATCTGCAATATAACAATTACCCATTTACTTATAAATTGAAGGATTAAAATTGTGTTTTTACAAATATTTTTATTTATTTATTTAAAAGCAGAGAGAGAGAAAAAATGGGTGTGCCAGGACCTCTTGCCACTGTAAACGAACTCCACAGGGATGTGCCAATTTATGTATTTGGTTTTATGTGGGTACTGGGAAATCAAACCTGGGCAGTTAGGCTTTGCAAACAAGTGCTGAGCTATATCTCTAGCCCTAAAATTATGTTCTTTATGTCTGAATATTCATAGGTTGTCAGGAATAAAGAGGCCTCCTAAAATTCAAACAATTTATGTATGACCTTCTAAAATTACAATAAAAATATTTTAAGCATCTCTTTAAATACTCCCTACATGTTTAAAATCATTAATTATATTTCTTTTGTAGTATTTATTTTTGGTTTGTGTATGTAGTATGTGTGCGGTATGTGTGCGTAGTGTGGTGTATACGTGTGTGTATATGTGCATGCTATTGTACACACCTGTGGGAATCAGAGGAAGTCAGATAGCCCAGGCTGACCCTGAACTAAGGCAATCCTCCTATTTCAGCCTCCCAATTGCTTAGGTTAAAGGTGATCCACCACACCTAGCTTATAATTTTAGCTACTAAATTATTCATATTGATCATTCATATTGAGCCCCAAACCACCTCTGAGAATACAGCCTCTAGGCAAGCCTCTAAGCAAGAGTACACTGGTACTCACAGACGGCAGCAAGCATGATTCATGGCTCCCTAAGCATCTAAACTGTAAAATGCAGCTGCTAAAAACTGAAAACTGAGATTAGAGAAAGGTTTGTAAAAGCACTCACCAACCACTTAGATATGTACTAGTTATATACAATTAATTATATTTATTAGCAGTATTTTCATATTACTAGAATATCGTGTGCCTCTTCATGATCTGAACTTACTTTTCTTTAGTAAATTCTCACTTTTTTTAGAAGATTCCCTCAATCTATCCATCTTCATCAAATTCTTGCCATTACACTCTATCTCTTTGTAATACTTACATAGTTACAATTTTACACTACTTTATGCCATTATTTTGATCATCTACAGAGCTTACTTCCCAATTCATGTTCCCTCCTTCTTCTGCAGAAATGGAATCCTAATTTTTCACTAGGCAAGAAGCATCAGAAAAAAGACTGCATTTCCATGACTCCTTATAACAAAACTGTGGTCATGTGACTGTGGCCAATGGGAGGTGAAAAGAAAAGTAGCATGCCATTTTGAAGTTATATTTGTAAAAATAGGGAGAAGGCCCTGCCCCTCTCCATGTCCTACTGACTAGAATGTAGACATAGTAGTGTGAGCCATTGTGGACAGTAAACAAAGCAATATAACTAAGTCATAAAATCCAGAGGACAGGGCTGGAGAGATGGCTTAGTGGGCAAGGTGCTTGCCTATGAGGCCCAAGGACCCAGATTCGATTCCCCAGTACCCATGTAAGCCAGATGCACAAGGTAGCACAAATGTCTGGAGTTTGTGTGCAATGGCTAGAGTCCCTGGCATGCACATTCTCTCTCTCAAAAATAAATAAATAAAACAATATTTTTTAAAAATCTAGTGGTCAAAAATATATGACTAGGGCTTGGAGATGGCTTAGTGGTTAAGGCACTTGCCTGCAAAGCCTAAGAATCCATGTTCAATGCTCCAGGTCCCACTTAAGCCAGACACAAGGTGATTGATGCAAGATGTGCACAAGGTTGCATCACCTTACTTACGTCTGGAGTTCGATTGCAGTGGCTGGAGGCCCTGGCATGCCAATTCTCCCTCCCTCTCTCTCTCTCTCTCTCAAAAATACCTAATTTGCTAATCCTGGTGGCACATGTGTTAGCAGCTGGAAGCTAAAGGAAGAAGGATTAGGAGTATAAGATCATAATTGTCAACAATCCAGCCTGGGCTACACACATAAGACCCTTTCTCAAAAAAAAAAAAATAAATAAATAAAGAGCTAACATAACTTATACTTCCATACTTCCTCACAGACTCAAAAGAAAATATTTACTCAATTATGAACTTGTGGCATACAAAGTAACCAACAAATGAAGTTAATTTTAATATAATTGTTTATAAACAATTGTATTAAAAGAATACTAATATAAATTGTCCTGTCAACATGGTAAACATGCTACAATGTTACATGATTTTAGTTAGATTTTTCTAATTTTTTCCAAATTTTCCTGATAGAGATTAGCTTTTCAAGGCTCTTTTTGATAAGGTGATGATAAATTAAGAGAAAAAAACCTGAAAGCTTAAATGATCTTTTCCACATGTTTATTAATTAATGTTACAAATGAAATTTATACTAGCAATTTCATTAGGACCATTTCTAGTTTCTAATGCGAAGTATTACTTTGGGAGTTAGGGATAAAGGACAGTCAGTAAAGGGCTTGCCAACACAAGCATAAGTACCTGAATTTGATTCACAGAGCCCACTTGGAAAAGCTGGGTGTGGTGGCATGTACCTATAATCCCAGCACTGGAGAGTCACACACAGGTGGATACCTGGAGCTCATTGGCTAACCAGTCTAACCTACTTAGCAAGCTCTAGGCCAACGAAGACTGTGTTTCAAAAAACAATGGTAGACAGTCTCCTGAGGAATGACATCTAAGGTTGTCCTTGGGCCTCCACACACAGGCACATATACATTCATATGTACACAAGCATACACACTGGTACTATTAACAGCAGTATACTTCAGTAGCAGTGAGAATCTCAATTTAACTTAGCTGCACAAGCCTATATTATTTCTGTTTTGGTGACTTCCTGGCTAAATGAAAAATGGCTAAATGAAAAATAAATACTAGCTGGGCGTGGTGGTACATGCCTTTAATCCCAGCACTTGGGAGGGAAAGGTAGGAGGATTACTGTGAGTTCAAGGACAGCCTGAGAAGACATAGTGAATTCCAGGTCAGCCTGAGCTAGAGTGAGACCCTACCTCAAAAAAAAAAAAAAAAAAAAAAAAAAAAAGGAAAGAAAGAAATACTAGAACCACATTCACATTCTTTTCTCTTGGATAAAAACAGGGACTCTAGACTAGGTTTGCTAGTTTATTTAGGCTAGGGGGACTAAATAGGTACTATTCTCTGCTAAGTCCTAATTTTTTAGAGGATACAAGATATAATATCTAAAATTTCCACCAGCTCAAAAATTCTGATTCTATTTTTAATCAAAGTTTCCTTGAATTTCATCTAAAGATCCAATTTTCATAGTAAAAGTTGCTTTATACTAGAAGTCAGAGAATTGTTAATTGAACAATAGAAAATTTTCAATTGTCATCTTCCTCAGTTTTGTTAAACTGGATGTAGTAATATAAAATGTCAACATAAGTTGAGCTTTCACTTTGTTTCACTGATTACTCATAGAAGTGATATTAAAAAATAAAGTCAAAAGAGAATATCCCAAAAAACAGGAAACATGGAACCTACGTATGAGTGTGGTTTCACTGAGTAAGTGAGTGAGGGAGTGAAGAAAAGAAAAATATTGGAATCTATCATTTACCTCTATAAGTAATGCAACCATCTTTTTGCCATCAGCTCCTGGATTGGCCAATTTGTTAAATTCCAAATCAAAATAAAGCTTGCACACAGCATTTTCAGGAATAACTTCATAGCAATGCAAGAGATCTTTCCTAAAGTGAATAATTCAAGATTATTAGATTTCTATCTTAGACCTTTTAAATCAAGAGGCAAAATCTCAAGGACAGTGGCATGCGTACTTTAATTATATAAAATTATGAAACAGTAAACAGCTAACAAACACTAAGTCTGTGGCTCATACTATCAAGAATTCCTCTTGAAATGATGTAATGATCATATCCAAACCATTATTTAACTAGGAAACAAGGTCAATCTTACAATGTTATTTATTTATAGGTGATTTTGACATTATGTAACATCTCTACTTTATTTTTGCTTTCATGAAACATTCCTCATAAACTGGGATCCCAGCACTGAATATTCTTGGAATTCGGAGCATTCAGTGAGAATTCTAACATTTTTTTACTTAGGAAGATTTTTTTTAAATATTTTATTTTTATTTATTTATTTGAGAGAAAGAGAGAGAAATAAAGAGAGAGAATGGGTGCACCAGAACCTTCAGCTTGCTGTGAATGAACTCCAGATGTGTGTGCTCTCTTGTGGCACATGTGTGATATTGCATGTTTGTGTCACTATGCATCTGGCTACATGGGACCTGGAGATTTGAACATGAGTTCTTAGGCTTTGCAAGCGAGCTCCTTAACTGCTAAGCCATCTCTCCAGCCCATAGGAAGATATGTTTAATTTTTTTTTTTTTTTTTTTTTACTTTTTATTCTTTAGAGGCAGAGTCTTTTTCTAGTCCAGGCCAACCTGGGATTCATTCTATAGCTCAGATTAGCCTCAAACTCACAGTGATCCTCCTGCTTCAGTCTCCCAAGAGTTCTGGGATCAAAGGCATAGGACACCATGCTAAGCTTTCTTAAATGGTTAAAAAAAAAAAAACTCTCTGGAGAAGCACTCATCCACTTTTCCATCTTTCTTGGATATATAAAGTCTCCTTTGCTTAAGCCAGTGTCTGTGTGTCTGTTCCTCTCTCCCTCCATACTTAAATCTATCTTAAAACTTTCTCATAATAAACTCCAACTTTGCTTCAAAAACAAGAGGTTAAGAAAAAAGTTTAAAATTCTGAATGCAAATTAAAACTACTTTGAGATTTCATCATCTCATCCCAGTCAGAAGGGCTATTATCAAGAAAACTGATAACAATAAATGTTGCTGAGGTTGTGGGGAAAGGAAGCCCTTATTTACTATTGGTGGGAGTGTGCAGCCATTATGGAAGTCAGTGTGGAGGTTGCTCAAAAAGCTAAAAGTTAGTTACCCAGGTGTAGTGGCACATACCTGTAATTCCAGCACTTGGGAGGCAAAGGGAAGAGGATCACCATGAGTTTGAGGCCAGCCTGGGATTAAATAGTGAATTTCAGGTCAGCCTGGGCTACAGTGAGACTCTACCTCAACAAACAAAAAAAGCTAGAACTTGAACTACCATATGATCAACACTCTCCTGCATATATCCAAAGGACTCCAGTATCCTGCTATAGAGATACTTGCATATCCATATTCATTGCTGCTCTATTCACAATAGCTAAGAAATGGAATCAACCTAGATGTCCATCAACTAATGACAGGATAATGAATTTGTGGTATGCATATACAACTGGATTTTACTGGGCTGTAAAGAAAAATAAAGTTATATAATTTTGCAGAAAAATGGATGAAATAGGAAACCATTATTCTAAGTGAGGTAACCCAGACCCAGAAAGACAAAAATCACATTTTCTGTCCTAGATGTGGGTCCTAACTTTGGAAGTTTGTACATAAGTAAATAAGAGGATGAGAGAGTGAGTACAGACTACGATTTGGGATAGGAGACCACAAAGGGGGAACAAGAGACCATGAGAAAGTAGGGAAAGGACTAAAGGAGTTACAGTATGACAGTTGAAAGGAGGCTATGGTAGGAAGAGAGCACACAAGGGAGGGGAATAGAGGAACATGGGAGAGAAGGGAAAGAAAAAACAATTTTTATTTGAAAAATACCATAATGAAACCTAATTCTGTGTAAGATAATGAAAAAATACGTTAATTTAAAAAAATCTGAATCACCAGAGATCCTTAAGTTTACAGTGTTCACATGTGCAGATATAGTCTTGCTGGCATGGAAGGAATGACTACAGCATGGTGAGCAAGACTAGATGTTGGTTCAGAATGTAGATGATAATCTGGCTAAGGGAAGCTCAGGTGGCTTTCTATACAAATAAAGGGTTTGCAATAACTTGAAAAAGGACAAGTGAAGGGGATAGTGTATGATCATGTGACAGGTAGTATAGAAACATTCTCTCATAGGCATACATACATTCTGTAACAGTATCATATTTATAGCATGAGATTTAGTAAAACATGATCTGTTCTTTTATCCTAAGAATTTTTATTCACCATTAAATGGCATCCATGGATATAAACATTATATCTTGTATTTAAAGCTATTTAAGCAAGATTATACTAAAAGTATTTAAGCCCTATTAATTTATTCCCATTTCCATACAGAACTCAGATCTGAGAAATAGGTGACTATATCACAGTTAGACAGAGCAGACAGTTCATTTATTTTTCACTTTGAAGCATTTATTTATTTTTCCTCATCATCAATTGTATAACTCCACAGGAAAACATAGCATTGACTATGGCATTCTACAGAGAATGTCAATCTTTAATTAATGTTAAAAGATCTTGATTTCATAGCCCCAAAAAAGCCTATTTGAGTACTTAAAGGCAGATATTTCTCTACTAGGTAATTAACAAGGTAAATATTCATTTGTAATTAAAAATCAAATTTAACATTTTCTTGCAAAATAGAAATGTCACAAAATTCCCTTTATACATACGTGTGTGTGTGTGTGTGTGTGTGTGTGTGCATGCACATGTGTGATTCTTTTTCTCCCAAAATTTGTTGATATAATTGAATAAGGCCATGATAAAGGAATTCAAAAACTCAATTCTAATAGTAAAGGAGTAACTAATCATATGATCAAGAACTATGAATGCCAACTTAGCACGAATTAATTTCAACAAAAAAGGAAATACAAGTTTAGCTTAGTGCACTATTTGTTACAAACCAACTCACCGGGATTTATAGTAAAACCAAAGTTGAGTATAAGTTGTTACGAGGTAAGTACGTTGTCCATCTCCCACTTTGCGTTCTAAAGCAAATACATGAACATCCTGTATAAAATTTAAAATAATATTAAAAATGTATAATATGCAATTCTAAATTCACTATAGCTAATAAATGTTCATAAAGAATTTTGCCACTCAGGTTTGCAGAAACTGTAATATGAACAACTATTAAAAACAAAACAGAGCCAGATGTGGTGGTGCACACCTTTAATCCCAGCACTCGGGAGGCAGAGGTAGGTGGATCACTGTGAGTTTGAGGCCACCCTGAGACTACACAGTGAATTCCAGGTCAGCCTGGACTAGAATGAGAGACCCTACGTTGAAAAACCAAACCAAAAAAAACAAAAAAACAAAAAAACGAAAACAAACAAGACAGTCACTATAGCTGTGCCATTCAAAATTTAATTATAGGTATTCATTTTCGGTCATTTATATAATATATGTACCATGCAGAGACAGACTATCCAGTTTATAATGAGAAAAAAGAAAAAAGGGGACATTCTTAATTCCATTTCTCTAGTTTTACCTCCTAAAATAGTTTTATTTCTTAGTTTATGAAATTAAACTCACTTTACAAAATTATCTCCACATTACTATAAATTATTTGACCTAAAATAAATTCTGTACCTATAAAAATAAATGTAAGAATGAGTTTTTAAAGGTAACTATAATAACGAATTGAACAGACTGTTCATAGCTGCTGCCATAAAGAATTTCTTCTAGTAAAGGTAAACATGTACACATTTTCCACGCTCACTTAGCTAAAAGCTGTTGGGACCATTTTCATTTTTATGGGGAGAAATCGCACAAGGACTCAGTTAATTGACCCTATTGAAAATCTTTTGTTAAATGTGTATATGCATGTGCGCACACGCATGTGTGTTTGTGTATGTGTGTGTTCCTGTGAGAGAAAATGTGTAGAAATGCATGCACATGTATGGGTGCATATTCATGTAGAGGCTACAAGGCAATTTCAGGTGTTGTTCCTCAGAAACACCATCCATCTCCTCTGAGACAGAGTCTCTAATTAGCTTGGAGGTCTCAAATCAGTCCAGACTGGCTGGCCTGTAAGCCCCAAGGATCCTCCTGTCCAGATGCATGTGCTACTTTGCACATATGGCTTTACCCAGACCAACAGGCTTGGCAAGCAAGTGCCTTTAATCACTGAGGCATTTCCCTAGGCCCCAAAAGCCCAAGTAAAAATGTTTCTGTCAGTATTTTGATATATCACTCCTGAATTAGGTTTACACAAAAGGAGAACGAAGGTTTTTCTTCTATTTGCTAAATGATTCATGACATTTGAGTGAGCAACCCTTTACTAAGGAAAGAAGGCTCTGTTTCTCAAATCTTAAGTACTTTGAGCTTTTATAAAGAATCTGACCATTAGATTTTATATATGCATTTTATCATTTTATTTCTACTTCTTCATATTCCCCAAGAGTATAGCAAAAAAAGAATGTGCAATCTATATCTATCACATGATGTTTTCTGTTTGTGAGCACTGTTCCATGGTAAGGCTTTGTGCATTAAGTGCTTCCTCCTCCCATTTACTCAATGTACACTCCTTCTTCCTCTAGGCACACTTCACCTGTCACCTCTTATACATTCCACATTTTATTTATTTATTGTTTGTTTGTTTGTTTTGTTTTTCGGGGTAGGGTTTCACTCTAGCCCAGGCTAACCTGGAATTCACTATGTAGTCTCAGGGTGGCCTTGAACTCACAGCAGTCCTCCTACCTTTGCCTTCTGAGTGCTGGAACTAAAGGTATACAGCACCATGCCTGGCAATTTTAAAACTAACTGGAACCAGAAATGTCATTCTTTTTCATTGTGAAAATAAATTAAATCATGACTAATGAATTCAGAGATGTTTTTTTTAAATCATGTGATATTAAGATTGCCACTGAGATATCTTTGTAGAGTAGATGATCCAAAATGAAAGTAAACATTTTTTTAAAAAAAATCTTGAGATATAGTTGCTCAAAAAAAAAAAAAGAAAAGAAAAGAAAAAAAGATGAAGAAGATGCAGCAATTACCTCTTTACAGCTTTTAACAAAATCAAAGGCTTGATTTTGTCGATAAAATAGCTTCCAAATGGAGGGTGGTTCTTCTGGCTTGGACAGTCTTGGTCTGTACACTGAGGACAATGGCTTCTTCTCATAGTGAGATGCTCGTTGTTCAATTTGCTTCAGTCTTGCTTCCCATTTTCCCATCATTGGGTGAAAAGAAGAGAATAAATCCAATCTCGTGAAGCTCTATTAATTCTTCCTAAACAAAAGAGCCTTCAGTTTCTTTGTTTAGAGTAATTTTTTTTTTTTGAGGTAAGTCCAACAGACTGGCCTTTTATTTTATGTATGAGAGAGAGAGAGAGGGGAGAGAGGGGCAGAGATGATAACTCTGCTCTAAGCATATCTTCATTATAATGTTATTTTTTGCCATTTTCCCCAGTAGGCAATGCCATCTGAGCTCATTCCCATACTGACCCTGGGACTAGCCATGTGACTTGTCTAGGTCAATGTCACACTGACAAATGACAAAGATGCAGAGATTTAACAGGTACATCAGTATCAGACTTGGCTAAGCTACAGTCCAGCCCTGAGACCACTACCATTCTACAACTCCAACGTAATATAGAACTATATATATACATATCCAGAGGATGAAAGGCAATATGGGGAAGAACCAAGATGTCCTACAGCCAACACCAGATATGTGAGTTAGGCCATTTCTAATCATCAACCTACCATCTAACTTTAGCACATCAGTAAGACTAAATAAGTTCAGACAGACCTAGCAATGTGGTGGCACACTCCTTTAATCCCAGCACTTGGGAGGCAGAGGTAGGACGAGCACTGTGAGTTCAAGGCCAGCCTGACACTACATCATAAATTCCAGGTCAGCCTGGGCTAGAGCAAGACTCTATCTCAAAAAAAAAAAAAAAAAAAAAAAAAAACCAGACCTTCAGAACTGCCCAACCTATCTAGAGAAGCATAAAACGTAAAATTTAACCAGTAATCTTGTGGTTATTTTTTACACAAAAATCAATAAGGTATTCATTTCACTCTTTGTTAAATATCTATGCCATAATTTTCTCATATAGAAAATTGCTATATTGGTTGTTAAGTGAAACAATAAAATATACAAAGGTACTTGGGGACAAATTACTATTCATGTTAATATTTTGGTCTTGAATTTTAGCAGAAAACTTTGTAACAACAAAAGTTCATTAGCAAAGGGTACTTTACCTGAAAGACAGACTACTCTAGAAGATTAAGAGAAGATAAACAGATTCTGAGCATTTAATTTACTATAATCTACTTCAAATGCAGATTAAAATCCACAACAGCTGGTGGTGTACATCTTTAATCCCAGCACTCCAGAGGCTGAGTAGAAGGATTGCTATGAGTTTGAGGCCAGCCTGGGTTACAGAGTGAAATTCTTCCTATAAAAAAAAATCCACTATATTTAGATAAATCTGTGAGACTGACTTTATTCTATATAACTTATTATCTTTTAGCCAAGTCATCAGATTATTTTCTTTGTGGAGAAAATAAACAGAACACAATCATATCTGAATGATAGTATCTAACCAATTAGAGGGGGAATGACCATGTGGATGTTCACACTTAGTGAAGTGGAAATCTTTAAGGATTTTCTTTATTTTTATTCATTTGTAAGACATCTTGACATGATGATGGGAGTGTGTCATGAAAGTCATGCAGTCACAATGGAAAACCAGATGAAGATTTGCTGGACGGGGGAACTATAAGCATCAACAAAGACAGAAGAAGCTTTACCATTGATTATGACTCTCAAATCTTTACACAGCTTGAAATTTCAGAAAACTGGGGTATCAGAAAACAACTGGCTTGGCGGTTAATGCCTTTGTCTGCAAAGCCAAAGGATCCTGGTTTGATTCTCCAGGACCCAAGTAAGCCAGATGCACAAGGGGGCACATGCATCTAGAGTTCCTTTGCAGTGGCTGGAGGCTCTGGCATGGACATTCTCTCTCTCTCTCTCTCTCTCTCTGCCTCTTTCTCTCTCTCTCTCAAATAAATAATAAAATATATTTAAAAAGAAAAGAACTGGGGCTTGTGCTATCTGAGCAGAAAAGCCAAATGACAAAAGCAAAGGCAATGGAGAAGAAAGCATCTGGCATTCTGGTGTGGACCTAACATATTACCCATCCTTGCCCTCTGGGAGAATATGTCTCCATATTAGAAATACTTTTGATTCCTGAAGAAGGAATGCTGTTCTTTAATATTTGTTGTCAAAGCTTCTTTTTGCCCAGAGACTGTAGCTGTTTTTGGTGTTATGCAAGTTCCAAAGGAAAATTCCTGTAGTAGTTTAAAAGCATAGGCTTAAAGGAGCTCTACTATTTTACCAGAATGGTATTTACCATGATTGATGGTCATCTTACAACTAACAGTGTTCAAGTTACAAACAAGTCATTTTATAGCAGCTAGTAGGAGATGGAGAAAGCAGAATAGAAGTGGAAAGTTGACTCAGACCTACATACCCCTGGCTTCCTTGGGTTTACACCCAGACTTGCCCACATAGGACTGTTGATGGTCTGCTTCCCAGGAGCAGCTGGATTGCTGGGTTAGAAAAGTTAAGTGGTTCATGTTCACTGGCATTGTAATGGTTACTCTTGTCAACTTGACATGCCCGTATTTGTAAAGCATACCTCTGGGGATGTCTGTAAGGTCATTTCCAAATAAAATTTGATCATTAGGGATCTAACCTAATAAATAGTGTAAGCCCTTGATGGATTTATAATATAATGTCATTATTGGGAGACAGTGAAAAGTAGGAAGTGTAGTCACATGGGGAGAAGTAGCGGGCATGTCAGTGAGGGCTATATCTTGCTGTAGTCCCTTCCTATCGTCCCTTTCTGTTTCCTGGCTGCTATGATATGAACTGCTCTGCTCCACCATGACCTTTCAGCCAAGGTGGACTGAGAACTCTGAAGCTAAAATAAATCCTTACTCCTGTATGCTATTTTGTCAGGAACTCTGTTCCACTGATGAAAGTCGGACTTACACAAGCATGCAGCAACACCTGAAGCTAGCTTCGCTACGGTTCTTCCAGCTAAGTTCTATCCTTCTCTCCCTTCCTTCCTTCCTTCTTCTCCCCCTCCTTTTCTTTCTCTCTTTCTTCTCATTTTTTAAATCTTAGACAGGTTTTCCCTATGTAGCTCAATCTGGCCCCAAACTCAAGATCCTCTTTCCTCATCCTCCCAAGTTCTGGTATTAAAGGTATGTGCCACCATACATAGCTCTAGTTTCTTTCTTTTCTGTCTAATCACTGATCAACTCTTATTCCCCAACTCCAACTTTTCCCTTTACCAGAGAATAGATTCATCAGTATTTTGTGTTTACTAGCAATACTCTGGTTCTAGTATGGATTAGTGTTCTGATACTTAGCAGTGTTCTCTTAATATTGTTCACTTAAAAATACTTCATTATTATTAACATGTGTGTAAGAGGGGGGGTACCTGTATGGGTGTGTGTATACCATGGTACAAGTTAAGCCAGAGAATATGACTGAGTTGTCTGCACTCTTCTTCCACATTCTTTGAGACAGGTTCTCTTGCCACTGCAAATTCCAATCTAACCAGACCCGTGAGCTCTGGATTCTACTGGCTGTACCTCTGCTGCAACTAGCTTCATGTTGCTAGCAGAAAGCACCTAACCAAAGCACACTGTGGTAGGAAAAGGTCTATTTTAGCTTACAGACTTGAGGGGAAGCTCCATGATGGCATGAGCAGAAGCTGGAATTATCTCCTGGACAACATCAGGTGGACAATAGCAGCAGACAGTGAGCCAAACACTGGCAAGGGGAAGCTGGCTGTAACACCCACAAGTCTGTTCCCAACTATACACCTCCTCCAGTAAAGATCCAATTCCCAACTTGCCATCAGCTGGGGATCAAGCATTTGGGACACCTAATTCAAACCACCATAACCTCCCATTGTTGTGGGCACATTGGGACCACAGATGCTTGTGCCACTTTGCATTCAGCTTTACATGGGTTTTAGGGAATAAAATCTGATGGCAGGCTTTGTAAGCAAGCACCTTTAACTGCTGAGCAAACTCCACAGTCCACATTATCTCTTTTTTTAAAAAAAATTTGTTTATTTTTATTTATTTATTTGAGATTGACAGACAGAGAGAGAAAGAGGCCCATAGAGAGAGAGAATGGGCACCTCAGGGCCTCCAGCCACTGCAAACGAACTCCAGATGCAAGTGCCACCTTGTGCATCTGCCTTATGTGGGTTGTGGGGAATTGAGCCTCAAACTGGGGTCCTTAGGCTTCACAGGCAAGCACTTCACCACCAAGCCATCTCTCCAGCCCCACATTATCTCTTTTATGGCCTGTTATAATCCTTCTATAGAATTTCTCCCACAACATAAATATTCATCTTAAAGTATGTGATTAAAATTCATTTATAGAAAATATTGCTAAGTTTACTTTTCAGAATGAATACTAACTTAACAAACTAAACAGAACTCATATTTAATTTTCCACAAAACTTGCCAGAAGGGGACAAAAAGCCTACAGTGATATACTGTTCTCTTCTAGTTCCTCCTTTCTATCCTCCCCACAGGTACTCCTTAACAGCATCTCTACCACACTAATCACTCTCAAGCCATTTTTATAACTTTTCACAAAAATACTTATTAGTGATTCATAATACTATTCAATTGATGCTATTGCTTATTTCATGGAGTCAAGCTGCCCTCCAGAATCTGGCCCTAAATCAATTATCCAATATACTTGAGATTCACTTTCCTCAGCAAATGAGTAACAACCACTCCCTACTTCTCCATGTCAGAAGCCCTCTTGCTCATTTCTCTCACCTGAAAGAATTCAAGCTGCTTTTCCTGAATTCTTCCCCTGAGGCCTAGATCACATTGTGTCCCTTCTGGGACACCACTGTAAAGAGAAATTAAAAGGCTCAGACAAAAGATATCACCTCTTGCTCTTTTGCTTTATCAAGCTTCTCTAGATTAAGTAAATTAGTATGACAGCATAAAACAGCAAATTGCTGTAGATGGTTTGTCCGGATTATCATTTCGTTCAGAAAGCTTAGCACAGGAAGGCATCACAAGGGGAGAGGGAAGACTTGTTCAACCATACTAATCTCTCCCCTGTGAATTAGACTCCCTAAATCACCATCAGGGTTGACTAGATCTTATTCCTCATTTTCATCCCAGCAGAAAAATGACTGCCAAACAATGGTCCTCACTCAATTTGGGAGGATAAAGATAGAACTGTTTTAATTCTGGGTCTGAATTTAACTTCTATTTCTCCTTCTAGCAAGGACAAACCTTCTTTAAGCCTTGCTTGGGGGCTGTAATTCCTACTTTGAGGAGTGTGTTTAAATGCAGAATATAGGTCCTATATTCTACATTTTTTATACCCACATAAGACAAAAGCGTTGGGGGCAAGCTGGTTCTATCCCTGATTTGTCAGTCACCTCATGATGAGCTCAAAATCTGATGCAGAATTCTGTGCTCATGTGTGTTTGTATATTCTGCTTAAATGCTTTCCAATTTTTAAGAGTCAAATGAGTACATGATGCTTCCAGGATCCAGTAAGACAGTTAAGGCTTTTAATGTAGGGGCAGAGAGCAAGGGACGGTCTCAGTACATTTGCGAGGAAGAAAAGATTGCCAGTGGGGGGCCACAGCGGCAAGGATCAGCTTGAGTCACAGGAAAAGCCAGATGAGGGGATTTTCCACTCACACTGTAGCTCCTAGCAAACTCAAGAAATAGGAAGAGAGGACCAAGGGAGGAGCAGATCATGAGGTAGAGGATCACGTGGACCAATGAGAGAAGGAGAGCCACCATCCACAGCCTCCCCTCTCCCACTGCCAGTGCAAGTGCCAGCAAACACCAGAGACCTCGGGAAGGGAGCTCACTGCACCCAGCACAGCACCGGGCAACCAGAGCAGCGCTCCAGCGACCCAGCCAGCCTACTTGAACCCACAGCGCACCAAAGAGGGACCGAAGCAGGAGCACAGCATAACTGAGACCAAACTCATCCCAAAAGGTAACTGGGATTACACCAGGTCAGTACCTGCCAAATAAGCCTGCTATATAGGCTTGAATCAGAAGTGCTAATTGCACCTTCCATATCAGCATAAGTTATATGTTAAATCTGATGGATGGTCAAATTGGCCATTCTTAAATAAGCTATATTTTGGGTTTGTTATTTGTTGCTTCCTGGTTTATAGTGCCTTTGTTTCCTCTTCTATTGCGCATTAGGGAAGGGTCTCACTTACTCACAAGCTGACTTGGAACCCTCAACAGACCAGAAATCTTAACCTCCTAGTTGACAGGATTAAGGGTGTGGGCCAACACACACCAAAGGGACTGTGACTTTGTTAGAGGTTCTGGATGTCATAATACCTACTCTTGCATAAATACTCTGTGCTGTTTTTCATTGAATGTATACATTGTTTAGTTAAATTTTAGAATCTGCCTGTATTTTGTTCCACTCAGCCTACTTGAACACTCTCATAGCAGGCAAACCCAACATTCAGGATCACTTTTGTAGATATTCTGAGAGTCCTTAAAGGCCACACCTAGCACCTTAAGCTCCTACCTTGAAGATATATAACATCAGATTGATTGATATATCTAACAATACTGCAGATAACAGGAAAATCCAAGCATTCAATTAATCAAAGATGTAAAAATATGTACATTATAATGCAAGAAACCCCAAATATCAAGACAAAATAATTCCACCAAAAGTATTAATGCATCAGAAATGACTGAGAAAGATTTCAAAACAATGATTATAAATATGCTCAAAGAAGTCAAAGAGGAAATCAAAGGAATCAAACAAGACACAGGAAACCCATTTAATGAAATAAAGAGGTCAATACAAGACATAAATAAGGAAATAGAAATAATAAAAAACAGTCAAAATTACTAGCAATGAGGAACACAGACAACGAAATAAAAAACTCTGTAGAAAATCTCACCAGGACAATGGATGAAGGAAAAGACAGAATATCTAAACTAAAAGACCAGGTGGCAGATCTAATACAGTCCAACAAAGAGAAAGATAAACTAATAGAAAAGTATTAATGGGAATTTCAACATATTCAGGACAGAATGAAAAAATCAAACATAAGAATTCAGGTAGTAAAAGGAGGAGAACTTCACTCCAAAGGCATAATAGGAGTTTTCAACAAAATCATAGAAGAAAACTTCCCCCAAATTGGGAAAGAGATATCAATGCACATACAGGAATCCTTTAGAACACCAACCAGACAAAACCTGGAAAGAACCTCTCCTCACCATATTATAATTAAACTACCAAACATACAAACCAAATAAAATATCTTGAAACCAGTTAGAGAAAAAATCAAGTTACCTACAAAGGCAAGCCCATCAAGATCACAGCAGATTATTCAACACAAACTTTCAAAGCCAGAAGGGCCTGGAGTGATGTATTCCAAGTTTTGAAAGATAACAACTGTCAACCAAGGTTACTTTATCCTGCAAAGCTATCCATTCAAATAGAGAAATAAGGACATTCCACAACAAAGGCAGGCTAAAGGAATATTTGAAGACAAAAACAGCCCTACAGAAAATACTTGAAAGGACCGTTCCTGCTGAAGAGAAAGAAAAACACACATATAAGAAACCTGGAAAAAACAAACCATACCGAAATATTAGTTAATACAAGAGAACAAAGGCAAAATTGGAAGAACTACAAAACAAGAAAAATGGCAAAAATGAATACACACCTTTCAATAATATCTCTTAATATCAACAGCCTCAATGCCCCAACCAAAAGACAAAGGTTTGCAGACTGGATTAAACAGAAGAATCCTTCAATTTGTTGCCTCCAAGAAACTCACCTTTCTACAAAGGATGGACACTATCTTAGAGTGAAAGGTTGGAAAATGGTGTTTCAAGCAAATGGGCCTAGAAAACAAGCAAGGGTTGCTATCCTAATATGTGACAAGGTAGACTTCAGTCCAACACTAGTTAGGAAAGATAAGGAAGGTCACTTTATATAGATTAAAGGCACACTCCAACAGGAGGACATTACAATCCTAAACATATATGTACCTAATATGGGGGCTCCCAACTTCATCAAACAAATGCTATAAGAACTAAGGTTACACTTAAACCAAACATAGTTGTAGTGGGTGACTTCAACATCCCACTCTCATCAATTGACAGGTAATCCTGACAAAAAATAAACAGAGAGGAGTCTGGATTAAATGAGGTCATACAACAAATGGACATAACAGATATATATATATAGGACATTTCATCCAAAGGCAATAGAATATACATTCTTTTCAGCAGCACATACAACATTCTCCATAATAGACCATATATTAGGACACAAAGCAAATCTTATCAAATACAGGAAAATTGAAATAATACTTTGCATTCTATTTGACCACAATGGAATCAAACTACAAATCAATAGCAAGAAAAACTAGAGTATACACATAATCATGGAAACTAAACAATACACTACGAAATGATGAATGAGTCAATGATGAAATCTAGAAGGAAATAAAAAAATTCATAGAGCCAAATGATAATGAGAACATAACATACCAAAACTTTTGGGACACAATGAAGGCAGTCCTAAGAGGAAAATTTATAGCTTTAAGTGCCTATATTAATAAATTAGAAAGATCTCAAGTAAATGACCTAATGCTTCACCTTAAAGCCTTGGGCAAAGAAGAAAAATGCAAACTGAAAATCAGTATACGGGAAGAAATAATAAAGACTAGGGCTGAAATTAATGAAATAGAAAAAAAAATCCAAAGAATCAATGAAACAAAGAGTTGGTTCTTTGAAAGGATAAAAAGACTGATAAACCCTTAGCAAATCTGACCAAAAGAAAGAGAGAAGAGACACAAATTAATAAAATTAAAGACAAAAAAGGCAGCATCACAACGGATAACAGAGAAATTCAAAAAATCGTAGGAACATACTATAAAAACATATACTACACTAAGTTTGAAAATCTGAAAGACATGGATGATTTCCTTGATTTATATAACCTACCTAAATTAAATCAAGATGAGATTAATCACTTAAATAGATCTATAACAAGCATGGAAATTCAAGCAGTTATCAAAAATCTCCCAACTAAAAAAAGTCCAGGTCAGATGGATTCACCAGTGCATTTTACCAGACCTTGAGGGAAGAACTAACACCAATGCTTCTTATAGTTTTCCATAAAATAGAAAAAGAAGGAATCCTACCAAACTTCTTCTATGAAGCCATCATCACTCTGCTACCAAAACCAGGAAAAGATAGAACAAAAAAAAGAAAATTACAGACCAATGTCCCTCATAAACATAGATGCAAAAATTTTCAACAAAATATTGGCAAACAGAATACAAGAATATATCAGAGTGATCATTCACCCCAACCAAGTAGGCTTTATCCCAGAGATGCAGGGATGGTTCAACATAAGCAAATCGATAAATATAATACATTATATAAATGGACTTAAGGACAAAAATCACATGATCATCTCATTAGATGCAGAAAAAGCATTTGACAAAATCCAACATCTGTTCATAATAAAAGTCCTACAGAGACTTGGAATAGAAGGAACACATCTCACCATAATAAAGACTATTTATGACAAGCCTACAGCCAACATATTACTAAATGGGGAAAATCTTGAAGCTTTTCCACTAAAATCAGGAACAAGACAAGGGTGTCCACTGTCCCCACTTTTATTTAACATAGTACTGGAAGTCTTAGCCATAGCAATAAGGCAAGAGACACACATAAAAGGGATACAAATTGTAAAGTAAGAGATCTAGTTATCATTATTTGCAGATGACATGATTCTATACATAAAGCACCCTAAAGACTCTACCAGCAAACTGTTAGAGCTGATAAACACCTATAGCCATGTAGCAGAATAAACAAAATAAACACACAGAAGTCAGTGGCCTTCTTATATGCTAACAACAAACACACTGAGGATGAAATCAGAGAATCACTCCCATTCACAACTGCATCACACACAAAAAAAAGTACCTTGGAATAAACCTAACCAAGGAAGTGAAGGATCTCTACAATGCAAACTTTAAAACACTCAAGCAAGAAATTGAAGAAGACACTAGGAAATGGAAAGACATCCCTTGTTCTTGGATCGGAAGAATCAATATTGTGAAAATGGCAATCTTACCAAAAGCAATCTACACATTTAATGCAATCTCCACTAACATTTCATTGGCATTCTTCATGGAAATTGAAAAAAACAATCAAAACATTCATTTGGAATCACAAAAATGCTCGAATATCTAAAACAATATTGAGCAAGAAAAATAAGGCTGGTGGTATCACCATACCTGATTTTCAGATATACTACAGAGACATAGTAACAAATAGAGCATTGTACTGGCACAAAAGCAGACATGTAGATCAATGGAACAGGATAGAGGACCAAGATGTAAATCTGGGTAGCTATAGCCTCCTGATTTTCTTGTTTTGGTTTTGGTTTTTCGAGGTGGGGTCTCACTCTAGCCGAGCCTGACCTGGAATTCACTATGGGGGTCTCAGGGTGGCCTCGAACTCAAGGTGATCCAACTACCTCTGCCTCCCGAGTGCTGGGATTACAAGCGTGCGCCACCACGCTCGGCCTGATTTGCGATAAAAATGCCAAAAATACTCATTGGAGAAAAGACAGCCTCTTCAGCAAATGGTGCTGAGAAAACTGGATATGTATCTGTAGAAAGATGAAAATAGATTCTTCTCTCTCTCCATGCACAAGAATTAAGTCCAAATGGATTAAAGACCTTAACATCAGACTTGAAACTCTGAAACTGCTAGAAGAAAAAGTAGGGGAAACCCTTCAACATATTGGTCTTGGGAAAGACTTTCTGAATATGACCCCAATTGCTCAGGCAATAAAACCACAGATTAACTGCTTGGACCTCATGAAATTACAAAGATTTTGTACGGCAAAGGACACTGTGAATAAAGCAAAGATGCAACCTACAGAATGAGAGAAAATCTTTGCAAGCTATACATCTAATAAAGGATTACTATCTAGGATATACAAAGAACTCAAAAAATTAAATAATAAGAAACCAAACAAGCCAATTAAAAAATGGGCCATGGAACTAAATAGAGAGTTCTCAAAAGAAGAAATATGGACGGCATATAAGCATCTAAAAAAATGTTCTACATCCCTAGTCATTAAGGAAATGCAGATTAAATCTACATTGAGATTCCATCTCACTCCTTTCGGATTGGCTACCATCATGAAAACAAATGACCATAAATGCTGGCGAGGATGTGGAAAAAGAACAGCCCTTCTACACTGTTGGTGGGTCTGGTCAAGCCATTGTGGATATCAGTGCGGAGATTCCTAAGACAGCTAAAAATAGATGTACCGTATGACCCAGCTATAGCACTTCTAGGCTTATCTCCTAAGGACTCATCTCATTACCTTAGAGATACTTGCTCAACCATGTTTATTGGCGCTCAATTCACAATAGTTAGGAAATGGAACCAGCCTAGATATCCCTCAACGGGTAAGTGGGTAATGAAGATATGGCACATTTATACAATAGAGTTCTACTCAGCACTAAAGAAAAATGAAGTTATGAAATTTGCAGGAAAATGGATGGATCTGGAAAGGATTATACTAAGTGAGGTAACCCAGGCCCAGAAAGCCAAGCGTCAAATGTTCTCTCTCATATGTGGATCCTAGCTACAGATGATTGGACTTCTGTGTGAGTAGGAAGAAAACTCAGTAGCAAAGGCCAGTAAGCTAGAAAAGATATATAAAGGGAAGAGAAAGGAAGGGAGAGGGATACTTAATAGGATGGTATTGTATATATGTAAGTAGAAGAATAGATTAGTGGGGGTGAAAAGGCCCAAGTGAGGTCAGGGGAAGAGACTGAGTAAAGAAGAGGTGGAGGGAGGGCTAATCAAAATCTAAGAGGATATAAATAAATCATATGGAAACCTACTTTATTAGACAATGGAACACTCAGGAGCCATAGATTATTGCTAGAAAATTTTCAGTGCCAGGGATGAAATACCTTCCAGGGAGTTGTTGACCAGGGAGGTCCTTGATGCCCCCAAAACGTTACAGGCCATTACTGAGGCCCCTGGTTTCCCACCAGGAATAGATGGTAAGACCCTGTTGGTGAAGACTGCACATGCTTGGGCTGCAAGGCCACTGAGAAATCCTGCTGGACCTGAGCTGATAACTACCTCCATGTAGACCAGCTGACAGAAAGCTGGAGGAAGTCATTCTGCATGCAGTTCACTGGGACAGAGAGAAATCACCAGTGAAGATACTCAACAGTGGACACTGCAAGCCTTAGATTTTGCCAGTCAAGCCAAATGAGCCCACGGGTGCAATAGTGGCACATCTCTCATGGTGGAAACCAACTGCCCTCTAATTGGAGTAGAGGGTCGCTCCATCGGAGGGAATAGATCCCTGATACTGAAAACTTAAAACAGGGGTAGTCAGCCGGGCGTGGTGGCGCATGCCTTTAATCCCAGCACTCGGGAGGCAGAGGTAGGAGGATTGCCGTGAGTTCAAGGCCACCCTGAGACTCCATAGTGAATTCCAGGTCAGCCTGGGCTAGAGTGAGACCCTACCTCGAAAAACCAAAAAAAAAAAAAAAAAAAAAAAAAAAAAAAAAAAAAAAAAAAACACCAAAAAACAGGGGTAGTCATGAGCCCTAGGGGTGTAACATCTGCTGCTGTCTGGCTAAATGTATATACTAATCTCATCAAACTGCCCAGTAAGCACTTCTCTTAATGTTCATACCCATATATTAATGCTACTGTCATTTTTGTTAGAGAACCTTCTCTTTTCAGATGGCAGTGACCTTGGGATGACTCAGAAGGCACCATGGTGCTGAGAAGTGACAGAGGAGTTTTCAGTACTGAAATATCTGTATCACACCTTCCATTGGAGAAGAGGTGGCAGAAAGAATGTAAGAGCCAAAGGAAGGGTAGCAGTCTTTAGAATGAGCTCCCCCCAGACACAAAATGGCCTGGATATCCATGACCTCACCTCACAGTGCCTCCCATTACCTACAAAAGACCATCAAATAGGAGGAAAAGACAGCAAAATAAGAGAGAGACTGATTGAGAAGGGGAAGGATATGATGGAGAATGGAGTTTCAAAGCAGAAAGTGAGGGGAGGGAGGGCATAACCATGGGATATTGTTTACAATCATGGAAGTTGTTAATAAAAAAAAAAAAAAAGAAAGATGGCCAGTGAGGCTTACAGCTTTCTCCCCTCCAACCCACCCACCCCCCGCCTCGCCCATACACACAACCCCCAGAGCTCAGCTTGGCACCATGCCCGGCCTTTTCTAATTTTCCTGCGCCCAGTGAAGGAGGCAAGGCCTAAGGGTCTCTGTAAATTTACCTCTGCAAACAGCGCTGGCGGCAGGAGTAAGAGGACCTCAGCAGATGGCGGGAACTGGGTTCCAGGCCGGCGTGGGGGCGCGGCCTCCCGCCGTCAGGGGCGGGGCGCCGTGGCCGGAAGGCGGGCTCTAGGCGGTGGGCGTGGGGCGCGATCTCGCTGCTCTCGCGGCTGCGGGTGCCGGTGGCAGTTCTGACTCGCGGCGCTGGGCTGGCGGCTAGAGCTGTACGGTGAGTGCCACCCGCCCCCTCGGCCCCGCGCCTCTCCCCGGCCCGGCCGGGCTCTGCAGCTGCTGCGAGGAGGCGGAGGGAGTGGGCGAGCTGGGCGGAGGATCCTTTGTTTTGCTTCCACCAGGGCCGCCAGGCGCGAGGTGCGGGCGGCGGAGACCGGGCCGGGAGCGGGTGGGGGAGGGTTGGGGCCCCCTGGAGGTGGGAGGCCAGGCCAGTGTGAACGGAGGCCGGTCCCGAGGCCCCCGGTCCTTGTCTCTGAGCTTCGGGAGCCCGAGCCGGAGCCGGGAGGGGCGCTGAGGGAAGCCTGAGGGATGGCTGGGCTCCAACCGCGGGAGGCCGCTGCGGAAGCCGCAGCTCGAGGCGAGGGGAGAGGTGGCTCCGCAAACTTCCCAGGGGCCTGGAGGCCCTCGGAGCCGAGCCTCTCCAGGGCAGTGTTTGGTCCCTGCACTGGGTTGCCCGGTTTTAATGCTTGCAGAGAGCTAATTTCAGGCCTTGTCTCCGACTCCTTTTCTCGCCCAGGAGGCTCTTTTGAATCCTCCAGCAGGTTTGTTCTGTTTAAAGTCACTCTAGGAGCTGCCTTGACATCCCTCAGGCCTTGCTGAATTAGAGTGGCGTCCTCACGTTTGTTCCTGCTGTACTCAGTGGTACTGTCAGGTGCAGCCTGACTTGAGCAGCTGGATCTTCACCCCATTCTCAGTCATCCAGGAAACTTTCTCAGCTACCTCCTGCCGACTGCACTCCTTCCGCAGTTAATTCCCAAGACTGGGGATGCTAGACCTGTTCCTGTCCTTTCATCTCTTCTCATCCACCCTCTCACCTAACCTAAACTCAGTGCCCACCTGCCTGTCTCAGTCTACTCTTTATAACATGAAAATGTAGGAAGCTGTTTCTATGCCCTCGGGATAAAATCTAATACAGCTGATTGGGTCTTGACTGGCCTCCTTGGCCTTATCTTTTGTTGTTGTTGTTTTTTGTTTTGTTTTTCGCAGTAGGGTCTCCTAGCCCAGGCTGGCCTGTGCCTTTTATCATAGTAACCTTTTTCTGTGCAGCCCCATGCTTGCCTTCATACCTGCTCAGTACCTGGAATACTTGTGCACTCACCTCCTCTTCCTATCACATTTGCTTCTGTTTCTGTCCTCAACAGTTAAAGGTTAAATATTTCTATTCCTTTTGCACCAGCATTTCCGAAGAAGGATGTGTCATATCCTTTCCATATGCTTGTTTACTGCTTCCCTTCCGAACGTAAGTGAATGCCACAAAGAACGGACTTTATTATGTCATTCTACTTATTTTTCCTCGTATATAGGGCCTGGCACAAGTCAATGCTTGTCCATTTGTTTTTATGATGGTATTATGTTTTTAAATAATTATTCCTTATCTAGGAAGTATTTTAGGTTACTTAACAAATTATAGTTAAGACATGGATTAGAAAAGAATGGTAGAGGTGAAATAAGAAGTGGCTGGAGTTCTATGAATATGCGGAATAGCAGAAGGAGGTTCTAAGCAAGGGTACTAGACTGGCTAGCATCTAGGTGTGGGTGGGCTCAACCACTCTCAGTAGGTTGTGGTCACATGAACTGTAACCGGTAAACATGAAGCTTTAGTCATCCCTGTTGCAACCTGATGTTTGAGCTTTAGTTTTGATTTCCTGTCCTGCAGAAGAAGGCTTTTGAAAGTAAGACTCTGTTTTAGTGAGCCACTGGACAATTTATTGAAATATAGCAATAAAACTGGTTCAAAGGAAAAGATATAAAATACTGCAGTTAGTTAAATCAGATTGCCTTTCCTCTCCTGAAGAAAAAGGCCTTGCCTCCTGCCATTTTAAGAATGGGATATCTCATCCAATACAAGCAATTATAAATGTTGCTTCAGTTGCTTTTAAAGCTAATTGAACACATTTCACTTATCATTTCATCCTCCTCCTAATGTTACAGTGTAGTCTTTATTTTCTTGAAAGACCTTGTATTCTAGTTAGATAATTCTTTTTGGTTTTTCGAGGTAGGGTCTTACTCTAGCTCAGGCTGACCTGGAATTCACTATGTAGTCTCAGGGTGGCCTTGAACTCTCAGTGATCCTTCTAACTCTGTCTCCCAAGTTCTGGGATTAAAGGAGTGTGCTACCATCTAGTCAGATAATTCTTTTAAGTTCTACCCTAATGATAGGGGAGAGAGAAAGAGGAATTTTTAGATTCTTAAATACTGTTCTGTATCAATTAGCAAATACTGTATTGGAGGACAAAGAGTACTTCCATGTGACAGACCATCTGAGGCCAAGGGGACACATACCAGTTCATCCATAAATAAGACATGCTCTGTGTACTTCATAGGGCCGTTGTAAAGATCAAGTGAAATAATGTGTATTAAGTGTAAAGTCTTATATAAAGTTTATCAGTGTGTCTTGTTCTTCCTTTAAATATTGCCTATAGAGCTATATTCTGGGAGAGTATCTTATATAGACTGAACATGGGCCGTCATCTGCCCTATTGAGCCACTTTTTGAATACCAGGGAACACCAACATAAGCTCTGCCTAGCAGGGAGCCTGCCTCTTCTACTGCTTCATACACTCGGGGTCCATTGCAGTGCTCTGCATACCACTGATGTTCAATAAGTTGTTACAGTTACTGTAATTTTATAAAATACTTCCAGACTCTTCCATTTTACATTTATTTCATACAGAATTTTTTCAAGTAGGTCAGTAATTCTTACCTGTCCCCAAGGGCTTGTAAGGTCTTATACATCTGCAAGGACTTTCCCATTTTGTACCTCCAAAACTATCATTATAGGACTGCTTTGGGAGAAGAAAAGACAGACCCTTTGCACACAGTACCATGTTCTTCCTGACCTGTGGCACAAAGTCAGGTTCTGAATGTTGGGAAGCATGCTAGTCTATCTGCTGGTTGCACACCCCATAACAGCAAAAAGAGAGGGGTAGTTTTATTTGTGTATATGATACAACTGAACCTTTTTCTATACTTACTTTTGCTTTCCAAGTTGCATGCTTTTACATAAATTCCATTTTAAACATTAAAAGATTGACTAAACAATAATAGTGACAACGGCATGTTGTCATGTTGTTCTTATGTGTTTTCTAAAGAGTCAAAAACCTGGTGGAACTGACCTGGATTCAGCCTGTGGCATATTACAACTGAAATTTTTTGTTGCTGAACTGCAGGACATTCTTTCTTTTTCACTTACTTGATAAGGAAATCTGATGGTTTAGAGCTGCTGTCCTCACAAACAGGTAATTAATACAATCCTGGTATTTCTCAGATGGTCAGAGGTGTAATCCTCTCAAAGTCATACTCAGGTGGCTTCACCCTCCTTTTAGATCATGGATAAAATGTCTTAATGACTTGTACTGATGGTTTAACAAGAAACCAGTTATTTTACATTGAGAAATACCCTGTGGCATGAAAAATACCATTGTCAGCATTCTTATTTTCTTCATTATCGTAAGGTACACTGCAGTTGGTCTTCTGTATTTGTGGATTTCACCAACTACAGGTCAAAACTATTAAAGAACAAAAGCTGAATCTGAACATGTGCAGATGTCTTTCTTGTCATTGACTCCTAATAATAGGGCCTAACAGCTACCCACTTGACATTTGCATTGTGTGAGGTACCCTGAGTGATCTATAGGGGATCTAACCGTACCAGGTATATGCTCAGCTTGTATGCAATTGCTCAGCTTGTATGCAACGAATGCACCATTTTATGCAAGGGATTTGGTCATACTTGGGTTTTGATACCCAAGGGAGGTCTTGGAACCAATTACACATGTATAGTGAGTGACAACTGCATATACTATTTCAATTTTTAAAAAAGGATTATTTTTTATTTGAGAGGGAGGGAGGAGAGAGAGAAGAGGCAAATAGAAAATGGGCATGCTAGAGCTTCCAGCCACTGCAAACAAACACCCATATGCATGAGCCACCTTGTGCATCTGGCTTATGTGGGTACTCGGGAATTGGATATGGGTCCTTAGGCTTCACAGGCAAGTGCCTTAACCGCTAAGCCATCTTTCTAGCCCCATTTCAGTTTTGTATGACCAGTTTCTGTTGTATATAGTTTTTATTTCATCTGAATTAGAGTTCTGTGGGTTATGGATTTTTGGCCTTACCTTTGAAATTAACTGTTGTCATTGTTATATTGTGCTAAGCACAGAACATGTAGTAGGAAAATTTGTCCTTTGTATGAGCCATGGTTCTGTCACTTAAAGTGACTTAATCTCTGTAAGTCTCAGTTCAGTAACATCTAAAGTGAGATCATTATGCCTCAGTGTGTGTGGGGGGGGCAGTCATATATACTGTTTAGAGTCTGTATGCCTATATGAGCTGAAGTAAGAGGGATTATTATTACAGCACAGTACTCCTTTTCTTTGGCCTAAATTGCATTGGTAAATCTTTACTCATACATTTTTTAAGCATTCATATCCAAAGAGATGAATCAGAAGTGAAACAGTGTTGTCTCCTTATGAAATTCAGAAAACCCTTAGGGTAGATAACCAGGTTTTATCCCTAATGTCAGTTTCCCTATACAATAGTCACCAAGAATAGCTTAGTGATGGGACAGAGTCTCTGATGAAAAATCTCTGAAACTGTTTTATGCTAACTTAACACCTCGCTTTCGGATTTCTGTCAAAGGCAAACTTGCATACTGTGGTGGTTTGATTCAGGTGTCCCCCATAAACTTAGGTGTTTTGAATGCTAGGTTCCCAGTTGATGGAGATTTGGGAATTAATGCCTCCTGGAGGCAGGGTATTGTTGGGGGCGGGCTTATGGGTGTTACAGCTAGTGTCCCCTTGCCAGTGTTTGACATGCTCTCCTGCTACTGTTGTTCATCTTGGTGTTGGCCAGGAGGTGATGTCCACTTTCTGCTCATGTCATCGTTTTTCCCTGCCATCCTGGAGCTCCCCTTTGAGTCTGTAAGCCAAAATAAACCTTTTTTCCCACAGGCTGCTCTTGGTCGTGCGATTTTTGCCAGCAATGCAAACCTGACTGCAACACATACTGTGTACTCTTTTGTGGCAGGATGCTTGTCTTTTTGTTTCACATTGCTAACACAGTGTAACTTAATGTCATAACTTCAGCTTTGGACATGAATTTCCATATTCCTGTGTGTGTTGCTCTGGGTAGTTTTCTGTCTTACTCCTACTTCAATGAATAACTGGCTAACCACTGTCTAAAAAGAAGACATTACAACAGAATTAAAGGGTGTACTTTAGAGTGACAGTAAAATTATGCTGACAACATTTTAAAGCTTTTGGATATCTGACTGCTGATAGCTTCAGTATTCAAGGGATCCAGCAATTAGAGACGTGAGGCTCAGACCTAGGTTCCAGCTTGGCAGCTAATGTCAAATGGCTTACCTACAGCTTCTTCATGACTACTAATATATTTCAGAACTTTCCTTTCCTATTATCAGCATCCTAAATTGATGCAGGGAACTCACATGAAAACAATTAGTGCCAGTTAGTTGCTCTGCCAGAATTTATTTTTGTAAACTGTTTATTTCCTTCACTTACATTTTATCAAATGAAAATGTAGTAGTCTACACTCCTGTTATCATTTAAGATGAATATTTCTCTTAAGAGAGTTTGTTTCATCCTTCTAAGATGACATCAACATCCCCAGAATACTTTGGGTTCAGCTGGTCATTAGCTAATGGAGGTGAAGTCATGCTAAAGCCTGTTCCCAAGAGTGTGAATTTGGCACCTCATGGAAAAGGCAGATGATGACAAATAGTAGATGTGCATATGTTTGGTGCTTGAAGGACTTGATTTATAATCATAAAATTTTGGTAATATATCAAAATTAACTGATAATTTAGATGGCATAAATATTTGCATGTTAATAATGAAGGAATCAAAATCTATTACTATCATAAAGGAACTGCAAGATTCTTGTGTCTAATACCAAAATTATTATATTATAATTACTTGTATGAAGACACATCTAACTAGATTTTTCCTAACTTTCTATAGTTAGTTGGAGAATGTTGGTTAAACATAAGAAAAAGAAATAACTACTTAAAAGTCATGTACTCTAGATAAAACTTTGTACTGGCCTTAACCAGGAAGCAAGCACAAAACTCTGGAAAGCTGGTCTCTAGAGCTGCCTGTGTGCCAGTCACAAGAAGGGAATAGTTTCATCCTAACTTTATTATGGCTTCTCTGTGTACCTGTTACAAGAAGGGAATAGTTTTATCCCACAGCCTTATGGCTGTCAAGAAACAAAAGATAAAATAAAACTCAGTTTTCCAGTCTCGGAGTGAATACACCCTAGAAGTAGATCTTTAGGATCTTGTGGTTGGTAAGAACCAGTGAGCACGTAGGGTTCCTAAGCCAGTTTTATGAACTCTGTATGAAAAAACTTATCCCAAGGGCCAATTTGAGGCAAACCATGGAGCTAGAAAAGACATTGGCAGGAAGTCTTAGGTTTATATTTAAAACTTACCTAAGGGGCTGGATTGATGGCTTAGCAGTTAAGGTGGTTGCCAGCGAAGCCTAAGGACCCAGGTTTGATTCCCCAGTATCTACATAAGCCAGATGCACAAGGTGGCAGCACATGCATTTGGAGTTTGTTTGCAGTGGCTGGAGGTCCTGGCATGCCCATTCTCTTTCCCTCCCTCCCTCTCTCTTTCTCTCTCTCTCTCTGTCAAATAAA
This sequence comes from Dipus sagitta, assembly GCA_036346955.1. Taxonomy (NCBI): domain Eukaryota; kingdom Metazoa; phylum Chordata; class Mammalia; order Rodentia; family Dipodidae; genus Dipus; species Dipus sagitta. The sequence continues at coordinate 214,856,979 of CM070770.1, forward strand.
TAAATAAAATACCCTTTAAAAAAAAAACAACCTAAGCCTTAGTTCTTAATTTTAAAAAATGGGCCTTTTAAAATCTTCATCTCTTGCACATGCCACAGTGTGCATGTGGAGATCAAGGACAACTCTGGGTGTTGGTCCTTGCTGTTGACCATGTTTGAGGCAGGATCTCCTCATTCTTTGCCACTGCATTCCCCAGGCTGGCTTATTCATAATCTTCTGAGCCGTCTGTCTTCACCTGCCATCTCACCAAAGCAGGTGTGGGATTACAGGCATGTGCTGCCATATCCGGCTTTTATATGAGTACTGGGGATCAGAACTCCTTTACTCATGCTTGCATGGCAACTTCTGTATCCACTAAACCATCTCCCCAGTCCCTGGATTTATTTTTTTCAAGCAACTTTAGGCATAAAGCAAAATTGAAAAGAAGATAGGGAGATTCTATATTTCCTATAGTCCCGTATAGAACTAGCCTTCCCCTTCTCAGCATCCCCTGGCACAGCTAATTTGCCTAAAAGATGGTTTATCCCAATTATCCTCCCGTGCTGTTAGAAAGCCTACAAGAAGAAGAGTTGTAGAAAAGCAGAGCCTTCGCAGCAATACAGAAATGTGGTTAACAGAAGGTGAACTGCGCCCTGTTCTGTGGTGAAATTGCAGTGCTTATGCTTCCTTCCTTGTCTGTCCCATATCTCCCACCAGAAGTGCACACATGAGTGAGGAGAGGAGAAAAAAGTTAGTTTTGGAATTAATGTTTCCCAGGAGACTTTGAATGGAGGCTCTTGGCTTAGCATCTCAGTTTGTAAAGATAGAGTTTGGGAGAGAATAGTGGTCATGGTTGTACAATTATGTAACTTAATGCCACTGAACCATAAACGTTAAATGGTAAAAATAATAAATTTTCTGTATATTGCCCCACAGTTTTACAAGTTAAGGGAGGCTACCTGGGACTCTTAAGAAAGTGTTTTGTAGGTGAATCTTGTTAATGGGACTGTGTGTATTTCCATAATATTTCTGATTTTAGCATAGGATGATATTGAAGTTATATTTTGGTTGAAATATATGAGAGCTTCTAGAGTCTGGTGAAATTCATTCAAGAGTTTTAGTTTTTGTTGTTGTTGTTGTTTTATTTCTGTTCTTGTCTTTCTCTCCCTCTTTTTTTTTGTTTTTTGTTTTTCGAGGGAGGGTCTCACTCTAGCCCAGCCCAGGTTGACCTGGAATTCACTGTGGAGTCTCAGGATGGCCTCAAACTCATGGCAATCCTCCTACCTCTGCCTCCCGAGTGCTGGCATTAAAGATGTGCGCCACCATGCCCAGCTTCCCTCTCTTTTTTTTTTTTTTTTTAATATGAGGAAGTACATGGCCAAATACCTTTGCTTCTGGAAAGCTATAGGATATCTAATAGAACTATAAAACACAGTAAATAGTAAAGAGCTGGCCTCCACCAACATAGCACATGGGAAGAGAAAGGTACCTGTCACTTAGCTTGTTTGTATGGATGAGTCATCTAATCACTAGAAGTCAGATTTCCTGACTGGGATTATTGGGAAGAGTAAATCTGAGATGGGTAGCCAAGTACCTGATATGAAGTAAGTGCTCAGTGAGTGATGGTTGCTTGGATTGTAAGGACTTCTTCACTGTATGAGATGTAACTGATGAAGGGATGAAAGCAAAAACTTAAGTTTTTACATCCGGGTTTCCAGACAATTCTACTACCTAAATGAGAATTTGGGATTCCAAAACTCAGTGTAAGAATACTAAGGAGTCTATGGAAGTTTATAACTTCTCAGTATTGCACCACTACAATACAGTATTGTGTGAGCTGTTACTGCTAAGTATGGTTTTCACATGTGTTGAATTAGTAGTCAAGTTCCTACAGATGACCCAATTGGTTATATGACAAAACAAGCTGTAATCTCCCTATATTTCTCTCTGTTCTTTTTTTTTTTTTTTTTTTTTTTTTTTTTTTTTTTTTTGGTTTTTCGAGGTAGGGTCTCACTCTAGCTCAGGCTGACCTGGAATTCACTCTGTAGTCTCAGGGTGGCCTCGAACTCTCAGTGATCCTCCTACCTCTGCCTCCCGAGTGCTGGGATTAAAGGCGTGCGCCACCACGCCCGGCCTCTCTGTTCTTAATGTGATTCTTAGTTAAGGAAGAATAAGAAAGGGGAAAGGACCTAGATTGTATCTACCATTGCAAAGAATCATTTCCCCACAGTTGCCCCACTGGCCTTGAACAGTACAGGTAAAGCAAGAGTATGTGGAGAGATAACCACTGCATGACTAATCTAATGAGCGATTTCATAGTGACTGATTAACTTCTGATTTTTATTTATATTCTAGTTAAGAAAAGTGACCATGGAGAACAGTGAAAACTCAGTGGATTCAAAATCCATTAAAAACTTTGAATCGTGAGTATTTAAATGAAATCCTGTATAGTCAGATAAGAGTTGGGTGTGTAGTAGAGCCCACTTTGTCAAGTAGCAAAGCAAAGGAAAATGGGCTTTCAAGCCAGGGACCAAACTGACTTCCTTTCTTAGATCACTATAGCTTTATATCAACTTGCTTCTCGGACCTTCATCTTGAACTTTGAGGATCATCACGGGAAAGACTTGGGAGACCCAGACAGGTTGTTTTGATGCCGTCATCAATTGTTCCCAGGCTTAAGTATTGACTTTTCTTAGTCTAATGGTCATACTGCTGGTACAGGAGATACTCCGTAATGAGACAGCAAGAGGTAGTGAAGAATCCCCATCAGGAAGTGGAAGTTACATTTCTTTGGTTGATTCCAGGTTGAGTATTCCTTATCCAAAAAGATTAGAACTAGAACTATTTTGGATTTCAGATTCTTTCAGATTTTTTTCAGATTGGAGCATAATCACATATAATGGTATATTTTAGGGATGGGACCCAAAGCTAAACACTGTGAATTCATTTATGTTTCATATAACCTTGTGCATAAAGCTTGAAGATAGTTTTATATGATATTTTTTTACTGTACCCATGTTTCGACTGACCTGTCATATGGGGCCAGGTGTGGAATTTTCTAGTTGTGGTGGTGGTCAAAAAATTTCCAGTTTTGGAACTGAAGGACAAATCACTTGGCTGTTAGGATTTTCATTTTCTCTCTTAAATGTAGGGCTTTTACTAAATACTGACCTTCATTCCCTTAATTGACAACTTTTAACCTTTTTCCAACAATATTTTTAGAATGGTGTGAAATATAAGATACTCTGATGGTAGGTATATAGCTACATGGTCTTAAAATATTGATGCTTGGGAGTGTGACTTAGTGGCTAAGGCAATTGCCTGCAAAGCCTAAGGACCCAGGTTCAATTCTCCAGTACCGTGTAAGCCATATGCACGAGGTGGCACATGTGTCTGGATTTCGTTGCAGTGGATGGAGGCCCTGGTATGCCCATTCTCTTGCTTTCAAACAAATAAAATATTTTTAAAAGTATTGATGCTTGGCTGTTCCTAGACTTATTTCCAGAGTCTTAGTAGATGATGGATCAAGCTTGTGGTCTCCTGTCATATTTGTTGGAACATAGCTACATATCATTTGTTTTTTAAACTGTTCTGGGTGTTTGTCACAAGCCCAAATTGAGTAACTGCAAAAGAAAAGGTGGCCTGAGAACCTATAACACATAGGATTTGGCCTTTTGAGAAAATGTTCACAGGTTAATTTTTAAGGTTTTACTTGTCCCAGTGGGACATGGTTGGCAAAAACCTGTAATTCCACATGTGAAAGTCTAAGTTGGGAGGATCATTCACCATGAGTTCAAGGCCAGCTGAGTCTATGCATAGCAAGACCCTGTCTCAAAACAACAAAAGATTGTACTCGTACCTTGAACGATAAACTGTTTCACAAAGTGATAAGAAATTTTTTACTGTAACTTAAAATTTACAGGAATACTTTAAACCTGTTCTCTAACACAACATCTGAAAAGTCTTCAGCACAATACTTAGCCTAGGGAGATCATTATTTCATGGGAATGTATTTATGTGTTTATTTTTGTATTTTTGTGTGCTCTTGATGTGATTCATAACTCAAGGAAGAACAAGAAATAGAAAGGATCTAGACTGTATCTGCCATTGCAAAGAATCATTTCCCACAGTTGCCTCACTGGACTTGAACAGTAGAGGTGGCCTTTAACAAACATGGGTATTGTGAAATTTAAGTGAAGAAAAACCTGTAGCACAAAGTTTGGTATATATTCTTAAACAAATGTTAACTGTTCTTATGAATCCTAAAAGTTGCATTAATAAAGTCATTGTTTCTGCTTTGTAAACTATTATTTGATATCCATACAGGAAAATTATACATGGAAGCAAGTCAATGGACTCTGGAATATCCTTGGACAGTAGCTACAAAATGGATTATCCAGAAAGGGGCCTATGTGTAATAATTAATAATAAGAATTTTCATAAAAGCACTGGTATGTAACTTACATAATTTTTAATACATTTAAATGTTTGTGCCATATGTATTGGATATGATGCAGAAGGCAATATTGATGTGATACTGGTCAGTAAACTGTTAGATAGAATAACCATAAGTCAGAGATACTGTGAGATCTTGGAGGTGTTATAACACAGTATGAACTCACTTTTTTACCCATGTTCACAATCACTGTCTCTGTCCACAAAAGTTCCAATTCTGCTGTGAGAGCCAATAACTCAAGAGGCAGAGTGATGGGAGAAAATGAGGTTTTATTAGCACCAAGCCAGCAGATGATAAAATGAACAGCCAGCAGCTGAGTTAATCTTCCCCGGAGAGTCTGAGAAAAATGTATATAGCATCTTTTGTTGTGGATGCTATCTCAGCCTCAGGCAAGTAGGCTCTAGGGTCATTCCTTTGCCTCAAGAAATGGCCAGTTCTAGAATGAAGCTTGTGAGCATCTTATCTCTTTTCTGAGATTAATGAATTATCCCTGACCTGTGGATCTAAGATAAGATAACTTTTTCCAGGTTCTCTGTATATAGGTCTGTGTGTCCAATTTCAAGCGCAGTTAGTCTCTGCTTTACGCTTTTACAACTACTTTTAAACTGGGGCCTTTCCTCTAACCTGGGAATGGAAAGTACTCAGTAAAAGACTAATATCTTGAGTTAACTCTACAATTAGTAAGAAAACAAAGTTAAGCCATAAGCTGAAAGGAAGAAAGAGAAGACAGAAAAGACAAAACACAAACCTTAACTCAGGGTATAGCTTTATTCCCAACAGCTAGCCCCTTTGTGTGCTCAGCTTGTGTTCTGCCTGATGGATTATCACCCTTACTTCTTTATCTTTCTGCTCCCTCTGATAGTAGTGGAAGGGTCTCCTCAAATGGCAAACCAGTAAGACATGTCACAGATACAATTCTGAAGAGTAGCTGAGGTTAGATTCTGGAAAGCATAAGGCCTCACTCAATCACATGGATAGGGTACTAGCAGAGCTGAGCCTGACCAAAGCCAGAGCCCTTCCCAACCTGCTGTTCTCTTTACTTCCTTCTGTCTTTCCTCTGTTGCCTCTTTCCCTGTACCCTACAAAGAAAACAAGGCATGCCTTCTAATTCCTCTTAAGTTTTGAGCTCTTATTTATTTCCTTGCCTTCATATCTCTTTTTTTTCTTCCCTAAATTTTGAAAACATGTGAGCTTGCCATCTGTACTTCCTGTCCTGCTCTCTTTGAACCTGTTTTTATTTTCTACCTCTACCATTAAACCTGATCCTCTCAAATTCACCATGGCCTGAGTATTAAATTCTTTCCTTCCTGCACCATGTGTAATTGAAATCTAACAAGACATCCTAGAATATCTTTAGCACAATATGGAAAATGAAGTCTTGCACAGGCCCAAAGGTGTACTGCTTGATTGTTTTCCTTCACCAGGAGGTGTTTTATTTTTTTTATTTGTTTGCTTTTTGAGGTAGGGTCAGTGAAAACCACCAATAATCACATTTTCCAGAGATAATTTACAGTGTTTTCAAGTACAGATACTTACACCTTTTGTATTTGGTCTAAATAGATGTTAAAGTTGCCTGATTCCTAATTGAGTTTCCTCTCTGATTTGAGTGGTGTGGACATTTGATTGCATCATAAAATTAGTCTGCATATTTATGTGGAAGGCACTAGAAAAAAGACATAAGAAGACTGGGACACTAACTTTATTGCCTTGGACATGTTTCATTCATCCCTTCCTTGCACACGTAGTCAGGTTCACATTGCTGGCAGAAATCACCCAACCAAGAGCAGCTGATGGAGAAAAAAGGTTTGTTTTGGCTTAGAAACTCAAGGAGAAGCTCCATGATGGCAGGGGGAAACTGTGGCATGAGCAGAGGGTGGACATCACCTCCTGGTCAACATCAGATGGACAAAAGCAACAGGAGAATATGCCAAACAGTGGCATGGGGAAACTGGCTATAATATCCTTAAGCCTGCCCCCTTCAATACACTGCCTCCAGGAGGCATTAATTCCCAAATCTCCATCAGCTGGGAACCTAGAACACCTGAATCAAACCACCACACCCCTCTTCCCTTTCCCTCCCTCTTTCTGTGCTGGATGTTAAACCAGGCCCCTCACATGCTGAGCATGCCCTGTGCACTGAGCTATACCTCTAGCTATAGACAAGTTTCTTAGTTTATCTGTACTATAATCCCACTTTGTCATAAATGAACCTAATAATAACTATCTGATGATGGTTGGGAAGATTAAAAGATAATGGCCCACATAGAAGGATACCTTACAAAGAGAGGTATCCTACTGTTGTTAATATGGTGACACATATTTATTTTTCCTAAAAAGATGTGATAATAGTATTATAAGATTTTAGAAATTTAAGAAAATTGTTAGAACTTAGAATGAAACACAGTCTGAGTGGGATATATAGACAAAAGTAGGATCATACTGCTTTTCTGTCTTTTATATATTTATTTCACTGGAGGTGTTCATGTTAAATGAAATAAGGTAGTCTTTCTGAAAAAAATGACCACTGCCCTCCCCAATGACTGACTGATGCTCTCACATCTATACCCCACAAATCTAGAGGGGATACCAGTAATCCCACTGAGGAGGGCCCTCAGCAGAATGGGGGTAGGGGCGATAAAAGTGTGGTAGTAACATATGATGTATCCATTCAACTTTTTACTTAAAAAAAAAAAAAAGAAAATTGGTGGGGATATGAGGAGGAGGGAGGAAGGGACAGGAGGGAAAGCTACAATGGGAGGAAGGCTTAAATAAACACCTAAAATCTTGGTCATAGAGAAAAAAAAACAAAAATAAATTTTTTTAAATGACCATTTTACCATGAGAAAATTTTTTTCCAAAAAAAAAAAAAAAAAAAAAGGACAGCATAATCCAGACATGGTGGTTTATACCTATAATCTCAGCATTTGGGATGCTGAAGCAAGGGGATTGCCATGAGCTAAAAGCCAGCATGGGTTGCAGTGCTAAATAACAAAGAAAAATGTTGGCCCGTGTAAACACCTGATAACTTACTAAACCAAACCTCTATTGTTAGGCATTTAAAGTCATTTCTTTTACTACTACACTGATATGAAAAGTAACCCCGTGGCTGTGTCCCTGAAGCAGCTAATATCATTAAGTGTCTTCTGTGTTAAGAAACAAGAGAGTCTGTATCATCATGTGAAAACTATTAGAAATTTCTTCACATTGAAAAGTAAGAATGTATTAATTGTGTACATTGTTGTGTAGTTTATCTCATTTCAAAGCAGTTATTCTTATAAAATGCAATTCAAAACAGTTCTTTCTGTCCCAAGGAATGACAGCTCGAACAGGTACAGATATAGATGCAGCAAACCTCAGAGAAACATTCCTGAACTTGAAATATGAAGTCAGGAATAAAAATGATCTCACACGTGAAGAAATTGTGGAATTGATGCACAATGGTAAGAAATAACTAAGAGGGTGATTCTCATTGCCCAATTTTATAATAACATCTAGCTATCATCAATAGATAATAAAGTGAGAATTATAGAATTATACTGTGCATAATTCTAATCTTATACATTTTTGTAAAAAACTTTTTATTCCTACCACACCCAAGATGGTTTTAAGCATGTGGCTCTGCCCAAGTTGGGTCAAACCATCTCATGGTTTTGTTGTTTCTTCTTGCTTGGGCTGTTGGTGATACTAGTATTCCTAGAATGTGGGTGGCTAAGACAAGAAGATCATCAGTTTAAGGCCATTGTGGTCTACTTGGCAAAGCCAATCAGAAGCAACACTCATACTATTCTGATACTGTGTGTCTGAGATTGTCAGATAACATTTGAAGTACTTTTCTGTTCTTCCTTGTTTTTAAATGCCTATCCAGTTTCTAAAGAGGATCACAGCAAGAGGAGCAGCTTTGTTTGTGTAATTCTAAGCCATGGTGATGAAGGAATAATTTTTGGAACAAATGGACCTGTTGACCTGAAAAAATTAACAAGTTTCTTTAGAGGAGATTATTGTCGAAGTCTAACTGGAAAACCCAAACTTTTCATTATTCAGGTAGTGTATGCTAAACACCTGTTGCTGAGGATTAATCAGAAATTGCCTTACTCAATTTGAGTATTTTTGTCTTGAGGCTATAGAACATTTTTTTAAAACTTTTTTTTTGTTTGTTTGTTTTTGTTTTTTCGAGGTATGGTCTCGCTCTAGTCAAGGCTGACCTGAAATTCACTATGTAGTCTCAAGAGTGCCCCTTGAACTCACAGCAATCCTCCTACATCTGCCTCCGAGTACTACACCTGGCTTTAAAAAACTTTTTTTTATTGACAACTTCCATAATTATAGACAATAAACCATGATAATTCCTTCCCCTCCCCCACTTTACCTTTCACAAATTCACTCTCCATCGTATTCCGTCCCCCTCTCAATTAGTCTCTTTTATTTTTGTCATCATCTTTTCCTCCTATTTTGAGGGTCTTGTGTAGGAGGTGGTACCAGGTACTGCAAGGTTATGGATATCCAGGCCATTTCAATGCTGAACACTCCTCTGTCATTGCTTTGCAGCACTGTGATGCCTTTTGAGTCATCCTCTAGAGGTCACCACCATCTGAAAAGAGAAGTTTCTCTAACCAAAAGTGAGAGTAGCGTTTATATGGGTATGAATGTTAAGAGTACTTACAGGGCAGCTTGGTGAGCATAATATATGCATTAGTCACATACTGTGTTAAGTGTGAACATCCCTAGGCCTTATGACTTCCCCCATCATAGGCTTTTGACTAGGTTTTCAGTACCAGGCATGTATTCCCTCCTGTGGATCAAGCCTCCAGTCCAATTAGAGGGTGATTGGTTTCTATCATCATCATCATCATCATCATCATCATCATTATTATTATTGTACCATTTGGCTCATTTGGCCAGGCTAGCCAAACTTAAGGTTTATGGTGTCCACTGTTGTTTGTCTCCACTGATGACTTCTCTCTCCTATAGGGCTGTATTCAGCATAGCTTTTTCCAGCTTTCTGCCAGCTGGTCTACAGGGAGGAATAGAAGGGTTCCTCCTTTTTCCACATCCTCATTGCTCATTTGTTTTCTTGGTGATAGCCATTCTGACAGGAATGAGATGGAATCTGAAAGTTTTAATTTGCATTTCCTTGATGGCAAAGAATGTTGTATTAGTCAGGGTTCTCTAAAGGAACAGAACTGCTAGAATGAATTATATTAAAAAGGGGATTTTTTTGGATTATTTTATGGTAGTCCAATAGCAGTTGCAGGCCAGAGAATCAAGGAACCCCGTAGCTGCTCAGTCCATGTGGCCAGATGCCTCAGCAGTCCCAGTCCTGCACTGAAGGCCTGTAGGCTTCCTGAGGAGCTGCTGGTTTTCAGTCCACATGGGTCTTCAGTTGTTGCTGGTCTTCAGTTTGCAATGGTCTTCAATCCACGCTGGAAGGCAGCAGCAAGCAGCTCTGGCAGCCAAGTGGATGGAAGGGACTCTTTTTACCCAGAGCTTCCTTATAAAAGTCCCCCTTTGAGAGGGGTTGCCTGCCCTGGGGAAAGGGCTCACTCTGGGGGGAGGACTTCCTCCTCCAGGTAATCCTTCCTGGAAGCAATCTTAGAGACCCACCCAAAAGGGATTTCTGTGCATTACTACTAAACAGATGAAGTTGACAACACCTTAACCATCACAGATGTAGAATACATTTTTTAAAATTTTTTTGTTTTATCTTTATTTCTTTATTTGAGAGTGAGAGCGATAGAGAGAGAGGAAGAAACAGAGAATGGGCGCGCCAGGGTTTCCAGCCACTGCAAATGAACTGTGCCATCTGTATTTCTTCTTTTGAGGACTCTTTCTATAGTCTATTTTTAATTGGGTTGCTTCATTGCTTATTATTTAGTTTTTTGGGTTATTTGTGTATCCTGGATATTAATCCTTTGTCAGATGTATAGCTGGCAAAGATTTTCTCCCATTCTATCCATTGCCTGTTTGTACTATTCAGTGTCCATTGCTGTACAAAAGCATTTTAATTTCATGAGGTCCCACTGGTTGACTTTTGGTTTTGTTTCCTGAGCAACTGGGTTATATTGAGAAAGAAGTTGCCTATGCCAATATGTTGAAGGGTTTCCCCTAATTTTTCCTCTAGCAGTTGTAGAGTTTCAGGTCTGATATTAAGGTCTTTGATCCATTTGGACTTGATTCTTACACATGGAGAGAGAAGGATCTATTTTCATTCTTCTACAGATCCATATATCTAGTTTGCACCAGTTGTTAAAGAGGCTGTCTTTTCTCCAATGAATATTTTTGGTCTTTTTGTCAAAAATCAGATAGCTGAAGCTGCCTGCACTTATAACTAGGTCCTCTGTTCTGTTTCATTGATCTATGTGTCTGTTCCTATGGCTCTGTAATGTAGCTTAAAATCAGGTATGATGATACCGCCAACCTTATTTTTGTTGCTCAAAATTGTTTTGGCTATTCGAGGGTTTTTTGTTTGTTTGTTTGTTTGTTTGTTTTGTTTTGTTTTGTTTTTGGGGGGGGCTTCCAAATGAATTTTAGGATTTTTTTTCTATTTCTTTGAAGAATTCCTTTGGAATTTTGATGGGGATTACATTAAATGTGTAGACTGCTTTTGGTAAGATTGACATATTCACAGTATTGGGTCTTCCAATTCAAGGACATAGGATGTCTTTCCATCTCCTCGAGTCTCTGTAATTTCTGTCTTGAGTGTTTTAAAGTTTTTACTGTAGAGATCTGTAACTTCCTTGGTTAGGTTTATTCCAAGGTACTTTATTTTTCTTGAGGGGATTGTGAATGGGAGTGATTCTCTGATATCATCCTCATCTTGTTTGTTGTTAGTATGTAGGAAGGCTACTGATTTCTGTGTGTTTATTTTGTATCCTGCTACATTGCTAAAAGTGTTTATCAGCTCTAACAGTTTGCTGGTTGAGTCTTTAGGGTCCTTTAGGTATAGAATCATATTATCTGCAAATAATGATAATTTGATCTCTTCTTTTCTAATTTGTATGCCTTTTATGAGTGTCTGTTGCCTTATTGCTATAGCTGAGACTTCCAGTACTATATCAAATAAAAGTGGAGACAGTCGGGTGTGGTGGCACATGCCTTTAATCCAAGCACTCGGGAGGCAGAGGTAGGAGGATTGCTGTGAGTTCGAGGCCACCCTGAGACTCCATAGTGAATTCCAGGTCAGCCTGGGCTAGAGTGAGACCCTACCTCAAAAAACCAAAAAGAAAAAAGAAAAAAAAAAAAGTGGGGGCAGTGAACACTCTTGTCTTGTTCCTGATTTTAGTGGAAAAGCTTCCAGGTTTTCCCCCATTTAGTATTATGTTGGCTGTCAGTTTGTCATAAGTAGCCTTTATTATGTTGAGATACATTCCTTCTATTCCCAGTTTCTTCAGAGCTTTCAGCATGAAGGAATGTTGGATTTTGTCAAATGTCTTTTCTGCATCTATTGAGATGATCATGTGATTTTTGTCTTTCAGTCCATTCATACAGTGTATTACATTTATTGATTCACATATGTTGAGCCATCCCTGCATCTCTGGGATAAAGCCTGCTTGGTTGGGGTGAATGATCTTTTTGATATATTCTTGCATTCTGTTTGCCAATATTTTGTTGAGAATTTTTGCATCTATGTTCATGAGGGAGATTGGTCTGTAATTTTCTTTTTTTTGTTCTGTCCTTGTCTGGTTTTGGTATCAGGGTAATACTGGCTTTGTAGAAGGAGTTTGGTAGAATACCTTGCTTTTCTATTGTATGGAAAAGTTTAAGAAGCATTGAATGTTAGTTCTTACGAAAAGGTATGGTAAAATTCACCTGTGAATCCATCTGGGCCTGGACTTTTTTGTAGTTGGGAGCTTTTTTAAAAAAAAAAAAATTATCAACAACTTCCATAATTATAGACAATGAGCCATGATAATTCCCTCCCACTCTTACTTTCCCCTTTGCATCTCCACTATCCATCATATCCCCCGCCCCTCTCAATTAGTCTCTTTTATTTTGATGTCATCATCTTTTCCTCTTATTAGATGGTCTTGTGTAGGTAGTACCAGGCACTGCAAGGTCGTGGATATTCAGGCCATTTTGTGCCTGAAAGATTGCATTGTAAGGAGTTGTACCCTTCCTTTCTCTCTTACATTTTTTCCACCTCCCCTTCTGCAGCAGACCGTGGAGGGTATGGTGTGATAGAGATGTTTCAGTACTGAGCATTCCTCTGTCACTTCTCCTCAGCACTATGGTACCTTTTGAGTCATCACAGAGTTCACCGCCTGAAAAGAGAAGCTTCTCTAATCAAAAGTGAGAGCAGGGCTGGAGAAAAAGCTTACTGGTTAAGGCACAAAAGCCAAAGGACCTAGGTTTGATTTCCCAAGACCCGCATAAGCCAGATGCACAAGGTGGCGCATGTGTCTGAAGTTCATTTGCAGTGGCTGGAAGCCCTGGCATGCCCATTCTCTGTCTACCTCTCTCTCTCTCTCTCTCTCTCTCTCTCTCTCTCTCACTCTGTCTCTGCTTCTTTCTATCTCTCAAATAAAATATTTTTAAAAAAACTTAAAAAGTGAGAGTAGCATTAATATATGTGTGAACATTAAGAGAAGTGCTTACCAGGCACTTTAGTAAGAATAATATATCCAGTTAGCCAGACATCAGCAGGTGTTATACCCTTAAGGTTCATGATCTCCCCTGCCATAGATTTTCATTATCAGGCATGTATTCCCATAGAACAGGCCTCCAGTACAATTAGAGACAAAGACCCTATACCTATAAATCAGGAAACATCAAAGGTAACAATAGTCAACACCAAAATACAGTGTATTTGGGAATGGCAAGCCAACCAAGAATACATCAATCAAATTTAACACATAACCTGCCCTGACATGGAAGGTGAGATTAGCACTTCCAATGCAGGCCTATGTACCTGGTTCTGTGTAAGTAGGCCCTGTTACCTTTTGGAATGGCTTCCAATCTCACCTATCCTGGTTTCCCACCGTGGTCCCTCTCTCTTGCTCTGTGGACTTGGTTAGGCTGTTTGGGTCACTGGATCTGGTTTTCTGATCTGCTCTGCTGGATGCTATGTGGTGGGATGGGGGTGCTTGTGGCACTGGCTGTTGGGGAAGGGAGTCTGTGCAGTGCGCATGGAGTTGTACCAGAGCTGATCACCTGGTCCTATTTGTTCTCTCCTTCAGCAGCTACTCAGCTGTTAACCTGCTGTCTGCCCCTTCAGGTTTTTTGACTTTGCAAGGAGGCTGGTGTGAGTGGAAAATCCCTTCACCTGGCTTCTCCGGCACGGAGTCTTAGGAGAAGTCTTGGCAGGGCCAGGCAGGCATATGGACCTAGCACCTTGGTGGGAGCCAATTCTGGCTAATTGCCTGGCTGCTAGGAGCTCTAGGTCTCTCTTTCTCTGCTGTGGTTCATAATTTCTTAAACACCTTCACTTTTCAGGCCTGCCGGGGTACAGAACTAGACTGTGGCATTGAGACAGACAGCGGTACTGATGATGACATGGCATGTCAGAAAATACCTGTGGAGGCTGACTTCTTGTATGCATATTCCACAGCACCTGGTAAGAAGTTATGCATAGATTTTTTAATGAATCATATTGTTACTGATTATAGAATTTAACAGTAAAGGTGTGTTCTAGAGGCTATTAAGAGTTTTATATTAGCTGGGTATGGTGGTGTACTTCTTTAGTCCTAGCACTTAAGAGGCTAAGGTAGGAGGATTGCTGTGAGTTTGAGGCCAGCCTGGTCCTACAGAGTTATTTCCAGATCAGCCTGGGATAGAATGAGACCCTGCCTCAAGCTAAAATAAAAAAATTAAGATGTTCAGGTCCCTAAAAAATAACTAACTTTCCTTATATTTTAGAGCGAGCTCTCAGGAAGTTCTAGAAATCTGTGTGATCCTTGAACTGAATACCTGATCACAGCAGCTTAAGTCAGAGCTTTAGTCACTTATATGGTATGGGAGATATAGTAGCCCCTCTTACCTGGTCTTCCTTTTTGCATGTTAAGTTCCCCTGGATCAATTGCAGTCTATAAATATTAAATGGAATGACAGGTTACAAGTTTTAAATACTCTGGAGAGCATAATGAAATCTTGCTCAGTCCTTTCTGAGACATGAGTCATCCCTTTGTCCAGCATACCCAAGCCACAGTGCCACCTACTCACTGGTCTCTTACTATCTATCACACATAATCTCCATCTCTCAGAGCTTATGTTTAGGTTGCTTTTATTTCACTTAGTAATGGCAAGTAGTGATGCTGACAATTCATGCATGCCAAAGTGAAGAGATGAAAGTTCTGGCTTCAGAAAAAGCAAAAAAGAAAGTCATATTCCAAGGTTTCTAAGGTGGACGGGAAGAATGAATCTTCACTTTGTGAAAAAGGAAATCTTGCTGGTTTTGTTGCCATACATCAAAGTGCAAAAAGTTCTGAGCACAGTGTATTACAAGTACTTAGTTGAAATGGGAAGGGTGTTAAGTATGTGGTTATGAAACTGTAGGTATGTCTGTATTCATGGGAGAAAGCACAGAATACATAACATATTGACCTCCACTGGGGATTCTAGTACATATCCCCCATGGGTAAGGACAGGCTGCTCTATGCTTTCCCAACATTCTTTGAAAGATAGAAAATAAACTTAATGAGCGTAGGTGAGAGTTGAAAGGGAGTAGGTGAAAACAAGGTAAAAGCAGTATGTGAATATGCCCTTCCTCTCCATATTTTTGAAGTTGTATTGCACTTGTCATTATATAAATATCTGTTGATTACACAACTGTTTATTTATACACCTAACTCGGTGTGTCAGAGTTTGGAAACATAAGATGAATGTGTTTTTAAACTGTTTCATTTATTTTATTTCCTTTATCCTCTAAGTATCTTTCCAGGCAAAGTACTTCTAAAACAATGGGTCCAGTAGTTTTAATCTGAAAATAAATGCAGTAAATCCACTACTTTTCCTTTTAGGGCACTTTGAATACTCTTTTTTATATTTTGTTTCAGATGTCCCATTGACAAACTAATGATATTCTTTTTTTTTTCTTTATTAGTCACAAACTAATGATATTCTTAAAAGTTTGCATATGTAAGCAATTTTCTTCTTGGATAATCCATCTGGTTGAAACATCATGCAACCTGTAACAGTCCATTGTTGTGTCTTTGCATTGCATTTTATCTTCTTCATTTACCTCATCTCCATGGGAAGGGGAGACCAGAAAGTAAAACTCCTTATAGTCCCATGGAAGTTGGTCCACAACTTCCTTTCCCCACTCAAAGCAGAGGTGTAGGCACAATGCATATATTTTCCCTCAACATCATTTCCACTGAAAAAAAAATGTGTTTTTTTTTTACTAGTAAGACTGGTAGTTTATGCTTATTTTTTATCATTATGGCTATGTAATAATTTATAGAATCTGCTAAAATCCAATATCCATGGTACTTTGGTTATATTTTGCCTTGTAGGTTATTATTCCTGGCGAAATTCAAAGGATGGATCCTGGTTCATTCAGTCATTTTGTGCTATGCTGAGACAGTATGCAGACAAGCTTGAATTTATGCACATCCTTACTCGGGTTAACCGGAAGGTAGCAACAGAATTTGAGTCCTTCTCCTTCGACTCCACTTTTCATGCAAAGAAACAGATTCCATGTATTGTGTCCATGCTCACAAAAGAATTGTATTTTTATCACTAAGGAAATAGTTGTTTGTTTTAGTTCATATACCAAGTGAGAAAAAAACCGTGTCAGTGATACTTTTATCTTGAATCTGATGTTCCAGATGGTACTGTGAACTACTTTCCTAGCTATGGAACCACAGTGAAGCTACCTCAAACTCAACATCAGGTAGTTAAAATTCAATCTAAATAGGAACCAATAAAGGTGGGTAATGGTACTGTCATTATCAAAGGAAATTGTAAATACACATTTTTCATAGTTAGCAAAATTTGATGATGCTATGATTTTTCAAGTAATTGTGAGGAAGTTAAACATTGCAGCAATGAATATTAATATAACTCCCTGTACACATCAGTACTGTATGCTATAGTCTTTGTTAAACTGTGGAGATGATGCTGTGGAATAATGTTTCTTAGAACTTGGATCCATGAGTGCAGTTGTCATGAGCATGTCTTTGTAAAAAAAGAAAAAAAAAATCATGTTTACTATTGAAAAAGAAACAAAATAGTATGAGAAGACATATGATCACACTGGGCTGATTCTTTTAAGGCCTTTTAATCATTCCACATTAGAAGGCATAACTCTGAGGTGCTAAGATCTACCAGCATATTTATTATGTGTGTTTATGCAAATCACCTGAGATTTACAGCCCAGCAAAATATCTAAAGAGCTATTATGTACAAACCTCAGACTGCTGATTATTTGAGTGAAATGAAGAAGTTCTACAAAATGCCCTTTGTGCCATGGAAAGTAGAAGGTGAGGAAAGAACAAGAAATGGATGAGCTGGGCACTTCCTCAGGCCCAACTGTGGACATAGCTTCAGACAAGGACACCAGCTGATTCCGTCACAGAGGTACTGGCCTGTGTGAAGGGTATCCCCAGAAACAGATTACCATGAGAGAAAGTGAACCAGATCAGAAATGTCTGAAGTGAGGCTTTCCCAAACGTGATGAGTCACAATAAAGATGATAATACTCCTTGTAGTAAAATTTGTAAGCAAGTGGACTTTTAAGTTTACAATTAAAGGAAAACAATGGCTTTATTTATACCATTACCTGAAAGTAAAGGACCATGGCACACAGGACTTAAGAAGCATCCAGTGAGAGCCTGTCTAGTACATGTTGGGCCCCAGGGAGGGCCCAGACTTCCTCACACACAAGGTTGTTGACTGCCCTGATGTGTCTGACATTTCAAGTGAGCTTTTTGCTCAAAAGAAGGAACTTATATTTAACGTTTTCTAAGTAAATGTAGCATGTAATGGTATATTAAAGTGTGTTCCCATGTGACTACTTTATAAAAATTTGTTATTTGACCTCTTTCAAAACATAAATTTGAATTTAAAACTACCAATGTGTTTGAACTTCTTTGTGGTTGATATTTGTGATGTTGTGATAACTAAATGGAAGTTAAAATATTTTTAACCAAGAGCTAATTTGGGAGGGTCAAAGAAGATTCAGCAAGTCACCACCTAATCTAATAATTTGAAGTGTTGATAAATAACTAGTCCTCTATGGAAGATTTACTGATGTGACCTGTGGAAGACGGGACTGTGAGGGGATGATTCTTCCTTTTTGCTCTATGTACCTAGGAAAAAAAATACAGGAGCAAGGCATGGTGATGCACTCCTTTTAATTCCAGCACTCGGGAGGCAGAGGTAGGAGGACAGCCATGAGTTCAATGCCAACCTGGGACTATAGAGCAAGTTCTTGTCATCCTTGGCTAGAGTGAGACCAAAAATATATAGGAAGATAGTATTGACGGCTGTCTTCCATTTGTGCCAATATATATTTTTTTAATATTTTATTCACTTGAGAGAGAAAGAGAGAATAGGCTTGCCAGGGCCTCTAGCCACTGCAAACAAACTCCAGACACACGCGCCACCTTGTGCATCTGGGTTATGTGGGTACTGGGTAATAAAACCTGGGTCCTTAGGCTTCACAAGCAAGCTCCTTAACTACTAAGCCATCTCTCCAGCCCTGTGCCAATGTTGCTATGATGAACATACTTCTTTAAATCAGAAACAAAACTAGATTGGGGAATTACTGATCTCACGGAGCATGAATGCCTTTGTCTAGCTTCTTTTGAACCCGTGGCTGTCTAATGTGTTCAGAAAAGGCTAACCTGTTCTAATTTTGTCATATGAAGATGCCTAGGGTATTAAATGACCAACCACCTGACAGAAAATGGGCAGTTGTATTAACAGATCACAGAAAAAGAAAGAGCAAATGTCTCTGAAATTCAGATAAAGAGCTTAATCTCCATCATGATAAGAAAATGCAAATAAAACAAGGTATATATCAAACTGGCAAGAATTTCTGAAGTTTAATAACCCTTTCATGTCTGAGGGGATAGGTATGCCTTCCACTGATGGGAATATGTAATGGTGTAATCAATCCCCTATTGAGAAGAATCTGGCCATACCTATCACATTCTTTATTCTTCATTTCTTAGATTAAGGTTACCCACACATCTAGCACATGGACCAAGTTAAGTACAATATTTTCATCATAACATTTTATGCTGTAAAATGGCAGCAGCCAGCTATAAAGAAGACAGATTGAATACACAGGTGCATCTTCAGAGGAGATGGAGGAAGTACCAAAGCAGAAAATGAGGTGAAGGCTGCTTTTGTTTTATGGTGTTTCTGTTGTGAAAGTGGGAGAGCTTGAGCATGTATAAACAGGAAAAGTATGAGAGGCAAGATATAAATGGAGTTAGATTTGTAGACATTTGTGACAGGAAATTCCCCTACTCACTTCTATATTTTCTGTGAAGCAGAAGACAACTCTCCCACAGTTGAGGTGGCACTTAAATCTAGGGTAAAAAGAACATCAAGAGCTGGGCGTGGTGGTGCACGCCTTTAATCCCAGCACTCGGGAGGCAGAGGTAGGAGGATTGCTGTGAGTTCGAGGTCACCCTCAGACTCCATAGTGACTTCCAGGTCAGCCTGGGCTAGAGTGAGACCCTACCTCAAAAAAGAAAACAAAACAAAACAAAAGAACATCAAGGTTAATCAGTCTCAAGACTGATCAAGGAGGGAAGAACCCTACCTCAATTTCAAGCATGTTTGACCACAAAGGGGCATTCTGACCAGTAGGAGACTTGCTACAAAGATACAGCTGAGGTTCCTTTGGTTCCCACCTCTAACTCCCTGCCTCACCAGGACACAGCTACCTAGATAGGGCTGCAGTTTTCCTTAGTTTCGTCATATCTAACTGCCTACCCTGTCTCAATGGGAGTTGTGGAACAGTAATACTAAAACAGAGATTCTGCTCAGAAATGGGTTGTGTGACTCAGAGGCAAAGCAGATTCGATTGTGACAGAGATAGAGCTAT
Organism: Dipus sagitta; assembly: GCA_036346955.1. NCBI lineage: Eukaryota > Metazoa > Chordata > Mammalia > Rodentia > Dipodidae > Dipus > Dipus sagitta. The sequence continues at coordinate 214,876,409 of CM070770.1, forward strand.
ACCGAAACAATGAAGTATCATGAAAGAGTTCATTTGTGAAATGAAGGCATGTAGCTGAGAGGTAAGACATCATTCTGACCAACTGGCTAAAATTAGGGTTTCCCACCACTTCTTAGGATCAATAATTTGGTAGAATGCCTCACAGAACTTAGAAATATACTTTCATTATATTCTCCAGTTTGTTGAATAAAATGACTAGGGAAGAGCCACATGGAAAAGATGTATAGGGCAAGTTGTGATGGGAAGGGACACAGAGCTTCCATACTTTCTCTTGGGTACTCAATCTCCTGTTACATTGATGTGTTATTCAACCTGGAAAGTCTGCATGTTTGAGCCTTTTTACAGAACACAATCTGTACCACCCATACCTTTCTCAAAATCTGGAGGTGGGGTATACCAGTTCAATCTTCTAGCCATTTAGCTTTTCTGGTAACCTTGAGATAATCTAGGGCTCTACCTACCTCACTAGCATAAGCTCAGGACTTGTTACTAACAGCAAAGTCACTCCTATTCCTCAGGAAGTTCTAAGGAGTTTATGACCTCTGTGGCTAGGAAAGAGGGCAAAGACAAAAAAAAAAAAAAATTGTTTGTTTATTTATTTGAGAGCAACAGACAGAGAAAGAGGCAGAGAAAGAGAGAGAAAATGGGCGCGCCAGGGCCTCTAGCTACTGCAAATGAACTCCAGATGCATGTGCCACCTTGTGCATCTGGCCTATGTGGGTCCTGGGGAATCAAGCCTCAATCCAGGTTCCTTAGGCTTCACAGGCAAGCACTTAACCGCTAAGCCATCTCTCCAGCCCCCAAAATTTTGTTTTTCGATTTATGAAAAGCTTTGCAGGCTGGAGAGATGGCTTGGTGGTAAGGCACTTGCCTGAGGTCCAAGGTTCAACACTCCAGAATCGTGTAAGTCAGATCATGGTGTCTCATGCATCTGGAGTTCATTAGCAGTGGCTAGAGGCTCTTGTGTGCCCATTCTGTCTCTCTCCCCCTCCCTGTAATAAATAAATAAATAAAAGTAAAATTTTTAAAAAAGTATTGTATGTGGGTGTGGTGTGCATGTATGTGTGTATTCATGTTCATATGTAAGTGTGGGTGTTTGTGTCTAGGCCAGAGATCGACATTGAGTGTTTCTCATTCTTCACCTTATTTTTTTTTTCAAATTTAGAAGATTTAATGGTATATAAAAGATACACAGCTAAACATTCTCCCCAGCCAGGCCTCCTTTTTGGAGACAAACAACTGAACAAGATTCTTGTATATCCTTCCAGAGGTCTATGCATACACAAGCATTTCCATGTATATGTAGATGGTATATACATGGTCATTAATGTATAGTCACAAGTGAATAATTTTCCTCTACTTTGTACCTGAGGTTTGAATATTCCAAAGGTTATTCAATCATTAGGCCATAGAATTGACCAATTAATAGTTTTCACATTCAGCAGTTTTTACTATTGTTTATTTATTTATTAAAGAGAGAGAGAATGGGCGCGCCAGGGCCTCTAGCTGCTACAACTGAACTCCAGGTGCATACACCACTTGTGCATCAGGCTTACGTGGGCCCTGGTGAATCAAACCTGCGTCCTTTGGTTTTGCAAGCAAGCACCTCAACCACTAAGCCATTCCTCCAGCCTACATCCAGCAGTTTTAATTTTCGGAAGGTTCCACAGGTCCATAGGGATAAGTGAAGGTTAGAAGTGAAGAAACTGAATAACCTTCTAGCTATGGGTCAGATGTTCTTGATCAAGCCCTTCCCTTTTCTGGGCCTTCGGTTAGCCCTCTGAAAATGAGAGCGTTGCTCGGTCAGTTGTTACTGCTTACAATTGGGCAGAATGGGCGCCTGGCCACATTACCTCAGCTTTCCTGGGCTTGACAGTCAGGGGCTTCAACTTCCTCACACTGGATAATACTGTCAAGCTCCTTGCTTGTGTGCTCCCATTGATCTGTCTTCACCTTATTTTTGAGACAGGGTCTCTCCAAACCTAGAACTCACTGATTGGGCTGGAGAGATGGTCAGTGGTTAAGGTGTTTGCCTGCAGAGCCCAGTTTGATTCCCCAATACCCACATAAAGCCAGATGTACAAAGTAGCACATGCATCTTGATTTCATTTGCAAATGTCTAGAAGCCCTGGTACGCCCACTGTCTACCTGTCTTCTGTCCCTCTCTACTTGTAAATAAATAAATAAATTTAAATACAGAATTCACTGATTTGGCTAGACTAGCAGGTTGCAAGCCCCAGAAATATCTAGTCTCCTCCTTTCTAGAATGTAGCCCCACTCAGATTTTATGTGGGTGGTAAGGATCTGAACTCAGATCCTCATGTGTATACATGATAGAGGGTGTACATCTCTGTACTTTTACAATGTGTATACAGTGATTAGTAACTGAGAACTGGATAGACCAGTAACTGCTTAGTGGAGGTGGAAGATGGAGGAAGGAAAAGCCCATGTGTGATATTAGAATTGATTATGAACTTTCAGGAAGTTTTATGTGGAAAGGAAAAAGAGACTAAAGAAAAGAACAGCTCTGGTTTCAGAAATTCAGGCTGCCCACTGATGGAGGAAAGAGCAGACATTTTATTGGCTTCTTGGAGGATCATGAGGATGCATGAGGTTATGCACTCTTACCAACTGAGACAGCCCCAAGACCAAATGATTCTACTGATACATGTCATAAGGGAACTTTCACAGTGATTATAGAATCAAAAAGCAGACTGAGTATGAATGCTTAAGCAAAGTTTTACCTCAAACTCATTACATAGCTGAGGATGACTGTAAACTTATAATCCTCTTGCTTCCACCTCCCATCTTGGGATTATAGGCATATACCACCACACCTAGTTTATGAAGTGTTAAAGCTCACCCCTGGAGCCTGGAGCTATGCATGCTAGACAAGCACTGGAAAGCACTTTATCAATTCAACTACATGCCCAACCCACATTCTATAAAATGCCTGTCTAATATTATTTATGCCGATCGATCAGGGTCTTAAGCAGCTATGAGTGCAATGGGTCTTCCAAGTAAGTTTATATTTCCATGTCTATGTTGGTATTCATTTCTTGACCTTCCAGTTCAAGGTAGCTTTTTTTTTTTTTTTTATAGGCAGTCAGAGGCAGAGACCCAAGGGGAGAACAAGGAGATGCCTCCCTGCCTCCCCTGGCAAAGCTAGGAGTGTCTGATGGAGTCTCATCCAAGATGGCTTCAAGCAATTCCTCAGCAACAGTGCCCCCTACTTCTTCCCCAAACAAACATACCTAGGTGGGCTAGCCCCTCTTAAGTCAGCCCCTTGAATCCGCAAACCAATCGAATATCTCCTCTACACACTTGAATCTGGTGGCAAGATCCATCCTAATTGGATACCTGGGTCAGAAAAGGGCTTTTTCCACATGTATAATTGTGTCTTGGCTGCTCATTCTCCTGGCACCTGAATTCCCTGGCCCCTGTTTTGGTAAGCTCTTCTTTCATTCCCAGACTAGGTGGGAGGGTGAGGGATAATTACTGTATCTTTCACTCTCCCATTTCAGCCATCTGTCCTGTGGTTTTTTTGTCTGAACACCAGTGTGTAAGTTGTCATCCCGCGCCACCACCAATAAACCTGGCTGGGAGAAAGGAGGGCGCTCATTACTTGCCTGCTTACTTCTTGCATGTATTTTGTTTTCAGATGCTTTCTAGCTCTGTTACATGTGTGATATTCCTCTAAACTCTGGGTGTGGCATGTGTTTTAACAACTCTCCTGGCTCTGTTGGCTATATTCTCCTAGCACTAGACTCCTGGTTCCTGTTTTGGTGATTTGTGGCTAGGCCTTTCTTTAACCCCTGAGTCTTTCACTCTCCTTAGTTTTTTAGACTTTTCTGACCCCTTGTGGATCCCTGGTTCCAGGCAACTGCCGATCAGGGTCTTAAGCAGCTATGAGTGCAATGGGAAGAAATACCTGGGAGACAGCTTCAGGCAATAGCTCCTCTGTCAGGGGACTGCATTTTTGTAAGCAGTTGAGAGAGAGAGGAAGAGGGTCCTAAAGGGATTGTTGAAGCCGGGTGTGGTGGCGCACGCCTTTAATCCCAGCACTCAGGAGGCAGAGGTAGGAGGATCACCGTGAGTTCGAGGCCACCCTGAGACTCCATAGTGAATTCCAGGTCAGCCTGGGCTAGAGTGAGACCCTACCTCGAAAAACCAAAAAAAAAAAAAAGGGATTGTTGGGTTCAAAGGTTGCTTGCTGATGCCTAGTTGGCTTATAGGGACATTCATTGCAGCTCATAGGGAGTCAGTTGAGCTGTGTAGCAAGCAGGAAGAGGTGTAGGGTATGGGTCGCAGGGGGATGGGCAGTAGAAGGCTGCTGGTTGATACCACATCCTAGGCAACTGGCCAAGGGTCACAGGACTATGAGCTAAGCCTAAGTCTTATAAGGACTTCTAGGGCTAGGGGGGAAGGAGTAGCCTACTTCCTGCTAGTCTCACCTGAGATTTTGGGGGGGCGGGTTCCAGACTCCCCGTGGACCCCTGAGGGGGAGGAGCCTTTCCTCCTGCTGGTCCTGGAACCTGAGATTTGTCCAGGGTTCAGGATGTTGCAACCTTTCCATAGCCTGGGGCCCTAGTCCTGTCTGATAGTTTAGGCCTGCTTTGTCCCAGGGCCCTGCCTGTGTTTGACAACCCCTAAATGATTATAAAGGTGAAGGGCCTGCACTGGCATGTTCTCTCTCTCTCTCTCTCTCTCTCTCTCTCTCCCTCTCTCTCTGTGTGTGTATATGTGTCTTCTGAATCTTTTGACCTGGGCTCCATGCGTGCACTTTCAATGGGCTGCTCTTGGAGATTTCCCTAACTCCCCATTCCCTCATCTCCCCTTCCAGCTGGGCAAGGAGGAGAACTCGCTTGAGTCCTTATAGCCTTCCTCTGGATACCAATTCTCCCTAGATAAACCTCATCATTCATAATTTCTCCCTAAATAATAATTCATAATATACCTTTCTCAGAATCTGTTTTCTCAATTCTTTGTTAAGTGGATAAGAACCCAAAGGTTGGGGTTCACAGGCTGGGAGTACCATTCTGAACCCAAAATATTCTGCATCATTTGAACACAGGTTGATTCTGCTCAAAATCCAAAAATATGTTTTTGTTTTCTTTTTTCCTTTTTTTCATGTTGCTTTGTTTTTGTTTATGTTTTTTCAAGGTAGGATCTTACTCTAGCCCAGGCTAAACTGTAACTTACTCTGTATCCCCAGGCTGGCCTTGAGCTCACTGCAGTCCTTCTACTTAAGCCTCAAAAGTGCTAGGATTAAAGGCATGTACTTCCTGTCTTATTTCCAAATTTTAAATTTTTATGAGAGAGAGAGGGAGAGAATGGGCATGCCAGAGCCTCTAGTCATTGCAAACGAACTCCAGACGCATGTGCCACCAAGTGCATCTGGCTTACTTGGGTTCTGGAGAGTTGAACCTCAGTTCTTAGGCTTCTCAGGCAAGCACCTTTACTGCTAAGCCATCTCTTCAGCCCTTATTTCCAAATTTTAATCAGACCATAATCTAGCCAAAAGCACCATGTAGAAACTGTATTCCCCTTCATACAATCAGTGCTGTCGTGTTTCCCTTCTGAACATTGCCTTCAGGGACTACTGATGATGGTGCCAGTTGCTTTTCCCATTGCTATGACAAAATGCCTGATAGAAACAACTGAAGGAAAGAAGATATAAGGATCCAGTTCATCATGGCAGGGAAGGCATGCTAAAGATCTTGGCAGCAGGAATGTGTGTCTTGAATTCCCATCAGAGGACTGGGAACCAGGGAGAGGGAAATACTAGTGCCCACCTGCCTCCCCACCACACCTTTTATTCACGTGGGGCTCCTAGCTCAAGACATGGTGCCACCCATGTTCAGGATGGTTATTCTTTTATGGAAGTGCCATCAAAAACACCCATAGGACAATAGAACACTCAGGAGCCATAGATTGTTGCTAGGAAATTTTCAGTGCCAGGGATGGAATATCTTCCAGTAAGTTGTTGGCCAGGGAGATCCGTGATGCCCCCAAAACATTATAGGCCCTTGCCAAGGCCCTTGGTTTCCCACAAGGAATAGATGGTAAGACCCTATTGCTGAAGACTCCATATACTTGGGCTGCAAGGCCACTGAGAAATCTTGCTGGAACTGAGCTGATAACCTCCTCCATGTAGACCAGCTGACAGAAAGCTGGAAGAAGCCATTCTGCATGCAGTTCAATGGGAGAAAGAGATACCACCAGTGAAGATACTCATCAGTGGACACTGTAAGCCTTACAATTGGCCAACCAGGCCAAATGAGCCAACAGGTGCAATAGTGGCACGTCCATTATGGGGGAAACCAACTGCCCTCTAATTGGACTGGAGGCCCGCTCCATGGAAAGGGAATACATCCCTGATACTGAAAACTTAAAACAGGGGTAGCCATGAGCCCTAGGGGCTAGGGGCCCTAGGGGTGTAACATCTGCTGTTGTCTGGCCAAATGTATATACTATGCTTATCAAACTGCCCAGTAAGCACTTCTGTTAATGCTCACACCCTTATTTTAATGCTACTATCACTTTTGGTTGAGAATCTCTTTTCAGATGGCAGTGACCCTGGGACAACTCAGAAGGTATCATGGTGATGGTAAGAAATGACCACAGTGCTCAGTACTGCAATATCTGTATCACACCTTCCTTCCAAGGCTCAGGGTCTAATGCAGAAGAGGTGGTAGAAAGAATGTAGAGCCAAAGGAAGGGCAGGACACAATACAACATGCTCCCTCCAGACACAAAATGGCCTGGATATACATGGCCTCACAGGTACATTCCTATACACTCTTGCCCTATCTTCCTCATTTCCTGCCTCTCTCCCCACTATGAGCTCCTGCAATGATTCATATGTGTTAAATGTATGCGTATTACCCATGACCTGACTCACCATCCCTTTACTCCAACCTGGTATGATATGAAAATTTAAATATTAAAAAATCTTCGTATGTACAGACTGATTCCATTTTCTCACTTTACCTTCTGCCATTTTATCCCTATTGACCTATGTTGGTAGCCATCTGAAATTTTTTTCTTTATACATAAAAAATTTTAAATGAAGCCAGGAGTAGTGGTACACACCAGTAATCAAGAGGCTGAGGCAGGAGTATTGCAAAATCAAGGCCATCTTGGGCTATATAGTGAGGCTCCGGGGTGGGGGGGGGGAGATTTAATATGAACCTGCAGGACATTATCTCTCTGGTGTTTATTTGAATATCCTATGCATTTTATTTGTATTTCCAGTATAATACAAGATCATAAAAAATTAGAGCTTTGTTTATCTTTGACCTCTTTATACCCCAACTCATCCCTTCACACAGCATCATAGAGCAGAACCAAAAGATTAACAGCATTTTAGTTTACTCAGAAAGAGAAAGGACTGAACTTGTTCCCTTGTCTACATCTAGCCACTAACCTCTAGAAAGCAATACTGGAGAGATGACAGTTGTTTGGATGGAAGTCAGTCTTATTCACAAGGGCTAGCAAGTTGGAAGGTGAAACAGACTTGAGATATAAGGGCTTTTACAGTTGGAGAAAAGAGAGGCAGGGGATAACAGACAGGAAGAGAACATGCTGAGAAGAGTAATGGACCTCAACCTCCTGCAGCTAGCAGTGTTACTTGATACACAAAACTAAACACTGCAAGGAGGCATTACATATTCTAATGTTATAAGAAGGTCATCAGATGTTCCACGTTTTATGAATCTGAGGAAAAACTGTTTAGCAGTTAACATATTAATCATTTAAATGCATCTTTTTCTAGAATTTAGAACATGGGTTGAGATATTGAAGGAGACAACAATGCTGCAAAGGTGAACTCTCAGAGGGATAGCCACTATTACAAACACAGGGCTACTCTAGTACATTCATATCCTTAAGTTATCCTACTAAATTTTGAAAATAATTTATTGTAGGTTAAGCTTCTTCTAAAAACAAAGTCATTGAATAGAGGATTATTGTAAACATAGATCTATGATACATTAGCCCCTCTTCCTAGAATTTCCAGCCCTGATGTAAACCTCTTTTTCTGTTACTGCATTCAGACCAACTATGGACTTCCCTGGGTTGGAAAAATAATTATGATTTGCATTAAGTATATTATAAGAAAATCCAAGTTGACATTTATCTGTTTACTTGTATTTACTGTTTGTTAGGTATGTGTGTGAAACTGTCAGATGAAGTATGATTAGAAAATATTTTCTGCAAAACACAGTCACAGGTCATTTCAACTCAGAAATGACATAACTTCCTCTATCTCCTTTTAGTCATTGTGTTTCATGTAGCTTGGGTATTATCAACTCGAATCTGTCACTAGCCACCACTCCCTCAGTTTATAATGGGAGTTTTAGGGCTCCTTGTCAATGCCAATCACACCAACAAATTTAGCTTACCCTGGATCCTTGTCTTATGAATTTAAAGAATTAAACCCATAGACCAGAGGGTAAAACTTAGACTTTATTTATTAGGAAAAGAAGTACAAAGAGCTCCAGCCATGTGGAGGCATGCGGTTATAAAGAGCGCACATTGGGAGTAGGGGTTCCCCCCATGTTAGCCCAGCAGGGCCACGATGAGGGGGCTTACTAGAGCAGGGACCTGGAAGTTAGGGAAGCTGAAAAGCCCAAAAGAGACCTGGCACACCTAGTAATAATCTTATTGTGATGGGCTTTATCCTCAGACTCAGGTGAGCCTGAAAGAGAACTGATTGGTCTGGACTCAAAAGCTGCTGGCTCAGGAGTAGGGTTGAGAGAGCTGATTGGATAGGCTGGGTAAGATGCCCAACTCTGGTCCTGCTGAAGCAGGCAGGCACCGTGTTCCCTCTTTGGACCCTCACTCCTGACTGACTACCTAATCCCCCTCAAATTCAAAGTCTAGTTTCTCTGTATCTAAAATAGGATAGTCAAAAGACAAAACTACAGCATAGCTTTAAGATCTACTTGTTTTTATTAGTAATCCATGAATTGTGCAGTCTCTCATCTACAACAGGCACTCCAACAAACTGAACAAGGCAAAAAGGGGCTAAAGAAAGCAGAAAAGTGGGAATTCGACATTGATGTAGAGCACTTGACTCTGAGCATAATGCCCATTTTTGTTACATCAAAGCAGCTGTGCCTACCTTTAAGAGATTGTGCCTATTGATATTCCCTCATAGAAGGAGAGGATGAGGAGGGTCATTAGACCCTCACCTAGGACCTAGCCACTCACTTCTGTACCTCCTGATAGCTGTATGAGGTTCTGTCCAGTGCATGTGGTCTTGTGATCTTGGAAGGTCCTAGAGGGCATAGTGTGTGGAAGTTTAACCTAAGAGGGCTCTCTGTGGAGTTCTGGGAAGGTCATTCATTCAGGGTGAGACTTTCCAGTAATGCGGCCAGTAATGCCTATGTTGTAGAAGTAGGTCCAATAAACTCTCTCTCACCAAATTGCACCTTGGTGTGCTATTGCTGCCCTATCTGGGGGGAGCAGATGTTCCCTTACCTCCAGGAAGTTAGTGCAACCGTCATTTCAAAGTTACTTCCCTATGGGGTTAGCACAAAGAGGCTTTCTTTGGGATCTCTAGTTTGGTAGGTGTTGAGTGTCCTCAGGGTTTGTCTCCTTCACCCTGGCACAGGTTGTCAGGCTCACCATGGAAGTAGCACCCTTGTTCATCTCCCCAGTTCCTCTGTGGTTTCAGCAGGGCCTTGGTTGAAGTGCGGGGGTGGGGGGTATTTCCCCTGCTCTCGCTACCTTCTGAAAAAGAAAAACAGATTCTCCAACGGAGAGTGAAGTCAGCATAGGTTAAATGGGATCAGTGTTATTAATTAAGGGAGAATTTTTTCTTCTTTTTTTTTTCTTTCTAGGTAGGGTCTTACTCTAGCCCAGGCTGTCCTGGAATTCACTATGTAGTCTCAGGCTGGCCTCGAACTCAAGGCAATCCTCCTACCTCTGCCTCCTAAGTGCTGGGATTAAAGGTGTGCGCCATCACGCCCAGCAATTAAGGGAGAATTTGATGAATGTAGCCCTCTTTTAGCCAACGACTGGCCCTTGTGATGTAGAATGGAAGATAGAAATTGGCTACTTATCTTAGGATAACAAGACCCCAAAGTGAATAGCTTTCTCCTTGAATAAATGTGGAATTGTCCTTGGGCCTGTAGGGGCAAAAGCTAGGTCATTATACTTCACTACAGGTTGGAACCCTTAGAAGGATCTGGCCTTTCCTTATCTCTGCCCACTTAGGGAGTCCTCCCACCCTTCCTAGAGATTAAGATTTCTGGGAAGATTATCCTTTTCCAGAAACCCTGACTCCATGTCTGGACTAGATTGGTTAATCCAGCCACCTATCTATGAGGCTCATAAAAATCCCCAGTTTGAGTCTTGAGGTGGGCTTCTCAAACCCCCTCTTGCCTCCCTAAGCAAGAGCTCTACCTTTTTCTGTTGAGTTCTGGGCTTTTCAATGTCTTCTTTCCTATCCTTACACCCCTTTCTCTTAAAGCTCTCCTTCTTAAAACTCTAAGCTATTAATAAAATCTTTCTGGAGCTACAGAAATGGCTCATCAGTCAAGGTGCTTGTCTGCAAAGTCTAATGACCTGGGTTTGGTTTCCCAGTACCCATATAAAGTCAGATGCACAAGGTGGTAAATGCATTTGGAGTTCATTTGCAGTGGCTATAGGCCCTGGCACATCCATTCTCCCTCTTTCTCTCTCTCCCTCTTTCTCCATCAAATAAAATCTTTCTGAACCTTATACTCTGATTTGTTGATTTTATGCTTTGAATTCATAAAATAAGAATGCAGAGACACCCCAAAATTATCAGTGCATTGTCATATTGGTATTGGACAGGAGCCCCGAAATTCCTGTATTACTGATTGTCATGGTTTTTAGAGAACTGGCCTACTTCAAAGTTCATTTTGATCTGATCAAGTGGAACCTAATGAGTGACTCCATTTTTTTTTTTTTTTTTTATCTCGTCTGTTTGGTTCTCATGCAGGATGTGTGCCCAAAACAAAAGGCTCCCATAAATTTAATTTAGCAATATCTTTTTTCAAGTAGGAAGACATGGGACTGGGGAGATGGTTCAACTGTTAAAAGCACTTGCTTGCAAAGCTTAATGGCCTAGGTTCGATTTCCCAGTACCCACATAAAGCCAGATGCATAATATGGTACATTCACCTGGAGTTTGTTTACAGTAACAAGAGGCCCTGGTGTTCCCATATTCTGTCTTTCTCTCTCTCTCTAAATAAATACAAATATTAAAAAAACAAATAGGGGGCTGGAGAGGTGGCTTAGTGGTTAAGGCACTTGCCTGCAAAGCCAAAGGACCTCAGTTTGATTCCCCAGGACCCACGTAAGCCAGATACACAAGGTGGTGCATGCATCTGGAGTTTGTTTGCAGTGGATGGAAGCCCTGACGCACCCATTCTCTCTCTCTGCCTCGTTCCCTCTCTCAAATAAGTAAGTAAAAATAAAATATTTTTTAAAAGTAGGAAGACATGAGAATTTTGAAAATAAAATAATAGCAGATGTAGTTTAACAAATTCAAGTATTATACTCCCACAGTAAAGTATTCTACATACCCATCTAAGTTATTCAACCTTGAAAATGTGAGACTGAAAAAATGATTATCAACAGATTTTACTCAACTTTGGACCACCTCTATGTTACAAATTTTTTTTTTAACTTGGAAATATTTTTTTCTTTTTTTTTTCTTTATTAGTTAGTTTTGTATTCAGCAAATACAGTCAGTTTGGTACCATTATTAGGCTCATCCGTGACCTACCCCCTCCCTTTGGCCCCTCCTTGTTGAGGTATACGGGTCATACATTGTGGAGTTAGCCCACAGTTATGGGTAAGCTAAATGTCTCTGCATATCATGACCCAACATGTGGCTCTGACATTCTTTCCGCCCCCTCTTCCGCAAAATTTCCCTGAGCCATGTTGGGTTCATTTTTGGTCTGCTTCAGTGATGAGGTGTTGGGGGCCTCTGAGGCTCTGGCTCTCTGATTTGGTAGGAGTTGATTTTTGTCTGTGCTGATCTCCTTCCCCCTTGTGCTGGTATCTGGTTCATCAGGAAAACAGCCCTCTTGCTTGTTTCTCCAGATTTTCTTAGTTTCAGCCGGGGCCCTTTTGAGGTATGATGGGGTGGCTCTCTCCGTAGGATCTACATCTATCTGAAAAAGAGAAGCAGATTCTCCAACGGAGAGTAAGTTAGCACCAGGACAAAAGAGATAGCCCTTACTTTTTTTTTTTTATAGAGAATTTAATAGGTGTAGGCCCTCTTGTAGCCCACCATTGATGGTAGCTTGATATTGGAGAGTGGGCTTTTGTGGGGGTTTTTTTTGTTTCTTTTTTTGTTTTTTTTTTTTTTTGTTTTTTCGAGGTAGGGTCTCACTGTAGCCCAGGCTGACCTGGAATTCACTATGGAGTCTCAGGGTGGCCTCGAACTCACGGCGATCCTCCTACCTCTGCCTCCCGAGTGCTGGGATTAAAGGCGTGCGCCACCACACCCAGCTTAGAGAGTGGGCTTTTGTTTGGATATGGTTCTGTCTTGTTTCCCAGCTCCAGCTATGGGTCCCATACCAGTGAGGGGATCAGTTAGCCAAATTGAGAGCAGTTGGTTCCCCACCATGGCTGTGTGCCACCACTGCACTTGTGTGGGCACCACAACAAGTTATTTGCTGCTAAGTAGGTTAGACCATGCATTGCTTCGACAGATATTGGTCAATTTCCCCCAGTCGCCCATGTAGCACCTTCTGGCACTAGACGCGCTGACTGTCTGGGGACTGACTGTCTTCCAACTTCCAGCCATGCCATTCTAATTTGCATGTCAATCACATAAGGTGTCTTCAGCAGTAGGGTCTTACCACTAGCCTTTGGTGGGTCATCAAGTACTCTGACAGAAATTTTAAAATATTTACTCATATAATTCTCTCATCAGTCTTATGAGATAGCTTCAGTTGACAGAGGAACAAGAAGGCTGAAGTAACTTAACCAAGAGTACAATGCATTGATGAGTGGTCTGGGCAGTGTGCTAGTTATTTTTCTTGGTGTTGGGATCAAATACCTGACAAAAAGCAAAATAAGGGAGGAAGAGTTTATTTTGGCTGACAGTTCAGAGGAATGCAGTCCATCATAGTAGGGAAGGTATGGCTCCAGCAAAGGCACAGCCCCCAGGGAGGCATGGCACCAGGGAGGCATGAAGCCAGGGAGGCATGGCACCAGGGAAGGTACAATACCAGGTAAGGCGGTAGGAGCAGCTTGATCATGTTGCCAGCCAGCAAGCAGAAAAATGCTTACTGGCTTGCTCCTTTTCCCATTTTTGTTTGGTCTGGGACACCAGCCAATGGAATGGTGCTGTCCACATTTAGGGTGGGTCTTCTCAGCTAAACCTCCTTGGAAACACTCTCACAGATCACCCAGAGGTATGTCTCCTAGATGGTTCCAAATCTCATCAAATTGACAATGAAAATGAAGCATCACAGTCAGAATTTGAATCCAGAATTCTTAGTAATTATCTGTATTCTTTTTATTTATTTAATTTATTCATTTTATTTTAGTGAAAACTTTATAATCCACGAGTTTGATTACACTCACCCTTATTACCTTCTCTTGTTCACTAAACATCTTTCCCCAACTACTCCAGTTTTACTTTGATATCTTCTGTTGTTGTTTAATGACCCCGAGTTCAACCAGGGTTTCTTGCTTGGGTATGGGTGGGAGATTATTTACTGAAGCAGGGCAACTTACCAGTGGCTATACCACTAAAGAGATGCTTCCCCCTGCCCCAGCAATGCCAAACTGCTGAAAGCTCAGGGAGGAGTAGACCCTCATGAACCCCTTCCCTATCCTTGATGGAATGTTGATGAGCTCAGTCTTGTGTAAATCTTGTGCAAAAAATGACAGCTACTATGGCTTATTAAATGCAATAGCCAGGTCATGTCTGGAAGATTGCATTCTATAAGCACTCTTCTCCATCCTCTGGCTCTTACAGTCTTTTTGGCCCCTCTTCCCTTCCACAATTTTCCCTGAGTCTTGGAGAGAGTAACTGTGTTCTTAACCACTCAACTAAACTGAGGGAGGGAAGAGGAGATACAGAGACCCAAGAAGGCATGGCAACTATGATAGCAGGTTTAGCCCCAAGGTATTTAAATTCTCCAATATTTATTGAGGAGTTATCATTTATTTTATTTTTATTAATTTTTAAATTTTTATTTATTATTTGTTTTTCTATTTATTATTATTTTTATAATGGTAGTAGGTGTTAGGGCAACAGAGATAAAAGACATATTTCATTCCCTTGAGAAATGTGTTCATGGTTGGAAAGTTAAATAAGCTGCATGTGATGTGAGGTTTTTTCCTTCCCTGTAAGTCAGTGGGAGTAAAAAAAAAATAAAATAAAAAAAAATCCAAGTTAGAAGTCTAACCTTATCTGAGCCTAATCTCTGAATCTACTCATCTATTAAAAAGAAAAAAAAAGCAAAGAAAAAAAAGCCTTGGGTGGCTCAGAAGTCTACTGAACTACATCTGACTCACTGTATCAGAATTCTGCTTCCCCTTGTGCCCATACCAATTGCTAATAACAAAACTCAGATTCAGTGTCTCAAATACAGAAGACTAGAGGTATAGCTCAATGGTAGAGAATTTGCCTAACATGAGCAAGGCCCTGAAGAAAATGATGTACTAGCTGTATATTTCTTTGTTTTTTCAATGGTTAGGAGCTGCCACACTGAAATCAAGGTACTGGCTGGGCTATGTTCTTATCTGGAGGTTTGGCAATGGAAGAAACTGTTTCTAAGGTCAAAAACATTATTGGAAAATTAAATTATTTGTGGTTGTAATACAACCAAACACAGTGGGTCAATATCTTGGTGAGTTCAGAGCTGAAACAAAACTTCCAGGTATCTGTGCTCCATCTTCTTTGAGGCAGTCTCTGCCAGTGCAAATGAACTATCAAGTTACAAATGAATGTCAGGCTAGCTGGCCTGTGATCTGATTCTCCTGGGTCTATCCCATTGTTGTAGTCACAGTGGGATCATAGATGCATGAGCCACTTTTCAAAAGCTTCACATGGGTGCTGGGGAATTGAACCTGGGCCAGCAGGCTTTGCTAAAACTGCCTTTAACCACTGAGCAATCTCCCAAGCCCAGTCGCTCATTTCTTGAAGGCTAGAAGAAGAGCTCTCTTTAAATATCTTCTCTCTTCAGGACTTCATGGGCCCTAAGGAGCTCATCTGACCTGGTGGTGATCACTTGGGATATTTTCCTTTTTGATTGATTCAAAGCCAATTGATTAGAGCCCTTAATTACATCTGCACAGTCATTTCATCTTGCCATGTGAACTAACAAAATCACAGGATGAGGTCCCATCAATTCACATTTTGCTTGATAAAAGACAGGGAGAGGATTTTATTGAAGCATTTTTAGGAAGTTGTAGCACCATGCCAAGGTGGCATCTGAAGCCAGAGACAGAGAGAGGCTCCAGAAATCAAAACAACAAAGAGAATTATGCTTTGGTAAAGTCAATGGGGAGTGAGAGATAAAGGCCTCTGGTACTTCTAATTCTCTTGGGTGGATGAGCAATAGCACTGCCCTGCTTGTAGATAGGACCCAAGGCCATAACTCAGGTTTCTTTGGGTTATGCTGGCAACAGCAGGCTGGTCCTGCTTTCCCACTTGCTCTTGTTCTAGGCAGAAGAACCTCTTAATGTAACTATCTGTGTTCTAACACTGCCTGCATGCAAGTGGATGCAATCATACAAGACACAAATGGGGTAGGAGATCTTAGAGTCTGCCTTCTCTACCTGCTTAGTCATGCCCAACTCCAAGGGAGGGCCAAAAGCTGAGGGCTGAGCCTGAACAAGGGAAGAGTAATACTTGTGATTCAGCTCTTGATTCATTCGAACAGTCACCAGGTGAATTTTCTTCATTGCACATTTGTACACCCTACAGAATCTCAGCAAATATTCTAGATGCCCCACCCTTTAAGGGCATTTGTCTTTTTCTTTTTAAATTTTATTTATATATTTGCAAGCAGAGAAAGTTAGAGATAAGAGAGACAGAGAGAGAATGGGCATGTCAGGGCCTCTAACCACTGCAAATGAACTCCAGACACATATGTCCCTTGTGCATCTGGCTTACATGGGTCATGGGGAATCAAACTTGGGTCCTTTAACTTCACAAGCAAATGCCTTAACCACTAAGAAATCTCTCCAGCCGTCCTTTTCTTTTTTGCATGTGTGTGTTGTATATGTGGTGTGCATGCATGTAGATATGTGTGTTCATATGCATGTGGGCACACATGGTGAGTGTACATGTGGGGGCCTGAGGCTTATGTCAGGTGCCTTTATCTATCATTGCCTACCTCATTTATAGAGACAGACTCTCTTATTTGAACCTAGGGCTCACCCTTCTGGCTAGCCAGCTTGCTCTAAAGAACCCCCATCTCTGCCTCCTAAATACTGGAATTACTGGCAGGTTGCCTTTCCCACTCGACATTTTTTTTTCACATTTAAGATTTTATTTATTTATTTATTCAAGAGAGACACACAGAGAGAGAGGATACAGAAAGAGGCAGATAGGGAGAGAATGGGTGTGCCAGAGACTCCAGCCACTGCAAATGAACCCCAGATACATGCGCCACCTTGTGCACCTGACTTTATGTTGGTACTGAGGACTCGAACCTGGGTCCTTTCATTGGGTTCTGGGGAATCGAACCTGGGTCCTTTGGCTTTGCTGGCAAGCACCTTAACTGTTAAGCCATCTCTTCATCCCCCCTCACTTAACATTTTAAGTAGGTGCTATGGATTCCAGTCCTCATACTTCCATGGCAAGTGCTTTACTAACTTGACATCACTGCAGCCAAGAAACATGTGTATATATGCAAATGCATGTGTAGATGTGTTGTGTAGTGGTGCACATGCACATGTGAGTGGAAGCCAGAGGTCGACATTGGGTGTTCTTCCTCTATCGTTCACCACCTTAGTTTTAGACAGGAGCTCTCAGTGTACATGAAGCTCACTGATCTTGTGAGACTAGTTAGCCAGCTAGTCCTAGGAATCTCTGCCTTCCCAGCACTAGTCTTACTGGCATGTCCGATGGTAAGAGTGGTTCAAAGTGTGGATATCATGACTTGGCCTTCCAGTGCAGGGAATTTAAAGAGCTTAAAGTTTGTGGTCATGGGCTAGGTTAGGGATATGCCTTGATGGAGCTTAGTAGTGAACCCTTGTTGGATTCTGAGTGATTCTCACCAGCGCAGGGGCCAGAGCTCTAGCTTAAGAATATGAAATAACTCGAATTCTCATGCAGCATTATTTGGAATGTAAAGTTGGCTAGCCATTTCAGAATTTAGTTTAGACTTTCTCATTGCTGTGACAGAGTACCTAACTAACTATTTAATGGAGGAGAGGTTTGTTTGGGGATACATGGTTGCTAAAGCATCTTGTTACATCTTGGCAGTTCAGGAAGCAGAGAGAGCTAGGGCTAGAACTAGAAGCAAGTATCATCTTCAAGGCCCACCCCTCGGTGAACTACTTCCTCTAGCTAGGCCTCATTTCCTAAAGGATCTACAGCTCCCAAAACAGCTCCACAAGCTGGGAACCAAGTTTTCAAACAAACAAACCTTTGGGAGACAGTTCACATTTAACTATAGCCAATTGCTTCTTACGAAGCTACATATACAATTCTCTTGTGAACTAGACATTCTACTCTGATGTTTAATCAAGAGAAATGAAAAGACACAGCTAAGAAAGACTTATTCATAAACATTCATAGCCTGAAAGACAAAGAACATAAAAATTCACCAAGAGGGCTGGAGAGATGGCTTCATGGTTAAGCACTTGCCTGTGAAGCCTAAGGACCCACGTTAGCCAGATGCACAAAGGGGAGCATGCGTCTGGAGTTCGTTTGCAGTGGCTGGAAGCGCTGGTATGCCCATTCTCTTTCTCTCTCTTTGCCTCTCTCTCTCTCTCTCTTTCTGTCACTCTCAAATAAATAAATAAAAATGAACAAAAAAATAAAAAAAGACTTGTCTCCTTTAAAAAAAATTTCACCAAGAGGTGAAAGAACAAACATACTGAGGTATAGTCACTTAATGGGATAATATTTTCCAATAAAAATGATCTGCTAACACACACCATGGGTAGATCTCAGAAGTATCTTATTAAGTGAAAGAAACCAGATACAAGTGAACATGCTATATTACTTCATTTAGACAAAGGTTTAGAAAAGATAAAAAGCTAAGCTATGGTCCAGGAAATTAGATTTCTTAGGGCAGGGACGAGGGATATACCATTTGCAAAGAAGCAAGCGAGAGATTTGGGAGTGAGGAAAGTAATGGGAACATTAGATATTTCAGTGGCAGTGGAAGGTACACAGGTTATTCATTGTTTAAAAATCATCAAATTTCAATTTTAAAAATGAGTGCATGTTGTAGTCAGCTCCACGTTGCTGGGCCAAACATTTAACCAGACACAGTTTATGGAAGGAAGAGATTCATTTCAGTTTTAGATCCAGAGGACATTCCATCAATGGTAGAAGATGATGATTCCCTTTCATAAATCCAAAAAGAGAGAAACCACCAAAACAGCCAGCACTACAAGCAAGCAACAAGCACCAACCAGAAGAATTTATACTGCTCTCTCCTTTCCTTTGGACTGGAATCAAGATCCACCCCCAAACATATCTTAGGGCTGTACTCCAGGATCTGCCTTCAGTGACACCTCTTCTACCAGACTATTGGATACATAGACAGGAAGCTTAACCTTAAGCAAAAATTCCTGAAGCTATTGGGGACATACATTCACTTTTAAACCACCATAGCACATTTCTTTTTTAAAATTTTTAAAAAAATTTATTTATTTGCAAACAAAGAGAGAGAGGTGGGGTGAGGGAGAAAATGGGTATGTCAGGGCCTCTTTCCACTGCAAACAAACTCCAGAAGTATGTGCCGCTTTTTGCATATGGCTTTACATAGGTACTGGGGAGTTGAATCTGGGCTATCAGGCTTTGCAAGCAAGTGTCTTCAACATCTTCCCAGCCCCATTTTCTTATATTTAAAAATTTATTATGAGTATCAGACTCCAATAAAGGTTTTTTTTTTTTTGAGGTAGGGTCTCACTCTAGCCCAGGCTAAATTCACTATGTAGTCTCAGGGTGGTCTTGAACTCATGGCGTTCCTCCTATCTCTGCTTCCCAAGTGCTGGGATTAAAGGCATGCACCACCACACCCAGCTAAGGTATTTTTTTTTAATGACACATATGCCAGGCTTCCATTGGATCACTTTGTGTTTCTAGGGATGATTAAATTAATGCTGTGTCTCAACTCTGATGGGATTGAATATTAATTGCTACAGAAATACTCTGAGAACCAAACAGAATGATATAATTCTCCCTGTTCCTTCTGCTAAGTATATCTGAAATGTGTATGCAACATATTTAAAATAAATATAAGAAGATTTTGAAAGTGTATAGAGGAAGGATGACCTGGTAGGATGCTAGGAACCCAGTGAATGGCCTGGCAATGGGTTGCCTAAATTTCCTTTTTGCCTCATATATTGAACTAGATGCTGGAGAAGCCAGCAACCTTCTACACCAATGAAAAAAGACCTTTGTGTGTCCCCAAAATTTCTTTCCAAAGAAAGCCTTATCTCTTCAGAGATCTAGAAGGGGGCAGCCTAGCAAGACAGAAAAATTTTGGACAATAGTCACTATGCTCCATCCAACCAGCCAAACACCACCAAGACTTGGTGCCACCCTACCATGGAAGCAAAGACATTTCATGGTTTTTCCACATTTTCAGAAATATTGCCTCTACTCTGAAACAATTTATGAGTACTGAAAATTGCAAGATAAGAAGGGTGCATTTTCCTAGAAGAAGAGTTGGTACTTTCCAAAGGTATTGATATGACTCTTTGGTAACTGATGTTGCTGGCTCTCTAATGTTAGTCTTTACTGACCCTCATTCTCTGGTTAGACCTCAGGTTTTAATAAACAAAAATACTGTTGTCTAACAACCCTAAATTTAGGAGGGAAAATACTAAGCAAATTGTCCAGATGATTTCATACCCCATTTATCTTTGCAAAAGGATTGATTTCCATTTCCCACTAACTTCACTCATGTCCTGGCTCATAGAAAGAGAGATGAGATTCTAAGAATATTTAGATGTGAGGAGTGTGTTCCATAGTCTTTCCATGGTGATGCAATAGTACTTCAAGAACTTCCCTGTTTTCCAAGAACATAGGGTGAGAATAACTTTAAAAACAAAGAAGACAGCTCATTCTTCTTGAGGGATATTTATAGTTATTCAGTCTTGATTCATTTAAATAACAATGTTCTCCTTACACATATATGTCTCAGGAATTATATCTTCTCAGGACAGATAGAAGCAACTCAAGTACAAATACCTATTTTTAAATATTATTAAAGTCTTATTTATCTCATATTTGAAAAGCTTTGTTCCTTAAGAGTTGAATGGCCTCTCACAAGATGCTGCAAACAGAGCTTGTAAAGTCCCATTGCATCAACATGGCTTGTTACTCATATTCTAGACCCACCAGAGATGATGAAATATGAAAATGTCATTTCTGAATGGTGCCACACCTCTTAGCACTCAGGAGGTAGATACAGAGGATCACTAGATGTAGGCCATCCTGGTCTACATAGCAAGACTATGTCTCAAATAAACTAAACCCAAACCAAACCATCCAACTAATCAAATAAAATACCAGGCTTCCCCATAGCACACTTCAATCTCCCCATATGGAATATTACTTTGTAGTATTTTGACTCTTCTGGATACCTTTGGAAGAATATGTATGAGCTAAAGTGTGTTGGGTTAGGTTATGACTTGGTGCATATATGAGATGGGTCATTTCATTCATAAGCAAGAGAGGATTTTCCAGTTGATCTGCACAATCATCCAATAACATGGTTGAACACTGGGGGGGTCTTATCAGTAGAAGCATTGTTTAACCTTCTGTAAAAGGGATCTGTTCCAGGCCTCCTAACAGCTAAGTTGGGTATCATGTACTAAGATGCTGCATGTTAACTCCTGATTTTTTTAAACTTCATTCATTTTATTGATTTTTGTTATTAAGATCTTTTCCATTCTTTTGACCCAAGTCATGGGATTAGCAACTGAATCTGCTCCATATACCAAATCAGTGGTTGGTATACCAATGTGCCCATGAGTGACAGCGAAGTCAAAAAAACAGACTCTTCCCTCATTGTGTGACATTCTATCTGTGCTTCTCTACTACACAAATATCTTCCCAACAAGTAAGTTTATCCTGCTAAGATTCAAAAGAATCAGAAAATCTCCCAGGAGACACTTGCCTTCTCACCTGTGTGAACAAGAGGACAGATATGCCAACCCTCATGAGTTCTGGCAGTGCCTGACATAATCAACACCAAAGTGCCAGTTGAGATGTGTTGGTCTATCTGAACCCTCTGGTCTTGTCAGTGAGTCATGACACTGGGTGAAAGGGGGTTCCCTCTCAAGGGCCTCTCAGATCATCTCTGGAAAAATTATGTGGACTATGGTCCAGTCTTTAGGAACTAAAAGATATGATGATAATTTATTTGTCCCTTTAATTAACATGTTGACTTACAAAGCACCTAAGTGCTTCTGCCTGGGAAGGGAGCTCTTGGGCACCATAGACTCCAAGGGAAAGTCCCAACTAGATAAATGCTTCTTGTGTGAAATGGCATGTGTGATGGTTAAACAGCTCAAAGTTTAAAAAAAAAAATTCCCTCCAAATGGTAAGGGTATGACAGCTGCTTTAATTTCACAGGATTTATACTCTCTATCTCTAACTCAGTGGAAAAATAGAGGTAACTGTCAGTTGACATCTTAAATCAATATGTTAGTATACTGACTAGTCTGTATGGTTAGAAAGAAACATTTAGTCATATCCCAGTCTACATCAGAAATCAGGCCAGGAATCTGCAGAGTGCAATTACACTTTGATTCTAAATGGCAATTACAAGTGCATTTTTTTTAAGAGAGAGTGAGAGCAAGAAGGAGGGAATTGGACTTCAGGTTAAGATGGCAGCATAGGAACCATGCCAAAACAGCCTAGGGGAGAAAAAAAAAAAAACAGCAAAATGCACTCTTCTACTAAAAAGTGAGGTGTATAGGAAATTACCAATGGCAACAGAAAAGTAGAAGAGATCCAGAGCATCTAGAGCCCACATAGGCAGGCAGAAGTGGCTCCAGCAGTGACAGAACCAGGTCCACAGGGCCATAGCTGCACAGTTCAGCTTGAGCTGCAGGAAAAGCCAGGTGAGGGGATTTTCCACTCATACTTTGTTAACTCAAGAAATGTGAAGGGAGAACTGCAGCAAAGAATGGAGGAGCAGATCACAAGGTAGAAGATCACATGGACCAGCAGGAGAACTAGAGCCATCCACAGCCTCACCTCCCCCACTGCGAGTGCAAGTGCCAGCAAGCACCAGAGACCAGGGGAAGGGAGCTCACAGCATCCACCACTGGTGACCAGAGCAGTGATCCAATGACCCAGCCAGCGTACTTGAACTCAAAGTACACCAAAGACAGACCCAACCAGAAGCACAGCATAACTGAGACCAAAATTATCCCAAAAGGTAACTGGGATTACACCAGGTTAATACCCACCAAATAAGTCTGGTATACAGGCCTGAACCAGAAGTGCTATTTGCACCTTCCATATCAGGATAAATCTGATGGATGGTTGGATTTGCCATTCTTAAATAAGCTATATTTTGGGCTTGTAATTTGTTGCTTCTTGATTTATAGTGGCTTTGTTTCCTCTTCTGTTGTACATTAGGAAAGGGTCTTACTTGGTCACAAGCTCACTTGGAAACCTCAACAGACCAGAAATCTTAACCTCCTTGTTGACAGGATTAAGGGTGTGGGCACCACACACCCTAATGGACAGTGATATTGTTAGAGGATCTGGTGGTCATAATATCTACTCTTGCATAAATACTCTGTGCTGTTTTTCATTGAAAGTGTACATTGTTTAATTAAATTTTAGAATCTGCCTGTATTTTGTTCCACTCAGCCTACTTAAATACTCTCATAGCAGGCAAACCCAACACCTAGGGTCACTTTTGTAGATACTCTCAGAGTCTAGAGAGCTACACCTAGCATTTTAAACTCCTACCCTGAAGATATATAACATCAGATTGTTTGATACATCTAATAATATTGCAGCTAACTAGAAAATCCAAGCATTAAATTAATCCAAGATGCAAAAATACATACATTATAACACAAGAACCACCAAAAATCAAGGCAATATAAATCCACCAAAAAGTATTAATGCATCAGAAATGACCTCCAGTGAGAATGAGTTGGAGGAAATGCTGAAAAAGATTTCAAAAGAATGATTATAAATATGCCCAAAGAAGTCAAAGAGGAAATCAAAGGAATCAAAGAGGAAATCAAAGGAATCAAAGAATACACAGGACAATTTAATGAAATAAAGAGGTCAATACTAAACATAAATAAGGAAATAGAAAGAATAAGGAAACAGCCAGAATTACTAGCAATGAAGAACATAGTTAATGAAATAAAAAACTCTGTAGAAAATCTCACCAGTAGAATGGATGAAAAGATGACAGAATATCTAAACTAGAAGACCAGGTGGCAGATCTAATACAGTCCAACAAACAGAAAGACAAACTAATAAGAAAGTACGAATGGGAATTTCAAGATATTTGGGACACTATGAAAAGACAAAATATAAGAATTCAGGGCACAGTAGGAGAAGAACTTCACTCCAAAGGCATAGGTGTTTTCAACAAAATCATAGAAGAAAATTTTCCCCAAATTGGGAGATGCCGATGCAGATATGGGAAGCCTTTAGAACACCAACCAGACAAAACCTAAAAAGAAGTTCTCCTCGCTATATTATAATTAAACTACCAAATATACAAACCAAGTAAAATATATTGAAAGCAGTTAGAGAGAATGTCAAGTTACCTACAAAGGCAAGCACATCAGGATCACAGAAGATTACATAACACAAACATTAAAAGCCAGAAGGGCTTGGAGTGTTGTATTCCAAGTTCTGAAAGATAACAACTGTCAACCAAGGATACTTTATCCTGCAAAGCTATCCATTCAAATAGAGAAATAAGGACTTTCCACAACAAAAGCAGGCTAAAGGAATATTTGAAGACAAAACCAGCTCTACAGAAAATACTTGCAAGAATCCTCCATGCTGAAGAGAAAGAAAATCACACATATAAGGAACCTGAAAAAACAAACAATACTCAAATACTACTTAATACAAGAGAGCAAAGGTAAAACAAGAAGAACTACAAAAAATGGCAAAAATAAATACACACCTTTCAATAATATCTCTTAATATCAACAGCCTCAGTTCTTAATATCAATGGCCTCAATGCTCCAACCAAAAGACAAAGGTTTGCAGATTGGATTAAAAAGCAGGATCCTTCAATTTGTTGTCTCCAAGAAGCTTACCTTTCTACAAAGGATGGACACTATCTTAGGGAGAAAGGTTGGAAAATGGTGTTTCAAGCAAATGGGCCTAGAAAAGAAGCAGGGGTTGATATCCTAATATCTGACAAGGTAGACTTCAGTCCAACACTAGTTAGGAAAGATAAGGAAGGTCTCTTATATTGATTAAAGGCACACTCCAAAGGAAGACAGTAGAATCCTAAACATGTATGCACTTAACATGGGTGATCCCAACTTCATCAAACAGATGCTATAAAAACAAAGGTCACAGATAACACCAAACACAGTTGTGGTGGGTGTCTTCAACACCCTACTCTCATCAATTGACAGGTCATCCCAGCAAAAAATAAACAGAGGCATCTGGATTAAGTGAGGTCATAGAACAAATGGACCTAACAGATATATACAGGGTGTTTCATCCAAATGAAGGAGAATATGCATTCTTTTCAGCAGCGCATGGAACATTCTGTAAAATAGACAAAGCAAATCTTATCAAATACAGGAAAATTGAAATAATACCTTGCATTCTATCTGACCACAATGGAATCAAACTACAAATCAGTATCAAGAAAAGCTATAGAGCATACACAGAATCATGGAAACTAAACAATACACTACTAAATGATGAATGGGTTAATGAAAAAATCAAGAAGGAAATAAAAAAAATTCATAGAGTCAAATGCTAATGAGAACACAACATGCCAAAACGTTTGGGACACAATGAAGGCAGTCCTAAGAGGAAAATTTATACTTTTAAGTGCCTATATTAAGAAATTAGAAAGGTCTCAAGGAACAACCTAATGCTTCACCTTAAAGCCTTGGAAAAAGAAGAACAAGAGAAACTGAAAATCAGTAGATGGGAAGAAACAATAAAGGTTAGGGCAGACATTAATGAACAATGAACCAAAAAAAATCCAAGAATCAATGAAACACAGTGGGGGTTCTTTGACAGAATAAAAATATTGATAAACTCTTAGCAACTCTGACCAAAAGAAAGAGAGAAGAGACACAAATTACAGATGAGAAAGGCAACATCACAACAGATACCAGAGAAATTCAAAAAATCATAGGGGCATACTATAAAAACATATACTCCACTAAGTATGAAAATCTGAAAGAAATGGATGATATCTTTTGATTTATATGACCTACCTAAATTAAATCAAGATGAGATTAATCACATAAGTAGACGTATAAAAAGTATGAAGACCGAAGCAGTTATCAAAAATCTCCCAACTCAAAAAAGTCCAGGTCCAGATGGATTTACTGGTGAATTTTACCAGACCTTCAGAGAAGAACTAACACAATTACTTCTAAAGTTTTTTCCATGAAATAGAAAAATAAGGAATCCTACAAAACTCCTTCTACGAAGCCAGCATCACCCTGGTACTAAAACCAGGCAAAGATAGAACAAAAAAAGAAAATTATAGACCAATGTCCCCCATGAATGTAGATGCAAAAATTCTCAACAAATTTTTGGCAAACAGAATACAAGAATATATCAGAGTGCTCATTCACCCCAACCAAGTAGGCTTTATCCCAGCGATGCAGGGATGGTTCAACATACACAAATCGATAAACATAATACATTATATAAACAGACTGAACGACAAAAATCACATGATCATCTCATTAGATGGAGAGAAAGCCTTTGACAAAAATCCAACATCCCTTCATGATAAAAGTCCTACAGAGACTTGGAATAGAAGGAACATATCTCAATATAATAAAGGCTATTTATGACAACCCTACAACCCACATATTCCTAAATGTGGAAAAACTTGAAGCTTTTCCACTAAAATCAGGAAAAAGACAAGGGTGTCCACTGTCCCCACTTTAATTTAATATAGTATTGGAAGAGTTAGCCATAGCAATAAGGCAAGAGATACATATAAAAGGTATGCAAGTTGGAAAGGAAGAGATCAAGTTAGCATTATTTGCAGATAACATGATTCTATACATAAGGGATGCTAAATACTCTGTTGCAGCTAATAAACACCTATAGCCATATAGCAGGATACAAAATAAACACATAGAAATCAGTAGGCTTACTATATGCCAACAACTAACACACAGAGGATGAAATAAGGTAATCACTCCCATTCACAATTACATCAAGAAAACCTAACGTACCTTGGAATAAACCTAAGCAAGGAAGTGAAGGATCTCTACAATGCAAACATTAAAACACTCAAGCGAGACATTGAAGAAGACACTAGGAAATGGGAAATCATCCCTTGTCCCTGGATCAGAAGAATCAGTATTGTGAAAATGGCAATCTTACCACAAGCAATCTACACAGTTAATACAATCCCCATCAAAATTCCAATGGTATCCTTCATGGAAGTAGAAAAAAACACAATCCAAAAATTCATTTGGAATCACAAAAAATCTCGAATATCTAAAACAACACTGAGCAACAAAAATAAGGCTGGTGGTATCACCATAGCTGATTTTAATCCATACTACAGAGCCATAGTAACAAAATCAGCATGTTACTGCTACAAAAGCAGGCATGTAGATCAATGGAACAGAATAGAGGACCAAGATGTAAGTCTGGGTAGCTATAGCCACCTGATATTCAACAAAAATGCCAAAAATACTCATTGGGGAAAAAAAAGTCCTCTTCTGCAAATGGTGCTGGGAAACTGGATATTTATGCACAAGAATTAATTCCAAATGGATTAAAGACCTTAATATCAGACCTGAAACTCTGAAACTGCTAGAGGAAAAAGTAGGGTCCTTCAAAATATTAGTCTTGGCAAAGACTTTCTGAATATAACCCCATTTGCTCAGGCAATAAAACCACAGATTAACCACTAGGAACTCATGAAATTACAAAAATTTTGCAAAGGACACTGAATGAAGCAAAGAGGCAACCTACAGAATGGGGAAAAATCTTTGCCAGATATACATCTGATAGAGAATTACTATCTAGGATATATAAAGAACTCAAAAAATTAAATAGTAAGAAATCAAACAAACTAATTAAAAAATGGGCTATGGAACTAAATAGAGAGTTCTCAAAAGAAGAAATATGGATGGCATATAAACATCTAAAAAATGTTCTACATCCCTAGTCATCAGGGAAATGAAGACTATAACTACACTGAGATTCCATCTCACTCCTGTCAGATTGGCTGCCATCATGAAAACAAATGACCATAAATGCTGGCAGGGATGTGTAAAAAGAGGAACCCTTCTTCACTGTTGGTGGGAATGCTAGCTGGTCCAGCCTTTGTGGAAATCAGTGTGGAGGTTCCTAAAATAGATAAAAATAGATTTACCATATGACCCATCTATAGCACTCCTAGGCATATGTCCTAAGGACTCATCCCATTACCTTAGAGATAATTGCTCAAAAATGTTCATTCGTGCTCAATTCACAATAGCTGGCAAATGAAACCAGCCTAGGTGTCCCTCAACTGATGGGTGGATAATGAAGATATGGCACATTTATACAATAGAGCACTAAAGAAAAATGAAGTTATGAAATTTGCAGGAAAATGGATGAATCTGGAAAGGATTATACTAAGTGAGGTAACCCAGGCCCAGAAAGCCAAGTGCCACATGTTCTCTCTCATATGTGGATCCTAGCTACAGATGATTGGACTTCTGTGTGAGTAGGAAGAAAACTCAGTAGTAAAGGCCAGTAAGCTAGAAAAGAGATATAAAGGGAAGAGAAAGGAAGGGAGGGGGATACTTAATAGGATGGTATTGTATATATGTAAGTAGAAGAATAGATTAATGGGGGTGAAAAGGCCCAAGTGAGGTCAGGGGAAGAGATTGAGTAAAGGAAAGGTGAAGAGAGGGCTAATCAAAATCTAAGAGGATATAAATAAATCATATGGAAACCTACTTTTTTGGACAATAGAACACTCAGGAGCCATACATTGTTACCAGAAAATTTTCAGTGCCAAGGGTGGGATATATTCCAGTGAGTTTTTGGCCAGGGAGGTCCCTGATGCCCCCAAAACTTGCAGGCCATTGCCAAGGCCCATGGTTTCCCACAAGGAATAGATGGCAAGGTCCTATTGCTGAAGACTTTACATATGTGGGCTGCAAGGCCACTGAGAAGTCCTGCTGGAACTGAGCTGATAACCTCCTCCATGTAGACCAGCTGACAGAAAGCTGGAGGAAGTCATTCTGCATGCAGTTCACTGGGACAGAGAGAAATCACCAGTGAAGATACTCAACAGTGGACACTGCAAGCCTTGTATTTGTCCATCCAGGTCAAATGAGCCAATGTGTGCAAAAGTGGCACATGTGTCATGATGGAAACCAACTGCCTTCTAATTGGACTGGAGACTTGATCCATGGGAGGGAATACTTCCCTGATACTGAAAACCTAAAACAGGTGTAGTCATGAGCCCTAGGGGTGTAACATCTGCTGCTGCCTGTCTAAATGTATATGCCATGCTCATCAAACTGCCCAGTAAGCACTCTTAATGTTCATACCTATATATTAATGCTACTCTCACTTTTGGTAGAGAACCTTATCTTTTCAAATGGTAGTGACTTTGGATGACTCAATGGACATGATGGTGCTGGGAAGAATTGACAAGAGTGCTCAGCACTGCAATATTTATATCACACCTTCCAAGGCTCAGGGTCTATTGCGGAAGAGGTGGCGGAAAGAATGTAAGAGCCAAAGGAAGGGTAGGACTCCTTACAACATGCTCCTCCCAGACACAAAATAGCCTGGATATCCATGACCTCACAGTGGCTGACCCAGCCTACACAAGACTATTATAATAGGAGGAAAAAGATCATGACATCAAAATAAAGGAGAGACTGATTGAGAAGGGTAGGGGATGTGATGGAGAAAGGAGTTTCAAAGGGAAAGTGGGGGCAGGGAGGGCATTACCATGGGATATTTTTTATAATATTGGCAGTTGTTAAAAAATAATTGAAAAAAAAAATAATTGGTGCCCCAGGTTTCAGCCACTGAAATCAAACTCCAGACATTTGTGCTACCTAGTGTCCATGTGCAACATTGCGCTTACATCTGGGCCTTAGGCTTCTCAGGCAAGCCCCATAACTTCTAAGCCATCTCTCTAGCCCCCTTTTTTGAGAAAGCGAGAGCAAGAGTGAGATAAGTACATTTTTATATTACTTTTGTAGTCTCAACATACTTTTAAAGTTTTTAAAAACTTATTTGCAAGCAAACAGAGATAGAGGAGAGACAGAGAAGATAATACACCAGGCCGTCTAGGTATTGCAAACAGACTGCAGATGCATGTGCCACTCTGTGCATTTGGCTTTACATGGAGACTGAGGAACTGAACTCTGATCATTAGGCTTTACTGGCATGTGCCTTAACTGCTGAGCCAATTCTCCAGCCCTCAACATACATTTAAAAAATTATTGCTATGGGCTGGAGAGATGGCTTAGCGGTTAAGCACTTGCCTGTGAAGCCTAAGGTCCCCAGTTCGAGGCTCAATTCCCCAGGACCCATGTTAATCAGATGCACAAGGGGGAGCATGCATCTGGAGTTCGTTTGCAGTAGCTGGAGGCCCTGGAGCGCCCATTCTCTCTCTCTCTCTCTGCCTCTTTCTCTGTCTGTCACTCTCAAAGAAATAAAAATAAACAAAAAAATTTAAGAAAAAAAATTATTGCTATGAAAT
Organism: Dipus sagitta; assembly: GCA_036346955.1. Taxonomy (NCBI): domain Eukaryota; kingdom Metazoa; phylum Chordata; class Mammalia; order Rodentia; family Dipodidae; genus Dipus; species Dipus sagitta. Next base: position 214,906,483 of record CM070770.1, read on the forward strand.
ACTATTCTGTGAATTATGCCTTAAAACCTTTACAATTCTGCAATTCTACTTGGTTGTCTACTTGGTTGCTCTGTTTAGTAATATTGAAATCAGCTTCTCTTTTTTTCCCAAAAGCAAAGTTTTTCTAGTTTAAGCCCACAGGAGCATCATTTTTGTTTACTAGCACGACTTATGCATAAAGGTATAGGAAACTTCCAGTTTCTTTCCATCTGTGGTGCAGCATGCCTCAGAGAATAACCTTCTTGTGCCTGTGGGAATAGACAGTGATGCTTGTAGTCAGAAATGAATGGGCAAGTGTTCCAGTGGCCCCATGCCAATGCATCATCCTTAGGGCTGAGGCAGCAGGATCGCCACACACCTGGGCCCCAGAACATACATCAGGTGCTCCATGTTGCTCCAAGGAGGAGTTGATAGCATCTAACTTTAATTGAATCAATAAATTGACATTTATATGTACTTAAAATCTGATTGGATTTGTGTCCCTTCATAAGACAAATTGCTGAAATCATGGAGAAATATAATTAATATACATAATGAAGCACATCTGCTTCTGCAAGGTACTTGACTTTAACCTAGGAAAACAACAGAGTGAACTGAAAGTAAAATCAATGCTGACCTTTCAGGGAATTGTTTTTTCTACTCCATGTCAAAATAAGGCTTATCTCTGCATCCCTTTTCTCTTAAATACAGGAATTATTGAAAAGATTGCTTAAATTATTTAACCATAAGCTATGGGCACTGGTATTTTTAGACACCTCCTACTCCCTATATCAAATATATTAAAGTGATCAAACATTCCACATTAAATATAATTTACCTGCATAATTTTGAAAGAACTGACATTCAGTTTTCTTTTGTTTTTGTTTTTGTCTGGTAGAGTCTCACTCTAGTCCAGGCTGATCTGAAACTCATTTTGTAGTCCCATGCTGGCCTGGAACTCACAATGATCTTTTGCTTCCTGAGTGCTAGAATCAAAGGCATGTCCCACCACACCTGGAAAAATATTTTGTTGTTGTTGTTGGACATTTAAACATTATTTTATTTTATTTATTTACGAGAGAGAGAGAGAAAGAGAGAGAGAGAGAAAGGGGGGGGGGGAAGAGTCAGAGAGAGAGAGAGAGAGGGAGAATGGTGTGCTAGGGCCTCCAGCCACTGCAAATGAATTCCAGATACATACACCACCTTGTGCATCTGGCTTTCCTGGGTCCTGGGGAATCAAACCTGGATCCTTTTGCAGACCTTAACTGCTAAGCCATCTCACCACTCTGATATAACAAGCTTTAAAAAAAATCAGATCTTAAAAAGTTTGGGAAACAAGATGACTCTGTGGCCTCAACACTACATGTACTATTATTCCATGGCTCTAGGCTCATTTTATTAAGAATAGTGCATGAGTTTTTCCCAAAATTGCCTTCCAGTTCTATTGACTTTCATCAGCACCTACAGTTGACAGTCTCATACTGTGACACATTTTGTGTTGGGCTGCTCCAGAGAACTGTGCCATTTCTACTGGCATTAGAGATTCCTGTCCTTTCTTTTCTTCCTTCCTTCCTTCCTTCCTTCCTTCCTTCCTTCCTTCCTTCCTTCCTTCCTTCCTTCTTTCCTTCCTTCCTCTCTTTCCCTCTCTCTCTTCCTTCCTTCTTTCCTTCCATGCTTTCTTCCTTTCTTTCCTTTATTTTCCCTTTTTGCTTTAGTCATTTTTACCCCCCTCACCTCATATCTTACATTTTAAAAGTTTAAGGCCAGGCAGGAGAAATTGCTTAGTGGTTAAGGCACTTGCCTGCAAAGCCCAAGGACCCAGGTTTGATGCACATGATAGGATAGGTGTCTGGAGTTGGATTGCAGTGGTTAGAGGACCTGGCATGCCCATTCTCTTTCTCTCTTTCCCTCTCTCTCTCTCTCAAATAAATAAAAGTTTAAGGCTATCAAATGGCATATATTTAAACAAAGATATATTGACTTTGTAGATATTTTAGGAAATATCTGTCATTTTTTTGTTATCATTTCTTTTCTTTCTTTTTCTTGTGCATGCTAGGCAAGGGCTCTACTACTCAGCTACATTCCTAGCCTTTGATCATTTCCTTAGGCAACATTTCCCCTTCAACTACTCCAAATTTAATTTTAATTACTTCCTTATAAATGACTCCAAATTATTTTCATCCATTTGACCAAAGCTACTGCAAGGCATTCTTCCAATTTCAAAATTCTTTCTTTTGTCCATGTTCAAGGATGAATGTTTTAGTTTGTTTATTATTGATGTCTCTAGACATACCTACTTGAACATGACCAACCTTAAATGATCTCAAAAGCTAAGCAAGCTTAGGCCTGGCTACTACTTGGAAACCAATATTCTGTAGCTATAGTTAGGTCAGTGCACTGGATAGAACATGGGAAGCCATCTTCCATTTTGTGCAAAATATACTCACAGCTCAACTCACTGCATTCATTTTATTTTCACAATATTGTTCCTAAAGTGTTCCTATTTGTTTCATTGTCATACTGGCCACCATTTTTTTTTGGTACAGATATATATATATATATATATATATATATATATATATACATATATATATATATGTATATGTATATACATATATATATATAATTTTAACAGTTTATAGTTTTATTTATTTATTTTAAGAGAGAGAGAGAGAAAGAGACAGAGAGAGAGCGAGTGAGAGAGAGAGAGAGAGAATGGGCATGATGCCAGGGCCTCTAGCTACTGCACATGAACTCCAGATGCATGCGCCCCTTGTGCATCTGGCTTGCATAGGTACTGGGGAATCAAACCTGAGTCCTTTGGCTTTGCAGACAGGCACCTTAACCACTCTCCAGCCCAGGTTATAGTCTTTATCTCCTTGTTCCAGACCTCACTACCCTGGGGGCCCTCTTCAGTGTGTTTATGGTATTCATTGTGGAATCATGAAGGCCTCAGTTAGTCCCTATGGGAGATCCATGCTTCAAGCTATTCCCACCCACTCTGCGGCTCTTACAATTTTTCCAATACCTTTTCTGCAATGTTCCTGAGCCATGGCAGTCTGTTGGCAGTCTAATTTAGTGTTGAGTTCTCTGTAGTTTCTGGATATCTCCTTTGATTTCTTTTCTTTTTTTTTATTTTCAAGGTAAGGTCTTACTGTAGCCCAGACTGATCTGAAATTCACTGTGTAGTCTCAGGGTGGCCTCAATCCTCCTACCTCTGCCTCCCAAGAACTGGGATTAAAGGTATGCACCACTATGCCCAGTGCTTTGATGGGTTTTAATTGATCACTGTGCCTGTCACCATCACCGTGAAGCTGGTTGTAAGGCTTGTAGTAAGAGCAATATTTATTTTGCAACGTTCTCTGCAATTTCTCCTAGGCTTCAGCATATGTGGTAGATACGGCAAGTCTCATGGTGGGAAGTTGGTTATCTTTTTGTCTTATTGATGGATCTTGGTTTTCCTCTGCCATCTGTAAAATAAAGCAGATGCTCCAACCACGAGTGAGAGCAGCTTGGGTTAAAGTTATTTGTGTAAAGTTATATGCAGTTATTTGAGAGGTTTTGTGTGTGTGTGTGTGTGTGTGTGTGTGTGTGTGTGTGTGTGTGTGTTCAAGCCCACTCTTCTCCAGAGAGCAATGGGGGCTTCTTTCTGAAACCTTAGTTTCCTGACTATGGAAATCTGACTTGGTTTCCAGTATCAGATATGAGTTGTCTCTCATTGAGTGGGACTCATGTACAATCAGAGAATAGCTGGTTACCCACAGAGGCTGTGTGCCACTATTGCACAAGTGTGTACTTTAAAAAAATGTTTTTATTAATTTATTTATATATTTTTTGTTTTTATTTTAATTTATTTATTTGACAGCAACAGACAGAGAAAGAGGCAGATAGAGAGAAATAGAGAGAAGGGGCATGCAAGGGCCTCCAGCAACTATGAACGAACTCCAGACATGTGTGCGCCCTTGTGCATCTGGCTAACATGGGTCATGGGGAAATGAGCTTTGAACTGGGGTCCTTAGGCTTCACAGGCAAGCGCTTAACCATTAAGCCATCTCTCCAGCCCTATTTATTTATTTATTTGAGAGATAAAGAGACAGAGAAAGAGGAAAGCAGAAAGAGAGAAAGAGAGAGAGAGAGAGAAAATGGGCATTGTAGAGCCTCCAGCCACTGCAAATGAACTCCAGACACATACTCCACCTTATACATCTGGCTTACATGGGTCCTGGGGAATCATACAGGAGTCCTTTGGCTTTGCAGGCTATTGCTTTAACCACTAAGCCACTTTTCCAGCCTCAAGTGTGTACTTCTTGTCCAGGTGGTTGATTTTGTAGTCTGCAGGGTATCCTGTTTATTCATGCTGATGTTGGTGACTATTTTTTATATTTTTAAAATATTTTTTTATTAACAACTTCCATGACTGCAAACAATATCCCATGGTAATGCCCTCCCTCCCCTCTACTTTCCCCTTTGAAACTCCACTCTCCATCATATCCCCTCCCCCTATCAATCAGTCTCTCTTTTATTTTGATGTGGTGATCTTTTCCTCATATTATGATGGTCTTGTGTAGGTAGTGGGAGGCACTGTGAGGTCTTGGATATTCAGGCCATTTTGTGTCTGGGGGGAGCACGTTGTAAGGAGTCCTACCCTTCCTTTGGCTCTTACATTGTTTCTGCCACGTCTTCCACAATAGATCCTGAGCCTTGGAAGGTGTGATAGACATATTGCAGTGCAGAGCACTCCTGTCAATTCTTCCCAGCACCATGATGTCTTCTGAGTCATCCAAAGTCACTACCATCTGAAAAGATAAGGTACTCTACCAAAAGTGAGAGTAGCATTAATATATAGGTATGACATTAAGAGAAGTACTTACTGGGCAGTTTGATGAGCATGGCATATACATTTAGACAGGCAGCAGCAGATGTTACACCCCTAGGGCTCATGACTACACCTGTTTTAGGTTTTCAGTATCAGGGAAGTATTCCCTCCCATGGATCAAGTCTCCAGTCCAATTAGAAGGCAGTTGGTTTCCATCATGACACATGTGCCACTTTTGCACACATTGGCTCATTTGACCTGGATGGACAAATACAAGGCTTGCAGTGTCCACTGTTGAGTATCTTCACTGGTGATTTCTCTCTGTCCCAGTGAACTGCATGCAGAATGACTTCCTCCAGCTTTCTGTCAGCTAGTCTACATGGAGGAGGTTATCAGCTCAGTTCCAGCAGGACTTCTCAGTGGCCTTGCAGCTCACATATGTAAAGTCTTCAGCTCTCAGTGGCCTTGCAGCCCACGTATGTAAAGCCTTCAGCAACAGGACCTTGCCATCTATTCCTTGTGGGAAACCAAGGGCCTTGGCAATGGCCTGTAAGTTTTGGGGGCATCAGGGACCTCCCTGGCCAAAAACTCACTGGTATATATCCCACCCCTGGCACTGAAAATTTTCTGGTAACAATGTATGGCTCCTGAGTGTTCTATTGTCCAAAAAAGTAGGTTTCCATATGATTTATTTATATCCTCTTAGATTTTGATTAGCCCTCTCTTCACCTTTCCTTTACTCAATCTCTTCCCCTGACCTCACTTGGGCCTTTTCACCCCCATTAATCTATTCTTCTACTTACATATATACAATACCATCCTATTAAGTATCCCCCTCCCTTCCTTTCTCTTCCCTTTATATCTCTTTTCTAGCTTACTGGCCTTTACTACTGAGTTTTCTTCCTACTCACACAGAAGTCCAATCATCTGTAGCTAGGATCCACATATGAGAGAGAACATGTGGCACTTGGCTCTGGGCCTGGGTTACCTCATTTAGTATAATCCTTTCCAGATCCATCCATTTTCCTGCAAATTTCATAACTTCATTTTTCTTTAGTGCTGAGTAGAACTCTATTGTATAAATGTGCCATGTGTTCATTATCAACTCAACAGTTGAGGGATATCTAGTCTGGTTCCATTTCCCACCAATTGTGAATTGAGAGCCAATAAACATTTTTGAGCAATTATCTCTAAGGTAATGTCCTTAGGATATGTGCCTAGGAGTGCTATAGCTGGGTCATATGGTAGATCTATTTTTAGCTGTCTTAGGAACCTCCACACTGATTTCCACAGTGGTTGGACCAGTCAGCATGCCCACTAACAGTGTAGAAGGCTTCCTCTTTTTCCGCATCCTCGTCAGCATTTATAGTCATTTGTTTTCATAATGGTAGCCAATCTGACAGGAGTGAGATGGAATCTCCATGTAGTTTTAATCTGCATTTCCCTGATGACTAGGGAGGTAGAACATTTTTTTAGATGCTTATATGCCATTCATATTTCTTCTTTTGACAACTCTCTATTTAGTTCCATAGCCTATTTTTTTAATTGGCTTGTTTGATGTTTTATTATTTAATTTTTTGAGTTCTTTTTATATTCCAGATATTAATCCTCTATCAGATGTGTAGCTGGCAAAGATTTTTTTCCCCATTCTGTAGGTTGCCTCTTTGTTATATTCAGAGTGTCCTTTTCTGTACAAAATCTTTGCAATTTCATGAGGTCCCAGCAGTTAATCTGCGGTTTTATTGCCTGAGTAATTGGGGTTATATTCAGAAAGTCTTTGCCAAGACCAATATGTTGAAAGGTTTCCCCTACTTTTTCTTCCAGCAGTATCAGAGTTTCAGGTCTGATATTAAGGTCTTTAATCCATTTGGACATCATTCTTGTGCATGGAAAGAAAGAAGGATCTATTTTCATCCTTCTAAAGATACATATCCAATTTTCCCAGCACCATTTGCTAAAGAGGCTGTCTTTTCCCCAGTGAGTATTTTTGGCATTTTTGTTGAATATCAGGTGGCTATAGCTACCCAGACTTACATCTTGGTCCTCTATTCTGTTCCATTGATCTACATGCCTGCTTTTGTAGCAGTAACATGCTGATTTTGTTACTATGGCTCTGTAGTATGGGTTAAAATCAGGTATGGTGATACCACCAGCCTTATTTTTGTTGCTCAGTATTGTTTTAGATATTCGAGATTTTTTGTGATTCCAAATGAATTTTTGGATTGTGTTTTTTCTACTTCCATGAAGGATACCATTGGAATTTTGATGGGGATTGCATTAACTGTGTAGATTGCTTGTGGTAAGATTGCCATTTTCACAATACTGATTCTTCTGATCCAGGGACAAGGGATGATTTCCCATTTCCTAGTGTCTTCTTCAATGTCTCGCTTGAGTGTTTTAATGTTTGCATTGTAGAGATCCTTCACTTCCTTGGTTAGGTTTATTCCAAGGTACTTTATTTATTTATGTTTTTGATGTAATTGTGAATGGGAGTGATTACCTTATTTCATCCTCTGTGTGTTAGTTGTTGGCATATACTAAGCCTACTGATTTCTATGTGTTTATTTTGTATCCTGCTATATGGCTGTGGGTGTTTACTAGCACTAACAGTTTGCTGGCAGAGTATTTAGGGTCCCTTATGTATAGAATCATGTCATCTGCAAATAATGCTAACTTGATCTCTTCCTTTCCAATTTGCATACCTTTTATATGTATCTCTTGCCTTATTGCTATGGCTAACTCTTCCAGTACTATATTAAATTAAATTGGGGGGGGGGACTTCTTGTTAAGATGGCGGCATAGGTACCACACCAAAGCAGCCTAGGGGGGAAAATAAAAAAAAAAACAGTAAAATGCACACTTTTACTAAAAAGTGAGGTGCATAGGAAATTGAAAAGGCAGCAGAGAAGTAGGAGAGATCCAGAGCATCAAGAGCCCGCACAGACCAGCAGAAGCAGCTCCGGCAGGCCCACGGACTTCAGCGGTGGTGGTGTGGCAGCCAGCCAGCCGCCAGGCTCGGCTTGAGCTGCAGGAAAAGCCAGGTGAGGGGATTTTCCACTCACACCAGAGCTCTCCTCAAACTCTAGAAACATGAAGGGAGAACGGCAGTGAACAACGGAGGAGCAGATCACAAGGTAGAAGAACACGTGGAACAGCGAGAGAACTACAGCAGCATCGGCAGCCTCCCCAACCCCACCACCAGTGGCCAGCTCCAGCGAACAGAGCAGTGGTCCAGGGACACAGCCATGCCTAATTGAGCCAACAGCAGGACGCAAGCAGGAGCAGAGGTAACTGGGATTACACCAGGGATGGGTCTCACCTGGTCACAAGCTGACTTGGAATCCTCAACAGATCAGAACTCTTAACCTCCTTGTTGTCAGGATTATGGGTGTTGGTGAGTCTCCACATAGCCTAAGGGACAGACAGATAATCTGGTTGTGATAATGCCTACTCTTGGATAAATACTCTGAGCTGTTTTTCATTGAAAGTGTACATTGTTTCCTTAAATATTAGAACCTATCTGTATTTGGTTCCACTCAGCCTACTTGAATACTCTCATAGCAGGCAAACCCAACACCTAGGGTCACTTTTGTAGATACTCTCAGAGTCTTGGGAGCCACACCTCGTGCCTTAAGCTCCTACCCTCAAGTTATATAACATCATATAGATTAATACATCTAATCATACCCAGATACCTAGATAATCCAATCATTAAATAATTCAGGATGCAAAAATATATACATTACAACACAAGAAACACCAAAAATCAAGACAATATAAATCCACCAAAAAGTATTAATGCATCAGAAATGACCTCCAGTGAGAACGAGTTACAGTAAATGCCTGAGAAAGATTTCAAAAGAATAATTATGAATATGTTCAAAGAAGTCAAAGAAGAAATCAAAGGAATCAAAGAAAACACAGGACACCAATTTAATGAAATAAAGAGGTAAATACTAGTCATAAATAAGGAAATAGAAATAATAAAGAAAAACCAGTCAAAATTACTAGCAATGAAAAACACAGTTAAGGAAATTAAAAAACTGTAGAAAATCTCACCCGTAAAATGGATGAAGAGATGAAGAATATCTAAGCTAGAAGACCAGGTGGCAGATCTAATACAGTCCAACAAAGAGAAAGACAAACTAATAGAAAAGTATGAGTGGGAATTTCAAGATATTCGAGACACTATGGAAAGATCAAACATAAGAATTCAGGGCATAGTAGAAGGAGAAAATTTTCACTCCAAAGGCATAGGAGGCATCTTCAACAAAATCATGGAAGAAAACTTCCCCCAGATTGGGAAAGAGGTGCCAATGAAGATACACGAATCCTTTAGAACACCTACCAGAAAAAACCTGGAAAGAACCTCTCCTCGCCATATGATAATCAAACTACCAAACACACAAACCAAAGAAAAAATATTGAAAGCAGTTAGAGATAAAAATCAAATTCCTACAAAGTCAAGCCTCTCAGGATTACAGCAGATCACTCAATACAAACTTTAAAAGCCAGAAGGGCATGGAGTTGAAAGATAACAACTGTCAACCAAGGTTACTTTATCTTGCAAAGCTATCCATTCAAATAGATGGAGAAATAAGGACATTCCATGACAAAAGCAAGCTAAAGGAGTATTTGAGGACAAAACCAGCTCTACAGAAAATACTTGAAAGAATCCTCCATGCTGAAGAAAAAGAAAAGCACACATATAAGGAACTGGGAAAAAACAAACAATACTCAAATACTAGTTAACAGAAGAGAGCAAGGGTAAAACCGGAACTACAATAAAATGGCACAAATGAATACACACCTTTCAATATTATCTCTTAATATCAATGACCTCAATGGTCCAACCAAAAGGAATAGGTTTGCAGACTGGGTTAAAAAGCAGGATCTTCCAATTTGTTGCCTCCAATAAACCCACCTTTCTACAAAGGATGGACACTACCTTAGGGTGAAAGGTTGGAAAAAGGTGTTCCAAGCAAATGGACCTAGAAAACAGGCAGGGGTTGGTACCCTAATATCTGACAAGGTGGACTTCACTCCAACATTAAGAAAGAAAGATAAGGAAGGCCACTTTATATTGATTAAAGGCACCCTCCAACAGGAGGACATTACAATCCTAAGCATATATGCAGCTAACATGGGGGCCCCCAAATTCATCAAGCAAATGCTATTAGAACTAAGGTCACAAATAACACCAAACACAGCGGTAGTGGATGACTTCAACACCCTACTGTCATTAATTGACAGGTCATCCCGGGAAAAAATGAACAGAGAGACATCTGGACTAAGTGAGGTCATAGAAGGAATGGACCTAACAGATATATACAGGACATTTCATCCAAATGCTGCAGAATATACATTCTTTTCAGCAGCACATGGAACATACTCTAAAATAGACCATATGTTAGGACACAAAGCAAATCTTAACAAATATAAGAAAATTGAAATAATTCCTTGCATTCTATCTGACCACAATGAAATCAAACTACAAGTCAATAGCAAGAAAGGCTATGGAGCATATATGAAATCAAGGAAACTAAACAACACAGTACTAAACAATGAATGGGTCAATGAAGAAATCAAGAAGGAAATCAAAAAATTTATAAAGTCAAATGATAATGAAAACACAATATAACAAAATCTCTGGGACACAATGAAGGCAGTCCTAAGAGGTAAATTGATAGCTTTAAGTGCCTATATTAAGAAATTACAAAGGTCGGAAGTAAATGACCTAATGCTTCACCTTAAAGCCTTGGAAAAAGAAGAACAAGGCAAACCAAAAATCAGTAAACGGGAAGAAATAATAAAGATTAGAGCAGAAACTAATGAAATAGAAACCAAAAAAACAATCCACAGAATCAATGACACAAAGAGTTGGTTCTTTGAAAGGATAAACAAGATTGATAAACCCTTAGCAAATCTGACCAAAAGAAAGAGAAAAAAGACAGAAATTAATAAAATTAGAGATGAAAAAGGTAACATCACAATAGATGCCAGAGAAATTCAAAAAAATCATAGTGACATAATATAAAAGCATATACTCCACAAAGTATGAAAATCTGAAAGAAATGGATGATTTCCTTGATTTATATGACCTACCTAAATTAAATCAAGATGAGATTAATCCCTTAAATATACCTATAACAAACATGGAGATCCGAGCAGCTATCAAAACTCTCCCAACTGAAAAAAGTCCAGGTCCAGATGGATTCACTGCTGAATTTTACCAGACCTTCAGGGAAGAACTAGGACCATTGCTTCTTAAGCTTTTCCATAAGATAGAAAATAAAGGAAGCCGACCAAACTCCTTCTATGAAGCCAGCATCACCCTGATACCAAAACCAGGCAAAGATAGAACAAAAAAAGAAAATTACAGCCAATCTCCTTCATGAAGATAGATGCAAAAATTCTCGACAAAATATTGGCAAACAGAATACAAGAATATATCAGAAAGATCATTCACATTGTCCAAGTAGGCTTTATCCCAGAGATGCAGGGATGGTTCACCATATGGAAATCAATAAATGTTATACATTATATAAATGGACTTAAGGACAAAAATCACATGATCATCTCATTGGATGCAGAGAAAGCACTTGACAAAATCCAACATCCCTTTATGATAAAGTTCCTACAGAGACTGGGAATAGAAGGAACATACCTCAGTTTAATAAAGCTATTTATGACAAGCCTACAGCCAACATATTACTAAATGGGGAAACACTGGAAGCTTTTCCACTAAAATCAGGAACAAGACAAGGGTGTCCACTGTCCCCACTTTTATTTAATATAGTACTGGAAGTCTTAGCCATAGCAATAAGGCAAGAGACATGCATAAAAGGGATACAAATTGGAAAAGAAGAGGTCAAGTTATCATTATTTGCAGATGACATGATTCTATATATAAAGGACCCTAAAGACTCTATCAGCAAACTGTTAGAGCTGATAAACACCTACAGCCATGTAGCAGGATACAAAATAAATACACAGAAATCAGTAGCATTCCTATATTCAAACAACAAACACACAGAGGATGAAATCAGAGAATCTCTCCCATTCACAATTGCATCAAAGAAAATAAAGTACCTTGGAATAAACTTAACCAAGGAAGTAAAGGATCTCTACAATGTAAACTATAATACACTCAAGTGAGAAATTGCAGAAGACACTAGGAAATGGAAAAACATCCCTTTTTCCAGGATTGGAAGAATCAACATTGTCAAAATGGCAATCTTACCAAAAGCAATCTACACACTTAATGCAATCCCCATCAAAATTCCAATGGCTAATGCTTTTGATGTGTTGTTGGATTCAGTTTGCAAGGATTTTGTTTAGGATCTTTGCATCTAAATTCATCAGGCAAATAGGCCGGTAGTATTCTTTTCTTGCGGCATCTCTGCCAGGTTTTGGAATTAGGGTGATGCTAGCTTCATAAAAGGAGTTGGGTAGCTTTCCCTGTTCACCAACTGTGTGGCACAGTTTGAGGAAGATTGGTTTGAGTTCTTCTATGAAGGTTTGATAGAATTCAGCTGAGAAGCCATCTGGTCCTGGACTCTTCTTTTTGGGGAGGTTTTTTATTACTTTTTCAATCTCCGTGAGTGTGATGGGTTGATTGAGGTGATTAATCTGCTCTGTGTTTAGCTTTGGTAGGTGGTATGCGTCCAAGAATTTATCCATCTCCTCCACATTATCCAGTTTTTTGGAGTAGAGGTTTTTGAAATAAGTCCTGATGATTCTCCCAATTTCACTTATGTCTGTTGTAATCTCTCCTTTTTCATTTTGAATTTTGTTAATGTGAAGCTTCACCTTTTTTTGCTTGATCAGATTGGCCAGGGGTTTGTCAATCTTCTTTATTTTTTCAAAGAACCAGCTCTTTGTTTTGTCAATTGTCTTAATTGTTTCCTTCGTTTCCAGATTCATCCCAGGAACACAGGGGTGGTTCAACATATGGAAATCTGTCAATGTAATACACCACATAAACAAGGTTAAACATAAAAACCACATGATCATTTCGATAGATGTAGAAAAGGCCTTTGACAAGATTCAACATCACTTCATGTTCAAAACATTGGAGAGAATGGGCATGGTTGGTTCATATCTTAACCTAATAAAGGCAATATACGAAGCTACGAAGGCCCAAATAATACTTAATGGAGAGAGACTGGAGGAATTCCCATTAAGATCAGGAACAAGACAGGGTTGTCCACTCTCACCTCTGCTTTTCAATATAGTACTGGAAGTCCTAGCTCAAGCAATAAGACAGGAGAAGGAAATAAAAGGGATACAATTTGGAAAGGAAGAAGTTAAGTTAGCTTTATTTGCTGATGACATGATTATATATGTAAGAGACCCGAGAGACTCCATCCCAAAACTCCTGAAGGTGATTAACTCCTATAGCAAAGTAGCAGGATAGAAAATCAATGCACAAAAATCAGTAGCATTCCTTTATGCAAAGGACAAAGATACAGAAAAAGAAATAAGGGACATAGTCCCATTTTCAATTGCAACCAAAAAAATAAAATACCTTGGAATAACGTTAACCAAGGAAGTGAAAGATCTATACAATGAAAACAAAAACACTCAAAAAAGAAATTGTGGTGGACTTGAGAAAATGGAAAGACCTCCCATGTTCCTGGATAGGAAGAATTAATATTGTGAAGATGACAAGCCTACCAAAGGCAATATACAGATTTAATGCAATTCCAATTAAAATCCCTACCTTGTTCTTCACAGAGATAGAAAAAATGATCTCAAATTTCATATGGAAAGGCAGAAGGCCTCGCCTTTACAAACATATCCTCAGCAAAAGAAATACCTCTGGAGGCATCACCATACCTGATCTAAAGCTATATTACAAAGCCATAGTAATAAAAACAGCATGGTACTGGCATAAAAACAGGAATATAGATCAATGGAATAGACTTGAGGACCCGGACTTTGGGTCAAGCAACTATAGCTACTTGATATTCGATAAAGGCCCAAACAATATAGGCTGGAAAAAAGACAGCATCTTCAACAAATGATGCTGGACAAACTGGATAACCATATGCAGGAAACTGAAACTTGACCCACACATTTCGCCATGCACTACACTCAAGTCCAAATGGATCAAAGATCTCAATATAAGACCAGAAACTCAAATACTACTGGAAGAAAACTTAGGAAGTACTTTCCATGATATAGGAATGGAAAAAGACTTCCTGAACAAAACCCCAGTAGCTCAGGAACTTAAACCGTCACTCAACCAATGGGATCACGTGAAGCTGAAGAGTTTCTTTACAGACAAGCATACAATAAGCAAAGCCAATAGATCACCCACAGAATGGGAGAAAATATTTGCGGGTTATCCAACTGATAGAGGCCTAATCTCTAGAATCTACAAAGAACTCAAAAATCTAAACATTAAGAAGTCAACACCCCACTCACAAAATGGGGCAAAGAGCTCAACAGGCAGTTCACAGAGGAAGAAATACAAATGGAAAACACACACTTAAGAAAATGTTCATCATCCCTAATCATCAGGGAAATGCAAATTAAAACAACTATGAGATTCCACCTTACCCCAATAAGGAGAGCAAAGATCAAAAATTCAAATGAAAAGAAATGTTGTGAGGATGTGCAGAAGTAGGAACACTCATCCACTGTTGGTGGGAATGTAGGGTGGTACAGCCACTTTGGAAAGCAATATGGAGACTTCTGAAAAAGCTGACTATAGAGATACCAACAGACCCAGTTATTCCCTTATTGGGCTTCTACCCTAAAACCTTCAAACCACAGACTAAAGAGATTTGCTCAACCATGTTTATAGCGGCTCAATTTGTAATAGCTAAGAGCTGGAATCAACCCAGATGTCCATCACTAGAATAATGGACAACTAAGATGTGGTATATCTACACAATGGAATTCTATACAGCAGTAAGAAAAAATGACACAATGAAATTTGAGGAAAACTGGTTGAACCTGGAACAGATCATTCTCAGTGAACTTACCCAATCACAGAAAAAAAATCGCCACATAGTCTCACTCATCTACAGCAGCTAACCTGAATCTACCCAAGATACCTTACATACCCAGCAAGCATCTCGTGGACTAGACACTAGGATGGAAGGGGAGGTAGGAGAGGGCATCAAAGGGGTGGGAAACACAAATCTAGACCCAAACGGCAATGGTACCATAATTTTCTACTTACTAAAAGACAGACCAAATGGCTGATCCTTCACCAGGCCCTTATGGGGAACACCTGAACCACAAGAAACTGGAGAGGGTAAGATTAAGACTAACCTTAATCTCCTACATCTTCCCTCCCTCACTTCCCCTCTCCCCCCCCTCTCTCTTATCTCTAACTCTGTATATTAGTTATCCTTTTCCTCATTTTCTTAGTGGGCACTGACCTGTAACTCGCAGATCCAGCATGGGGCTATCATCCACAATGAGCTTTTGATCAGAGAGACCTACAAGGTTTCCTAAAAGACAGACAGATTTCTGTCAGAGTACTTGATGACCCACCAAAGGCTAGTGGTAAGACCCTACTGCTGACGATACCTTATGTGATTGACATGCAAACTAGAATGCCATGGCTGGAAGTTGGAAGAGAGCCAGTCCCCAGACAGTCAGCGCGTCTAGTGCCAGAAGGTGCTGCATGGGCGGCTGGGGGAAATTGACCAATATCTGTTGAAGCAACGCATGGTCTAACCTACTTAGCAGCAAATAACTTGTTGTGATGCCCCACAAGTGCAGTGGTGGCACACAGCCATGGTGGGGAACCAACTGCTCTCAATTTGGCTAACTGATCCCCTCACTGGTATGGGACCCATAGCTGGAGCTGGGAAACAAGTCAGAACCAGATCCAAACGTAAACCCCCTCTCCAATATCAAGCTACCAGCAATTGTGGGCTACAAGAGGGCCTACACCTATTAAATTCTCTATAAAAAAAAAAGTAAGTGTTATATCATTTGTCCCAGTGCTAACTTACTCTCCATTGGAGAATCTGCTTCTCTTTTTCAGGTAGATGTAGATCCTAAGGAGAGTGCCACCCCATCATACCTCAAAATGGCCCCGGCTGTAACTAAGAAAAACTGGAGAAACAAGCCATGGGGCTGTTTTCCTGATGAACCGGATACCAGCACAAGTGGGAAGGAGATCAGCACAGAGAAAAATCAACTCCTACCAAATCAGAGAGCCAGAGCCTCAGAGGCCCCCAACACCTCATCACTGAAGTAGACCAAAAGTGAATCCAACATGGCTCAGGGAAATTTTGCAGAAGAGGGGGTGGAAAGAATGTCAGAGCCACATGTTGGGTCATGATATGCAGAGACATTTAGCTTACCCATAACTGTGGGCTAACTCCACAATGCATGACCCATATACCTCAACAAGGAGGGGCCAAAGGGAGGGGGTAGGTCACGGATGAGCCTAATAATGGTACCAAACTGGCTATATTTGCTGAATACAGAACTGACTAATAAGGAAAGAAGAAAAAAGAAAAAAAATTCCAATGGCATTCTTCACGGAAATAGGAAAAAAAATCCAAAAATTCATTTGGAATCACAAAAAGCCTCAAATATCTACAATAATACTGAGCAACAAAAATAAGGTGGGTGGTGTCACCATTCCTGATTTTAACCCATACTACAGAGCTATAGTAACAAAAACAGCATGGTACTGGCACAAAAGCAGACATATAGATCAATGGAACAGAATAGACAACCCAGATATAAGTCCAGGTAGCTATAGCCACCTGATATTCAATAAAAATGCCAAAAATACTCATTGGAGAAAAGACAACCTCTTCAACATATGGTGCTGGGAAAACTGGATAAGTATTTGTAGAAGGATGAAAATAGATTCTTCTCTCTCTCCATGCACAAGAATTAAGTCCAAATGGACTAAAGACCTTAACATCAGACCTGAAACTCTGAAATTGCTAGAGGAAAAAGTAGGGGAAACCCTTCAACATATTGGGCTTGACAAAGACTTTCTGAATATAACCCCAGTTGCTCAGGCAATTAATCCACAGATTAACCACTGGGACCTCATGAAATTACAAAGATTTTGTGCAGCAAAGGACACTGTCAATAAAGCAAAGAGGCAACCTACAGAATGGGAAAAAGTCTTTGCCAGCTATATATCTGATTGAGGATTAATATCTAGGATATACAAGAACTCAAAACGTTTAATAAGAAATCAAACAAGCCAATTAAAAAATGGGATATGGAGCTGAATAGAGAGTTCTCAAAATAAGAAATATGGATGATATATAAGCATCTAAAAAAATGTTGTACATCCCTAGTCATCAGGGACATGCCGATTAAAACTACATTGAGATTCCATCTCACTCCTGTCAGATTGGCTACCATCATGAAAGCAAATAATCATAAATGCTGGCAGGGATGTTGAAAACAAGGAGCCCTTCTACACTGTTGGTGAGAATGCAATCTGGTCCAGCCACTGTGGAAATCAGTGTGGAGGTTCCTAAGACAGCTAAAAATTGATCTACCATATGACCCAGCTATAGCATTCCTAGGCATATATCCTAAGGACTCATCCCATTTCCTTTGAAGTACATGCTCAACCATGTTTATTGCAGCTCAATTCATAATATCTGGGAAATGGAACCAGCCTAGATGTCCCTCAACTGATGAGTGGATAATGAAGATATGGCACATTTATACAATGGAGTTCTACTCAGTGGTAAAGAAAAATGAAATTATGAAATTTGCAGGAAAATGGATGGATCTGGAAAGGATTATACTAAATGAGGTAACCCAGGCCCAGAAAGCCAAGCGTTGCATGTTCTCTCTCATATGTGGATCCTAGCTACAGATGATTGGGCTTCTGTGTGAGAAGGAAAAAACTCAGTAGCAGAGGCCAGTAAGTTAAAAAGGAGATATAAAGGGAAGAGAAAGGAAGGGACGAGGGTACTTAATAGGTTGGCATTGTATATATGTTAGTAGAAGAATAGATTAAGGGGGGTGAAATGGCCCAAAGTGAGGTCAAGGGAAGAGATTCAGTAAAGCAAAGGTGAAGGGAGGGCTAATCAAAATCTAAGAGGATACAAATAAATCATATGGAATCCTCTGGTTTTGGACAATGGAACACTCAGGAGTCATAGATCATTGTTGGAAAAATTTCAGTGCCTGGGATGGGATACTTCCAGTGAGTTG
Source organism: Dipus sagitta (assembly GCA_036346955.1). Taxonomy (NCBI): domain Eukaryota; kingdom Metazoa; phylum Chordata; class Mammalia; order Rodentia; family Dipodidae; genus Dipus; species Dipus sagitta. The sequence continues at coordinate 214,924,448 of CM070770.1, forward strand.
TTGGCCAGGGACATCCCTGATTCCCCCAGAACATTATAGGCCATTTCCAAGGCCCTTGGTTTCCCACAAGGAATAGATGGTAAGATCCTATTGCTGAAGACTCCATATACTTGGGCTGCAAGGCCATTGAGAAATCCTGCTTGAACTGAGCTGATAACCTCCTCCATGTAGACCAGCTGACAGAAAGCTGGAAGAAGCTTATTCTACATGTAGTTCAATGGGAGAAAGAGATACCACCAGTGAAGATACTCAACAGTGGACACTGCAAGCCTTATAATTGGCCAACCAGGCCCAATGAGCCAACGGGTGCAATAGTGGCACTTCTGTCATGGTGGAAACCAACTGCCCTCCAATTCGACTGGAGGCCCACTCCATGGGAGGGAATACATCCCTGATACTGAAAACTTAAAACAGGGGTAGTCAGGAGACCTTGGGGTGTAACATCTGCTGATGTCTGGATAAATGTATATACTATGCTTATCAAATTGCCCAGTAAGCACTTATCTTAATATTTATACCCTTATATTAATACTACTCTCACTTTTGGTTGAGAATCTTCTCTTTTCAGATGGCAGTGTCCTTGGGATGATTTAGATGGTATCATAGTGCTGGATGTAAGTGACTGGAGTGCTGAGTAACATCTCAATCACACTTCCAAGGCTCAGGGTCTAACGCGGAAGAGGTGGCTGAAAGAATGTAAGAGCCAGAGGAAGGTTAGGACTCCTTCCAACGTGCTCCCTCCAGACATAAAATGGCCTGGATATCCATGACCTCATAGTGCCTGACACTACCTAAACAAGACCATCACAAGAGGAGGAAAAGATCATGACATTAAAATAAAAGAGAGACTGACTGAAATGGGGAGAGGATATGATGGTGAATGGAATTTCAAAGGGGAAAGTGGGGGGGGGGAGGGAGGATATTACCATGGGATATTTTTTATAATCATGGTGTGTTGATAAAAATTGAGAAAAAAAACAAAAACAAAAAAAATAAAAAATAAAAGACCATGAGCTCAAGTAAAAAAAAAAAAAAAAAAAAAAATTAAAGTGGGGACAATGGACACCCTTGTCTTGTTCCTGATTTTAGTGGAAAAGCTTTCAGTTTTTCTCCATTTAGTAATATGTTGGCTGTAGGCTTGTCATAAGTAGCTTTTTATTATGGTGAGATTATGTTCCTTCTATTCCAAGTCTCTGTAGGACTTTTGTTATGAAGGATGTTGGATTTTGTCAAGTGCTTTCTCTGCATCCAATGAGATGATCATGTGATTTTTGTCCTTAAGTCCATTTATATAATGTATTACATTTATCAATTTGTGTATGTTGAACCATCCCTGCATCTCCGGGATAAAGCCTACTTGGTTGGGGTGAATGGTCTTTCCGCTATATTCTTGTATTCTGTTTGCCAATAGTTTGTTGAGAATTTTTGCATCTATGTTCATGGGGGACATTGGTTTGTAATTTTCTTTTTTTGTTCTATCTTTTCCTGGTTTTGGTATCAGGGTGGTGCTGGCTTCATAGAAGGAGTTTGGTATGATTGCTTCTTTTTCTATTTTATGGAAAAGTTTAAGAAGCAATGGTATTAGTTCTTCCCTGTAGTCCTGGTAAAATTCACTAGTGAATCCATCTGGACCTGGACTTTTTTAGTTGGGAGATTTTTGATAACTGCTTGGATCTCCATAGTTGTTATAAGTCTATTTAAGTGATATTAGTCTCATACTGATTTAATTTAGGTAGGTCATATAAATCAAGGAAATCATCCATTTCTTTCAGATTTTTACACTTAGTAGTGTATATGTTTTTATAGTATGTCACTATGATTTTTTGAATTTCTCTGGCATCTGTTGTGATGTTACCTTTTTCATCTCTAATTTTATTAATTTGTGTCTCTTCTCTTTTTCTTTTGGTCAGATTTGCTAAGAGTTTATCAATCTTGTTTTTTCTTTTAAAGAACCAACTCTTTGTTTCATCAATTCCTTGGATGTGTTTTCTATTTCATTAATTTCTGCCCTAATCTTTATTATTTCTTCCCATCTAGTGATTTTCAGTTTGCCTTGTTCTTCTTTTTCCAAGGCTTTATGGTGAAGCAGTAGGCCATTTACTTGAGACCTTTCCAGTTCCTAATATAGGCACTTAAAGCTATCAATTGACCTCTTAGGACTGCTTTCATTGTGTCCCAGAGGTTTTGGTATGTTGTGTTCTCATATCATTTGACTCTGATTTTTTGATTTCCTTCTTGATTTCTTCATTGACCCAATCATCATTTAGTAGTGTATTGTTTATTTTCCATGATTTTGTGTATGCTCTATAGCTTTTCTTGCTATTGATTTGTAGTTTGATTCCATTGTGGTCAGATAGAATGCAAGTTATTATTTTTATTTTCCTGTATTTGATAAGATTTGCTTTGTGTCCTAATATATGGTCTATTTTAGAGAATATGCCATGTGCTGCTGAAAAGAATTTGTCTTCTCCAGCATTTGGATGAAATGTCCTATATATATCTGTTAGGTCCACTTGTTCTATGACCTCATTTAATCCCAGTGTCTCTCTGTTTATTTTTTGCTAGAATGACCTGTCAATTGATGAAAGCTGGGTATTGAAATCACCCACTACAACTGTGTTTGGTGTTGTGTGTGACCTTAGTTCTCATAGTGTTTGTTTGATGAATTTGGGGGCCCCCATGTTAGGTGCATATATGTTTAGAATTGTAATGGCCTCCTGATGGAATGTGCCTTTAATCAATATAAACTGACCTTCCTGATCTTTCCTAACTAATGTTGGACTGAAGTCTACCTTGTCAGATATTTGGATAGCAACCCCTGCTTGTTTGCTAGGCCCATTTACTTGAAACACTGTTTTACAACCTTTCACCCTAAGATAGTGTCCATCCTTTGTAGAAGAGTGAGCTTCTCGGAGGCAACAAATTGAAGGATCCTGCTGTTTAAACCAGTCTGCAAAGCTATGTCTTTTGGTTGGGGCATTGAGGCCATTGATATTAAGAGATATTATTGAAAGGTGTGTATTTATTTTTGCCATTTTTTGTATTTATTCTTGTTTTACCTTTGCTCTCTTGTATTAACTAGTATTTGAGTATGGTTTTTTTTTTTTCATGTTCCTTACATGTGTGCTGTTCTTTCTCTTCAGCATGGAGTAGTCCTCCAAGTATTTTCTGTAGAGCTGTATTCCTTTAGCTTGCTTTTGTCATGGAATGTCCTTATTTCTCTGTCTATATTTGAATGGATACATTTGCAGGATAAAGTATCCTTTGTTGACAGTTGTTATCTTTCAGAACTTGGAATACATCACTCCAAGCCCTTCTGGCTTTCAAAGTTTGTGTTGAGTAACCTGCTGTGATCCTGACATGCTTGCCTTTGTAGGTGACTTGATTTTCTCTCTAACTGCTTTCAAGATATTTTATTTGGTTTGTATGTTTGGTAGTTTAGTTATAATATGGTGAGGAGAGGTTCTTTCCAGGTTTTGTCTGGTTGGTGTTCTAAAGGCTTCCTGTATCTACATTGGAACCTCTTTCCCAATTTGTGGGGAAGTTTCCTTCTATGATTTTGTTCAAAATGCCTACTATGCTTTTGGAGTGAAATTCTTCTCCTTCTACTATACCCTGAATTCTCATGTTTGATCTTTTCATAGTGTCTCGAATATCTTGAAGTTCCCATTCATACTTTCCTATTAGTTTGTCTTTCTCTTTGTTGGACTCTATTAGATGTGCACCCTGGTCTTCTACTTTAGATATTCTGTCCTCTCCTTCATCCATTCTTCTGGTGAGATGTTCTACAGAGTTTTTTATTTCATTGACTGTGTTCTTCATTGCTAGTGATTCTGACTGTTTTTTTTTAAATTATTATTTCTGTTTCCTAATTTATATCTTGTATTGACCACTTTATTTCATTAAATTTGTTTTCTGTATCTTCTTTGATCCTTTGATTTCCCCTTTCATTGCTTGGATTTCCTCTTTGACTTCTTTGAGGATATTTATGATCATTCTTTTGAAATCTTTCTCGGGCATTTCCTCTATCTCATTCTCACTGGAAGTCATTTCTGATGCCTTAATACTTTTTGGTAGGTTTATGTTGTCTTGATTTTTGGTGTTTCTTGTATTTTAATGTACATATTTTTGCATATTGGATTAACTTAATGCTTGGGTTTTCTAGTTAGTTGCAGTATTATTAGATGTATATATCTGATATATCTGATATATATCTTCAGGGTTGGAGCTTATAGTGCTCAATATGGCTCTTTAAGACTCTACATCTATGAGTATCTACAAAAGTGACCCTTGATGTTGGGTCTGTTTGCTATGAGAGTATTCATGTAGGCTGACTGGAACAATATACAGACAGATTCTAAAATTTAGCTGAACAATGTACTCATTCAATGAAAAAGAGCACAAAGTATGCAAGAGTAGGTATTATGACATCCAGATCCCCTAACAAAGTTATAGTCCCTTAGAGTGCATGTTGCCCCACACCCCTAATCTTGTCGACTTGGAGGTAAAAATTTCTGGCCTATTGAGGGTTCCAAGTAAGCTTGTGAGCTACTGAGACTCTTCCCTAATGAACAACAGAAGAGGAAACAAAGTCACTATATATCAGGAAGCAAAAAATAAGCCCCAAATATAGCTTATTTAAGAATGGCCATTTCGACCATCCATCGGATTTAATTTATAATTTGTCCTGATATGGAAGGTGCAATTAGCACTTCCGATTCAAGTCTATATACCAGGCTTATTTGGTGGGTACTGACTTGGTGTAATCTGTTACCTTTTGGGATGATTTTGGTCTCAGTTATGCTACACTCTTCCTTGGGTCCCTCGTTGGTGTGCTGTGGGTTCAAGGAGACTGGCTGGGTTGCTGGATCGCTGCTTTGGTCACTGGTGGTGGGTGCTGTGAGCTCCCTTCCTGAGGTTCCTGGTGCTTTCTGGTGCTTGCACTGGTGGTGGGGGAGGGGAGGCTGTGGATGGTGGCTCTAGTTCTCCTGCTGGTCCACTTGATCCTCTACCTCGTGATCTGCTCATCTGTTGGTCCTCCCTTCACATCCCTTGAGTTTGTGAGGAGCTCTGTTGTGAGTGGAAGATCCTCTCACTTGGTTTTTCAAGTGGCTCACGACAAGCCTTGCAGCTGTGGCCCCATGGACCTGGTGCCACTGCTGCTGGAGCCATTTCTGCCTGCCTGTGTGGGCACTAGATGCTCTGGAACTCTTGTACTTCTCTGCTGTCATTGGTAGTTTCTTATACAGCTTCCTTTTTAGTAGAAGAGTGTGTATTTTGCTGGTTTCTTTCTTCCTTCCTTCCTTCCTTTCTTTATTTTTTCTTTCTTTCTTTCTTTTTTTTTATTTTTGCTTTTTCTACCCTAGGCTGCTTTGGTGTTGTTCCTATGCTGCCACCTTAACCAAAAGTCCTCTTGTTGGTGACTATTGTCCTCCCGCTCTCATAGGGCTCTTCAGCACTATGGGGGCTAACCGGAAGGGACTTAATTTCCCTTTGGTTCTGGCATGGTAGTCCAATGAGATTTAGACATTTATTTATTTATTTTTTAGTAGATTTGAATCTGGGCATGGTAGCACACACCTTTACTTATTTTATTTTTGGTTTTTCAAGGTAGGGTCTCACTCTAGCCCAGGCTGACCTGGAATTCACTATGTAGTCTCAGGGTGGTCTTGAACTCACAATGATCCTCCTGCCTCTGCCTCCCAAGTACTGGGATTAAAAGTGTGCACCACCATGACCAGCAAGATTAGGACATTTTGAAAGTTTACCCTTTTGGCTGTTTTGTTCAAACAAACCTTAGAATCTCCAAGTTACACTTTCCTTCCTAATATTGCTGATGTTTGTGGATTTAACAATATTATTGCAAAAGCTAGTTTATTGCTGTCACACTGATATTAGAAAAGGAATAAAGTGATGATACTAGTACATAATTTAAAACACACAAATAATAAAGATTCTGCTTTGTTTTAACTTTGTGTCTTTAAAGCTTTTCATAAGGTAGATTTATGGAGAATGACACACTACTTCTGGTGAAAGTTATATCCCTTGACCTTAGGCTGACTTCAGTCAGCTTCACACTGCTGGGATGAGCCTTCAGTCCAGATACAGTTATGGTAGGAAGGAAATTTAGTTGAAGCTTACAGGTCCAAGGGAAGTTCCAAAATGGCAGAAGAAGCCTGCCTCCTTTTACAGATCCACACAGACAGAAAAGTAACCACCATCAGAAGCAAGCACACTCCAGGAACCCCAGGCTGAACTCAAGCACTTTGCCTATTTTCTGATTGGAATTCTGGGCCCACCCCCACACCTTAGGGCTGGACCCTAGGATCTTCCTACAGTGACACCAAGTTACAAGCTTTAATCAAACTTCTGAACCTATTGGGGGGGGGGGGCATCCATTCAAACTAGCATAGAGAGTACTTGATAAAGGCATGATTATTCTTGGGGCCCAGAACCCTCTGTATCTCCAGGTTCTTCATCCACAGAGTGGCTCTCAGGTCTAAAGTATTTGAAGATAGAATCTGTATCTGTACAAACATTTTTCATGGCATCTTTATCCAAACATACAGCTTTTTACATTGCATTTAAATTGGACAGGTAGTATATAAGCCATGTAGATAGGATTTACAGTTCTTGGAGGATTTGCCTAGTCCTCTAAAAATACTTTGACATTTTGAATTAGACACCCCAGCAGCCAAACATTTTGGTATGCTTGTGAAGGGGCCCTGAAAGCCCACCCACTAGATACTGAAAGGACTGTACTTGCTTCTTAAAAGAAAAGGGTGAAGAGGCAGTTATGGCAGGTTTGCTTTCAATGTTAAAAGAAAGAACAGGGTACCTCTGATTTGCATTTACTGTTTTCCTTTTTAGTTGGCCTTTTGAGACAGGGTCTTACTCTGTAGCCCAATGTATCTTGGAACTCACTATGTAGACTAGGCTGGCCACAAACTCCAGATCCTCTTGCCTCTGCCTCCCAAGAGCTGGGATTACAGGCATGAGCTACCATGTCCTCTCTGCCATTTACTTTTGAACCATTGTTAATTGGAGGGACAATGAAAAAGCAAAAAACAAAACAAAACAAAAAAAACCCATAAAAAATGCTACTACAGTATATAAAAATTGCATCAATTATTTCTGGATTCTTTCTAGGGCAAAAGATGCAAACTTGCCCAACCAAAGTCTCTGCTTTGCTGAGTTTTCTGTACCAAGGGCCTAGAACAGTGGACATAGTTAACATGGTTAGTTTCAATAAGTTTTAACATGTGGTATAATTAAAACATTTTTCAGTATTTGTACATGAAAGATGTTTAATCATAACTTTGAGGACAACATCTACAACTCATTCTAGAATTGATTATAAGGTGTAATCTGTTCATATCTGAATTTTTCACCTGACACCCATACCCCATCTTATGCACCATCTACTCTTCACTAGTAGGGGGCAGTACAGCTAATAAAATTATATTAAATAAAACCTTGTGGGATCCCTCCACACCAGTTTCCAGTACAAAGCAACCTTGATAGTAGATGACATTATTTAATAGCAAGTGGTTTCAGTATTCTTGATAAGTTTCAGAACTGATTTCTCAAAATGCATTTTCCAGTATGTTACCTTGGACTATCCCCTTAGCCAGGTTTCACCTGATGATTGAAGGTTTGGTCAGAAGTTCCATCCAACAGTAAGACTCATATTTTGGATTTTTTTCCCCCAGAATGATGATCCACTCTGCCACTCTTCTGGTCCTTGTTTTTCAGTGTGGAGGTAAATATTAGGTGGCCAAATTCACCACCATGTTAGGATGGCAGATGTGATGTTCTCCTGAATAAGAAGAATTTCCCAGGATCATATGCAGGCCTCCCCTTCCTTGGTGACCTTATTATTATTTTTTAAAATACTTTATTATTATTTGTTTATTAGAAAGAGAGCAGCAGAAGAGAATGGGCATATCAGGGCCTCTAGCTACTACAAACAAACTCCAGATGCATGTGCCATCATGTACATCTGGCTTACATGGGTACTGGGGAATCAGACCTGGGTCCTTAGGCTTCACAGGCAAGTACCTTAACTGCTCAGCCATCTCTCCACCCAGGCAAACTTACATATATATATGTATATATATATGTATATATGTATATATATGTATAATCAACAACTTCTATACTTACAGACAACAAACCATGGTATTTCCCTCCCCTTCACCTCTTACCCCTTCATAACTCTGCTCTACACCATATCCCCTCCCTCTCCATTAGCCTCTCTTTTAATTCGATGTAATCATCTTTTTCTCCTATTATGAGGGTCTTGTGTAGGTATTGCTAGGCACTGTGAGGTCTGGCATATCGAGGCCAATTTCTGTCCAGACAGTTGTATGTAAGGAGTGGTACCCTTCCTTTGGCTCTTACATTCTTTCTGCCACCTCTTTTACAATTGACTCTGAGCCATGGAGGGTGAGATGTTTCAGTGCTGGATATTCCTCTGTCCATTCTTCTCAGCACTATGTTGCCTTTTGGGTTGTCCCAGTGGTTGTCACCATCTGAGAAGAGAAGCTTCTCTAACCAGAAGTGAGAGTAGCATTAATATATGAATATGAACATGAAGTGCAGTGTTTTCAGGGCAATTTGGTGAGAGTAATGTATGCATTTATCCAGACAAGAGCAGGCTTTATACCCCTAAGGCTCATGACCTCCCCTGCCATACGCTTTTGATTACATTTTCAGTACCAGGCATGTATTCCCTCTCATAGAGCAGGCCTTCAGTCCAATTAAAGAGTAGTTGGTTTCCCCCAGAACAGACATGCCACTATTTCACTCTTTCAGTCATTTGACCTATCTGGCCAAACCTGAGGCTTCCAGTGTCCACTATTTTCACTGCTGATGACTTCTGTCTCCCATAGGACTGCATACAGTAGACCTTTTTCCAGCTTTCAGTTGGCTAGGTTATAGGGAGAAGGTTTTCTGCTCATCACCAGCTTGATTTCTCAGTTATTTTGCCACTCAGGCATGTGAAGTCTTCAGCAATGGGGTCTTACCATCTTTTTCTCATGGGAAACCAAGTGCCTTAGCAATAGCCTATAATGTTTTGGAGACAACAGGAACCTCCCTGGCCAACAACTCACTGGAAGGTATCCCATCCCTGGTACTGAAAATTTTCTAGTAGCAATCTATGGCTTCTAGATGTGCTGTTCTTCAAGAAAGTAGATTTTCATATGCCTTATGCAGAATATCTTGAATTTTTATTGACCCTCCCCCCTTCTTTTATACAATCTCTTACCCTGACCTCACTTAGGCCTTTCCCCTCCCTGTAATCTGTTCTTCTACGTACATGAATACAATGCCATCCCCTTAAGACCTTCCCTCTCTTCCCTCCCTTACAACCTTTTTCTAGCTTATGGGCCTCTGCTACTGATTTTTGGTTCCAGATCACACACAGGTGTATACATTTGTAGCTAGGATCCACATATGAGAGAGAACATGCAACATTTGGCTTTCTGAGACTGGGTTATATCACTTAGTATAATCCTTTCCAGATCCATCCATTTCCCTGCAAATTTCATTTTTCTTTACCACTGAATAGAATTCCATTGTGTAAACGTACCACATCTTTATTATCCATTCATCTGTGGATGGATATCTAGCCTGGTTCCATTTCCTAGCTATTGTGAATAGAGCAGCAATAAACATGGTTGTGCAAGTTTCTCTAGTCAAGTCTTTTCAAGTCATTAGGATATATGCTTAGGAGTGCTATAGCTGGATCATATGGTAATTCTATTTTTAACTGTCTCAAGAACCTCCACACTAATTTCCACAATGGCTGTACCAGATTACATTCCCAACAATTGCGTAGAAGGGTACCCCTTTTACCACATCCTCACCAATATTTATTGTCATTTGTTTTCTTTAGGGTAACTATTCTGACAGGAGAGAGATATAATACCAAGGTAATTTTAATTTGCATTTCCCTGATGGCTAAGGGTGTAGAACACTTTTTTAGATGTTTATATGCCATCTATATTTCCTTCAGTGAGAACTATCTGTTTAGTTCTATAGCCCATTTTTTAATTGGGTTGTTTGACTTCTTATTGTTCTGTTTTTTTGAGTTCTTTGTATATTCTGGATATTAATAGTCTGTCAGATGTGTAGATGGCAAAGATTTTTTTTCCCATTCTTTAGGTTGTCTCTTTGCTTTATTCACAGTGTCCTTTGCTGTACAAAAGTTTTGTAATTTCATAAGATCCCAGTGGTTGATTAGTGGTTTTATTTTCTGAGCGGTTGGGATTATATTCAGAAAGCCATTGCCTATGCCAATATGTTGAAGGGATTCTTCTACCTTTTTCTCTAGCAATTTCAGAGTTTCAGGTCTGATATTAAGGTCCCTGATCCACTTGGATTTGATTCTTGTGCATGGAGAATGAAAAGGATCTATTTTCATCTTTCTATATATAGATATCCAGTTTTCCCAGCACCACTTGTTGAAGAGGCTGTCTTTTCTTCAATGAATATTTTTGGCATTTTTGTTAAAAATCAGATGGCTGAGCTGCCTGGATTGAGATCTGGGTCCTCTATTATGTAACATTGCTCTTCCTGTCTGTCTTTCTGCCAGTGCCATGCTGTTTTTGTTACTATGGCTTTGTAATATAGCTTAAAATCTGGTGTGGTGATAGCACTAGCCTTATTTTTGTTGCTCAAAATCGTTTTGGCTATTCGAGATCCTTTGTGCTTCCAAATGAATTTTTTGTATTTTCTATTTCTGTGAAGAATTCCATTGGAATTTTAATGGGGATTTCAGTAAATATGTAGATTGCGTTTGGTAAGGCTGACAATTTCACAATATTGATTATTCCAATCGAAGACCATGGGATGTCTTTCCATTTCCTTGTGTCTTCTGCAATTTCTCGCTTGAGTGTCTTAAAGTTGTCATTGTAGAATTTCTTCACTTCCTTAGTTTATTCCAAGGCATTTTATTATTTTTTTTTTTTTGAGGCAATTGTGAATGGGAGAGATTCCCTGATTTTTTCTTCTTCTTTTCTTTATTAGTCAGTTTTGTATTCAGCAAATACATTCAGACTGGTACCATTATTAGCCTCATCTGTGACCTACTCCCTCCCCTCGGCCCTTCCTTGTTGAGGTATATGGATCATGAATTGTGGAGTTAGTTCACAGTTATGGGTAAGCTAAATGTCTGTGCATATCATGACCCACCATATGGCTCTGACATTCTTTCCGCCCCATATTTTGCAAAATTTCCCTGAGCCATGTTGGGTTCATTTTTGGTCTGCTTCAGTGATGAGGTGTTGGGGGCCTCTGAGGCTCTGGCTCTCTGATTTGGTAGGAGTTGAATTTCATCTGTGTTGATCTCCTTCCCCCTTTTGCTGGTGTCCAGTTCATCAGGAAAACAGCACACTTGCTTGTTTTGCCAATTTTTCTTAGTTTCAGCTGGGACCCTTTTGAGGTATGATGGGGTGGCTCTCTCCTTAGGATCTACATCTATCTGAAATAGAGAAGCAGATTCTCCAGTGGAGAGTAAGTTAGCACCAGGACAAATGAGATAACACTTACTTTTTTAATAGAGAATTTAATAGGTGTAGGCGCTCTTGTAGCCCATGATTGATGGTAGCTTGATATTGGAGAGTGGGGTTATGTTTGGATATGGTTCTGACTTGTTTTCCAGCTCCAGCTATGGGTCCCATACCACTGAGGGGATCAGTTAGCCAAAGCAAGAGCAATTGGTTCTCCACCACGGCTGTGTGCCACTATTGCACTTGTGTGGGCATCACACCAAGTTATTTGCTGCTAAGTAGGTTAGCCCATGCGTTGCTTCGACAGATATTGGTCATTTTCCCGCAGCCACCCATGTAGCACCTTGGGGCACTAGACGCGCTCACTGTCTGGGGACTGACTCTCTTCCAACTTCTAGCCATGACATTCCATTTTGCATGTCAACCACATAAGGTGTCTTCAGCAGTAGGGTCTTACCACTAGCCTTTGGTGGGTAATGAAGTACTCTGACAGAAATCTGTCTGTCTTTTAGGAAACCTTGTAGGTCTCTCTGATCAAAAACTCATTGTAGATGACAGACCCGTGCTGGTACTGGGAGTTATAGGTCAGTGCCCACTAAGAAAATGAGGAAAAAGATAAATAATATACATGAGTTAGAGAGAAAAGAAAGTGAGCGAGAGAGAGAGAGAGAGAGAGAGAAGATGTAGAAGGTTTAGGTTAGTCTTGATCCTACCATCTCCATTGTCTTGTGGTTCAGGTGTTCCCTGTAAGGGCCTCGTGAAAGTTCAGCCATTTGGTCTGCCTTTTAGGAAGTAGGAATTTTATGGTACCATTGCCATTTGGGTCTAGATTTGTGTTTCCCACACCTTCGATGCTCTCCCCTCCCTCCCCATCCATCCTAGTGTCTAGTCCATGAGATGCTTGCTGGGTATGTAAGGTATCTTGGGTAGATTCAGGTTAGGTGCTGTAGATGAGTGAGACTATGTGGCGATTTTTTTTCTGTGATTGGGTAAGTTCACTGAGAATGATCTGTTCCAGATTCAACCATTTTTCCTCAAATTTCATTGTGTCATTTTTTTCTTACTGCTGTATAGAATTCCATTGTGTAGATATACCACATCTTAGGTATCCATTCTTCTAGTGATGGACATCTAGGTTGATTCCAGCTCTTAGCTATTACAAGTTGAGCTGCTACAAACATGGTTGAGCAAATCTCTCTAGCCAGTGGTTTGAAGGTTTTAGGGTAGAAGCCCAGTAAGGGAATAAACTGGGTCTGTTGGTATCCCTATAGTCAGCTTTTTAAGAAGTCTCCATCTTGCTTTCCAAAGTGGCTGTACCACCCTACATTCCCACCAACAGTGGATGAGTGTTCCTACTTCTGCACATCCTCACAACATTTCTTTTCATTTGAATTTTTGATCTTTGCTCTCCTTATTGGGGTAAGGTGGAATCTCATAGTTGTTTTAATTTGCATTTCCCTGATGATTAGGGATGATGAACATTTTCTTAAGTGTGTGTTTTCCATTTCTATTTCTTCCTCTGTGAACTGCCTGTTCAGCACTTTGCCCCATTTTGTGAGTGGGGTGTTTGACTTCTTAATGTTTAGATTTTTGAGTTCTTTGTAGATTCTAGAGATTAGGCCTCTATCAGTTGGATAACCCACAAATATTTTCTCCCATTCTGTGGGTAATCTATTGGCTTTGCTTATTGTATGCTTGTCTGTAAAGAAACTCTTCAGCTTCATGTGATCCCATTGGTTGAGTGACTGTTTAAGATTGTGAGCTGCTGGGGTTTTGTTCAGAAAGTCTTTCTCCATTCCTATATCATCGAAAGTACTTCCTAAATTTTTCTCCACTAGTAGTCAAGTTTCTGGTCTTATATTGAGGTCTTTGATCCATTTGGACTTGAGTGTAGTGCATGGTGAAATGTGTCGATCAAGTTTCACTTTCCTGCATATGGTTATCCAGGTTGTTCAGCACCATTTCTTGAAGGTGCTGTCTTTTTTCCAGCCTGCATTGTTTGGGCCTTTATCGAATATCAAGTAGCTATAGTTGCTTGTCACAAAGTCCATGTACTCAAGTCTATTCCTTTGGTCTATACTCCTGGTTTTATGGCAGTACCATGCTGTTTTTATCACTATAGCTTTGTAATATAGCTTTAGATCAGGTGTGGTGCTGCCTCCAAAGGTATTTCTTTTGCTGTGGATATGTTTGGATATGCGAGGCCTTTTGGCTTTCCGTATGAAATTTGAGATCATTTTTTCAATCCCTGTGTAGAACACTGTGGGGATTTTAACTGGAATTGCATTAAATCTGTATATTGCCTTAGGTAGGATTGTCATCTTCACAATGTTAATTCTGCCTATCCAGGAGCATGGGAGGTCTTTCCATTTTCCCAAGCCCTCCTCAATTTCTTTTTTGTGTGTTTTTATGTTTTCATTGTATAGATCTTTCATTTCCTTGGTTAATGTTATTCCATGTTATTTTATTTATTTATTTATTTTTCTTTATTAGTTTTGTATTCAGCAAATACATTCAGTTTGGTACCATTATTAGGCTCATCCATAACCTACCCCCTCCTCTTGGTCCTTCCTTGTTGAGGTATATGGGTCATGAATTTTGGAGTTAGCCCTCAGTTATGTGTAAGATAAATGTCTCTGCATATCATGACCCAACATGTGGCTCTGACATTCTTTCCACCCCCTCTTCTGCAAAATTGCCCTGAGCCATGTTGGGTTCATTTTTGGTCTGCTTCAGTGATGAGGTGTTGGGGGCCTCTGAGGCTCTGGCTCTCTGATTTGGTAGGAGTTGAATTTCATCTGTGTTGATCTCCTTCCCCCTTTTGCTGGTGTCCAGTTCATCAGGAAAACAGCACCCTTGCTTGTTTCGCCAATGTTTCTTAGTGTCAGCCAGGGCCCTTTTGAGGTATGATGGGGTGGCTCTCTCCTTAGGATCTACATCTATCTGAAAAAGAGAAGCAGATTCTCCAATGGAGAGTAAGTTAGCACCAGGACAAATGAGATAACCCTTACTTTTTTTATAGAGAATTTAAAGGTGTAGGCCCTCTTGTAGCCCATGATTGATGATAGCTTGCTATTGGAGAGTAGGCTTATTTTTCTCCAGTAGTATTCAAGTTTCTGGTCTTATATTGAGGTCTTTGGTCCATTTGGACTTGAGTGTAGTGCATGGTGAAATGTGTCGATCAAGTTTCTGTTTCCTGTATATGGTTAACCAGTTTGTCCAGCACCATTTGTTGAAGATGCTGTCTTTTTTCCAGGCTATATTGTTCTGGCCTTTATCAAATATCAAGTAGCTATAGTTTCTGGACCCAAAGTCTATTCCATTGGTCTATACTCCTGTTTTTATGCCAGTACCATGCTGTTTTTTTTACTGTGTCTTTGTAATATGGCTTTAGATCAAGTATGGTGATGCCTCCAGAGGTATTTCTTTTGCTGAGGATATGTTTGGATATGCGAGGCCTTCTGCTTTTCCATATGAAATTTGAGATCATTTTTTCTATCTCCTTAAGAACACTGTAGGGATTTTAATTGGAATTGCATTAAATCTGTATATTGCCTTTGGTAGGACTGTCATCTTCACAGTGTTAATTCTGCATATCCAGGACCATGGGAGGTCTTTCCATTTTCCCAAGCCCTCCTAAATTTCTTTTTTGAGTGTTTTTATGTTTTCATTGTATAGATCTTTCACTTCCTTGTTTAACGTTATTCCAAGGTATTTTTTTTGTTGCTATTAAAAATGCGACTATGTCCCTTATTTCTTTCTCTATATCTTTTTCGTTTGCATATAGAAAGGATACTGATTTTTGTGCATTGATTTTGTATCCTGCTATTTTGCTACAGGAGCTAATCACCTTCAGGAGTTTTGGGATGGAATGTCGGGTCTCTTACAAATACAATCATGTCATCAGCGAATAGTGCTAACTTAACTTCTTCCTTTCCAAATTGTATCCCTTTTATTTCCTTCTCCTGTCTTATTGCTTGAGCTAGGACTTCCAGTACTATATTGAAAAGCAGAGGTGAGAGTGGACAACCCTGTCTTGTTCCTGATCTTAATGGGAATTCCTCCAGTCTCTGTTCATTAAGTATTATTTGAGCCTTTGGTGCTTTGTACATTGCCTTTATTATGTTAAGATATGAACCAACCATGCCAGTTCTCTCCATTGTTTTGATCATGAAGTGATGCTGCATCTTGCCAAAGACTTTTTCTGCATCTATCAAAATGATCATGTGGTTTGTATGTTTAACTTTGTTTATGTGGTGTATTACATTCACAGATTTCAGTATGGTGAACCACCCCTGTGTTCCTGGAATGAATCCCACTTGGTCAAGGTGGATAATGGTTTTGGTGTGTTGTTGGATTTGGTTTGCGAGGATTTTCCTCAGGATGTTTGCATCTAAGTTCATTAGGGAAATAGGCCAATTGTTTTCTTTTCTGTGGCATCTCTGCCTGGTTTTGGAATTAGGGTGATACTAGCTTCATAAAAGGAGTTGGGTAGCTTTCCCTGTTCTCCAATTGTGTGGCACAGTTTGAGGAAGATTGGTTTGAGTTCTTCCATGAAGGTTTGATAGAACTCAGCTGAGAAGCCATCTTATCCTGGACTGTTCTTTTTTGGGAGTTTTTTTTTTTTTTTTTTTTTTTTTTTTTTTTTTTTTTTTTACTACTTTTACAATCTGCATGAGTGTGATGGGTTCATTGAGGTGATTAATCTGCTCTGAGTTTAGCTTTGATAGATGGTATGCGTCCAGGAATTTATCCATCTCCTCCACATTATCCAGTTTTGTGGAGTAGAGGTTTTTGAAATAAGTCCTAATGATTCTCCCAACTTCACTTATGTCTGTTGTGATCTCTCCTTTTTCATTTTGAATTTTGTTAAGTTGAAGCTTCTCTTTTTTTTGCTTGATCAAATTGGCCAGGAGTTTGTCAATCTTGTTTATTTTTTCCAAGAACCAGCTCTTTGTTTTGTCAATTGTCTTAACTGTTTCCTTGGTTTCAAGTTCATTAATTTCTGCCCTGATTTTAATTATTTTTTTTTCCTTCTGGAGCTCTTTTGGTTGGATTTTTCTTGTTTTTCCAGAGCCTTTAGGTGGATGGTTAGGTTATTGATTTAGGATCTTTCTGTCTTTTTAATGAAGGCATTGAGTGCTATGAATTTTCCCCTGAGGACTGCCTTCATTGTGTCCCATAAGTTTTGGTATGATGTGTTCTCATTGTCAGTTAATTTTAGAAGTTTTGCAATTTCATTTTTTATTTCATCCACTATCCATTTATTGTTTAAAAGTGTGCTATTCAGTTTCCAGGTGCTGTTGGGATTCTTGGTGGGTCTTTTGTTGTTGATTTCTAGCAGTATAGCATTGTGATCTGATATCATGCTGGGAATTATGTCAATCTTCTTAAATATGTGGAGGCAGTCTTTGTGACCCAGTATATGGTCTATTTTAGAGAATGTCCCATGGACTGCTGAGAAGAATGTGTAGTATGTGGATTTGGGATAGAAAGTTCTGTAGATGTCTGTTAGGTCTAAGTGATCTATGGTTTTGTTGAGCTCTCTTACTTCCCTGTTGAGTTTCTGTTTGGATGTTCTGTCTATTACTGATAATGGTGTATTGAAGTCCCCAGCTATGGTGGTGTTGGTGGTTATTTCTCTTTTATTGTCAAGTAGGTTTTGTTTTATGAACTGTGGTGCCCCTGTGTTTGGTGCATACAGATTTATGATTGTAATATCCTCTTAATGGATCATTCTCTTGATAAGTAGGAAGTGGCCTTCTTTGTCTATTTTGATCATTTTTTTGTTTGATGTCTATTTGACCGAATATTAATATAGCTACGCCTGCTTGTTTCTTATTCCCATTTGCTTGGAATATTGTTTTCCTCTCTTTCACCCTGAGGAGGTGTCTGTCTTCAGTGTTGAGGTGGGTTTCTTGGAGGCAACAGATTGAGGGGTCTAATTTTTTGATCCATCCTGTTAGCTTGTGTCTCCTGATGGGTGAATTAAGGCCATTAATGTTTAGGGTAATGACTGTGAGATTTGATTTGATCCATGCCATATTGTGATGGTAGATGTGGGTTTGTGTTTTCATGACGTTGAAGTTTTTTGTGCCTACTCTGATTTTGGTTATTGTGATCTGCTTCTTGTAGGCATTTGGGTTTGATTATTTGTTTTTCTCTGTCGAGAATTTCCTGAAATAGTTTCTGTAGGTTTGGTTTTGTGTTCATATAACTGTAAAGCTGATTTTTGTCATGGAAAGTTTTTCTTTCACCATCTATTATGAGGGATACTTTTGCTGGGTAGAGTAGTTTGGGTTGGAAGCCATAGGTTCTTAGACTTTGCAGTGTTTCATTCCAGGCCTTTCTAGCTTTCAGGGTTTCCATTGAGAAATCTGGAGTAATTCTGATGGGGTTTCCTTTGAAAGTGGTTTGCTGTTTTCCCCTAGCTGCATTTTGGATTTTCCCTTTGGTGTCAATGTTTAGAGTCTTAATGGCAATATATCTTGGACAGTTTCTCCTTTGGTCCAGTCTGTTTGGAGTTCTGTTGGCTTCTTGTATCTTGGTGGGCCTTTCTTTTAAGAGACTGGGGAAGTTTTCTTCAATTATTTTGTTTAATAAGTTCTCCATGCCTTTGGTCTGAATTTCTTCTCCTTCTGGTATTCCAATGATCCTGATATTAGGACATTTAAGTGTATCCCACAATTCTCTCATGTTCTTTTCACAGGAACTTTTGAACTTACTGAAATTTTTGAACTCTTTAACTGTTTCTTCCATCTTGTCCTCCAGATCACATTTACTGTCCTCCAGTTGGCTGACTTGAGAGCTTCCAGAGAGTTTTTTTCTTGTTCAATTAAGTTTGCAGTTTCTATTATTTTTCTATGTATAGTTTCCATCTCTCTGTCAAGCTCCCTTTCACATCATTTTCTGATTTTCTGGATGCTTCTTGGAATTCATCCTTGCATTTCTTTATGTCTTCATTTCACATCACCAGCTGATTTTTGAGGTCTTCTTTCTTTTCACTCTCCCTCAAATCTCTTAACTCTTTTTGAACTCCTTCCAATTTCTTATCTATTAGTTGTAGTTTAATGATGGCAGCATCCACATGATTATCGGTCCTTTGTTGCTTTCCTGCAAGTTCTACCAGTAGGTTTGTGAGGGTTGCATTGCTCATAGCTTCAATGTGGTGCTCTGATCCTCATAACTCTTCTATGTTTTGGTGATATGTATTCATTGTAGGACTGGGTGATCTAACTGGATTTTCTTTTTTAAAAAATTTTCATACTTTTATTGCTGCTGAGGAACAGTACACAAACATTTCAATTGTACACAAGTCTTAACACACGTACCGAAAATCTAAAGACCATGTATTGTTTCTTTAGTAGTTATTCCAGTGACACCCAGCTTCAATCTTAGAAAGGCATTTTTCCTTAACAGGCTCTCTTGTACAAATATCTTCAAATGCTCACAATCTCTACTCAACTCCCACTGGTTCACAATTTTAGTATCATATACACTGCAAACGCAAAATTTTCATCTTTTACAGTATGTTATCAAAATTATTAGGAACACTGGACTACCACAACTAGAGATGTCACAGAGGCACACAGTGCTGACAACAGGGCAGTGACCATGGAGTGATTTTTTGTTTCTTTTTTCCTTAGGAAACAGCTCTACTAAAAACACAGACTAGGAGTAATTGAAAATATTCAAGACATATTAAATGCACAAATGTGACTCCAAATTCCCATTTAGTATGCTTTGTATTGTAGAATATACAACTAACCCCCCACCTATGGAATGTTAAGCTGACACCCAAGACAGTCAAAGCATCCCATAATTCAATATCCCACTATTTTCTGGTTGTACCAAAAAATAAACAACCAGCAAATGATTTCACCTCTTAGAAAAAATCATTTACGCTTAAAAAATGGGATGAGGTGGCATTCCCTCCTTTTAAAAAATGTTTCTAGAGCTACTAAAAAACTTGCATTTACAAAATAGTTGGTAAAAAATATTCCTCTGGATTGTACAAGAAGGAGACAGAGATGCTGATGGACACGGTGGATGACTACTCAGCCTTGGCATCTTCCTCTCCCGCTTCCTCAAAGGCTGGACTCTCCTCACTCTTTGCTTCTCCATTTTCTGCAGGTAGGTCTCGTTTAGTCTCTAGCTTAGTCACTTCAGCCTGCTTGCCCTTTGCTCCTCTCTTCCCTTTTGCTTGCACTTTTTTGTCTGAAGGTTTATCCTTTCCTGCTGCTTTTTTTGGCTTCGCTTCCACTTTCGCTGGAGCCGGCTTCGCCGACAGCCTGGCTGACCTGCGCTTGGGCTCGTCCTTCGCCGCACCGTTGGCCGAACTCACCTTCCTCTTGGGCATCTTGGCGGCACATGCGGATGCTGCTGGCCGAGGCGTGCGAGAACCTTCCCGAAACTACGCTGCCTGCCTGCTGCTGCCGCCGCTCCGCCGCCTGCCGCCTGAACTGCTAGGACCCCACTGGATTTTCTTGCATTTGATTTTTCATATTATTTCTTTTGCAGTGTGGTCTGCCCTTGACAGTGTATGGGCACGTAGGTGGGTGTATCAGCCTGGGATCAAGCACAATGGGAATCTGAAGTAGCCTGGGGCAGTTGCCAAGCAGTCTGGGCTTTGGCTCTCACTTGCCAAAGCCACCTATCTGTTGCCTGGCAGGGGTGCCAAAGTTGCCTGAATTCTCAAGCAGTAATGTGCCAAAGCTGCCTGCGTTCAAGCTAGGAGTGACACTGAGGCACCAAGCACTGAAGCAACCCAAACTCTGGCTGGGAACACTGGGACCCGAAAGCAGTCTGTGCTCTCCTGCCACAGGACAATGGCGGATGGTCAGCGTGGCAGACAGGTAGGGGATGGCACCTCAGCTGGCACAAGTGAGACACACAGTCTAAGCTTGTGTGGCAGTTGCTGTGGGACTGGTCTTGCTGAACGTGCAGCAGCAGGAGCAGTATGTGAGCGAGTGGGTGGAGCAGTCTAAGCTTCCACATGCAGGGATCGATCTGTGCGCAGCTGCACTGTGCCTATGGGGAATGGTGGGCTACCTGCTCCTGAGGGAATCAGGGATTCCTTGTTATGTCCAGGACACGCTGAACATGCAGTGGCCGAAACAGTAAGTGGGCAAGTGGGCGAGTTTTCAGAGCAGTCTAAGCTTCCGCATGCAGGGATCAATTGGCGCACGACGGTGGTGGTGGCAGCACTGTGGACACGGCAGTTGTTTGGGGGGAGTAGTGGGCTACCCGCCCGTGAGGGGATCCACGATTCCCTGTTTCCCCCCTCTGTGCCCTCCCACTGACAATCTATTGGAGATTTCTCTCCCCTAAAAGACCTAGTGACCCCTTAATGTCTTGCCTTTCTTTCCCCGGGATTTGCAGTGCAGCTGGGTGGTTGCCATCTTGACCAGAAGTCCCGATTCCCTGATTTTATTTTCAGCATGTTTGTTGTTAGTATATAGGAAAGCTACTGGTCTGTGTCCTTGTTTTGTATCCTGCTATGTTGCTAAAAGTGCTTATCAGCTCTAACAGTTTGCTGGTAGAGGTTTTAGGGTCTTTTATGTATAGAATCATATCATCTGCAAATAGTGATAATTTGATCTATTAATTTCGAATTTGTATCCCTTTTATGAGGTTCACTTGCCTTATTGCTATAGCTAAGACTTCCAGTACTATGTTAAATAAAAGTGGGGACAGTGGACACCCTTGTTTTGCTTGTGAATTTATGGAAAAGCTTCAAGTTTTTCACCATTTAGTATTATGCTGGCTGTAGGTTTGTTATAAATAGGTTTTATTATGTTGAGATATCTTCCTTCTATTCCCAGTTTCTGTCATACTGTTACCATGAAAGGATGTTGGATTTTGTTGAATGCCTTTTCTGCATCTATTGAGATGATCATGTGATTATTTTTCCTTCAGACCATTTATATGATGTATTACATTTATTGATTTGTGTATTTTGAACCATCCCTGCATCCCTGGGATAAAGCCAACTTGGTCAGGTGAATAATCTTTTTGATATATTCTTGTATTCTGTTTGCCAATATTTTGTTGAGAATTTTTGCATCTATGTTCATGAGGGAGAATGGTCTGTAGATTTTTTAAAATTTTTTGTTTGTTTTTATTTATTTATTTGAGAGTGACAGACAGAGAGAGAAAGAGGGAGAGAGAGAGAGAGAGAGAGAGAGAGAGAGAGAGAGAGAGAGAGAGAGAATGGGAACTCCACGGCCTCCAGCCACTGCAAATGAACTCCAGACATGTGTTCCCCTTGTGCATCTGGCTAACATGTGTCCTGTGGAATCGAGCCTTGAACCAGGGTCCTTAGGCTTCACAGGCAAGTGATGAACCTCTAAGCCATCTCTCCAACCTGATTCCTTTGAATATATATAACCATCTTTTCTTTTTGAAATTTTTGTCAGGCATTTCATCTAAAGCAGTCTCACTGAGGTAATTTCTCATGGATTTATTTATTTATTTATTTTTGGTGGGATTGTATTGTCCGGATTTTTGTTTTTCTTGTATTATAATGTATAGATTTTTGAATGTTGAGTTAATTTGATGCTTGGGTTTTCTAAATACCTGCAGTGCTCTGTAAATCTGACTTTATATATCTTCAGTGTAGGAGTTTAAGGTACTAGGTGTAGCTCTTATATTCCAAGAGAAACAGCAGAAATGACTCTAGGTGTTGTGTTTTCCTGCTATTCAAGTATTGTAGTAGACTGGGTGAGGCAAATTACTGGCAAATTCTAAAATTCAGCTGAGCAATATAGACATTCAATAAAGCCCAGTACAGAGTATTTATACAAGTGTGGATATTAAACTAAACAGACAATCTAATAAAGCCAAAGTACCTAAGGGTGTGTGTTGCCCACACCCTTAATCCTGTCAACTAGGAGGTTGAGATTTCTAGTCTTAAATGGGTTCTATGTCAGCCTAGAGTCAGTTAGTTCCTGGCCCCAATAATAACAGAAGGAAAATACAAGAGCCCTAACAATCAGGAAATGTCAAAGGCAACAATATACACACCAAAATACAGCTTATTTGAGAATGGCAAAGACAACCAAGAATATATCATTCAAATGTAATACATAACTGTTCCTGACATGGAAAGAGATTAGTACTTCCATTGTAGGCCTATGTATCTGCCTTTGTATAAGTAGGCCGTGTTACCTTTTGGGATGGCTTCCTGTCTCACCAATGCTGAGTGCCCACCTTGATCCCTCTTGGTGCCAGGTATCTGGGGGTGAATGAGTTCTCTGGAAGTTCATGGTCCTGACAGATAGGGGATGGGACACTATGCAGGGTTCTTGGAGTTGTAATGGAGTTGCTCAGCTGGTCTTGTTTGTATTCTCCTTCAGCAGCTGTTCAGCTGGCTCCTGCTGTCTTCTCCTTCAGGTTTCTTGACTTTGCAAGGAGGCTGATATGAGTAGAAAATATTTTCAACTTGTTTCTGCTCTTGTAGCTCTGCACTGCTGGGCAGGCGGGCTTGTGGTTTGGGGCTGCTGTTGCCTTGGCAGGACCAGTTTCCTCCTTTCTGGAAGATCTTGGCCTCTCTTGCTTCTCTGCTGTGTTTGACAATAGCTTATATGCTTTCACTTTTCAGTAGAAGTGTGTATTTTGCTGGGTTTTTAAAATTTCCCTCCCTGGGCTGCCATGTTACCCAGAAGTCCTCAAAGTCTGGTGACCTTATTTTATGGAGCATAAATCTGGACAAAATAGGAATATGATAAATAGAAATGTTTCTCAAATATTAGGTCAATACTTTGATGCTGGGACTGTCTAGGAAAATCTGTTACATGTGGTTCTCAGCTTCAAAGTCAATTGTAAAATCTGTAGAAAGTAGAACTTTCTCATTTTCACTAGAATCTCTGTTATAAAAATCAATAACAGCATTGTGATTGTTTGAATCGATGTCCCCATAAACTCATGTATTCTGAATGCTTGAACCCCCTGATGACAATTTAGGAGATGGAGCCTTACTGAAGGAGGTGTGTCCTTGCTAGAACTGGGCTCACTCTCCTGGATCCATTTTCCATCTTCTGTGGCAAAGGTGATGTCCAGCCTCTGCCCATGCCATGCTTTCCCCTGCCATCATGGAGCTTCCCCTGGAAACTATAAGCCAAGGTAAACCCTTTCCTTCCATCAGCTATTTTTTGTCTGGTGTTCTGTCACAGCATCGTGAAGGAAATTTCCTTCCTTGTTCACTCCCATGGGCAGCTTCCTCAATCCTGTATCCCAACAGGCAGTCATCACTCATGAAATTTAAATCATGCAAGCAAAGATCTGCAAAAAGAAAGTTTGACATGATTATAGGGGAAATTACAAAGGGCCTTTTGAAAAAGATGTCTTTAATAGATTAGGTCATAATATCAATGTGTGACAGTGTACTTTATATTAGGCAAATTATTTTTCTATTTTGATTATAATCTCCTCCCATTACCTTTTGGCTACCCTCCCCATCTTCCTTCTCAGAAAAGTATTAAAAATTGTTGATGGAAACACCAAGAATGATAATGCATGCCTGAAATCCCATGTCTTCAGGCAGGAGGATCAAGAGTTCAAGGTCAGTGGGCTACATGCAGAACTCTGTCTCGAAACAAAAAGACACCCCAAAACTAAAAAAAAAATCCAAAACCCAAAACATAACCAACCAAAGAAACAAATGAACTCCAAAGCAATGCTGAAGGATTCCAGTGAGGTTGCACAAAAGGTACGGTTGTACTTAGAGTGGTCTGATCCTTCCATTTCCTGGATTTATCTCTTAATTCTTTGGTCTTATGTAACCCAGGCTGGCCTTGAACTTGTTATGCAGCCAACAGTGACCTTGAAGAACTTCTGATCCTACTGTCTCTATCTTAAAAGTGCTGGAATCACAGGCATGTACCACTACACCCAGATTTATTTGGTACTGGGACTTGAAGCCAGGGCTTTGTGCATGCTAGGCAAGCATTCTACAAACTGAGCTATACCTCTCTTGAATGTTGCTAAAAGCAGAGCTTGATGTATGGACTTAAATGTGGGTAGTTTATTAGGGAAGTGATCTAGTTTTTTTCTTCTTCTTCTTCTTCTTCTTCTTCTTCTTCTTCTTTTTAAAGCAAGGAGAGTGAGCAAACAAGAAGGAAAACTCCCACTGACCCTTTGCCTGGCAGCTCCTGTCCTATAGTGGATGTGGATTTCTCCTGATGTTCCTAATATCCACATATCTCTAGTTGTATTTGGGTGTGGACAGGACAGTCCTGTGTAGAGAGTTTAGTGTGAGGGGAGATGGTGGTAGTACAAATGGAGTCTGAGCTTCTAGGGAACCATGGCTTATACTGAAATGAAAGGCAGCTGAAAAATATGACACAGATGTCATTGGGTCAAGTACTTGCCCATATAGACCAAACAAAGGGACCTTATTCTGGATCCTGTGACTTAAAAAGTGACTCTCAGGCTGGAGGGATGGCTTAGCAGTTAAGGCATTTGCCTGCAAAGCCAAAGGACCCAGGTTCAATTCCCCAGGACCCACATTAGCCATATGCACAAGGGGGCTTAAGCATCTGGAGTTCGTGTGTAGTGGCTGGAAGGCCTGGCACACCCATTCTCTTTCTCTCTCTCTCTCCCCCCTTCTTTCTCTGTCAAATAAATAAGCAAAAATAAAATTTAAAAAAAAGTGACTCTGTCAGGGATGGAAGATAACTCAGTGGTTAAAAGTGCTTGCTTGCAAAACTATTAGCCTAGGTTCCATTCCCCAGCCACCAAGGTAAAGCCTGATGGGCATTTATTTATAGTAGCAAGAGAAACACACACACACACACACACACACCACTCCTAAATAAATAAATTTTTTAAATGCCTCCCTAACCCTTCAGTGTGCCCACCCCTCCCAACCTAGGGCTTTCAGACTCTCTGGGCATTCAGCATGCTTAAATAAATGACCTTGAGCTCACATGACTTTTTTCCTGTTTCAGTCTGTCTTCACACAGCACACTGTGCTTCTCCAAAAGGCTCCCACTGTGCTTTTTTCTAAAAGAAAAGAACATGTGGATGGAGCTTGGATGGGACCAATGTCCACAAGGGTTATGCAAGGACCCTCAGTGGTGGACAGGGCAGAGATGGAAGGAAAGGTAGTTGAGAGCTGGTTAACTACTTGTCACCACATTCACATTCCAAACAGGTGCCAAGAAGTCTGAAAACTCCAAATTCACCTTCAGCTTTTTAGATAGTTACTGAGGTAGATTTGTTAAAGGAGAGTAGAAAACATTTTACATACTATTTGTTAGTATGATTTGTAACTTGTTATTTAGAAAATGCAAGTGTGGGCTAGAAGTCAGATTCTATCAAATATTCTGACTTTTGTGGCCTTGAACTAAGATAAAAGGATTCAGTTTCTATGGGTATAAGGACCAAATTTACATATATGGAAATGAAATAGTATGATAGATATATGAAACAGAGTTATTTTATATAAACTTATTTTATGGAATTTTAAAGTATTTCCTGAATTTCCCCCCCCCCCAAAAAAAATCCTTGTTTTATAATCTTCAAGGAATTTTTCATATGTAATCTTCATATAAGCTAACATCTGTTTGTTACCACTGCCCTAGAACTCTAGACTTTAGACTTTGGAGGAGGCATAACATTTTGACAATTCGCCTTTATTTGAATTGTGTTATGGTACTCAACTTATGAATTTAGAATACTCAAGTCTAAAATGATAACAGCTGGAATGCTTCTTTAAGAGGAAATTATTGTGATATAGTAATTGAATAAAGTGAATTGCCATGAGTTGTTTGTTCTAAAGTTAAATTCATCCCGAAATGCTGATATCATTTTTTTTGCTGTCTCTGGAAAAGAGAAGAAGCCATACTGGATAGTGACAAGTAGCAATATCATGTTTTAGGGAAACCAACTGACTTGTAGGAGTGGGTAATATTTCCGAGAGGAATAAGTCATGAACCCTGGGGATCAGCCATTACTGTGGTCACACTACACCTACATTTACATTTCCACACGAATGCTGTGGTAGTTTGAATAGATGCCCCCCCAATATATTCAGTGTTTGTTAGTTTGTAGTTTGCATCTGCAGCCACCTGGCTGGGGGTGGTTCCACTGGGCAGATCTTAAGGTGTGATGGTGGGTTTGAGATTTAAATTTAAAGATATGCAAAGTGTGCCTAGCTGGAGTTCCTGAAGTGTGCTGTGTTGTGTGGCTTTTGGCTTTTAGGCTTGTGTTTCTCTCTCTCTACTTGGACCTGTGAAGGTAGGCCAGCTTCTTCTGCCATTATGGAACTTCCTGGATCTGTAAACTTCAATAAATCCCTTCCTCCATAACTATGCCTGGTCTGGAAGTTCATCTTGGTGAACCTGAAGTTGTCTGCTACAAACACTGAGGCAAATGCTAAAGTGATGGTGCTTTTAGCTTACTTGAGTGTTGGAAGACCAAATGCAATGTCCATGAACAATTTGTTTGCATATTTCTTTTAAGAAATACATTACATCATACTGATCAATTTGTTTTTTTCTTAATTGGGAACTTGATGAAAATATTGCATATTGATCATATTCCCCTTGGGTCAATTTGTTTTTAAAAGTGTAACCTTGGGAAAAATTATACATCTTCATTTGTCCACATAAGAAGTGAATGAAAGTGTCATAGTTATTTAATTCCTAAAGATACTAGTGGTGGACTCACTTGTATCTAACACATTTGATTTTGTTCTTTATTTTATGTTTGCTTCTAGTTGCAAGTATCTTGCCAACCTTCACCCACATCCCCACTTTTTCTTTAATTAAAAAGGAGAGTCTTTATTAAGCCAGCTGGCATCTGTCCCCTCACAGCAAAGAGGAAAGCATCCCTGTCCTACTTTTACAGTGAGTTTTTAAAGGTAAGAACCACATTTCTTTACAATGACCTACCCCTTACTCTTTAGTCATCCCCCACCCCAGTTATCTTTTGCAAGAGTAAGAAAGCACAAGGGCAGAGAGTAAGCTGTTATGGGGGTCCAGTGTCACACAAGTAAGACCACTGACTCACAGAATGTGAAGCAAAGTTTTGTTGAGCAAAAGACTGATGCATCAGGACTACACCCTAGAGGTCAGTATCTCTGAGTGCAGCCCCAAGCTGCTCGGGAGTCAGCTTTTATTGTAGAGAACCACAAGATGTTTGATATAAAAACAGGATAGGAGTTAAGCCATTAAGTTACACAGTTATTGGTAAACAGGGTGGTCATTACAAAAAGTCACAAGATAAAAAAATCATAAAGTATTTGTTACATGAGTCACATAAGCAGAGCTGAACTGAGACAAAGGACATTCTCTACTATTCATCAACAGAACAAAGGCAAGACAACAAAGATGGCTTTAAACATAGGGGTCATGGTGCATTGCATTAGGGACATTCCTTATGGTGAAGATAACAGAAAGTACCTGCATTTCACAATAAAGCCTGTGGTAATGATTCCTGAAACTTCTCCTTTTACCCGTCAAGAAGCTCAACTTCAATAGTGACATATGACCTTCATTATGTGTGCCCTAGAGGCAAGGGTGGCACAGGAGAATGTTTAACCTGGTCTACTGTATCCCTTTACATTTCCCCCTCTGATGGTCAAATCTTTGACTTATGAAAAACAGTGACTAGGGTGTTTTCAGCTAAGAGGGTATACTGAGATCGCAATCCCATGAGTTTAACAGAACTTATTTTATTTCTAACATACTTGGTCAAAGTGTTAATGATACAAGTAGTAAGGCCTAAGAGAAGTAACAGCAAAGGGCCAGCAACTGCAGAAATAAGAATAGTTAACCATGGGGACCAGTTATACATGGATGAAACCAGTTACCAGTGGCTTGTCTTTGGAGTTCTCTTTCTTTAAGGTTTTCTCTGATTAGGGCTAAGGTGTTTTGAATTATTCCTGATTGATTATTATAGAAAGAGCCAGTCTCCCTAGGCCCCCTTGTTTCATGAAAAACAAATTTATCCCTCTTCTATTTTGTAACACAACTTTAGCTAGTGAACCAACCTGCTGTTCTAAGTGAGAAAGAGAGCTTTCTAAATGTCCCAGATCTCAATCTATTTGCTTACTAAGTAATCTAAGATTTTTGTCCACCATTCCTAGGGAGGCAGTGCCTAATTCAGCAGATCCAGCAATACCAACTCCTATCAGTAGTGGCACTAGTATTGGGGTGGCTCCTTTGGCCCTTCCTGCCAAATTAGTGATCGTACTCATATGCTCTCTGCCTGATGTTCCATCATATAGGTACACATGGGGGATGACGTGGGTTAGTATACATAGTTCCTTTGGATCTTTTAAAAACTCTGAACTTATGCAAGGAGTAAGACCATTTGTGCAGGCAAACCAGGTGGTGGGTGGGGTTTTAAGGAAAGTGTTTTCTGGTTTTAATTCTGAAGTTGCCTCAGAATACTGTTGGAAGGGGGAAGAAGATAGGTAGTATACAGGGGACTTGAGACACAGCCGTCTTCTTCTGATATCTCCCAAAGTTATTATGGGTTTAGGTCCTTCCCAGGGACATTTCACCATCAGCATCTGTGTAGATGATTTTTTTTTTATCTGGAGTTCTCCCTTCCCCAGGGAACTGTTAGTGCTAATTCCCACATAATAGGGATTTAGGGTTTAGACAAAACCAACAATCTTTGGTCAAATTTGGGTTAGTTGCATGACAAAAGAATACATTGTATCAAACAATGAGAGAATTGTGTTTGTTGGTATTCCTGAAGAAGGGACAGAGGCTGGGTTACTGTTATTATCAATTGCACTCAGAGTCTCTTTTGTCTTGAGAGAAGTAGGCTTAACTTCAAGGGGGTGGGGAGGTTTCAGGAGTATATCCCTGTTAGGTGCTATGGGATGTACTGGCAGGACTACTTTTACTCTTTGGACAGTGAACTTAGAACTTGGGTCTCTTCCCTGTTGATGTTTTCGATTCCCCACATTCTCTCTATGTCTTATTGTCCAGGTAGGGAAAAGGGTCCCAATTGTGGAGGATGATGGTAATCGGTTTACAGTGTCCAGGGGTACTCAATTTTCACTTGACTCTATCTTTAAGGATATGAATGGATCTTTGTCTGTCCACTGTGCTATGGTCTCACATCCTCAACTCCCACAGTGACAGTGATCTTCTCCCTGACAAAATAGTCTGCCATTAGCTGGACAGGCATAGCATTGGACTCTGTGATAGACCTTTCAAAGTGGAGATAGTCACATCCATTTCAATATTACAAGCATCCCTGTACTGTATCATATGGCCCACCAATAGCCCCTGCACACTCATAGTTTCCAAAAATTGGCAACAGTTTACATAAATCTAATTTGAATACTGGAGGGGCAGTACAGGTCATTTTCATTGATTTTGCTCTTTTTTTGTGGATGGATTGCACACACTTTATTATTATTTTTATTAATTAGTTTTGTATTCAGCAAATACAGCCAGTTTGGTACCATTATTAGGCTCATCCGTGACCTACCCCCTCCCCTTGGCCCCTTCTTGTTGACATATATGGGTCATGCATTGCGGAGTTAGTCCACAGTTATGGGTAAGATAAATGTCTCTGCATATCATGACCCAACATGTGGCTCTGACATTCTTTCCACCCCCTCTTCCGCAAAATTTCCCTGAGCCATGTTGGGTTCATTTTTTGGTCTGCTTCAGTCATGAGGTGTTGGGGGCCTCTGAGGCTCTGGCTCTCTGATTTGGTAGGAGTTGATTTTTCTCTGTGTTGATCTCCTTCCCCCTTGTGCTGGTATCCAGTTCATCAGGAAAACAGCACCCTTGCTTGTTTTGCCAAGTTTTCTTAGTTTCAGCTGGGGCCCTTTTGAGGTATGATGGGGTGCTTCTCTCATTAGGATCTACATGTATCTGAAAAAAAGAAGAGGATTCCCCAGTG
This sequence comes from Dipus sagitta, assembly GCA_036346955.1. Lineage (NCBI taxonomy): Eukaryota > Metazoa > Chordata > Mammalia > Rodentia > Dipodidae > Dipus > Dipus sagitta. Next base: position 214,954,840 of record CM070770.1, read on the forward strand.
GAGAGTAAGTTAGCACCAGGACAAATGAGATAACCCTTCCTTTTTATAGAGAATTTAATAGGTGTAGGCGCTCTTGTAGCCCATGATTGATGGTAGCTTGATATTGGAGAGTGGGCTTATGTATGGATATGGTTCTGAATTGTTTCCCAGCTCCAGCTATGGGTCCTGTACCACTGAGGGGATCAGTTAGCCAAATCAAGAGCAGTTGGTTCCCCAACATGGCTGTGTGCCACTATTGCACTTGTGTGGGCATCCCAACAAGTTATTTGCTGCTAAGTAGGTTAGACCATGAGTTGCTTGGACAGATATTAGTCATTTTCCCCCAGTTGCCCATGTAGCACCATGTGGCACTAGACACGCTGACTGTCTGGGGACTGACTCTCTTCCAACTTCCAGCCATGCCATTCCAATTTACATGTCAACCACATATGGTGTCTTCAGCAGTAGGGTCTTACCACTAGCCTTTGGTGGGTCATCAAGTACTCTGACAGAAATCTGTCTGTCTTTTAGGAAACCTTGTAGGTCTCTCTGATCAAAAGCTCATTGTGGATGATAGCCCCATGCTGGGAGTTACCGGTCAGTGCCCACTAAGAAAAGGAGGAAAAAGATAAATAATATACAAGAGTTAGAGAGGAGAGAGAGAGAGGAAGAGGGAGAGGAAGAGGGAGGCAAGGAAGATATAGAAGATTAAGGTTAGTCTTGATCCTACCCTCTCCAGTGTCTTGTGGTTCAGGTGTTCCCTGTAAGGGCCTGTTGAAGGTTCAGCCCTTTGGTCTACCTTTTAAAAAGTAGAATTTTATGGTACCACTGCTGTTTGGGTCTAGATTTCTGTTTCCCACCCCTTCGATGCCCTCCACTTCCTCCCCATCCATCCTAGTGTCTAGTCCACAAGATGCTTGCTGGGTATGTAAGGTATCTTTGGTAGATTCAGGTTAGGTGCTGTAGATGAGTGAGACTATGTGGTGATTGTTTGCTGTGATTGGGTAAGTTCACTGAGAATGATCTGTTCCAGGTTCAACCATTTTTCCTCAAATTTCATTGTGTCATTTTTTTCTTACTGCTGTATAGAATTCCATTGTGTAGATATACCACATCTTAGTTATCCATTCTTCTAGTGATGGACACCTGGGTTGATTTCAGCTCTTAGCTATTACGAATTGAGCTGCTACAAACATGGTTGAGCAAATCTCTCGGGCCTGTGGTTCGATGGTTTTAGGGTAGATGCCCAGAAAGGGAAAATCTGGGTCTGTTTGTATCTCTATAGTCAGCTTTTGCAGGAGTCTCCATATTGCTTTCCAAAGTGGTTGTACCATCCTACATTCCCACCAACAGTGCATGAGTGTTCCTACTTCTCAACATCCTCACCAGCATTTATTTTCATTTGATCTTTTGATGTTTGATATCCTTATTGGGGTAAGTTGGAATCTCATAGTTGTGTTAATTTGCATTTCTCTGATGATTAGGGATGATGAACATTTTCTTAAGTGTGTGTTTGCCGTTTGTATTCCTCTGTGAACTGCCTGTTCAGCTCTTTGCCCCATTTTGTGAGTGGGGTGTTTGGCTTCTTACTGTTTAGATTTTTGAGTTCTTTGTAGATTCTAGAGATTAGGCCTCTATCAGTTGGATAACCTGCAAATGCTTTGCTTATTGTATGCTTGTCTGTAAAGAAACTCTTCAGCTTCATGTGATCCCATTGGTTGAGTGACGGTTTAAGTTCATGAGTTACTGGGGTTTTGTTCAGGAAGTCTTTTTCCATTCCTATATCATGGAAAGTACTTCCTAAATTTTCTTCCAGTAGTATTCGAATTTCTGGTCTTATATAGAGATCCTTGGTCCACTTGGACTTGAGTGTAGTGCATGGCAAAATGTGTGGATCAAGTTTCAGTTTCCTGCATAGGGTTACCCAGTTTTTCCAGCACCATTTGTTGAAGATGCTGTCTTTTTTCCAGCCTATATTGTTAGGGCCTTTGTCAAATATGAAGTAGCTATAGTTGCTTGACCCAACGTCTGGGGCCTCAAGTCAATTCCATTGGTCTATACTCCTGTTTTTATGCCAGTAACATGCTGTTTTTATTACTATGGCTTTGTAATATAGTTTTAGATCAGGTATAGTGATTCCTCCTGTGGTATTTCTTTTGCTGAGGATATGTTTGGATGTGTGAGGCCTTCTGCCTTTCCATAATAAATTTGAGATCATTTTTTCTTTCTCTGTGAAGAACACTGTTGGGATTTTAATTGGAATGGCATTGAATCTCTATATTGCCTTTGGTTGGATTGCCATCTTCACAATGTTAATTCTGCCTATCCAGGAGCATGGATTTCCATTTTCTCAAGTCCTCCTCAATTTCTTTTTTGAGTGTTTTTATGTTTTCATTGTATAGATCTTTCACTTCCTTGGTTAACGTTATTCCAAGGTATTTTATTTCTTTTGTTGCTATTGACAATGGGACCATGTCCCTTATTTCTTTCTCTGTATCTTTGTCATTTGCATATAGAAATGCTACTGGTTTTTTATGCATTGCTTTTGTGTCCTGCTACTTTCCTATAGGAGTTAACCACATTCAGGAGTTTTGGGATGGAGACTCTCAGGTGTCTTACACATATAGTCATGTCATCAGCCAATAGAACTAAGTTAACTTCTTTCTTTCCAAATCGTATCCCTTTTATTTCCTTCTCCTGTCTAATTGCTTGAGCTAGGACTTCCAGTACTATATTGAAAAGCAGAGGTGAGAGTGGACAACCCTGTCTTGTTCCTGATCTTAATGGGAATTCCTCCAGTCTCTCTCCATTAAGTATTATTTGGGTCTTAGGAGCTTCGTATATTGCCTTTATTAGGTTGAGATATGAACCAACCATGCCAACTCTCTCCAATGTTTTGAACATGAAGTGATGTTGAATCTTGTCAAAGGCCTTTTCTGCATCTATCGAAATGATCATGTGGTTTTTATGTTTAACCTTATTTATGTGGTGTATTACATTGACAGATTTCCATATGTTGAACCACCCCTGTGTTCCTGGAATGAATCCCGCTTGGTCAAGGTGGATAATGCTTTTGATGTGTTGTTGGATTCGGTTTGCAAGGATTTTGTTAAGGATCTTTGCATCTAAATTCATCAGGGAAATAGGCTGGTAGTTTTCTTTTCTTGTGGCATCTCTGCCTGGTTTTGGAATTAGGGTGATGCTAGCTTCATAAAAGGAGTTGGGTAGCTTTCCCTGTTCACCAATTGTGTGGCACAGTTTGAGGAAGATTTGTTTGAGTTCTTCCATGAAGGTTTGATAGAATTCAGCTGAGAAGCCATGTGGTCCTGGACTCTTCTTTTTGGGGAGGTTTTTTATTACTTTTTCAATCTCCATGAGTGTGATGGGTTGATTGAGGTGATTAATCTGCTCTGAGTTTAGCTTTGGTAGATGGTATGCATCCAGGAATTTATCCATCTCCTCCGCATTATCCAGTTTTGTGGAGTAGAGGTTTTTGAAATAAGTCCTGATGATTCTCCCAATTTCGATTATGTCTTTGTGATCTCTCCTTTTTCATTTTGAATTTTGTTAAGTTGAAGCATCTCTTTTTTCTGCTTCATCAAATTGGCCAGGGGTTTGTCATTCTTGTTTATTTTTTCAAAGAACCAGCTCTTTGTTTTCTCAATTGTCTTAATTGTTTTCTTAGTTTCCAATTCATTAATTTCTGCTCTGATTTAATTATTTCCTTCCTTGTGGAGCTCTTTGGGTTGGATTTTTCTTGCTTTTCCAGTGCCTTTAGGTGGATGGTGAGGTTATTGATTTGGGATCTCTCTGTCTTTTTTTATGAAGGCATTGAGTGCTATGAATTCTCTCCTGAGTACCGCCTTTGTTGTTTCCCCTATGTTTTGGTGCAATGTGTTCTCATTGTCATTCAATTTCAGAAATTTTGGAATTTCAATTTTTATTTCATCCACTATCCATTTTCTGTTTAAAAGTGTTCTGTTCAGTTTCCAGGTGCCATTGGGATTCTTGGTAGGTCTTTTGGTGTTGATTTCTAGCAATATAGCATTGTGACCTGATATCATGCAGGGAATTATGTCAATCTTCTTAAATATGTGGAGGCAGTCTTTGTGACCCAGTATATGGTCTATTTTGAGAATGTTCCATGGGCTGCTGAGAGGAATGTGTAGTCTGTGGATTTGGGATGGAAAGTTCTGTAGATGTCGTTAGGTCTAAGTGATCTATGGTTTTGTTGAGCTCTCTTACTTCCCTGTTGAGTTTCTGTTTGGGATGATCTGTCTATTACTGATAATGGTGTATTGAAGTCCCCAATTATGATGGTCTTGGTGCTTTTCTGCTTTATTGTGAAGTAGGTTTTGGTTTTTGAACTGTGGTGTCCCTGTGTTTGGTGCATACAGATTTATGATTGTAATATCCTCTTAATGGATCATTCTCTTGATAAGTAGGAAGTGGCCTTCTTTGTCTATTTTGATCATTTTTTGTTTGAAGTCTATTGGATCGAATATTAATATAGCTACACTTGCTTGTTTCTTATTCCCGTTTGCTTGGAATATTTTTTTCCACCCTTTCACCCTGAAGAGGTGTCTGTCTTTAGTGGTGAGGTGGGTTTCTTCATGACAACAGGTTGAGCGGTCTAATTCTTTGATCCATCCTGTAGCTTGTGGCTCTTGATGGGTGAATTAAGGCCATTAATGTTTAGGGTAATGACTGTGAGATTTGATTTGATCCCTGCCATATTGTGATGGATATGTGGTTTGGTGTTTTCATGGATTTGAATTTTTTTGTGCCTACTCTGAGTTTGGTTATTGTGATCTGTTTCCTGTAGGCATTTGAGGTTGATTATTTGTTTCTTCTCTGTGGAGAATTTCCTGAAATAATGTCTGTTGTTTTGGTTTTGTGTTCATGTAATTGTAAAGCTGAGTTTTGTCATGGAAAGTTTTTCTTTCACCATCTATTATGAGGGATACTTTTGCTGGGTAGACTAGTTTCAGTTGGAAGCCATAGTTTCTTAGACTTTGCAGTGTTTTATTGCAGTCCCTTCTAGCTTTCAGGGTTTCCACTGAGAAATCTGGAGTAATTCTGATGGGGTTTCCTTTGAAAGTGGTTTGCTGTTTTCCCCTAGCTGCATTTTGGATTTTCCCTTTGGTGTCAATGTTTAGAGTCTTAATGGCAATATATCTTGGACAGTTTCTCCTTTGGTCCAGTCTGTTTGGAGTTCTGTTGGCTTCTTGTATCTTGGTGGGCCTTTCTTTTAAGAGACTGGGGTAGTTTTCTTCAATTATTTTGTTTAATAAGTTCTCCATGCCTTTGGTCTGAATTTCTTCTCCTTCTGGTATTCCAACGATCCTGATATTAGGATGTGTAAGTGTATCCCACAATTCCCTCATGTTCTTTTCACAGGAACTTTTGAACTTACTGAAATTCTTGAACATTCGAACTCTTTTTTCCATCTTATCTTCTGTATCAGAGTTTCTGTCGTCCACATGGATGACTCTATTTTTGAGTGCTTCTGGAGTGTTTTGGACTTGTTCAGTTAGGTTTGCATTTTCTGCTACTTTTCTATGTATAATTTCCATCCCTCTGTCAAGCTCCCTTTTCACATCATTTTCTGATTTTCTTGATGCTTCTTGGAATTCATCCTTGCATTTCTTTATGTCTTCATTTTACATCACTAGCTGATTTTTGAGGTCCTCTTTTTTTTCCCCACTCTTCCTCACATCTCTTAACTGTCTTTGAACTCCTTCCAATTTCTTATCTATTAGTTCTAGTTTAGTGATGGCAGCATCCGCATGATTATCAGCCCTTTGTTGCTTTTCTGCAAGTTCTGCCTGTATCTTGGTCAGGATTGCATTGCTCATAGGTTCATTTTGGTGTTCTGATACTAATGTCTCTTCTATGTTTTGATTAGAGATGTTCATTGTAGGACTGGGTGATCTAACCAGATTTTCTTGCATTTGATTTTTCATGTTTTTCTTTTGTGCTGTGGTCTGCCCATCGCAGTGTATGGGCATGTTGGTGAGTGTATCAGTCTGGGCTCATGCACAATGCAAATCTGAAGCTTCCCGAGGTAGTTGCCAAGCAGCCTGGGCTTTGGCTCTCACTTGCCAAAGCTGCCTGAGCTCCTGCCTGGCTGGGGTGCCAAATTTGCCTGAGCTCTCATGCAGTAATGTGCCAAAGCTGCCTGCGCTCATTCTAGGAGGGATACTGAGGCACCAAGCACTGAAGCAGCCCAAGCTATGGTGAGGCAGAACACTGGGACCTGGAAGTAGTCTGCCCTTTCCCACAACAGGGCAATGGTCATTGGCTGGCATGGCAGACAGGGAGGGGATGGCACCTAAGCTAGTGAGAGCAACATACACAGTCTGAGCTGATGTGGGAAGTTGTAATGGGTCTGGGCTCACACGTGAATGTGTGGTGGCCAGAGCAGTAAGTGGGCAAGTGGGCAGAGCAGGCTAAGCTTCCATGAGTGCGGATCTGACCAGTGGTGCAATTTGGTGGGCCAATTCACCAAAGGAGTCTGAGCTCCAATGGGCCAGCAGGCGTAGCCTGGTCAAGGTCACTCGTGGGCAGGGGTAGCAGGGTGATCGCCCCTGTGCAGTGAGGCATGTGGAACTATGTTGGCCTGGGACCCTTTTCCGACAGTAAGTGAGGGAGTTTCCTGAAGGTGGGACTGTGGGTATGGTTGCTGCTTGGGGGAAATGGTGTGCTACCCGTACGTGGGGGAATCAGCAATTCCCTGTTTTTTCCCCTCTGTGCCCTCCCACTGGCAATCTATTGGAGATTTCTCTCCCCTAAAAGACCCAGTGAACCCTTAATGTCTTGCCTTTCTTTCCCGGGGATGTGTGGTGCAGTTAGGCGGTCAACATCTTGGCCAGAAGTCTGAGGCATAGGGTATTCTTTGACTCATACTGGACTTGCCATACTTTTTAGTTCTACAGCAACTGGTACTTGGTGGACTGCCAATCCAGGGCTATTGTTTTTTGGCTACCTTTGGAAACTTGTCTTATAGGTGACCAAAATGTTTAAGTATGTGGATAAATATGTACGTGTGTAGGAAAGAATTTTCAGGCTAAACCTAAACACTATGCCTAAAGTTAACGATTTTCAACTGTTTGCAACCTTTTAAGACACAAAAAACTAATTTCCAGGCTAAAATATTTTGGGATAGCTTGCTTAAACTTTATCAAATTTAAGTCATGGGTAAAACATAAAATTGTTTTATATTAATTTCTATCTAATTTCTGGCATCTTAAATCCAGTGCTTATAACAAAATGAACTCCTAAGACATATTCCCTAATTATATGAATGTTCTATTAAGTAATACAACAAGAGCTTTCCAAGAGGGGAAACAAACAAGACCTTAAGACATTTTCCCCCATCTCTAATAGTTCTAATTAATTCCATAATAAAGTAAAACAACTATATACGTCCAAAGGGTTCTTTTCAAATCTAGAATATATAAGTAAATTCTGAGACCAAAAAAATATTTGTACAGCCTTTAATGATGCCCACTGGCTCTCCATTATCAAGGTTAAATGTTCTGTACATGTTTCTGATAACTCTGCTAATATCTCATCTGTTTTATAAGCCATATAGAAACAGATTCAGGCCATGTCAAACACATCTGTGCCATGTGATGAACAGTTCTGGAAGAAAATCTCAGCCAGCTCATGCTCAGATGGTCCTGAGACAACCCAACTCCATCTACCTGGGTTCCCTCAACCACAAGAGGGATCAGTTTGCTATGTGCTCACTTCTCATTAACCCCTTACTTTTATTATTTCTCCCCACTGTTCTTTTCCAAGACTATCTTCCTGCACTGCATCAATACACTCCTGGGGTCCATTAGAATAGTTCCCTCTCTGGGACAGACTCTAACTGCCACAACTTCAGGCCCCATTCAGCAGGAATTAGTAAGTATCTGATGTCTTCATGTCACTTGTCTCCTAAAAGCAGTTGGTGTGTCTTCTAATGAGAGAGTGGAAATAAAGGGGGGTAGAGTTAGGGTGATTGGACCCCTGAAGGTCAGGAAAGTTTTTCTTATCTCTTGCCCAGTTCAAAGAACTGTTTTTACATGTGTGTGCTGCATCCCTGGCTCTGCAAAAGACATGCCTCACCCTCTTTTATGCCATTCAAGTTATGCCTCTCTGCCTGTCCAGCTCCAAGCTGACCAAAACTGAATGCCTACTCAATATTTCCATAACCGTGACCACCGTGTCAAGGTTCCCACTCCTTTGGTGTAAAGGGGTAAATATTTCCTGTCCCCCTTTTTGTTCCCTAGTCTTGATTGTTTCACAAGTGTATCTCTACAAATAAAAAGCATCCTATAAGCTCTGTCTGGGCCAACTGAGAGAGAATTTTATCACTCTGCTGGTGGGCCTCAGCGTGATGCTGTCTCTGGGAGCCTCCAGTGACCAACAGCCTTAAATCTCTCCAGAGACAATTGAACTCTCTCACAGGTGTGGTACTTCAAAACTGGCTAGCCTTAGACCTGCTTCACTTGGGGGAATATATATGGTCTTGGGACAAGAATGTTGTTTTTTTGTTAATGAATCAAATGTTGTTGAAGAAGATGTTAAAACTCTCAAAAAACTCCACAAGGAGCTGCTTGGCCACTACAAGGCTGAGGACCCCACCACCTGGTTCTCTAACCCTTTAGTTACTTGGCTTCTCCCACTCCTTAGCCCCCTCGTTGCTATAGTAACCTTATTGCTTGTAGACCCCTGTCTCATCAAATTTCTCAGATAACAAATAACTAATATTACTAAGGTCGCTACTAATAAGATCCATGTACATCACCTAGCTCTATCTGGACCTATGGTAAATTATGAAGGACTCACTCAGAATGACAGTGCCACATTACAAAAACAAAGAGGGAGTTGTCAGGCACTGCCAGGCACAGTCTGGAGCCTTCAGTAGTTGGGCCTAAGCTGCCAGGCAAAGCTAAAGAACCCTGGGCTTCAGGAGGCCACTCCCTCTCCAAGCCCAGCATACCTGAACTTAGGCTTTTCCCTGTGACCTCTGGCCAGTTGCCTAAGAAACTCCTTATATGGTATCAGCCAGCAACCTTTGCACAACCAATCCCCCTACTACCTGTACCCTATGCCTTTTCCCACCACTACTTACACTGTGTGACCCTTTCTCACTCACCCAGAAAGTCCCTACGTGCTAATTAGGCATCAGCCAGACCTTCGTACTAACCAATCCCCTTATGACCCATATGTACCCCTACATCTTCCCGCTCTTTCACAAACACTTATAAACCCATTCCCCTGAAGAATAAATGAGCTTTCCTCTGACACAGTCTCCTGGGTGATTCTTCCCATTGCACTCACGGCAACTCAATTCCCTGCTCCACAGTTGCCTTGACATCTCTGGGGAACTGTGGCCACAGTGACCCCAGGAACCACAGCTGGTGCCTGAACAGGGATGCGAGGACCCAGGGACCCATATTGTTCTGCCTTCCCAGGGTCCCCCAGTACTTCCTTTTTGGTTCTGATAGCGCTGTGTTGCAGTCATGTTCGCATTGCTGGTAGAAATCACCCAACCAAGAGCAGCTTGTAGGAAAAAGAGGCTTATTTTGCCTTACAGGCTTGAGCGGAAGCTCCACAATGGCAGGGAAAATTATGGCATAAGCAGAGGGTGGACATCACCCCCTGGCCAACAAAAGGTGGACTACAGGACCAGGAGAATGTGCCAAACACTGGCATGGGGAAACTGGCTATAACATCCATAAGCCTGCCCCAACAATACACCTCCTCCAGCAGGCATTAATTCCCAAATCCCCATCAACTGGGAACCTAGCATTCAGAACACCTAAGTTTATGGGGTAAACCTAAGTCAAACCCTCATAGGCTGTCTGGTGGGGTATGGTGCCTTCTGGAAGGTAGCTACAGTAACTTAGCCATTTTCTTAGCCTATCTTCTGGAGTGTCTCTATTATTATACACCCTGGCAGCAATTTCTACTAATTCTGAAAAAAGCTTGCCCTCAAAGCCTTCTATTTTCTGAATCTTCTTCCTAATATGTGGTGCAGACTGGGTTACAAAAGCAATGTTAATAGTTCACCTATTATCAGGGGCATCAGGATCTATGGGGGAGCACATCCTATATGCTTCATGCAGCCTTTCTAGGAAAGCAGCGGGAGACTCAGTGGGCTCTTGCATCACCTCACTTGTCTTAGACAAATTTGTGGGGCACTGTATGGCTGCTCAGAGACCACCCAACAGAGTCCTGCAAAAGAGGTTAAGGGATGCCCTACTTTCAGCAAGGTTGGGATCCCAGTCCAGTTGTTGTGGAAGGGAAAACTTCATCAATAATATTAGGGTTCTCTGTGGGGTGGCTGTTGGCTCACAACACTACTTTCTTGGCTTCCCTTTTGATTCTTTCATGTTCTTCTTTGGTGAAGAGGGTCTGCAAGAGTTGTTGATGGTCCTCCCATGTGGACTGATGGGTATAGAAGATTGTCTTGAGAAGCGATATCAAATTCTGGAATTATTCTGAAAAAGAGGGATTCTAATTCTTCCAATTATACAAGTCACTAGTGAAAAAAGGGGCATAAACCATAACATGTGGGTGGCTACTCCAGGTGGTAGATTTGCTGTCAGAGTAGACTGTTGGAGTGGTAGGATGGGGGCAGAGGCTCCAAATGTTTCTGGATGGTCAGAGTGGGTAGGCTTAGTGGGGGGGGGGGCTGGTATCGAGAACTGCTGCAAATATGGGGAGGGCTGAGAAGGGTGCTCTGTGGTGCAGTTAGGGCTGGATACAGGTTAGAAGATGGCTGCTGCATTGGAAACAGTTACTTTACATACAATAGAGCAGAATCTGGTCTTTGTTGAGCCAAAATAGTTAAATTCTAATACAACCCCTGACAAATCTGTTTTGAAAGATCAAACAGTATTTGACAATGAATGATTTTAGCTTAATCTTGATAGCCACTGATTTTATGTACCATGGAAACTTTTATTAACATAAAACAATTTTATGTGTTGCACATGAATTCCTTAAGAGTTTGTGGACAGTTGAAAAATCTTTTGTTTTGTTTTTGTTTTGAGGTAGGGTCTCATTCTAGCTCAGGCTGACCTGGAATTCACTCTGTAATTGGGGTGGCCTCTAACTCACAGCGATCCTCCTACTGCTTCCCGAGTGCTGGGATTAAAGGTGTGTGCCACCACACCCAGCCAGTTGAAAAATCTTTAATTTACTAATCTAAGTATTACTGAAAAAACATTTTAAACAAGCATTCTATGTCTAACATTGGAAAATTCCTTCCCAGTTTCTTTCAATCAACTCATCTCACCCCATAATTAACCATCTTTCTTATAAGACTATTAAGAGAAACTACACCAAGTTGATTAATCCTATTACTCACTGACAAGAAAGTAGTCTAGGTTAAAACAATTTTATGCCATCCATACTTCTAAAACACTTGGAATTGCTTTTATTAGGAGTAACTAAGGCAAATTTTTGTTTCTGTCTTGAGGTTAGGCTGGCCTAGAAGTCAGACCAGTTTCCTCCTCTTACCTGGAAAATTATGAGTCACCACATCAGAGAGAATTTTGTTGTTTTCAATCATCTTATATGTAAGTTGAAGACCTAGAACATAAACTCATTAATTATAGTTATGATGTCATGTAACCAAGTATGGCATTGTTTACGCAAAATTTCTGCTCACCACAGGCTTTAGTTAAATACGGACTTTTTCCCCTGCTGCTTCATGGCACCAGCGTGGTGACCAGCAGCCGAGCGGGGAGGGTGCTTGCATCAGATTAGCCCTGCTCCACTGCAGGGCTCTCACCCAGGGTTGGTTCTGGTAGGCTGCTTGCTGGCCCAGGTGGCACATGGTCTTTGGGAGCAGAAACAGAGCCTCCTGAGTCTGGCCTCCTCACAGGGTGAGCACACCCCAGAGCCGGCTTTGTGAAAGGGAAAGGAGGGAAGGGGCCGGGGCTTCTGGGGCGGGAAGCAGAGACACTTGGCACGCATGAGCCCGCTGCCAGACCTGAGCCGCTTTGGAGTGCTTGCACAGCTGGCTTGCACTTTTGCAGCTGCCCTAGTGGAGAAGCTTGAAAGGAGATGAAAAGGGGGTGAAGGGGGATTCCCTTCCTGAGCTTTTCATCTCCTAGGTAGATAAGATATGTGGTTCCATGTGTCTGGGTCACATGGATCCCCAGAAATCACCCTAGGGATGATTTGGAGGACTTCTTCCCAGAAGGAGATAGGTTCTCTCTGTAAGAGTTTAATTCCCCTAACTTTCAGGAGAGCCCTTGATCCGTGAATCTGTGATTCATTTTGGTGGGAGACAATATTGTTCATGATAGAAAAAGAGTGGAAACAGCAAGATGATGGCATGAACTGAAAGTAAAGGAAGAAAAAGAGAAACCTACAAGCCCTCAAAACATGGAGGCCAGGCCACAGAGGGCTGATGTACCCCAGATGACGACTGTCCATCTGGGAGAGAGTTCACTTACCCTGGATCTTCTCAGAGGGTCCCTGTTTGGGGGCTAACTGTAGGTCCCTGGATCCTCAGGGCCGCAGTTCCCTGAAGGTGTCCAGGCAACCATGAAGAGTCAGGTCTTGAGTGGCTATGAGCATGACTTGCATACACCCAGGAGACAACTGCAGAGAGTAGCTCAGTTTATTTGTCAGGGGACTGAGTTTTTATAAGCAGTTGAGAGAGAGTAGGAAGAGGATCCTAAGGGGACTGGTGGGTTTAAAGGTTGCTAGCTGATAACTAGAGGCATTTATTCCAGCACTCAAGGAAAGTCAGGTGATCTACATAGTGGTGGGAAGAGAGTCACAGGGGGGTGGGCTGTGTGAAGGGTGCTGGCTGATAAGAAGTTTCCTAGGCAACTGGCCAAAGGTCACAGGGCTATGAGTGAAGTCTAAGTCTCAGGACATCCACATGTCCCAGCTGGGGTAGTGGCCTTCTGTAGCCTGGGGACTAAGGGCCCTTAGCAATGCCTGGCATCTCAGGTCCATTTCCTGAAGGCTCCAGCTTGTGCCTGGCAGTGCCCAACAGTTTGTATACAGTGATTTCCCTAAGACATGGGGAGCTTCCTCAGTTTTTCTAAGAATAAAATCACAATAAGCCCCTCTTTATAATACTTAGATTATAACATCAGTGATATTCACCCAGCAAAACCAGCATGAATAAGACAAGAAGAATCTTAAAATTACACAGCTTTAGCCAAACATGGTGGCACATGCCTTTAGTCCCAGCACTTGGGAGGCAGAGGTAGTATTACTCTGAGTTAGAGGCCAGCTTGCATCTATGGAGTGAGTTCAAGGTCAGTCTGGGCTATAGTGAGACACCCCCCACCTCAAAAAAAGTAAATAAATAGAAATTACCCTAACTGGGTGTGGTGGTGCATGCCTTTAATCCCATAACCCAGGAGGCAGAGATAGGAGTATCTTTATGAGTTTGAGGCCACCCTGAGAATACATAGTGAATTCCAGGTCAGCCTGGGTTATAGTGAGACCCTACTTCAAAAAAAAAAAAAATTACCCTAGCCTTTAATTTTTTTAAGAGGAAAAAAAAACACATTAAGAAAAAATTCAAATAAATTTCAAGGTTTCTCAATGATCTGACTGACCAAAAATAGTGTTAAACAAATGAAATGTAAGATCTAAAATTTTTCATTTTCTTTTCTATTCTATTACTACTGATTGCTTATTGATAGCCAAACATCATGGACTTTGTATAAATCAAATTACATTATTATGATAGCTGGAAAAGTCTGGTATTAACAAAAAGTAGAGTTCACATCTTTAAGGCACATAAGGCTACAGAGAGTAAACTATGAACAAAAGATCTGCTAACAGAATTCAAAATAGACAAGAAATCTATATTATGTAGCAACATTTTTGGTTTAAATATGAAGACATGAAAAACTTTACAATTTTTAAAGCTCACCAGAATCCTGATACCTTTCTGCAATATTTTATTTTATGTATTTTTTCTTTATGAGGAAATTTAGCACTTTTAAAATCTAAATAAGACATCCACCCAATCTACAAGTCAGTTTCTGAAATTAATTCAGATATATCGAATAGACCCAAAGAACAGAGGAACTGGACTAAACTGCTATGATCTAATGAAAAAGGAGATAAGTCTCATGGAGAAGAAAGGGAATGGGCATACCAGGGTCACTTGCCACTGACAACAATCTCCAAATGCATGCTCCACTGTGTGTATCTGGCTTTGCAAACAAGCACGTTTAACTACTGATCGAGAAAAAAATATTTTCAATCTCCTCCAAATCAATTTTATAGAACTATAGTGAATTACAAACACACAAAATTTCATGACATAATCCATAACTACTCAAACCTTAACCAACTCTATAACTCTGCCTGTGGCACTTTCGTAAACTTGCTTAGTAATGACATAAGTTAAATCTTAAGTATTAGGACTGGTTGTTGGAGGAATTGAGGAATTACATCTGAAATCACAACTTAACTTTGTTTAGAATTTTCTTTTACTGTTCACCAAGAAGTAATAGTTTCCAAGTGTATGACAGATACATACTGCTCAGTGTCTCCAAATGTGGTCTATTTACCTTATAAAATAGGAAAAGAGAGTGAAAACTTGCCCTGTGAGATGTTTTTTGAGACAGAGTTTTAGATAGAATAACCTTATGAGAGAATTAAATACTAATGAACCAATTTTAATCTTAAGATCTAGTTAAAAGGTTGACAAATTGAGGAATATAGCTAACATGGCTGACTACTCTAAATTCAGTCTTTCACAACCATTATCATGACCAGATTAACATCAGTGAGTTAAAGTTTTAAGTTTACAACCTGAATACCATAGCAACCTGCTACCAGCCAGGGATATACTTTGTTAGTCTGATGTAAGCCCTAGGCGAATAGTGATGTTATATCTCAAGAAGTTTGTAATCTGATCAAGTACTTTAAGACTTAGTTAATCAACTTTGTCTCTAACCTTCTGTTTAAGCTTACCTTTATCCACATACTTTACTCAAACCTTCATCTACATACTTTTACCTTACAATCTACATAACCACCCTGTTAAAATATTTTCCATCAAACATTTAACATACAAAATTTAAAGTTTCATCTCCAGTTTATCCTCTTTAGCCAATTTATCTTACAACTACCAACAAAAACTTTTATTGTCCTTATCATAAGACTGCTAATATGACCATTTCTTTGTCCTCAAAAGGCAATTTGAAATAACCTTTTTATAAAAGAGTAGACTAGGCCCGAATTATACTATTTACCCAGAATATATATATATATATATATATATATATATATATATATATATATATAATTAGTTGATTTTGGAACTTCTTTTCTTAAAACTTTCCTGAGACACATATTATTAAAGCAGATTCAAATATTTTTAGAAAATTTCTGGACTTCCGGTTAAGATGGCAGCTTAGGAACCAGACCAAAGCAGCCTGGGAGAGAAAAAGCCAAAGAATACCCAGAAAAATACACACTTTTACTAAACATGAGGTGTATAAGAAATTAAGATGGCAGCAGAGAAATAGGAGAGATCCAGAGCATAAAGAGCCCACACAGGCAGGCCTAAGTGGCTCTGGCAGTGGCGGCTTTGGCTCTGGCAGCAGTGGCTCTGGCAACGGCAGATCCAGCAGTGGCAGTAGCACCTCCAGCTCCAGCTCCAGCTCCAGCAGCAGCAGCAGTGGCGGCTCCAGCAGCAGCAGCAGTGGCTACAGCAGTGGCGGATGCAGCAGCAGCAGCAGCAGCTTCAGCAGCGGCAGCGGGGACTCCAGCAGTGGCAGCTCCAGCAGTGGTGGTGCCAGGTCTGTGGGGCCACAGCTGCCAGGCTCGGCTTGCCCCACAGGAAAAGCCAGTGCCCATCTCCAGAAAACAGAACAGTGGTCCAGCAATCCAGCCAGACAACTTGAACCCACAGGGCACCAAAGAGGGATGCAAGCAGAGTGCAGCATAGCTGGGACCAAAATCATCCAAAAAGGTAACTGGGATTGCACAAGGGAAGGGTCTCACTTGGTCAAAAGCTGACTTGGAACCCTCAACAGACCAGAAATCCTAACCTTTTTGTTGATAGAGGATCTGGTTGTTATAATACCTACTCTTGCATAAATACTTGGCGCTGTTTTTCATTAAATGTGTACATTGTTTAGTTAAATTTTAGAATCTATCTGTATTTCATTCCACTCAGCCTACTTAAATACTCCCAAAGCAGGCAAACACAACCCCTAGAAACACCTTTGAAGATACTCTGAGAGTCTTAAGCGCCACACCTAACACCTTAAGCTCCTATCTTGAAGATATATAACATCAGATCGATTGATACAGCTAAGAATACCCAGATAACTAGAAAATTCAAGCATTAACTTAATCCAAGATGCAAAAATACATATATTATAACACAAGAAACACTAAAAATCAAGATAATATAAATTAACCAAAAAGTATTAATGCATCAGAAATGACCTCCAGTGAGAATGAGTTAGAGGAAATGCCTGAGAAAGATTTCAAAAGAATGATTGTAAATATGTTCAAAGAAGTCAAAGAAGAAACCAAAGGAATCAAAGAGGGAATCTAAGGAGTCACAGAAGACACAGGACACCAATTTAATGAAATAAAGAAGTCAATACAAGACATAAATAAGGAAATAGAAATAATAAAGAAAAACCAGTCAGAATTACTAGCAATGAAGAACACAGTTAATGAAATAAAAAACTCTATAGAATATCTCACCAGTAGAATGGATGAAGGAGAGGACAGAATATCTAAGCTAGAAGACCAGGTGGCAGATCTAATACAGTCCAACAAAGAGAAAGACAAACTAATAGAAAAGTATGAGTGGGAATTTCAAGATATTCGAGACACTATGAAAAGATCAATCATAAGAATTCAGGGCATAGTAGAAGGAGAAGAATTTCACTCCAAAGGCATAGGAGGCATCTTCAACAAAATGATAGAAGAAAACTTCCCCCAAATTGGAAAAGAGGTGCCAATGTAGATACAGGAAGCCTTTAGAACTAAATGATGAATGGATCAATGAAGAAATCAAGAAGGAAATCAAAAAATTCATAGGGTCAAATGATAATGAGAACACAACATACCAAAATCTCTGGGACACAATGAAGGCAGTTCTAAGAGGTAAATTGATAGCTTTAAGTGCCTATATTAAGAAATTAGAAAGGTCGCAAGTAAATGACCTAATGCTTCAGCTTAAAGCCTCGGAAAACAAAGAACAAGGCAAACCAAAAATCAGTAGATGGGAAGAAATAATAAAGATTAGGGGAGAAATTAATGAAATAGATAGAAACCACAAAAAAAAAAAAATCCAAAGAATCAATGAAACAAAGAGTTTGTTCTTTGAAAGGATACACAAGATTAATAAACCCTTAGCAAATCTGACCAAAAGAAAGAGAGAAGAGACACAAATTAATAAAATTAGAGATGAAAAAGACACTATCACAACAGATACCAGAGAAATTCAAAAAATCATAGGGACATACTATAAAAACATATACTCCACTAAGTATGAAAATCTGAAAGATTTCCTTGATTTATATGACCTACCTAAATTAAATCAAGATGAGATTAATAAGTTAAATAGACCTATAACGAGTATGGACATCTGAGCAGTTATCAAAAATCTCCCAAATAAAAAAGTCCAGGCCCAAATGGATTTACTGCTGAATTTTACCAGATGTTCAGGGAAGAACTAACACCATTGCTTCTTAAGCTTTTCCATAAAATAGAAAAAGAAGGAATCCTACCAAACTCCTTCTATGAAGCCAGCATCACCCTGATACCAAAACCAGGCAAAGATGGAACAAAACAAGAAATTACAGACCAATCTCTCTCATGAACATAGATGCAAAAATTCTCAACAAAGTATTGGCAACCACGACACAAGACTATATCAGAAAGATCATTCACCCCGACCAAGTAGGCTTTATACCAGAGATGCAGGGATGGTTCAACATACACAAATCAACAAATGTAATACATTATATAAATGGACTGAAGGACAAAAATCACATGATCATCTCATTAGATGCAGAAAAAGCAGTTGACAAAGTCCAACATCCCTTCATGATAAAAGTCCTACAGAGTCTTGGAATAGAAGGATCATATCTCCATATAATAAAGGCTATTTATGACAAGCTTACAGCCAACATATTACTAAATGGGGAAACACTGGAAGCTTTTCCACTAAAATCAGGAACAAGACAAGGGTGTCCACTGTCCCCACTTTTATTTAATATAGTACTGGAAGTCTTAGCCATAGCAATAAGGCAAGAGACGCACATAAAAGGGATACAAATTGGAAAAGAAGAGGTCAAGTTATCATTATTTGCAGATGACATGATTCTATATATAAAGGACCCTAAAGACTCCACCAGCAAACTGTCAGAGCTGATAAACACCTACAGCCACATAGCAGGATACAAAATAAATACTCAGGAACCAGTAGCATTCCGATATGCTAACAACAAACACACAGAGGATGAAATCAGAGAATCACTCCCATTCACAATTGCATCAAAGAAAATAAAGTAACTTGGAATAAACCTAACCAAGAAAGTAAAGGATCTCTACAATGAAAACTATAAAACACTCAAGTGAGAAATTGCAGAGGACACTAGGAAATGGGAAAACATCCCTTGTTCCTGGATCGAAAGAATCAATATTGTGAAAATGGCAATCTTACCAAAAGCAATTTACACATTTAATGCAATCCCCATCAAAATTCCAATGGCATTCTTCACAGAAATACAAAAAACAATCCAAAAATTAATTTGGGCTCACAAAAAAACTCGAATATCTAAAATAATACTGAGCAACAAAAATGATGCTGGTGGTATCACCATACCTGATTTTAACTTGTACTACAGAGCCATAGTAACGAAAACAGCATGGTACTGGCACAAAAGTAGATATGTAGATCAATGGAACAGAATAGAGGACCCAGATGCAAGTCCAGGTGGCTACAGCCACTTTATATTCGATAAAAATGCCAAAAATACTCATTGGAGAAAAGACAGCCTCTTTAGCAAATGGTGCTGGGAAACTGGATATTTATCTGTAGAAAGATGAAAATAGATTCTTCTCTCCATGTACAAGAATTAAATCCAAATGGATTAAAGACCTTAACATCAGACCTGAAACTCTGAAACTGCTAGAGGAAAAAGTAGGGGAAACCCTTCAACATATTGGTTTTGGCAAAGACTTTCTGAATATTACCCCAATTGCTCAGGCAATAAAGCCACAGATTGACTGCTGGGACCTCATGAAATTACAAAGATTTTGTACAGCAAAGGACACTGTGAATAAAGCAAAGAGGCAACCTACAGAATGGGAAAAAATCTTTGCCAGCTACTTATCTGATAGAGGATTAATATCTAGGATATACAAAGCACTCAAAAAATTAAATAATAAGAAATCAAAGAAGCCAATTAGAAAATGGGCTATGGAACTAAATAGAGAGTTCTCAAATGAAGAAATACAAATGGCATATAAGCATCTAAAAAAAATGTTCTACATCCATAGTCATCAGGGAAATGCAGATTAAAAGTACATTGAGATTCCATCTCACTCTTATCAGATTGGCTACCATCATGAAAACAAATGACCATAAATGCTGGTGAGGGTGTGGAAAAAGAGGAACCCTTCTACACTGTTGGTGGGAATGCAATCTGGTCCAGCCACTGTGGAAATTAGTGTGGAGGTTCCTAAGACAGCTAAAAATTGATCTACCATATGACCCAGCTATAGCACACCTAGGCATATATCCTAGGGACTCATCCCATTTCCTTAGAAGTACATGTTCAACCATGTTTATTGCTGCTCAATTCACAATAGCTGGGAAATGGAACCAGCCTAGATGTCCCTCAACTGATGAATGGATAATGAAGATATGGCACATTTATACAATGGAGTTCTGCTCAGTGGCAAAGAAAATGAAGTTATAAAATTTGCAGGAAAATGGATGGATCTGGGAAGTTTATACTAAATGAGGTAACCCAGGCCCAGAAAGCCAAATGTCACATGTTCTCTTTCACATGTGGATCCTAGCTACAGTTGACTGGGCTTCTGTGTGAGAAGGAAAAAGCTCAGTAGCAGAGGCCAGTAAGCTAGAAAAGAGATAGAATGGGAAGAGAAAGGAAGGGAAGGTGGTACTTAATAGGATGGTATTGTATATATGTAAGTAGAAGAATAGATTAATGGGAGGGGGGTGAAAAGGCCCAAAATGAGGTCTGGGGAAGAGATTGAGTAAAGGAAATGTGGAGGGACAGCTAATCAAAAGGTAAGAGGATATTTATAAAACATATGTAATTCTGCTTTTTTGGACAATGGAACACTCAGGAGCTGTAGATTGTTGCTAGAAAATTTTCAGTGCCAGGGATTGGGTATCTTCCAGTGAGTTGCTGGCCATGGAGATCCCTGATGCCCCCAAAACATTATAGGCCATTGCCGAGGCCCTTGGTTTGCCACCAGTAATAGATGGTTAGACCCTATTGCTGAAGACTCCACATACTTGGGCTGCAAGGCCACTGAGAAATCTTGCTGGATCTGAGCTGATAACCTCCTCCATGTAGACCAGCTGACAGGAAGCTGGAAGAAGTCATTCTGCATGCAGTTCAATGGGAGAAAGATAATTCACCAGTGAAGATACTCATCAGTGGACACCACAAGCCTTATAATTGGCCAGCCAGGCCAAATGAGCCAACAGGTGCAATAGTGATACGTCTGTAATGGAGGAATACTCCATGGGAAAGGAATATATCCCTGATACTGAAAACTTAAATCAGGGGTAGTCATGAGCCCTAGGGGTGTAACGTCTGCTGCTGTCTGGCCAAATGTACATACTATGCTTATCAAACTGCCCAGTAAGCACTTCTGTTAATGTTCACACCCTTATTTTAATGCTACTCTCACTTTTGGTTGAGAATCTTCTCTTTTTAGATGGCAGTGACCTTGTGACAACTCAGAAGGTATCATAGTGATGAAAAGAAATGACCACAGTGCTCAGTACTGCAATATCTGTATCACACCTTCCAAGGCTCAGGGTCTAATGCAGAAGAGGTGGTGGAAAGAATGTAAGAGCCAAAGGAAGGGCAGGACTCCATACAACATGCTCCCTCCAGACACAAAATGGGCTGGATATCCATGGCCTCACAGTGCCTGACACTACCTGCATATGACCATCACAAGAGGTGGAAAAGATCAAAACATCAAAAGTAAAAGAGAGACTGATTGAGATAGGGAGGAGTATGATGGAGAGTGGAGTTTCAAAGGGGTAAGTCGGGGAGGGAGGGCATTACCATGGGGTATTTTTTTATAATCATGGAAGTTGTTAACAAATAAAAAATTTAAAAATTTAAAAAAGAAAGAAATTTTCTAAGAAACTCAGTATTGAGTAGTTCTAAATTTAAACATAAATCTTGAGGCTGTTGTCTCTTAGTAGTTCCATAGAGGCATGGAAAAATAAAGAAATCTAAAAACAGTTACAAATTTCTTATAAGAAGTTCTCATATGTTCACAGCAACTTGGGACTCACCTATCTATCATCATGCTGGTGCCAGGATCCTAAGATTCCCTGTGCTTGCAGCCCCCTGGCTCTACAAGGCAGGGAAGCTAAGAAAGAGCCATCAGGGAAATCTATTGGACCAGCAAAAATGCCAGGGAGATCTGTGTCTTTTCTTTCTGTCCAACAATGATATTTGTGTGTTACACTCTCCCTCTTACTCCCAAGGCCACCTGGGCCATCTATAGATCAAGCACTTCAGGAGAAAGCACTACGTGACACATTACAGGTGCATCTGCCTGTATTGGCCCATAAATTAATGATTCCTGATCTGCTTCTTGCCCCTGAGGAACACAGTGGGACAGCATAACCTGCCCCACCCCCCACTTTTTCCTTTCCTAAATCCCAGGGAGAGTTTTGGACTTCCCTCAGGCCTACAAGGCTGCTTTTTTTTTTTTTTTTTTTTTTGAGGTAGGGTCTCACTCTAGTCCAGACTGACCTGGAATTCCATATATAGTCTCAGGGTGGCCTCAAACTCACAGTGATCCTCCTATCTCTCCCTCCCAAGTGCTGGGATTAAAGGCATGCACCGCCATGCCCAACAAGGCAGCTTTCTGATCCTGCCATTTTACCACTCTTTAAGAGTAGGAGAATTTTGCATTTTTTCTTGCCTATGAGTTTTATTACTTTCAGTGTTCCTTCTGGGGAATACTCAACAGCAAAAGTTGGCCATGCCATAGTATAGTGGGCTTGGTAGAGGACATTCCACACAATGAAATGGCACTTCTCAGAATATAAATCATTCTGTAGCCTTAGGGCTGTGAGCCACATACATACTCATACACACACATTCATTTCAAGGGCACTTTATTATATTTTATTGTATATATTATTATTGACAACTTCTACAATTACAGACACAAACCATGGTATTTCCCTCCCCTCCCCTCCTCTCCCCTCCCTTCCCCCACTTTCTCCTTCATAGCTCTGCTCTCCATCATATCCCCACCCTCTGTCCATTAGTGTCTCTTTTAATTTGATGTAATCATCTTTTTCTCCTATTATAAGGGTCTTGTGTGGGTATTGTTAGGCACTGTGAGGTCTTGGATATCAAGGCCAAATTCTGTCTGGACATTTGTATGTAGGGAGTGGTACCCTTCCTTTGGCTCTTACATTCTTTCCGCGACCTCTTCCGCAATGGACCTTGAGCCTTGGAGGGTGTGAGATGTTTCAATGCTGGACACTCCTCCATCCCTTCTTCTCAGCACTATGTTGTCTTTTGGGCCATCCCAGTGGTCATCATCATCTGAAAAGAGAAGTTTCTCTAACCAGAAGTGAGACTAACATTAATATATGAGTATGAGCATTAAGTGTAGTGATTTCAGGGCAATTTAGTGAGAGTAATATATGCATTTATCCAGACAAGAGCAGGCTTTATACCCCTAAGGCTCATGACATCTCCTGCCATAGGCTTTTGATTAGGTTTTCAGTACCAGGCACATATTCCCTCCCATAGAGTGGGTCTTCAGTCCAATTAGAGAGCCGTTGGTCTGAGCAGACATGCCACTGTTGCACTCGTTCAGAGGTTTGGCTTATCTGGCCAAATTTGAGGTGTCCAGTGTCCAGTGTTTTCACCGCTGGTGACTTCTGTCTCCCATAAGACTGCATACAGTTCAATTTTTTCCAGCTTTCAGTTGGCTGGGATACAAGGAGAAGGTTTTCTGCTCAGCACCACATTGATTTCTCAGTGACTTTGCCACTCAGGCATGTGACGTCTTCAGAAATAGGGTCTTACCATCTCTTTCTCATGGGGAACCAAAGGGCCTTGGCAATAGCCAATGTTTTGGAGGCAACAATGACTCACTGGGAGGTATCCCATCCCAGGCACTGAAAATTTTCAAGTAACAATCTATGGCTTCTAGATGTGCCATTACTTAAGAAAGTAGATTTCATATATCTTGTTCAGAATATCTTGAATTTTGATTGAACCTCCCCCTCATCTTTCTTTCATACGACCTCTTGCCTGGACCCTGCTTCGGTCTTTCCCCTCCCTGTAATCTGTTCTTCTTCTTACGTATATACAATACCATCCCCTTAAGACCTTCCCTCTCCTCCCTCCCTTATAGCCTTTTTCTAGCTTATGGACCTCTGCTACTGATTATTGGTTCCAGACCACATACAAGTATATATATTTGTAGCTAGGATGCACATATAAGAGAGAACATGCAACATTTGGCTTTCTGGGCCTAAGTTACCTCACTTAGTATAATCCTTTCCAGATCCATCCATTTCCCTGCAAATTTCATAATTTCATTTTTCTTTACCACGGAATAGAACTCCATTGTGTAGATGTACCACATCTTTATTATCCATTAATCTGTGGATGGACATCTAGGCTTGTTACATTTCCTAGCTATTGTGAATAGAGCAGCAACAAACATGGTTGTGCAAGTATCTCTAAGGTAGTGAGAAGTCATTAGGATGTATGCCTAGGAGTGCTAAAGCTGGGTCATATGGCAAATCTATTTTAAGCTGTTTCAAGAACCTCCACACTGATTTCCACAATGGCTACACCAGATTACATTCCCACCAACAGTGCAGAAGGGTTCCCCTTTTACCCCAACCTCACCAACACTTATTGTCATTTGTTTTCTTGGTGATAGCCATTCTGACAGGAGTGAGAAGGAATCTCAAGATAGTTATCATTTGCATTTCCCTGATGGCTAAGGATGTAGAACACTTTTTTAGATGTTTATATGCCATCTGTATTTCTTCCAGTGAGAACTCTAGTTAATTTCATAGCCCATTTTTTGATTAGGTTATTCGATTTCTTATTGTTTTGTTTTTTGAGTTCTTTGCATATTCTGGATATTAATCCTCTGTCAGATGTGTAACTGGCAAAGATTTTCTCCCATTCTGTAGGTTGGTTCTTTGCTCTATTCAGTGTCCTTTGCTGTACAAAAGCGTTGTAATTTCATGAGATCCCAGTAGTTGATTAATGGTTTTATTTTCTGAACAATTGGGGTTATATTCAGAAAGTCTTTACCTATGCCAATATGTTGAAGTGTTTCTCCTACCTTTTCCTCTAGCATTTCAGAGTTTCAGGTCTGATATTATGGTCCCTGATCCACGTGGAATTGATTCTTGTGCATGGGGAAAGACAAGTATCTATTTTCATCTTTCTACACATAGATATCCAGTTTTCCCAGAACCACTTGTTGAAAAGGCTGTCTTTTCTCCAATGAGTATTTTTGTCAAACATCAGATGGCTATAGTTGCCTGGATTAACATCTGGGTCCTCTATTTTGTTCCATTGCTCTTCATGTCTGTCTTTGTGGTGTTACCAGTGCTGTTTTTGTTACTACGGCTTTGTAATATGGCTTAAAATGGGATATGGTGATACCACCAGCCTTACTTTTGTTGCTTAAAATTGTTTTGGCTATTCGAGGTTTTTTGTGCTTCCAAATGAAATTTTGGATTTTTTTTTCTATTTCTGTGAAGAATGCCACTGGAACTTTAATAGGGATTGCATTAAATGTGTAGATTGCTTTTGGTAAGATTGACATTTTCACAATATTGATTCTTCCAATCCAAGAACATGGGATATCTTTCCATTTCCTTGTGTCTTCTGAAATTTCTTGCTTGAGTATCTTAAAGTTCTCATTGTATAGTTCCTTCACTTCCTTAGTTAAGTTTATTCTAAGGTACTTTATTATTTTTTTTTAATGAGGCACTTGTGAATGGGAGAGATTCCCAGTTTTCATTCTCCGCACATTTGTTGTTAGTATATAGGAAAACTACTGATTTCTGTCTATTGATTTTGTATCCTGCTACATTGCTAAAAGTGTTTATAAGCTCTAACACTTTGCTGATAGAGTTTTTAGGGTCTTTTATGTATAGAATTATATCATCTGCAAATAGTGATAATTTGATCTATTCCTTTCCAATTTGTATCCCTTTTAAGAGTGTCTCTTGCCTTATTGCTATAGTTAAGACTTCTAGTACTATATTAAATAAAAGTAGGGACACTGGACACCCTTGTTTTGTTCCTAAATTTAGTGGAAAATCTTCGAGTTTTTCACCATTTAGTATTATGTTGGCTGTAGGTTTGTCATAAATAGCTTTTATTATGTTGAGATATGTTCCTTCTAGTCCAAGTTTCTGTAATACTGTTACCATGAAAGGATGTTGGATTTTGTCAAATGCCTTTTCAGCATCTTTTGAGATAATCATGTGATTTTTGTCCTTCAGACAATTTATATAATATATTACATTTATTGATTTGTGTATTTTGAACCATCCCTGTATTCCTGGGATAAAGCCAACTTGGCCGGGGTGACTAATCTTTTTGATATATTCTTGTATTCTATTTGCCAATATTTTGTTCAGAACTTTTGCATCTATGTTCATGAGGGAGATTGGTCTGTAAGTTTTTTTTTTTTTATTGTTCTGTCTTTGCCTGGTTTTAGTATGAGGGTGATGCTGGCTTCATAGAAGGAGTTGGGTAGAATTCCTTCCTTTCCTATTTTACGGAAAAGTTGGAGAAGCATTGATGTTAGTTCTTCCATGAAGGTCTGGTAAAATTTGCCAGTGAATCCATCTGGACCTGGGATTTTTTTAGTTGGGAGACTTTTTATAACTGCTTGGATCTCTGTACTTGTTATAGGTCTATTTAAATGGTTTATCTCATCTTGATTTAATTTTTGTAGGTTATGTGATTCAAGGACATAATCCATTTCTTTCAGATTTTCAAATTTAGAGGAATATATATTCTTAAAGTATGTCCTTATAATTGTCTGAATTTCTTTGTTATCTATTGTAATGGTGCCTTTTTAATCTCTAATTTTATGAATTTTTATCTCTTCTCTCTTTCTTCTGGTCAAATTTGCTAAGGGTTTATCAATCTTGTTTATCCTTTCAAAGAACCAACTCTTTGTTTCATTGATTCTTTGGATTATTATTTTTTTTTTTGGTTTCTATTTCATTAATTTCTGCCTTAATCTTTATGATTTCTTCTTGTCTACTGCTTTTTGGTTTGCCTTGTTCTTCTTTTTCCAAGGCCTTAAGGTGAAGCATTAAATTGTTTACTTGTAAACTCTCTAATTTCTTAATATATGAACTTAGAGCTATAAATTTCCCTCTTATTATCATCATCATTTGAATCTATGAATTTATTAATTTGCTTTTTGGTTTCTTCAATGACACATTCATCATTCAATAGTGTACTGTTTAGTCTCCATGAATTTCTGTATGTCTCTAGGTTTTCTTGTTGCTGATTTGCAGTTTAATCCTATTGTGGTCAGATAGAGTACAAGGGATTCTTTCAATTTTCCTGTATTTGTTGAGATTTGTTTTGTGTTCTAATATGTGATCTATTTTAGAGAATGGTCCATGTACTGCTGAGGAAACTGTATATTCTGCAGCATTTGGATGGAATGTTCTATAGGTATCTTTTAGGTCCATTTGTTCCATGACATCATTTAATCCAGATGTCTCTCTGTTTAGTTTTTGCCGGGATGACTTGTCAATTGATGAGAGTGTGGTATTAATGTTACCCACTACAATTGTGTTTCGTGTTATCTGTGACCTAAAGTCTAGTAGTGTTTGTTTTCCCTGCCATCATGGAGCTTTCCCCTGGAGCCTGTAAGCCAAAATAAACCTCTTTTTTCCCCCACAAGCTGCTCTTGTTTGGATGATTTCTACGAGCAATGTGAACCGGCCAGCAACAGTAATATCAGTACCGAAGAGTGGGATTGCTGCTAGACACCTGACTGTGTGGCTTTGGCCTTTTGGAGCTGATTTTTAAGAGGAATGTGGGAGAATTTTAAACCTTGGCCTAAGAGTCACCTTGCAGTGCTGTAAGTACAGCTTGATGGACTATTCTGGTCAGAATTGAAAGAACTGAATTCAGTAAGAACTATAGACTGTGAGGTTTGGCTTGTGAGGATGAGAAAGAGCTTTTCATGGACTAGGCTAAAAGCAAATTGTGTGAGAGGCTTGCTGGTAAGGCCATGTCCTGGAAAGTTGTGCAGGGCTGCTTTGTGTAAAAATGGACTGGTGTGTGCAGAGGGATATGGCACAGAAAGAAATCTTTAGGCCCAATCTTCCGCTTGTTCAGCTGCAATTGTATGAGAGATTACAACAATTTAATTGAGCCTGCATTGGGTCAATAGAAAGAATGTAATTTTTTTGAAGGGGCCTGAATGCTCAAAGGAGTGTCCTGTTCTTCAAAGTCAGCTTTATTCCCCCATGGCTTAACAAATTGGCACCCCACTTGGTATTGTGGATTATAAGAAATGTAAGAAAGAGAGGGTCATTGAATTTGCAACATACTCTTGTGTTTTGGATAGGTCATGGGCAATGTGTAGCAAGTCTTCTGTATTGCCTGCATGGAGATCCAATGGAGCCATGAGGATGAATCATGTGTTGCAATGGAGATGCCAGGACCAAGAGATGGCTGCCAAGGAGAGCTGCCAGCCCCAGATGAAGTTTTCCAGGACTGTGAATAGCCTAGCTTGAAGGGTGGAATTGGAACTCCAGAGACTTGTTGCTGGTTAGAATTATTGGACTTGGAGATTTGTCACTGGCTAGTTGTTGAACTTGGAGCTACAGAGTTTGGTGATTGCCCTGTTTAAATCTTATATTGGTTGAATATTTCTTTGCTATGCATAATGCCATCTTTTTCAGTGTGAGTGTTTATTCTGTGCCATTATGGGTTTTGGGAGGATTTTTTGGTGTTATGGCTCAGTTATAAGATCTTGGATTATGGGGATGTTTGAACATCATTAGGATTGGCAAAAACCACGGGAACTTTTAAAATTGAACTGAATGCATTGTATTTTATATCATGTATGGATATGAGTTTATGGGGGCCAGGGGTGGAATGTGGTGGTTTGATTTAGGTGTCCCCCATAAACTTAAGTATTCTGAATCCTAGTCTCCCTAGCTGATAGCAATTGGAATGTAAAGCCTCCTGGAGGCAGTTTATTATTGGGGGGTGGGCTTATAAGTGTTATAGCCAGTTTCCCGTGCCAATGTTTGGCACATTCTCCTGTTGCTATTGTCCATTTTATGTTGGCCAGGGGGTGATGTGCACCCTCTGATCATGCCATCATTTTTCCTGACATCATGGAGCGTCCCCCTCAAGCCTGTAAGCCAAAATAAATAAATCTTTTTTTTTTTCTCCACAAACTGCTCTTGGTTGGGTGATTTCTACCAGCAATATGAACCTGACTGCAACACTAGGCTACAATGAGACGTTGCCTCAAACACAACAAAAATCTTTGACTTTCTCTCAGAGTACAGCCCAGTTTATGTGATTAGAGCAGTGATTTGCAAGTCCTATGTCAAAGCATCCTGGGTAGCACAACAACTTTCCAGCAGCACTATGGCTAATTTTAAATTTTTGAGGGAGACTTGGAGTCAGGAATGTTTGGGAATCTTGGGATTAGAAAAATTAGTCCATGTGGAATATAAACTAACAGAAATCTTTACTTAGTGGATCTCTGTTATTTTACAGATAGGACAAGTGAAGTTCAGTAACATTAAAGATCTTAAAACTAGTAAGATGTAGATGCTGAGGCCTCTTGGCTCCATTGCCTGGACTGTAAGTAAAAACTCAGGGGCTGAACAGACTCCCAGCTTGACAGCCCACCTCCAGAATAGCTGAAGAGACTGAGAGACAGCTCTCAATACAGATTTTTTTGTTTGTTTGTTTTTTTCAATACAGATTTTAATGATTGTGTGTATGGTGAGGTGGTGATATGGATCATAGAACTGAGGGAGAAAATACTCCTGGTCACTGGTTGCTTTAAATTTTGTTTCTTTTATTATTTACTGTCTTGGTTTTTCATTATAGAGAATTTCAGAATATTAAATTAGGTCAAATAAAATGATGTATGCTTATATCCTCCTCATCTGTCAACAACCAGCATCATCTATCTGGTCCTTACATTTGAAACTGCAAAGAAAATGTCACCTTAGCAATTCTCTGCAATCAGGGAAGAAAAGTTTCTTAGGGAATTTCTTGGTAATCAGATAATTTTCCAGGTAATCAGGTGGCCACAACATGCTGTAACCGGCCACACCCAGGGACTCCATCCTATAGTATCATATTTGTGTCAGAGCCTGCCAGACATAGGACTCCTGAACCTTCCTCAGAGATGCTCTCTTCCAGGTCTTGATCTCTCCCTTTGGCTCTCATTTGCCTTTCAAGGATGAATAAGCCACAGGTGAATTCAGTACCCCAGCAGGAGGCAGAGTTCAAAATGAAGAGGTGGTGATTCATTCCCCTGTTCAAGTTGCCACAAAGCACAGACTTGGGGTGCAGAGCACCTCATTCATTCCTCTTCTGCAGTCAGACCTGCTTCTGCAGGTTGTACTCTGTACACTCTGCTGAAACTCTTGAATTCCAAACTCCTACATCAGGGAGTTCTTGCCTAATTAATTATAATTAGCTTACAGTTTACCATATGCCAGGTATTATGTAAAATGTCCATTTAAAAAATATATTTATTTGACAGAGAAAGAGAGAGAGAGAGAGAGAGAGAATGGGCATGCCAGGGCCTCCAGCCACTGCAAATGAACTTCAGACCCATGCGCCCCCTTGTGCATCTGGCTAACATGGGTCCTAGGGAATGGAACCTGGGTCCTTTGGCTTTGTAGGCAAACGCCTTAACCACTAAACCATCCCTCCAGCCCTAAAATGTCCATTTTTATAGTTGCTCTGTGAGTTAAGTTCTAGCCTTATTGCCTTTGGGTCAAGTTCTAATGTTGTCTCTTTTATACAGAAGAAGGAACTGAGGTGTGTAGAGTTTAAGGAATTTGGCCCTAGGCACACAGACTAAAGTGAAAGAGCAAAACATTGAACCTAGATATGGTTGACTCTGGAGCCCAATTCCTCTTGGAGAGATGGAATCAAGACACAGGGTCTATAGAAAGACCTCAGTGTCCTCATCCCTTGATATGTCCAATATTATTGTGTGTTATTTTCTTGATCTGCAATGTATATTAATACTGAGTAGTTTTAAAACTCCTAGATGAAACAGGCTAAATATGCATAGAAAGTCATCTGACAGGGTGACTTGACATCTGTTTCTTTATGGATATTTGAATAGCTTTCAGGTACTTCTGCTTTCAAGATTCTCATATTTCTCTAGAAACTGAATTATTTAATGTATTCCTTGAACTCAAGATGGAAATTTAAAATAGTTGAGTGCATGAAGGTAAGACAATGTTCATGAATAATAATCCTACACTGAAGATGCTCAGATAGACCCAGGTCAAATTCTTCTCTAAACAAACTTGGAAGTGTTTATGGCCAAGATGAAACCACAGTCTTTTGTTGAGGGGAGTGCGGGAACCATCCTTTGTTGGTGTCTGAGGACAGTTGTGTACATTGTTCACATTTCTACTTATGAAGTCATGGTCATTGGCTGCCATGGAAGCATTTATACTATATGAATTCATTTTCCAGGGCTGTCAAAAAAAAGTTACCATGAAGTGTATGTCTTTGAACAACAAAATTAACTCTTTTATAGTTTTAGAGGCTAGAAATCTGTTATCAAGGTATCTGCATGGCTTTTCTCCCTGTGAGACAAGATAGAATTCCTTGCCTCTTCCTAGCTTCCAATACAGGCCATCAATCCTTGGCATTTCTTTGCTTGTAAACAACACACTACTCATGTTGGCCTCCATGGGCTATGGTTGGTTGGATCTGCAGATGTGGAATCCCCAGATACAGAGAGACAACTCTATTCCAAATAGACAGTACTCACTCTGTGAGGATAAGAATTAACAGTGAAAGCATGACAAGCATTCTTCTTTGTGTGCTCAGCTCTGTGTTTCTCCTCTTCTTCTTCTTTTTTTTTTTTTTTTTTTTTTTTTTTTTTTGGTTTTACGAGGTAGGGTCTCACTTTAGTTCAGGCTGACCTGGAATTCACTATGTAGTCCCAGGGTGACCTCGAACTCACGGTGATCCTCCTACCTCTGCCTCCCGAGTGATGGGATTAAAGGCGTGCACCACCATGCCCTGCTCTCCTCTTCTTCTAAGGGTATCAGTCATACTAGATTAAGGGCCTTCTCTACTCTAGGGTGACCTCATTTTAATTATTTCTGCAAAGACAAGCAAAGCTGCATTCTGAGACATGGGGACTAAGCACTCAACATCTTTGTGGGGCTCAAATTCAACTTAAAAAATCCAATAGAAATAGATAATTAAATAAAATATGGAAATCAGCAAACACTACAGATTATGGGTTTTAAAATTTTAAATTAAAGTTGTTTTATAGTTCGTTTTCAGCACATCCATGTTGTTCTGTCACATGCTATCAGGAGATGTTATCATCCCAAATATCATTTGCTATGAGAGATTTTCATTAGAAATGTCCACATACAACCATTGCTCAGTATCCTTAGAAGAATAGCTCCATAAATCCCATAGAATCAAAATCCTCAAATGCAAAGTTTCATATATAAAAGGATGTAGTATTTACATAATGACCTATATACATTCTCCTGTACATTTAAACTCACCTCTAGATTACTTACAATATCTAATATAATATAGATGCCATGTAACTAGTTGTTCCATAGTATTATATTAAAGGAATGATGACAAGAAAAAGTCTACATGTTCAAAATAGATTTTCTTCAAATGTTTTTTAATTTGTATTTTGTTAAATTTGCAGATGTCAAATCCTCAGATACAGAGAGGCCACTATATTCTAAATATATTATCTCTCCAGCAGGGTAAGAATTAAAAGTGAAAGCACACTGGCATTTTTTCCAGTCATTCTTAGTCTTTTAACTTTTTTAATGTACTTCCATTCTATAAAACTTGAAACTCACAGAAGAGCAGATAAAAGGGCTTTTATTTTATTTTATTTTGTTTTATTTTATTTTATTTTATTTTATTTTATTTTATTTTATTTTATTGTGTGTGTGTGTGTGTGTGTGTGTGTGTGTGTGTGTGCTTGAATGCATGTGTGCACACCAGGATCTCTTGCTGTTATAAACAAACTGCAGATGTAAGCACCACTTTGTGTCTGCTTTACAAGGGTGCTGGGGAATTGAGCCCAGACTGGCAAGTTTTGTAAGCACCTTTAGCCATGGATCAATCTCCTCAGCAAGAGAAAAAAAAAGTTTTAAAAACATGTATCATCCTAAAAGAGAGCTATCATTAATATTCGAAAAAACGATTTTTTGGGGGAGGGGTTGAGGTAGGATCTCTCTCTAGCTCAAGCTGACCTGGGAGTTACTATGTAGTCTCAACTTGGCCTTGAATTCATGGCAATCCTCCTACCTCTGCCTCCCAAGTGATGGGATTAAAGGCATGAGTCGCCACACCCACCTAATATTTGAAATGTTGTCTTCAAAACTATTTGGGGGACTGGAGAGATTGCTTAGTGGTTAAGGCACTTGCCTGCAAAGACTAAGAACCCAGGTTTGATTCCCCAGTATCCACATAAGCCAGATGCATGTGACTTCATGGTGCATGCATCTGGTTTTCGTTTGCAGTGGCTAGAGGTCCTGGTGCACCCATTCTCTTGCTCTCTCTCTTTCTCCTTCTCTCTCCCGTCCTCCCCCTCTCTCAAATAAACAAATAAATAATATAAATAAGTAAATGAATAAAATAACTAAGTAAATAAATAAAATAAAAATATTTTGGGACCTTTTTTCACATGTGTTGACAATTTGTATTTATCCTTTTGTATTTTATTGGTTTGTGTACTCTGCCTTTGTTTTAATGTTGTTCAATTTATAATATTCTAAAATGTATAAGTAATATATGAAAGCATTATAAAAATGAAACTATGAGATAAGAAAAATCCATCTTCACAAACACCTCATTCCCAATCCTTTCTCTTGAGCAAACATTTTTGTCACTGTATTTTAATGCAATCATATTATAATGTGCTAATCAGTATTCTACTAGTATAACAAATGCCTGACACAATCAAATTATAAAGAAAAATGGTTTGTTCTGACTTTGTTTGGAGGCTCCAATCAATGAAACCAACTGACCAGTTTATTCTACAGAGTACTCCCTCCTTCTACTATAATATCATCCTATCCGTTTTATTCCAGAGCACTCTCCCCTGCTACTATACCATCCTATCCATTTTATTCCATGTAGTACTCTGTCCTTCTATACAATTGCTTGTCTGTGAAAGCTTTTTATGTTAGATCTCTCTCTCTCTCTCTCTCTCTCTGTCTCCATTTGTTTGTCTGTCTCTCTCTTTCCTTGCAAATAAATCAAATATTTAAAAGATAATTATGCTGGAAAAGAAGCTCAGTGGTTAAGGCATTTGCCTACAAAGCCTAATGACCCAGGTTCGATTGCTCAGTACTCATATGAAGCCAGATGCACAAAGTGGCACATACATCTGGAGTTTGTTTGCAGCAGTGGCAGTACCTGGCATGTCCATTCTCTCTCTCTCCCCTTGCAAATAAATAAATAAATAAAATAATTAAAAATACATTATGTACATATATAATATTTTTCAAAAGCTAAGATGAAGAGTGACTGAGGAAGACAACTGATGTCAACTTCTGGTCTCCACTGGCATGCTTATTTGCACCCATGTGTTACCACACACACATATGAATATGCAAGTACACATGTACACACAAAATAAGAACTAATCATAAATATGTAACATTATTTAAAATTCCAGCCACTGGAATTCAAGCATTAATTAAAATATTGGGCTTCACGGAGAAATCAAGCTGGAGCTGAGTTGGAAGCTTCCTGCTTGTTGATGCCAGAAAGAATTATGTGGTCTGTTGCAGGATGGGGGAGAAGTTATCAATAGTTTTAACCAGCAGTGGACCCTGAAAGCTTTATAGCTGGCCAGCCAGGCCAAATGTGCTGACTGGTGCAATGGTAGCATGCCTGTTATGGGGCAAACCAACTTCTCTCTGATTGGATTTGAGGTCCACTCCAAATGAGAAAATTCATATCCGGTTCAGGAAACCTAATCAAGAACCTGAAACTGGGGAGGTCATAAGCCCAGAGGGGAAGCTACTACTGTTGTCTGGCTACATAGACATAATATGTCCAGCAATATTTCCTCTAAATATTTATGTTTAGACCTATATATTAGTTTTATACTTTTTGTTAGAGAAGGTTCTCTTTTTAGATGATGGGGACCACTGGTATGACACAGAACTCACTAAAGTGCTGAGATGTGAGTCAGTGAAGCCCTCAGCACTAAGTGAGATATCTCTATCATACTCTTCAAGGCTTAGGAACCAGTGTTGAAGAGGTGGCAGAAAGAATGTAAGAGTCAAAGGAAGTGGAGGACTGCTTACAATACTGTCTTACAGACACAAAGTGGCCATGGTATTCATGACTTCACAGTGGCTGATGCTTTCTACACAAGAAGCAGAGGGGAAAAAATGATGACATGAAAATAAAAGGGAAACTAGTTGGAAAGAAAAAAGTATTCAGTGGGGGTGGGTATTCAGGAGGGGGAAAGGGAGAGAGTGGTGGGAGAGGATTATAATCAGGGTATATTGTCTATATAGAGAGAGGTTGTCAACAAAAAGTTAAAAAGGAAAAAGAAATATTGGGCTCCTACAGACTAACAAACATAAAAACATATAATATCTAAATTAAATACAACTGAATAGGAGCATGGAATGAGGAAACTCCAATCTATAGGAAACCCTGATGAAATATATACTTAATATGGGGAGAGAGTCTGGGAGGGAGGACAGAGTGTAGCATGCACAACATACACCAAATCATCAAAAAACATAACTTGTCAAAAGAATGGCTAATAGTAGAAGAACAGATTAATGGGGGTGAAAAGGCCTAAGTGAGGTCAGGGAAGAGATTGAGTAAGGAAAGGTGGAGGGAGGGCTAATCAAAATCTAAGAGGATATAAACAAGTCATATGGAAATCTACTCTTTTGGACAATGGAACATGCAGGAACCACAGATTGTTACTAGAAAATTTTCAGTGCCAGGGATGGGATACCTTCCAGTGAGTTATTGGCCAGGGAGGTCCCTGATACCCCCCAAACATTACAGGCCATTGCTGAGGCCCTTGGTTTCCCACCAGGAGTAGATGGTAAGACCCTATTGCTAAAGACTCCACATACTTGGGCTGCAAGGTCACTGAGAAACCCTGTTGGAGATGAACTGAAAACCTCCTCCATATAGACCAGCTGACAGAAAGCTGGAAAAAGCCATGCTGCATGCAGTTCAATGGGGTGAGAGAAATCACTAGTAAACATACCTAACAGTGGACACTACAAACCTTATATTTGGCCAGCTAGGCCAAATGAGCCAACGGGTGTAATAGTAGCATGTCTGTTATAGGGGAAACCAACTGCCCTCTAATTTGACTGGAGGCCTGCTCCAGGGAACACATTCCTGATACTGAAAACCTACAATCGGGGTAGTCATGAGCACTAGGAGTGTAACGTCTGCTGCTGTCTGGCTAAAAGTATATACTATGCTCACCAAACTGCCCAGTAAGCACTTCTCTTAACATTCATACCGATATACTAATGCTACTCTCACTTTCGGCAAGAGAACCTTCTCTTTTCAGATGACAGTGACCTTGGGAAGACTCAGAAGGCACCACGGTGCTGAGAAGAAGTGATAAAGGAGTGCTCAGCACTGAAATATCACAATCACATCTTCCATGGCTCAGGGTCCATTGCGGAAGAGGTGGCAGAAAGAATGTAAGAGCTAAAGGAAGGGTTGGACGCCTTACAACGTGCTCCTCCAGACACAAAATGACCTGGATATCCATGACTTCACAGTGCCTGACACTACTTACACAAGACCATCATAATAAGAGGAAAAGATTATGACATCAAAATGAAAGAGAGACTGAGAGAGGGAGGGGATATGATTGAGAGTGGAATTTCAAAGGGGAAAGTGAGGGGAGGGACGGAATTACCATGGGATATTGTTTACAATTATGGAAGTTGTAAATAAAAAATATTTTTAAAAAAGAGATGATGTGGTGGCACACACCTTTAATCTCAGTACTTAGGAGGCAGAGGTAGGAGGATCACCGTGAGTTCAAGGTCACCCTGAGACTGCAGAGAGAATTCCAGGTCAGCCTGAGCTCAAGCGAAACCCTACCTCAACAAACCAAGAAAAAATTTTTTTCTAAAAGAATGGTTAATAGTTTAGTGTATCCAGGATCTAGGATATGAGGTATGGATGAGCAAACAAATTAGTTGTAGAGGCAGGGAAACTCAGGGCACACCCAGGCAGAGATGCTGTTGAGAGTTTGAGATAGTATAAAGCAGAGAGGTCAGTAGATGGGCTAATGCAGTAGTGCAGTCAGATGATGAACAAGGGTGATGATGGTAGCAAAACAGATATGGTGAGTATCAAAAAAAGAACATTTAATAATTGAAATTCATAGAGCACAGTGGATGTGAATTGAGAAGGGGAAAAATCTTAGAGCATTTCCTGGATTAAAGGCTTGGTTGCTAGATTTCATGAATGGGGTCAATCACCGAAGAAGAAGAAAAGGATCCAGACAGTAATCAGTTAATAAGTCAGACAAGTAGGTAAAGACAGAAGAAATATGAAAATAGGTGTTCTGCTTTCAAAGCAGTCAGATATGCATGCAAAAAAACTCAGAATGGAGCTGCTGAATGAGTCTTCACCCAAGGAAATGGTTAAAATTGCCAGAAGAAGAAAAAGACTATCAAGAGGAGAAACAGGAAGGAGAAATACCAAGAAGCAAAAACACTTATAAGATAAGGAAAGTAAGACAAAAATTTGGCTTCTGTTGAACATGATTCAATTAGCTAGACCCCAAGGTCCTGTTATAATACTAGTGAAAATTCACAAGAAGATGAAAAATCATTCTAACTTTAGAAACAACACAGAAGCCACCATGTGCTAGAATCTGTGAAGAATTTTCCACTCCATACAGAGCATGTGGAAATAATTTCCATGAAATTTAGTCATCTACACATGTATTAATCTCCAAAATATAACTCTGGGTCTAGGTCAGAGTGGGTTGAAATTTAACAAGAACATATGTAAAACTGAAAACAAGAACAATAGTAATTGGGTTTAACATTGCATTTGTTACACACTATAATTCATCTATTTCATTACTGGGTATTTCAGTAAGAGGAATGACTGCTTATATTTATTTAGGATAGAAGACCATCATGGCTTTATTTAAAATAATAAAAAGTACAAAATAAAAACATTGCTAATGTCCATCAGGAGTAAAATGGAAAAATGTAAAATGCTATCTTGATACCAAAAATGCTACAAACAATGAAAATTAATGAATTAGAGCTACAAGTATCCTCCTGCAAAAATTTAGCAAATATCATGTATATAAGCAATACTGTAAAAAAGTGTCATTTGATTCCAAAAAGTTCAAGGACAAACAAGTCTAATCTAAAGTGGTAGAGGTCAGAAGGCCAGTGTCTTTGGACATCCTGACTAGGAAGATTTGATGGTGGCTTTGGAGTGCTAGAAATCTTCACATATTGATATTTGTGGCATGGGCCTATATGTATGCCCTTGGCGGTGTGAGTGATATCTCAACTGAGCAATAAATTTAAAATGGGGGAAAGTGAATTGTTTAAAGCAATTTGTTTAGACTCCACATTGAGCAGATTCAATCAGCTCTGTAGAGTAGAATCCTTGAGAAGACCTCAAGAAATATAGGGAAAATGTCTAAGCAATTAAATTATGAAAACAATTTTAAAAACATTCCAAAAGACCAGAGACAGTTTCACATAAATATACTGACAACATACTACCTTCATATATCCTTGTAAATGTTTAAATTCTAAAGGTAAAAGAAAACATACTGAAAGTACTTCACTAAAAGAAAAAAAATTGTCCTGAGAATAAAGTTAAACAAACGTAAAAGAATGTACAATCCAAAACTCTGTACTCAAATAAGATTGTATGTAAAGGGAATATAAACATATTTCTTTAAATCTGTAACCTCAGGACATATAATGTGTAATCTTTTTTAAATACTTGAGTATTTAATCCAACAACTTAAATGACAATTTTATTTAAAAAGGGGACAGTGAGCATATTACAGTAAGCTAAACTTTTGTAGCATATAATGGGTCATGGAAAAATATAAATTAAGTGAAATAGTTTCTGTTAGACAGAGCCGTGCTCAGAACAAAGACCCAACATGGCGGCCATGCCCTCCGACAGCCCCATTACCTACATTCCCGAGTATGATCTGGGTCAGCAGTCTCAAGACTCCCCTGCCTCTGCTCCTTCTCTTTCTTAAAACAGTTACATTCCTCAGCTTGCTCCCATGCGCTAGTTATGGCCACATAGGGAAAAAGACCAGCTTCCAGCTAACATGTCATCTTCCCCCACCCAGGCCCTTCAGAAGGCCTTCATCTGAGGTCCTGGGCATGACTTACCTTGGCCTCCTATCTCCAGACCGGTGAACCTAGATCGAGAGCTGTGCCAATGAACCTGAACTAGCTTTATTGATTTGGTCTGGTCTGGTTCTTTGCATGGGTCAAGTCTTTCACCTGGTGCTGAAACCCAGGAGGAGCTGAGACCCCAGTCCTGAAGGGCTGGGTCCCCCGTCAACTGGGAGCCTCTCCTCTCCCGGTCGTGGACCCGATGTGATCGGTTGCCTTCTGATTCAGGGTAAGTTGACTGCTTTTTAGCCTCCACCTTCCAAGGCCCCTGTCCGAAGTTGAGGCCATGCCAGGACAAGCCCTTCCCTTTTTTCCACTGCCAGGCAGTGGGGTATCTTATGGCGTTGGGAGATGGTCCCCTTTAAGATTACCCATCTTCTCACTGTTTGGGCCCAGACCATTTTGGGGAATGCCTCACTCTGGTCTCTGGCCCCTGGCTCAGAGCCTCTTGCCTTGGCTTTAAAATGGGTAACTACAAATGAAAACTCGACCCACAATCACCTCTGGGCTGTCTGTTACAAAACTTATTCAAATTGGAGCTCTGTCAAACCATTAAGCCTAGACACCTGATTTTTTACTGTCACAAAAGTTGGCCTTTTTACAAGCTTGACAGCCAGTCACACTTGCCTTTGGAGGGTACTAAGAATTTCAATGTGCTCCATGATTTAGAAATGTTTTGTCTCCACACTGGAAATGGTCTGAGCTTCCTTATGTTCAGGCATTTTGGGAACTACACTCTTGTCCTTCTGTCTGTAGCCAATGTTCCATGGCTCAGATTCTCCAAGCCAGAATAGACAAGCCAATAGACCAATTAAAACCACAGAACTCAAATCCCCAACCTGAGTCTTCAGCACTAACTGCACTCCTGGAACAACCCCCACTCCCGGCACTATGCAGCCCTCCTAGAAATTCCCAGCCTTCTCCTTGCTCTCTCTCTCTCTCCTGCTGCCACCTCCACCCCTTCTTCTTCTCCACCCCTTCTTCCCCTCCTCCTGCTCTGGCTCCTCCTTCCCTATCTCCTAATTCTCCCTCAATTGTGGACTCCCTTAAAAAACCCCAAGGCCTTTATACCCCCACTTCTCCTTCCCCCATCCCTTCCCCTCACCCCCTTCTATGGCCCTTAGTCCCTCCTCCACCCTATCTGCCATGCTGTGCCTCCTCCACTCCCCTAGCCTCACCCCTTTCCCCTCCTCTCTCCTCCCTCCTCTCTTCTGGTTCCATCCTTTCCTCCAAAGCCTCAGCCAACTCATCAGGACTCCTCCCCTGTGCCCTCAACACCCCTTCCCTCGACCTCATCTTCCCTTGCACAACCCAACCCAACTCATCTGATTCTCTACCCCATGCTCTCTGACCCCCATCCACACATTTCTTCAGCTCCTGAGACTCCTAACTCATCTGACCCCTCTCCAATCACCTCCCATACCTGGTCCCAACAGCCCCTTACCGCCTGCAACTTCCCCCTCTGGGAAATGGCAGGTGCTGAAGGCCTTGCCCAGGTACATGTCCCATTTTCTCTCCAGGATCTATCCCAAATTGAAAAATGCCTTGGATCTTTCTCAGCCAACCCAACTTCCTATATTAAAGAATTCGGATACCTCACTCAGGCCTAAGGCTAACTTGGCATGACATACATGTTATTCTTGTTTCCACCCTTATCCCAAAAGAACGAGAATGGATATAGATGGCAGCTAAACAATATGCTAACCAGATTGACTTAACTAACCAAACTTTTCCCTCTGGGGAACAGGTAGTTCCAGACACAGGCCCAGGATGAAATCTAACAAAGCAGTTAATTTTGATGAACTTAGAGAGATCACTCAAGGCTCAGATAAAAACCCAGACATTTTTCTTAACAGGTTACAAGAGGCTATGATCCAATACACCTGCTTAGATCCAGCTTCAGAGGCAGGGGCCACAGTGCTCGCTACCCATTTTATTTCCCAGTCCTCCCCCGACATTAGAAAAAAACCTGAAGAGGGGCCTTAGACTCCCAATCAGGATCTGATGAAGATGGATTTTAAGGTCTTTAATGCTCCAGAAAAGGCAGCTGAGTTCTCCTGACAGGCTCAGAAGCAACAAAAGGGAGCCCTACAAGCCCAAGCCTTGATAGCTGTCCTGAGGCTGTCAGTCTTCCCATAGAGGGCACAAGGGAATGCTCCTAAGCCCCATCCTGCTGGGACACAGTCACAGTCCACCCCACCAGAGGCCTGCTTCAAATGTGGCCAGGAAAGCCATTGGGCCCATAAGTGCTCTAATCTGCCACTGCCCAGCAAACCATGCCATATATGTTGACAACCAGGTCACTGGAAGTCAAACTGCCCACATGTGGGCTTGTCCTCTGCGCTGGGGCATGGAGGTCCAGCCCCAAAAGTGAGGCTTTCCAAACACTCCTGGCATTAGAGCTTCTGGGGTTGGCATAGGACTGATGGCGCCCAGACTTGGAGACTCCCATTACCTTTGCCAAGCCCAGGGTAAAGCTCCAGGTAGGAAGTAAGTCCATCACCTTCCTGGTGGACACAGGGACTACCTTTTCTGTTTTGCCTGCCCTCTCAGGCCCCACCATCCCTTCATCCATCTCTGTTACAGGAGTTAATGGGGTTCCCACTACCTGCTAAAGACCCTACCTTTCCCCTGCTCATTGGCTGGACACTTTTTTCACATTCATTTTTAGACATGC
This sequence comes from Dipus sagitta, assembly GCA_036346955.1. Classification (NCBI taxonomy): domain Eukaryota; kingdom Metazoa; phylum Chordata; class Mammalia; order Rodentia; family Dipodidae; genus Dipus; species Dipus sagitta. The sequence continues at coordinate 214,996,401 of CM070770.1, forward strand.
TTGACTGCTCAGTACCCCATTAGGCAGAGACATTCTCAGCCACTTTGAGGCCACACTCTCACTAGCCTCCTCCACCACCTGGAAACACATCTTCTTCCTTTAATAGCTTCTCAAATGTCCACTCCCAACTGTCCTATTCCTTTCCTCCCAGACCTAGTTGATCCCCGAGTATGGGACATCTCCACTCCCATAATTGCCACAAATCACCAACCTGTCCTTACCTGTCTTAAGGTCCCTTACTTTCTCCCTTCATGATCTAAGTTTTCCATTTCTGAAACACACCGCCAAGGGCCCAAAGCTATCATCACCCATCTCAGGTCATAAGGCCTCCTTATGCCTACTAACTCACCCTGTAACACTCCCACCCTCCCCATATGCAAACCCTCTTGCACTTATTGCTTGGTACAAGACCTCCAATTAATTAATGAGGCAGTTGTACCATTCACCAGGTAGTAACTAACCCTTATACCCTCCTATCTCATATCCCACCCAACACCACCCACTTTACAGTCTTAGAACTCAAAGATGCATTCTTTACAGTCCCCCTCCACCCTGACTCATACTTCCTTTTCGATTTCACTTGGGAAGATCCTGACACCCATCCCTCCAGGCAGCTTACCTGGACAGTCCTCCCCTAGGCTTCCAGGACAGCCCCCACTTTTTTGGCCAAGTCTTGGCCAGAGACCTCTCCACATGCAACCTTGAACCTAACACTGTCCTGCAGTATGTAGATGACCTTCTACTCTGAAGCCCATCCCTTCCTCTGTTCCAACAAGCCTCGGCCTCCCTCTTAAAGTTCCTTGGTTCTAAGGGCTACAGGGTGTTTCCCTCCAAAGCTCAACTCTGTTCTCCTACCACAGCCTACCTGGGAGTCCAGCTCAGTCTTGGCTCAAAGGCCTTAACAGTTGACAGAATCCAAGCCCTCTGTGACCTCCAGCCTCCAGAGAATGCATATCATGATGGGTTCATTTTAGGTGTCCTTCAGTGATGAGGTCTTGGGAGCCTCTGTGTTTCTGGATATCTGGTTTCATAGGAGTGAGTGTTCTCTGTGTCTATCTCCTTCACCCTTGTGCTAGTACCAGGTTCACCAAGAAAGCAGCACTCTTTCTTATTTTCCCAATTATTTTTGGTTTCAGCTGGGGCCCCGTTGCAGTGCGATTGGCTGATTCTCTCCTCTGGATCTGTGTCCATCTTTCCTTCCCAGGAGGTGCAGTGTGGTTAGGCGGACACCATCTTGACAGGAAGTCCTCTAAAGACAGAAACTATTAAAGCTCACTTAAGAAAAAATAATACTATTGGTCCTGTAAATAGTAAAGGAACTGTCTGAGCTTAAAATCCCCACCTTAAAAGCTCCAGGATTAGATAATTCCCCAGAGAAATAGAACCAATAAAATGTGCATCAAGAAATACCTTCATAGAACCATTTATAATAATATTTACCAAGTATCTGGCCTAGCCAATTTGATACATGAAATTACCCATCAACCGGCACAACTATGGGAAAATATTGCCAGTTGTACACAAATTATTAAAGAAACAGAAGAGGAGGATATGTTCTAATTCAGTTTATGAGAATAACATTACTTGTGTACCAAAAGTTGAACAAGACCTTCTTGATAACTATATTCTAATATCCCTTATGAACATGGGTATGATAATGTGCTATAAAATATTAGTAAATACAATCAAGCTATTAATAAAAGAATAATACATGATGATCAGTTTGGGTTTGTCCTCAAATACAAGGCCATTTTGAACTCTATAAACCAAGTAGTATAATTAACTCTATGAGTGAACTAAAGAAGGGAAAAAACATTATTTTAATAAAAGCCCCCTTCTAAGAATTTAACCAAATTTGATATGCATACATGATAAAACAACCTTTCAGCAACCTAAAAGTAAAATGAAAAATACTAGACCAAGAATACCTGTTAAAAAAATAACCTATAGCTAACATAATATTAAATGTGAAAGGCTGACTTTATTCTAATATTAGAGGGAAAAACCAAGGATATATACTCTTACCACTTATATTTAACAGGATAAAAGAGGTCTTGCTTTAAGAATAAAACAAGGGCTGGAGAAATGGCTTAGCAGTTAAGGTGCTTGCCTGTGAAGCCTAAGGACCCAGGTTCAATTCTTCAGTACCCATGTAAGCCAGATGCACAAGTTGGCACCTGCATCTGGAGTTTGTAGTGGCTAGAAGCCCTGGTGTGCCCCCCTCTCTCCCTCTTTCTCTCACTCTCTCTCTCACTCAAATAATTAAAATGAAATATTAAAAAATAAAATAAGAAAAATATATTAAACACATGTATTAGAAAAGGAGAAATAAGACCATTTCTATTGCACATGACATGGTTATCCATATTTTAAAAAATCTCAGAGAATCTATGAAAAAACCTCTATCAGAAATAATAAGCAAGCTAAGCAAGATCATAGGACTAAAGGTTAGCATAAATCAGTAGTGTTAATATATGTTTGCAACAAACCATTGAAAGTGAAGGTTTTAAGAATCTTCTCTTTATCCTTGTCTTCCTTTTTGAAGAGAAGAAGGGAGAAATGAGGATAAGAGAGGGAGAATCTGAAGTAAGTATGACCAAGTATTATGGTGAATAGCAGGTGTTAAAATATTGTTTTATATGCTTTCCTTTATATTGGAACTATTTCATACCAAAAATGATTCTTTATCTTTCCAAACAAGAAAACACATAAAAATTTTAAAAAGTTATCTATTTATAAACCTAACATTTTCCTGTATATGCTTCCAGACTTGCTGTCCACTTGGGGCTATCTCAATCCATTTTAGATCTTCCACTAGCCTGAGACTGTCACATGCTGTTCCCAAGCCGAGTCTTTCTGTGTGGCATTCAAGGAATTCATGGAGATCACCTTTGCTGTGTGTGATGAGGTTTCTTGACCCTAAGGCCTGACTTTCTGACAGCCTTTAATCAATGTTTGTCATTTATGAAAACTCTAGGGCTGGAGAGATGGCTTAGCGGTTAAGCGCTTGCCTGTGAAGCCTAAGGACCCCGGTTGGAGGCTCGACTCCCCAGGACCCACGTTAGCCAGATGCATAAGGGGGCGCACGCGTCTGGAGTTCGTTTGCAGTGGCTGGAGGCCCTGGCACGCCCATTCTCTCTCCCTCTCTCTATCTGCCTCTTTCTCTCTGTCTGTCGCTCTCAAATAAATAAATAAAAATAACAAAAAAAAATTTAAAAAAAAAAAAGAAAGAAAGAAAAAAGAAAACTCTAATCCCATCGGTATCTGCTCTTGCTCCTGGCCTTACCACGGCTCCTGCGGACTACATCTCCCAGGATGCACCGTGTCGCCAGAGCCACTTTACTTCCTATTTGGGAGCTTTCTCAGTCTTAGTGCCTCCTCCAAGTTCCAGAAAAGTTTAAGGTGGGAGGAATTTGAGGGCTTGTTTGACTGGGGGCGGAGGGAGGTGGAACTACAGGCTACCAGAGAAAGGTCCTGTCCCTTTCTGGTGTGCACAGACCTTGCTTATCTCAACCGAGGGAGGTTCTTGCTCCTATTCCAGGCAGGCCCACACAAGATGTTGCCCTTATCATTTGGTCACATCCTCCTAGGAGTTCTCAGAAATCTTTAGAGTGTGTCAGGGTGACAGCTCTTTTTTTTTTTTTTTTGGCTCGGTGACTCCCTCCTTTTCATGTACTCAGGGATATTTTAGTGAGAAGTTAGAAGACCATAGAGTAGGGTGCTAGATAATTTACTTGGCAAACCTGTGAGTGGTTTCTTTAACACACTTTTCAGGTAGTTTTGTACTTTCTTCCAGTTGGGCTGGAATTTTTACTGTTTTTTAACTGGTTCTAATGTGTGCTGAAGGTATGTTATCAATATTGGTCAAGTAACAGGCATACATATGTGTTTCTTGGAAGTTATATGCCACTGCCTCCAAAAGCAAAACATTTCCATTCAGAAATGAGGGCCGCATCAGATTAAAATGGGCTAGAGTGAATGGTGTGGGCTCTGTGATGGAGTGCTTGCCTAGCATGCTTATGCAAAGCCCTGGGCTCAGTCCCAGCACCTCTCCCTTTTCCTATCCCTCTCAAAGAAATGGTGATTGAGGGCTGTAGGGATGGCTGAGTGGTTAAGGTGTTTGCTTGCCAAGCCAAAGGACCCAGGTTCGATTCCCCAGGACCCACGTTAGCCAGACGCACAAAGGGGCACACACATCTGTTCATTTGCAGTGGCTAGAAGACCTGGTGCGCTCTCTCTCTCTCTCTCTCTCCTTCTGTTTCTTTCTCTGTCAAATAAATAAATAAATACAAATAAATATTTTTTTAAAAAAGAAATGGTGATTGAGAAGTGAGCACACATTAGAGGACATCATACGTTACTTTTTAAAAATTTACCTGTGAGTCTCAGTTTCCTCTTCTGGGTCCTCCTTCCTTCATAATTGTTTTTTTTTAAGTATTTATTTCATATTTATTTACTTCTTTATGTTTTAGTTTTTTGAGGTAAGGTCTCACTCTAGCCCAGGCTGACCTGGAATTCACTATGTAGTCTCAGGGTGGCCTTGAACTCACGGTGATCCTTCTACTTCTACCTCCTGAGTGCTGGGATTAAAGGTGGATGCCACCATGCCCTGCTGTTTTTTATTTAATGGCAATATATATACTTGTTTATGTGTATATACATAATATGCAGATTGCTCTACATGCTTTCTAAATTCTATGCTAGTGATCAAATCCAAGGTCTTTTATGCTTCATGAGCATTCTACCAATGAGCTAAGCTTCCAATTTATATACATAATTATAAATTACATGTGTGTGTATATATATATGTGTGTATATATAAATGTGTGTATATATATATATATATATATATACACACACACACACACACATATATACATACACGTGTATATGTAGTGGTGAGAGTTCTTCAGAGGAACAAAACAGTAGAAGATATATGTCTACAGACATACATATATGTATATATTAATGTATATACATGCATGTTTTTAAAATTTATCTCCAGAGAGAGAGAGAGAGAGAGAAGCAGAGAAAGAGAGAGAATTGGCTGCCAGGGCCTCTGCAACTGAAATTGAACCCCAGATGCTTGTGCCACCTAGTGGGCATGTGGGACCCTGCATTTGCCTTACCTTTGTGCATATGGCTAACCCTGGAATCTGGAGAGTGGAACACGGATCCTTAGGCTTTACAGGCAAGTGCTTAAAGTGCTAAGCCATCTCTCCAGCCCTATACATTCATGTTTATGTGTAAATATACACACAACATGCATATGTATTTTCATATATGACATACATGTGTGTATATAGTACATAAATATGCTTATGTATATTAGTGTACACATATAATAATATATATTGTATGTTCACATACACATGAAAGATGCTAGGAAGTGCATTTCAAAGGAACTGGAGTAAACAATTGTGGAGGCTGGAGAGTACAAACTCTGTAGGGTAGGCAGAGAGGCTGGAAAGCGCTGATGTTAGAACCGAAGCAGAATTTCTTCTTCCTTAGGAAAACTCTAATTTTGCTTTTAAAATCTTTCAGCTGGTTAGATGAGGCTCACTCACTGAATGTTTTTTAAAGAGATATAACATAATATACAGTGGCATTAGACTCATTTATGTTTTGTTGTTCACATACCAATTTAATTTCCTGTTTTCAAACAGTTTTAATATTGATCTCATCTACTAACAAATGCTTTTTCTGGTATGTGAGATTGTGTATTAATCAGAACAGACATTTATTCTGAAAAAGGCATTTTGAATCTGGTCAATCTATGACATTATGCTTGATCTAAGGAGATTTTATAGTCCTACAGAGAAGTAGATTTCATGTAGAAGACAGACAAAGGCAGGAAGGTTAAGTTTTTCTTCTGACCTTTCTGTTTCCTGTAGTATCTGATTATAGCTAGTTATAGTGTTTCATGTTTGCTTAAGATGCAGGAAGACTGTGGAAAAAAAAGCAGTCAGCTGCAGCATTTTGATCTGTTTTTTGCTTTTCAATTTCTTTGTTCTTTTATAAGAAGTGGAAGGAGAGCTATTGTTTAATGATAAATTTTTAAACACAGTTTTGATTCAAAGCCATTTCTATAAACAGAAAGAATTGTGGAATTTGGAGTAGCATTCTTTTACGTATAATCTAGTGATTATAATTAATTTAGAGGTGGTTAGACTGTTGGTGGGGAATAGTGATCATCTTGACCTTTTATTATACCATATTTTCTTGCTCAATTGTTGTGAATGGGATCATGAAATTATCATGGTTTTGAGCTTTGTCTCCCAAGAAAAGAGCAATGTTGAGTTAAATTGAATTACTTAGTGCTGGGAAATGACTCAGTTGATGAAGTGCTTGCTGTATGAGCATGGGGACTGGGGTTAAAATCCGCTAAGTGCCAGATGGGCATAGCAGCCTGCTTATAATAGCAATGCTCAAGAGGCAGAGGGGATCCTAAGGGCAAACTGGCCAGCTAGACTAACCAAATTGTTGAGCTCTGGGTTCACATCTCCAGCAGCAGGGGAGGCCCTTTTTTTGTTATTAACATCGTTCCACAGCCTCAGACAGGGTACTGCACACTCTGGCGGGGAGGGTGGCAGCCACATTAAATTGCAGTGTTGAGGAAGAGTGCTATGATAAATATCCCCATCAGTTTCTTAATATGGGGAAAAGTGACAAATTCAGATTCTATGAAAACATTATCCACTGAGTGCCTGAGGTGCCAGCTGAGGTAATTTTTTGGGTAAAACTGGGATTACATGTCCTGGATTCCTGCTACTTCACAGGGCCACTGGCTCTGAGTTCTGTTCCCACATGTTCTGAGTTCCCACATGTTTCTGGGAGAACTTTATGCCTTATTTTGTCACATTCTTTCCAGACATTATTTTTCACAATGTAGCATTTTCCTGTGTTGTTTGTTTTCCTCTTCCAAGTCATATGGAATGCTGATTGTTAGGTCAGGCAGGCTCCCAAAATGGAGTTACCAAGGACAGCAGGAGGGCAACAGAGACATAAGGAAGTAGGTTACCCACATTCCTCAAGGAGCCACTATCTTTTCCTTGCCTAAAAATGCCCCAGGTCTAGGTTTCATGCCCCGCAATCTCCCAGGTCACCTGGTCACTTCTGGTCTCACACCCTAGCTTTTTGAAATGGCTAATGTTAAAAGCAAAGGAGTTCATTTCCCTTCCTCACCTTCCCCCAACTGAAGAGCCCTGTATAGTCCACTATCTGGAATCTCAAGTTGACTGTGCTCTGCTCTTGAGAGTTAGTCCTAGCAGCTTGTGCTTTTCCCAAATAAAAGCTTCCATCTTTACCTCAGAGTGATCTCTGTGATTTTGGTCACTCCCGAAACTTATATTTGGTGCTCATGACTCAGAGGAGGCTTCCGGTTAGCCTCTTGGGTGGCCAGACCTCCTTTCCCCTGACCAGACCACCGAGCTGCCATTTGACCCTCTGAACTCTTCGGACCATCTCTGCCTGGTACTGTCTTTTGTCGGGAACTGCAGCTGCTCTCTGACCTTGGGAGCTGCAGGTGGTCTCTAATCCTCTAATCTCTTAATACAAAGGCCTTATCGATAAGGTGCCTGATCCTATGCATTGTTTAGTATACAGTATAGATAGAGTAAGCACCTGATCCTAAAGCATTGTTTAGTATACAGCCTGGGTGGAGCGGGCACCTGATAGAGGGATTAACATACGACCCTGGTGAAACTGACCTTAGGCACATAAGCATTGTCAAGAAAGTTCTAAGTTCTATCTTCTATATATAAGCTATGTCTGCCTGAATAAACGAGAGCCTTGATCAGAACTTGTCTTGGCTCTATTCCTTGTGTTCTTGTCTCAGGTTCATTCCCACTCCCTCCTTCGAGGTCTGTTTCGACTTGTGCTGCAGGCCGGCACAGTCTTTCATGTCCACCACAATTTGGCTTCACTCTTCTTCCCTTCTCCATTTCCTCTCTCCTTCTCAGTAAGTGTCCCTCTCAGGTTGGCCTGCTGTTGGATTTAATCCCTCCTCATGGAAGCCATGCTGGCATAGCAAGCTATATACTCCTCAGCTACTTTTAGGCCACAACCACAGGTCTTGAGAAAGATGCACTCTCAACACCTCAGGTCTCTTGCTCTCTAGTCTACTGTATCCTAAAGGGCGCCTTTTGGTTCAGTCACCATCTTGGGACACTCCCTCTCCCTCCCTCCTCTCTCTCTCCTGAGTTTCATTTTCCACTGCCAGCTGCTTTTGCCATTGGGAGCACAGTTGTACTCCTTGCCCACTAACAGGCTAAAAAGCTGATAGTTTTAACCTGTATGGCCTCTGCCCACATGGAAGGTGCATGTCCCATTCACCCTGATGGGCCAGGGGGTCATATTGGTGTTCTGTGTAAACCCAGCTTAAGTCGTGGTGCTTTTTCTGTCATACTTGTTTTGCTCTTGCCCTGTATCCTTAAGAACTTGAAGCCTCAACAACTCTTAGATGTCATCATATTTTTCTCTGCAACATTGCTTGGCCACAATATAAGCTGGACAATGGGTCCAAATGGCCTGAGAATGGTACCTTTGATTTCCAAATTCCCATTGATTTAAAAAAACTTCTGCCAATGTACAGGCAGATAGTCTGAAATACCCTATTTTTCACTCTGCGTGCATGGCCTTCTCTCTGCTCTACCTTCTGTTTTCACCAGGTCCTTCTAGTCACTTCACCCCAACATCTCCTCCAGGTCCCTTAGCCTCTCCTGACACCCTGCCTGGTAACAAGGTTTGATTTTAGTCTCTGGAGTTATAAACAGAATAGAAATTTAAAATGGGAATGCATAAATAAATGAATGGATGAATATGTGAAGGAGAAATGGTTGTCTAGAGTCTATATGAAAAGTACACTTGAAGTAAATATGTGTGTATAAGTATGTATGTGGCTCATAGCCACAAGGCTGCAGAAAGATTTCTGTTCTGAGCACTGCCATTTTATTGTGGGTGATGTTCTCCACCAAGCCCACTATACTAGACTGCATAACCAGTTTTTACTGTTGAGTATCCCCCAGAAGGAACACTAAAAGTAATTAAGATCATAGACAAAAAAAAAGAAAAAAAAATTGCAAGATTCTGCTACTCTTAAAGAGTTGTAAAATGACAGGATCAGAAATCTGCCTTATAGCCCTGAGGGAAGTCCAAAACTCTTCCTGGAATTTAGGAAGAAAAAAAAAAATTGACTCTTTCTTAGCTTCTCTGCCTTGCAGAGCCAGGGGGCTACAAGCACAGGGAATCTCAAGATCCTGGCCTCAGCATGATGATGAATGAATGCCAAGTTGCTGAGAACAGATAGGGACTTCTTATAAGAAATTTGTAACTGTTTCACATTTACTTTATCTTTCTATGCTTCTATGAAACTACTAACAGAAAACAGCCTCAAGATTTATGTTTAAATTTAGAAGTACTTGTTATTGAATTTTTAAGAAATAAAGTTCCAAAATCTATGTTTATTCTGGGTAAGTATAAGTCAAATCTGATCTACTTTTTCTTTAAAAAAATTATTTCAAGGACGGGTGTGGTGGTGCACACCTTTAATCCCACACTCAGGAGGCAGAGGTAGGAGGATTTCCATGAGTTCGAGGCTAGCCTGAGACAACATAGTGAATTCCAGGTCAGCCTGAGCTACAGCAAAATCCTGCCTCAGAAAACCAACCAACAAACCAACCAACCAACAAACAAAAACTTAAATGGTCAAATTAAAAGTCTTATGGTAAGGACAATACAAGTTTTTTGTTGGTAGTTATGAGATTAACTGACTAAAGAAAATAAACTGGAGAGGTAACCTTAAATGTTGGATGTTAAATGTTTGATAAAAAATATTGTCATAGAGTGGTTACATAGATTGTAAAGTAGAAGTATGTAGATGAAGGTATGAGTAAGATTAAACAAGATAAAAGACAAAGTACTTAATCAGATTACTGACTTCTTGAGATATAAAGTGGGTATTAGCCTAGGGCTTACATCACACTAACAAAGTATGGCCCTGGCTGGTAGCAGGTTGCTATGGTATTCAGGTTGTAAACTTAACTTTAACTCACTTATGTTCATCTGGTCATAATAATGGTCATGAAAGACTGAATTTAGAATACCCAACCAAGTTAACTAGGTTCCTCTATTTGTCAACCTTTTAACTAAATCTTAAGGTTAAAATTAACTCATTAATATTTAATTCTCTCCAAAAGTTTTTATATCTAAAACCCTGTCTCAAAACAAATCTCACAGAGGAATTATTTAAGATGTAATTCCTCAATTCTTCCAACAGTCAGTCTTAATACTTTAATTTTAACTCATGTCATTTCTGAACAACTTTACCAAAGTATCACAGGCAGGATTATAAAGTTGGTTATGTTTGGAATTCAATATAGTTCTATAACATTGATTTGGAAGAGATTAAAAATATTTCTTTTTGTCTCAGCAGTTAAAGGTGCTTATTTGCAAAGCCAGATGCACATAGTGGAACATACATTTGGAAATTATTTGTAGTGGCAATTGACCCTGGCATGCCCATTCCCTCTTTTTTCCATGAGACTTGTCTCTCTTTTGCATTAGATTATGGCAGTTTAATCCAGTTCCTCTATTTTTTAGGTATGTTAGATATAGCTAAATTAATTTTGGAAATGGACTTATGGATTGGATGGACATCTTATTTAGCTTTTAAAAGTGCTAAATCACCTCATAAAAATATCTATATGTATTGTATAAAGGTATCCCAATTTTAATGAACTTTAAAAATTATAAAATTTTTCATGTCTTCATATTTAAGCCAAAAATGTTACTGCATAATATAGATTTCTTATTTATTTTAAATTCTGTCAGCAGATCTTTTGTTCATAGTTTCCTCTCAGTAGCCTCATGTGCCTTAAATATGTAAACTCTACTTTTTGTTAATATCATACTTTTCCAGATATCAGAATATTATAATTTGGTTTATACAAAGTCCGTTATGTTTGGCTTGGCTATCAATAAACATGTATCACCATGCATGACTAAAACTCTGTAATTTTAAGATGGTTATTGTTTTGTTCATGCTGGTTTTGCAGAATGATTATCACTGAGGTCATGATCTAAGCCTTATAAAAAGTGACTTATTGTGATTTTTTTCTTAGAAAAACTGAAAAAGCTCCCAATGGCTTGGCAAAATCCACTGTATACAAACAATGTTAATATAGTTTGTCTAAGCTTCATGTGACAGTCATAAATATTTATTTAGCTAAACCTTAAAATTGTTCAATGGTAAAAGGTACATTTTTAAGAAATTACTTTTGTCTGTTATATTGTCTCTAATGTAACTCAAAAATGACCACATTTTTTTTAAAATTCTTGAACTATTTACAATAAGTCTCAGTCAAGGTTTCACTTAATTAATTGTCTCATTTCTGGTATCTTAAGTTCATTGCTTATAGAGATATTGATACTTAAGATGTGTTTCCTGCCCTAGAAAAATAATCTTAAATTGCTGTTCTACTTCCAGTTTGGGGGGGTAATTGGTACTTATATTGGTATACAGACTAACCAAAGTTGCTTTCAAACACAGATGTCAAGTTTTTATACTGCCTTGTTTTTTTCCTGACATACAATTTCTAGATTAAATCAACTATCTAAAGTTATTGATTAAAATATTGTTTCCAGTTTGTTTGCAGTGGCTAGAAGCTCTGGTGTGCCCATTCTCACTCTCTGTCTCTCTCTCTCTGTCTGTCTCTCTCTCTCCTTTCTGTCTCTAATAAATAAGTAAAAAATAAAATCTTAAAAAATAAATTTTGTTTCCAGGGCTACTAAAATGTTATGCCTATACTTATAACTGACAGATACTTAAGATAGAATGTGTATGCTTTCTATGTTCCAAATATAGCTTACACTGTCACCTGACAACTAAATTTAAATATTAATCAAAATGGTTTTAAACTATTGTGTCATTCTCTAACCAGATTTGCTTTGCTAACCAGATATGTCTGCACCCTTTTAAACTAATCTGTTTTGCTAATCAGATATGTGCAGTCTCTCTGAGTGATTAATAACCATATGTAAAGCCAAAATCAATTGGAAACATTGGAGTTAAAAGGATAACCAATATTGTGGCTCCTGCTTCAGGGTCAAAAGGACACAGGAGATGATGGGACAGTACTAACTTCTAGCTTCTGGTAAGTTACCTGCCTTCTTGATCAGAAAGGATATGGAGACCCAGAGATGTGTATCTGGAACTGGAGAGTCACAATGGAGAAAAATAAGTCCTCTAGGGCTTCCCAAAAGAGGGAGGGCTATTTGGTCAGCACAGCCTTAACTTCTCTGAGCAGATGATAATGATGAGAGTCATAGAACTCCACACAGGTTCCCAAAAGTCTCTCCTACAGAGCCATTATTGACCTCCAAAATGTACAGTTAATTCTGGCAGCCTACATGGTCTTAATCACCCAGTGAGAAAAATATAACTACAATATAAACAGTAAGTCAGACTAATAAGCCCCCCTGCCTGATGCTGACTTACAATACTAAACTCTAACATTAACTCATGCCTTCTGCCTCTGCCTGTCCTTGATTAACTTCACCAGCCCTGACTCCAGTTCCTCTCACTTTCCTTAGCCAGAATCAGAGCTATTCCATGGGCCCCTTCCTTCCTTAGCCCTTACCCTATTTCATCCAGGGATAAATACACTGCCACCCTCACTGACACTCTCAAACTTAAGCTTTCTTGTGTCCCTACTCTTCTCCTGATCCCAAAATGCCCCTCTGCCTCCTCTCTTGCCCCAAGCTCTCTATCCCTCACCTATGGGTGATCATCCTCCCTTTATGCCTGGCATTTTGATGTCATAGCTGTTGACAAGAGTAACAAGCTCCTTGATTCTTCCTTCTATCCTCTCACAGGGTACACAGAACCCATCTCTCTCACCTTGTCTGTAACAGGTGTCTACTATAGACTACCCTAAAGCCAGCTCAATACAGGGATGGTATAAGAGCAGTCTCTGATTTGCTCAGGACCAAGTTGTAACAACATGCTACACTGGTGCTATTGATTTCACTACTCTGCCACCTCTATCCACCACGAAACTGCCTCATTTTCACTGGCCCTGAAGGTAGACCCACCAACTGCATTATCCAGCCTCTCCCATAAGAAGTCATTGCCCTTAAGGTCAGCATGAAGAAATTAAACTTCATCTCTTATCATTAACAAAAGGCTGGAATGTTAGGTCAGGCAGGCTCCCAAAATGGAGTCACCAAGGACAGCAGGAGGGCAACAGAGACATAAGGAGGTAGGTTATCCACATTCCTCAAGGAACCACCCAGCCATTATCTCTTCCTTGCCTAACAATGTGCCAGATCTAGATTTCCTACCCCCTTACATCCCAGGACACCTGGTCACTTCTGCTCTCACACCCTAGCTATTTGAAATGGCTAATGTAAAAAACAAAGGAGTTATTTTCCCAAACCTTACACTGATTACTTTTTGCCTGTGTGTGTGTTGTGGTGTAAAAGTGTGTGGTCTGAGAGAGTCATATGAGAAAATTCACCACAGTGAATGTCTGCATTGTATGTAACAAAAGATCCTAACAACCCCCACTTCTGCCTTTAGGAACTAAAAGAACAAGAGCAAGTTCCACCCTGATTAAGTTCATAAATACAATAGTAAACATTAGAGCAGAAATCAATAAAGCAAAGGCAAAAACCATAAATGAGATCAATGCAAAGATCAATAAATCAATTTTTTTTTTAGCTAGGTTGAGTAAAAGAGAAAAGAAGCAAATTACTATTGTTAAGCACAAAATGGTAGAAAAACTACATTTTCTAAAAATAGAAAAGGGATGATAAGAGAATTTTATAGGTCATTCTATGCCAATACATTTGACAAATTTGGAGAAATGGACAATTCCTTGACACAAATTACAAAATCTCACTAAAGATGTAACAGCTACTTTAATGTTCAAAATAATTGTAGTTAAAAAAAGTTTTTACAAAGAAAACTATCTCAAGATAAGTTCACTGGATAATTTTATCAAATACTTAAGAAAATAATGATATGAGTTCTACACAATGGTTCCAGAACACTGGAAAGCTGGAATTACATTTTAACTTGTGAGGGCAGCATCACCCTGAAGCCAACACTAAAAACATTCCAAGAAAATATAGTTCAATACCAAACTTACTGAAAATACAGCCATCAGACCACATTTGGTAGTTTGAATAGATGGCCCCCAATATATACATTGCTTTATTAGGTTTCAGTTTGCATCTGCAGCCACCTGGGTGGAGGCACTGTCAGTAGGTGGATCTAAGGGTCCAGCCCTAAGGTGTGGTGATGGGTTTGAGATTCCAATCTAAAGATATGCAAAGTGTGCCTAACTGGAGTTCCTGAAGAGTGCTGTGTGGCTTTTGGCTTTCTGCTTTTTGGCTTGTGCTTCTCTCCCTCTGCTTTGAACTGTGAAGGCAGGCCAGCTTCTTCCACCATTATAGAACTTCCCTGTATCTGTAAGCACCAATAAATACCCTTTCCTCCATAACTGTGCCTGGTCTGGAAGTTCATCTCAATGAACTTGAAGCTGTCTGTCACAGCACACTTAGCCAACAGTTTGCAAATCACTGCTTTATGTAGAAAAATTCTTGAAAACTACAAAAATCAAAACAAAATAAAATAACAAAACCACCCAACTAGAAATAATGAATTTAGAAAGATTTCACAATACAAGGCCCACATATATATATAAAACAGTTTTCTTTCTGTAAAATCATGATCAAAAATCAAACTTTAAAATTGATATCAGTTATATTAGCCTTAAAATATAAAAAAAAAAAAACTTTCAGGATGCAGCTAACAAAGATATGAAAAAACCTGTGCATTGAAAACTATAAGACATTGCTGAGAGAATTTAAAGACCTAAAAATGTGGAAAAATGTATCTTTCTCATGAGCCTACATATGAATGACTCACTGTTGTAAAGTATTTAAATCTCAAGTTTTGATTCAACATGATACCAGTTATTCTAGCAGGCCATATATACATATGTATATATATATAATATATGTAATTGTACACCAAGTTCTGAAGCAAACAGCTTCAGGTTCACTGAGATGAACTTCCAGACCAGGCACAGTTATGGAGGAATGGATATTTATTGAAGCTTACAGATCCAGGGGAAGTTCCACAATGGTGGAAGAGGCTGGTGGAAGAGGACCAGGCAGGGATAGAGAAGCACAAGCCAAAAAGCCACACCACACAGCATACTTCAGGAACTCCATACTTTGCAAATCTTTAGATTGAAATCTCAGACTGACCACCAAACCTTAGGATCCACCCAGTGATGCTCCCTCCAGCAGATGCAAACCACAAACTAATAAAATAGTGAATATATTGGTGGCCATCTATTCAAGCTACCACATTCCACCCCTGGCCCCCAATAGATTCATAACCTTCACACAATGTAAATTGTACTCAGTTCAATTTCAAAGGTCCCCACAGTCTTGACCAATTTAAGATATTAAGACCTGTAAAATCAAAGAAGTTAAATACTTCCAACATATAAAGGCACAGAGTAAACATTTTCAACTGGTATAAGGCATAGAAAGGAGAGACGAAAACAATGCAAACTCAACCATCATCAAACAAATATCAAAGTTCTGCAGTTCAAGTTCAATATAACCAGAGACTGACAGTCTCCAGATTTTTCAGTTCCACCCCTCCAGCTGGGCAGAGTAGCCAGGTAACCCTTCCACCCCAGGCCAATAGTGTGCTCTATGGTAGCCCTTGCTTAGTCCTGGAATATCCAAAACATCTTCAGGTCTTCATGCAAGCCACAGTCTACCTTCCAAAGGGTCTTCCTGCCTATTAGGGCATCAAACCCTGCCTCGTGCCACATCTCAGGAGCAGCTCCTGGAACTGTGTGCAGTTCACGACCATTCCTTGTATGTTTCATGCTTCTGAAACCAATACCAGGTGTTCAGGACACAGCCATATTCTATTTATTTATTTATTTATTTATTTATTTATTTTTCTTTATTAGGTAGTTTTGTATTCAGCAAATACAGTCAGTTTGTGACCTACCCCCTCCCCTTGGCCTCTCCTTGTTGAGGTATATGGGTCATGCATTGTGGAGTTAGCCCACAGTTATGTGTAAGATAAATGTCTCTGCATATCATGACCCAACATATGGCTCTGACATTCTTTCCACCCCCTCTTCCACAAAATTTCCCTGAGCCATGTTGGGTTCATTTTTGGTCTGCTTCAATGATGAGGTGTTGGGGGCCTCTGAGGCTCTGGCTCTCTGATTTGGTAGGAGTTGATTTTTCTCTGTGTTGATCTCCTTCACCATTGTGCTGGTATCTGGCTCATCAGAAAAACAGCACCCTTGCTTGTTTCGCCAATTTTTCTTAGTTTCAGCCAGGGCCCTTTTGAGGTATGATGGGGTGGCTCTCTCCTTAGGATCTACATCTATCTGAAAAAGAGAAGCAGATTCTCCAATGGAGAGTAAGTTAGCACCAGGACAAAAGAGATAACCCTTACTTTTTTATATAGAGAATTTAATAGGTGTAGGCCCTCTTGTAGCCCATGATTGATGGTAGCTTGATATTGGCGAGTGGGCTTATGTATGGATATGGTTCTGAATTGTTTTCCAGCTCCAGCTATGGGTCCTGTACCACTGAGGAGATCAGTTAGCCAAATTAAGAGCAGTTGGTTCCCCACCATGGCTGTGTGCCACTATTGCACTTGTGTGGGCATCCCAACAAGTTATTTGCTGCTAAGTAGGTTAGACCATGAGTTGCTTGGACAGATATTGGCCATTTTCCCCCAGTTGCCATGTAGCACCTTCTGACACAGCCATATTCTTAATTCAGGGACAAAATAAATATCAACCTTGAAATGCAGGTTTCTTCCCCAGTCAACTCTTTCCAAAAGAGTTTTCATTTCTATGATAGTCTTTCCTCAGGCATCCTTTCCATTGTTTTAATTAAAGAAGTTGGGCCATCTTCCTTAAGGTTGCTAATGTGTTTGACAATAGCAGGTTCAGTAACCTAAGACCAGTCTCAGTGCCTATACTTTTAACTTGCTTGAGGTTTTCCAGCTTAAAAATCTTAAATTTCTCAGTCCAATTATCTTTAGCCAAGCACATCAGTCCATCACAAATTTAACCTTGATCAGACTCTCTGGGTCTGGGTGTCAGAACACAGCCAGTCCTTATACCAGTAGCCCAATTCCAATAAAGCCCTCTGCAGTCTTTCTTTCCCCTTTGAAAGCTCATAAGTCAAGCCTCAAAGTTCAATATTGTCTGCACTTAGCATTCTCAAGCTCTCATCAGAATAGTCCATTCAACTTGGCTTACCTCTCCAAAAGGCATCTTCAGTTGCAAGCATCAAGTCCATGCCCATTCCTCCAAAAGAAAAATTCCAAAAGAGCCAGGCATGGTGGTGCACGCCTTTAATCCCAGTGCTCAGGAGACAGAGGTAGGTGGATTGCCATGAGTTTGAGGCCACTCTGAGACTACACAGTTAATTCCAGGTCAGCCTGGGCTAGAGTGAGACTCTACCTCAAAAAAAAAAAAAAAAAAAAAAAAAAAGAAAAACAATTCCAAAAGACTGGTAGAGAATGCTTATGTAGCATAAAAGGCTTTGAACTTGATCCCCAGCATAGCAAAATAAGTAAATAAATAAATAAACATATTGTCAGGCACAGCATGTTCTCCATAAACCAAGCTAATCAGAAAGCTGAGTCAGGAGAAATGTTTGAACCTAGGAGCTGGAGCCTAGCTTGAATGACATAGCAAGACCGCATCTGTAAATACATAATATATAAAATGTAAAAGCTGATTGTAAAATTCCTATGGAAATGAGAGGACCTGGAACAGCCAAAACAATTTTTAACTTGAACCAAGTTGGAAAGCTAACATTACCTAATTTAAAGGTTTGTTGTAATGGCATAGTAATCAAGACTGTGTGATACTTGCAGAAAGAGAGAGAGAGAGAGAGAGAGAGAGAAGGATTTTCACACACTAAGGGACAATTGGTTTTTGAAAAGAGTATGAAAATTCTATGAGGTAAGGATAGTCTTTCTGGCCTCTATACCAGGGCAATATGTTATCTATATGCTAGAGAAAAATATAAGTATTAACCAGAATGGTGTTGCATGCCTATAATCCCAGTACATGGAAGATGATAGCAGGAGGACCAGAAATTCAAGTCCAGCTTAGGATACATGAGACCCTGTCGCCAAAAAATAATAATTTATACTTTTTACAATATGTCATAATTCACTCAGATTCATGCTGTGCCAAATACTCCTGTCTTTAGACCTCCATCTGTCACTTCCCTCCAATTCAACCTCCTTGGACCACTCACTTCATGTCTTTTGTCCCTGTTTTGTTACATCAACCCTGTAGTTGACAGATTTAAATATAAAGCTTAGGGGCTGTGGAGATGGCTTAGAAGTTAAAGGCACCTGCTTCCAAATCTTGCTGGCCTGGGCCCAATTCTCCAGTCCTAATGTCAGATTCACAAAGTGGTAAAGACATCTAGAATTCATTTCTAGCAGCAAGAAGCCCTGGTGTACCCCTATTATCTCTCCTCTCAAATAATAAATAAATAAACTAAATACAAAGCTTAAAGCTACAAGACTAAGAGAAGAAAACACAAGAGAAAACATTTATGACATTGAGTGTTGCAGAGACTCCTTAGATACAACACCAAAGCAGAATGCTTTAAAGATGGGTAATTTTGACTTACCAATTTAAAACTTACATTTGTTTCATTTTTTAAAATTTATTTTTTACTTACAGATAATAAACCACGATAATTCTTTCTCCTCCTCCAATTTCCCCTTCACAAATTCACACTCCATCATATCCCTACCCTCTTCCCATTAGTCTCTCTTTAATTTTGATGACATCTTCTTTTCCTCATATTATGAGGGTGTTGTGAAGGTCGTGCTAGGAACTGCAAGGTCATATATATTGTGACCAGTTATCTGGATGATTGTACTCTAAGCAGTCCTTCCCTTCAGCTCTTACATTCTTTCTGCCACCACTTTCGCAATGGACCCTGAGCTTTGGAAGGTGGGATAGAGATCTTTCAGATTTTTTTAACTGCTTGGATCTCCATACTTGTTATAGGTCCATTTAAATGGTTTATCTCATCTTGATTTAATTTTGGTAGGTCATATAAATCAAGGAAATCACCCATTTCTTTCAGATTTTCAAATTTAGAAGAATATATATATTCTTAAAGTATGTCCTTATGATTTTCTGAATTTCTTTGGTATCTGTTGTAATGGTGCCTTTTTAATCTCTAATTTTATTAATTTTTGTCTTGCTAAGGGTTTATTAATCTTGTTTATCCTTTCAAAGAACCAAGTGTTTGTTTCATTGATTCCTTGGATTTTTTTTTTGTTTGTTTCTATTTCATTAGTTTGTGATCTAATCTTTATTATTTCTTCTGGTGTACTGATTTTCTGTTCGCCTTGTTGTTCTCTTTTGAAGGCCTTTAGGTGAAACATTAAGTTGTTTACTTGTGAATTTTCTAATTTCTTAACATAGGTACTTAAAGCTATAAATTTCCCTGTCAGGACTGCCTTTATTGTGTCCCAAAGGTTTTGGTATGTTGTGTGCTCATTATCATTTGATTCTCTGAATTTTTTAATTTCCTTTTTGATTTCTTCAATGACACACCCATCATTCAGTAGTGTACTGTGTAGTCTCCATAACTTTGTATATGCTCTGTAGTTTTTCTTGTTGCTGATTTTCAGCATAAATTGCAAAGGAATTATTTCAATTTTCCTGTATTTGTTAAGATTTTCTTTGTGTCCTAATATATGGTCTATTTTAGAGAATGTTCCATGAGCTGCAGAGAAAAATGTGTATTTGGATGGAATGTTCTGTAGATATCAGTTAGGTCCATTTGTTCCATGACATCATTTAATCCAGATGTCTCTCTGTTTATTTTTTTGCTGGGATGACAATTGCTGAGAGTGGGGTATTGAAGTCACCCACTACAATTGTGTTTGGTGTTATTTGTGACCTTAAGTCTAATAGTGCTATTTTGATGAAATTGGGAGCCCCCATGTTAGGTGCATATATGTTTAGGATTGTAATGTCCTCCTGTTAGAGTGTTCCATTAATCAATATAAAGTGACCTTCCTTATCTTTCCCAACTAATGTTGGGTTGAAGTCTACCCTGTCTGATATTAGGTGTAGTCTAGCAAGAATAGCATTCATGCAATTATCAGCCCTTTGTTGCTTTTCTGCAAGTTCTGCTACTTGCTTGGTCAGAGTTGCATAGCTTATATCTTCATTTGGGGTTCTGATCCCAATGTCTCATTTATGTTTTGATTAAAGACATCCATTGTGGGACTGGGTGATCTTATTGGATTTTCTTGCATTTGATTTTTCATGTTATTCCTTTTGCTCTTTGGTCTGCTCATCAGAGTGTAGGAGCCTTGTTTAATTTAGGAGGAATCTATAGTCTACCCTTGAAGTGTGTTCAGTGGTTATTCCCTTTTATGTTTGCTTCCACTAGTTTTGTGGTGGCAATTGGGCCTGCCTGCTCAGAGGGAAGGAGCAGTGAGGCTCTGGTGGGGGTCTGAGGACCTGATGTAGAGGCTTGTTGTTCCATGATTTGGGGCCTGGGGGTGTGTGGTCAGGTGGCCCAAAGTGGACAGGGGAATGGGGGGGGGGTCAGTGGGATGGTGCTCCTGAGCCTGGAGGTATGGGTGGAGCTAATCTGGCTTGCCTGGGTTCACAAGGGGATGGGTGGCGGCGGTGATTGGGATGGCATTCCCGAGATTGGAGGCATTTGTGGAGCTACTCTGGTCTGTCTGGGCCTGCACACTGAGGTGGGGGGTGGGGGGATGGGATAGTGTCCCGAAGCCTGGAGGCACAGGGGGAGCTGCACTGGCCTGCCTGGGTCTGCATATGGGGATGGGGGGTGGCAGTGAGTGGGATGACTATTCCCAAGCCTGGAGATACTGATGGAGCTACACTGGCCTGTCTGTCTGGGTCTGTGCATGTGGGTATGGGGCTGCAGCAAATGGGAAGGTGATCCCAAGCATGGAGGCATGGGTGGAACTATGATGGCCTGCTGGCTTGGGTCTGGGCATGGGGTAGGGGTGGCGGTGAGTGGGACAGTGTTGGTAATCCGTGCAGAGGTGAATGGGATGGTGTTCATGCAGGGCAGAGAGAGTGGGACGGTGTTTGTGTGGGGCAGGGAGAGCGTTTGCTCATGTGCATCAGCACAGGTGGAGCTATGCTGGCCTGGGTCCCCTTGCCTGCAGTTATTGCAGGAGGAACCTACGGCTGGGACTATGGCTAGGACAGCTGCTTGAGGGGATTGGAGGACTGGTGGACTACCCAAGAGCATGGGAATCAGCCAATTCCCTTGTTTAGTATCTCTGCACTCTCCCACTGGAGCTCTATTAGAGTCTATTAGAAGACCCAATGAACTCTTAATGTCTTGCTTTTCTTTCCTCGGGAGGTGCAGTGTGGTTAGGCAGATGCTATCTTGACTGGAAGTCCTCCATCTGATATTAGGATAGTGAAACCTGCTTGTTTTCTAGGCACATTTGCTTGAAACATCGTTTTCCATTTTTTCACCCTAATATAGTGTTCGTCTTTTATGGAAAGTTGAGTTTCTTGGAGCCAACAAACAGAAGGATCCTGCCCTTTTATCCAATTTGCAAGCCTGTGTATTTTAGTTGGAGCATTGAGGCCACTGATATTAAGAGTTCTTAATGAAAGGTATGTAGTTATTCTAACCATTCTTCTTGTTTTGTAGTGCTTCCTGTTTTCACTTTACTCTCTTGTTTTAACTGATATTTGAGTATGATTTATTTTTTCCTGTTTCCTCATGTGTGTGCTTTACCTTCTCTTCAGTTTGAAGGATCCCTTCAAGTATTTTCTGTTGAGCTGGTTTGGTTGTCATATATTCCTTTAGCCTGTTTTTGTTGTAGAATGTCCTTAGTTCTCCTTCAATTTGGATGGATAGCTTCACTAGATAAAATAATCTTGGTTGACAGTTGTTATCTTTCAAAAGTTGTAATACATCATTCGAAGCCCTTCTGGCTTTTAAAGTTTGTGTTGAGTAATCTGCTGTTATCCTGATGGGCTTGCCTTTATAAGTGACTTGCTTTTTCTCTAACTGCTTTGAATATATTTTATTTGGTTTTCATGTTTGGTAGTTTAATTATAAATTAGCAAGGAAAGGTTCTTTCCAGGTTTTGTCTGTTTGGTGTTCTAAAAGCTTCCTGTATCTTCATTGGCATTTCTTTCCCAATTTGGGGAAATTTTTATGTATGATTTGTTGAAAACACCTACTATGCCTTTGGAGTGAAATTCTTCTCCTTCTACTATACCCTGTATTCTTATGTTTGATCTTTTCATACCGTCCCAAATAGCCTGAAATTCCCATTCATAGTTTCCTATTAGCTTGTCTTTCTCTTTGTTGCACTGTATTAGATCTGTCACCTAGTTTTCTAGTTTAGATATTCTTTTCTGTCCTTCATTCATCATACTAGTGAGACTTTCCACAGGCTTTTTATTTGATTTGCTGTGTTTTTCATTGCTAGTATTTCTGCCTGGTTTTTCTTCAGTATTTCTACTTCCTTACTCATGTCTTGTATTGACCTCCTCACTTCATAAAGTTGGTTTACTGTGTTCTCCTTCAAGAGTTTGTTTTCTTCTTTCATTCCTTTGATTTCTTATTTGATTTCTTTGAGTATAGATGCAATCATTTTTTGAAATATTTGTCTGGCGTTTCATCTAAAACAGTCTCATTGGGGGTCATTTCTGACAGATTTATAATTTTTGGTGGAATTGTATTGTTTTGATTCTTTGTGTTTCTTGTATTATAACGTAGCAATTTTTGCATCCCGAGTTAATTTAATGCTTGAGTTTTCTAATAATCTGCACTGTTCTTAGTTGTGTAAATCCAACTTTATGTACCTTCAGAGTAAGAGTTTAAGGTGCCAAGTTTAGCTAGTATACTCCAAGAAAACAGCAAAGGTAATCCTAGGTGTTGAGTTTCCCTTATATTCAAGTATTGTTGTGGGCTGGGTGGAGAAATTTGCTGGCAAATTCTGAAATTCAACTGAGCAATACATACATTTAGTAAAAACCAGCACAGAGCATTTATGCAAGAGTAGGAGTTAAAACAAACAGATAACCTTATAAAGCCAAAGTCCCTGAGGGTGTGTGTTTCACTACACCCTTAATCCTGTCAACTGGGAGGTTGAGATTTCTGTTCTGCAATGGGTTCCAGGTCAGCCTGTGTCTGAATCAGATCCTGCGCCCAATAATGACAGAAGAAAAGGACAAAAGCTCTGTGAATCAGGAAGCATCAAAGGCAACAATAGTCAACCCCAAAATACAAGTTACTTGAGAATGGTAAAGCCAACCAAGGATATGTAACCCATAACCTGCGCTGACATGGAAAGAGAGATTAGCACTTACAGTGCAGGCCTATGTACCCACTTTTTTTTCAGTCAGCCCTGTTACCTTTTGGGTGGCTTCCAGTTTCACCAATGCTGAGTGCCCATCTCAATCCCTCTGTGTTGCACTGTGGATCTGGTGTTCTGATCAGCTGTGCTGTATGCTCTGTGGAGGGGGCTAAGGTTCATGGCCCTGATGGTTGGGGGATGGGAGACTGCAAGAAGCCTGGAGGTGTACCAGAGCTGCTCAGCTGGTTCCATTTGTGTTCTCCTTCAGCAGCTGTTCAGCTGGCCCCTGTTGTCTTCCCTTCAGGTTTCTTGACTCTGTGAGGAGGCTGGAGTGGAAAATCCCCTATTTCAGTTTCTGCTCTTGCAGCTTGGTGCCAGGCAGGCAGTTGGGTGGGCACTCAGACTGGAGCTGCTGGTGCTTTTGTGGGATTCTGGCTTGTTTCCTCCTTTCTGGAAGATCTTCATCTCTCCTGCTTCTCTGCTATGGTTGATAATACCTTATACACATCCACTTTTCAGTAGAATAGTGAACTTTTCTGTGTTTTAGCTTAAATCCCTCCCTAGACGGGCTTGGTATGTCTCCTATGCCACTATCTAACCAAGAAGTCCAAAACTTCTGCTTTTTTTTTTTTTTAATATTTATTTGTAAGCAGTGAGAGACAGAGAGAGGAGGGAGAGAGAATGAGTGGGTGTACCATCACCTCTACCTGCTGCAAACAAATTCTAGATACATGTGCCACTTTGTGCATCTGGCTTTATGTAGGTACTGGGGAATCAAATCCAGATCCTTAGATTTTGTAGGTAAGCACCTTAACTGCTGAGCCATCTTTCCAGCCCCCAAACTTCTGCTTTTAAACTTTAAAAAAATATTTATTTATTTACTTATTTATGAATGGGGGGGAAGAGGTGTACACACACACACACACACACACACAGAGAGAGAGAGAGAGAGAGAGAGAGAGAGAGAGAGAATGGGTGTGCCAGGGCCTCCAGCCACTGCAAACGAGCTCCAGATGCATGCACCACCTGTGCATTTGGCTTATGTGGGTCCTGGAAAATCAAACTGAGGTTCTTTGGTTTTACAGGGAAATGCCTTAACCACTAAGCCATCTATCCAGCCCTTAATTAAAAGAAACTTTTAACAAACTTTTACTTAATTTATTTGAGAGAGTGAGAGAGGGAAAGAGGCAGACCCAGAAAGAGAGAGAGAATGGGACTTCTGCTTTTTAAAAGACACTGTTAAGGGGATAAAGTTATTGGAGAAACTGTTTGAAAAGCCCTATACCTAATAAAAGAATTGCACCCAGGATTAACAACAACAACAAGAAAAAAAGACACCCTCACAATGAAATAAGAAAAAGAAAACTCAATAAAAAGTAAGCAAAAGGACTGGAGAGATGACATAGCACTTAAGGTGCTTGCCTACAAAGCCAAAGGACCCAGGTTTGAATCTCCAGGACCCATGTAATCCAGATTAACAAGGTGACACATGTGTCTGGAGTTAGTTTGCAGAGGCTGGAGGCCCTGGTGTATCCATTCTCTATCTGCCCCCACCAAACAAATAAATCAATTAAATAAAAAAACATTTTTTAAAAAGTAGGCAAAACAAACCCAGTGTGGTGGTGCATGCCTTTAATTCCAGCACTTGGGGGGCAGAGGTAGGAGGATTGACTTGAGTTTGAGGCCACCCTGAGACTACATAGTGAATTCCAGGTCAGCCTGGGCTAGAGCAATACCTTACCTCAAAAAACAAAAACAAAAA
The DNA here is from genome assembly GCA_036346955.1 of Dipus sagitta. Classification (NCBI taxonomy): domain Eukaryota; kingdom Metazoa; phylum Chordata; class Mammalia; order Rodentia; family Dipodidae; genus Dipus; species Dipus sagitta. Next base: position 215,021,579 of record CM070770.1, read on the forward strand.
CAAAAACAAAAACAAGCCAGGCGTGGTAACACATGCCTTTAATTCCAGCACTAGGGAGGCAGAGGTAGGAGGATTGCTGTGAGTTTGAGGTCACCCTGAGACTTCATAGTGAATTCCAGGTCAGTCTGGGCTACAGTGAGACCCTACCTTGAAAAACCAAAAAAAAAAAAAAAAAAAAAAAAAACCAAAACAAAACAAAACAAAAAAAAAAAAAAAAAAGAGGCAAAAGAACTGAATGTTGAATGTTATTAAAGAAAGCTTGTGAATGAGAAGCAAGTGCATTAAAAAATGTTCAACATTATTAGTCAGTAAGGAAATGCAAATTAAAACCACAATGAGAAGCTATACTTATTGTATTGGTAAAAACAAAGAATATGACCATATGCTAAGTGTGGGTTAAGGTGTGGAAGGTCTGGGACTCATTCATTGCTGCTGTGAATAGAATCATACATTACCCTGGAGCACTGTTTTCCAGTTTCCTAAAAATTCAAATGTACACTTGCTGTGTAATCTATTCATTTCATTTAAGGAGTTACCTGGGATAAATGCAAGCATATGCCTATAGAAGAAGATAGATAAATGAATTGTAGTATAAGAAGACTCAGCAATGATGAAAAAGAAGCTGTTTGTGCATGTCATGACCTGAGCAAATCTCAGAATTATTATGTGTGGCGGTTTGAATAGATGGCCCCCAATATATTCAGTGTTTTATTAGTTTGTAGTTTGCATCTGCAGCCACCTGGCTGGAGGCAGTGTCACTGGGCAGATCTTATAGGTTTGAGATTTCAATCTAAAGATATGCAAAGTATGCCTATCTGGCATTCCTGAAGTGTACCGTGCTGTGTGACTTTTGATTTTTAGGCTCTGATTCTCTCTTTGTGTTTGGTCCTGTGAAGGCAGGCCAGCTTCTTCTGCCATTATGGAACTTCCCCTGGATCTGTAAGCTTCAATAAATATCCCTTCCTCTATAACTGTGCCGGTTCTGGAAGTTCATCTCAGTGAACCTGAAGCTACACTATGTGTGTGGAAGAGAACAGATGTGAGACTACACAGTGCATGATTTCACTTAGAAAGTTTCAGAAAATGAGCCAGAATACAGTGGCTTATGTATGTAGATGCAGTTAAGCAAAGAGAATGAGGCAAGAAGACACATGAGGTCAGAAGTGTGTGAACCTAGATGTTCCAGTCTTTGCTCCCCACAAGGACTGGGGTTATAGCATAAGCAGTAGAGTGAGACTGTCTGATATAAACAAGCAAATTCATTAACACATATATTTTGCAAAAAACAAGCTAGTGGTTGTCTGGGAGTATAGGAGAGGAGAGAGAAATTTCAGGGGGGGATTTGAAAATTTTCAAGGGTATTATTTTGAATATGGTGATGGCTTCATGGATATATCCATGTGCTAATACTTGTTAAGTTATACCCTTGAAATATATGCTTTGTTGAATGTCAAGTATTACTCGATAGTTTTTAAAGATGATTTTACACTTATTTATTTAGTTGTAAGCAGGAGGAGAGAGAGGGGGGCAATGAATGCATTAATATGAATGCATATGGGCACACCAGGGCTTCCTGCCAGTACAAAAGTACTTTAAACATATGTGCCATTTTGTGATAGCTTGGGGAACTGAACCTGGGCTGACAGACTTTGCGAACAAGCATCTTTAACCACTTAGCCATCTCCTCAGCCTTCAATAATATTTTTGAATTAAGAAATATACTAAGAATAATGAAGTCTACTCATTCTATTACTATCTCTCAGAGAGTTTTGCTGGAGAGAGGAGCAGGACAATGGGCTATAGCTGGAAAGATGTGGGATCGAGTAAGATTTTTGGATCTTTACTGAGTTCTCTGCTGCTGAATGGAGAGGACAAGCTGATACACAGTGAAGACTAAAGGCTGGGGTGGTGTTCTGTATGCAAGGCAGGGGCAGGCCTTAGAAAAGACCTTAGCTCATCCACAACAGGAGGGAAGACAAGGATATAAGTAGGTTTGTTTAATGTGCCACACAGACTCTTTGGTATCAACAATGATGATATTAAGAATTGCAACAATTAGAATAGTAATAGGGTTTTGTGTTCATTACAACAAAATGAGTCATACACATTCAATAGTGCTTGGTTTTTTAGATAAAATTTTCAAAAAGCCTATCAATGAGTCTGCAATAGGAACAGAAGTCTGTAATTCTAACCCTGATAAAACTGTCTTTCCAAGCAATACTTACTTGGTCTGAACTGGAGTAATGATTTCTAGAGGTAATAGACAGACTGCCTTATATTCACTGTAAGATTATATTGCCATCCAGGTTTTTTCAGTATTAGAGGTATTTTCATAAATACCACATTCTGTCCTCTATTTCCTGCCCCTCTTGCCATCAGTGCCATGTTCAACACCACTACCTCCATAGCAGAAATGACAGCAGATGTCATTTATTAAGTGTTTCTATGCACCACTATCATACCTTCACAATAGCACTATGAGGTACGTAGAGGGATTAGCCCCTGTGGGAAATTAGATTATAGAGTTGGCCTCTTGACCAGTGTCACATCAGAAGGAAGGCCCAAGTCTATGGGATCCTTGCTCTATCATTCACTGTCCCTTATAAATGAAAAAATTTCCTGGTAAGAATACACAAATGCATATTTCCTTCTGTGGCAGTTTGAATGAATCCTCCCCCCGCCCCAATAGATTCAGGAGTTTATTAAAGCTTTAGATGTCTAGCCACCTGGCTGGGGGAGGTCTCACTTGGGTGGGGTCCCAGGGTCCAGCCCTAAGGTCTGTCTGGGGGTGGATCTGGAATTACAGCCTAAAGATATAGAGTGCTTAAGCTGTGTCCAGGGTTCCTGGAGTATACTTGCTTATGGTGATGGTAGAGGTATTTCTGTCTGTGTGGACCTATGAAATGAGGCCAGTTTCTTCTGCCATTAGGGAACCTTTCCTCCTATAAACTGTGTCTGGTTTGGAGGTTCTTCCCAGCAATGTGAAGCTGACACATTCCAATTCCGATTTATTGTAAAGAACACATTTTGACAATAATAAAAGAACTCAGAAGAATGAAAATAATTTATGGTTTTATTTTTCTATCAATTAGTTTTGTACTCAGCAAATACAGTCAGTTTGGTACCATTATTAGGCTCATCTGTGACCTACCCCCTCCCCTTGGCCCCTCCTTGTTGACATATATGGGTCATGCATTCTGTAGTTAGCCCACAGTTATGGGTAGGATAAATGTCTCTGCGTATCATGACCCAACATGTGGCTCTGACATTCTTTCCACCCCCTCTTCCGCATAATTGCCCTGAGCCATTTTGGGATTTTTGGTCGGCTTCAGTCATGAGGTTTTGGGGGCATCTGGCTCTCTGATTTGGTAGGAGTTGATTTTTCTCTGTGTTGATCTCCTTCACCCTTCTGCTGGTACCCGGTTTACCAAGAGAACAGCACCCTTGCTTGTTTTGCCAATAATTCTTAGTTTCAGCCGGGGCCCTTTTGAGGTATGATGGGGTGGCTCTCTCCTTAGGATCTACATCTATCTGAAAAAGAGAAGCAGATTCTCCAATGGAGAGTAAGTTAGCACCAGACAAATGAGATAACCCTTACTTTTTTTTTATAGAGAATTTAATAGGTGTAGGCCCTCTTGTAGCCCACGATTGATGGTAGCTTGATAATAAAGAGTGGGCTTATGTTTGGATATGGTTCTGACTTGTTTCCCAGCTCCAGCTATGGGTCCCATACCACTGAGGGGATCAGTTAGCCGAGTCGAGAGCAGTTGGTTCCCCAACATGGCTGTGTGCCACTATTGCACTTGTGTGGGCATCACAACAAGTTATTTGCTGCTAAGTAGGTTAGACCATGAGTTGCTTGGACAGATATTGGTCATTTTCCCCCAGTCGCCCATGTAGCCCCTTCTGGCATTAGACACGCTGACTGTCTGGGGACTGACTCTCTTCCAACTTCCAGCCATGCCATTCCATTTTACATGTCAACCACATACGGTGTCTTCAGCAGTAGGGTTTTTATCACTAACCTTTGGTGGGTCATCAAGTACTCTGACAGAAATCTGTCTTTCTTTTAGGAAACCTTGTAGGTCTCTCTGATCAAAAGCTCATTGTGGATGATAGCCCCATGCTGGTACTGGGAGTTATAGGTCAGTGCCTGCTAAGAAAAGGAAGAAAAGATAACTAATATAAAAGAGTTAGAGAGAGGAGAGAGAAAGAGAAAGAGAGAGAGAGAGAGAGAGAGAGAGAGAGAGAGAGAGAGACTGAAGGAGAGAAACTATAGAAGATTAAGATTAGTCTTCATCATACCCTCTCCAGTGTCTTGTGGTGCAGGTGTTCCATCTAAGGGCCTCGTGAAGGTGCAGCCATTTGGTCTGCCTTTTAGGATGTAGAATTTTATGGTACCATTGCTGTTTGGGTCTAGATTTGTGTTTCCCACCCCCTCCGTTGCCCTCCTCTCCCTCCCCACCCCTCCTATTGACTAGTCCAAGAGATGCCTGCTGGGTATGTAAGGCATCTTGGGTAGATTCAGGTTAGGTGCTGTAGATGAGTGAGACTATGTGGGGATTTTTTTTTCTGTGATTGGGTAATTTCACTGAGAATGATCTGTTCCAGGTTCAACCATTTTTCCTCAAATTTCATTGTGTCATTTTTTCTTACTGTGGTATAGAATTCCATTGTGTAGACATACCACATCTTAGTTATCCATTCTTCTAGTGATGGACAACTAGGTTGATTCCAGCTCCTAGATATTGTGAATTGAGCCGCTACAAACATGGTTGAGCATATCTCTCTGGCCTGTGGTTTGAAGGTTTTAGGGTAGATGCCCAGTAAGGGAATAACTGGGTCTTTTGGTATCTCTATAGTCAGCTTTTGCAGGAGTCTCCATATTGCTTCCCACAGTGGTTGTACCATCTTACATTCCCACCAGAAGTGGATAAGTGTTCCTACTTCTCCACATCTTCGCCAGCATTTATTTTCAATTGATTTTTTGATGTTTGCTATCCTTATTGGGGTAAGGTGGAATCTGATAGTTGTTTTAATTTGCATTTCCCTGATGATTAGGGATGATGAACATTTTCTTAAGTGTGTGTTTGCCATTTGTATTACTTCCTGAACTGCCTGTTCATCTCTTGGCCCCATTTTGTGAATGGGATGTTTGACTTTTTACTGTTTAGATTTTTGAGTTCTTTTGCAGATTCTAGAGATTAGGCCTCTGTCAGTTGGATAACCAGCAAATATTTTCTCCCATTCTGTGAGTAATCTATTGGCTTTGCTTATTGTATGCTTGTCTGTAAAGAAACTCTTCAGCTTCATGTGATCCCATTGGTTGAGTGACTGTTTAAGATCGTGAGCTACGGGGATTTTGTTCAGGAAGTCTTTTTCCATTCCTATATCATGGAAAGACTTCCTATATTTTCTTCCAGTAGTAGTTGAGTTTCTGGTCTTATATTGAGGTCTTTGAACCATTTGGACTTGAGTGTAGTGCATGGCGAAATGTGTGGATCAAGTTTCAATTTCCTGCATATGGTTATCCAGTTTGTCCAGCACCATTTGTTGAAGTTGCTGTCTTTTTTTCCAGCCTATATCGTTAGGGCCTTTGTCAAATATGAAGTAGCTATAGTTGCTTGACCCAAAGTCCGGGTCCTCACGTCTATTCCATTGGTCTATACTCCTGTTTTTATGCCAGTACCATGCTGTTTTTATTACAATGGCTTTGTAGTATAGCTTTAGATCAGGTACAGTGATGCCTCCAGAGGTATTTCTTTTGCTGAGGATATGTTTGGATATGCGAGGCCTTCTGCCTTTCCATATGAAATTTGAGATCATTTTTTCTATGTCTGTGAAGAACACTGTAGGTATTCTAATTGGAATTGCATTGAATATTGCTTTTGGTAGTATTACCATCTTCACAATGTTAATTATGCCTATCCAGGAGCATGGGAGGTCTTTCTATTTTCTCAAGTCCTCCTCAACTTCTTTCTTTCTTTCTCTCTTTCTTTCTTTCTTTCTTTCTTTCTTTCTTTCTTTCTTTCTTTTTTTTTTTTTTTTTGGTTATTCTGGGTAGGCTCTCACTTTAGCTCAGGCTGACCTGGAATTCACTCTGAGGTCTCAGGGTGGCCTCGAACTCACGACGATCTTCCTACCTCTGCCTCCCAAGTGCTGCCATTAAAGGCGTGCGCCACCATGCCCAGCCTTCTCAATTTCTTTTTTGAGTGCTTTTATGTTTTCTTTGTATAGATCTTTCACTTCCTTGGCTAATGTTATTCCAAGGTATTTTTTGTTGTTGTTGCTATTGAAAATGGGACCATGTCCCTTATTTCTTTCTCTGTATCTTTGTCATTTGCATATAGAAAGGCTACTGATTTTTTTGCATTGATTTTGTATCCTGCTACTTTGCCATAGGGGTTAATTACTTTCAGGAGTGTTGGGATGGAGAGTCTCAGGTCTCTTACATATACAATCATGTCATCAGCAAATAGAGCTAACTTAACTTCTTCCTTTCCAAATTGTATCCCTTTTATTTCCTTCTCCTGTCTTATTGCTTGAGCTAGGACTTCCAGTACTATATTGAAGAGCAGAGGTGAGAGTGGAAAATCCTGTCTTGTTCCTGATCTTAATGGGAATTCTTCCAGTCTTTCTCCATTAAGTATTATTTGGGCCTTAGGAGCTTCGTATATTGCCTTTATTATGTTAATATATGAACCAACTATGCCAATTCTCTCCAATGTTTTGATCATGAAGTGATGTATCTTGTCAAAAGCCTTTTCTGCATCTATCGAAATGATCATGTGCTTTTTATGTTTAACCGTGTTTATGTGGTGTATTACATTGACAGATTTCCGTATGTTGAACCACCCCCGTGTTCATGGGATGAATCCCACTTGGTCAAGGTGGATAATACTTTTGATGTGTTGTTTGATTCAGTTTGCGAGTAATTTGCTCAGGATCTTTGCATCTAAGTTCATTAGGGAAATAGGCTGGTAGTTTTCTTTTCTTGTGGCATCTCTGCCTGGTTGTGGAATTAGGGTGATAATAGCTTCATAAAAGGAGTTGGGTAGCTTTCCCCGTTCTCCAATTGTGTGGCACAGTTTGAGGAAGATTGGTTTGCATTCTTTCATGAAGGTTTGATATAGAATTAAGCTGAGAAGCCATCTGGTACTGGACTCTTATTTCTAGGCTGTTTTTTTTTTTTTATTACTTTTTCAATCTCCATGCATGTGATAGGTTCATTGAGGAGATTAATCTGCTCTGAGTTTAGCTTTGATAGATGGTATGCATCCAAGAGTTTATCCATCTCCTCCACATTATCCAGTTTTGTGGAGTAGAGGTTTTTGAAATAAGTCCTGATGATTCTCCCAATTTCACTTATGTCTGTTGTGATCTCTCCTTTTCCATTTTGAATTTTGTTAAGTTGAAGCATCTCTGTTTTTTGCTTCATCAAATTGGCCAGGGGTTTGTCAATCTTGTTTATTTTTTCAAAGAACCAGCTCTTTGTTTTGTCAATTGTCTTAATTGTTTTCTTACTTTCCAATTCATTAATTTCTGCTCTTATTTTAATTATTACCTTCCTTCTGGAGCTCTTTGGGTTGGATTTTTCTTGTTTTTCCAGTGCCTCTACGTGGATGGTTACGTTATTGATTTGGGATCTCTCTGTCTGTTTTATGAAGGCATTGAGTGCTATGAATTTTCCCCTGAGGACTGCCTTCATTGTGTCCCATAAGTTTTGGTATGATGTGTTCTCATTGTCATTCAATTCTAGATTTTGCAATTTTATTTTTTTATTTCATCCACTATCCATTTGTTGTTTAAAAGTGTGCTGTTCAGTACTCAGGTGCCGATTGGATTCTTGGTAGATCTTTTTTGTTTATTTCTAGCCATATAACATTGTGATCTGATATCATGCAGGGAATTATGTCAATCTTCCTAAATATGTGGAGGCAGTCTTTGTGACCCAGAATATGGTCTATTTTGAGAATGTTACATGGGCTGCTGGGAAGAATGTATAGTCTGTGGATTTAGGATGGGAAGTTCTGTAGATGTCTGTTAGGTCTAGGTGATCTATGGTTTTGTTGAGCTCTCTTACTTCCCTGTTGAGTTTCTGTTTGGATGATCTGTCTATTACTGATAATTAATTTATGGTTTAATATCTGGTTGCAACAATTATTCTCATTTTTCTTTATTTCCTTCCAATCCTTATCTATATGTCCATATTGTACATAGTTGTAGATATAATTTTATATTATAACTCTATGCTTAACATTACATGGGGCATTTTCTTGTTGCTATTAGTCTTTGATTGATGCATAATAGTCCATTTTGTTCATGTGTCATGGTTTACTCAGCTAATTACCCACAATGGATGAAATTTGCTTCCAGATTTTGAGTTTGATAAACTACACTGAAACAAATTCTTGATTTCCCACTATCTTTTGTCATTGTCTTCTTAGGATAAGTTTTTAAGAGTGTGATTACAAACAAGAATTTGAATACATATGTGGACTTGATACTTTAAAAGAGGGCAAGATTAGGGACATTTTATGTTTTGATGATCAGAATTTTTTTATCTTTTCGATTTATGATAGATAAATTTCATACCTGGCAAGAACAGATTGACTACATGGATTATTGTTTAGGAGGACCATAGTTGAAGACCAATGAGACAGTTATTTCTAATGAGTATAAGGTTGCTTTTAGGGCCATTTAAATATTCTGGGTTCTACAACAGTGATGGTTGCATAATTTTGTAAATGTACTAAAAACATTGAATTGTATGTACACACTGAAAGCTATGAAAATTTTGAAGACAAGATTTCATATTTTCCTGGGTAATTAGTAATTGCTATCGGTAAGTCTTAGATTTGTATTTGTGTCTAGAGAGACTGAATCATTGTGGCTAAGAACTTTGGACTTACCTGCTGCATGATCCTTGCCAAGGGCTGTAGGCTGGATCCTTCAGAAGCCAACGCTTAGACAGCTTGGAGTATGAGCTGGGCATGGTGGTGCACACCTTTAATCTCAGCACTTGGGAGGCAGAGATAGGAGGATCACCATTAGATAAATGCCATTTGTAATTGCAACTTGCACTTGTAATTCCAGCACTGGGAGGTAGAGACAGGCAGATTACTGAAGCTCACTAGCAAGCCAGTCTAGTCTAATTGGTGAGCTCCAGGCCAATGACAGACTCTGTCCCCTAAAAGGTGCTTGGTATACCTGAGAATGATACCCACCGCCTGCCCCTCTGTGACATACTCCCTCCAGTGAGGCCCTACCCCCAACAATGCCACCATATCCCTAAACAAGGCCACCAGCTGGGGATATGTGCTCAAACATGAGTCTGTGGGGGACATTTTATACCAGAGCTGGAGGAGCTGAGGTAGGAGGATTGCTGTGAGTTCAAGGCCCGCCTGTGGCTACAAGTGAGTTCCAGATCAGCCTTGGCTAGAGTGAGATCCTGCTTCAAATTTTTTTTCTTTAAATTTAAAAAATAAGAAAAGAATGAAGGCAGAGAACAGCAAAGACAAGACTGAAGCTTAGGCTGTGGTTGCTGAATATACACAGAATTTAGGAAATTGTCCTTAAAACAAAATAGACTTGACAATGATTCTTTGCTTTGACATTTACATGTTGTACCATGTTAGAGACATTAACTACCCTTTGTAATCATGTTTTTTTTTTTTTTTTTTTTTTTTGAGGTAGGGTCTCACTTTAGCCCATGCTGACCTGGAGTTCACTATGTAGTCTCAGGCTGGCTTCAAATTCACAGTGATCCTCCTACTTCTGCTTCCCAAGTGCTGGGATTAAAGAAGTGCACTACTATGTTTGGCTCTCATTTTTTTTTTTTTGTAATCTCTTTTTGCGTGTGTGTAGTGCGTATGAGATGGTATTGACATGATGTGTATGTGTGTGTGGTATGTTTGATGTATGCACATGTGTGTGCAGATGCATGTGTCCCATGCATACATACAGAGGCCAGAGGAGAATATCAGATGTTCCTCGTCATGGATCATTTGTATATTTCCTTGAGGCAGAGACTCTTGCTGATTCCAGAGCTTGCTGTTTATGTGAACCTCAGAGATTCTCCATTCTCTAATCTCCACAGAACTGGGGTTACAGACATGCATGTCCACACCCAGCTGTTATGTGGATGCTGGGGAATTAAATTCAGGTAGTCTCAGGACCCCTCAGGTTCTTATGCTTGCATGGGAAGTGCTCTTATCTACTGAGCCATCTGTCTAGCCCCATGCTTACTTATCTTTAAAATGGACATGCTCATTATAGTGACTATTTCTGATGTGCCTAGTATAGTGTCTGCAGAGGAGGTAATTATTACACTGTTTGAGTAGAGTATTTAAGGGGTGAAAGTGATAAGCTGTCATGATTGTTGGATCTTGGAAGGAAATAGAATGAGGCAAGGGTGATTCACAAGTCCTAATTTGCATGATTGAGAGTCACTAGCTGACATGCAGCTTTGGAGGGAAGACCATGAATTCAGGTTCAAACATGCTAAGATTAAAGAGCTGCTTTGGGTGGCATGCTGGTGAACCTTTTTCTGAGAGTTACACATAGGCATCCAGTTCTCAGTTTAAAGTTAAAGGCTGTTGCTCATACTAATATAACTTTTAAGGCAAAGGAATTAAAAATAAAATCCACAGCATGGAAAATGAGTTGTAATACTACGTGTGTGTGTGTGCTTATATCTGGGTTCTTACTAATAATCTAGTTGTTAATGTTATTGGGCTGATATCCAAGACAACTGTATATAGTCAGTCTTCCATATCCACAGGTTCTTCATCTATGAATTTAACCACCTGGGAATTGAAAAGCATTCTAAAGAAAAGTACGTTGCATTGTTGCTGATATTTACTATGTAGTTAGGTTGGCAATGACTGCATCTGTACTGAATATGTCTTTATTCCATACACAATACAGTAGCACAACTTTCAAAGCATTTTTGTTGTATTAAGCATTGAAAGTAATCCAGCCATTCAAAGTGTAGGGAAGGATGTAAGTATATCATATGCAAATACTATGCCATTTTATATGAAAGGACTTGATGGACTGGAGAGATAGCTCATGGGGTAAAGTACTTCCCGTGCAAGCACAAGGACCTGAGTTCAATCCCCAATCCTCAAGTGAATATGCTGGGTTTGGTGGTGCATGCCTGTAATCTCAGTGCTGGGGAGTCAGAAGCAAGGAGGACCCTAAGAGCTCACTGTCTAGCCAGTCTAGCCTAATTGATGAACTCTAGGCCAATGAGAGACTCTGGACCCTGTCTCAAAGAAAGTATATGGTGTTACTAAGAATAACAGCCAAGGTTCCTCTGGACTCCACACACATGTACACATGTATGTAGCCATATACATATGAACACATACATATATGTATGCATATACATATGTTTCCCAAAAAAAGGAGAAGAAAGGACTCAAACTTGTATGATTTTTGGTATGTGAGAGGGTTCCCGAAAGCAATTTCCTAAAGAATCCTAGGGACAGTGTTACTGTGTTTTAGGGCCTGAAACATGGTAGGTACTCAACAAATATTTGTTGAACAGATTTGTCTAATATTTTCTTTCTAAAGTAATAAAGACTTATCTGTGTACCTGGATTGAGGCAGGGTAGGGCTGAGTTAGGATGCAAATGGCAGTGCATGGTGAACATGCCTCTCAACTGGTGTCTGATGGGATGATGGGAAGTGTTGGTGTTACTTATTACATAGTTCAGTGACTTTGAATCAAAGTACTGGTTTCTTCTTTTCCTCTCTTCCAAAGAGTTGTGCTTAAATCTGTTATGTTCCCTTTTGCAGATATTGTATTTTCCAAATCTTACTGGTAAATGGAACCATCCAGGAAAGATGTACAACCTGAGAATTGAACTTCTTAGTTTCCTGTTGTGACTTTGGTGGCAGGGCCTGGAGGGATGACAGGGAGCGTCGTTGTTGTATGTCAGGAATCCAGTTGAGCCACTGTAACCAGCTCAGCTCAGTGGGGCACCAAAGTATTGTGTTCCTAATCATGCAGCAACGCGAACATTCAGTTAAATGTGAGTGACTTCCTACGAATCACCAGGTAGGATGGTAACATTCCCTTAACTCATTTGGGCAGGATGGCACATGTCCTGAATCTTGCTGTTTTCTCTTATTAGCAGTTGTTTCTCACCTCAAAGTCCCATAAAACAATCCTCACCACTGTCTATGGTCATTATTTCTTCTGTGGACTCTTGATTCTCACTATGTGTTGTCTTAACATCTTGTGCATGAAGCAGATTGGGGTGAATAACATTCAATGGTTTTGAGCAAATTTGAAAATGAGTGGGTTTTCAGGAGTCAAAGTGAGACAAGTAGCTGGTCTAGAGAGAGGAGTGGGAAGTTAACGGACTGGAAGAGGGATGAGTCATAGCTGCTATGAACTTCAGAAACAGCTCAGCCCCTGGCCAACTGCAGGACTTGGCTTTGCTGCTTTAGCAAGTGAATCTGTCCTGGAATCCTCCCAATGGGGTAGGACAGGAATGAGTTTGGGAAGTCTTCAATAGGAAATTCCATGTCTGGAAACTGTACCATATAGTATTTTAGTTCCTCTCATGGGTAATCCTTGAAGCCCAATCAGTTTCAAAACAAGGACATTCTTAATTCTTTATCATTTTTCTCGATCACACAAACAAAAGCTCACATGTATACTTATGCACAATACCATTAAATGTGTGAGGAAAGACTTTTTTTTCAAAAAAATAGAAGCTGAAAAAGGAGGCATACAGGAGCAGCTAGGTTTCATTGGTAGCCCCTTAGGACTACTGAAAGAAGGTCACACATGTCAAAGATGAGAGATAAGAAAATGTCAGAAGCTGCAGGTTGAGTTGACCATTTACTATATCAGGAGCAACTTTAGGCAGAAGCTGTCCAGAGTGACCCCTGGACCTTTGAGGCCTTGAAGGTCTCTGTAATCCATGAGCTTGGTGAGGATGACAGATTAAGAATAGTTAAGAAATGTTCTTTTCCTCTTCCTTGCCCTCCCTCTTTCCTATCCTCTTAGTGTACCTCATAAGGATCACTTATTGTCACTCTCTTCAAAGTTAAAACATTTTATTGTTAAAGGACCTTAGCTCTTGGGTAACCTTAGTGAAATGATGGTTCTCTAAGGTTGCCTCTGAGTTACAGCTCTGAGCTCAGGTATTAACCCTTGGAGTCCTGGCATCTAGCCCTCAGTAACTGCAGATTCCAATACCATGGCGTCTCTAAGTTGCTCAGTACATAAGAAAATAGAATGATATTATTAACACTCACTCTAGAAAATCCAGCAAACTTGTTGTTGTGTTCCTTCTCATTGCTGGGACAAAACACTTGATCAGGAGTAGCATACAGGAAGGAAGGGCTTATTTCAGCTTGCAGTTTTGAGGGGAAGCTTCATCCTGGCAAAGAAAGCATGACATGAGTGGGAAGCTAGCTCACATCTTTACGTATCAGCAGAGAGGTAGCAGAGAGAGCTAGCTGAGCTATGAATACCCAGTAGGGCTTGACTAACAAGCCTCAAGGTCTGCCCTGAGTAGCACACCTCCTCCAGCAAGGTTCACCTCCCAATAACTTTACAAAATTGCCACCAGCTGGGGACCAAGTCTACAAAACACACAATCCTATGGGGAACATTTTATTCAAACCACCACACTTGGCTGTATCTTGGTGATATGGCACATAATTTATTACCCATGGAGAGTGTAATATGAAAATTCCAGGTTCTCTGAGCAAAGAACTTAGGTTTTGAAAAGGGGCTGGAGTGGGGATCAGCTCTAGCATTTCTGTGTACCAAACCTTATTTTGTAACATTTTATCACTGGTCAAAAATGTCACCTCAGTTAAAGGCATCTTGGTTCTGTGGAAAATAAATACTTTTGCTCACATTGCCACATGAGTCCCGTCTGGATGGAGAAAATTTCAATGACTATATGTGACAACCAGATAGAATTACATGACTTTGACATTTTGTTTCTATTCTCTGGCAGAAATAAATGCAAGACAAAAGAGCCTGAATACATGGTGAGAGACAATATTTCTTTTTCTGTTTGTGTAGAATTTATACTCACTTTCCAGACATTCCTTCAGAGCAGCACTCAATGCCATTGTTTGGCACTTGTGTTACAAATATTTGGTTCAGGCATTTGGAATGTGGCATTACTATTATATGATTAATTGCAAATCATTTGAAAAGATCAAAGAAGTGATGGCCTAGAAATAAACCGAGTCTAACAAACAGCTGTTCCTGAAATGCTTGGGTAGAAAAGGACATGGGATTGAGGGGAGGCCTGCTGAACCCTCTCTTATCCTTGCAAGTTCCAAGACAGGCATGGTGGAGCCAATTTGGCTTTCAGGCCAGTCCATCTTTCCCATCTATGATGTGTATTGTACTAGAACCTTTCAATATGTAGACATATACTTTAAGAGTTGTAAGGAATAGCTTGACCTCAGACTAGTGGGCTTTTATCAAGAAAAACCTCTTCTAAGCTGCAATGTTACAGATATTATGTACGCATAACCCATTTCTTCAGCTAAAATTTACTGCCCATGATTCTGTGTACCTCTTGTGAGTTAGGCACCCACCTATTCATGGCAGATAACCACACTGAGAGATGCTGCCGATCTGCACTCCTCCTCCTAGGTGTGAGTGTGGTGTGTCCAGAGGAGCAAGAAAAAGGGCTCCAGGTTGCTCTACACGGAATTCTGTGGTCTCCAGAAGAGTTTTCAAAGAGCAACTTTGCTAGCTGCCTTTCTTCTCTGATTCAAAACTGACTTTGTGGGTCTGGAGCTTAATTGGAGAAATATTTGAAATTCCACTGATAGGTGGCCCTTCACTGACTCCAGGAAGTGGAAAATATTTTGCCTTTGGTTCTGAAGCTGCTCCAGGGACAACATGCAACACTCAAACTTCATGCACAGAGTGGTCAAACAGCTGCAGGTTATTAGAGATGCTGGAGAACATTTTGCATTTCAGTGGAATTGCTGCACCTCCCAGCATCCTGTAAGCATCTGCAGAGAGGGGAAAATGGCTCCCAGGGAACAGGGCCCATGAAATGTTACACACCAGTACAAAGGCCTCCTGCTGTAAAGCAGGATGAATTTGCTGGCATCTCACAATCATTCCAAGTGAAATCTCTAATTAAATGTTCTTATGTGGATCTCCAAATTTTCTTCTCCAAGCAAACACAGGGTTTGCTTGCCATCTGCCTCCTCTTGCTTTTGAAAATGCCTGCCACGTGACAAACTATAACTATTAATGTAGATGCTCATTAAGTAAAGTGATACACATTGAGAATATTCATCCCTGCTGAACCTTTCTACATTAGCATCAAAATGGCTAAAAGCATAAAGCCATAACAATTGCAGATAGAACTTTAATCTTAGAGCATAGAAAATCCAAATTAATTATACCCCCAAGGCACTGGGAGGGCACATTTCTCTTGCCCAGTGAAAGCTAAATCCTTATTCCTAAGAATCCTGTTCTGGACATTTCTCTCAACTCAGTCAGATGCAAAATAAATAAATAAATAAATAAGTAAATAAATAAAACAACTTCTAAGTGGATGAAAGTGAATTTCTAATTATTTTTGTTGCAAATTAGCTGAACATTTCCCAAACATAGTTCATGGTTTTTCTCTCTTCTTTGCCTGCATCTATCTTACTATTTTCTTGGACAGTTTTAGTTTTTTTCCATTCTTTTTTTTTTAAATTTTCTCCCTCCCTCTTTCTCTTTCTTCCTAGGATTGAACCCAGAAGTGCTCTAACACTGAGCAGCTCTTTCCCCAGCCCCCCTTTTACTTTTTTAAAAAAAATATTTATTATTTATTTATTAGAGACAGAGTGTGTGAGAATGGACATGCTAGGGCCTATAGCCACTGCAAACAAACTCCAGATGCAAGTGGCACGTGCCAAAGGACATCTGGCTTATGTGGGACCTGGAGAATGGAACCCGGGTCCTTAGGATTTGCAGGCAAGCACCTTAACCACTAAGCAATCTCTCTAGCCCTCTTTTATACTTTTATTTTGAGATAAGATTTTATTAAGTTGCCTATCCTGGCCTTTAAGTTGCACTCTATTCCTGGCAGGCTGTCATTCTCCTATCTCAGCCCCCCGAGTAGATAGGTATCACCAGGCTCATCTGCCATTTCTTTGTGTGTGTGTGTGTGTGTGTGCATGTGTGTATGCATTTTGTGTATATATGGCTGCTTGTGTGTTTGTAGATGTATGCACGTGTGTGTGTGTGTATGTGTGTGTTCGTGTGTGTGTGCATGTAGGCCAAAGGACATGGGATATCATCCTCAGGAACCCCATTTACTTCCTTAGACAGTTTCTCATTGGTCTGGTGCTCACAATTAGACTAGACCAGCTGGTCCGTAAACCCCAGGGGTCCTTCTGCTTCTGCCTCCTCAGCACTGGGATGATAGGCATGCACTAGCATGACCAAGATTTTTTATATGGGTACTGGGGATTGAAATCAGGTTCTCATGCTTAAAAGTCAAGCACCTTACTGGGTGAGCTATCTCTTAAGTACCATTATTTCTGAATTTTGGATTTGTATACTATCTGGAGACACTAGGAATTAGAAACATCTGATTTTCAAACCCATCAAGTTTATATTGAACTACTTGTTCTTCAGCGCATCTCTGCTCAGTCTTATTTTACTGTAGGCAGCTAGAAGTCAAGGGACATTTTCAATAGCATCTGGAAAGTTCTTAACTGGCTTAATTGATTCTTGTTCTAATTTTTCAAGTATTCTTCCCAACTTTCAGTGCTACTAAACATAAAAATTCCTCCTTTCTTCTAGATTTGAATACTGTTTTCTTCATGTTCATTCAGCTTGTCATTGACAGACTTCTCAAGACCCGTCTTCCTTCTGTCCATTGCCCTGTCCTAAACCCAGTGATGTACATTCTAGGTTTTGATTACTGCAACTCCCATTCTTTTAAAAAATATTTTATTTTATTTTTTTAAATTATTTTTGTACTCAGTGAATACAGTCAAGTTGGTACCATTGTTAGCCTCCTCCCTGCTCTCCCCCTCCCCCTGCCCCCTCCTTGTTGAGGTATATGGGTCATGCATTGTGGGGTTAGCCCTCAGTTATGGGTAGGAGGAAATGTCTCTGTGTATCATGACCCAACATGTAGATCTGACATTCTTTCCACCCCCTCTTCCACAAATTTCCCTGAGCCATGATGGGTTCATTTTAGATCTGCTTCAGTGATGAGGTCTTGGGAGCCTCTGTGTCTCTGTACATCTGATTTGGCAGGAGTTGATTGTTCTCTGTGTTGATCTCCTTCACTCTTGTGCTAGTACCAGGTTCACCAAGAAAACAGCACACTTTCTTGTTTCTCCAATTATTCTTAGTTTCAGCTGTGGCCCTTTTGAAGTACAATGGGGTGGTTCTCTCCTTAGGATCTATATCTATTTGAAAAAGAGAAGCGGATTCTCTGATAGAGAATAAAGTTAGCATCAGATAAATGGGATAACCATTGTTTTTTTAGAGAGAATTTACTAGGGGTAGGCCCTCTTGTAGCCCATGATTGGTGGTAGCTTAATAATGGAGAGGGGGCTCATTTTTGGATCTGGTTCTGACTTATTTCCTAGCTCCAGCTATGGGTTCTATTCCACTGAGCAGATCAGTTAGCTGAATCAAGAGCAGTTGGTTTCCCAGCATAGCTGTGCACCACTATTGCACTTGTGTTGAGCATCATGACAGGTTATTTGCTGCTAAGTAGCTTAGACCATGAGTTGCTTCGACAGATATTGGTCATTTTCCCCCAGTCACCCATGTAGCACCTTCTGGCACTAGACGCGCTGACTGTCTGGGGACTGACTCTCTTCCAACTTCCAGCCATGCCGTTCCATTTTGCATGTCAACCACATAAGGTGTCTTCAGCAGTAGGGTCTTACCACTAACCTTTGTTGGGTCATCAAGTATTCTGACAGAAGTCTGTCATTCTTTTAGGAAACCTTTTAGGTCTCTCTGATCAAAAGCTCATTGTGGATGATAGCAATCTGATGGTGCTGGGATGCAACTCCTATTGTTATCCTCAAATTATCAGTTAAATCAGAGAAGTAAAACCAGAGAAGTAAAAACAACTTCAGCAAAGCAAGACATTCATTGTAGGGTTTACTTCTCTGGTTCTAGGAGCTGATTAGAAGCCAGTACATCCTGTCATAAGTGAGGCCAGTAGTTCTGGGGCCATGAGGGGAAGATGTGAAGTGGGAGAGAGTAAATGAGTAGACTCGCATGCATGGGATGGAGCCCATATGGATGGACTGAACTGATGCCTTCTAAATCCATTTCCTATGCCTCCAACTTACCAATTTTGATGATGAGGTGACTTTCCGAAGAGCAGGTACACTTTGCCATGGAACCACTAACATACTTAGCCATGGACTCAGAGAAGCTGAAGAAACAGTTCTATGGGAGCTGGAGAAACTGCAGGCTGAGTTGTTGCCCTAAACTAGTAAGATGAACAGAAGATACATGGCACTGTGTGAGAGATACAACACCTCTCCACTGATTTCTTGATTTTTTTTTTCCCCAGGAAACACAAAATTCTAGCATAGCTACAGTAACACAATACAAAGACATGATAAAAAGTCATTACAGTTCCAAGGTTTCTGTATAAAAATTAGTAATGCAATGTAAGAATGCACACCATTTTTCCTTCTATAATAATAGAGACTAGGCTTTAGGCTTTATGTCAATCATGTGCATTATTGCAGTTTATAATGGTATTATAAAATACCTGGAGCTGAGTAATAAATAAAGAACAGAAGTTTATTTGGCTCAATGTTTTGAAGGCTGAAATGCCATAGTCAGATGGCTCCATCATTTGGGCCTGTGCTGAGGTACTAGCCACTGCAAACAAGCTCCAGATGCATGTGCCACCCTGTGCATCTGTCTTTATGTAAGTACTGGGGAATCGAACCTGGGTCCTTTGGCCTTGCTGGCAACTGCTTTAACTGCTAAGCCATCTCTATAGCCCTATTTTCTTTTGTATATAGTGTGTATGGATGTGTGAATATGTGTTCATATGTGTGGATGTTTGTGTGCGGGTGCATGCATGTGCAGGAGTGTATGCAAATGTGGGTACAGGAGTGTAGACATTGAGTATCTTCCTCTGTCCCTCTCCATTTTATTTTTACTGAGGCAAAGTCTCTCCCTGAACGCAGAATTTGCCTTTTTGGGTAGTCTTGTTAGCCAGCTTCCTCTGGAGATGTCCTGTCTCTGCCTCTCTCCTGAGAATTGGGATTACAGATGGGTTGCCACACCTGCCCAGCTCTTATGTGAGTTGTGGGGATCCATACTCTGGTCCTCATGCTTGTATAGCAAGTGCTTTATCCACTGATCCATCTTCCCAGCCCTCAACTATTTTCCTCAAGACATTGGTCATATTAAGATGCTGAGGACTAGAGAGATGACTTAGCTATTAAGGCACTTATTTGTGAAGCCTAAGGGCTCAGGCTCAATTCCCCAGTACCCACATAAGCCAGATGCACAAGGTGGCAGATGAGTCTAGAGTTTGTGTGCAGTGGCTGGAGGCCCTGGCATGCCGATTCTTTCTCTTTATCTGCCTCTTCCAAGCCATCTTTCTCTCTCTATCTCTCAATAAATAAATACATAAATAAAAATAGTTTTAGAAAGATATTAAGATGAAATGCCACTTGTGGCTATTGCTGGAAGTCAAGAAGGGGAGACTGGACATGAAGAGGGGAAGGGCAAGCATGTGCTGGAATCTGAAGGGAATGAATGAGACAGGTTTATATCTTATTAGATCTCATATTAGTCTCACTACTTCCAAGTCTCAAAATTTGAGAGAATGGGGTTGTTGAGTGTTGGTAAGAGGGTTGGCCTTTGCCAGGTGGACTTGAACCTTCAGTTTGTTGCTAGGGGCCTGAAGGGTCCTTGTTTACCTATAGCTGTTGGCCAATATGAATGGTCCTTCTACTGTGCCCTTGTTCTGTTGTACTTTGCAAATAAGGAAAGAAGCAGAGATGTGGGTGCTCTGGAATGTATACAGGCTGGGCAAGGTTCCACAAAGGAAGGTGTGGGCAGGAGCAAGTGGTGGGATGAGTGGTGAGCACACTGGCTTCAGTCAGTCAACTAATTCAGCATTGGAGCCCCTTCTGTGTGCTAGCACTGAAACCCCCACAACAGCCAGCTACCTGTGTAGGAGGCTCCTGCCCAGTCTATGCTTTCAGTGTCCTGCTCCTACTCATGCCACCTAATATTCAGGCCAGCTACTATAGTTCAGTGTTTGGCTTTTCTTCTTGCCTGCAGTGTTCAAGTCCTCCATAGGACCTGGACTGCTGTTATGAATAGTTCCCCTGACTTTGGCTTTACATCAGTCCTCTGACTCTGACTCCCCACATTTCTACCCTTTGGCCAACTAAAGTTTCACTGTGCTACCTGGCTACCCAGGCAACCAGATGTTCCTCTCTATCCCAGCTGTGCTATTACCATGACTTACCTCTACATGCCCCAAGACAATCTGCCAGCTACTAATATCAGTTGTGTTCAACATCGGTCTTTGCAGTCTGCAAGGGGGTGGTTTTAAGGTCTTGGCACATCTTGACAGTGACTGACCTGACAGCTGAATTAGTACCTACAGCTTTCTTTGATCAGGACACAGGGCCAGTTGCTTTCCAGGTATTAATTTTATTTCTCTATCTACTTTATTCCCTGGGGGTAAAACATAATGTCCTAATTTTACAGAGGAGAAAGTTGGTTTTCAGAGAACAATATTATACTGCTAGCTTGTCAGAGCATGGACTGGGACCCACATCTCTAAGCCCACAATACCACAGTCCCTCATATCAGCCTGAGCCTAGCCTGATCATAACTCTGTAAAGTCTGACTTTTCTTCTAAGTCCTAGCACAGAATTTCCCCAAGTACCTTCTGCCAGAAGGATCCCCTTGGTATTTGCTACACTCAGTAACATTAAAATAATTCCTATAGTGCACCCCACTCACTCCTGATTTGCTTTAGGATATATAGGCTTTTTAAATTAAAACTGTTACACACCATAAGAGGGAAGTTACTCAGGATGTCTTTCTCTCTGGTTTGGCCTTGACCTTTGATTTCTTCAGTTTGCTTTTTCAGCACTTCCATCTCTCATGTCTGTCTAAGACAGACAGTTCCCTACATCTCCTGGGGTGAATATGCATTATAGAACTATCCATTAAAATCTCATACATATCTTTTCTGCCTATATTTTATTTTTTAAACATTTTTATTGACAACTTCCATAAATATAAGCAATGCAGTATGATCATAGCCCCCTCCAACCATCTTCCCCTTTACCCTTGCTAGCCCCTTTCATTGCATCCCTTCTTTTTAACTAGTTTCTCCTCTAATTTCTCATCATTTTTTCCCTCCTATTATGTAGGTCTTCTGTAGGTTGGCCACTTTGAGGTCATGAATAACAAGACCATTTTATGTCTAGAAGACAGTATTATAAGCTATCATTCCTTCCTTTAACTCTTACATTCTTTCTGCCACCTCTTCTGCAAGAGCCCCTAGCCTTGGAGGGTGTGATAGAATGCCTCATTTAGTTCTGAACATTCTACTGTCACTTTTCAGCACTTTGGTGAGTTTTGATCACTGACATATGAAAAAAAAAAGTTTTGCTAATGAAAAGTGAGCATATCATTAATATATGAGCAAAAACATAAGTATTTATTTAATTTGGTGGGCATAATTTATCCATTTAGGTAGATAATAGTTGTAGTTTCCCCTTAGGGCTTGAGATTTTCCTATCCATAGACTTTAAAAAAATATTATTTGGGCTGGAGGGATAGCTTAACAGTTAAGGTACCTACCTGCAAAGCCAAAAGACCCAGGTTTGATTCCCCCTGAACTCAAGGTGGCACATGCATCTGGAGTTTGTTTATACTGGTTGGAGGCACTGGTACACAGATTCTCTCTCTCTCTCTTTCTCTCTAACAAACAAATAAATAAAAAATTTAAAAGTATTTATTTATTTCCAAGCAGAGCGAGATAGAGAAGAGAGACTGACAGAATGAGCATGCCAAGGCCTCTAGCTGCAGTAAACGAACTCCAGATGCATGCACCACTTTGTTGATCTGGTTTTATGTGGATCCTAGGAATTGAACTCCAGTTGTTAGGCTTTACAGGCAAGTGTCTTAATCACTGAGCCATCTCTCTAGCCTGCCATAGGCTTTTGATCAGGTTTTCAGTACCAGGCAGGAATTCTCTCCCATGGAGCAAGCCTCAAATCCAATCAGAGCAGTTAGTTTTCCTTGTAACAGACATACTGTGATTGCACCCATTGGTACATTTGGCCGGGATGGCCAGCCATAGAGCTTGCAGGGCCCACTACTGGTTAAGACTGTTGTTTGACTTTTCTTCCCCCAATGAACTGAAGAAGACTGTCTACCATCCTGACAGCCAGTTAACAGGGAAGAGGCTTCCACCTTAGCTCCAGCTTGATTTCTCAGTGTCCTGCAGACCAAGTATGTGGAGTCTTCAGGAATAGGGTCTTACCATCTAGTTGTGGTGGGCAACCGAGAGCTTTGACAGTAGCCTGTCATGTTTTGGGAGCATCAGGAGCCTCCTTCATCAACAATTCTCTGGAAGATATTCCACCCCTTTAATACCTATATTTTAAAGAAAAAATGGTATAGATTTTAGAATGTGTGAACTTAATTAAATTCCTTTAATGTATTTTATGCAGTGTGTATTTTTTTCAAGGTGGGTATTTCTTAAGTCAAATTTTGTATAGCTGTTTTTATAGTATTGAGAGAGCCACTTAGATATTTGTGTTACATATTCTTTCAATACTTTGCTTTAAAAGGTAGTTTTGGGCTGGAGAGATGGCCTAGCAGTTTAGTGCTTGCCTATGAAGTCTAAAGACCCTGGTTTGAGGCTTAATTCCCCAGTGCCCATGTAAGCCAGATGCACAATATGGCACATGCATCTGGAGTTCATTTGCAGTGTCTGGAGGCCCTGGTGCACCCATTCTCTCTCTCTCTCAAATAAATAAATAAAATTTTTGAAAAGGTAGTTTTACAAATACTTTCTCATTTGAACTTAAATAATCTCTATGAGGATTGGGTTCTTTCATATTTTATGGAATAGGAAACAGGCTCAAAATGGGCCAGTGACTTGGTGTGGTCCTGCAGCTGATGTGGAGAGAGGAGGTCTTCCTATCTGAAGTCTGTGCATATTGACTGCACCACATATTAAATAACCTAATTTTGTCCAAAGGGCCTCCTGAATTTTTCTTGGGCAGAACAGTTTGCTATAATGAAGAGAAGCCCCCTTTTCTGTTGGAGGTTCCATGTCCATAGTTTCATTAAGAATTCTAGCCTATGCTTATTGTCTTGCTGGTCACAATGTGCTGGAGCTGAAATGATGTGGGGGTTTCAGTGACATCTCCTTTGGTACCCTGAATCTGAGGCTTGGGATATATAGCCTCTTCCTCCAATGCCTAAGTGTGTGTGTGCAACAGGTGAGGAACATCCATCCATACCCATCACTGATGATGTTACCATATCAGTGGAGTTTAGAGCCACTCATGATCCACAAGGGAGCTTCTTAGTCCAGTACTACTGCTAAACAGCAATAAAAGAATCTTAAACCAAACCTCTCAATCTAGGATTCAGAACTGGTCACTTTATGTCAAAAGATTGTCTGATAGTGTATGACCTTCTGGTTTTGTGCAAGTCCAGTGAGACCTAATAACAACAAACCAACTGGAAGAGCTGGGCATGGTGGTACACACCTTCAATCCAGCACTCAGGTGCAGAGGTGGGAGGATCACTGTGAGTGTGAGGCCAGTTTGGAACTACAGAGTGAATTCTAGGTCAGCATGGGCTAGAGTGAGACCCTACCTCAAAAAAAAAAAAAAAAAAAAAAAAAAAAAAAGCTGGAAAAAAAAAAAAACAACAATCCAGGAAGGCACAGACCAAGAAAAAAAGAGTCCCAAGGAGGGTCTATACTGCTGAATTTTAGGAACAGAAAGGAGGCCCTTATGGCTAGTCTAGGGTTTGGTAAACCTCCTTTCCAGAGGGCCAGCTGGTAAATATTTTAAGCTTTGTGGGACACCCATTCTTGGTCGCAATTGCTCAGCTCTGTTATTTTAGTGCGAAGCAAATGTGGACAATTTATAAATGCATGAGCATGGCGGTAACTTTATTTATGGACACTGAAATTTGAATTGCATTTCATTAATTCTCATGTGTCATAGAGTGCTTTTTATTTCCCCCCACCATTTAAAATCCATTTTAAAATGTAAAAACCATTCTTAGTTCTAGAACTGTGCAAAATCAGGCTGTTGGCTAGATTACACATGTAGACTACAATGTCCTGATCCCTATGCTAAAACATGGCAAACAGGAAGACGGTTAGTTCCAGGAAAAATTATAGATGGGCCGTAGTATATGGTGGGGATAGAGATAGATAGATAAATAGAGACACACAGGGAGAAAGAGCTTGTAGGCCATTGAGGGGAAAGTGAATTTTATATTAGTGTCTCAAAAATATTTGAAGAGGTTTAGAAAGTGGTTTGATATATTTTAGTAACATCCTGGTGCATCTGAATGGAACTAGCTATGAGGAAATAAAAGTAAGAGAGGAAATACCCATGAGAACTTGTTCCAGGACATCAAGCAAAGAGGATAGAATATCCAATTGAGAATTAGTCCCCCAACCTTCAAGGGAATGACTATCAGAGGGAGTAAAGTGTTTAAACATTCAACAGAGTGCTGCTATATTCTTTACACTTAGGCAATGTTAGTTCTGTAAGATTTTCTTCTTCCCTTGGTGGTAAATAAAGCCAGCAAGCTCCTTAACTGCTGAGCTACCTCACCCACCCCCAGTTTTGTCAGAACTTGTGCATTAACTTGTGTATAAACAATGTAAATTTTTGAGATGTGAAACAGTCTCTGAAGAATGGGTTATTCTATCAAAAATGGATCAGATAATGTTAAGAGAAGTCAGACATATGCTAAAGTTTTGTTAGTGACTTTGTGACTGTGTCTGGATTTATATATATGTATGGGTACACACACACACAGTGACCAATTTTATGTATCAACTAAGAGGTGGTGGGTCTGTGGCAGTGTTTCTAGAAGAGTAACACTTCTTTGTTCTCTTTTTTTAAATTTTGAACTTTTTTGGGAAGGGGGAGTTCAAGATAGGGTCTCATTGTAGCTCAGGCTGACCTGTAATTCACTATGTAGTCTCACACTGGCCTCGAACTCACGGCGATCCTGCTACCTCTGCCTCCTGAGTACAGGGATTAAAGGTGTGTGCCACCACGTCAGGCTAACATTGGTTTTTATAAAGTTAGCATAAAAGCAATGGGTTTCACAGTAGCATTTTCATATATGCATGTCATTTTACTTAATCTTCCTTATCTCTCTTCCCTAAGAACTGGAACTTAAACTGGTAGACTGAGTGAAGATGATCTGCCCTCACTAATGTGAGGGAGCATCATTCAGTATGGTGAGGAAGGGCCAGAATAGGGCATAATGGCAAAGGAAGGAGAAATTCTACTTCTCCATCAAATCTGGGATGTCCATCTTCTCCTGCCTTTGGACATCAGGCATTCAGACTTGTACCAGCACTTTCTCCATCATATTGGAACATTCTCAGGATTTCAGGCTTGGACTTATTTCTGCCACCAGTTTGCCTGAATTTCCAGTTGGAAGATTACAGATGGTGGAATTCCTTGGCCTCTATAATCACTTAAGCCAACGTATATGTAGCATATATAGATATGAGTGATATATATGGACAGACATATACACACATATCACGGTATGAACATACTTATGTATTCATGTTTAGTTGAGCCATATGAAATAGCTCAAAATTTTCTAGTGATTAAACTGTATTGAGGACTCAGTGGTCAAAAGCATCTTCTTGGTTTGATTCATCAACACCTACATAAAGCCAGTCACAAAAAGTGGCATGAATATCTGGTGTTTGTTTATGGCCACAAAAGACCTTGGCATACACACACACACACGGAGAGAGAGAGAGAGAGAGAGAGATCGTGCACATGTGTGCACAAAATATTTGAAAAATATATTGAGATCTCAAGATCACTGGACTTATTTTTGCTATGAAAAATATTTATTTAGTTATTTTTTCCTGTTTCAGGTTTATTTGTACAAACAGTACATGAGGGCACCAGCTCCATGTGAACCCTGCAGCCTAGGGGGTGTCCTCATATTGGGAGACAAAGTCCTTTCCTGTGGAGCTCTCATGAGAGCCTGGACAAGTATGGAAGCCCAAGCCCAATCTGAACTGGTCTCTAGGAACACAGTATCAAGTATATGGGTAAAATGTTAGTACACAGGTGTTCTGCATGTATGACCATAATAAGCTAAGCATCTTGATAGAAGATATTTTCTTTAGTTTCCACCAGATGTTTGTTATGGAATAGACACTGGTATGTAACTTAGGAGTGAAATGCTGAGTTAACAAATAAGTTGAGGCTACTCTTCCATTCATTCTGAATGTGATCATGAACAAGCCCAGCACTATCATTACAGCTGTCTAACTGCTAATGAATGTTCTTATGAGGGTCCAGGAATTCATGTCTACAGGTACTCATCTGGTGACCCTAACTATTTATTCCCTTTCATTCTTCAGGATGCCATTAAAGTGTCACAAGGAAACAGTTTTTAATCTATAGTTTCAGAAGCCAAAGAGCTACTTACAGGTCATTTTTAAATGCACATATTTCTTCCATATGTTGGCTTCAGACCTGTCCCTCTCATCCCCAGTTTTTAGTTTAAAAAACTAGATTCATTTCTCTACCAATACCTTGAATATATAATTCAACAAAATTCCTTTGATTTAAAAGCAAACTGTACCTGGACTATAGGGCCAAATAAGGTCAAATTAGTGCTCGGTGGGGCAAGTTGATGTTTCAAAGACTGAAAGCTTCCATCAATGTTTTGAAAGGCTAGATATTAATAATGTATGATATACACATATAAATCTCTTTTTAATTACTCTGTTGTTTACTTTTAAGCTACTATTTAAGATAGGTCAAATACCACAATGTGCTGGGCCTTTCCATTGGTGGTCTTTGTTATGTTGCACTGTTTACTATTTGTAGCCTTAATAGAATTTGTTGCTATAATAGAATACCAAACACTCAATATTTTATATAAAAAAAGAAATGTATTTAGCTTACAGTTCTTGTCATTCCATAACACAGTTCAAACTTCTGCTTAGTTTTGGGAAGGACCTCCCAGCTACATCTAATATTGCAAATGGCATCAATGTGGGAACTCATGTAAGAGGGAAAGACTAGGCAGGAAGATAAAAAGCCAAAAGAATTCAGGTGACAGGCTTGAGTGTTTTTTCTTATGACAACCCACTGTGTTAGGAACAAACTAGGGTCCCAAAAGAACTACACTGACTCTTTGGAAGGTGGCATCCAAGACCACATCACCTTCTACTGGGTCGCACCTCTTAAAGGTTCAATCACTGCCATAATGGGGACCAAGCTCCCAACAACATAAATCTTTGGGGGACACACTCCAGCCATATCCAGACTACACGACTGACTATTTAGCTTTGTGCTTGACTGATGAGTGCCATAGTAATGTAACATACATCTATCTTCTTGTGAACAATTGTTCAGGTCTGTGCTCAGGGTGTGGGCTTCCAAGCTGTGCTGAGCATAACAGCCATCCCAAAGGATACTGTGTGGACCGGACCTAACAGTTCTACAAGGCAGCTATATTGTCCCTTAAAGGTGATGTAGAGCTCTTTAGTACAAATCATAATAACTTTAGAGTAGAGCAGGACTCAGGCTGGTCTGAACGGAATACCCAGAATAGCCCTCGGCCCCTGTAATTTTACACATTAGGAAGCTCTGATCTTTTAGATGGCAGAGATGTACATAGAGGACAAGATACTCCTTTTCATAGGTAGTGTGGATCTTATAAGGGAATAAAATGACTGTCTGTTTAAAAATTAACCACAGAGGATTTTGGGATGACTTGGGTTGAATGCCTGTATCCAGAAGGCTCCCGAAATGATAAAAATAGTGTGTGTGTGTGTGTGTGTGTGTGTGTGTGTGTGTGAGAGAGAGAGAGAGAGAGAGAGAGAGAGAGGGAATGGGAACATCAGGGCCTCCAGCCACTGCAAATGAACTCTAGATGCATGCATCCCCTAGTGCATCTGGCTTATGTGGGTCCTGGAGAGTTGAACCAGGATCCTTTGGTTTGCAGGCAAACGTCTTAACCACTAAGTCATCTCCCCAGCCCCAGGAAATATTTATTTATAATTAATTACCTAAGTTCATAACACACACACACACACACACACAGAGAGAGAGAGAGAGAGAGAGAGAGAGAGAGAGAGAGGTAGAGAGACAGAGAGGGGCTGAGTCTACCTAACAAATAAGATGGAAATCAGAAATTAAAGTGATTTCAATTTTTCTTTGCATTTTTTCATTTTCACTTTTAAAATTATATATTTTCTCAACACACAAAGTTTATTTATGTTTTTAAATTCAAACTTCTGTTGTGTTTGCACAAAAGATCATCATGTGACTATTTCTTTGCATCTTTTACAAAATATTTTATTTATTTGAGAGAAAGAGGCTAGATGGGTATACCAGGGCCTCTTGCCACTGCAAACAAACTCTGGATGCATGCATCACTTTATGCATCTGGTTTTACATGGGTACTGGCTTTATGTGGGTACTGGGGATTCAAACCTGAGCTGTCAGACTTTTCAAGCAAGTGTCTTTAACTGCTGAGCCATGGCTCCAGCCCCATGCATCTTTATTTTCACTGTTGTTTCCCCCCTTTGGAATTAGGGTCTATGTAGCCTGAGCTGACTTGAATTTGTGATCCTCTTGCCCAGCCTCCTGATTTCTGGAATTGCAGGCATACATCACCATGCCCACCCAGCATGATTCTTTAGAATACAGCCTAGAATGTGGCATCCTTTGCAGATCAACAAGTCTCTTTTTTTAAAGCAATTTTTTATTTTGTTTATTTGAGAGAAAGAGGCAGATAGAGAGAGGGATTGGGCACACCAGTGCCTCTAGCCACTGCAAACAAATTCCAGATGCATGTATCACCTGTGTATCTGGCTTATGTGGGTACTAGGAATTAAACCTGGGTCCTTAGGTTTTGCAGGTAAGAGCCTTAACCACTAAGCTATCTATCCAGCCCAACAAGTCTCTTTGGTTGGTACATAACATTCCACAGAATGAATCAGCCATAGTCAGTCATTCAGTGATAGACCTTCCAGATGTTTAAAGTCATTTTACCACTACCAGTAAGTGTGAGGTAGCTGGAAGTTTGCTCCTATATGTGTTCTTGCTTATATGTTACATGTTCCTTTGAGAGGGAATATTTAGATTACTAAGGTAAAAACAGAAATGCATATATTGATAAAACAGGATACATGAAATTATATAGCATTTGTAGAAAAAATTATCTACAATCAACTTTAAAATAGATTTTGAAAAGTCTTAAAACACCAGGTTTAAACTGTCTTAGATATGGAATTCAGTACTTCCCATTTGGAAACAGTATGGAAAATCCAACTAAAAGTTATAAGTAATTTATATAAAAACCATAAGCTCATCAGGACATAAGAAGTCACTTATAATCTATAATAAAAATGTTTCTTTTTTAATAAGAAAAAAGATTGCACATAGTCTTGCCATTCAAAGACAACCACTACTAATATTTTTTTATTAATTTGAGAGCAACAGACAGAGAGAAAGAGGCAGAGAGAGAGAGAGAGAATGGGCATGCCAGGGCCTCCAGCCACTGCAAACGAACTCCAGACACGTGCACCCCCTTGTGTATATGGCTAACATGGGTCCTGGGGAATCGAGCCTCGAACCGGGGTCCTTTGGCTTCACAGGCAAGCACTTAACCGCTAAGCCATCTCTCCAGCCCACTACTAATATTTTGATGGACTTCCTGTGGCTTGGTATTTGACCTCCATTACAGTGCCCATGCTATACATATAAAACTTTCTTCTCTGCTTCTCTGACAATGGTATGAAATTGAAGTATGACTAACAGTTGAAATTAATGGTTTTAATCTTCTTTTTGTTTTATTAACCAACACAGTCTTTTCCCACCAGACATTTTATTCAGAACTTCAACATGCCCAACATAAAAAAGTAGATCTCCTTTGGCTGGAAAGAGTGGAACCATGATGGTGACACCCAGCACTTAGGAGGTGGGGGCAGGTGGATCAGAAGTTGGAGGCAAGTCTTGGTTACAGAGCAAATTAGAGGCCAGTCTGGGTTACATGAGATCCTGTAACAAAAAAAAAAACAGAAAAAAAGAAGAAAAAGAAGAGATACTAAAACCAGGATTCATAATTTAAAGTTGAAAAAAGATGTGACAAACTGTTTAATATTTATGTTTGTTTTTTGTGTGTGATTATATGTGCATGTGTGGTTTGAACATTTGTTTGTATATGTATATGCATGTTTGTATACATGGGCATGTGCATGTGAACATGCTTGCAAGCGAGTGTGGAGGACAGAGGTTGATGTCAGATGTCTTCTTGAATTGTTCCTCACCTTATCCTTTGCGACAGGGTCTCCTATTGTATGTATAGCTCACCATTTTGACTAACAAGCCCTAAGGATCTGCCTGCCTTTGCTTCCTCAATGCTGGGATTAGAAGTATATATCAACACAGATACCATTTTATATGGGTGTCAGGGATTCAAATCAGGTCCTCATGCTTGCACAGCAAGTGCTTTATCCACAGAGCTATTTCCCCAGCTCAACCAATACTTGCTTTCAAATTCCAAAATATTCAAGTTGAATCATGAAGTTTCATTTATACTAATTGGCCAAGAAAAATTCAATTTTGCAGAAAGTATCACATAAGAAATTTCTCATGGACAAAATAAAAAAAAATTAGAAATTGAAAAGTAGGGGATGGAGAGATTGCTCTATGGTTAAAGATACATACTTGAAAAGCCTGCTGGCCCAGGTTCATTTTCCCAGTACCCATATAAAGACAGATGCACTAAGTGGCACATGTATCTGGAGTTTGTTTGCAGTGGCAGGAAGCCCTGGCAAACCCATACTCACTTTCTCCATCTTACCCCCTCTCTGTGTCTCTCTCAAAGAAAGAAATGAAATTATTTATTTATTTACTTACTTATTTTTGAGGTAGGGTCTCGCTCTAGCCCAGGCTGACCTGGAATTCACATGTAGTCTCAGGGTAGTCTTGAACTCACGGTGATCCTCCTATCTCTTCCTCCCGAGGCCTGGGATTGAAGGCACGTGTCACCATACCCAACTAATAAATTATTCTTCAAAAGTGAAAAACATTGAAACTATGACAATTTTGGAATGATTATTATTTTTTTAAGATTTATTTTTATTTATTTATTAAAGCCAGAGACAGAGAAAGAGAGAGAATGGGTGCCCAGGGTCTCTAGCCACTGCAAACGAACTCTAGATGCAGGTACCACCTTGTACATCTTGCTTACGTGGGACCTGGAGAATTGAACCTGGAACCCCAGGCTTCGCAGGCAAGTGCCTAACCGCTTAGCCATCTCTCCAGCCTTGGAATGATTATTTTCATGATGATATAATCTCTGGTAATCATCACTTTTCATCCAAATACTCTGAGGAAAATAATGTATACCTGAAATCCACAGTTGACTACATATTATTTTTCTTTGCTTTTTAAAAAGTTGTTTTGGGCATGTCTGTGTGTGTGCCAAAAGACATTAACTAAGTTAACTTCATTTATTTGTAGAGGCAGAAAATCAGAAAACTAAATGGTAACAAATATTTTGACTTAGTGATTAAAAAATAGAATTAAAAAATGAATAGGAAAATAGTTTTTTCTCAACAAATTCATCATATCATGGACTGAAAGGCAATGGACAATTGCAAAAAAAGATCAACAAATGCGCTTTGTTGATGTTTAGCAGACAGCATGGTAATTGTAAAACCCACAAGTGGATACTATATAAAACCCTTCAAAATCTCCTCACTGCCCATAGCATAAACCCTAACTTCTGATTCAGCCTCTGCCCATCTGCCTAACACATCCCATGGTCCTCTCACCCTCACACTCAATCTAAGTCCACACACAATTTCTGCCAGTTCTCAGAATATGCCAGACCCTTGCTTCTTGTTGCCTCTGTCCTTATTCTTTTCTTCTGCTCAGGCACTCCATTCACAATTGGTACTTGTTAATAAGTTAAATTGTGTTGCTCTCCCCAAAATTCATATGCTGAAGTCCCAATCTTCGATATTCATAATGTGACCTTATTTGGAAAGATGGTCTTCGCAAATGTAATTAGTTAAGATGACATCGTACTGAAGTGGAGTGGGCTCCTAATCTAAGATAACAAATATAGTATCTGTTCATAAAAGATGGGAAATTTGGATACACACATGTACACACACACACACACACACACACACGGAGAATGCCCTGTTAATGTCAAGGCAAGAGATCAGGATGATATATTTACAAGTCAGAGAACACTGGAGATTGCTAGCAAACCATCAGAAGCCATGAAGCTTAGAACCAATTTCCCTGTACAGCCATTGGAAAGAACCAACCCTGGGACCTTGGTCTCTGGTTTCTAGTTTTCATGACTGTGAGATTTCTGTGATTTAAAATATTCATTTTGTGGCACTGTTGTGGGTTTTGAGAGTGACAGAGCCTTTCTCAGCTTTGGGTGGGTTTAGCTTAAGACCAAGAGAGTCAGTCACTCCCTGGTCACAAAAACTCCCTAAGCCAGTGACTCTTGAATTTGTTGTCTTGTGACTTGTGAAGAATTAGAGAACAGACATGGCAGAAGGGCAAGTTAAGCAAGAGTTTATTAGAGAAGAATGTGAAAGTAAAGCAGAAAGCTCTGGAGAGCTGGGAAGGGTCCTGAGCAGGTAGTTGGATAATGACTTACATGGGGTTTTTCTACCCTCAGGGATATAAATTATCAAGTCAGGGCAAATTGGATTAGTTACTTTGAATGTATGTGGGACTCTAACTAGCTGAGGAGTTAGATAAGGGATTGGTTACTTTTTATGTGCTGACTTCTGATAGTCAGCAGGAAAGTGACCCAATAACTGATCTCCTGGTGAGTCAGCAGGAGTTAGGGCTTTTGACCTTTTGGTGAGTCAGGGTGTTTTTGATTTAATTCCTGGACTTTGTTCTCTGGACTTATCATTAGGAATACATAATTCACCATAAAATCTCTGTGCTTGTTACTCTGTCAGGACATACAGACTTTTGTTTATTCTTTGAGGCCTATAGCCCTGACTAGCTGCCTATAAGATGGGGGCTACTTACTCCTAATCCCTTGTTATCAATACTTTGTTATTGTTATAGAAAACTATTACAGAAACTTCTCTTCCTCAAATGTTGGCTTTCCTTGAAGAAACTTCCTTCATCCTTAAGATCTACACATTCCACAGTGTGCACATAATTCCTTCAGAATGCTAGGTTTGCTTTATTGATCTCTTGCCCTCAACCTCACTAGAGCCTAGATTGCAATAACAGAGACATCTGGTCTTTTTCTGCTGCTTTCTCAGCAACCCTAAGGGTGTCATGCTGCATTGTCATGGTGCTCGTTCAGGTAGTGGGAAAGGATGCCCAGAGATGTAGCAAAGGGGAAAGAGGAGCCCCAAGAACTGTGTATGAGTCATCACACACACTTTGGGTTCAGTAGAGATACTTTAAGGAAGTGAGAGAACTTTTATGGCATGAATGTGTGTGGGCACACATGCATCTGTGTATGCATGTGTATTGCAGGCCAGTAGTTAATGTCAGGTGTCTCCCTCAATAGCTCTCCACCTTATTCATTGAGACAGTCTCTCACTGTGCCCAGAACTTACTGATTTGGCTAGTCTAGCTAGCTAGCTTGCCTTGGACATCTTCCTGTCTCTGCCTCCCAAGCACTGAGATTACTGGCATGTATCTTCACGTCCACATTTATGTAAGTTCTGGGGATCCAAACTCAGGTCCTCATGCTTGTGCAGCAAGAACTTTACCAACTGAGTAACCTCCCTAGCCCTGAAGTGAAAGGATTTAAAAATTTTGCCAATCTTTTATTTTACACCACTCTAAGTCTTTTGGATTATCAAATTCCCAAACATTGTCAAATAAAGATGCACATTCAGAATGCTATGAAGTTTGTGGAGGAAGAGAACAAACTGAGAACAAGGCTCATCTGCTGTGATTGAAGAACTTATGGACATGTAGTGGAAGTTGTGGGAAAACCTTCTTCAAAGGTTTTGATGACTAGTGGATGGAGTGGTTTGCTGAATTAGGCTACAAACTTAAAGTTTATATCTTTAAATCCCCAAACTATTGTAATTCTTTCAAAGAACTTCAAGCTAAAACCAAGAGGAATTTCCTTCCTCCTCCCAATAGGGTTGGGAGTGGAGAGCTGGAGTGGGGGAGTGGGGAGGTGCTCTCACATGTACAGGCTTGGCTCAACTCCATTTATATGAATTAAACATCCAATCAGGATGTCTCATTGCCAAGTTTAAAAGTATATGAAGGATCTTGATTGGTTGCTGGGCAGGACTGCTGACTCAGGAAGGGCCTGCCTATGGATCTTTAGGCCTGTGAAAAGTTCAAGAAGAATCAGGAGGAACCAGGAATCTGTTGCTGGTTTGTCATCTTGGATGAGACTGAATCAGACTGGAGTTCTAGTCCCACCTCAGCAGGCAGAGTACAGTTTCCTTTGGGCCCATGTCTTTGACCTAATACCAGTAAAAAAAGTACCTTATTCCTAATCTGTATTACTTTGTTTGATGCTGTAGTGAAAATAAATATTTCATAGTCAGTTGAAAAATTGTTCAAAACCAGGAAACAATTCAATGTATGATGTTTTCAAAGGTTCAAGCCTTTCCTTTGGACAACAAAAATGCTCAGAAAATAATAAAATTCTTCCAATTTTTAGGTATGTTTCCCTTTCCTTCATCAGAACAAGAGAAAATGAATATTTATTGTTAAGGATTGGGCAATATAATACTCAGTTTAAACACATGAATTTCATATTTTGCAACAAATGGGCTTTATTTCAGTTTCTAGTAAAATGGAACCAATGGTCAAGCATGCTGACAATTTTTAAAAATTTGTTTATTTTTTATTTGAGAGAAAGAGACAGAGAATTGGCATGCCAGGGCCTCAGCCATGCAATTGAACTCCAGACACTTGCACCACCTAGTGGGCATGTGTGACCTTGCGCCTGCCTCACCTTTGTGCATCTGGCTTACCTGGGATCTGTAGAATTGAACATGGGCCCTTAGGCTTTGCAGGCAAGTGCCTTAACCACTAAGTCATCTCTCCAGCCCATGCTGAAGATTTTTTCCACCTTGCTGCCAGTGATCCTTGAACTTGATTGGCAGCTTTTACAACTTCATCACAGTTCTGCCTCAACTAGAGTTTAACTTGGCTCTATTTTTACTGACTTTGGACTTCATCATAACGTTCTTTGTAGTGCATGCATGACTTTTGGCTATGGCTTTGTATTGGCCATCTGCTCTGGCAAGTTGTGGAATCCTAATTTTCCACACTGTTACAGACCCCTGAATTATAGCACCATGCAGGAGAGCCTTAATGGCCAGCACAGAAATGGTACTGGTCAAAGTGTGGACAAAGCTGTAGCACCAGCTGACAGACTAAAGGCTATGATTTTAGCTAGTGGTAAATGTTTGCTATTTCAGTGATTATTTTATTACTACCTCTGTATTAGAAAAATAAGAGGCTGGAGAGATGTTTCAGTGGGCTTGCTGCAATAGCATGAAGACCTGAGTTTAGATTCCTAGCTCCTAAGTAAAGCTGGGTATGTATGGCAGTGTGTGTCTATAACCTCAGTGCTGGGTAGATGGAGACAAGAGGACCCCTGAAGCTTATTGTCAAGGAAGTATAGCTGAATTGGTGAACCCTTGGTTCATTGAGAGACCTGGCTCAGAAAATAAGGTAGAGTTGACGGAAGAAGACAACTGACATTGACCTCTGCCCTCCATATGCATGTGCACATATATGATCACACACACACACACACACACACACTCAAAAGAGAGAAATAAATTAAAAGTCCTTTTTCAAATGAGTTCACTTTGTATAGTTTATTCTTAGAGAATATATATTCATGGAAAGATCCATCAGCACCCTGTAATCAATAATTGTTCTTAACCCACTCCTGAAAAGAATGAAATCAATCCAAATGCATCCACAAAGATCCCTCATGATATTCAATTTCCCAGGTGCAATATACCATGCTACACCCATGAGAGTATTCTAGTTCTAGTGTGCAAGATATCTCAAACAGTAGTTTTTATATTAGGCTAAGACGACTGGTCCAACATCATTGTGTGGCAAATGAAATTTTTCCACAAGCTACCAAAAAAGTTGTATTTTGCTATATTAATCTATTTCCCACAGAGATTTGTTACTATATACATTTCATCAAAACACTATGAAACACTTCTTGACTATTTATATCAGTTCCATGTGCATATTCTGGGTCATATTTATGTCTTTGGTCTGTTGAGACATTTCATCAAGGGCATCAGAACAGAATGAAATTCATCCTATGTTTTATGAGTTTAGGAGCCTGGAAAATTGTAAGCAATACCCATGCCTCAAGGAACTCCAGACACTCAGACAAGGAAGGAGTCCATGATGTTTCCCAGTTTCCTGGATAGTCAATGAAGTGACAAGTATGAGTTTGTGTGGAACTCTATTATGAGTTTACTTTTAGATATGTACATTTTTTGGATTTGATGAATATCTAGGGGGTAATATGTCTGGAGCTCAGAGTTAGATTTTGAGGTTATTACCAAATACAGATGCTTTTCAACTCAGTGGGCCAGACCCTCTTAAATTCCATGGTAAGTTGAAAATCCCTGCATACTGAAAATACATTTGTTATACATAATCTATGGAGGATCACAGTTTAGCAACCAGTACCCTGTAGGGTGTGAATTGTTTCACCTCGTGATCTTGTGGCTGACTGGGAGCTGTGATTCCCAGCTATTACCCAGCAAGGAAATACAGAATGGTATAACATATTGCTAGTCCAGTAAAAGATCAAAATTTGAAATTTCAAATACATTTTTTACTGAATGCATACTGCTTATGCACTGTGGTATAATTGGGAGATTGTAAGTATTGTGATTGTAAGTTTTGAGGGCCATCTGTAGTGATATTTGATGATTTGGGCGTGGAAGACAGCATCCAAAGAGAGAAAGCTATAAAATGAGAAAATGAGAGGGTTCAAGATAGAATGCCTGGAAACACCACAATTTAGGGGCTGGCAGCAGAAAAGGACCCACCCAAGAAATAGAAGAGGACAGAAGAACATCAAATAAGCACTGGGGAGAATGGGAAGCACAGTCAGCATTATTAAATGATGTTGAAAGACTGAGGATTGGAAACACACACAAATACCAATATTATATTATATTATATATTATATATTATATTATATATATATATAATATAATAAATATTATAAATTTCTGATTGGCAAGGTTCCACATGGCTTATATTATGTATGTGTTGGGAATTGAACTTTGGGCCTTTCTCATGCTACGCAAGCTGTCTATTGCTGAGTTACATCTCCCAGCCCTCCCCCCACTTTTTTGAGGTAAAAATCTCACTATGGAACTTGAGTCTCTGGGAAGCTTTAAAAACCTAGATTAGGAAAACTGATCTTTGGGTCAACTACTCAGGGCTGACTTATCTTTCATCTTGTAATTTTGGTGTATTTAGGTTACAAAGATGTACTGGGAGGCTGCAATAAGATTCTAATATGTAAAAGCTATTTTCATATAATTTGGTAAGAATGCATTATCAACTGACATGTTTCTAATGGTTTCATATTAAAATGTTTGAACAAAAATTAAAAAGAAAAATGTCTCAGGCTGCCTCAAACTCAGGATCATCCTGCCTCAGCCTCTCAAGTGTAGGTGTTATGGGCATGTACCACTATGCCTAACAAGGTGGCCGCTCTCCTCTTCTTCTTCCTCATCCTCGGCTGCTGCTGCTTCTCCTCCTCCTCCTCCTTTTTCTTCTTCTCTTTTTTATCTTCTTTTGGTTTTTGTGAGTTAGGGAGGTATGGGCTCACTCTAGCCCAAGCTGACCTGGAACTTACTCTGTACTCTCAGGTTGGCCTTGAACTCATGGTGATCCTCCTACCCCTGTCTCCCAAGTGCTGGGATTAAAGGAGTGTACTACCATGCCTGGCTCTTCTTTTAATGCTCTACATTTGAGTTCTATATAGTAACTATCAGATGTATTTCCATTAAAAGGTTATTAAACTATATTAGAATATAAAACAAGTGCTTCAATAAAGTCTCTCTCTCTGTGTGTGTGTGTATGTATGCATGCACGTACAAATTTGTATGTATAAAGTAGAAACCAGAAGACAACCATGGACGTTGTTCCTTAGGAACCATCCACTATTTTTGAGATAATATCTCTCATTAGCTTGGAGCTATAGGAATCTGTCTCTGTCATCACAGTGCAGATGTCATCACATCTGACTTCTTTTAAAAAATATTTATTTATCATTTATTTGAGAGAGAGAGAGAAAAAGAGAGAGGGAGATAGGCAGATAGAGAAAACGCATGCCAGGGCCTTCAGCTGCTGCAAAAGAACTCTAGATGCGTGCAACCACCTTGTGCATCTGGCTTATGTGGGTACTGAAGAATTGAACCTAGGTCCTTAGGCTTTGCGGGCAAATACCTTAACTGCTAAGCCATCTTTCCAGCCCACATCTGGCTTCTTTTATGAGGGTTCTGAGGGACTGAACTGAGGTCCTCATGCTTGCAAGAAAAGCACTTTACTGACTGAGTTATATCCCCAGTCCAAGTCTAAAATACTTTGTGGGAAGTTAAAGAACAAATAATTACTGATTCACAGGTATTCAAATTTCTATATGCTGATCCCCACACTAAGGATAAAACAAGGAATAAGAGGATGACTCTGCTGTTCTACA
Source organism: Dipus sagitta (assembly GCA_036346955.1). Classification (NCBI taxonomy): domain Eukaryota; kingdom Metazoa; phylum Chordata; class Mammalia; order Rodentia; family Dipodidae; genus Dipus; species Dipus sagitta. The sequence continues at coordinate 215,060,553 of CM070770.1, forward strand.
AAACAGTAAGGAAGGGAGGAGGTTCAGAAAGGGAGTGATGCAGGCCTTGCAGGGTGCAGGATGCAGTGACAATAAGGTTGAAAAAGTAGTCTTCCACAAGATTAAATGGACTTTATGTGTCTTGTCAATATGGCCTTTATTCTGAAAGGCACAGAAGGCATGTTTTGAAGGTGGGCGGGCAGAGAGAGAGAGAGAGAGACAAAGAGAGAAAGAGAAAGAGAAAGAGAAAGAAAGAAAGAAAGAAAGAAAGAAAGAAAGAAAGGAGGAAAGAAAAGACTGAAATTGGGTTTTAAGTGAAGGTGATTTTCTGCTTAACTTGGATGGTAATGGGGAAGAGCCCAAGGAAGGTGACAGGAAGCATGGTTCCCAGAAGCGTCAGTAACTGAAGACAGTGCTTTAAGGATGGTCCACAGTCAGGGATTCCTGTCATAACATCAACAGGCTGTGAGATATGACTGATTGGATATATATTGTTACACTTGGGTATATGTTGCAGAAAGGAAGCTGAACTAAAATAGAACAGTGTGACAAAGTTCTGCTGTTTACCAAAGACCTCAGGGCCGTGCCTTTTCCTGAAACAATGAGGCAGGACTGCATTTAGGCAAACAGGTCTATTTCCTGATAGATCTTCATAGTGAAGGAAAAGGCATGCGGAGGCCAAGCGTCAGAATCACATCAGTCTGGAAGCTTTTGGTATCCAGCAGGTGAGTGTTCAAGACTAACTTTCATTCATGCAGTAGGTCATTAGGATGAAGAGTAGAGATTTGTGGGCATGGCCTTGTCTGGTTTTCTGGAATTTGCAACTCTGTGGCAGCTACCTGTCACAAAGACACCTTGCATTTTCCAATTTCTCTACTCTTCTTCCAAGTTCTGGGAAAAAGAAGCCAAGTATTTTGGCAGATTAAACAAAACAACAAGCAAAAAATGCTCTATATGGTGGCAGATGCCTATCATCTAGGACTTAAGAGGCAGCTTACCGAGGCTTAAGGGCTTACTTACTGAGGCAGCACAATCACTGGTTTGAGAGTTCCAGCCATCCTGGGCTACATAAAGGGATTCTGTCACACACACACACACACACACACACACGCACAAATAAAGCAACCAAAACAACTACAGACCAAATAACAATTGCTGGGTTTTAGCAGTTAAGGTGCCTTGTCTGTGAAGCCTAAGGACCCAGGTTCAATTCTCCAGTACCCACATAAGCCACATGTACAAGGTGGCACATGTGTCTGGAGTTCATTTGCAGTGGCTGGAGGCCTAGCATACCCATTCTTTCTCTGCCTCTTTCTCTCAAATAAATAAATAAATGAATAAATAAATAAAATGTTTAAAAATTATTTAAGGAGCAGAGAGACATACAGCAAGAGGGAGAGAATATATGTGTATAGGCATGCCATTGCCTGTTGCCACTCTGCTATACATGAACTCCAGACATACGCACCACAACTTCTCTGGTTTTATGTAGGTACTGCAGAATCAAACCCAGGATGCAGGCTTTGCACGCCAGCACACTAACAGCTGAGCCATCTCCCCAGTCTAATTACTGTGCGTTAAGCACTAGTGTGTTGGTGGATAAAGAGTGATCAATATCTTGTAGTTTGTACATATTAATACATTAAATATGATAGCAAGTTTTATATAGTGTTATTATAGTAGGACTAAAGAACAGTGTGTGCATGGGGGATTTATTTGGAGATCACAACCACAATACAGTCCTAAATCTCACCTGTTTCCACAGATGCACATTTGGATACTTAATAAAAAATTTTTTCGATTAAATTTGAGAGAGAAAGAGGGAGCGAAAGAGAGAGAGACAGAGAGAGAGAGAGAGAGAGAGAGAGAGCGCCAGGGCTCCTGCCACTGCAAAAAACTTCAGACGCATGCACCACCTTGTGCATCTGACTTACACGGGTCCTGGGGAATCAAACATGGGACCTTTGACTTTGCAGGCAAGCGCCCTAACCACTAAGCAATCTCTCCAGCCCTTGGACACTTTTCCTAGTCAAAATTCAGTACTTCTGTGCAAAGAGGAGGTGGAGTTATTTTAAAGGAAGTTTTCACACATACATAGCTATGGTCTCCCAGGATGAAACTTCTAATGGCTTGAGAGCATCATTTGAAGGCTGATGAATTGGGTAAGAAACTCACTGGCCTGCCTATCTCATCCTGCAGGAATGGGACATATGTGGTAGAGGTGATAACTAGGCTTGGAGTATGTAGTTGTGACTCTAGGCAAAGGCCTTATCTTCTTAGCTCCCAAAACAGGGCGCCACCGGGCCCTCTCAAGCCACTGATAAAAATTTCCAATAACAGAGGGACACAAGTAATGTTTTCTCAGCTGACAGTTACTTTCATTTGAAACGGGCAGTGCTCCAAAATGAATTTGTGTATTCACTCAATGCAGCAGTTGTAAACAACTTTACCCAGTACATGTGAAAGGACCATTTGCTACCCAGGCATCCCCCGCCTTCCCACACCTTCGGATAATCCTTGAGACACCAGAGTCAGGTACCTCTCTTTTCTTCCCTACCGCCTCTAGCTTCGGGCCAGAACCCAGACCAGCGCTTGCTCGCCACCCGGGAGTCTTCACTGTAGCCAGCGTGCAAGCGGTGGACATGAGCGCCCCTCTGGGCGAGCAACCACAGACTCACGCGCTGCCGCTTGTTGCTCCCGCAGCCGGGAGGTGGGGAAGTGAAAATGAAATTGACTTTTCCGAGAAATGAGGAAAGCGGCGCTGCGGGCCAATGAACGGCAGCGGTGAACTTCCGCACCTCGCGCCCGGCCGCTCGCGCCCTCCCTCTGCCTCCACCTCCCGGTTGCACAAGCTTGAAACAAACACTGGGGAGGAAGGGCGGAGGGAGGCGGACGCGCGGAGGGGGAGGCGAGGGAGGGAGCGAGGCCCGGAGGAGGGCGGGGGGTGGGGGGATTTCCAGACTCGGCTCTTCGCAGTTTCCTCTCCTTGTTTTGCTTTCGGTCTGGACTGTTCTCAGGCAAACCGGGGAATAACTTTTAGTTTTGCTCCTGCGATCATTCAACTGACGGGCTTTTATTTCCATTTCACACACCCTAGCAACACTTACACCTTGCGGAATTGTATTGGTAGCGTGAAAAAGCACATTGAGAGGTAAACATTTTTTCAAATAATAGTTGTGACTGTGCGTGTGTTTCTCTCGAGGGCATGTTCATGGGGACTGGAGATCTGTATGTTTGTGCGTCCTGATGCTTTGACACGATGTTTTGCAGACGGAAAAATGCCAGGGTTCATAAATATTAATACCGATTTTTGGAGAAACACGTCGGCGCAATCATGGATCATCTGATTTTAGGGGAGGCAGATTCAGCTGTTGTTGCTGTTGCTACTGGGGCTGCTGAGTGAGGCTGCAAGGAGGAGGAGGAGGAGGAGGAGGAGGAGGAGGAGGTAGAGAGGGAGGAGGAGGTTATAGAGGTTTAATTTCACTTTTGGATTTGCAGATGCCCAGAGGTGGCTCCATGGACGCAGACCTGCTGTGTGATTAGGCGCCCCAGGTGTTGTGTGTGGGTGCCGGACCGCTGGAGTCAGGCCTCACTTAAAACAAAATTCTGTGTGTGTTTACAGACACTGTCTCCTCCAGATCTGGAGGAGGACGGGGGTCCTCGGTGCTCGGCCGTGGCCCTTCTCTCGCGGTAGTCTCCAGTGTCAATAGGCTGGCGCCCGCGGTTCCCAGCTGCCCACACCCTGGCCGAGAGGGTCGCGTCCCTGTGTGGCGAGAGTAAACTTGATGGGCGCCCCGAGGTGGTCCCGGGGTGCGCGGGACTCGGGGCAGGGTGTCGGTCGTCGGGTGCCCGCGGCCGCAGTCGACGGGCGGGCTCCGAGCGGGGCTGGGTGCGGGCCTGGCCGACGCACCGGGCTTCCCGGGGCCGCGTCCTCCTGCCGCCGGCCAGCGCCCGGCCTGGCCCTCAGGCTTTGTCACTGCACTTGTCCCCGCGCGCCAGGGCCTCGGGAGGCGCGTCTCGGGAGGAAGCCGCGCCGAGGGGCTCCTCCGCCCCGGGCGCGGCCTAGCACTGGGCGCCTCCCGCTCCCCGCCGGTGGCGCTTCCTGGCCGGCCTGGCGCGCTGGGCCTGACCCGCCCGGGCTTCGGCGCGGGCGCGGTGGGGGCGGGGAGCCTCGGGGCACGCGGGGCTGGCGTCCCGGCGGGGTCCGGGGCGCCGGCGGCTGCGCCGAGGGGACGCCAGGGCCCGCCCCGTGCCCTCCGACCCGCCGGCTGACATTTGCCCGCCCGCCGGCGGAACGTGGTTGGTGCACAGCCGCGGCGGCCGCCACTTCCTTTCCGCCTCGCCGGCCGGGCTCGCCCACGAGCGATGCGGGCCGCGGCCAATCGCGGCGCCCGCGGGATCCGGGCTGCCCGGCCTGGGGACCGGCGCCCCCGAGCGGCCCGGGCAGCCTCTCCCAGTGCCGAGGTGTCGGGCGTCGCTCGCCAGCTCCCCGGGACGCGCGGGCCGGTGCCTCCGCTGGGCCCCAGCTCCGGGAGCGTTCGGCAGCTTCACCCTGCGGAGAGAGGCGAGCGCAGGCGCCTGGCCGCCGCAGCCCCGCGCGAGGGCCGCGTCCGCGCACCAGGTGAGCCGCTGGCGTCGGCCAGTGCCCAGTGGACCCTTGGGATTTGCGACCCCTGGGACTGACAGTCGAGCTTGTCACAGTAGCCGGAAAGCTTTCAGTCCTTCCTAATCCCGTTGTGTCTGAAAGTTGGGGACGCAAGACCCGTCCCCTCCTCCCTGCCGTGCCGTCGGCGCTGGTTTAGGGAGTGAGGATATGCAGCACCTAGGACATTAGGAGAAGGGGTGCTGGCCTGAGCCTCTGGCCGCTGGCCTTCCTGTGGCTGTGGCTCGATCTGCCCTTGATGAATGAGGGTGGAGGATAGTTGTATTTCCTGTTGTGGATTTTCAGGAATTACCACGATTGCTGTCAAACTCGCAGGTATCTATTAGTTTTCAGACAGACTACAAGTAACATTTTAAATTAGCAGCCGGCCCTCAGGATTAAGGTGCTTGAGGACAGGTGCTGCTGGTGGCGGCGGCGGTGGTGGGGGCGGGGGAGAGGATTCTGGAAACAAACTGTGTGGAACATGTGGAAGGGGTTGATGTTAGACAGATGTTCTGTGCCAGGCAGGCCAGGGCCCCCAGTTACCCTGTTCATACAAGTTCAGAATTCTCTTGATTTTTCTCAACCCATTTTTATCCCCTCCCCTGTTTTTTGCGCGGGGGTGGGGGAAGGAGAGGGGAAAGAGAGGCAGCCCCCAAAATAGAAACCTAAAAAAACGTCCTGGAGAAACTTGTCATCTAAGAGCTTCAAGGAAGGAATATTTAGGACTTCACTTGGCATCTCTCGGGCAGTGTTGGAACATATATTGATTGATGGGGCAAAGTTTAGAATTTCACTATAATTAGTGAATTATTATAATTTACTACCTAGCTTGTTGTGTAAGAAGTTAAATTTTGGTCTTATTTTGATCCAGGATATCTTGTCATAATTTAAAACTGCCTCTTAAAATTAAACATTTACATATTTCATTCTCAATGAGTTGTCTTTTTTTCTGTTGACCTTCAAAAGTTAGGAATAGTTCCACAAATTTCAGACTGGCTTATTTGCAAAAGATGTCATCCTTATAAAAAATAAGGGATTATAGTCAAATTGGAAACAAAATTAGGCAAACAAAAGTTTTCCATAAAATCCTGACAGTTTTATGAACTATGGTCACACCCCCTGCAAATACTTTATTAGGCAAATATTTAATATATCCAAGCTAGTTAAAGATGTGTAAACTTAGTGGAAGAATTGAAACTTTAGATATTCAACATTTGATGTGTGTTGATTTCTTTATATTATACTAGGACATTGCATTTTTATTCCCAGTTACTTAGTAAAAGCTTTTTTGTTTAAAGAGCATTTTTACTTATTTTCCTTTTGATAGCGAACAGAAAACTGAGCAGTAAATAGGGTATTTGGATCACAGTTCCCTTATCTGCCTTCTACTTAAAAGGGCTTAAAGTAATCAAAGGAATTTATTTATACATTTAGTAAATATTTGAGGAGTATTAACTGCATGCTATACACAGTGCTAGGCTTTGTGGATTCAGCTGAAGTAAAGACAGCCTCTTTGCATTCTAGTGGGTGAGCTGACATCAGCAACCAAAAATGAATGCAAGCCGGGCATGGTGGTGCACGCCTTTAATCCCAGCACTAGGGAGGCAGAGGTAGGAGGATTGCTGTGAGTTCGAGGCCACCCTGAGACTCCATAGTGAATTCCAAGTCAGCCTGGGCTAGAGTGAGACCCTACCTCGAAAAAAACCCAAAACAAACAAACAAACAAAAAAAAATGAATACAGTAATTACCTTTGGGGGTCAGTGCTAAGGATGATAATAATAAGTTATTATATTGATAAGGCTGCTTTTGGAAACCATTGTGATACTGTGTATGAAAAATATTAAATTATAGCACATTTTAATATTCTTTATGTAACCTACAACTGTGTTAGGTATTAACTTTCAACATGCTATTAGATTGTTAGGAAGGTTAAATAAAAGCCAGGGAGCAAGGTGGGGTGTTGCACACCTGTAGTCCCAGCAGTAGGAAGACCAAGGCAGGGGGATCTTGAGTTCAAGGCCAGCCTGAGCTACAGATTGAGTTCCTTCCTGCATTGGGGAAGGAGATTAGGAAGACTTTCTACTTCTGCCCTATATATGCCTGTCTTTCAGCTTGCATGGATTGGCAAAAAAAAAAAAAAAAAAAAAAAAAAGAATAAAAAGGGGAATTCCATCTAGGAATTTTTTGAGAGTATATAAGCAATGATCGGTATAAAATACTGAATCATTATTGTAATATAAAGTACCAAGAAAATATTTAACAATGAAATATCGAATCAGTGAACTTATTTTTTGTGGCAGGAGAAAAGTTGAGAGGTATCCATGGAGAGACCATACAATATTGTGCTTTGATTGCACAAGTGTGTTATCTCTCTTTTATCAAGCCTCACTGCTTTTGTCTGAATTTTCTCCACTATTTTGTCAGACTCTTCAATTCATTGTTATTGCAGGTATCTACATATATGTATTCAGCATTTTGTTGCGTCACTGTTAATGGGACTTCATTAACTTCCATTTATTGAATTCTTGAGTGCCTAGCACTATACATGTTAAAAATATAATATTACAGGTGGAAATTAACATAAATTGTATATATTTATAATAGATGATATGTAAAATATATAAAAATAGTATGTACAAATAAGATAAATTGCTGTGAAATAATTATTATTAATAATAAAACCAACTCTGTTCGTCTGTATGGCACACCTTGTTCCTTCCAGCATTGGAGTAGGAGGTGAGGAGGATTTTATACCCCTTTCTGCACCAGTTTTGTCTTACTGTTTGGTCTTTGTAGGCTAATATTTGGTATAGAATGTCACCTTCATGCACAAAGGGCTGAGTTGATTGGCTATTATGGTGGGGAGAACTGGTGGAAGAGGGTGCTGAGGAGGTTTGATTAAGCTTTGATCTAGCCACAGAAGAATAAATTATCTATAGGGACCAGATTTAAATCTGAAACTAGTGTTTTTAAATAAGATACTAAGAAAAACACAGAGCCTGGATATCTTTTCCCCAAAGCCTTGTTCTGAAGATATTCATGGCACTCTGGATTCAAGCAACAGGCCTGTGATCTCCAGTCTTCACCCTTGAGAGAGCTCTTTAAATTGAATACCATTTACAAGATCCATCTTTGGGTTGACTGTCTCTGAAACAAATTATGTTCAGTTAGAAAGCCTTATGAGCCTATTTTTATTATTCATAGGCACTCGTGACTTCCAATTACAACTTGTCCACTTAAGACAACTAGTATCATCAAGTCTAGTTAATCTTATTCCAGCCAAACAAAGGTAGAGAAGTCTGGTGTGCTGACACTCTGGGAAGGTCTATTCACATTCCTGTTAGTCTTCCTGAGGTACTGGAACCAGCTGATACCTTTCCATTAGGAATCCCATGCAATTATTATTATTTTTAATAGAAAAAGAGAGAGAATTGGCATGTCAGAGCCTCAGCTACTGTAATCAAACTCTAGATTCTTATACCACCTACTGGGCATGTGTGACCTTGCGCTTGCCTCATCTTTGTGTGTCTGGCTTACTTGGGATATGGAGAGTCCAACCTGGGTCCTTAGGCTTTGCAGGCAAGTGCCTTAACCACTAAGCCATCTCTCCAGCCCCCATGCAATTATTTTAAGTGATTAGTTACATGTAGTAACTCTTGCAATTATTTTGTTAAATGAACACAAACTTACTCTGTTTCCGTTTATTAAATATTTGTGGACAACTAGTTCATACATATCTTATATAGTGGAAGGTGGGTGGACTCAGAAGCCTGGAATGTATATGACTTATTATATATATATCTATGCATAATACTTGTATGTATATAGATATACATATTATGTACACACATATATAGATTGTTTTATTTCAAGTAATATAAATAGACACATATGTGTATGCCCTGGATTTGACTCCAGGGTCATCTGCATGAGCACAGATAGGAATTATTTACCAGAACACATGGATCTTATCAGTGCCTATCCAACTCTAATCCACTTCCCCAACCCCATTATCTGCCAATAACTCCTTAGAGAAGAGTGGGAGCCTTATGCCCTCCAACATCATCCTTGATGAAACATTGATGGGCCCAATACTGTGTGGGTCTTGTGCAGGTTATGGCAATCACTGTGAAGTCATGAATGCAATGGCCATGTCACACCAGGAAAATAGCAGGGAACAAAGATTTAGGTATAATGAAGTTTATGGTACTAGTTTTTGTTATATGGAAACTTGGAAAAAATCTCAATATCCAACTAGAAGGACCATGTAAATGAATTATAATATATCTAGAGCATAGAAACTATACAAAATTCTTATTTTTAAAATATTTTATTTATTTATTAGAGAGAGAGGGTCGGGGAGAGAATGGACATGCTGGGGCCTCCAGCCACTGCAAAGGAACTCCAAATGTGTGCATTACCGTGTGCATCTTGCTTACGTGGGTCCTGGGGAATTGAACCTGGGTCCTTAGGCTTCTCAGGCAAGCACCTTAACAGCTAAGCCATCTTTCCAGCCCCCCAATTTCCTATTTTTGGTAATATTTAAGATGAGGAAGTATTTATGATGCATGTTGTTTGAGTGGGGGGAAAGGATATTAAATTGTCCCCCTAATCTTAATTTAAAATTGTATCTAATCTTATTTTAAAATTGTGTGTACTTGTTCATGCAATGTTAAAGAATGCTAAGAGAAGATACATTTTGTCAGTAGGATTATAGGTATTTGACTTTTGAAACAAATTGTATTTTCCAAATTTAAAACAAGCATTTTCTTATAACCAGAAAAATGTTCTCAAAATAATGCTAGTGTGTCCCCACTGACCCACCTCTGAAAAATGTAAGATGAGAGAAGACAAACTGGATGTTGCTGAGTAGGATGCTCTGCATGGATTTAGCCATTCTCCAGCTCCTCTGCCTCCTTGTGTGATCTAGGCTTTGGACTTGTGGCTTTGCTATCCAAGGCACTGTTACCCTGCACAACTCTTCCTACTTGAGGTCACTTAGTCTGGTGGTTCCTTGGCAAACTTGGGACACACTGTTTTGTTTAGACTTGTCAAGAGTCTAAGATGTTATACCAGTCGATGATTCTGTTTTTTACTAATGTGTATACCACAGACACACAGAACACCTGAACAAGAGACAAGAATCATGTAATGATAAGTTTACCACCAGGTCAACAAGAATGAAATTATTGCGTGGATCCCTAAATCCTTAACAGCTAGATCCTGATGGAATGCTAGGGTGATTTTTCACTCAGTAGACAGGGCGGGAGGGAGGGAGGGAGGGAGGGAAAGAGAGAGAGAGAGAGAAAGAGGAGGAAGAAGAGGAGAAGGAGGAAGAGAGAGGAACTGCTGCCACCACTGCCCAAATTTCAGTTTCTTTGGTGGGAAAGATGTAGGGTTCTTTATATTGAGTCTTCAAAATTCATGTCTTCTGTATCTTCTACATGCCTTAATTCAGTTGGGTGTCATTCCAGGCGCTCTGTAGATGCATGTGGCTAGCAGCTACCATACTGGCTGGTGCAGGTTAATGAAATGAAGAATTATAGAATGAAGTATCTGGGGAAAGATTTAATACAAGGACTCATCATTAAAGGCTGGAAAGAGAGAATGACATGGATTGCCTTTTGCCTCTCCTTATCAGCTTAATCTCTTCAACTGGAAACAGTAGCTACTGTGAATTCCTACAGAAGCAGCACCCTACATGGGCTGTTCCTGTGGCTACCAGCTGTATCTGTCTTGAACCTTTCCTAGCCCCTGGTCTGTTGTGAAAACCTTTGATTATTTGTAGTTTATTTCTGTCATCTCTGTAAACATGTTACTTGAGAGCTAGTATTGAGTTATGTTTGCATTCCTCAACAATACTTGATAAGTAGTAGGAGCTAGATAAATATTTATTGCTTTGATTGTCAATTTGAAGCGAAGGTTAGCTTAAAAGGCTGAAATTCAGCAGCTCATAAGAAATGGCACAGTCCTGCCCTGTGTTAGAACCTAATGTCTGTACATCACTGGGTCTTCTCACCCTGCACGAGGACTTGTCACTGTATTATAGGTCCAACCTCCAAAGGGTGAAAAACTGACTTTTCTCTTGTGTACCTAGCCTTTAAAAAGAATTTGACATTTCAGTCCCAAAGATGATACTCATGCCTTCTTGTACATATAAATATATTTGGTAGTAAGCTAGAGATAGGCATTTGTGAACTGGTACTTTCTCTGTGGTTCCTTATTAATGAGCCTTTGTTATTATTAACACTTTCAGACTATAAGATTATGCAGAGGAAATCTTTTTTTGTTTATTTTAATTTATTTATTTGAGAGTGACAGAGAGAGAGAGAGAATGGGCATGTCAGGGCCTCCAGCCACTGCAAACCAACTCCAGATGCGTGCACCCCCTTGTGCATCTGGCTAACGTGAGTCCTGGGGAATTGAGCCTTGAACCGGGGTCTTTAGGCTTCACAGGCAAGCACTTAACCACTAAGCCATCTCTCCAGGCCCAGAGGAAATCTTTTGAAATCAAGTGCTGTATTTTATAGCAGCCATCATTTATTCTCTTTAACTGTAATTGTTGGGTTGAAGCAATAGTCTTGTCCAGAACCAAGGCAACTTATTTTTACTGAAGCCAACTTAAGAAGTGCTTAGGTAGCTTTACAGTGCAAGATTAATTGCAACCTTCATGCAATCGTGTTAGCAGGGCCAGCAGCTAGAAAAATAAAGACTAAACCAAGCCTTTAGCAATGAAATTCCCAGCTGTGGGTGAGAGCTTTTCTGATGACTTCCAATAAAACCACTATAGATTAGTTTTAAGTGAATTCTAGTCAGTTTGGGGATTTCCAACTGACAAAAGAATAGAAAAGTATAATCTCATTTAAAAATAATAGTCCATGGGCTGGAGAGATGGCTTAGCGGTTAAGCACTTGCCTGTGAAGCCTAAGGACCCCCGTTCGATTCCCCAGGACCTACGTTAGCCAGATGCACAAAGGGGCGCATGCATCTGGAGTTCGTTTGCAGTGGCTGGAGGTCCTGGCACGCCCATTCTCTGTCTCTGTCTCTGTCTCTCTCTGCCTCTTTCTCTGTCACTTTCAAATAAATAAATAAAAATAAACAAAAAATAAAAATAATAAAAATAATAGTCCAGAGCAATTCTGTGTTGACTCTTGGTTGGGGTGGCTGGATTTTGCTCATACAGGAGAATTTAACTCATATTCACCATGTAACTAATCATTCACAAAAGTACCTCCTAGTAGGAAGGAAGGACTGAAGTAGAGAAGTCAGACATGAGGCTGTTGTCCCAAGAGCATGTGCCTGGGATTTCAGGTGCCCTGGCACTCCCAAGGACACAGCATCATACAACTGCTCCTCTTCTTCTTTCCTTTGTAGAATGAAGGTGGAAATTTGGGGAACTAGTGAGAGAGGCTCCACCGAAGAATGTAGATGAACTTTCTTTTCCCCTTTGGGGCAAGGTCATACTGATGGATATGTGCATTTAAGGTGAGATAAAAATATTATAGGAGAGGAATTGCTACATATAGGTGGCTTTAATGCATCACTTTTTTTTTTTCTTTGAGATAGAGTCTCACTCTAGCCTAGGCTGACCTGGAATTTGCTATGTATTCTCAGGGTGGCCTCGAACTCAATGGCTATGATCCTCCTACCTCTGCCTCCCAAGTGCTCAGATTAAAGGCGTGCACCACCATACCTGGCTGTTTTTGGTAATTTTTGAAAGTCAGATTATAATTTTGGAGATGGGATGGAGGAGGGTACTCAACAGGAACAGTTGATTATTTTGACCACACACACAGTCATTTAGTTGGGTATTTATACGGTGCTAACTGTAGAGGGAAGTGTAAAAAGGAAAAAAAAAAGGTAGGTAGATTGGTAAGACCTTCGTTCCCTAAAGTTTGGAGTCTCAGACATCATATGAAGAAAACAGATTATGCAATAAGCAACTAAAAAGATGTTTCCAGGCACTGGGGAGATGGCTCACTGAATAAAGTACTTGCTACTCAAGCCTCAGTATTAGATTTGGATTCCTAGATCCCCTGTATTAAAAATATCCGGAAGTCATGATGGGGTTCTATGCTCACAGCTTGTTGATGGTGAAATGAGATGGAGGCAGAGGGATTTTCTAGAAGCGCGTGGAGTAGCTGGCCTGGCAAACATAGCAGTGAACAACAACTAGAATGAGAGACCCTGCCTCAAACCAGGTAGAGGGTAAGGACCAACACCTGAAAGTTGTCCTCTGACCTCCATGTGTGTAGTGGCATGCAAACAACACCCCCTCCCCCGCCACCCACATATACACACAGACCACAATAAATAAATAAACAAATGAATAAATAAAGATAAATAAAACAGTGATTCTAGAAGCTACTGTAGATTGTGAATACCTTTAGAATTCTTCCATTGGTGAATCATTTTATCTCCTGTTGTAGAGGAAGCCACAGAACATATAAGACAAAGTATTAAAAAAATTATTGACAATTTCTACACTTACAGACAATAAACCATGATATTTCCCTCCCTTCCCCCATTTTCCCCTTCACAACTCCGCTGTCCATCATATCCCTTCCCTCTCTGTTAGTCTCTTTTATTTTGATGTCATTGTTTTTTTTCTCCTGTTATGAGGGTTTTGTGAAGGTATTGCTAGGCACTGCGAGGTCATGGATATCAAGGCCAATTTCTGTAAGACAAATTTTTAATTCAGGCCTGGTGAAGGATCAGCCATTTGGTCTGTCTTTTAGTAAGTAGAAAATTAATGGTACCATTGCCGTTTGGGTCTAGATTTGTGTTTCCCACCCCTTTGATGCCCTCCTCTCCCTCCCCTTCCATCCTAGTGTCTGTCTCATTCTTGGTACGTTGAAAAAAAGATAGGCATACAGCCACGTACTATTTTGTTATTGGTGTTTTTCCATGATTCTTTTACATGTAGTTTGATGTGTAGATCCGATGTCTGTCAGAAGAAAACTAATATGGCTAAGTGTTGACAGTTTCCTCTGCTCTCTGCTTCCTTTTCCCTCTAGGTAGAAGCTGGTGCTAAGTCTGCTACTAATAGGAGCTGCTGCCCAAATACTCCTGGAGGTCTGTGCTGGGAGAACCTAGCACTTTGCATGATTAGCAAAGGCTTTCTTTGCACATGGCTTGAGAGAACATCACCATGAGGCGGAAACTGGCCCTTAATTTAAACTTTACATTATCATTGTGTCTGTGCATGCGTGGACACATGTGTATACACACATGCATGTGGAGACCAGTGGAAAACCTTTGGTGTTTTTCCATTCAGTCACTCCACTTTAAAAAAAGAATTAAAAATATTTTATTTATTTGAGGGAGAAAGAAAGAGGTAGATACATATAGAGAGAATGGCCAGACCAGACCCTCTAGCCATTGTAGATGAACACCAGATGCATGTGCCACCTTGTGCATCCAGGTTTACATGGGTACTGGGAAATAGAACCTGGGTCCTTTGGCTTTGCCAGCAAGCGCCTTAACCACTAAGTCATCTTTCTAGCCCAACCCCACCCTTTATTGAGACAAAGGGTTTCATTGGCCAAGTAGACTAGACTGGCTGGCCATTGAGCTCAAGAGATCTGCCTCTTTCCACATCCCCAGTGCCAGGTTTACAAGCATACACTACCACACCTGGATTTTTTTTGCGGGGGGGGGGGTGCGGTTTGGAAACTAAACTCAGATCTTCATGCTTGCAGGGCATGAAGTATAGTGAGTATAATGAGTATCTCAAGTCATCTGAATTAAGAATAATTACCATTCATAAGAGGACTGAAGAAAACAGTGGCAGCAAGCAATGAAATCATACATGAGTGTGCAAGCATTTATTTTAAAATATTTATTTATTTATTTATGAGAGGGAGAGGAAGAAAGAGAAAGAGAGAGAGGTAGATAGAGAGAATGGGCATGCCAGGACCTCCAGCCACTGCAAACGAACTCCAGATGCATGTGCCACCTTGTGCATCTGGCTTATGTGGGTCCTGAGGAATTAAACTTAGGTCCTTTGGCTTTGCAGGCAAGCACCTTAACCGCTAAGCCATCACTCCAGCCCAAAGCATTCATTTTTTCAAATTTTAGTAAAATTTACATAACAAAACTTGATCTTACAGTCATCTTTAACTGTATGGTTCAGTGGTGTTAAGTACATTCACAGTGTTACACAACCATCACCACTACCCGTTTCTAAACTTATTTTTTTATCATCTCCACAAGAAACTATTCACACTTAACAGTACTCTGTTTTCCTTGGCCCCTGACAACCACCATTCTACTTTCTGTCACAGTGAAGTTGACTATTTGTGTACGTGGAATCATGCAGCATTTGCCTCTTTGCCTGACTTATTTCACTTAGAAGAGTGATTTTCAGGTTCATCCATATGTAAGAGTCCATTCCTTTTTCAGACTAAGTAATGTTCCCACATTTTGTTAATTCCTAAATTCATTTCTGATGGACACCTTTTGGCTGTTGTGAATAATTCTGCTATGAACATTATTGTGAAAGAATCCACTGGAAACCATGCTTTTAAATAATTCAGTCAGTTAAATTGACAATGCTATGGTAATTCTATGTTTAATATTTTGAAGTACCACCAAATTGTTTCCATAGTTGCTATACCATTTTACATTCCCACCAGCAATGCACATCTTTTAAAAATATTTTATTTTATTTTATTTTATTTATTTGATAGAGAGAGAATGGGCGTCCCAGGGCCTCTAGCCACTGCAAACTAACTCCAGGCACTTGCACCCCCTTGTGCATCTGGGTTAACGTGGGTACTGGGGAATTGAACCCCGGTCCTTAGGCAAGTGCATTAACCATTAAGCCATCTCTCCAGCCCAATGCACATCTTTATCAACATTTTTTTATTTATTGTTAACTATTAAAGAGAGAGGGAGAAGAAGAAGAAGAGAGAGAGAGAGAACGCGCGCGTGCGAGAGAGAATGGGCACAAGCCATTGTAAATGAACTCCAGATGCATGTGCCATCATGTACATCTGGCTTATGTGGGATCTGGAGAATCTAATCTGGGTCCTTAGGCTTTTCAGGCAAGCACCTTAACCACTAAACCATCTCCCAGGCCCCTTATTTACTATTTTTTGATAAGAGTTGCTTTGATGTATGTAAGGCATATCTCATATTGGGTTTTGATTTGTGTTTCCCTAATAAGTAGTGAGTAGAACATCTTTACGTGAGGAGGAATGTCTACTCAAGTCCTGTGCTTAATTTTTAATTCTTTTTGTTTTCTCTTCTTTTCTTTTCTGTTTTGGATATTGACATTTATTACACCAGAAAAACAAACCTCAAATCTACCATATTGGGATATGTATAGCAGTGGCACAAAATTATCATCTGAATTTTGAGCTGTTGTAAAGGTGATAAAATGTACATTGGGGTTATGATGTTACACAGTTATAAGGGAAATCAGAATGTATTGGTAAATGGCAAACCAGATGTAAGTAGCCAACCTTCTTAGAGAAGGCTAGAATTGGAAGTTTATTGTTGAAATTAGCCTGCCCAGACTGCTTATTTTGTTGGGCTGTGGTGTAGATACTTTTTCTATTAAGAGGGGAAACACCAGGGCTTGAATATGGAAGTGAGTTAATTGTAGCCATCTCTTGAGTGGAGAGCGACTTCTTAGGACTGACAAATCCACAGGACCCTGGGGTCCAACATTCTACCATACCTCAGGGTAAAGGTGAGTCAGAGCAGCCTCAGAATAACAATGTGGGGCTTAAAATGTAAACATAGTCCTTTTAGTGGTGGTTCAGTAACCACTGCTGAGTAGATGGGGACACTAGATGTCTGTAACAACATCTGTTGAGTAAAATAAATAAGGGCACTTGAGTATTCGTTATGAATTTACAGAATGGGAAACCTATTTGTGTTTTTCTTTTTGTTGGAATAGGGTCTTAGTATATATTCCAAGCTGATTGACCCTTGTGATTCATCCTCCTGCCTCTGCTTCTAGTTCTGGATTACAGGTGCATACCACCACACCCAGCTCCAGAATAAGGAACTTTGAATTTGTTCAAATAGATGAAGAAATTAAGTGGAATATTAATAGTAACATAGAAAATCTATTGTTGGCTTACTTTTATGATCTACTTAAAATTTTCACTTCATTCCTTCTCAGAAGTTGGTTTTATTGAATGACAGAGCTAACAGACATAATGTCTGTCTTTGACATAAAGTAAAGGGAACTGCACAAAACTTTTTATTCCCTGCAGGCTTCGGGCAGAAATTAAAAAAAAATCCTTAAAATTAGCTGTAAGTTCTTTGGAAAAAAATAGTAATGAAATGAGATTGAAGACTTTTCTGCAAGCAAATACTTTGAATAAAGCAGCTCTCCCTGGAGTCAATTTCTTTGGCAGATGCTCTGGAGCAGCTGCATCTGGATTACTGTGCTGTGAAGATGTAAAGGAAAATTTCCCAGCCATGTTCTCCAACAGTTCAGTGAGTGGGGCAACAGGTACGTAGCCATCTGCAGTAACAAAACTACTGAAGTGTGGCCATCAAAGAGGCATAGCAAGCAAAAGGCTGAGGGAGGGAAGAGGAAATCGCTGAGAAGCCCAGTTGTGCCTTACCCCATACTTTTGGAAGAAGAGACAATGCCAGTGTCCAATCTGTAGCTAATGGCCAAACAGGCTTTCAGTTGAAAGAATAGCAAGAGCAAAGACAAGGAAGAATGTAAATTCCTTATGCTCCTGCTGTCTAGAAAGCTAGCTAGCTATCTCCTGTGGCTGGATCAGTGGGGAATGTCATTGCCTGCCCTTGGTGGCCACTTACCTGAATCAGGGCATGCGTTCCTGTTTCCCAGTAAAGAAAGTTTTTTTTTTTTTTTCCTCCTTTCTTTCTGAGGATGGAATGAGGCATCTTTGGGAAAGGGGAAATATTACTGGGTATTTGAAATATTTCAGAAAAGGTTGACTGCTAGCAGAACTGTTTCCCAAGTGTGAGAGGAGATAGAAAGGTATGTGTCCTTGTCATCTACAGAGGTGAGCTCTGCAGAAAGGATTAGATTGTGCCTTTGATAATAACCAGGCCTGTCTTTGCAATTGCTTCTTTTGTTTCCTTCTCTTTCTTACCTTTCCTCCCTTCTTCCCTCCTTTATTTCCTTTCTTTCTTTGCTGCTGGTGATGAAAACCAGGGGCCTTGCACATGCTGTTCAAGTGTTCCCCCACCAAGGTACACACCCAGCCCCATTCTCACATGTTTCTAAAAGGAAGTGATACATAGATAGAAACATATTTTTTGTACTCTCATTTATTGGTTTTGGTTTGGTATATAAAGTGAAGTGTTCTGAATAGATTTATAATACTCAAGGAAAGAGGAGATAAGGACAGTGATCTCTAATTTGGATAAGAAACTTGTGTTAGAGAGCCAAGAGGATAGCAAAGCACCTTAAGTAATGCTTTAACTGGGCAGCAGTTTGTAGGATAGGGGCCTCCTCTTGTCTGGAGAGCCCATCAGTTCCTCCCTCCCATCAGTTGCTCTGCATGTAGTTTGCTTCCAGAAGCCATGCCCATGCGAGGCCAGACAACACCAGAGAATGGCTCTCACCTCAGGTTAAAGCTTCAACACTGGAAGGCAGAAAGAAACCCCATGTTGGCTCTGTCACATTGTTGACGTTTCTTCCCATCATCCACTTCCACATGTGACTGAGGTGAAAATGGTGCTGCCATTGGCTGTGGTGGTCATGATACCTGGGTCAGTGGGCTGCAACGAGAGCATTTATTGGGTAATTGCTGGACTCTTCACTGGAGGAACAAGGTTTGAAGGTCTATTTCAATTTAGTATATTACACACTGTATTATAAATAACTACCTTTTAGAACCAATGACGAATTTTGAAGTTAAGTGTTTCTCACAGGGCTGAGCAAAGGGGCTCCCATGTACATACACAGTACCCCATAAATGTTGATTGAACTCAGTTGTAAAGCTTGACTTGGTGTGGTAGTTTGAATAGATGGGCCTTTGAAATTGAACTGAGTACAATTTACAATGTGTAATGGTTATAAATCTATTGGGGGCCAGGGGCGGAATGTGGTAGTTTGAATAGATGGCCCCCAATATATTCAGTTCTTTATTGTTTGTAGTTTGCATTCTGCAGCCACTTGGCTGGAGGCAATGTCACTGGGTAGATCTTTAGGTGTGGTGGTGGGTTTCAGATTTCAATCTAAAGATATGCAAAGTGTGCCTAGCAGGAGTTCCTGAAGTGTGCTGTGGCTTTTGGCTTTAGGCTTGTACTTCTCTCTCTCTGCGTGGGCCTGTGAAGGCAGGCCAGCTACTTCTGCCATTTATGGAACTTCCCCTGTATCTGTAAGCTTCAATAAATCCCTTTCTCCAAAGCTGTGCCTGGTCTGGAAGTTCATCTCAGTGAACCTGAAGCTGTCTGCTACACTTGGTCTCTGTTAGAAATAGACAAGGCAACTTATTGGAAGGTACAGCAGCCATGTTTGAGCATGCTGTTGGTGTGTTAGGTGTTACCTTCAGCCAGTCAATAGAAACCCTTGTAAGGTGGTGCCAGGTCACTAGGCTCTCTGTGAATCAGCCAGGCTGTCAAGCCTTCCTGCTGTTTCTCCACCATACCCCTCTATTTTCCCTGGGACATAGCTTCGCCATATTCATAATGGTTCAAATGCATCCTTACACTTCTTCCCTCTTGTCTTTATTTTACTTCTTTATTTTTCTGGAATCTTTTTTTCTTCTTTTTCACCTGGGGATTCTTTATCTTTCAGGCCCTGTTTAGATGCCTCTTTTCTTTGAAATCTTCTAGAAACCTTTCTCTCTTCTAGGCTTTTATATAATATAACAGAATTCCCCCAACATGAATGCCAAACAACTCACCTATATAAAATACAGGGTTACATTATTTGTAAGTGTGAGTAAGATAATGAGAGTGAGTCTAATGTGAAGATTGAACCAGTGACCAACTGTGTTAAGTGTTTGCATTTGTCAGGAGACATTGGTACAAGGTCTGTTATCCTCAGTTTGCCTTTCTGTTTGCACCTTCAGGAAATTGTGTCTTGTCTTTCTATTGACTTGTCTGACTTCAACAGTGCAGTGTACTCTCTTTGAGAGCAGAGGTCCTATCTGCATCTGCTTTGGTCCTCCACAACTCTAAATAATGCTTGGTACATAGTGCTTCTTATGTTGTGTGGCTCAGTAAAGATGTTTTGAATGAAATGTTGAAAATAAAGGTAATACATATTTTATTAATGTACTTAACTTGATTTCCCTAGAAGTTGTCATGAAAAATAGTAAACTAATATTTTTGATTTTTGTATTTATTTTCCTTCCTCATCATTTGTTCATAATAAGTATATTTATCACAGCATACAGTTAGTATCATCTGCCTTTTCTTCTCCATCTCCTGTCAGTCTTTCAGATGGTATTCATCTACTTTCTTATGGATAAATATTTACCACATATCATTACATGTGCAAGATGCTGTGCTTGGTAAATTAGGGTGTTCAGAGACACGTAAGGTGAGACGCTTATTTATAAGGACTTTGTACAGAAGTAGGCCTATTCTCAAAACATGCAGTTACTAACTTTGGTGACATCAGAAGGTGGAAGGATGAATGGGAGGAAGGGTTGAGGTAGATTAGATGAAGGTGAAGTATCCTGGCCAGCAGTACAGATTTCATTTAATTGGCATTGTGGAGCCATTGCAAGGTTTTGAGCAAGGGGCTGTTTGGTGATATTAATTTGGCCATCCCTGTGCAGGGTGAAGGATATACTTGTGTTCCGGAAAGCGAACTTCAGATGTCCTTTTACTTCCTGTGGCTTTGTCCTCTGCTGTCAGGTAGAGCCTTTACTCTGGTATTTGATGTTTCTTTGAGAGAGGAATTTTACAGGAGAGCAATGCAATCTTTTTTTATACTTTCCCTCCTAATATAAACTACCCTTTATGTCTTCTCATAGTAGCTCTGCCAAATTTCTATTGAGATCTGTTTCTAGATGAAGACTGTAGACACAGACTATGGTTTAGAAAAATCATAGTCTATAGGTGGGAAGAGTCACATCCAGGTGTGCTTGACAACAAATCTTTCCACCATATTATGTTTCAACAGGACAGTGAAATAAACCACTGGTTTTGAAAGGGTTTAGCCAGAGAAGAATATAGAAATAATGATGTGGATGCCAAATCTGATTTCTAGCAACTGTATGGAAGTTGTTGAGTAGCAGGAGGTGTCTTATAAAAATATTTGAAGACAGTCCTGTAGCTTATAGGGGTGAGATGCATTCCTGTGTAAGAAGTATTCCTGTATATAGAAGTAGATATCCATTTTGGCTCTCTTTTTGTTTGGAATTTATTGTAATAAGGATGGTTTGTTCCAGGAATAGTCAAGTAAAATTTCATGTGCAAGTTTATAGTTTGTTATATTGAAATGTGACTTGATTTGAACATAAAGAGTGAATTGTAAAGCATTATAATAATGGTGTTAAGATTGAGCCTATAGCCTCACACATGCTAGATAAGGGTTCTACCGTTGAGCTATATCCCCTGTCCAAAACATACCTTTTACAGATTTGTCAAATATAAGAAGGAAGTGGAAGGTTACTGGGGACATGCAAGGTCCATGTTTCCCTGTGTCCTTCTCCTCCAACTTCAAGTTCATGTCTGCCCCATTTCTACATGTGCCATCTCATTAGACAGGATTGTTTGATTTACAGTTTGTTGACTTTATGTTGCTGTTTTCCCCAGGGCAAGTGACTTGTGGTGATTCTGGGGAGTACAGCTAGTCTCAGTTCCCCATCAGTCACAGAACCACAAGAGGGAACAGACAATATACCCTGTAGTGTGCAATATAGTTAAACTATGATGTCTTAAGCACATTTTCAACTGGATTAGGGTTTATTGGGATGCAGCCTCACAGTAAGTCCAAGAGCATCTTGTTGGTACTTTTATGGTATATATGAGGATAAGGAAGTCTTTTCTGGCCTTGCTGACTTAGATGGCACCAGAGCACTGATGTTTTAGAAAGGAAGAGGGACAATCTTAAACAAACTCCCTTTTTAACTCCTAGGAGAAGCTGTGCCCCAGACAGTTTTATTTCTCCAGTGTTGTAAGACAGCTCAGAGAAGATGCTGATTAGGGGAAAAACAGGGTCCCTTCTTTGCTCATTTTTCAAATGTATAGAAGGTCTGAAAATGTGGTATGAGCTTATGTCCATATAGGTGGGGATCTGGCTATGATGACTGCTGTGTTGAGTTGCAGGAACCAGTATTGTTAGGCTCTGGGGCCTGGGGCCAAATGCACTAGTGTTCCCAACATGACTGTATGTAAATTTCTAATTTTTTCAAAAGCCAGCCTACCCTTTTAGGTCCTAATTACTTTATATGAATTATTCTGGACAATACTCTTTAAAAAAGTGATAGGGTCTTAGATTTTTATAATTTAGGTCTGGAAAGTAATTTATTTGTATGATTTCACATAGTTTATCTTTTTGTTTTTGTAAAAAGTGAACATACATTTGCATTAGCAACAGATCATCAAGGATTTAAAAACTTATTTATTTGCAAGCAGAGAAAGACAAAGATATAGGTAGAGAGAGACAAACAAGCAATGGGCATGCCAAGTCATAGTGCTACTACAAATGAACTCTAGATGCATGCACCACTTTGTGCATCTGTCTTTATGTGGGTACTGGGGAATCAAGCCCTGATTGTTAGGCTTTGTAGGCAAGTGCCTTAACTGCTGAGCCATCTCCCCAGTCTGGATTTTTTTTTTTTTTTTTTTTTTTTTGAGAAAGACAAGGACTAAATTCTTTGGGAAGCACTCCTAGAAGCAACATGGCAGAATACAACAATATCAGTTAAGTTTTGACACTTGCTGCCAAGCTGCTCTCTGTGAATTTTGTAAATTAATATTCTATAGTATATGTGTGCTGGAAAGCATTCTTCTAGATGTTTTGCTTGACTTCTGTTTTTTGACACAGGTATGTAGCCTAGGCTGGCCTCCAACTCATGATCCTCCTGCCTCAGCCTCCCGAGTAGTGGGATTACAATGGATGTCTTATATTTCTCTTTAATCCTCACAAAACCCCAAACCCAATGAGAACAAAGAATCAGCAACCTACCTAAAGCCCCTTAGCTAAGTGATAGTGCTGAGAGTTGAAAGCAGACAGTCTAGCCAGGTTCCATGGTCCAGAGTTGTCTGTTCCACTGTATTTCCAGGATATCAGGATAAGAAAATTAACCAAAGTGAGCTGTAATGACTGTGTGTCTTCCATGAGTTCCTAGGTGTTGATATAGCCTCTTTTTAAAGTTCTCTCCCAGTCATATGGTAGAGTAGGGGCAGAATGATTTTCTTGAGGCAAAACCTCAGATATTTACATTTACCATAAAGCTATAATTTGGGGCTGGAGAGATGGCTTAATGGTGAAGGTACTTGCTTGTAAAGCCTTAAGGACCCAGGTTAGATTCACCAGATGCACCAGGTGGCGCATGCGTCTGGAGTTTGTTTGCGGTGGCTAGAGGCCCTGGCCTTCCCATTCTCTTTCTATCTGTCTCTCTCTGTCTCTCAAATAAATAAATAACTATAATTTGCAAAGTATACTTTGAGAAAGAAGCAATGATTAATTTGGAAAGTGAGCCCCTCCATTCTCCTCAGCTCCCCTTGTGCCCTTCTCCTTTTTTTGTTTGCTGCCACACCAAGAAAGGCAAGACAGTACCCTCTCACTCTCAGAGCTCCTCTTCCTGCCTCACTCTCTTCCGCTGAAGTCATGGTAAGAATTCTGCCTGCAAGCGAGGATGCCTTTTGGGGGTCTCCATTGGCTTACTACCTCCCTAGAGAGGGATATCAAACAGAGGTACAAAAAGTACTTAGGGATCTCAGGCTTTACCCTCCATGCTTATCTGCTGCTGGATTTGTTGCAATGGGTTGCAGAGATGCCTTTGTTTTTATCAGCATAGTCCTGGGGTCAGGTAGGTTCATTGGACTTCCTCTTTTAGGAAAAGGCAGCTAACTTATCTTCTTACTGCATCTGTTTGTGGGTGATTTGCCTTTTCAATTGTTCTTTACTCTGAACAAAGACTTAACCAAGCCAAACATGTTGGGCACAGTGAGCATTTAGCTTTCTATATTTGGATTGTGGCCCTGGGGGACTTTACTTTTCATATTCTTATTATAGGGAGACAGATACCAGAACCAATGAGTTGTCCAAGTACACCCACTGTTTTCTAGCATTTATGTCTGAGGACCCCAAGGGCACATATAGAAAAAGATTGCCCCCTTGGGATTTCATATTAGCAAGAAGAGCCCTAAAGGTTGAAGCCTAGATTTACATGCACAGCTCTTATGGTAATGAGTTCAGTCGTTGAGCCTCAGCTTTTGGTGTGGACTGAGCCACAGCATCCCTTTGTTAATATGAGGATGGCAATGATACAGGACCTCACAGGGTGAGTGCAAGGCTTAGTGAGAAAATGTGTCCAGTGAGTTGAATGCCAAGTGCATCCAGAGTCATGAGCCCCTAGTAGTATCACCTAAGAAACTTGGAGAACAAACTTTTGAGGCAACTTTTTTTTTTTTTTGTTTCAAGGCAGGGTCTCACTCTAGCTCAGGCTGACCTGGAATAAACTATGGAGTCTCAGGGTGGCCTCAAACTCACAGCGGTCCTCCTACCTCTGCCTCCCTAGTGTTGGGATTAAAGACTTATGCCACCACACCCAGCAAGTTTTTTCTTGTGTGTGTGTGTGTGTGTGTGTGTGTGTGTGTGCGCGCGCGCGCGCATGTGCTGCAGCATGAATATGGAGGTCAGAGGATAATCTCATGAGTTGGTCCTCACCTCCCAGTTTGCTTGAGGCAGGGTCTCTAATTCTTCACCACTGTGCTTATTTGCTAGCTGGGGCACAAGCTTCCAGGTATTCCCTATCTCCCTCCTTTCTCTCTGTAGGTGTGCTGGGATTACAGACACCACTGTAGGGTCTGTCCAGCTTTTACATCTGGGGATCTGAACTCAGGTACTCATGCTTGCAAGGTAAGATCTCTGTCCACTGAACCATCTCCTAAGCCCTGAGGCAAGTTTGGACTTTTGTATATATGTATTTGTAAGCAATTCAGTTCAGTACTTTTTTTTTATTATTATTTTTTGGTTTTTCAAGGTAGGGTTTGGCTGTGGCTCAGGCTGACCTGGAATTAACTATGGAGTCTCAGGGTGGCCTCACTCATGGCGATCCTCCTACCTCTGCCTCCCGAGTGCTGGGATTAAAGGTGTGTGCCACCACGCCCGGCCAGTTCAGTACTTTTAAGCATAAAAGTTGGTTTGGTTATTTTGGTTCTCTTTAAATATTAGTGCTTTTTCTGTCTGACCAGGAAGAAGTCTGTGTCCAGGGATCTCATGTAACCTGAGCAGTTCAATGTATATTATCCCTACATTTCAAGGATATGTTTGTCCTTTTCAGTTAACATTAAGTGATAAAAGAACCGAATGAGCTAAACTTTCCAGATTTTATTTTGGTATAAATTTGCCCGTATGCCACTATATATTCAGTCTTTGTTTTTTACCATAACTCCCCCAGAGGAGTAGGGCACATTTGATATTCTTTACAATAAATGTTTTTGAAATCAAGTATTTTAAATGTCATAGAAGACTGAGCAATGACATGACAAATATCATTGTATAGGAAATTTAGGATAGTTTTTTATTTAAGTCTTTTTTAATAAATAAATATTCTATGTATTAGATTGGTATAGGTCATTTATTAATATTGTTAAGTAAACCAAATTTAAAGAAAGTTATAATTTTAAATGGCTACTTAAGATTCAAATTTTATAAAATTATTCAGGAAACATACATTCCTATGTTTTTAATAGGCAGAAGAAATTTGTATTAAGATTTACATTTCAGAACAAAAAATGCTGTTATTCACTAAATTAAGCCTAGTGTGTGCCAGATTATAATGTAAGTATGATGTAAGGAACAAGATGCTGAATTTCCTGTATAGCATGATAACAATAATATATTCCAAGGATAGAAATAACTGTAGGTCCCAAGGCTCTTATTTGTAATCCAAAGAGCTCTGAAAACTGAAAGTAATTATCATGACTCATTTGGCAGTATAGTCTGCCCTGAATTGACATGAAGCTATTCTTAGCCTTTATTTATCCCAATAAGTGTGAATGTACACAGTTTGTTGAAGAATATTATTGTGTTGGAGTAAGAGGTTTTGCCCTAAATATTGTTGAAGGTGTTAGATACCATATAGTATGCGTACTGTATTATCTTTCTAAAATCTAAACACTTGAATTCTTTTTTTTTTTTTTTTTTGTTTGGTTTTTCGAGGTAGGGTTTCACTCTAGCCCAGGCTGACCTGGAATTCACTATGGAGTCTCAGGGTGGCCTCGAACTCACACTGATCCTCCTACCTCTGCCTCCCGAGTGCTGGGATTAAAGGCGTGCGCCACCACGCCCGGCTCAACACTTGAATTCTTAAACATTCCTGGATCAAAGATTTTAAATAAAATTTGGTGGGCTTGTTCTTGTGCAAGTAGCTTTTCTAACCAAAGGATCCTCATATCATACTTTCCAAGAACAGTCTTTAGCTTTTTTCTTTTTTTGCTTGCTGGTATGTGTGTGTCGTGTATGCAAGTGTATGTGCCCTTATGGCACCCTATTCACTCACATATGTGGTGGAGTGCTTGCCTGTTGTGGCTGGAGCCAACTGTCATATGTCCCATACTATTGCTTTTCACCTGTTCTTGTTTGAGCTGGAGTCTCTTACTGATACCAGAGCTTGCTGCTTTCATGAGCCCAAGCTATTCCCTGGTCTCTGCTTCCCTTTATGGGACTAGGGTTACAGATAGGGTTACAGATGTGCGTGGCCATGACCAACTGTTAATGTGGGGTTTTTGGTTTTGGAGGTTCAAACTGATGGGTTGGTTTCAGGCCCCCTCAGGCCCTCATGCTTGTGGAGGAACTGCCCTTAACAGCTGAGCTATCTCTTCAGCCTATAGTCCCTAAAATTTTTAAGACAGGATTGATTGCGCTTGTGTTTCCCAGGCTGGCTTCCAACTGTTGATTAGCCTGAGTATAGTTCAGCTTTATATCTGTTCCTAGGATAGCCATTAATAAGGTTCCATTCACACTCAAAAGTGTCCCATTTGGACAAATATGTCACATGGTCATCATCATGATACTGATCACCTATGAGTTCTTGGTAATTGGCGTCATGGTACTGGAGAGTATTAATGTGTCTAGTGAATTCAAATTAAAAATTATGAATTAAAAGCCTTTAAATAAACAACCTTTTTGATTGTATCTTGCAGATCTAAGATAATGCAACTTATAACACATAATCCAGAAATCTATTCCCTCTGTCTTCTTGGGTGGGATTCCCCACAGCATTTCCTTTTATGGCAGTGCATCATTTTCCTCATGGCCACTGCCTGTGGACCAGCCTTCTCATCCTTCCTTTTTTTTAAAAAAAACAAACAAACATTTTATTGATTTATTTATTTGACAGGGAGGGAGAGGCAGAGAGAGAGGGAGAGAGAATGGGCACGCCAGGGCCTCCAGTTGCTGCAAACGAACTCCAGACACATGTGTCACCTTGTGCATCTGGCTTACGTGGGTACTGGGGAATTGAACCTGCGTCGTTTGGCTTTGCAGTAAAGCACCTTAACCGTTAAGCAATCCCTCCAGCCCCTTCTCATCCTTCTTATTGGAGCTCCCTTACCATCCCTTTGCTCATCATGATGCCCAACATTAGTATAGTGGTCACATATCTATGGGGGATACTTTGTTAAGACTCCCAGTGGGTGCTTGAAACTGTGGATAGTACTGAAACACACACACACGCACACATTATACATTATTTTTTATATATATGCTTACCTTTGATAAAGTTTAATGAAGTGGTCCCAATAAGAGATCAAGAATGACAATAATAGAACAATTATAGTATCATAAGTTACTTATAATTTATGAACTGTTTAATTTTGTAAACTTCTATTTAATATTTCTAGTCTGTTGTTGACCCTGGATAATTTAAACCATGGAAAGTAAAACAGTGGATAAAGGAGAATATGGTAGTAAGTTATTGCTCACTTATTTAAAATTTAATTGAGCTTTGGCTTTTGCCACACTCTGTCTATGCCCTGGGAAAAGAGTGATGAACAAAACAGAATTGATCTTGGTTCTCATAGAGATTCTCATCTAGTGGGACACACAGATTTGTGCCTGGCCTAGGGAGGCTGGAAAGGCTTGCTGAGGAAGGGATTTTGATCTAAATCTGAAAATGAGTAAAAGTTATCTAGTGTTTCTTTTCTTGTTGTTCTGACAAGAACCAAAGGAGGAAGGGTTTATTGACTCCTGGTTTGAGTATTCCATCATAGCAAAAAGGCATGTGGATGGAAGTGACTATGGCTCGGAATATAAGAGTCCTTGCTCACATCTGAAATTAGGAAGCAAAGAGGATACAGGAAGTGCCACTGGGCTATAAGCCTCAAGGTCTGCCCTCCAAGCAACTCACTTCCCCTGGTTAGACCCTATTACCTCTTAAAGGTTCTAAACAAGGAAGTTCCTAAACCCTTCCCCCCACCCCCACCAAAAAACAAAAACACTTGAGGACCAAGTGTTCAACCACATGTGCCCGTGGAGGCCATTTCACAAATCAGACCATTACAGCAAGTTAATGGAGACACCTCTGAGGCTGAGGGACAACAGGTGGAGAAGCCTTGGGGCAGACACCCCTGTGACCCTTGTGGCAGTTTGGAGAGCAAAGACAGCACAGAAATTGAAGGGGAGCTTGTGCATGTAACATCAGTCAGTGGGCTTTGACCAGTAGAGTGTAAAGATATTACTTATGCTTTTAAGAATGCTGTGGCTGCAAGGCCAGTGCTGGAGTAGGGTTGGGAGTGGTGAAGGCAGTCAGAATGGCTGCTGGGTACAGTCTTTGTAGAAGGAAGCAATTGTTCTTGACCCCACTGGCTTCACTTTCTATTCTCACAGTGTCATAGCTGTTCTGCTGGACAATAGTTATATGTACTCTGCTTGGTAATCTGAGGCCAAAGCAGTGGCTGCAGTTTCCAGTCAGGCTGGAACAAGAAGTACTGAAGGTTTATTCAGGCTTCCATCTTCTGCAAATGAGGAAAGGTTGCAAAGGGGAAACAAAAGTCAAAACCCTTACTCATGGTGGGCCTTTTTGGAGTCAAATGCCTGAAAGGCTGTGGGGGTAGGAACTGTTGTCATGCTAGAAAATGGAACTATGTTTGGATTGTGGAAAATAGTAGGCTGTTGGAAACTGTTCTATTGAGAATCAGTGGTGTGGGGGCTTCTAAGATAGGCAGGCTGTGGTAGCCCAGGGAACAGTGCCCATGATATTTTTCTTTGTAACCAACTTAACCTATGTGAGGTGAGGCAGTACTGCTAGGAAATCAACTATGAGTTATGGATTGGTACTGCCCATCTGTTTTTACATTGAGACTATAAATAGCCCATTTCTCTTACTTTTAGTTTAGCATCAGTTTAATTTTGTTCTTGTTTCTTGTTTCTTTTTTTTTGTATTTGGTTTTTGGATGTAGGATCTCACTCTAGCCCAGGCACGGTGATCGTCCTACATCTGCCTCCTGAGTGCTGGGATTAAAGGTATGCACCACCACACCTGGCCTTGTTCTTGTTTTTTTTTTTTTTTGTTGTTATTTATGTGTGTGTGGGGGAGAGAATTGGCATACCAGGGCTTCTAGCCACTGCAAACGAACCTCAGATGCATGTGCCACCATGTGTGCATGTGTCACTTTGTACACATGTGTGTCACATGTGTGTGGGTTCTGGGGAGTTGAACCTGGTTCCTTAGGCTTCACAAGCAAGCGCCTTAACCACTAAGCCATCTCTCCAGTTCTTGTTCTTGTTTTTTGTGATAGGATCTTTCTGTGTAGCCAGTCTGGCCTTTATCTCACTGTGCAGACTGGGCTGGCCTTGAACTCGTGAAGACCAGATGTTCTTTGATCAAATAATTGTTGCTTGCTTGAGCTGCCCCTTAAATATGGATGAATGGATAAAGTTATTAATGTAGGATTCCTAGTGCATGGATTAGGAATAAACTGATAGGAATTTAATTTAAATACTGTTTAGAGAATTTTCCAGAGTTTGCAGAAATCATGTTGTTTCCCTCCTGTCTTGTAAATAGTTTACCTATTATATTGTTTTTGCCAAATCTTTTTCTCTGAGCTAATCTCAAAGTTATATTAAAATTGCAAGAATAGTACAAGGATTTTTTTTTCCTGAAACTTTGGAGAGAGATTTTCTCATGCTGAAGTCCTATCTCTCCTGAATAGTTGAGTATGTCTGCTGCTTCAAGAACATCCTTCACAACATGACCATCAGAACCAGGAAATGAACATTGGTACCATTAATCCACAGACCCATTCAAGTTTACCAGATGTCTCAACAATGTCCCTTTTGTCAAGAGTCTGGTCCAGGTCCAGGCATCCTACTTCTTTAATCTTTCCTCAGCTTGCATGGACTTAACAGTTTTGACAATGTCCATGAATTTGGGCTTGTTGGACATTTTCTCATGTTGACATTCAGGTCATGCACTTTTTAATATATGGTCTATTTTAGAGAATGTTACATGTGCTGCTGAAAAGAATGTATATTCTGCAGCATTTGGATGAAATGTCCTGTATATATCTGTTAGGTCCATTCCTTCTATGACCTCATTTAGTCCAGATGCCTCTCTGTTTATTTTTTCCCGGGATGACCTGTCAATTGATGAGAGTGGGGTGTTGAAGTCCCCCTCTACCACTGTGTTTGCTGTTATCTGTGACCTTAGTTCTAATAGCGTTTGTTTGATGTATTTGGGAACCCCCATGTTAGGTGCATATATGTTTAGGATTGTAATGTCCTCCTGTTGGAGTGTGCCCTTAATCAATATAAAGTGACCTTCCTTATCTTTCTTGACTAACGTTGGACTGAAGTCTACCTTGTCAGATATTAGGATAGCAACCTCTGCTTGTTTTCCAGACCCATTTGCTTGAAACACCATTTTCCAACCTTTCACCCTAAGATAATGTCCATCCTTTGTAGAAAGGCGAGTTTCTTGGAGACAACAAATTGTAGGATCCTGCTTTTTAACCCAGTCTGCAAACCTATGTCTTTTGGTTGGGGCATTGAGGCCATTGATATTAAGAGATATTATTGAAAGGTGTGTATTTATGTTTGCCATTTTTTTTTTTGTAGTTCCTGTTCTACCTTTTGTGTTAACTAGTATTTGTGTATTGTTTGTTTTTTCCAGGTTCCTTATATGTGTGCTTTTCCTTCAATTCAGCATGGAGGATTCTTTCAAGTATTTTCGGTAGAGCTGGTTTTGTCTTCAAATACTCCTTTAGCCTGCTGTTGTTGTGGAATGTCCTCATTGCTCCATCTATTTGAATGGATAGCTTTGCAGGATAAAGTAACCTTGGTTGACAGTTGTTATCTTCCAGAACTTGGAATACATCACTCCAAGCCCTTCTGGCTTTTAAAGTTTGTGTTGAGTAGTCTGCTGTAATCCTGATGGGCTTCCCTGTGTAGGTAACTTGATTTTTCTCTCTGACTCTTTCAGTATTTTTTCTTTGGTTTGTATGTTTGGTAGTTTGATTATAATATGGCGAGGAGAGGTTCTTTCCAGGTTTTGTCTGGCTGGTGTTCTAAAGGATTCCTGTATCTGCATTGGCACCTCTTTCCCAGTTTGGGGCAAGTTTTCTTCTGTGATTTTGTTGAAGATGCCTACTATGCCTTTGGAGTGAAATACTTTTCCTTCTACTATGCCTTGAATTCTAATGTTTGATCTTTTCATAGTGTCTCGAATATCTTGAAATTCCCATTCATACTTTACTATTAGTTTGTCTTTCTCTTTGTTGGACTGTATTAGATCTGCCACCTAGTCTTCTAGGTTAGATATTCTGTCCTCTCCTTCATTCATTCTACTGGTAAGATTTTCTATAGAGTTTTTTATTTCATTAACTGTGTTCTTCATTGCTAGTAATTCTGACTGGTTTTTCTGTATTATTTCTATTTCCTTATTTATGTCTTGTATTGACTTCTTTATTTCATTAAATTGGTGTCCTGTATCTTCTTTGATTCCCTCTTTGATTCCTTTGATTTCTTCTTTGACTTCTTTGAACATATTTACAATCATTCTTTTGAAATCCTTCTCAGGCATTTCCTCTAACTTGTTCTCACTGGAGATCATTTCTGATGCATTAATACTTTTTGGTGGATTTATATTGTCTTGGTTTTTAGTGTTTCTTGTATTATAATGTACATATCTTTGCATCTTGCATTAAGTTAATGCTTGGATTTTCTAGTTAGCTGGGTATTCTTAGCTGTATCAATTGATCTGATGTTATATATCTCCAGGGTAGGAGCTTAAGGTGTTAGGTGTGGCTCTTAAGACTCTCAGAGTGTGTACAAAGGTGATCCTAGTAGTTGGGTTTGCCTACTATGGGAGTATTCAAGTAGGCTGAGTGGAACAAAATACAGATAGATTCTAAAATTTAACTAAAGAATGTACACATTCAATGAAAAAAAATCACCAAGTATTTATGCAAGAGTAGGTATTATAACAACCAGATCCTCTATCAACAAAGAGGTTAAGATTTCTGGTCTGTTGAGGGCTCCAAGTCAGATGTGACCAAGTGAGACCCTTCCCTGGTGTAATCCCAGTTACCTTTTTGGTTGATTTTGGTCTCTATGCTGCGCTCTGCTTGCGTCCCTTTTTGGTGCCCTGTGGGTTCAAGTTGTCTGGCTGGATTGCTGGACCACTGTTATGTTTTCTGGAGATGGGCACTGGCTTTTCCTGTGGGGCAAGCCAAGCCTGGCAGCTGTGGCCCCACAGACCTGGCACCGCCGCCGCTGGAGCTGCCGCTGCTCGAGCCCCCGCTGCTACTGCTGCTGCCGCTGTTGAAGCTGCCGCTGCTGGATCTGCTGCTGCCACAGCCGGTGCTGCCAATGCCGGAGCCTGAGCCGGAGCCACTGCTGCTGCCGCTGCTGGAGCCGCTTAAGCCTGCCTGTGTGGGCTCTGGATGCTCTGGATCTCTCCTACTTCTCTGTTGCCATTTTAATTTCTTATACACCTCACTTTGTAGTAAATGCGTGTTTTGCTGGGTATTCTTTGGCTTTTTCTTCCCTAGGCTTCTTTGGTGTGGTTCGTAAGCCACCATCTTAACCGGAAGTCCCAGGTCATGCACTTTTTAATAACATTATCACAGGCATGATGCCCTTTTCTTCTTTCATTCTCAATAGTTATTTTTTTGTTTGTTTTTGGTATTTCTGAGGTAAGGTCTCATGCTCAGGCTGACCTGGCCCCCATACTGTAGTCCCAGGCTGGCCTCGAACTCACGGTGATCCTCTTACCTCTGCCTCCCAAGTGCTGGGGATTAAAGACGTGCACCACCATGCCAAACTTCATTCTCAGAGGTTTCATATGACTTTGATTTGTGCCTTTACTGGTGATATTCATTTGATCATTTCATTAAGGAGTTATCTGTCAGACTTTTCCATTGTAAAACTATTTTTCCCTTTGTGCTAAGAATATTTTATAAGAATTACTTTCAGACTATGTAAATATTCCATCTCTCATCAGCCTTTTAACCAATGATTTAGCATCCATTAATATTTGTTTACTTATTTATTTAAGAGAGAGAGAGAGGGTCTCTCTAGGTAGCAAGGCTGGCCTCCAGTTCACTATGGGCTGGTCTTAAACTCATGATCTTTCTACCCTAGTCTCTCTAGTGCTGAGATTATAGGCGTGCATCTTTCCCAAATCTGGCTCCATTGATTTTCTTTTTTCTTTTGCTTTTTGAGACAGACTGCCACTTTCTAGCCCAGGCTGGCCTCAAACTTACTATGTAGTCTATGCTGGTCTCCTGGTGGCAATCTTCCTTCTGAGTGCTGGGTTTAGAGGTGTGCCCCCCATGTCTGGGTTTCCACTGATACTCGTCAACCTCAGTTACTACTTTGCTAGCTACCAAATGTCAGTTTCCTGTTCTCATCATTCTTTCATGTTTATTGATTGGCATCTTCCTTATGAAAAGCTTGCTCTCTTTTTACTTATTTGTGGATTCTTAAAATTTTATTATCCATTTTGATGCTCAACTTTTTTTCAGATTTGGCCAGTGCAGCCCTTTAACTTCAAGTTCTTCACTGAGTTCTTTTGATGTGTTCTTAGTCCTTTGAGAATTTCCTTATTTCTAGCCCCAAATTAGTATGTTAATGTTCTGGTTGGGGCTTGTCTTTCACATTCCCAATCTTGGTTTTGGAAGCAGCTATTGCTCTAAGATCCTCTGGTTCTACTTATTGGAAAGAAGAATTTAGAAACTAAGATTTGGGCATTGCATGTGATCGTTGCTGTTCTTTTGTTGCTAATCCTAGGCTGTCTAGTTTAGAGAGTATATTATATATGTATATATACATATGTATGTATGTTATACATATGTGTAGATGCACACATAGGCACATTTTAAAACATTTGTATTATTTTTTTCATCATTTTTTTCTTTATTAGTTAGTTTTGTCTTCAGCAAATACAGTCAGTTTGGTACCATTATTAGGCTCATCTGTGACCTACCTCCTCTCCTTGGCCACTCCTTGTTGAGGTATACGGGTCATGCATTGTGGAGTTAGCCCACAGTTATGGGTAAGCTAAATGTCTCTGCATATCATGACCTAACATGTGGCTCTGACATTCTTTCTGCCCCCTCCTCCGCAAAATTTCCCTGAGCCATGTTGGGTTCATTTTTGGTCTGCTTCAGTGATGAGGTGTTGGGGGCCTCTGAGGCTCTGGCTGTCTGATTTGGTAGGAGTTGATTTTTGTCTGTGCTGATCTCCTTCCCCCTTGTGCTGGTATCCGGTTCATCAGGAAAACAGCCCCCTTGCTTGTTTCTCCAATTTTTCTTAGTTTCAGCCGGGGCCCTTTTGAGGTATGATGGGGTGGCTCTCTCCTTAGGATCTACATCTATCTGAAAAAGAGAAGCAGATCCTCCAACAGAGAGTAAGTTAGCATCAGGACACATGAGATAACCCCCCCTTTTTTTTAATAGAGAATTTAATAGGTGTAGGCCCTCTTGTAGCCCACAATTGATGGTAGCTTGATATTGGAGAGTGGGTTTATGTTTGGATATGGTTCTGACTTGTTTCCCAGCTACAGCTATGGGTCCCATACCAGTGAGGGGATCAGTTAGCCAAATTGAGAGCAATTGGTTCCCCACCATGGCTGTGTGCCACCACTGCACTTGTGTGGGCATCACAACAAGTTATTTGCTGCTAAGTAGGTTAGACCATGTGTTGCTTCGACAGATATTGGTCATTTTCCCCCAGTCACCCATGTAGCACCTTCTGGCACTAGACGTGCTGACTGTCTGGGGACTGACTCTCTTCCAACTTCCAGCCATGCCATTCTAATTTGCATGTCAATCACATAAGGTGTCTTCAGCAGTAGGGTCTTACCACTAGCCTTTGGTGGGTCATCAAGTACTCTGACAGAAATCTGTCTGTCTTTTAGGAAACCTTGTAGGTCTCTCTGATCAAAAGCTCATTGTGGATGATAGCCCCATGCTGGTTCTGGGAGTTACAGGTCAGTGCCCACTAAGAAAATGAGGAAAAAGATAACTAATATACAAGAGTTAGAGAGAAGAGGGAGAGAGAGAGGGAGAGGGGAAGTGAGGGAGGGAAGATGTAGAAGATTAAGGTTAGTCTTGATCTTACCCTCTCCAGTGTCTTGTGGTTCAGGTGTTCCCTGTAAGGGCCTGGTGAAGGATCAGCCATTTGGTCTGTCTTTTAGTAAGTAGAAAATTATGGTACCATTGCTGTTTGGGTCCAGATTTGTCTTTCCAACCCCTTTGATGTCCTCCCCTCCCTCCTCTTCCATCCTAGTGTCTAGTCTAGGAGATGCTTGCTGGGTATGTAAGGTATCTTGGGTAGATTCAGGTTCGGTGCTGTAGATGAGTGAGAGTATGTGGCGATTTTTTTTTTCTGTGATTGGGTAAGTTCACTGAGAATGATCTGTTCCAGGTTCAACCATTCTTCCTCAAATTTCATTGTGTCATTTTTTCTTACTGCTGTATAGAATTCCATTGTGTAGATATACCACATCTTAGTTATCCATTCTTCTAGTGATGGACATCTGGGTTGATTCCAGCTCTTAGCTATTACAAATTGAGCCGCTATAAACATGGTTGAGCAAATATTTCTAGCCTGTGGTTTGAAGGTTTTAGGGTAGATGCCCAGTAAGGGAATAACTGGGTCTGTTGGTATCTCTATACTCAGCTTTTTCAGAAGTCTCCATATTGCTTTCCAAAGTGGTTGTACCATCCTACATTCCCACCAATATTGGATGAGTGTTCCTACTTCTCCACATCCTTGCCAGCATTTGTTTTTATTTGATTTTTTGATGTTTGCTATCCTTATTGGGGTAAGTTGGAATCTCATAGTTGTGTTAATTTGCATTTCTCTTATGATTAGGGATGATGAACATTTTCTTAAGTGTATGTTTGCCATTTCTATTTCTTCCTCTGTAAACTGCCTGTTCAGCTCTTTGCCCCATTTTGTGAGTGGGGTGTTTGACATCTTACTGTTTAGATTTTTGAGTTCTTTGTAGATTCTAGAGATTATGCCTCTATCAGTTGGATAACCCGCAAATATTTTCTCCCATTCTGTGGGTGATTTATTGGCTTTGCTTATTGTATGCTTGTCTGTAAAGAAACTCTTCAGCTTCATGTGATCCCATTGGTTGAGTGACGGTTTAAGTTCCTGAGCTACTGGGGTTTTGTTCAGGAAGTCTTTTTCCATTCCTATATCATGGAAAATACTTCCTAAATTTTCTTCCAGTTGTATATGAGTTTCTTATCTTATATTGAGATCTTTGATCCATTTGGACTTGAGTGTAGTGCATGGTGAAATGTGTGGATCAAGTTTCAGTTTCCTGCATATGGTTATCCAGTTTGTCCAGCACCATTTGTTGAAGATGCTGTCTTTTTTTCCAGCCTATATTGTTTGGGCCTTTATCGAATATCAAGTAGCTATAGTTGCTTGACCCAAAGTCCGGGTCCTCAAGTCTATTCCATTGATCTATACTCCTGTTTTTATGCCAGTACCATGCTGTTTTTATTACTATGTCTTTGTAATATAGCTTTAGATCAGGTATGGTGATACCTCCAGAGGTATTTCTTTTGCTGAGGATATGTTTGGAAATGCGAGGCCTTCTGCCTTTCCATATAAAATTTTAGATCATTTTTTCTATCTCTGTGAAGAACACTTTCGGGATTTTAATTGGAATTGCATTAAATCTGTATATTGCCTTTGGTAGGATTGTCATCTTCACAATGTTAATTCTGCCTATCCAGGAACATGGGAGGTCTTTCCATTTTCTCAAGTTGGCCTCAGTTTCTTTTGTGAGTGTTTTTATGTTTTCATTGTATAGATCTTTCACTTCCTTGGTTAACGTTATTCCAAGGTATTTTATTTTTCTTATTGCCATTGAAAATGGGACTATGTCCCTTATTTCTTTCTCTGTATCTTTGTCATTTGCATTAAGAAAGCCTACTGATTTATGTGCATTGATTTTGTATCCTGCTACTTTGCTATAGGAGTTAATCACCTTCAGGAGTTTTGGGATGGAGTCTCTCGGGTCTCTTACATATATAATCATATCATCAGCGAATAAAGCTAACTTAACTTCTTCCTTTCCAAATTGTATCCCTTTTATTTCCTTCTCCTGTCTTATTGCCTGAGCTAGGACTTCCAGTACTATATTGAAAAGCAGAGGTGAGTGTGGACAACCCTGTCTTGTTCCTGATCTTAATGGGAATTCTTCCAGTCTCTCTCCATTAAGTATTATTTGGGCCTTAGGAGCTTCGTATATTGCCTTTATTAGGTTGAGATATGACCCAACCATGGCAGTTCTCTCCAATGTTTTGAACATGAAGTGATGTTGAATCTCGTCAAAGGCCTTTTCAGCATGTATCGAAATGATCATGTGGTTTTTATGTTTAACCTTGTTCATGTGGTGTATTACATTGACAGATTTCCGTATGTTGAACCACCCCTGTGTTCCTGGAATGAATCCTACTTGGTCAAGTTGGATAATGCTTTTGATGTGCTGTTGGATTCGGTTTGCAAGGATTTTGTTTAGGATCTTTGCATCTAAATTCATCAGGGAAATAGGCCAGTAGTTTTCTTTTCTTGTGGCATCTTTGCCTGGTTTTGCAATTAGGGTGATGCTAGCTTCATAAAAGGAGTTGGGTAGCTTTCCCTGTTCACCAATTGTGTGGCACAGTTTGAGGAAGATTGGTTTGAGTTCTTCCATGAAATTTTGATAGAATTCAGCTGAGTAGCCATCTGGTCCTGGACTCTTCTTTTTGGGGAGGTTTTTTTTATTACTTTTTCAATCTCCATGAGTATGATGGGTTGATTGAGGTGATTAATCTGCTCTGTGTTTAGCTTTGGTAGGTGGTATGCGTCCAAGAATTTATCCATCTCCTCCACATTATCCAGTTTTGTGGAGTAGAGGTTTTTGAAATAAGTCCTGATGATTTTCCCAATTTCACTTATGTCTGTTGTGATCTCTCCTTTTTCATTTTGAATTTTGTTAATTTGAAGATTCTCCTTTTTTTGCTTGATCAAATTGGCCAGGGGTATGTCAATCTTGTTTATTTTTTCAAAGAACCAGCTCTTTGTTTTGTCAATTATCTTTATTGTTTCCTTCATTTCCAGTTCATTGATTTCTGCTCTGATTTTAATTATTTCTTTCCTTCTGGAGCTCTTTGGGTTGGATTTTTCTTGTTTTTCCAGTGCCTTTAGGTGGATGGTTAGGTTATTGATTTGGGACCTTCTGTCTTTTTTATAAAGGGTTTGAGTGCTATGAATTTTCCCCTGAGGACTGCCTTCATTGTGTCCCATAAGTTTTGGTACGATGTGTTCTCATTGTCATTCAATTCCAGAAATTTTGCAATTCATTCTTTATTTCATCCACTATTCATTTATTGTTTACAAGTGTGGTGTTCAGTTTCTAGGTGCCGTTGGGATTCTTGGTGGGTCTTTTGTTGTTGATTTCTAGCAATATAGCATTGTGGTCTGATATCATGCAGGGAATTATGTCAATCTTCCTAAATATGTGGAGGCAGTCTTTGTGACCCAGTATATGGCCTATTTTAGAGAATGTTCCATGGACTGCTGAGAAAAATGTGTAATTTGTGGATTTTGGACGGAAGGTTCTGTAGATGTCCGTTAGGTCTAAGTGATCTATGGTTTTGTTGAGCTCTCTTACTTCCCTGTTGAGTTTCTGTTTGGATGATCTGTGTATTACTGATAATGGTGTATTGAAGTCCCCAGCTATGATGGTGTTTGTGGTTATTTCTGTTTTATTGTCAAGTAGGTTTTGTTTTATGAACTGTGGTGCCCCTGTGTTTGGTGCATACAGATTTATGATTGTAATATCCTCTTGATGGATCGTTCCCTTGATAAGTAGGAAGTGACCTTCTTTGTCTTTTTTGATTATTTTTGGTTTGAAGTCTATTTTGTCCGATATTAATATAGCTACTCCTGCTTGTTTCTTATTCCCATTTGCTTGGAATACTGTTTCCCACCCTTTCACCCTGAGGAGATGTCTGTCTTTAATGGTTAGGTGGGTTTCTTGAAGGCAACAGATTGACTGGTCTAATTTTTTGATCCATCCTGTTAACTTGTGTCTCTTGATGGGTGAATTAAGGCCATTAATATTTAGGGTAATGACTGTGAGATTTGATTTGATCCCTGCCATATTGTGATGGTAAATGTGGGTTGGTGTTTTCATGGACGCTGAAGTTTTTTGTGCCTACTCTGAGTTTGGTTGTTGTGATCTGCTTCTTGTAGGCAATTGTGTTTGATTATTTTTTTCTTCTCTGTGGAGAATTTCCTGAAATACTCTCTGTAGGTTTGGTTTTGTGTTCATATAATTGTAAAGCTGAGTTTTGTCGTGGAATGTTTTTCTTTCACCATCTATTATGAGGGATACTTTTGCTGGGTAGAGTAGTTTGGGTTGGAAGCCATAGTTTCTTAGACTTTGCAGTGTTTCATTCCAGGCCCTTCTAGCTTTCAGGGTTTCCATTGAGAAGTCTGAAATAATTCTGATGGGGTTGCCTTTGAAGGTGGTGTGCTGTTTTTCTCCAGCTGCTTTTAGGATTTTCTCTTTGGTGTCAGTGTTTAGAGTCTTAATGATAATATGTCTTACAGAGTTTCTCCTTTGGTCCAGTATGTTTGGAGTTCTGTTTTCTTCTTGTATCTTGATGGGCCTTTCTTTTAATAGACTGGGGAAGTTTTCTTCAATTATTTTGTTAAATAAGTTCTCCATGCCTTTGGTCTGAATTTCTTCTCCTTCTGGTATTCAAATGATCCTTATATTAGGACGTTTAAGTGTATCCCACAGTTCCCTCATGTTCTGGTCATAGGAGCTTTTGAACTTAATGAAATTTTTGAACTCTCTAACTGTTTCTTCCATCTTGTCTTCCAGATCAGAGTTTCTATCCTTCACTTGGCTGACTCTATTCTTGAGAGCTTCTAGTGAGTTTTGGACTTGTTCAATTAAATTTGCATTTTCTATTACTTTTCTATGTATAATTTTCATCCCTCTGTCAAGCTCCCTTTTCACATCATTTTCTAATTTTCTTGATGATTCTTGGAGTTCATCCTTGCATTTCTTTATGTCTTCATTTAGCATGGCCAGCTGATTTTTAACGTCTTCTTTTTTTCACTCTCCCTCAAATCTCTTAACTCTCTTCGAAATCCTTCCAATTTCTTATCTATTAGTTCTAGTTTAGTGATGGCAGCATCCACACGATTTTCGGCCCTTTGTTGCTTTCCTGCAAGTTTTACCAGTAGGTTGGTCAGGGTTGCATTGCTCATAGCTTTAATTTGGTGTTCTGGTCCTATTGGTTCTTCTGTGGTTTGTTAGATGTATTCATTGTGGGACTGGGTGATTAAACTGGATTTTCTTGCATTTGATTTTTCATGTTATTTCTTTTGCACTGTGTTCTGCCCATGACAGTGTATGGGCAGGTAGGTGGGCATATCAGCCTGGGCTCAAGTACAATGGGAATTTTATGTAGCCTGGGGCAGTTGCCAAGCAGCCTGGGCTTTGGCTCTCACTTGCCAAAGCCGCCTATCTACTGCCTGGCAGGGTCGCCAAAGTTGCCTGAGTTCTCAAGCAGTAATGTGCCAAAGCTACCTGCGTTCGAGGTAGGAGTGGCACTGAAGCACCAAGCACTGAAGCAGCCCGAACTCTGGCTGGGAACGCTGGGAACCGGAAGCAGTCTGCTCTCCTCTGCCAGAGGACAATGGCGGCCGGCCGGCGCGACAGACATGTACGGGATGGCACCTGACCTGGCGCACGCGAGAGACACAGTCTGAGCTTGCGTGGCACCTGCTGTGGAACTGGGCCCGCTCAGTAAGTGGGCGAGTGGACGAGAGTGCGGAGTAGTCTAAGCTTCCGCATGCAGGGAACAATGGGCGCGTGGTGGCAGCAGTGGCAGCCGGTGCTGTGAACAGGGCGGTTATTTGGGGTGAGGGGTGGGCTACCCGACCACGAGGGAATCCGCGATTCCCTGTTCCCCCGCCTGTGCCCTCCAAGATTTCTCTCCCCTAAAAGCCACTATGTACCCTTAATATCTTGCCTTTCTTTCCCCGAGATTTCCAGTGCAGCTATGCAGTCGCCATCTTGGCCGGAAGTCCAACCACATTTGTGTTATTGAGATAGATGAAAAACACGAATTCAAACCCAGTGCCTCTCATTATTCTGGTTTTCTGTTGGTGTAACTCCTTCCCATTGTCCTTACTGCTTTCTCTACTTTACTCAGTTGTCTTCACACACCTATTGGTGAGTCCCATGGCTGCCCCACTGCAGTAAGGATGCCCTCCTTGCCCCTGCCTGCTGCCTGCTCATATAGGAGTCCGTCTCTTAGCTGCTGTCTCCCTCCTGCACCTTTCCTGGTGGCTCCATATGGCCTTTCCACACAAGGATGTTTGCTTCTTCCTGCCCTGATGACGGTCATTCTGTGCAATCTCCTACTGACCACATTTGCCTTCTCTCCCCCTGTATCTACTACATTAGTTTCCTATCCTGCCGCAACCTAGGAAGCTTAAAGGAACATAAATTGATTTTCTCACAGTTCTAAAAGTCATAAGTCTACAATCATGGCACTGACCATGTTGGTTACCTTGGGGACCTCTGAGGGAGAATCTTCTTTATGAATTTCCTGGCTTCTGGTGGTTTCTGGAAGTTCTTATCTGAGTGTGTCAGTGTCCAAATGTTCTCTTCATAGAAAGACACTAGTCATAAAGGATTTAGGGCCTATGGGGGCTCAAGACACACCACCTCAAATATAACTACAGAATGATACCCCTCATATGCTTCTTGGGTATATTTTGTACTGATTATTCTGAGAAACTACAGACATAGATATAACTCTGGGAAGTAATGCTTTTGTAAAATAAACAAAAATGTATGTTTATAGAAGAAACCTGCATTAGAGTGAGGGTTGCTCAAGGCCACTTTTTTATTACCTAAAAGACATCTTTTACTCTCCTCACCTATCAAAAACCCTGCAAAAGCTTCATACCTCTTTGCAGCTCAGAATTTGTTTAAACCTTAAGTACCTGCTTCTTCTTTGAATTTTGCATTCGGTGTGATGCTGTGCATAAGTGATTCTTCATGGTTTTTCTCTTGTCAATCTGCTTTTTCCCGTCTTAACTTATAGGCCAGCAAAACTTAGAAGGATAGAAAGAACCATTGTCCCCTCCCCTAGAGGTACATTTTAACCTAGTAGGGCCTCCTTCTAACTTGATTACATTGCAGAGACCCTGTTTCCAGATAAGGTCACATTCATAGTTTATGCATAGATGTGAATGGGGGAGGAAACACTGCTCTGCATAGTAGGCTTTTAAAATCATTCACACAGGAAGGGAGAGAGGACAGGTAGAGGGAAGCTATCATAATTGTTTTGCGGAGAATGTTCTCTATTGCCGTATTCTTATTTTCTGATCTAAAGTTAGGATATTCTGCTGTTGTCTAGGCTGTCTTGGAAGACTCAGAACTTTGAGTGAGCAAAGGCTAGCACCCATTATGAGGGCATTAACCTTCACCCCTCATGACACCCCACACTAGTAAAGTGTTGCAGTCCTCTTTCTGTTCAGGAAATGTCTTAACCTTCTGGATAGGCTACCTTAGGGTTTGGACATGTGCTTGTTCCCCAGCTGCCCAGTTCCAAGTTAAGCAACTGTTTGTGTCCGTTGCCAGCCAAGGGTGTGTCCCGAATCTCATGAGGGCCAATCTGCTGGAGCACTTGTGATGTGGTAGCTATGACTGTCACCAGCATGGTTGGAAAAGACAGCTGTGTCCACCAAGGGTCCACGCTGCTCATGGGAAAGCCTGCTGCAGCACAGCCCAGCCCAGCATAGCACTAATCATTTGTGCATGGCCCTTAATCATTATGATAACTCCATTTTTTTACACTTCATTTTCTGAGCAGTCACATACAAATTATTCTTTTGTGTGCATGTATGTGTTCATGTGTGTGAATGTATGTGCACTTGTATACATATGTGTGTGGAGGCCAGAGGTTGATGTTGGATGTCTTCCTCAATTGCTTTCCACTTTATTTTTTGAGATGAGGTCTGTCACTGAACTCAGAAGTCATCAATTCAGATAAACTACCTGGTCAGCAAGCACCAATGAATTTCCTGCCTCTACCTCCCCAGTGCTAGGAGTACAGGCATGCACTGCTGTGCCTGGATTTTTTATGTAAGTGCTGGGAATCTGAACTCAGGTCCTTGTGCTTATGTGGCAAGCACTTTACTGACTGAGCCATCTCCCCAGCTCCAGTTGTTCTTACATTCCCAACATACCTTTATTTGACCCTACCACATTAAATGTTTTGCTATTATACATAGTGCTTCTTAAAAATTCTCAATCTATTAATTTTGTGTCTTTAGAAATTGATTATTAATTATCAGTTGTTGATCAGATACTAAGTTAGGTACTTTGTATGTCTTTCTTTTTTTTTTTTTTTTTTTTGGATTTTCGAGGTAGGGTCTCACTCTAGCCCAGGCTGACCTGGAATTCACTATGGAGTCTCAGGGTGGCCTCGAACTCACGGCGATCCTCCTACCTCTGCCTCCCGAGTGCTGGGATTAAAGGCGTGCGCCACCACGCCCGGCCTCTTTGTATGTCTTTCTTAATCCTTACCACAAACTCTAAGGAAGTGATTCCCATTTTACAGGGGAGAAAATGGAGGCATGATGATCTTGGGCTCTGCTACCCTATGCATTTG
Source organism: Dipus sagitta (assembly GCA_036346955.1). Taxonomy (NCBI): domain Eukaryota; kingdom Metazoa; phylum Chordata; class Mammalia; order Rodentia; family Dipodidae; genus Dipus; species Dipus sagitta. The sequence goes on from CM070770.1 coordinate 215,104,466, forward strand.
GTGCCTTAAGCAGTGCCCTAGGAAGTAGCTGTAGCTATCCAGTGGGGTCCCCACCTCCATGCTAGAATAGCTCTACAGATGTGGAGAGAGGGGAGGAGACTAGAGGATTTCTGAGTTATAGAATGTGAGGTTAATTTCTCACTTAAGGTCTAAATTCCAAGCCCTTATCTCATATAAGGTATAGTGATAGACATGACCCTAACCACAGTATAGTAACTATTAAAGGTAATGCTTGTTATAAATTCAAGGGAAAGGAGTATGTGGGTCTTAAGTTGTCAAGATAGACATTGTAAACAAGATGACATCAGAATGATCTTCGTAGGGATGGTTGGGTATTTCCTGACTGAGCTTTTCATCTGAGCTCTATCCTCATCTTTTGTAATATCCCAAGGATATGTGAATTCTCATTGACTAGAAACCAATCTCAATATCTCAACTTCTAATCCTTCTGTACTCCCTGATGCAGAAAGTGAGTGACATTAATTCTCAGTCTAAAAACTAAGAAAGGAGGCCACAGAAGTCCATATAAGTTTAAAGAGGGAGGAATGTTAGAAGTTGAGAAAGAAAAGCTTCTATTTTCTCCATGAAATTAGAGGCAAGATTATTTGATGCAATTGGTGAAGGTGGAAGTGAATTAGGAAGCTTGAGGAGGAAAAGGGCTGAAATTGCTCCTTTGGGGAAATGAGCACAGGAGCTGGAGAAGGAAAAGCAGACAAGATCTGTAGAGACCTTAAAAGCTCAAAGGAGGTGATGAACCATCAGTATGCCATGATCTTATTTGGCCTATCAGGATTTCTTTTGCATGCATGTATGTTCAGATGTGTGCATGTACAGTTGTGTATGTGCACATGTGTGCATGTGGAAGCTAGAGATCAACATTGCATGTCTTCCTCAATCACTCTCCAATGTATTTGTGAGACATGGTCTCTCACTGAACCTGGAGCTCATGGATCCTACTAGTCTAGCATATTAGTTACTTTTTCTGCTTGTTGGGACAGAACACCAAACAGGAAGCAGCTTATGGAAAGAAAGGGTTTATTTATGGCTTACAGTTCTGAGGGGAAGTTTCATCATGGCAGGATCAGACAATTTAGCATCATGTCTTCACATCAGCAGAGAGGAAATAGCAAGAGCAAGCTGATTGCAGCAGGTTGGGTTGGGTTACAACACCCCAAGGAGGCCCACCTCCGTGATATACTTTCTCCAGCAGGACTCTACTTCCCAAGGGCACTGCAACCTTTCCTAACAGTACCACCAACTTGGGCATTCAAACACATGAGTGTATGGGGGACATTTTACATTCAAACCACATTTAGTTAGCCAGCAAGTCCCAGAGGTCCTCCTTCCTCTACCTCCCCAGTCCTGGTATTATAGTTATGTGCTATTGTGATGGTTTTACATGGGTGCTGAGGATCCAAACTCAGGTCTCAAGCTTGCTTGTTAAACACTTTATCCATGGAGCCATCTCTGCATCCTGCAACCACCTCTGCAGTCATGAGCAAGTGAGAGTGTGGTGCTGAGACCCATTTGTAGTGGGGAAGTGGTTGAGTAGGGTACTGCTGAGAGAAAACATTCTAGGGGAAGCAGGTCAGGCCACAGAAGGGAAGTTGGGGAGGCCGTGCTCATTGGACAGCGCTGTACTCCTTGGTAGCATAGTACCAAAGTAGGCAGGGATCCTTGAGAGTATTGGAGACCTGAGAAGGATCTTTGCAGACCACAATAAGAAATCTTGGCTTCTTTGAAGGGCAACAAATGGAAAACCATGGAAAAGGTTTCTAAGCACTTGAGTGACCAGCACAGACTTGTTTCTGAGATTGCCAAGTAGAATGTGGAAATGGGCTGAAGGTAGATAGCCCGTGGTAGTGAAAAAGGAGTAGTCTCTGGCCAGGCTGCACTGGGAAGGATGAAAATGGATATGGACAATGGAAGCAGCCTAGTGGAAAGAAACTTCCAGGGAAATGGTTCAGAGTCTAGCTGCATTCCCATTAGTATGCTCGAACGGGCTGTCTAACATTTGTCTGGGAAACAGCCATTTGAGTATCTATCAGCGCCTTCTTCAAATCAAGGCACATGTATGAGCATGCATGTTGCAAGCATTTTCAAGCCTTACTTTGGATGAAGAGCTCTTATTCTTGTGAGGGTTCCTAGAGAACTGTTTTCTTACTTTTTTTATTTTTATTTATTCATTTATTTATTTGGTTTTTCAAGATAGGGTCTTACTGTAGTCCAGGCTGACCTGGAATTCACTATGTAGTCTCAGGTGGTCTTGAACTCCCAGTGATCCTCCTACCTCTGCCTCCCAAATGCTGGGATTAAAGGCATGTGCCACCACACCTGGCACCTAGAGAACTGTTTTCTGAAATGACCACTGGGTCACTTGTAATACCAAAACCAAGTGATATTCTGGTGCCTTATGAGCACAGAAGTGAAGCCCACAAGGCAGTTTGTCTGCTTATGGTTGTGATGAAGCAGTACAAAATGCAATCCGAGGCTAAATCACACTGCTTCGGAATTACATGGTCAGAAACAAGGTAATTTTTGTGAATTGTTGTGGGAGTATCTTTTCACCTAATCAGAAAACTGTGACAAATGGCAAATGTACTAAGTTTTAACCTGAATTATCCTTAGCATGGTAAACATGTTTTGTGGTAAAGGTACTTTAGAATTTTAATTTCATAAACTTTGTTTTTTATTGATAATTAAATTTAAATTTACTCAACATTGGCTTCTCCATTTCCCCTGGTTCATTTGGAAATGTTTGTTATACATCAGGGGTCAAGAAGGCCATCAGATTAATGGGTACTAATGGCAGTAATTCCCAAACTTAGAGACATATAAAAATTACTCTGGGATGATAAAGAGATTTCTGTTTCTAAGTCCTGAAGATTCTTTATTAGAGTGGGGCTGAGGATTATGTTTTAAAGTCCCCCAGGTAATAATATTGCAGAGCAGTTTTGGGATATCAGTATAAATCTAAAACAAAGGTATGATTATGGTTTATGATGTATTTGGAGTGGCCATTTGCTGTGATCCTGTAACAATTCATGTGAAAAATCTACCTTATAGAAGAATTCATGGTTGAATTGCTTAAGATGTTATGGAAAAAAAATTCAGGCTGGAGACTCATTCTTTTTTTTTGTTGTTGTTGTTGTTTTGTTTGTTTGTTTTTGATGTAGGGTCTTGCTGTAGCCCAGGCTGACCTAGAATTCACTATGTAGCCTCAGTATGGCCTCAAACTACCTGTGGTCCTTCTACCTCTGCCTCCTGAGTGCAGGGATTAAAGGCATGTGCCACCATGCTCACCTAGAGACACATTCTTCAATGAATCTATAACCTGTATCTTTTAAAGAGTTTAACAAAACAATAAATATATGAAATGACAATGATATCAGTGAGATAATGAGTATAACACAACTAATTCCCATTGATTATTGACTTTCCTGAAGCTTAACAAAACTTGAAAAAGCTTTGTATTGGTGTAGATATTTTATGCATGTTTCTCTCTGTGTCTGGCACTCTACTGAAATGTCAAAACATCTTTCGTATTTCATGATTGGAAATTGTTGACTTACTCCTTCAGGGTCCATCTAGAATATGTTGTGTGCTATGTACAAATACCATAGGCAGAGAAGTACTTAACACAGTCAAATGTGAAGGTCTCACACCTCCTCCTTAGTATATAATGTCATATTGTTTTAGTTATGAACATGATATTTGTATGCTAAGCAAATGCCATTAAACTTCTCTTGCATGTTCATTTCTATCTCTGGACAGTACTAAGGGTGGGTTTGCTTCCCCTTGTCTTCTTGTATCTCCCTATTTTGCCTCTATTCTTACACAGACTCTGCTTCTACCTGCCTCTACACACACACACCTCTTTGCACAGACCATTGTGAGGAGTTCAGCTCAGTGTAATGCTTTGTAAACTCTGTAGTAGGTCAGTATGTTATAATGTAATATGATATGATATACAAAATTGAAACAAATGTTTCTTAAAACAATGTTTACTCTTATTTGTGATGCTCTTATGTTTTTTAATTTTTTCATTTTAAAAAATTTATTAATATTTTTATTTATTTATTTGAGAGAGAGGCATGCCAGTGCCTCCAGCTGCTGAAAATGAACTCCAGACGCATGTGCTACTGTATACATCTGACTTACATGGGTCCTGGGGAACCAAACCTGGGTCCTTTGGCTTTTCAGGCAAGCACTTAACCACTAAGCCATCTCTCTAGCCTTCATGTTTTCTATTTGTATATTTCACTACATTAAAATTAAATCAAAAGGTGCTGATTATAATTAAAAAATATCTTAATCCAAAGAAAACTGATTCCTTTGTAACTTAATGGCCTGTTCCAGAGGCTTAAAAAACACTGGGTTCTGCTGGGCATGGTGGTACAGGCCTTTAATCCCAACACTCGGGAGGCAGAGGTAGGAGGATTGCTGTGAGTTCAAGGCCACCCTGAGACTACATAGTGAATTCCAGGTCAGCCTGAGCCACAGTGAGACCCTACCTCAAAAAACAAAAAACAAAAAACAAAAACAAAAAACAAAAAACAAAACCAACAGCAACAACAACAACAACAAAAAAAAACACTGGGTTCTGACGGGTATGATGGCCCACGCCTTTAATGCCAGCACTAGGGATGCAGAGGTTGCTGTGAGTTTGTTCAAGGCCAGCCTGAGTTACATAGTGAATTTCAGGTCAGCCTGGGCTAGAGTGAGACCCTACCCCGGAAGATCCAAAACCAACCAAACAAAACAAAATCAACACTGGCTTTTGGGTTGGGGAGATGGCTCAGTGGGAAAAAGTGCTTGTTGTGCAAGTCTGGTGACCTGAGTTTGGATCCCCAGAACCCACATACAGCTTGACCCAGCAGTGAGTGTCTATAATCTCAGTTCTCCTGCAGTGAGATGGGAGGCAGAGACAGGAGAATCCCTAAAGGCTTACAGGCCAGGCAGCCTGGCACATGCACAGCAGTGAACAAGAGACTGTGCTTCAACAAGGTGGATAGTGAGGACCAATACATGAGGTTGTCCTCTGACTTCCAGACACGTGCCATGCAAATATATGCCCACACTCACACACACTTCCACTTCCACACACACAAACATGCCACATACAAAGACAATTAAAAATTAAAAACAACTGGACTCTGACATGGCCTGTGGAAGCAGGTACAGATCTGCTGTTTTGCTAAAGTTGAATCTGGCTAGTTAGCTTCATTTCCTTGACTATAAAATGGAGACGAGATACTGTATCTAGTGGAGCTTGTTGGAAGGTTAAGTGAAATGCGCGTGGCTCCTTGTAAGCACTGCAATGAAACACCCGTTGTGTTGGATGCAGTGGTGACAGTGACTTTCAGTGTAAAACTCTAGCTTTCTCTCAGTTATACTTATACTCAATAGCACACATTAGTCTGTGTGGAGAGCAAGAAAAGCTAGTATTTGGGGAAGAATTATTTCATGTTTAGGAAAAATTACTACTAAAAACTGCTATTATAATCCTCTAAATTTACAGGTTTTTTTTTTCTTTCTCCTGTACATTCTTACAGTCACTATCCTACCCATCCTGAGCAGGAGTTTCTGCCCCATCTCCTGCCTTCATGTGGCCCTGTATAGTGTGCTGTGTAGTTCATGATAAGACTTTTCTCAGGTGACACTCTCAGAAGTCTTTAGTAGTTTACACTGACACATACAGATTCTAGCCAGGTATTTAAGATCCTTTAGGAATAACCGGTTTCAGATTTTAGCTTCTTATGTAGAGGTTTGTGGGACTTGCACATTCCTTTCTTTTCCTCATCCCTTTATTTTCTTTCTTGTTTATTATCATCATTTGGGATAGGTGCCTCTTTTAGCTATATTTTAGCTCCTCTCTCTAATGGGAATGGTAGTCTTTAACTAGTTAGGGATGTTGTGTGCATTGCAGAGGCTTGATGCTAAATATCCAGAACTACTTGCTTCTCACACGGTAGGCACCTCTAAGGAGCCCCACTCATGATGGTGTGAAAGTCAGTTGCTCTTCCTATGTCAGTAAACACACTTCCTTAGTCCTGTTTGGGCTGTGTTTTTTCTTGCCTGGCTTGTCTGTTACCTTACCTGTACCCAAACAGTGTCCTCCATTCATTTTGTTCACCCTTTGCCATAACACTTTCTCTTACAGATCCCATTAATAATGACTAATGTACTCCTTATGAACTAGTTAGCTTAGCTAGCAATTAATCATTCACTGTCTTCTGATCTCTCTTACATAGTTTTATTATTATAATTACAGTATTTTTGGTTGGCTTTATGTCATGTGGTTTATGTCTGACATCCCCAGCAGACTTCCTAGTTCCCTGAGGGTAGTGGTATCTATATGTTTGAGTCTTCCCAAGCACTTGGCACAATTCCGTGTAATTTCATGTGTTTAAGAAATGTCTGTTGATCACTGGTGTTTGGGGACTGAGGCAGCATTTGCCTAAAGATAGGAATATCTAGTGGTTAGACTGTGAGAGAAGGTTTCATGGATTTTCACTAGCTTTGGTTCAGAGGAGAAAAATTCTGGAAGTTGATAAGAGGGGGAGCACATGGATCTGTAAGGAAGGCTGTTAAGTAAAAAGAGCCCTTGATGGTTACTAGGGGTTTGGAACAAATCACTCATGGATAATAAGCAGGGTTCCCCTATACCTACCCCAGCACATGCTGAACGGATTTATAGCCACCTGTCATGGGTTTGAAGAAAAGCCCTAACTCCATTCTCATAGGCACAAATAATAGCTGATTTTTTTTTTTTTCACAGAGTGCCTTTTGTCTAGGTTGAGGGTTGATGCATCAAGACTGTTACTTCCTTTGAAGCAGAGTTTACATGTGTTTTAGGTTTATAGAACTATAAAATATTAGCGTTTTACTTTTATCAACAAGCTAGTATGCAAGAATAAAGGCTTACAAAAAACTTATTAACCTTTATGTTATAAAAGGATTCACAGAATCATGGATAACCTTGATCACTATGTATACCAGAAAGATGGAATATTGAGCCCAAGGACATATAACATCAATGACAGAGTTAGGACTAGAACACAAGTATCTCTGTCGACTTTGGTTCTCTTAATCAAAAACAATTCTTCCTGGGCTGGAGGGATGGCTTAGCAGGTAAGGTGTTTGCCTGCAAATCAAAGGACCCAGGTTCGATTCACCAGGACCCACATTAGCCAGATGCACAAGGGGGTGTAGGTGTCTGGAGTTTGTTTTCAGTGGCTGGAGGCCCTGGCATGCCCATTCTCTCTGTCAAATAAATAAATTAATTAAATTAAATATTAAAAAAATAATTCTTCCCCCTTTTTTCTGCCTTCTCCAACTCCATTCACATTTCATAGGCCTGCGTAACTTGATGTACAAAAAGAATAATGTGTCATCTTGACCTTTAATAATAGGAACTAGAAAATATATGGCAAATTGGCATCGTGTCTTTTTGCCCTCAGTCGCCTAACCCTCTGTTTATGTCATCCCACTCTTTTAACTCTAGAAATAGATTCTGTTTTCAGTATTTACTGAAAACAGTGGTTGATAGGCACACTTTAGAATTTCTCCTTTGCCTTTCTTTACAGAAAGAATCAAGGGTGCACATTCATCTTCTCATAGTTATGACAGATCAAGAGTAAACCACAACCTCTTTGTTCTGCGTTATGTGACAAGATTACTAGCAATTTACTACACACTTCATGTGTTGGGATGAGGACGAGGTATTAAATGAAGAAGAGGTCATACCTTCATGCAAAAACAAGTTAGCTTTGTATTGTGTATCAGTGGGGATGTCCTAGCTATTAAAAGTTTGAAGTAAAACCTGAAATAAATGAAGTCCATATAACAGTTTCCCCTACTCTGAAAAAAAAAACTTGTTCTATATGCTTTTTTAAAAAGTCTACTTATAGACAGGTGTGGTGGTACATTTCTGAAATCCCAGTAATGGGAGGCTGAGATAGGAGGATCATGAGAACATCCTGTGAGACATAGAAGCATACTGTTTCAAAAAAAAACGGCAGGAAAGGCTGGGAAGATTGTTCAGTGGTTAGGAATGCTTGCCACTTAAGTATGAAGACCTCTCAGGCTGGAGACTGTTTAGTTCAACTCTCTACAACTCATGTAAAAAAAAAAAAGAAAAGAAAACAACAACAACAAAAGAAAAACCTACATGTTGTCATGTACATCTGTAATCCCAGGGTGTGGAGTTGGGGGGGATGGGGATGGTAGAGAACAGAAAATTGCTAGGGCTCTCTGAGGGACAGCAGCTCAAGGAAAACCACATCTCAAAGAAGTATGCAAATGAGTGATCAGAAGGCCACTTGAGGTTCTCCTCTGGCTTATGCATTCATACACACAAACACACACACACACGTGCGCGCGCGCACACACACAACCTCTTCCCTGAAGAACAGGGGTGGGGGAGTTCATCTGTAATTCATACTAGCCCTTATTTAAGAGTTTACAAACTTGGATGGACCAGCAATCCTTCCTCCTGGGCATTGGTTTGGTCCCTTGTGTGGGTGGGGACGGGGTTGACCAGTGCATTCCTGGGAACCCAGGACTTTGTTGATGCTCAGGCAGATAGGATGATAGAGTGTGTAAGTGACACAGTGGTGATGTTTTCTCAGAAGGTTTACCTAATGGTGGGACTGGAGATTGAAGAGAGTTTATTTGATGGTGGTGATGACAAACAGTCCTCACATATATTGGGGCTGGAGATACGGGTTAGCACCTTAAGGTGCTTGCGTGCAAAGCCTAAGGACCCAGGTTCATCTCCCCAGTACCTATGTAAACTAGATGCACATGGTGGCACACGTGTCTGTAGTTTGCTGTGGTAGAGGCCCTGGTGTGCCCATTCTCTCATTCATAAATAAATAATTAAAAGAAAATCCTCACATATTATATTATTGGAGAGTTTTAACCTTCTTTTGTAGATAATTATGAAACCAAAGACAATTTCATCACCATATATATATTTGGTGTAGCTGTTACATATAGTAGAGTCCTTCTGCCAGAATGTGAGCTAACCGACTTTTTAAGAAAAAGAGAAAAAAGAATGACTCCTAGATACTTTCTTCTTCAAGTCCAGTGTATGAATATTTCACTACACTTTTAGTATAAAGTGTGAAACAAAAAGATAAAAATAGCCGGGCATGCTGGCGCACGCCTTTAATCCCTGCACTCGGGAGGCAGAGGTAGGAGGATCGCTGTGAGTTCGAGGCCACGCTGAGACTACAGAGTGAATTCCAGGTCAGCCCGGGCTAGAGTAAAACCCTACCTCAGAAAACCACTTTTTTAAAAAAGTATTTATTTATTTATTTATTTATTTATTTATTTATTTGAGAGAGTCAGAGAGAGAGAGAGAGAATAGGCACGCCAGGGCCTCTAGCCACTTTAAACGAACTCCAGACACATGTGCCACCTTGTGCATCTGTCTTATGTGGGTCTTGGGGAATTGAACCTGGGTCCTTTGGCTTTGTAGGCAAACACCTGAACTGCTAAGCCATCCTTCCATCCCTAAAAATAAACTTTAGAAAATTCTAAAGTTTTAAAAATGTCTATTTGTATGTCTTCATCCATTTTTTTTTGTTTGTTTATTTTTATTTATTTGAGAGTGACAGAGAGGAGAAAGGGAGGGAGGGAGGGGGAGACAGAGAGAGAGAGAGAGAGAGAGAGAGAGAGAGAGAGAGAGAATGGGCACGCCTGGGCTTCCAGCCTCTGCAAACAAGCTCCAGACGCGTGTGTCCCCTTGTGCATCTGGCTAACGTGGGTCCTGGGGAATGGAGCCTCGAACCAGGGTTCTTAGGCTTCATAGGTAAGCGCTTAACCACTAAGCCATCTCTCCAGCCCCTGTCTTCATCCATTTTTGTTGCTATTAAAAAAAAAGACTGAGTGGGATTTTTGAAGAAAAGGTTTAAGTTCGTACTGTGGGGTTCAAGGGCAGGGCTACAGCATCTTCAGCTCTGGTAAAGTCCTCCTGGCAGATGACATCACACTATTGGAGTGTGTTTGGAAGTGGGAATTTTAGGAGGTGCCAGACCAGAGGTGCAAGCTCTGCCTGCATTGAACTTCCTAACTTTCATAGTCCTTGTATTGACCATTTCCCGTGTTTCTACACACTTGGGCTTTGTGGGAGATAAATGTTATATATAAGGAGTGAAAGTTTATCCTCAGAAGAATTTACAATTTGCGTGGAAAGAGAGATTATGCACAGCTGAAAAGTTTATAGGTATAGTAAGAGATAAGATGACTTATAACAGCTGTGAACAGTGTAGGCATTGAAGGTGGAGGAAGGGTTACTTCAGTTTGGAGTGGTCTGGGATGACTTTGTGGGAGAAGAATGGTGGAGGCTGCATCTTGGAGGAGAGATAAGGATTGCCAAAGTCAGGAAAAGTAAAGTAGAGCACTTGATATCAACAGGAGTAGGAGGTGTCTGAAGCAGTTAGTATACCAGAACTGTGAGAGGGGCACAGGGGAAAGGCAGGTGGCTTGGATGGACAAAGGTGAGGCCCCTGGTGATTCATGGAGTGATGCTTGCTCTCTTAGCACTAGCTGGAGACAAGACATAGGGGAGAGCTTAGTAAACTGGAAGAGAGATTTGTGAGGCTGAATTCATCTGAATAGAATTTTCAGAACTCACTTTTGGAAGAAATGAGTTATAGAAACAAGAGCTAGAATTTGAAAAGAGGATTATGACACATTAACCATAAAGTCCTGAAGAGTGGAGTCCTGATCCTATAGCAACTTTGCTTTCAGATGTCAGATTATACTAAATTCAGGCATACATAGGATGAAGATGAAGGATAGAGAGTTGGAAACTGTTTCATGTGTGATCCTACTGTGGCCATGTTTGGGTGGGCAAAGCAAAGGCTGTCATTGAAAGGAGTCTGAAAGGAGTGGAGAAAAATATGCAGACCATGCAAGTAATTTTCAAAGGGAAAGTGAGCAATGAAAAAGGCATGTGTTTGATCAGAGGGGGAGGTTGGTACTGAAGAAAAGGGCTTGAGGGAGTGCATCTAAGATTGCATTAGGATAGACACAGAAGCAAAGGCGAAGAGAGAGGTGCTGGGGAACTCTGATGATATGTAGAGTAAGTCCAGAGAGAATGACTAGTTGGTGAAAAACTTTGGGGGAATCAAATTTGATTCTTTTGCATTAAGTGCCAGTATTAGGATTCAAAGCATTTATATACCCTAGATATACCAAAGGAATGAGTTAATTATCATAACTTTCCCAGATAATTGCTTTGCTCTGGTCATGCTTAACTTTTGGAAAGATAATACATCAGGTATTATAATATACTTGTCTTCTGAATGTCTGAAGGGTTCTGCTGTAAGCAGATAGGAGAGGGTAAAGGTTGGCTTGAGGCAAAGATCCTAGAAGATGCTTGAGGGTTCTATCTAGCTGTGTGTTTCGCCTACTGTCTGTAGGTCTTCTCAGCTGAAAGCTAGCTCAGATAATGGCTGGCCACGCACCGGGAAAGGATAAGCAGGGAAAATAAGGACAGGTCACTGACGAGAAGAGAGAGCAATGGCCCTCAGTATATTTACGTAGCCCCCAACACCAAGGAAGGCAAGAAGAGGGAAGGGTCATATGGGATGTACAACTTAGTAGTATAGACAGGGCTATCAACAATAGAAATATCTAATGTTGTGTTTCTCTTTTCCCAAAGGGTACCATGCCGGTGGAAAGGATGCGAATGCGCCCATGGCTGGAGGAACAGATAAACTCAAATACGATACCAGGACTAAAGTGGCTTAACAAGGTAGGCTGTGTGGGTGTGTTGGAGTGGGGAGGGAGTCCTTGCTGAGCATGCTCACATGGACCACCAAAAGCAAAATGGTTCATTGTGTTCAGAATTTAAAATTCATTCATAACAAAAACCAACTAGCTAATAGTGATCATAAAACATTAAGTTATAACATTAGAAAGTTTTTTTTTTTGTCACCTTGTTACCTCACTTTAGCAGGTGGATCTCACCTTTGGTATTTTGGATGACTTTACGAAGCTGTTTGCCATGGCTTCATTAGTGTCTGCTTACTTCTCTATATCCCTTTCTTGCTGCTTCTGGCTTTCTAGGCTTAAAGGACATGAGAACTCCATGATTATTTATGGGGAATGGAGATTGTTAATTTTTGTAAAGGTTTTTTTATGCAAAAGACGTGTGCATTTTTCATTAATTTATGTGAAACCCTGCTTGCATGACTACCTATCCCCCCAAATTAGTTATCATTTACACATAGCCTTAATTTATTAACTTCAAACTCAATTAATCCTAGTTCCTTGGAATAAATCCGGAAGAGATGTATGTTTTTATAAAGTCTGTAAAATATAGTTATAATCTAGAAGATAAACTAAATATAGTTTGTTATGCTTTCTTTAAAGAGGACAATGGGAGAAGGTTCTTTCATACTACCAGGAACCATTGCAGTTTTCCTATTTCTTCTCTACCCCATTCCCCTTCCTTTTTTAATCTTAAGTACATGGTGAATAATTTAATGGGTCAGGTTTTATCTTTGTACCAGGTGCAAGAGGTTAAATCCAGAGTGCAGATTGTGGCCTGCTTTTAATGAGTGAAAAAGATATTACAGGATTTTTTTTTAAACTTCTGGCTTCATTTTACCATTTCAGATATCTTTTGGATCTCATTTTTGTTACTCTTCCCTCATCCAATTTTTAAAGTTTAATCTTACTCTACTTGAATATCTGTTTGAGTCCTTTCTGAAACAAAATGGGGTACAGAGTAAATAGAAATAAGTAAGCTATGTGCTTATTTCATGTTCTATTGCATATCTTAAGGTTTTATGGCAAACAATATTTTTCCAGGGAAGTGGTATGGAGAGACACAGGGCAATATATAATAATAATGAGAGCTAGCATTTACCAAGTGCCTAGTGTCACTTATTCTAAGTGAGGAATTCCACACATCAATTCACATAATCCCCACTCTGGGAAAGTGCTGTCATCGTCCATTTAAGAACAAGGAAACTGAGGCACAGCAAAGTTAGATAGATTTTGTTTTGAAGAAGAAAATAACATCACCTGTTTGGATTTATAATGCTATATTACAGCAGATAGTTCTCAATTCTGAAGAAGAACAAGTGGTTTATTTCTGCCTATTCTTTTTCAAGCAATCACCTTTAGCCACTGAGCCATTTCTCCAGCCAGCCTTTTCCTTTTCTAAAACCCAAGTTGTCTACTTTTGCATCTGTGTGTGAAGAACATAGCATCATCATGTCTTCTGTACTGACAGAACACTAGATTGGGTTACAGTCAACTGTTCCCTATAGGAAGCTGACCAGTGGCACTCCACCCTCAAAGATAAGGCCTTGCCCTAACCTCTGGTACCAGTGAATGCGACCTTATTTGAACAAAGAGTTTTTGTAAATGTACTTAAGGACTTGAAAATGAAATTGTCTGGATTATTTGTCCAGTGACAGGTGTCTTTAGAAGAGACAATCAAACACTCAACCTCCCCCCTCCCGCCCCCCCCACCACACACACACACACACACACACACACACACACACACACACCAGAAGCAGCCAGAGCATGGAGTGGTGAAGCCATAAGCGAAGGAACTCTTGGAGCCACCAGAAGCCAGAAGAGTCAGTAAAGACCCCTAGCGTTTTTGAAAGGAATAAAACCCTACAGCTTTATTTTTGATTTCTGGCTGCTAGAACAATGCTAGAATAAATTTGTTTTTTTTTTTTTAAGTCACCTAGTATGTGGTAATTTGTAGGAAATGAATGGACTTTTTAGGGGCTATTTCTTGAGTGGGACTTTAATGGAAAAGGGACCCCTCTTTGTACAATACAGTTCTCCATTTTCTCTCTTATACTGGGGTTCAAACCCAGGGTGTTTCATGTTAGGAAAGTGCTTTACCACTGAACTCTGTTCCCCAGCCATGTCCATGTTTTTCTGATCTTCAACCAGAAGGCAAGAACTGATTTTTCTTTGTACAATCTCTTAACCTTCCTAGGTGGCCCTTCCCTACTGGGCTTTCCTCATTTGGTTCTTGGTTAAGAATTCCCTTCCTGGGGAAGAACAGCAAAGGGAAGGGGACTTCCTTGCCATCCCTAGGCTCCTCTGCTAGAGTGGGGTATGACCCCAGCTAATGGAAGGGGAACATGCCATTGGCTGATAGTCATCTCTGCCTGTGAGAATAACCTAGGCTATCTCGTGGCCTGAGTGCTTTGAGGTCATTCCAAAATCTCTTTTCCCACTGAAGGTATTGTGACTCTAAGAAAATAGACAGTGTCCTTGGGACTTTGTGATTTACTTATGCTTTAGTTGGTGTCTTGGTCCTCATTATGTTGCTATAATAAAATATCTTAGACAGCATAACATGAAGGTTACTTGACTCAAAATACATGTGATTGAAACTCCCACACAGCATGGAACCTGGGTCCTAGCATGGCTGCTTTATAAGATGGTGGGAAACCAGAAGAAAGAGACCTAGGAGGGGCCTGGTCTGCTTTTATAAAAAAAAATATTATTTTAATAACAGCAAGCCTGTTGAGGGAATTAATCCACTGACCCTATCTATTCCCCCTAGACACCACCAATCAATTATGGACAAGCTCTAGCAGACAGCTTCAGGTTCACTGAGATGAACTTCCAGACCAGGCACAGTTATGGAGGAAGGGATATTTATTGAAGCTTGCAGATCCAGGGGAAGTTCTATAATGGCAGAAGAAGCTGGTCTGTCTTCACAGGACCAAACACAGAGGGAGAAGCACAAGCCTAAAAGTCAAAAGCCACACAGCACAGCATACTTCAGTAACTCCAGCTAGGCACACTTTGCATATCTTTAGATGGACGTCTCAAACCCACCACCACACCTTAAGATCTGCCCAGTGGCACCACCTCCAGCCAGGTGGCTGCAGATGCAAACTACACACTAACAAAAACTGAATATATTGGGGGTCATCTTTCAAACTGCCACACAAGCCTATGATCAAATTACCCTCCTCTAGACCTTACCACTTAGAGGTTCCACTTTAGCACCTCCACACTGGAGACCATAGAAGCTTTGGAGGGCACACTCAAACCATATCCAGATCATAGACTTCAGCGTGCGTTTTGAATACTGTTCCAGGCCAGAGGCCCCATGTACAGTGCATGGCTGTCTTGATAGTTACTGTCCACTCAGTAATAGGCCTAGTGCTTGGTAAGAAGAAAGCACTCTATAAGAGTGTCCTGTGAGTCCATAAATGAAGATAAAATGCTCCAAGAGGAGCAAATTGATAGCTGTGTGTTGGTTAAGATTTTCAAACTTGGCCAGACATGGTGGAGCACTTCTGTAATTTCATCACTGGGGACTGCTGAGAGTTTGAGTCTAGCATGTGCTGCATAGCAAAACTCTGTCTCAGAAAAACCAGAATCAAAGATTATGAAATGTAAAACTACTAGGTTGGCCATTGTCCTGTCTCTCCTCAATGCAGAGTCTATCCAATGTAGTATATTCTTAGAAAGAAACAATTGGTGATTAATTACTACCTTAATTTGTTTTCTTTTCCCATTTCTAACAAATGTGAAGGCAAGTGGCAATGAAATGGTATTTAACCACACCAGAGGAATTCAAAGGAACAGTGAGGAAGTTTGGCAAAACAGAATGATCATGATATGCAGCTTACAAATGAGATTTTGGTTTAGAGCATGAACTTTTTATTATGAGCATTACATAGTAGGCCAAATAATCTAATGATTAGAATGATTGGGTGGGCAAATTCCCTTGTCACTCCAGAAGGCCCACATAATTTCTTGCTATTTCTACCTCCCCCTCGTCCCCCCACCCTTGTGTGTATGCATGGGCGCTCTAGGATCTCTTGCCATTGCAAACACCAGGCACACGTGCCATTTTATGCATCTAGGAAAAGCACAGTGGATGCTGAGGAATGAAATCCAGGGTTGGTAGGCTTTGTAAGCAAGCACTTTTAACCATTGAGCCCAAGCCCAATAATAACTCAGATCATCATGGCCCCATTCATTGTTATGTGCATTGAGTATTCCTAAAATATTCTTTTACAGTTGATTTATTCAAATTAGAATCCAAAGAAAACCTACAGGTTGTGTTTGGTTTTATGGCTCTAAAATCCTCTCCTGACTAAAAAGTAATTTACATTTTTTGCCATTGACTTGTTAATGAGTCCAAGTTAGTCCTGCATTTGTTTAAATGCTTTCTTATAATTTCCTGGGCATTTATTTAGGAATGATGAGGTCACTTTTAGTTCCATCATTTCTCTTGCAGTACTGTGTCATTCCTACTGTTAGTGTTTAGATTCATATTAGAAATCCACCTGGACCCCTACCTTGGCTACTTCCCAGTAGAAAGGTCTTCAGGCAGTACTAGATCTTTCCCTTGTCTTCCCTTTGAAACAGAGTTGTGCTTGTGTAAATATCAGGCTATTTACCTGCTTAGTGTAAGTAATCCAAATACAGTGAGCATTGAAATATCTTATCAGTATTTAGGGAAAGATGAGGAAGAAGATAACAGGATCTGGGGCACCAAGCTATGTGTGTTCCACACTGCTCAAAAGAATCTCAGATGATTTTCTGAACTCAAGTAACATTCATGCCTTCTCCCCTCAGCTGGGCAGGGGTCCTGTTCATATGTACATGTCAAAGAACTGTGATGCATACTATCTTTCCATGCTTGAGTAAATGTATTCCTGTGTACAAGACTGACAACAGAGGGATTCTGAGCCACCAAGGCTCTGTAGGTGCCACAGGATCTACACAGAAGCCTAGCAATACTGTCCCTTGGAGCACAACTGATCAGAATGCTTGTCAAAATCTCTTTTAATTCTAAAATAAACCTTACTTTGTTTTTCTTGAACTTTTAAAAATATCTGGGATACTCTTATGTTTATTTTTTATTGACAGCTTCCATACTTACAGACAATAAACCATGATAATTCCTTCCCCTCCTCCACTTTCCCCTTCATAAATCCATACTCCATCATATCCCCTTCCTCTCTCCACTAGACTCTCTTTTATTTTGCTGTCATTATCTTTTCCTCCTATTATGAGGGTCTGTGAAGGTAATACTAGGCACTGTGAGGTCATAGATGTTGAGGCCGATTTCTATCTGGATGATTGCATTGTAAGCAGTTCTAACCTTCCTTTGGCTCTCACATTCTTTCTGCCACCTCTTCCACAATGGAGGACCCTGAGTCCTGGAAGGTATGATAGAGATGTTTCTGTGCTGGACACTTCTCCGTCACTTCTTTTCAGTGGTCACCGCTATCTGAAAAGAGAAGTTTCTCTAACCAAAAGTGAAAGTAACATTAATACATGGGTATGAATGTTAAGTAAAGTGCTTACAGGGCAGTTTGGTGAGCATAATGTATGCATTTAGCTAGTCAAGAGCAAGTGTTAAATTCCCAAGGCTCATGACCTCCTCTACCATAGGCTTTTGATTAGGTTTTTAGTACCAGGCATGTATTCCCTCCCATAGAATGGGCCTCCAGTCCAATTAGAGAGCAGTTGGTTTCCCCCATAACAGACATGCCACTATTGCACATGTTGGCTCACATGTTGAGGCATGCCATGTCCACTATTTTCACCACTGATGGCTTCTGTCTCCCATAGGGCTGCATGCAGTGCAACTTTTTCCAGCTTTCTATCAGTTGGTCTACAGGGAAGAGGTTTTCAGCTCAGCTCCAGTTTGATTTCTTGGTGTCCTTACAGCCCAAGCATGTGGAGTCTTCAGCAATAGGGTCTTATCATCTATTCCTGGTGGGAAACCAAGAGCCTGGGCAATAACCTGTAATGTTTTGGGGGCATTAGGGACCTCCTTGGCCAACAATTCACTGAAAGGTATGGGATACATTTTTTTAGCAGTCTCTTTCCAGCAATATGAAAAACAAATTAAAAGTTAAATGCAGATTTAAAAAATTTACCACTTTATTTCAGACTGTTCAGTACAGTCATAGTGTTGTGACACCATCACCACCATCTCCAAGAACTTTTCCCTCCCTATAACAAGGAAATACAATCCTCATTAAGCAGTGACTGCCCATTTTGTGCCTCCCTAGCTCTTGAAGACCACTAAGGTGTTTTCTGTCTCTGTAACTTTTCCTTTTCTGGATATTTCATAGAAATTGGATCATTTGATATTTTTTCAGCACAATCTTTTCAAAGTTCATCCATGTGAGCCAGGCGTGGTGGCACTCAGGAGGCAGAGGTAAGATGGATCGTCATGTGTTCAAAGCCACCCTGAGACTACATAGTGAATTCCAGGTCAACCTGAACCAGAGTGAGACCCTACCTCAAAAAAAAAAAAAAAAGAAAAGAAAAGAAAGTTCATCCATGTGATTGCATGTGTCAGTGCTTCCTTTTCTGCGCATCCAAAACATGGAATAATATCCAGGGAATATGTAAAATACAGTGGAGTAATATCCATTGTGAAGGAGGATAGGTGAAAGCTAGCTCCTTCTAAGCAGTTTGAGTTAGAGATTGAGGCCCAGAGAGAACCAGGAGATGCCACCTCGCTGCGCACAAGAATGGAACTCTTGGCAGAAATGGAACTCCTGTCTGATCAAGACTGGTCTACAGTGCCCCCTGCTGTCCAAGTCTAGCATGCTACCTAGATGGTTTGGCCCAGGTGGGCTGGCTCTTGGGGCTGCCCTCAAAATCTAAAATCCACTGGGTCTTCCCCTTGCCTAAAGTCTGATGGCTTCTTCCTGTCACTAGCTCTGCCCAGCTCTGCTCAGTGCCCATGTTATTCTGGCTGTGCTTGGCTCTGCCTGCTTGGCCACAGGGACACATATGAGTGTAACTTCTGTGCTGGGTTAGGAGAACCTAACACTGTTTCTTTTTCTGAGGGAACTTTTTTGCTTGTCTCTGCTTTATAGTTTGGGATAACTCTGATTACATGCGTGGTTTTCCTCTGGTCTCTGAATCTATCCCATGCATATTTCCCTTACATGCTCGATCTACCACGTGGGTGCTCTCATTAACTCCAGGCTTGCTACCTGTGTAATTTCCTTAAACTCAAGGTAACCATGAGTGTAACTCTTCACTACTCATTTCTCCTTTGAATTTCTTGGTCCCTGCTTTGATATTTTCTCTTTGTTATTTTTCCCTAAGTTACCACCACTTGCTCTTTTAACTTCCTTCTACGGAGAAAGCACATGGCAGGTGCCATGGGTGTTATTTTTAAATCTCCCTTCGTAGGCTCGTAAGTTCTATCCTCCACATGCTTGTGGCTGTACTCCAGTCTTTCCTTAAACACCTCAATTTCTCTTAAATGAACCTTATGAACTATACAGTGTTTACCATTGTAATGTTGGCCATGTTTCCTACTTCCCACATGTTTATGAGTCTGCGCCAGCTTTTCTTCCTAGATCCCAATCTCTCTTAAATAAACCCCATAAATTGTGATTTCTCCCCAAATAAATTTAATACTAATTTATACTTATTGAGTCAAAGTTTATCAATTCTTTGTTAAAGGTAGGACAGAACCCAAACTTGGGGCTCATAAAGTTTGTTTATGCGTTTGTTCATCACCTGCTAGACATCCAGTTGCTTCCATCTTTGGGCTTTGTGAATAATGAGGTGCATGTTCATGTGCCAGTTTTTATTTGAATACCTATTGGAATATTCTTTGGGTACATATCCAGGAGTGAAGTTTTAGAGTCATGTGGTAATTGTGTGTTTGAGTTTTTGAGGAATGGTTAGGCTGTTTTTAAAGTGGTTGCACTGTTTCACATTCCCCAGCAGTACTTGAATTTCAGTTTTTCCAAATCCTTACCAAGAACTTTTATATTCTAGTTTTCTTTGTTTTAAAGTTGAGCCATTCTGATCGGTATGAGGTTTCTGTTTTAATTTTCAGTACTTTAGTGATTAGGAAAATTTGGCATCTTATCATGTGTTTATAGAATTTTTTGAGAAAGGTCTATTTGAGTTCTGTATCCATTTAGACAATCTGTAGTAGATATTGCTAGATTCAGTTTTTCTGATTTTTTTTTGTGCGTGGTTGGTTTCTTTGAAGGAAGAGAGAGAGGTAAAGTTGTGTGTTTGTGTGTGTGTGTGTGCCTAGAAGCCAATTTTGTCTTGTGGGAATAACTTCAGATTGTCACCCAGAACTCTTCATCTGGGAAAAAAAAATACAGCAATGCAGCATCAAATTCTTCAGAATCAGTATTGTTTCATATTTTTAAAATTTATTTTTATTCCATTTTGAGATTTTCATGTATATATATAATGTATTTTGATTGTATTCCCCTAATTACTACCTCTAATTAGCATCCTTCTTCTTTATTAATCTTCTTACTTTCATGTCTTTTTTTTTAACCCATTGAGTTAAATTTGGGTTGCTTACATGACATGGGTAAAAGGTTATTTGCTGTGGAATCAGCACCTCAACCAGTAGCTACAACACTAATGAACCTGACCTGATCCACATCTCCTAGAAACTCATGGCTGCCATTAGCTACTCTGAAAGGTGCAGCCTCGTATGTCCTTCCTCCATCAGTGGTAAAGCTGTGACAGGCTCAGTCTTGTTCAGGAAACCACAGTTGCAATGAATTCATAAGTGCAGTGGCCACATTGTATCCAGAAGACAGTGAAAGCCCTCTTCCCCATCCTCTTACTCTTACATTCTTTCCACCTCCTCTTTCTGGAGGTTTCCTAAGCTTTAGAGGGTATCATACTAAGATTAATTCTGGTTGAAACGTTGATCACGGAAGTTTCTTACTACAATGGACAAAGGTTAATGCAGAGATGCATCACTGGCAAATATACCAAGAATAAGTGACGACTATGTGCTCAGCCTCAAACAGGACATATAAACCACCCATCAGAGAAGATATTTTAAGCAAGAAGCTTTAAGTTGCAGGTGTACACTTCATGGAACTTTTCCCTGAAACCAGTTTTTCTGTTTGTGTTTATTTTGTTCTTCACATGAATTATATCACTGTATTGAGTGATTTTTTTTTTTTTTTTACTCTGTACATTGACTCATCAGTAAAATTCCACCCTACTACTACTATTCCTTGGCCTACCTGTGGATGATGAGAGTGAAGAATGAGGCACTCATGGAAATGCCTGTTCCTTTCACTTTTTCTTTATTAACTGACTTTTACAAATATGGTTAAAATTTCCCTTGTCACAGTTTTTGGGAAGCTCTCCATATTTTGAGATATTTTCAGTCCAGCCTTTGTGAGTGGCTTTGTGGAGAGGTATCAGATCCCTTTTGGGGGCAGCTAGGACCCTTTCTAGATTTCACTGTGTGAAATGCATTGGTCGAAAATCCCTACTGATGTTTCTTTTCCTCCCCTTTTGACTATGGTGCAGGTGTCTTCATACCTAGCAATTACCAGAACTATCTGAAAGCATTAAAGGAAGAAACAAATAAATAGTATAACAAAACTTTCCCCTGCCCCCTGCCACTTCCTGGGCTGTAATCTCTTCAGAACCCACGGCTTGTCATAGGACAGAAACTTTTGTAAACCTAAAAGCTGAGAGGCAATGTGTGATGTGAGTAGGGGATCATATGACTTTGGCGTTGAACTGAGATGCTTTTAACTGTACGTTCCTTGGAAAATTAATTTAATTCTGTTTAATATTTAGTCAGTGTCTGCAAGTATAAAATGGAAAATATTACATATACTTAACTCATTCTATAGTTACAAGTAAGAAATTAAGCCCTGTATGGACACTTGTAGTCAAATGTACAGTGCCACATGACCTGTCAGAAGGGCTAGCCAGCCCTTTCTTTTCACATATATGGTTTCATGAGTTGGACCTTGTTTCTGAAGCATGTGTTTTCTGGGATTGACTTAAGCAGTTGTGAGCTATGCTCAGGTGGTAGGAAAAATATGGTATGAAAGGAAGTTTACATAGAGAAACTTTTCCCCAGAGTAGGAGTGTGATCTCATAATATATACATCTTTGAATTTCTTGTTATTTTGCATAAGACAGTGGACCTATAGGGTGAGAACAATAAAAAGTGGGGAATATCTGTACCACCACTAGGAGGGTCCCCAGTGGAAGGGGGGCAGGGATGAGGGAAAGGTTGGTACTAACTAATAATGTATCCATACTAAGTATGTCTATAATTAACAAATAAAGAACAAATGGAAGAAAAAAATCAAGTTTTAAAAAAAAGATTATGGGGCTAGAGAGATAGCTTAGTGTTTAAAGCACTTGTCTGTGAAGCCTAAGGACCCAGGTTTGATTGTCCAGGTCCCATGTAAGCCAGATGTACGTGGTGGTGCAGGCGTCTGGAGTTTGTTTGCTGTGGCTGGAGGCCCTGGCGTGCTCATTCTCTCTTTCTCTCCCTTTGCCTGTCTCTAATAAGTAAATAAATAAATAAATAAGAAAAAGGAAAAAAAAGTTTTCCAATAAAAAATTTTACTTATTTATTGGGGAGGGGCAGATAGAGAGAATGGGCATGGCGGGACCTCTAGCCACCATAAACAAATTGCAGACACATGTGCTACCTTGAACATCTGGCTTATGTGGGTCCTGGGGAATTGAACCTAGGTCTTTAGGCTTCACAGGCAAGTGCCTAAATGCTAAGCCATCTCTCTAGCCAGAAAATCTTTAATTTTGGTAAATGCACAAGCAAAATGGAGAATTTGTTATATGGGGCAGTGGTTTAATATATACTCAACTTTCTTTTAGTGGGTTGTGTGTTATTTTACAAAATTGCCTATTTTTTTTTAATTTACCTAAGTCAGCTGGAGTTACTATTTACCAAATGACAAGAAGAAATAATTAGAATGAGCAACAGAAGTTTCAGTCAATGGCCAGTTATCTGGAGCATATAAGGGGAGAGGTATAAATCTTGAAGCACATTGGTACATCATGAGTCTTCACCTTTGGCTATTCCTCTCTGCCAGACTGCAGGACTCTGACTCTCTCCTGGAGCAGACTGTCGGGCTTTGGGATCCAGTGAGAAAGTGGGTTTGCTTGATGACTGATTTCACTGTAGACATTCAGCAATTTTGTGATGCTGCTCAGTAGGGAGTCTTAGTGTGAGAACTTGAGAAGGCTGTACCATAGTCAGCCAGATTCCATGATACAGTTTTTCTTTCCCTTGTTTTATTATAGGAGAAGAAAATCTTCCAGATCCCCTGGATGCATGCAGCTAGACATGGCTGGGATGTGGAAAAAGATGCACCACTCTTCAGAAACTGGGCAATCCATACAGGTAGTAAACTCCACATCATTTACCAAGGCATGAACTTCTATTTACTTATTTATTTTATTTTATTTTATTTTATTTTTTGGTTTTCCAAGGTATGGTCTCTAGCTCAGGCTGACCTGTAATTCACTATGTAGTCTCAGGGTGGCCTCGAACTCTCAGTGATCTAGGAGGATCTAGATCTAGATCTAGGGAGCCTCTGCCTCCCGAGTGCTGAGATTAAAGGCATGTGCACCATGCCCAGCTACTTCTATTTATTTTTGATTATATATGAAATCCTGTGTCCTGTGACTCATGCCCAGGCATATCTAGAATACACAAGGAATATAAACTCTTATCACTCACAAGTGATGTCCTCTATCCTATAGGTTCCTAGTCCTTAAATTTCCCATAGATGTGCTTTCTGTTCAGTAACCAGCTTGTCCCACTGTGCCTCAGACTGTCTAGGTTTCTAAAGTAAGTTCCCATACCTTGGAAACTTTCTCAGCTCCAGGCAAACCAGGAGAATCTGTAGGGAGAATCCGAAATGAAAAGGTCTTTCTGAATTTTGTCTCAGACAAAACTGTTTTCAGAATTTTTATTTCACTGTGTCTAATTTTTCTTCTGTTTTTCTTGATCCTTGGCTATTTTGTTAGGAAAGCATCAGCCAGGTGTAGATAAACCTGATCCAAAAACATGGAAGGCGAATTTTCGGTGTGCCATGAATTCCTTGCCTGATATTGAAGAAGTTAAGGATAAAAGCATAAAGAAAGGAAATAATGCTTTCAGAGTATACAGGATGTTGCCCTTATCTGAACGGCCTTCTAAGAAAGGTAAGTATTTACTGACTAGGAAGGATTGCTTATGGCGCCTTCATGATTTCTTGACTTCTGCCTCTGTAGTTACTCTAAGGGCAGAATACTTACTTGTTCATTCTTCAGGTGATAATTCTACCCTTATCTTTCTTGAAAAAAAAATGACTTTCAAGGCACCAAAGGCATAAAACATACATTTGGAATTTTGTTCATGTATGGATTAAAATAGCAAGTTGGAGTGTTTTAGACAGAATTACCATAGGGAAGTTAATGTTTCTGTGTAATTCATGATTTAACTCAGAAATACTTTGCTATTGCCACAGGAAAGAAACCAAAGACAGAAAAAGAAGAGAAAGTTAAGAACATCAAGGTAATCTTTGGTTATTCAGAAAGCTAAAGTTATAACATATATAAATGATTCCTATTGTGTCATAAAATGGGTCACGTGATCTTTGTTCAGTGTGTGATCTTGCTACTATGTTCATGTTCATGTCTCTTCCTTGGCCTGGGCACACTTGCAGAAACACATACACATGTAACCACCTTAATACTCAGAAAGGTATAACTGAAGTGAAAATTCACATAGAGCTTAACATTCTCTCTATCTAGGCCTCTATCTAGGCCACCCTTGCCAATCAATCACTTAGTTCCAGCTAGTCTCCAGATACCAGCTTGTGTCTGACACTGAAAAATATTTTCAGGCTATTAAATACACTTAACCTATAGTAATTTATGTACTTTTGTTAAGATATATTATGTATATTTCATACATATTCCATCACAGGTTGGGGACTCAGTAGCTCAAGTTCTCCACTCATGTAAGTCTCAATAGTTTTTCTTTTTTTTCCTTGCTGTTCTGTGGCTAAACCACCTGTCACAAGAGCTTTCCATGGGGATGTCTGTGTGCTTGAACTGTTCTATTAGGGTAGGTAGTCAACTTTCCTACATTTCTGGGATCTTTGTGCATGGAAGGTATGGCCCTTGCTAAATATTGAGGGAAGATCCAAAGATCCCATGCCCAACTGAGGACAAACACCCACCATTGCTCAGCAAAGAGCAGGCAGCAAGCTACTATCACCCAAGATGATGAGGTCACTGGCTTCTGTTTGCAGAGGAAGAAACAAATAAGGGTTGAATTGCACATGTGTAAGGCCATGTTGTTATTTATAATGGAACTTGAGGGAGTTGTTAAACATTCTAATTTTCAGTTCAGAAAAACTATTGAAGAAAAACTCAAACTGAGTACAATGTTTAAAAACAAGACAGTAAATTGAAATTCTCAGCAAAAAAATACAAAATGTTTAATTTCAGGTATATCTTTAGACTTGTGAAAGGACACTTTTGTTTGTTATCATGGGGGTTTGGTTCTAGGCTCCCCTCCTCTTGCTAGTTATGAAAACCACAGATGCCCAAGTCCCTTATTGAAAATGGTATAGTAGAATGTGCAAAGAACACATGTACTGCCTAAGTATTATAAATCATCCCTAGTGTACTTACAACACCTGGTACAATATAAATGCTGTATAAGGAATTGCTATACAGTATTGTTTGGGGAATAATGATAAGAAAAAGTATGTATATTCAGTACAAACAAGATTTTAATTTCTCTAGTGTTTTCCATCTGCACTTGATTATGTGTATGAAGAACTTGTAGATACAAATGACAGATTGTAGTTGGATTTTGAGGGGCTATAGGTTTTTTTGTCTGTTTGAGACAAGGTCTCACTGTAGCCCTTGTTGTCCTCAACTTCACAGTGATCCTCCTACCTCACTTTCCCAGGTGTTGGGTCTAAAGGCATAAACTGCCATATTTGCCTTTACCATCACTTAAGAAAAATTATTTCCCCTAGAAATTTTTATAAAATGCTAATTGTTGCCATATTGTTTCCCACAATGTTTTCTTAAAGAACTACCTTTTTATTAGTGTTGCTACATCATGAATATATAGCTTTCCTACAAATATATGATTTGAAGAAGTTGCTTCAGTTTTAGGTGTGATTGTGTCATATGATTTCACAGTATCTAGCACAATAACTGGTAAATAACTGAATGTATAAGCATTTGTTGAAAAAATATACAAATATATATACAAATATATAAATATATATGTGGCTGGGGTAAGAGGTTTTACATTAGGTGAAGATTTCATTTCATAAGTGTAGTTAATAGAAAAATAACAGTGGAAAAACATGTTCACTTTACAATATATTTTGCCCACATATGCCTACTATATTCCATTTAATGAAACATGCCAAATATTATAAAGGCACACCATTCTTGTATGTATCTCTAAGAAAGCAAAACTGTTTCCATGCAAATTGTGTTATGCAGTTGGTAAGACATGTGCTATTTTGGATACAGGAATGTGGGGCACTGTGCATCCTAGCCTGGATGGCATGAGAAATACTCATGAGTAAAGGATATCTTCAGTCACATCAGCCTTGAAGTATCTTCCATGTGGCCAGACACTAACTTGAGCAAATTGTAGAAGGCTCAGCTGTGGGTGGGGCTTGGCCCTTTTGATCCAGGAACTTCCCCTTTTGTGCAACCATGTGGGTTAAATTCTATCTCAGCAAAGTGTATGTTGTGAAATACTTATGTGAATAAAGATATGGTTAAGACCTTAAGTGACATTGTTCCTTTAACAGAAAGCTGATGAGTCATCATGCAGAGAGCAGCTGAATTTCTGAATGTAAATCACTTCGCATTCATCTTACAGTGTTATAGCCAATGTGAATGAGGCCAGTGGGACTCCCAGATTCCACACTGCATGACTGCTAAAGCCATTGTGTTGACTACAGAATTCTGTTAGCTACAGAATGCTTCCAAAGTTAATTACCCAAGTGGTCTGGAAATGTACAGTCAAAGGACCTTGACCTTAGTGAGCTATTAATAGATTACTTTTTGTTGTGTGTCAAAACACTTAAGCTGAACTGAGCAGGTGGCATACACCTATAATCACAGCAGTTGAGAGGTAGAGGCTGGAGGATCAGGAAGAGTTCAAAGTAAGCTTCAACAACATAGTGAATTTGAGGCACTGGAATCTCTGACTCAAAAGAAAAACAGAGGTTGGGCAATGGCTCAGTCTGTAAAGTGCTTGCTATGCAAACTTGAGGACCTAATTCCGGTTTCCCCAGAAGCCATGTAAAAGCCAGGTGTGGTAGCAAATGCCTATAATTCGAGTGCTGGGAACTAGAATGAGGAAGGTGCCTAGGGTGTGCTGGCTAGCTTGCCTAGCCCAATTGGTGAGCTGCAGTTTCAGTGAGGGGCCTGTCTCAAAAAAGTAGAGAGCAATTGAGGAAGATGCCCATCACTGAACTCTAGCCACACACATAGAAAGAAAGAAAATGAAAGGAAAGAAGGAAGGAAGGAAGGAGAGTGAGGGGGGAGGGAAGGAGGGAAAGAGAAAGAGAGAGAAAGAAAGAGAGAGAATGAAGGAATTAAGAAAAAGAATATACTTCTGCAAACAAGAAAATATAAACAAAATACTTAAGTATATAACTGGCTAGAGTAGGCAGATTTCTACTGAGAAAATTTGTCAGTGTGTATCCAGTGTAACAAATAGGTATGAATATCTGCTGTTGAAACAAACTCTTCTTGATCTTTAAGTTAAAGCTTTCATTAGCAAGACTATTTAGGATATGTTGGCCAAATACTGAAGTTTTTTTTTTTTTTTTGTAGGTCACTGAGATGGTTCATGTCTATAGTCTGTATTGCCTCAGAAACTGGACCCAGGGTCATGTAGTAGATGTGGAAATGATACCTTGACATTCTCTAACATTCTTTTCGTGACTTTATCCTATCTGCTTAGTGAGCCATGTGTTATTGAACTCAACTCTGTCTGTGTGGCTACCTAAGGATATTAGAACAAGAAAAACAGTGCAGAGCAGTACTAGATTTTACCCTATCAATGCATGTAAGCATGTGCTTCAGAAAATACCACAGAATAGAGAGCTCTGGAAACTTAGAAAAGACCAAGAACAATAAAGATAAAAGTAGGTAAAACAGAATTAGTTGACAGTTTTGAGCTCCTCTAAATGCTGTGATTAGCTTATTCACGTCTCCCTATAATGGTCAGATTTCCCTCCTTTTACATAATCAGGGAAGTGTAGGCACAGAGAAGCATTTTTCTAGCATTACACTACTTTGTAGAGTCAGTGGCCATCAGGATTTGTGCCCTTTAAACTCACCCAGTATCTTCTGGAAGCTGTGGGACTGGACCCTGGCTTTGGGGAAGGAGGTGAAGATAGGATAAAATGATGGTGTTTCTATAGCATCAGTTGCTGCATGAGTGAAGATCTAGAGGTTAGAATTGTTTGATCTGCCCTGGATGAATCTGAAAACTGACCTAATTTGAGTAGGTCTTTGTGGGAAGGGACAATGGGAAATAAAGATGTGTAGGTAGAGTGGATATAGATGAGTGCTTCCTGCCTCAAGGAGTTATTTAGATATGAAATATACATGCTTGCAAACTGTAAAGCTCTGTAAAGCTTTTAGATCAAAGCATTAGTGTTATGATGGAAATAAAATTAAGAAAGGCCTAAAGTCACTTGGTAAAATCACTGTTATTATTACCTTCACATTTCTGGGACAAAACACCCAACTAAAAGCAGCTAGTGGAAGGAAAGGGTCTACTTCAGCTTACAGTCTCAGGAAGAAGCTTCATCAAGGTAGAGGAAAGCGTGGCATAAGTAGAGGCTGAACCTCTCATCTTTACACAGCAGCTGCCAGGAAACAGCAAGCATGAGCTGAGCTCTGCCAAGGAACCTGTGCTATAATACCCAGAGTCCACCCCCAGCAACACACCTCTAGCAAGCCTCCACCCCCCAAGTTGCCACTAGGGAGGGACTAAGAATTCAAAACACATGTAGCTATGGGGAACATCTGACTCAATCACCATAGACATTCATTGCACTGTGTTAGCTCTGCATGTGATCTATTGGTAGAAGTTATAGAAAAGTAGCAAAACTTTCTCATAGGGCTGTTTGCTATAATAGAGACATGACACTGTTCAGAGGGCAGGCAAGTGATCACCTGTCAAGGCTGTTACTGTAGAAGTCACTTTATTGGTTTTAAGAGCTGTATTGTTTTTAAACCTTGATTAGATGAAATCACATACACACAAATAGATGACACAAGAATTACCCTGGATGGAAGAAGTCATTAGGCTTTTGCCTTCACTGGTTCCAACTTTCACCTGCTGGTGCCACTGAAAACTGATGGGTTGATTTACCTCCATGGATAACTTCAGGAGATAAAATTGAACTCCTTGCAGAATATTTTTGGAGTATTTTGGATTTGATATTTGAAGAAAGTTTTGCTCATGGTGGTTGGAAGGGATGAAAAGGAGAGACCACCGTAGTAAGTGTAGGCAAAGGTGGTGGCAATTAAGATGGAAAAGAAGGGACATTTCTTCAGTGTGTGGAGAAGGATCCAGCAGATGAGGACAGGAGTGGATTAAAATGGAAGACCATAGAGGAATGTTGGGAGTGGAATGTTTGTGGAGAGCAGAATGAGTTAAACCTTAAACTTGTTTAGTATGAAATGTCTAGAGCCCTGGAAAGAAAATATAAGGGAGAAGTTTGGAGCTAACCATTGCTAAGTGTTGGTATTTACTCCAGAGCAATGTTGGAGACCTTGCAAGCACACCGAAATTCTAGGAAATGAAGGAGAAGAAGGGGGAAAGAGGAAGAATGAGCCAAGGAGAAAAGGCAAAAGGGAGCTTTAGTAAGAGAAGAAAGACAAAAGATAGCCTTGCTCCATGGAAGGAAGAAAGTAAGCAAGAGGCTTCGGCCTATTTTGGGTGACAGCTTTTGTTCTCTGTGGCATTATGTCTACTGTAGTTTGGTGTATTCACCCTCCAAGGTCCAATTCTCGGGCCTTCTTTATGAAGCTCAGCTGTGAGCCTGGAATATTTGTAACACAGAGACCTACAGATATCCTTTATTTGATGTCCTGAAATTGGCTTCAGGAGACTAGTTTTATGAAATAAATTAAGACATGTTGGGGGTGGGGTTGGAAATGATCTTACTGCTATTACATTGGCCCTTGGCAGAAGAGATTTAGACACAAGGCTTGGGCATAAGGATGACACAGAAGGGGTGTAGAGCAGGGGGGTAAGATGCTCTGCCCCCTCCCCCCAGGCCCTCTGCTCTGCTCAATCTTAGGTTTATTCCATACCCATCCAGCAAGCCTACCTCAGAGACTAAAGATCCAATAATTTTTTTGGGGGGGGGGTGTCTAAATAATGCTGTCCTTTTTCTCTTTTTTTTTTCCTCAATTTTTATTAACATTTTTCCATGATTATAAAAAATATCCCATGGTAGTACCCCCCCCCCCTTTCCCTTTGAAATCCCATTCTCCATCATATCCCCTCCCCATCTCAATCAGTTTCTCTTTTATTTTGATGTCATGATCTTTTTGTCGTTTTTCTCTTGAACTCTCTCTGGTACTAATTTGCTTTTGCTTAAAATCCCTTAAACTATAGACGTTAGATTCCATAATTATAGAAAATGTTCTTGAGCCTTAATATTTGGCAGAGTTAATGCACCGTGGGAGGAACTGGACCCTGAGCATGATTATTTTTGGTTTTCTTTGCAGTGAGGCAAAAGTCTTAGAAACCAAGAAAACCACAGGCAACTTGATTTACAGGAGGCCCTCTATCTAACATGAAAGATAAATTGAGAGAGGAGGCTGGCATAGGACTAGGGCATTAGAGAGGCCTGGGACAGGCTATTTATGGCCTGTATGATACCTATATACATGTTTCACAGAGAACTGTCACCTCTTTTCTCAGTTTTGGATTCTTGGATTTCTAATACAGTTTAGATTTTTATATCCCTACCTAAAATCATTTCATAAATTTAGACTGAGCTTTGTGACTCTTCTGTCCTGTGTCAGTTTGTTTTACACCCTGGATGGAGACCTTTCAGAGAGAAAGAAGCTCAGTGCATTATACAGTATAGCTCACCATCTTGTCCTTCTGAAAGGCAAGGAGTGTCTGTGCTGAAGGCTTTGAAATTTGCAGGGGTTTTTGATGTGGGGATAAGTGGAGTAGGACAAGTTCCAAACAGTGTCTCTTCATTGGTTGAATGTTCTTCTCCATTGTAGGTGCAGGCCAGAGATCAGGTAGGAAGGAGGAGTAAAACAGTGATCCAACCAGTTCCAATTCATAGGAATGAATACAGGATGCTAGGGTTTATCAAGACAGTATCTCCTGTGGTTGAACTGCTCTGCATGACCAAAGACTTAGCCTAGTTTCTGTACATCATTAGAATAAAAGTAGCGTAATCCTTAAAAATTAATTTAGTGTCTGAATCAGTTTTCTCATGTACAAAGTGACAAAAATATTACTTGCCACTAATTAAACTGTAGATCATGTGGAACACTTAGAGGTTATAATTATGAAGTCAAATAATTTATATTTTAAATATATGTAAATATGACTGCTTTGTTACTTTGATAAGAAACTGGAAATATAATGAATAAAAATAAACAATAACCAGAGGACTGGGGAGATGACTCAGTCAGTAAAGTGTTTGCTGTGCAAGCACTCAGACCTGAGTCAGAAGCCCAGCCCCCATGTGAAAGCCAGATATGGTAGCGCATACCTGTAATCCCAGTGCTGGGCAGACAGAGACAGAATAATCTCTGGGGCTTGCTGACTGGCTTGTCTAGTCCAATTGGTGAACTCCAGGTTCAATGAGAGACCCAATCTCAAAAAATAAGACAGAGAATGATTAAGCAAGATACCTTATGTCAACCTCTGGATTCCATATGCATATGCACACATGTGCATGCACATCTACATATACACATGTGCCCACATGCATGCAGACACATGTTCACAACACACACATGCACAAGATAGCAGAAGAAACTCAAGTGTGAAGAATTATTTCCCTGCTTTCTTTAGATATCTGTACTTGGTTCCTTGAAGTGGCAGTGGAATAATGGAATGTGGGGCATGACTGAGGAGATGGAAAAGGGGCTGTTGAGGGAACCAAAGAGAATGGAAGGTACTGTTGGAGAGGTAGGAGTTGCAACATTGTCAGATGATCCATGTCACAAAGGAAGGATGCTGCTCTCCCTGTTGGATACTATGTGGAGCTTAGGGAAAGGGACTTGAGAACAGTTTTATTGGTGACCTTTGATAGTAGCATACATATTTGTTTCATTTACTCTTCACAGCATCCCTATGGCACGGACTCTACTATTGTCTTCAGCTTACAACTATTTGCAGTACTCTTAAGAGAGGCTTCAAGAGGTTCAATGCAGTCCTGCAAATGAGGGAGAAGTATAGGACTCAGGCTTTGTCACCTGGTCTGTCTGATTTTAAAGTCCATTAGCACCCTCTCTGGGGCTGGGTTCTGCAGGCCAAGTAGAGGCAAGAATGTAATAGTTAAGGGTACAGGGAGGAAGCAGAGTTAGGGAAGGCAGACATTTGTTCATAAGTTTGGCTATAAAGGAGGGGGAAGCTGATGAGTGACTCGTCTCAAGAAGGACTGTCCACTTAGATGTTATAAAAGCGAGAACTATATATGATGTTCAAGAGAAGAAAGGGGTAAAAATTTTGCTCAGTGGAGTTGTTCTGGGTTCTTCCTGATGCTTGACCTTTAGCAGGGAAACCATGCAGTGAGGTTTTTTTTCCTCCTTAAGCTGAGTTAACAGTGAGATAATGTCTTCCAGGCCATGTTTATCTAGTGGGATCATGAAAGAGGAACTTCACTAAGACTTTTCTGGGGGGAAGATAGTCCAACTAGTGTATAATTTTTTGGTAAAGAATGCCTGCCATGATTTGGGCTGTCCATTCCTCCTAACTTTGTGTGTTTGTGGTGTGCATGCATGTATGTGTGCTTGTATATATGTGGGTGCAGAGAGAGAGAGAGAGAGTGTGTGTGTGTGTGTGTGTGTGTGTGTGTGTTTGTGTATGTGTGTGCCAGAAGACAACCTAAGTATCATCCTTAAGAATGCCATCCACCTCCTTTAAGACAGGGTCTCTCATTGTCCTGGAGCTCACCAATTAGGCTAGGTTGGTTGGCCAGTGAACTCCAAGGATCTACCTGTCTCCACTTCCCCATAGCTGGGATTTTAGGCACATGTCACCATGCTAAAGGTTTTATGAGTACTAGGAATCAAACTCAGGTCCTCATCCTTGCAAGGCCAGCACTTTACTGGCTGAGCTATCCTCCAAGAGCCCCCCCCCCCCCCCCCGGATGTTCAAAGCACCGCCTTACCTACCTCTTTGACCATATTTCCAATCTTATTTTCCACCTGCTCCTCTAGCCTCTTTTTTCTATTTTGAATTCTTTGGGAGTTCTGTGTGGTTTTTGTCTAACTTATCTTGTCATCATCAAAAAAATTCAATCTTGCTTGGAGGAAATGCTGTCCTCAGAGTTCTAAGAGGAGTCACATGAACCTTACATGAACCTGGCTTTCTTCCATTGGTTGGTATTCTGGGAGTAGAGGGTTCAAGTACACTTGAATGAAGAAGAGATGTAAAGCTAAAATAAGAAAAGAATTTCTTCCCAATTTCATGAGTATCAATGTATAGCCTCTTGGGCTGCATGGGGTATTCAGGCATAAGAGGCTGTTTATGTGAAGCCCTGGTTGTGGGATTGTCCACCTGGACTTGGGCTAATGAGAGGGAGGCTTCAGCTGAGATTGTGGTCTATGTTACCAGGCAGCCACCAGTGCAGTGTGCTCAAGTGGCCACAACCACAGACTGGACCTGAAAGTTCATTCTTGCCTTCCTCTGGACTCTGTACTTGAGCCAACCACTGAGCTAGAACCTTTACTTAGAAGTGGCCCCTCCTCTTCTCACGAGCATCAAGGAGTTGGTTCTTTATAATGGTCTCTCAGTAGAAGACGACTTGGAATTTATGCATTGTGTTGACTGTCCATGGAGAATTTTGTAGCTCTGCTTAGCCACAAAACTTGTCTAAAGCTGCAAGCAGGTATTTCCTCAAGGCCAGATGCTTGGGTACCATTTTCTTGAAGTAAAACAAAAGAAACTGAATACCCAGTTTCTTTAATGCCAGGCTAATTTGAAGAGGCAGGGGCACACATTCAGGAGAAGACATGAATGACTAACTAATGCTAAGGCATTAAAGAAATTAGACAGGTGGTAGAATTTAAGCTAAGCAAAAGGGAGGGGAAAGGAAGTGTTCTCAATTCTTTTTTCTTTTCTTCTTCCTAGCAAGAACCAGTTGAGTCATCTTTTGGGCTTAGTAATGGAGTAAGTGATCTTTCTCCTGAGTATGCGGTCCTGACTTCAGCTATAAAAAATGAAGTGGATAGTACGGTGAACATCATAGGTAAACTGTTTTGACATCTTATTTTTTATACACATTAGCAGCCCTCTGAGCTCTAAAGTTTGTAAAACAGTAATCTTGAAATAACATAGTTAGTAGAAGGAGGTTTTGGAACATCTCCAAATCCAAGTCCCAGTCCCCAGATTTTAGGGCTCAGCTTATTGAGACTTTGGGAATTAGATAAGGGAATATAGACAGATCAGACCCAAGAAAAGGAACCCAAGAGAAGAAATGTATCTTTCCCATTGACTAATAGTTAGCAGCTCTGAATCCCTCACTGTTCAGTCACATGGACAAGAATGAAACTCACTTAACTTGATAACCAAGAAGAGGAGAGACTGTCTTTGGGAACCTTTCATCCACTGCTCCATCCCTACTTATCCCAGAAGTAGAAATTATTTTATAGGCCAGGAAACTGAGGAACAGAGACTGGTAGCTCAGTGGCCTTGTTAAACACTTTATGTTGACTAGACTCAGTGCTCATAGCAAGAAGTTGGTAGGGAGGTCAAGCCTAATTACTGTTTTCATGGGGACACTGTAAACAGACAAACCCACAGGTAAGTGTAGCACTCCCATTGTGGTGAATAAAAAGAATAGAACAGAGGCAAGAGAAAAAAAATCTGGAACTGGATTTAGATGGGAAGGTCTGGAAAGAGGGACATATCCCTGTGGCATGTGTGTGAGGAGCAGCAGAAATCATGTGGAGGCAGGCATGATGCTGACAGGGACCCTGAGTAGAAAGACATCTGGGGGATCTGAAAGGAGACCAGTATGGTAGAGTGTACTAAGCATGGAGAGAGTCACATGAGGTTCCCTCAGAGGGTGGCAGGAAGTATCACGTGAGGACTTTGTAGGCCATAAGGAAATGTTTAGATTTTATCCTAAATTGTTGGAAGATATGTTCAAAAACAATTTTTTATGTTGCTGCATAATATGGATAGTAAAATGCTGAAGAATAACCACTACCCCTTGGAGGGTTTAGGCAAGGGAGTGAAAAGCTGTGAATTATATCGCTGAAAAGTCATCTGCTATGGTGAATGGACGCTGGGGACCCCGTGTAGAAGTAGAGGCCCTACTGACTTGTCTCAGAACCCAGACCTGCAGCTTAGTGGCCCTCAGATACCTTTTAGTTCATGAAATGTTAATATGGCTAATCTGGGCTTCCATACTAAGAACAAGGTCGGTCAAACAAAGCTATGGAAATAAGTTCCCTGGCTGGGCCTCCTCCCTTCTGGACTCCTACTGAAGCATTGACAAGAGTCCATAGCCAGAAGCTATCAATATCTCTCATTCCCCTTGATTCTGGAAATTTGGAAGTACAATTATGTGTCTGGAGACCACTTTGAATGTTGACATTTGTCAGGATGTGGTGTGAGTCAACCAGAGATTGATCATCTGCAAGGCAGAAGAGGTCTGATCCTTCCCCCATAGCCAGCATCCGGGTTGACATTTTTACACAGAGACATTTTGTCCGATGGTAGATTTTAGGCTGGAAAGGTGTCAGAAATCAAGTGTTCTTGTTTCCCAGTGAGGAAACCAAGTCCCTTTGAATGAGGAGACTTGCCTGATCACAGTCCCACTCCCCTCCAAAGGCCATTGCTTTTCCTTGTCCCTGCTTCCTCTTTCTGCCCCGATAGGGTGTATCCTCCTCCTGCTTCCTTCTACCTCTGTGGGGCTATCCCTCTTCCTGATTCCTCCTTCTGTTTTATCTCCTGCCCTTGTGGGTATATCCTCTCTTCCTGTTTCTTTCTGTCACTATGGAGATGTGCTGTTGTCCTGATTGTTCATTAACCTTAGCTTTCTCAACAGGCAGTCTGGGAGAGTATATACATGCTCCTTGGAACCCTTCTTCTTTTATTTAAAAAAGGAAAATGATTACTCAAATTCCAGGCACTTATGAATCAGCTTATTTGGAATAAGTTAGATGGCTCTAGAGTTCTTTGACATGGATTAAGTGAAGTCAGAGCCAAAAGGTCTGCCAAACCAATTCCAGAGTTGTGGGTTTTCCATATCTCTTCTTAATGTCACTGATGAACTTTTAATTAAGTAATAATTGTGACTATGTAAGGGATATAATGTAATGCTTTGATTTGTGTGCACCCTGGGGAAAGATCCATTTATGCTAACAAAGACATATGTCACCTCACTGCTATACATTTGTTTCAGGGGATTTGGTAAAGTAAAAACAAAATTTATTGCTTTATCAGTTTGAAAATACATAATCATTATTACCTCTGGGCAGCATTCGGTGTAAAACATCTCTAAAAGTTGTTCCTCAGGTCTAAATGTAACTCTGTGCCCTTGGATCAGCATCTGCCTCCCTTTCCTTTCCTACCACTGTCTGGTGACTACCTCTTTTCTCTCTGTTCCTATGAAATTGAATTTCGGTTTTTAGATCCCACATGGTTGAGACCCCACAGAATTTGTCTTTCTGTGCCTGGCTTATTTCATTTAGCATAATGTCCTTTAATTCCACCTTCCTTCTTTATTAAGAGCCATTTTGCAGGCTGGAGAGATGGCTTAGTGGTTAATTGCCTGTGGAGCCTAATGATACAGGTTTGATTCCCCAGTACCCATGTAAACCAGATGTCTAGAATTCATTTGCGGTGGGTAGAGACCCTGGCACACCATTCTCTCCTTCCCTCCCCAAATAAATTAATAATTAAATAAGTAGAATTTTTACAAGGAGTCATTTTGGTCTAGTTTCATTGTGTAGGTTTTCAGTCAGGCTGGCTGCTCTGTGTTCTTCTTCATGACTGGTGCTGCCTGGGGCTGGTGTAGTTCAGTGAGTCATTGCTGTCTTCTGGGACAAAGGCAATGGTCAGATTTGGTGAGGCAATTACATACAGGATCAGTGATTTTCTTCCTGGTATTAACAATAAATTAATAATGAATGACAGAAAAATGGGCTTGAATATATCTTCCTCATTAATTGATGGCCCTTATGAAAGCATATAATTATAAGTGAACTAAAGCCACGAAATATTTTTGAAAGAAGGATAACTTGTGATTGTTATTGACAGTATATTATCTGAGACTTTCAAACCTGCACCCTGCTTTTGCCTATAGCCTTTTGTGACATTATTGATTAGCTATCTTGGTTGTGACTTGTGGCTACAGATGAGAAACCCTATAGCCTGTTTACCTCACAAAATGCCTTCTGTAAAAATGACACCATTTCTAGCTTTCTGTTACTTGTTTCTACGTCTAGATTTTATTTTGGTTTTGTATTTGGGTCCCCAAGATGAAAGCTACTTTGGTGAGCAGTTGTTTATACAATGAGAACTGGGAGTTGAAATGGGAAGTTACTGTGATAGTATTTGATGTGATGTTTGGAGGCTCTTTAGATAAGGAAATGGACTGACAGTCAATGTCTTCATTCAGTGGTGACCAGATACTAGTACATTTTTAATTTCTGTTTTGGTATTTTCAAGGTAGAATCTCAGTCTAGTGTAGGCTAACCTGGAATTCACTATGTAGTCTCATGCTGGCCTCAAAATCACAGCAATCCTCCTACCCCTGCCTCGTGAATGCTGGAATTAAAGGTGTGCACCACCATACCACGCCACTAGTATATTTTTATTCTGGACAGGGTTGGTTGTTTCCATAAGCACATGTAAAATGAGAATGTTTGGTTGCCATAACAAATGAATTTTTGCTTGGTTAATACAATGTTTCACTTTTATTTATTTATTTATTTATTTATTTTAATTTTTTAAAACTTTTTGAACTTCTGGTTAAGATGGCGGTGTAGGTGCCACGCCAAAGCAGCCTGGGGGGGGGGGGGAGCCAAAAAGAAAAAAAAAACAGCAAAATGCACACTTTTACTAAAAAGTGAGGTGTATAGGAAATTGAAATGACAGTGGAGAAGTAGGAGAGATCCAGAGCATCCAGAGCCCACACAGACCGGCAGGAGCAGCTCCGGCAGGTCCGTGGACCATGGCGGCGGCAGCGCGCCATCAAGCTGCCTGGCTCAGCTTGAGCCGCACGAAAACCCAGGTGAGGGGATTTTCCACTCACATTGGAGCTCTTTGCAAACTCAAGAAACCTGAAGCGAGAACAGCAGTGAAGAATGGAGGAGCAGATCACAAGGTAGAAGAACACGTGGAACAGCGAGAGAACTAGAGCAGCATTGGCAGCCTCCCCTACCCCACCGGCAGTGCCCAGCTCCAGCGAACAGAGCAGCCTGTCCAGGGACCCGGCTACACCTACTTGAACTGACAGCGGAACCCAAACAATAGCAGAGGTAACTGGGATTACACCAGGGAAGGGTCTCACCTGGTCACAAGCTGACTTGGAACCCTCAACAGACCAGAAATCTTAACCTCCTTATTCTCAGGATTAAGGGAGTGGGTGAGGCACCACACAGCCTAAGGGACAGACAGAGGATCTGCTTGTCATAATACCTACTCTTGGATAAATACTCTGAGCTGTTTTTCATTGAAAGTGTACATTGTTTAGTTAAATTTTAGAAACTATCTGTATTTGGTTCCACTCAGCCTACTTGAATACTCTCATGGCAGGCAAACCCAACACCTAGGGTCACTTTTGTAGATATTCTGAGAGTCTTCAGAGGCACACCTAGCACCTTAAGCTCCTACCCTGAAGATATATAACGCCAGATTGATTGATACATCTAATAATACCCAGCTAACTAGAAAATCCAATCATTAAGTAATCCAGGATGCAAAAAATATATACATTATAACACAAGAAACACAAAAAATAAAGACAATATAAATCCACCAAAAAGTATTAATGCATCAGAAATGACCTCCAGTGAGAACGAGTTAGAGGAAATGCCTGAGAAAGATTTCAAAAGGAAGGATGATTATAAATATGTTCAAAGAAGTCAGAGAAGAAATCAAAGGAATGAAAGAGGAAATCAAAGGAATCAAAGAAAACACAAGACACCAATTTAATGAAATAAAGAGGTCAATACAAGACATAAATAAGGAAATAGAAATAATAAAGAAAAAACAGTCAGAATTACTAGCAATGAAGAACACAGTTAACGAAATAAAAACTCTGTAGAAAATCTCACCAGTAGAATGAATGAAGGAGAGGACAAAATATCTAAGCTAGAAGACCAGGTGGCAGATCTAATACAGTCCAACAAAGAGAAAGATAAACTAATAGAAAAGTATGAGTGGGAATTTCAAGATATTCTGAACACTGTGAAAAGATCAAACATAAGAATTCAGGGCATAGTAGAAGGAGAAGAATTTCACTCCAAAGGCATAGTAGGCATCTTCAACAAAACCATAGAAGAAAACTTCCCCAAATTGTGAAAGAGGTGCCAATGCAGATACAGGAATCCTTTAGAGCACCAGCCAGACAAAACCTGGAAAGAACCTCTACTGCCATATTAGAATCAAACTGCCAAACACACAAACCAAAGAAAAAATATTGAAAGCAATCAGAGAGAAAAATCAAGTTACCTACAAAGGCAAGCCTATCAGGATTACAGCAGAGTACTCAACACAAACTTTAAAAGCCAGAAGGGTGTGGAGTGATGTATTCCAAGTCCTGAAAGATAACAACTGTCAACCAAGGTTACTTTATCTTGCAAAGCTATCCATTCAAATAGATGGAGAAATAAGGACATTCCACAACAACAGAAGGCTAAAGGAGTATTTGAAGACAAAAACAACTCTATAGAAAATACTTGAAAGAATCTTCCATGTTGAAGAAAAAGAAAAGCACACATATAAGGAACTGGGAAAAAATAAACAATACTCAAATACTAGTTAACACAGAGAGCAAAGGTAGAACTAGAAGAACTAAAAAAAAAAATAGCAAAAATGAATACACACCTTTCTATATTATCTCTTAATATCAACAATGCCCCAACCAAAAGGCATAGGTTTGCAGACTGGGTTAAAAAGCGGGATCCTTTAATTTGTTGCCCTCAAGAAACCCACCTTTCTACAAAGTATGGACACTATCTTAGGGTGAAAGGTTGGAAAATGGTGTTTCAAGCAAATGGACCTAGAAAACAAGCAGGGTTTGCTATCCTAATATCTGACAAGGTAGACTTCAGTCCAACATTAGTTAAGAAAGATAAGGAAGGCCACTTTATATTGATTAAAGGCTCCCTTCAACAGGAGGACATTACAATCCTAAACATATATGCAGCTAACATGCCCCCCCCCCAATTCATCAAACAAACGCTATTAGAACTAAGGTCACAGATAACACCAAACACAGTGGTAGTGGGTGACTTCAACACCCCACTCTCATCAATTGACAGGTCATCCTGGGAAAAAATAAACAGAGAGGCATCTGGACTGAATGAGGTCATAGAAGGAATGGACCTAACAGATATATACAGGACATTTCATCCAAATGCTGCAGAATATACATTCTTTTCAGCAGCACATGTAACATTCTCTAAAATCGACCATATATTAGGACACAAAGCAAATCTTAACAAATACAGGAAAATTGAAATAGTCCCTTGCATTCTATCAGACCAAAATGGAATCAAACTACAAATCAATAGCAAGAAAAGCTATAGAGCATACACAAAATCATGGAAATTAAACAACAGACTACTCATTGATGAATGGGTCAATGAAGAAATCAAGAAGGAAATCAAAAAATTTATAGAGTCAAATGATAATGAGAACACAACATACCGAAATCTCTGGGACACGATGAAGGCAGTCCTAAAGGTAAATTTATAGCTTTAAGTGCCTATATTAAGAAACTAGAAAGGTCACAACTAAACAGCCTAATGCTTCACCTTAAAGCCTTGGAAAAAGAAGAACAAGGCAAACCAAAAATCAGTAGATGGGAAGAAACAATAAAGATTAGAGCAGAAATTAGTGAAATAGAAGCCAAAACCAATCCAAAGAATCAATGAAACAAAGAGTTGGTTCTTTGAAAGGATAAACAAGATTGACAACCCCTTAGCAAATCTGACCAAAAGAAAGAGAGAAGAGATACAAATTAATAAAATTAGAGATGAAAAAGTTAACATCATAACAGATGTCAGAGAAATTCAAAAAGTCATAGGGACATACTATAAAAGCATATACTACACTAAGTATGAAAATATGAAAGAAATTGATGATTTCCTTGATTTGTATGACTTACCTAAATTAAATCAAGATAAGATTAGTCACTTAAATAGACCTATAACAAACATGGAAATCCGAACAGTTATCAAAAATCTCCCAACTAAAAAAGCCAGATGAATTCACTGGTGAATTTTACCAGACATTCAGGGAAGAGCTAACACCATTGCTTCTTAAGCTTTTCCATAAAATAGAAAAAGAAGGAATTCTACCAAACTCCTTCTATGAAGCCAGCATCACCCTAATACCAAAACCAGGCAAAGATAGGACAAAAAAAGAAAATTACAGACCAATCTCCCTCATGAACATAGATGCAAAAATTCTCAACAAAATATTGGCAAACAGAATACAAGAATATATCAGAAAGATCATTCACCCTGATCAAGTAGGCTTTATCCCAGAGATTCAGGGATGGTTCAACATATGCAAAGTGATAAATGTAATACATTATATAAATGTACTGAAGGACAAAAATCACATGATCATCTCATTAGATGCTGAGAAAGCACTTGACCAAATCCAACATCCCTTCATGATAAAAGTCGTACAGTGACTGGGAATATAAAGAATGCATCTCAATATAATAAAGGCTATTTCTGATAAGCCTACATCCAACATATTACTAAATGGGCAAACACTGGAAGCTTTTCCACTAAAATCAGGAATAAGACAAGGGTGTCCACTGTCCCCACTTTTATGTAATATAGTACTGGAAGTCTTAGCCATAGCAATAAGGCAAGAGACGCACATAAAAGGGATACAAATTGGAAAGGAAGAAATTAAGTTATCATTATTTGCAGATGACATGATTCTGTATATAAAGGACCCTAAAGACTCTATCAGCAAACTGTTAGAGCTGATAAACACCTACAGCCATGTAGCGGGATACAAAATAAGTACACATAAATCAGTGGCATTCCTATATACTAACAACAAACACACAGAGGATGAAATCAGAGAATCATTCCCATTCACAATTGCATCAAAGAAAATAAACTACGTTGGAATAAACCAAGGTAGTAAAGTACCAAGGAAGTAAAGGATCTCTACAATGAAAACTCTAAAACACTGAAGCGAGAAATTGCAGAAGACAGTAGGAAATGGAAAAACATCCCTTGTTCCTGGATTGGAAGAATCAATATTGTGAAAATGGCAATCTTACCAGAAGCAATCTACACAGTAAATGCAATCCCCATCAAAATTCCAATGGCATTCTTCACAGAAACAGAAAAAAACCAATCCAAAAATTCATTTGGAATCACAAGAAACCTAAAATATCTACAGTAATACTGAACAACAAAAATAAGGTGGGTGGTGTCACCATACCTGATTTTAACCTATACTACAGAGCCATAGTAACAAAAACAGCATGGTAATGGCATAAAAGCAGATGTAGATCAATGGAACAGAATAGAGGACCCAGATATAAGTCCAGGTAGCTATAGCCACCTGATATTCCATAAAAATGCCAAAAATAGTCATTGGAGAAAAAATAGCTTCTTCAGCAAATGGTGCTGAGAGAACTGGATATGTATCTGTAGATGTATGAAAATAGATTCTTCTCTCTCTCCATGCACAAGAGTTAAGTCCAAATGGACTAAAGACCTTAACATCAGACCTGAAACTCTGAAATTGCTAGAAAAAAAAGTAGGGGATTCCCTTCAATATATTGGTCTTGCAAAGACTTTCTGAACTTAACCCCAGTTGCGCAGGCAATAAAACCATGTTAAGCACTGGGACCTCATGAAATCACAAAGATTTTGTACTACAAAGGACACTGTGAATAAAGCAGAGAGGCAACCTACAGAATGAGAAAAAATTTTTGCCAGCTATATATCTGATTGAGGATTAATATCTAGGATATACAAAGAACTCAAAAAATTAAATAATAAGAAATCAAACAAACCAATTAAAA
This sequence comes from Dipus sagitta, assembly GCA_036346955.1. NCBI lineage: Eukaryota > Metazoa > Chordata > Mammalia > Rodentia > Dipodidae > Dipus > Dipus sagitta. The sequence continues at coordinate 215,147,734 of CM070770.1, forward strand.
CATGGGCTATGGAATTAAATAGAGAGTTCTCAAAAGAAGAAATACCGATGACGTATAGCATCTAAAAAAATGTTCTACATCCCTAGTCATCAGGGAAATGCAGATTAAGACTACATTGAGATTCCATCTCACTCCTGTCATATTGGCTACCATCATGAAAACAAATGATCATAAATGCTGGTGGGGATGTGGAAAAAGAGGAACCCTTCTACACTGTTGGTGGGAATGCAATCTGGTCCAGCCACTGTGGAAATCAGTGTGGAGGTTCCTAAGACAGTTAAAACTTGATCTACCATATGACCCAGCTATAGCACTCCTAGGCATATATCCTAAGGACTCATCCCATTTCCTTAGAAGTACATGCTCAACCATGTTTATTGCTGCTCAATTCATAATAGCTGGGAAATGGAACCAGCCTAGATGTCCCTCAACTGATGAGTGGATAATGAAGATATGGCACATTTATACAATGGAGTTCTACTCAGTGGTAAAGAAAAATGAAGTTATAAAATTTGCCGGAAAATGGATGAATCTGAAAAGGTTTATACTAAGTGAGGTAACCCAGGCCCAGAAAGCCAAGTGCCACATGTTCTCCCTCATATGTGGATCCTAGCTACAGATGATTGGACTTCTGTATGAGAAGGAAAAAACTCAGTAGCAGAGGCTCGTAAGTTAAAAAGGAGATATAAAGAGAAGAGAAAGGAATGGAGGCGGGTATTTAATAGGTTGATATTGTATATATGTAAGTAGAAGAATAGATTATCGGGGGTGAAAAGGCCCAAAGTGAGGTCAGGGGAAGAGATTGAGTAAAGGAAAGGTGGCGGGAGGGCTAATCAAAATCTAAGAAGATATGAATAAATCATATGGAATCCTCTGGTTTTGGACAATGGAATACTCAGGAGCCGTAGATCGTTGCTAGAAAATTTTCAGTGCCATGGATGGGATACCTTCCAGTGAGTTGTTGGCCAGGGAGGTCCCTGATACCCCCAAAACACTATAGGCCATTGCTGAGTCCCTTGGTTTCCCACTAGGAATAGATGGTAAGACCCTATTGCTGAAGACTCCACATATATGGGCTGCAAGGCCACTGAGAAATCCTACTGGAACTGAGCTGATAACCTCTCCATGTAGACCAGCTGATAGAAAGCTGGAAGAAGCCATTCTACATGTAGTTCAATGGGAGAAAGAGATACCACCAGTGAAGATACTCAACAGTGGCCACTGCAAGCCTTATAATTGGCCAGTCAGGCCAAATGAGCCAACGGGTGCAATAGTGGCACATCTGTCATGGTGGAAACCAACTGCTCTCCAATTGGACTGGAGGCGCACTCCATGGGGGGAATACATCCCTGATACGTAAAACTTAAAACAGGGGTAGTCATGAGCCCTAGGGGTGTAACATCTGCTGATGTCTGGAAAAATGTGTATACTATGCTTATCAAACTGCCGAGTAAGTACTTCTCTTAATATTTATACCCTTATGTTAACGCTACTCTCACTTTGGGTAGAGAATGTTCTCTTTTCAGATGGCAGTGATCTTGGGACGACCCAGAAGGTATCTTAGTGCTGGAAAGAAGTGACTGGAGTATGGAGTAACATCTCGATCACACCTTCCAAGGCTCAGGGTCTAATGCAGAAGAGGTGGCAGAAAGAATGTGAGAGCCAAAGGAAGGTTACTCCTTACAATGTGCTCCCTCCAGGCACAAAATGGCCTGGATATCCATGATCTCATAGTGCCTGACACTACCTACACAAGACCATCATAAGAGGAGGAAAAGATCATGACATCAAAATAATAGAGAGACTGGTTGAGATGGGGAGGGGATATGATGGAGAATGGAATTTCAAAGGGGAAAGTTGGGGGAAGGGAGGGTATTACCATGGGATATTTATTATAATTTTGAAAAATGTTAATAAAAATTGAGATAAAAACAAAACTTTTTGACAATCATGCATATCTACAATATACCATGATCACTTCTACCACCCACCCTTTCTCCCTCCTTTATTACTATATTTTACTCTTATTCTTGCCACAGCTCATCGCAGAAACACACATGCATATGCACATGCTTGCACACCTACTCAGAGTAGCCTGAGAGCTGTGTTCTGCTCTTGCTACCTTTTCCATAATGGATGTACAGGTGCACAGATAACTGCACATCATCAAAGAATGTGATATCCTTATGCTGAAACATGTCTTCTAAGGTTCCTTTACTCCAGATGGTTAAGTCACATGCTTAGCACCCAGAAGACCTACCTCTATTTGCTCTTTAAGGGGAGGGAAGGGGGAAACATTCTTTATTTTTCTTTTTCTTTAGCATTGAGTTGTTGTTGGGTGTGTGTGGCTTCTGTGTTTAGGGAATGGAAGAAGCCAGTAGCTTGCTGAATTGTTCTGACTGCACTTTTGCTAAGATGTAATGGAAATGATTTGCCTGTGAGGGGGTGGGAACTAGCTGGAGCCTCCATTGTGCCTGACTTCCCAAGGCAGTGCTTTATAGCACCATTGTGTTTCTTGATAAAAGGGTGCCCCACCCTTCAGTACAGCAAAGATTGCTTGGAAACAAGGGACATTATTTACCACACTGAAGTGCATAAAGCAATCCAGAGTGACTAGACATGCAGTAATTAGGATGTGACGGATTTTGTCTTAATTTGGACTGCCCAGAATGCACCTTTGAGGACAGTCTTTTGTGGCAATCACTTCCAATTTGATGAACTTTATGTAAAGAGAATCTTAAGTAGTTTTGTGGGCTTTTTTATTTTTACAGCTGCTGCTCGGGAGCTAACTACCCCAGAACCTTGCATATGCTAGGCTAGCACCTCACAATGAGTTGCACCCCCTGCTCTAAGTAGGTTTTTTAGCCTGGCCTCGTAATCCAGGTATCAATAGAAGGGACCAAAGGAGCTGGAAAACAGACTTACAACTTGAGACCAACTTCGGGGTCTCTTGGAGGGCCTCCCAGTGAGGACCCAAGGTTGGCAGCCTCTGCTACCAGAGTTCATGTGGTCTGAGGATAGCCAGAGGTTACAATGATGCTGTAGTGTCACAGTTTGCCTCCATCTTTCCCATTTCTTTTGTCCCCTGGTGCTTAAAATGTGAATTTTACCTTTAAGATAAAAAGTTGCTTGGAGGTGGAGAGTACTACCTTTTAGCAGATGTCCCTTGCTAGTTTTCTGTGGGTTAGTACTTGAACTTCTTCTGGCAGGGCTGAACAGTGCCCCTTATAAGGATCAGGGATAAGGTGCTCCATTTATCAGGACCCTTAGGAACTCTCAGCCATATAAAACTCTATGTAAGGTGTGATCTAAGATATCACAGTGTCCTTTGACTCAGAATTCAATATATTTTATTTTTCTTTGGAAAATGTATTCCTCAAAGGCTGAGCCACACAGGAGGGACAGTCCCCGAGAGCGCTAACCTGGAGCCCTAGGCAGTGGAGTTTGGCTATTGTTTTATAATGCAAGAAAGTGTTTATTTACTCAAGAATCTTGTTGTCTTTTCATAAGGCCATGTTTTCTTTCCTCCACCTGTTGCTTACCACCCCCACCTAGTCGTCCTCATTATAATTCTCAGCCCTGTCACCTTCTAGTTCTGACACTGTTTCTAGTTGAATTTGGCTCGCACAGTGATTTGTTGAAGTGCCAGGATTATTACACATCATGCTCCCAAAGCAACAAGACCAGAGTTCCCTTTATGATCCTTGTCCACCATGTTCAGACTTATTTTTGAACTTGGATTAGTCTGAATAAAATAACTTAACCTGCATTTGGCAAACTGTAGAGAAGAAGGTTGGTGGTAGCTTTTATTACTGTACAGTGACTGCCAGGGATCCCAGTTCTGTTACTGAGTGAAGCTGCCAGGTCAGCACACAGTACCTACCTTTCTACTCCCAAATCTTTGTCCCTGGAGATGCCAATTGACTGCTGAATTTTATTGGGAAACCTTCTTTGTTCCTCTTTGTGCAGTATCACATGCTGCTCTTTTCCTGAAGAGTCCTCCTGCATCAGTGATACTCTGGCTTCTTCCTAACTCAACTTGTTGAGGTGGACATGTCCTACAGCTGGGGCAGCTGGCCTGTGCAAAGACTCAGCCTTATCCTTAAAGTTCCTAAGTTCATTGTGACTGGTGACTGTCTTTTCAGAACTAGCAGTGGCTGTATTTCATAAAATATAAGCCATTTCTGTATTTGATAAAAACATGAGCATAGATTAAATGTTAAAGGATTTGGGATCTAGACCTACTTTTGGAAGTTCTTGGTTTATCATGTTATCATTAACAAATTCCTTAACTACTTTAAGACTCAACTTATATATAAATTGGAAATAATGCATATATTATTTATAAAATGGAAGTACTTGCTATTTATAAAATGGAAATACTGCACCTGCCCATCTCCTGGAGTTACTGTGAGAGTTATCTGCTTTAGAAGGTGGTAGAATAGGATAATTATATTACTAAAGTCAAATCAAACTATGTTTTAATAGGAAATGTAGCCTCCATGTATGCTATGTCATCAGGACTGGTATTAGCAGTTTCAGCACTCAAACCCTCAGGGTCAAGGATAACTTTCTTTCTTTGGTGAAATGCTGATGGCCTGATTTTATGTGCTCTGCTAGTGAGTTGGTTCTTGGCCCTGCAGCCACCTGGTGACCTTGGCAAGTTACTTGGCCTCTTCATTTCAGCTTTCCCAACTGTAAAATGATAGGCACAAACCTCCTTAAAGGGTCTTTCTGTTTCTAATAGTCTGTGCTTTGAAACACTTTCTCTGAAGTCTGAGAGCAAGCTACTCTTTCAGGTGGATCCCTGCACTAAATCAATAATTGTTCATAAAGTAAGAATGACCTTTTAGGCAATCAAACTGGTCATTCAGTAACCAGCTATGAATAATATTGTGGTGATTCTTAACAATTAGATGCAGATAAAATTATGCTCCCATGGGTGGCTGTGATGGGCTGACCTTACTAAACTGGAAGAACTTGGTAGACTTTTTAGTTCATCTGTTTGAGAATTTCTGGCAACCATTAGAGAACTGTTGAAAAGAACTTTCACTGTTGGTTATGAGCCATTATGATTCATTAAGGTGAGATTCAAAAAGTTTTTATCCTGAGGGTCTTAGAAAGCCAAGAGTCGGGCTGGAGAGATGGCTTAGCGGTTAAGTGCTTGCCTGTGAAGCCTAAGGACCCCGGTTTGAGGCTCAACTCCCCAGGACCCACGTTAGCCAGATGCACAAGGGGCACACGCATCTGGAGTTCGTTTGCAGTGGCTGGAGGCCCTGGCGCGTCCATTCTCTCTTCCTCTCTCTATCTGCCTCTTTCTCTCTCTGTCTGTCGCTCTCAAATAAATAAATAAAAATAACAACAAAAAAAAATTAAAAAAAAAAAAGCCAAGAGTTGTTCAGTTTCAGGACCTTCTTTGAATGCTTTCATTTAGGAAGACCATATCATAATAATTTGAGATGAGGGAAAGTTGACCTTGAATCTTGTTTCAGCCACATGCTGTCAGGCTGACTGGGACTTGATTGTTTTGTTTTCTCTGCTACCATCTCATCAACCTGTCTAAAATGGGGATCATAGGTGAGCCCTCCTATAGTGGTTTGATTAAGCTATCCCCCATAAACTTAGGTGTTCTGAATGTTGGGTCCCCAGCTGATGGCAATTTGGGAATTAAAGCCTCCTGGAGACTGTGTATTGTTAGGAGCAGGATTATGAGTGTTATAACCAGCTTCCTCTTGCCAGTGTTTGGCACATTTTCCTTTTGCTGTTGTTCATCTTCTATTGGTAAGAAGGTGATGTGCACCCTCTGTTCATGCCATTGATTTTTCCCTGCCATCATGGAGCTTCCCCTCAAGTCTGTAAGCCAAAGTAAACCCTTTTTTCCCACAAGCTACTCCTGGTTTGGTGTTTCCTATTAGCAACACAAACGTGACTGCAATAGTAAAGTTGGAACCGAGAAGTGGTATCATTGCTGCTAGAAACCTGACTGTGTGGCTTTGGCCTTTTGGAATTGCTTTGCAGGAGGAATGTAGGTGAGTTTGAAATCTTGGCTTAAGAGACACCTTTCAGTGCTATAAGTACAGCTTGATTCTGGTCAAGAGTTGTAAGACCTGAATGCAATAAAAACTATGGACTGTGAAGTTTGGCTTATGAGTGTGAGAAAGAGCTTTGCCTGGACTGGGCTAGAAACAGTTTGTGTGAGAGGTTTCCTGTTATACCTGTGTCCCGAGAACTTATGCATGGGTGTGTTCGTTCGTTCGTTCGTCCTTCCTTCCTTCCTTCCTTTCTTTCTTCTTTCTTTCTTTCTTTCTTTCTTTCTTTCTTCTTTCTTTCTTTCTTTCTTTCTTTCTTTCTTTCTTTCTTTTTGGTTTTTCGAGGTAGGGTCTCACTCTGGCCCAGGCTAACCTGGAATTCACTATGTAGTCTCAGGGTGGCCTTGAACTCATGGTGATCCTCCTACCTCTTCCTCCCGAGTGCTGGGATTAAAGGCATGCACCACCACGCCAGGCTTCATGGTTGCTTTTTTTATGCATGGTTGCTTTGTGTAGAAATGAAATGGTGTGAGCAGAGGGATATACACAGAAAAAATGAAATCTTTGGGCTGAAAACTGCTGTCCATTCGTCTGCAATTGTATGGGTGATTACAGCCATTGAAATTGGGCCAGCTGACCTGCACTGGGACAACAGAAAGAATGCAGAGTCTTTTGAAGGGGCTTGAATGCTGATGGAGAGTCCTGTTCTTCAAAGTCTGCTTTATTTCCCCCTGTATTAACAAATTGGTACCCTACCTAGTGTTATGGAGTATAAGAAATGAAGGAAAGAGAGGGTTATTGAATGTGCAACACGGTCTTGTATTTTGGAAATGGCTGTGGGCAGTATGAAGCAGGTTTGCTGGATGCCTGCATGGAGACCCGATGAAGCATGAAGAGGGACCATGGGTTGCAGTGGAGACCCAGTGGAGATGCCGGGACCATGAGTTGGCTGCAAGGAGAGCTGCTGGCACCAGATGTTTTCCAGGACTGTGAGTAGCCTAGCTGGAGGGGTAGAATTGGAACTCCAGAGACTTGTCACTGGTTAGATTTATTGGATTTGGAGATTTGTCACTGACTAGAGTTCTTGGACTTGGAGCTGCAGAGTTTGGTGTTTGCCCTGTTTAAATCTTATATTTCTTGAATATTTATTTGCTATGCCCAATGCCATTTTATTTATTTATTTATTCATTTGACAGGGAAAGAGGGAGGGAGAGAATGGGTGTGCCAGGGCCTCTAGCCACTGCAAACAAACTCCAGACGCATGCGCCCTCTTGTGCATCTGGCTAACATGGGTCCTGGGGAATCAAACTTGAGTCCTTTGGCTTTGCAGGCCTTCCCTCTAGCCCCCCAATGCCATTTTTTGCAGTGTGAATGTTTATTCTGTGCCAGTATGGGTTTTGGGGGGATATTTTGTTATTATGGCTCAGTTAAAAGACCTTGGATTTAGGCCCAGGCACACCCATTCCCTCTCTCCCTCTCTCTCTCTCTCTCTGTCACTCTCAAATAAATAAAAATGAACAAAAAAATTTTTAAAAAGACCTTGGATTATGGGGCTGTTTCAACATCATTAGGATTAATTAAAACTATGGGGACTTTTAAAGTTGAATGAATGCATTGCATTTTACAGCATGGATGGTTCAGTTTATGGGGACCAGGGGCAAAATGTGGTAGATTCAGGTGTCCCCCATAAACTTCGGTGTTCTGAATGTTAGGTTCCTAGCTGATGGCAATTTGGGAATTAAAGCCTCCTAGAGGTCGTATATTGTTTGATAACCAGCTTCCTCTTGCCAGTGTTTGGCACACTGTCCTGTTGCTGTTGTCCATCTGATGTTGGCCAGAAGTTGATGTCCACCCTCTGGTCATGCCATCAGTTTCTCTACCATCATGGAGCTTCCCCTCAACTCTGTAAGCCAAAAATAAACCTTTTTTTTCCCTCGCAAGGTGCTCTTGGTTGAGTGTTTCCTGCCAGCAAAACAAACCTGACTACAATACCTCCTTGCAGGGGGTTGGAAGGGTTTGGAGGTATGTGCTCAGAAAGCTAGTTTTTAAAAATATTTCTTTTTTTTATTTGCAGGGACAGAGAGAATGGGTGTGCCAGGGCCTCTTGCCACTGAAAATGCACTGCAGATGCATGTGCCACTTTGTGCATCTGTCTTTATGTGGGTACAGGGAAATCAAACCTGGGTCATCAGGCTTTACAAACAAGCATCTTTTACTGCTGAACCATCTCTCCAGCCCAAAAGTTAGTTAGCGAGAGTGGGAGAGAAAGAGGGAGATAGAGAGAGAATGGGCATGTCAGGGCCTCCAGCCACTACAAATGAACTCCAGACACATGTGCCTTTCTGTACATCTGGCTTTACTTGTGTACTAGGGAATCAAACTCAGGTCTTTGGGCTTTTCAGACAAGCGCCTTAGCTGTTGAGTGATCTCTCCAGCCCAAAAGTTCTTGATGCTTATATAATAGTGAGGTTGCTTAGTGTCAGGCACCCAGAGTGGTACCACAAGAGAGAAGGATGAATACCAATGTCTAAGCACACCACAGGACATATCATACTCTAGACTTCTTACAACTCTGTTGTGGTGTCTGTCGACCCTTCCTCTGTCCCATCCCTCTCCTAGCACAAGATGACAGCATCTGTGCTAGGCAGGTGCTCCACTTATCTGGGTCATTGTATAACTGAGCTGGGCATTGGGGGAGAAAGCAGTAGAACTCCTAGGCAGAGCAAAGGGACAGATGCTGAAGATACCTGAACTGCTGCCATTGTTGATAGTCTTAGCCAGCTTGATGTTCATCTGTTAGGAGTGACAGGAGAAAGGAAGAAGGAGTTGGACTGAAGTTAAAGTGCCTTTGATTTAAGTCAGGTGTACGGAAGACCGTATACCATGCATGTGGATGTCTGCAAACACACATGTACACACACATGCACTCACAACCCAGCTTGGTTTCTCTCTCTATTGAGCTGCTTTGTAGGACTTGCGATAGGATAGGACTATGTGTTCCTGCCTTTTTTTTTTTTTTTTTTTTTTGACTTGGGAGAAAAGACAGAAGAAACTTGAGAGACATAGTGTCAGTACCCAGTCTGAGTCTAGTGATAACTGATGTCTCACAGTCAAATGAGAAACTCCAAAGAATAAAATAAGAATTTTGGAGGCTGCCTGCCATATCTCCCCTGCTTTCCTTTTTTTAAAATTATATTGCTTCCATTCCAGGAAAACCCAAACAGCATCCAGTTTCTCTTCCATTCTGTGTGCTATGGCTTTGTGTGCTCTTTTATCACACCCCATCTCCTCTCCCAGCCCTTTCTGTGTCTCCCCTTATTACAGATCCTCTGAATTCCCACCATCCTCTGAAACCTTCCCTAGAAATCAGATAACATCCTCATTGACATCCCTAAAGCAATTAAGACTGAAACTCACTTAAAAATACTTCAGCCAGTGAGATGTTGTGAGTGGCTGAAACAAGAGTCCATCTGCAATGGGCTGCTAAAGGAGACTGGGATGTGACCTCTCCTAACCTAACCTGAACATTGTGAAGTTGCACAAGGATGGGAAAATAAAAGGAACAGAGAGCACTGTACAGAATCTAAGATGTGTACATTCGGACAAGTCACTTTACTTCTCTATGCTTGGGTTTCTCCATTTATATCAGAATAATGGTGTTTTTCCTGTTATCCTGATTATTAAAATGTTAAAATAACTTACACATCTGCCGATGTAACCTTGATTATGGTGGAAGCGTGCCTTATGGACCCTAGGAAGATGTTTCCATGCCATTATGTTCTCTTTTATTAATTGGAGCCAATTTTCAGGAACTTCAGCTGCCACCAGCAGTATTCTATTTAAAGTTAGAACAAAGCATTAAGGACATTCACATTAGAACCACAATGAAATCATTACTTACCTAGAAAAGTGGCTAAAATAAAAAAAGGGGGGGGCATGGCCTGGAGAGATGACTCAGAGGATAAGACACTTGCCTGCAAGTCCTAGTGACTCTGGTTTGATTCCCCAGTGCCCACATGAAGCCAGATGCAGAAGGTGGTGCATGCATCTGGAGTTTTTTGCAGTGGCTGGAGGCCCTGGTGTATCCATTCTGTCTCTCTGTCTGTGTCTCTTTTCTCTATCTGTACTTACAAATAAATCAATAATAAATAAGTAATAAATTATTTAAATTATCAGGGCTGGTGGGGTTGCTCATTGTTTAGAGGCACTTGTTTGCAGTACCAAATGCTGCAAGGATACATGGAGTTAGATCACTTAGACACTGATGATAAGAAGATAAAATATGAAGTTTTGGGAAACGCTTTGGAGGCTTCCTTTGAAAGTAAATGTGGAATTTCTGTATAAGCTAGCAGCTTTGTGTCTGGGAGTCTATCCCAGAAAAATGGAACTTATGTTTGTGGAAAACTTGAATATATATCTTCACAGAAGCTCCTTTTGCCATAGCCCAAGACAGGTATGAGCCCAAATATCCTTCAGTGGATGAATAAATAGATGGATACACACTTGCAAGTGGGATAGTGCTCATCAATGAAGATCAAACTATTGTTTGTACACTACAACTTGGGTGGCTCTCCAGGAAACTATGCTAAGTGGAAAAAGCCAATCCTACAGGGTTACTTTACTAGAAGGTTAATGAACATCTTTGCAATGACAAAAGTTATAAAAGTGGGAAATAGATTAGTGATTTCTAGGGGATAGGGACAAGATGGGCCCTGTGAAGGTCACATGAGAGGTACTTGTGATGATGGAGTCAGACTGTGATGATTGGTATATGAAACTACATATGTGCTGTACACACACAACAGAGTATAAGTAGCAACTGAGGAAAGTTGATTGTTTTGTGTCATCATTGAGATTGGGAAACTCAAGACAAGTATACACAGGGTCTTTGTGTGCTATTTCTTACAACCATATGAATTTATGATTGTCTCAAAGGGAGAAGTTTGATTAGAGGCTGGAGAGATAACTTGGTCAGTAAAGTGCATGCTTATTATCCTGAGGACCCTAAGGTTGAGCCTCATTTAAAAAAAAAAAAAAAAAAAAGCTAAACACATGTTTATAATCCCAGCACTTGGGATGTGGAACCAGGTGGGTTCCTGGGCCTCACTAGCAGCCAGTCTAATTTAGTTAGGTGAGTTCCAGGCCAATGAGAGACCCTGTCTTAAAACAGGTGGATGTGCATGCATAACGAACAACACCCCAAGTTGTCCTCTGGCCTCTACATGTATGTGTACGTATATGCTCCCTCACACACATGAACGTGTGTACACACACAATACAGACATGTATGTATGTGCACACAAACAGATTAGTTTAAAAAATATTGAGGCAGTTTCAGAGCCACAAGTTTAGAATTCATTTTATCAGTGTCTGGGCAGCTATTGCTATTAGTTTTTGTTAGGAATGGGGAGCTGACTGTTCCATTGTTCTGGTGTTTCGTCAGGACTTGCTGGTCCTGCCCAAGCAAGTAAAGGACTGAGAGTATGAACAGGACTTCTCCTTCCCTTTCAGCTAGAAATGACATGATGGGGTGGGTTTTTATGTCTTTTCTTTCTCATTAGGGTTTGATAATAGTAATAATAATAATCTGGAAGTACAGCACCTTCCTTTACGTAAGAGCAGAGAATAAAAGTAGGTCTAGCTTAGTGCACTGATATACCTGGCCTGGGGCTAGGTCAGGATGTAGCCTGCAGTCTTGGCTGTGACTAGGTTGAGTTTGAACTCCAGAATATTACCACCTGGGTGTACCATGGGCAACCATGCTGGGGACACACCTGGGGAATTACATTATTATTGCAGCGGCTTCTCTGGAGACATTAATTCAGAACATAGGTTCTTCATCTTTCTAGAAGATGACATGAAGTAACCAGGAATCTGATGCCTGGCTGGTGACCTGTGTCAGTTGGGAAAGGTTTTCTTTCTGAAATACTAGAATCATGAAGTCTGGAGACTTTTGATGTATGATGGCCCCCTGTTCTTTGAAGTTGTAGGACAGTCCCACCTGGATAGCAACATTGAAGATCAAGAGATTGTCACTAATCCGCCAGACATTTGCCAAGTTGTAGAAGTGACCACTGAGAGTGATGACCAGCCGGTCAGCATGAGTGAGCTCTACCCTCTACAAATTTCCCCTGTGTCTTCCTATGCAGGTAAGAGGACAGGAAGGGGGCTTGGGATGGGGTCAAGCTATGGCAGTCTTCACTCAACATTATCCTGTTTCACCACACAACAAAGAACCTCTCTTGTCTTTTCTGCTGGAATTATTCTTACTCTTGTTTCCTTGACCAGTATTGTGGATACTTTGTTCTATTATAAGACATAGTCACATCACTTCTTTACTGGATTGCCCATAACATTTTCATTATTGATTAAAGGACAGTAATATTTCTTATGGTAAATTCTTCAGCAGAGTCTAGCTTATTTGTATAAATTAATAAAATTTGGGACAAGGTGTTATTTTATTAAGATTGACAGAACTTCAGAAATCATTATTATTACCAGTCCCTTCTTGTTTAGAAACAAAGGGATCTGCTCAAGGTCACACAGCCAGCAAGTGTTTGGGCCAGGACTCAGACTCAACTTTCTGCCTCAAGGTCAGAATGGTAAGCAATGGGAGGTTTTGTTAGAGCCTGCCTTTTCAGCCCGGCCTGTGGTTCTTTCCATTGTTTTCATTAATCTAAATTCTCCAAAATCTTGTAGAGGGAAGCTTATTGGATAGAGCCAAAACATTCCATCACTGTTCCTTTTCTAGACTTGTAGACATGGAAGAAGTTTCTCTGTTGGCCAATGTAAGTTCAAGTCTTTGGGTCAGGAGTTGTATAACATTCTGTAGCTTTATTTACTCATCTTTCTCATTTATGGTCCTTAGTACAATAGGGTGTTGGACTGCTTTTCATGACAGCATTCTTTTGTTTAGACTTCACAATTACCTTCCTTTCCCTGTTTAGGAAACTTCTGTTTAGAGGCTGTCATTTGCCAGTTCCTTTGGTACTGATCATTGGAATAAAATTCCTTAGGAGTATTACAAAACCACATTCAGTTTTGCAAATCTGTCTTCTTCTGTGTTGTATAAATACAATAGTAAGAAAGAAATGAGATGGTTTCATTGAGTGTTGACATTGAATGTTTTAAGATAGTATAAAATTCTAGTTTGATTTGTAAAACTTTCATACTGGAGAGGGTGGCTTCAAAGCTCAATCTGGGGAAGCCCTAAAAGATAGTCATTTTAATTGGTTAACAGTTATTTGTTTTTGCAGTACTGAACTCAAACCAGGGGCTTTGGGCATAGATAGGCTAGTGTTATACCATTCAACTATGTCCCCAGAAGTCATTGCATTTTTTTTTTTTTTTTACTTTTTAAAAAATATTTTATTTATTTAATTATTTACTTAGAAGAAAGAGGAAGATGGAGAGAGAGAGGGGGAGAAAGAGAAAGAGGGAGAGAATGGGCATGTCAGGGCCTCCAGCCACTGCAAACAAATTCCAGATGCATGCACCACCCTATGCATCTGGCTTATGTGGGTACTGGGGAATAGAACCTGGGTCCTTAGCCTTCATTGGCAAGTGCCTTAACTGCTAAGCCATCTTTCCTGGACACCTCATTGCATTCTTGAAGATCTACCATGAAGTGGTCCTTTGTCTTATCTGTGGTACCAAGATTTAACTGGATTCTTGATGGTTTAGTAAAAGAAAACCATGATAGTATTCAGGAGAAAGGAGGCAGAGGTTATAATAGAGGGCATGAAGATTGTGTAGACCAGCAGCCATTGAGACTTCAGGTTCTTCCAAAAGCCGTATCAGTATGCATGTTGTGGGTAGGGCAAAGACACATTGACATTTTAAACTTAGAAAAATCTTTGAACCACTGAGTGGTTGTATCTTCTAGTGAAAGTGATGGAGGAAATTTCTCACAGAAATCAATAAATGTTAATCTTATTTTGTTAAATGAGAGCCTTCCAGAAGATATATTAGATGATGTATTATGCAAACATGCCTTACATAAACTATATTATCTCCCTCCCCTTAATGTTCATGAGATGGTATATATTCTCAGGCAAGTATTAAAAGATGGACTAACATGTAGTGTTGAACTAAGATTGGCTTGACTCTAGAACTGCTACCCTGAAAGACTCATGGGGACCATCTGATCAAAATCCAGACACTTCCTTTCCTCTTCTTATTCCCCTGGTGCTTAAAGGAGAACGGACCAGAAAGATTAAGTAAATTGTTCATGCATCTGCAACCATTGTATAAATATTTTCAACTTATTCTGACTATTCATATTAAGCAAATCTAATTTTTTTTTGTTTTGTATTTTTGTTTTTCAAGGTAGGGTCTCACTCTAGCTCAGGCTGACCTGGAACTCACTATGGAGTCTCATGGTGGCCTCGAACTCATGGCAATCCTCCTACCTCTGCCTCCCGAGTGCTGGGATTAAAGGTGTGCGTCACCACGACCGGCTTCAAATATAATTTTTTATTCCATTGTATTGCAAGTTAGTAAAAAATCCAAACTAGGGCCTGGGGAGATGGCTAAGTGGTTAAAGGTGCTTGCTTGAAAAGCCTGTTGGCCCAGGTTCAATTTCCCATGTAATGCCAGATGCACAAAGTGGTACATGTGTCTGGAGTTTGTTTCACTCTCTCTCGCTTATGTCTCTCTTTTCTCTCTCTCTGCTCACAAAAAAGTAAATAAATAAATAAAATATTAAAACTTCAAAGATCCAAACTAATGAAAAGGGAAAATGAAATAACTCACTTTAACATTCCCATAGTGACATTGGTCTGGAAGCAATAGCTGCAGTGCACTCAAGTGTCATGTAAGAAGTCACTTTGGAAATGTCCAGAGTGGAATAATACCAAGTGAACAAGAGTGGAGACTTGGAACCATCCATTCAGGAATAGCCATGAAAACCACCACTTGTCTTAAAAAGAAGTTTGGGGTCCCCAGATAGGAACCTCATCATCTTTATTTCCTAGGCTAAAGACACTTAGGGACACTTAAAACAAAAACAGTAAAGGGCTGGAGAGATGGTTTAGTGGTTAAGGCACTTGCCTGCGAAGCCTAAGGACCCATGTTTTACTCTCCAGATCCCACATAAGCTGGACGCACAAAGGTGAGGCAAGCGCAAGGTTGCACATACCCACTAGGTGGTGCAAGCATCTATAGTTCATTTGTAGTGGCAGAGGCCCTGGCATACCAATTCTTTTTCACTCTCTCTCTCTAAAAAAAAAAAAAAATAGAAAATACAAGATGGCTGGGTGTGGTGGCACACACCTTTAATCCCAGCACTCGGGAGGCAGAGTTAGGAGGATTGCAATGAGTTCGAGGCCATCCTGAGACTACACAGTGAATTCCAGGTCAGCCTGAGCTAGAGTGAAACCCTACCTTAACGACCCCCCCCCACGCCAAAAAAATAATACAAGATGACTGTCATGGTGTGAGTAGGTATGGAGAAGATAATAGAGGATATAGCGGGTCACAGGGAGGAGGTAGAGGGAGAATATGACACGGATGGAAGAGGTCCTATGACAGGATCAAGTGGTGGTGACCATGGTGGCTTCAAAAATTTTGGTGGTTACAGGGATTATGGATCCAGACCAGATAAGGATTCAAGGTCTGATAATTTAGATAACAATGCAATCATTATGCAAGGACTTGGGGAGGGTCTGTCAACAGATCAAGTGGGAGAGTTCTTTAAGCAAATGGAAATTATCAAGACTAATGGGGGAAAAAAAAAACAAACGGGAAAACCAATGATAAATCTTTGCACAGACAAAGACCCAAGGAAGCCAAAAGGGGAGGCAACCGTGTCATTTGATGACCCTCTTACATCAGCTAAGGCAGCCATTGTCTGGTTTCATGGACAAGAAGTTCATGGAAACATTATTAAAGTGTCCTTTGCCACCAGAAAACCTTTCATGAGAGGAGGTGGAAGTGGAGGTGGACAACAAGACTGTGGAAGATACAGAGGTCATGGAGGCTTTCAGGGGAGAGGTGGAGACCCCAAAAATGGGGACTGGGTTTGCCCTAATCTGTCATGTGGAAATATGAACTTTGCTCGAAGGAATTCCTGTAACCAGTGCAATGAGCTGAGATGAGCGGATTCTTGAGGCTGCAATGGAGAAAGGGGTTACAGAGGTCATAGGGGCAGAAGTGGAGACTGAAGTGGCTACGGTACAGATAGAAGTAGAGATGGCTATGGTAGAGACAGAAGAGGTGGGGGTGGCTAAGAGGGCGGCTATGTAGGAGATCAAGGAGGCTATGGTGGAGGTCAAGGAGGCTATGGTGGAGACAGAGGAGGCTACAGAGGGGATCAAGGAGATAACAGAAGTGATTGAGGAGGCTATGGAAGAGGCCAAATCTGGGTGGGGAGGGGGATTACGGGGGAGATTGTGGTGGTGGCGGCAGCGGTGGTGGAGGCTATGGTGGAGAATGAAGTGGTGGTTACAGAGGAAACAGGAGTGGTAGGGGTTAGGGATGAGATTAAGGTGGGGGCTGTGGAGGAGATTAATATGGGTGCTATGGAGGAGACCAAGGTGGGGTCTGTGGAGGAGACTAAGGTGGGGGCTGTGGAGGAGATTGATGTGAGGGCTATGGAGGAGCCCAAGGTGGGAGATATAAAAGAGATTAAGGTGGGGGCTATGGAGGAGACTTAGGTGGGGACTATGGAGGAGCTCAAGATGGGGGTGATGGAGGAGACCGAGGTGGGGGCTAGGGAGGAGACTGAGGTGGGGACTATGGAGGAGACCAAGGTGGGGGCCCTGGAGGAGACTGAGATGGGGGCTAGGGAGGAGACCAAGATGGGGGTGATGGAGGAGACTGAGGTTCAGTCTGTGGAGACCAAGGTGGGGGCTATGGCAGAGATTGAATTGGGGGTCTGTGGAGGAGACTGAGGTGGGGGCTATGGAGGAGACTGAGTCAGGGTCTGTGGAGGAAACTGAGGTGGGGGGTCCTATGAAGGAGACCTAGATGTAGGCTATGGAAGAGACTGAGGTGGTGTCTATGGAGAAGACTGTGGTGCTGGTCTGTGGAGGAGACCAAGGCAGGGGCTATGGAGGAGACCAAGGTGGGAGTTATGGAGAAGACCAATGTGTGGTTTTTGGAGGAGACTGAAGTGGGGGGGGTCTGTCGAGGTGATCAAGATTAAGGCTAAGGAGGAGACTGAGGTGGGGTCTATGGAGGAGACCGAGGTGGGGGCTATGGAGGAGACTGTATAGGGGGTCTGTGGAGGAGACTGTATAGGGGGTCTGTGGAGGAGACTGAGGTGGGGTCTGTGGAGGAGACCAAGGTGGCATCTGTGGAGAGACCAAGATGGGCTATGGAGGAGACCAAGTTGATGGTTGTGGAAGAGATCAAGAATGGGGCTATGGATGAGACTGAGGTGGGGTTATGGAGGTGACTGGGGTGGGAAATATAGTGGAGACTGAGGTGGCTATGGAGGAGACCAAGGTGGGAGCTCTGGAGAAAACTGAGGTGGGGTCTGTGGAGATCAAGGTGGGACCTATGGCAAAGACTGCCGTGGGTTCAGTGGAAGTGACCGAGGTGGGCACTATGGAGGAGACTGAGGTGGGGTCTGTGGAGGAGATTGAGGTCTGGTCTTTGTAGGAGACTGAGGTGAGGGCTGTTGAAGAGATTGAGGTGGCGACTGTGGAGGAGATTGAGGTGGTGACTATGGAGGATAATGAGGTGGGGGCAGTGGAGGAGACCAAGATGGGGGCTATGGGGGAGACTGATTTTGGGTCTGTGGAGATCGAGGTTGGGTCTTTGGAGGAGACTGAGGTGAGGGCTATGGAGGAGACCGTGGTTGGGTATGTGGAGGAGATGGAGATGGGGACTGTGGAGGAGACTGATGTGGGGGTCATGGAGTACACTGAGGTGGTGTCTTTGGCAGAGACCAAGTTGGGGGCTGTGGAGAAGGCTAAGGTGGGGTCTGTGGAGGAGACTGTGGTGGGGCCTGTGGAGGAACTATGGAGGAGACCGAGGGGGCTATGGAGGCAAAATGGGAAGAAGAAATTATTACAGAAATGATCAGCACAACCGACCACGTTGATGGCTGTTTTCATTTTTCCTGTGTCTCAGATATTGGCCATAGTGAAATTGTCAGAGTTTTATCTGCTGCTTTCCTCATGGCCTCTTTTTGGGTCAGGAAATTAAGTGATGTTTTGATGTTTATTTGGGTGTGAGGACTAAGAGTTTTCCTTTTAGAAATATCTGTTGAAATTTTCCATTGTAGTTTCCCATCTTCTCTTTCCCAAGCCTTAAAGCTACATGCATTATAAAATGTTGTCAGAATGGAAAGTGTTTTATGTAGAAAAGAAATAATAATAATAATAAAAACGTTAGAAACCAGTGTGTTAGTTACCTGTCCATTGCTGTGACCAAATATCTGAGATAGATAACTTACAAGAACAGAAAGATTTATCTTGGTTCACAGTTTCAGAAATTTCAGTCCATGGTCAGCTGGCTCCATTGCTTTGGGCCTGTGGGGAGGTAAAACATCATGGCTAGGAGTACATGGTAGAGCAAAGCTGCTCACATGGTGGCGGGGAAATGAAAGAAAGAAAGGGAGTAGCCACTGTCCTAACATCCCTTGTAAAGGCATAGCCTTATATCTTTTTGTGAGGTCAGTCCACCTTCTAAATGTTCCAACTCTCCCCAATAATACCATTACATGGAGACTAGGTCTTCAACATGTGAACCTTGTGAGATATTTAAGATCCAAACCCTTACACTCAGTTACTAATGTGGAAAGGCTTCTTAACTACTTCAGAGCAGTTATTTTAAGGTAGAAATGATACTCTTCTTTTGTGTCAGCTGAAAACCTAAATGTAGGACACCTGTACCTTGTCTTAGCCATAGTTTCATTTTTCCCCCCTCAGCTTGAATATTGGAAGTTAATGTTCTTAACTCCTTCAAGGTTTGTGCAAAATCTTACTAAAGAATCTTAGCCAAGGATGTGACTTTCACAAGCCCTCTGGCAACTGTGATCTGGGCCATTGAAATCCCAAAACCTTGGTGTCAGCAATTCCTTTGCCCAATCTCCAGCCCTTCAAAGCATGACTGGTGGCTTTGTTTGTTTGCTCCTATTTGAAAAGGAAAGAAACAGAAGACCATGGTATCTATGCAGAGTCACCAGGAGTAGAAGGGGCTTGGCATGTGTGGAAGGAAGAGAAGCTTCATTGGTATCAGAGCACAGACAAAGCTAAGTGTAAAAATGGGAAGGGGGTCTTGATGTCTTGCTAGGGTTAGCACCAGCAGGAAAGACAAGTCTCTGTATCCTGTTTGGGTCTCTGGAATCACAGTGGAGGTTTGTTTTCTCTCCTATGGGCTGACTTAGTCTATTACGTTGGAAAATTTCTCAACATTCTTGTTCTTCGGTTTTCTTATTGGGAGTGGCAGCCCTACTGCTTGCCTCCTTAACTAGTTGTGTTATTTGTATTTAAAAGTAGGTTTTCTTTCCTGCTCTTCATTTGTTTCTGCTTAGAAACATTTCTTGTGCCTAACTTGTCTTCATGGCTCAGATCATTGGCAGTGGAAGATTCAGCCTTCTCTGGTCATCTGTGGCCTCTAGCTCAGGATGCTTTGGGATAAAATGCTGAGGTGGAGGAGCACAGAGAACTAGATTTTAGCTGCTCATGGTCATCCCTTGGTAATCTTCCAGACTTTGTGAAGCCCCTGGAGATCAATGGGGAAAGATGAAAATCCCAGATGGGACCTGTGGCGTCCACATTCATCAGTGATGTTGTTTATCCATTTGTTCTTTGAAAACCTTTATTGTGTAGGAAGCATGCTCCATGGCTAATGCTTTAGGCAGTGGAAAGAAAGGGCTCTGGCTGGCTGGCTGGAAGCCATGTTGTCTCAGTTCTGCTATCAGGAAGACATGGGACTGGCAGCCAATCCCACAGCAGGGGGAGGCCTGAAGAGGAGAGAAGGCTGTAGATAATAGAACCTGCTATCCTTTCTAGACAACTGACAGATGACAGGGGTTGCTTCTGACTTGGAATCTTTGTGAGACCTGTATATAAAATCTCTGGCCCAGCCTTGCCATATGCTCCACAAATGCTCACTATTTCTGTCTGTGAAGTGAACGACCTAGACAAAAGTGATCTATGAGACTGTAATTTGAAAGTTCTACCCTCTGTGCATTCATCTTTCTAGTGGTAGCGAACACTGAAAAACTGTACTCCATCACTTTTTATTTGATAAAACTTAAACGTATGACAAGAAGACTTGTGACCTCTAGCTATTGATTTAGACTTTGATGGATCCTGCCTGTCATGCAGATCCAGTGTTGAGCAACACTGATTATTTTGCATACACTGTGTGCCAGCTCCATGCCAAGCCTTTCTAAACACTGTCACTCATAGTCTGTTTGGATAGTGGTAGGTAACATCTTCATTTTGTCAGATGAGAAAATTTAGTTCATTGTGGTTAAGAAATGTTCTTTATCGCACAGCTGGCTGGATGAGGATGTTAACTGATTGGTTATCTGTTGCAGTATAACCATAAACTTAATGGTTTAACACAAGACATAGCTATTATTCCATAGTTTCTGGATCATTTGCAACAAAGTTTTACTAACTAGCTAGAACTGCATCTGTCTAAGTCCCAACTAGGTTGACCCACTGGCTCATGTGGATTTGGTTAGTACTTAATTCCTCACAGCTGTTTAACTGTGATTCCTGGTTTCTTGCTGACTTTTGGCTGCAAGCAGCCCTTACTCAGTTCTTATGCCATGTAAGAATTCTCAACATGGCCAGAAAGGAAGAGAGTCTCTTCAAAATACAGGTTAGGACTGAAGAGATGGCTTAGCAGTTAAGGCACTTACCTGCAAAGCTAAAGGACCCATGTTTGACTCTCCAGATCCCACACAAGCTAGACACACAAGGGTGAAGCAAGCACAAGCCCACTAGGTGACACAAGTGTCTGAGCCCCTGGTGCTCTGATTCTGTCTCTCTTGCTGTCTAAAAATAAGAAAAAAAGGCAGGTTAAATATATCTATATCTATATCTATCTATATGTATATATCTCTCCATATATATATATATATATATATATATATATATATATGTCATCACTGTTTTATTCTGTCAGTTAGAAGCAAGGCATAGGTTTCACCCACTCTCTAGTAAGGGGTTTCAAAGAAAGTTGCCACCAGGTGAGGCTCTTGTGGTCACCCTGGAAATCTGTCTATCTGTAGTGACCCAGGTAGAAGATGCAACTCTACAAATCCAGAGTAAAAATACTAAAGGGCTGGGAGTATCATGCAGATCTGAGTTGAATGGGAGGAATCTAGGACGATTTCTTGGGAAAATTGGGGCTTTCATGTGATGTGACATGGACTTGAAGATGATTTGTGGCACTGAGGCCAGAGAGGCAGGGAAAGAAGGGTGCCACAGGGACAGCATCCCATGCTGAGAGGCAGTGACTATGTCTCAGAAAGTGAGCCTCACCCCAACTCTAAAGACTGCTTTGCTTGGGGGACCAAGCAGAGAATTCAAACTCACTCTAGCTTCTCCCTTGTAGAAGTGTTTGACGGTACACAGGGAAGGAAGGAGATGTGTGTACTTTCCCACTTCTGAAGTGGTAGCATATCTTCTAAGACTGCCACTTGAATCTTGAAATAGCTTAAGCAACAGGAATGACATTTCTGTGTTTTTCTCTTTTTGAACAGAAAGTGAAACTACCGATAGTGTGCCCAGTGATGAAGAGAGCACCGAGGTAAGCCCACTTCCAGTTGCTGTTAAGGGCCTTGTCTTTGTATCCTGAGTTTGACTTTTGGATTTTTGTGTGTATTATAATATATATAAACCCTAAAATTTACCTTACTTGTGGGTGAATTGTACAGTTTGGTATAAGCATTGAATAGGAAGAAGGAAAATGAAATGTTACCTTCAGAGGGCAATGAAGATGGAAGAAAGAGTAAACTGAAGTCAAGGCCAGGAAGTGTTGATATTATCACTATTAACATTCTAATTCACCAGCATAAATAGAATGTCCTGCCTGACCAAAAGTAGTGATCAGAAGTCAGCAGCAGAAAGAGCTAAGCAAAATTATCTCCACAGACAGGTCAGTTCCCCGCCCTGTGTGACCTTGTCCGGGAGTTAATGCCCATATACAGTCCCCATTCCCTGTCTCTCCACTTCCTACTTCCCTCTGTAAGCTGGACTCACAATGGCAGGAAATGGCTGCCATAGTGATGGGAAGAGGAAAGGGAGAAAGAAGCTGATGGTTATTTGAATTCCT
Source organism: Dipus sagitta (assembly GCA_036346955.1). Lineage (NCBI taxonomy): Eukaryota > Metazoa > Chordata > Mammalia > Rodentia > Dipodidae > Dipus > Dipus sagitta. The sequence goes on from CM070770.1 coordinate 215,170,008, forward strand.
GATTTCCTTATGTTTTCAGTGTTCACAAGTGAAGTGCAAAAGTTTGAGTGTATATATATATACATGAATTTTTTTCTGAGCAGGATTTTTTTAGGTCAGCGATATAGCTCCTTCTCTGCACAGGCACCATTGGGGCACTGTGGTATTGAGTGAGGGTCTGGGATCTCTTAGCTACACCATTTGAAATCAGTCAAGCTGGGTGTGGTGGTGCACACCTTTAATCCCAGCACTTGGGAGGCAGAGGTAGGAGTATCATTGGGTTCGAGGCCACCCTGAGACTACAGAGTGAATTCCAGGTCAGCCTGGGCTACAGTGAAACTCTACCTCAAAAAAAAAAAAAAACAAAACAAAACAATTGAAATCAGTCAAGGAGTATTCACTGTCTGCTCCTAAGCCTCTCTGTCTTCCTCTAAAACATTCAGTATGACCCAAAGATCTAACAGGCTGTCATGGCTATAAACCTATCCAGTAGTCAACTTGAGCAGCCTAGGCATAGGCAAATTAGAATTCAAGTGACCACCATATTTTCTGTCTTTGTAGAATAGTTTTGCCCATATTTCTGGGCGGTTGCAAATGCAAATTGACTTCAAAAGGATGAGAAATCATTGGTTAAGCTATGAATAGCTAGCTATACATTTCAGCTAAGGGATGTAGAATTGCTAGGCTTTTGTTAGCTCCATAATTGTTAAAAAACTGAATTCAAACACCCACACCTGAGCACAAAGGTATATTGTTTATTAGTAGAAAGGCATTCTACAGCAGAAAAAAAACATACATATCTTACTTATTTTCACTGAAAGGGGAGAGCGCACTGGAGGAAGAGGAACATTGAAGGCAAACAGTACCTCAGCAACATGGGAGCACGGAGCACTTACTTGCTGCCCAGCATGGCGACTTTTGTCACTTCCAACAAGCCAGATCTGCAGGTCACCATCAAGGAGGAGAGCTGTCCAATGCCTTACAACAGTTCCTGGCCCCCATTTTCAGACCTCGCTCTCCCTGCCTCCGTGACCCCCACACCAGGCAGCAGTCGGCCAGACCGGGAGACCCGGGCCAGTGTCATCAAGAAGACATCTGATATTACTCAGGCCCGTGTCAAGAGCTACTAAGCCTTTGGCTCTCCCCAGTGGTTGTTGGGATTTCTTTGCTCTGTTTTGTTGTTTGTACTTTATTTTTCTCTCTTGATGCCTATTTTAGATGAATCTAAGGGAAGCCTTGACAATAGAACTGATTGCTATGTCCAACTCCTGTGCTGGAGCTGCTTTTTAACTCAGGACTCCAGCCTCTTGGTAGATGTGTATCTCTAGAACCTGCCGGATCACCCAGGGCTACTCCCACAAGTTCAAGGACCAACAGTCACAGGGCCAGTGGAGGTGCTACATTGCCTGTGGCCAAGGCCAGCATGGTGGAGTGGATGCCTCAGAATGGACAAAAAAATGTGAACTAGCTGGAATTTTTTATTCTTGTGAATATGTACATAGGGCAGGACTAGCAATGTTGCAGTCTGCTTGTGCACCTTATCTTAAAGCACTTATGACAGGCCTTCTTATAATCTTGCTCAGCTTCACAGCACATTCAGCCACTCCTTTTCTTCCAGTTACCCTACCTTCCATCCTCCCCCATACCATCCCACCCAGTTCTTTTCCTCCTTTTCCTCCCATCAACGGCAATGTATCACATCCTTGAGGAGGAGAAGAAGGAAACAAACTTTTCCACAAATGTCCCATTTTAAGACTGCTTGAAAAAAGAAATTCTTTCTAATCTGCTATGCTTGAATACCACGCGGTACAAATGAAAACTATCATGGAAATATTATGCAAATTCCCAGATTTGAAGACAAAAATACTCTAATTCTAACCAGAGCAAGCTTTTTTTATTTTTTATACAGGGGAATATTTTATTCAAGGTAAAATTCTAAATAAAATATAATTGTTTTTATCTTTTCTACAGCAAATTTATAATTTTAAGATTCCTTTTCTTAGTTATCTGCAGTTGTTATTACATCCTTGTGGCACATTTTTTTAATTTTGTAAAGGTGAAAAAAAACTTTTATGAGCTCATGTAGCAATCAAATTATCCTGTGGATTGATAATAAATGAATATGATATATAGTTACATTTTTAATGGGTATCACTCCTGGCTTGGTCTGTGTCTACTTAGAGAGCACAATCAGGTGGCAGGGCCAACAAATTGTTCTTTCTTCTTGAAGACCAAAACATTGTTTCTTGCTGAGTGCAAGAAACCCAAAAGGTTTCTACTCTGAGGTTACAAAGGACTTCCTCTTCTGTATGTACTGAGTCCTGTGCTGAATATCTTACATTGATTACTGCTTTGCTTACCATAGTTGTGCCCAGAATGGGATGTTAGTTGCTATTTCACATGGAGGGCCTAAAAACTCTTTCCTTAGGTCACCCAGACAGTAAGGATTCAGGACATAGGTGGACCCCAAATCTGGGCATGTGGGCTGTAGAGGGAGTTTGTTTCCTACTCCATGTTCTCTACTGTGAGCTGATTCCATCCAGTTCTGTTCTCACCTGTGCTTATTCATTAGACTGAAGTTTTGTTTTGTGTCACATATCTGGTGTACAGGAAGACATTTTCATTAATGAGAAGCAGTTGGGTTCTAATGGTCTGTCAATCACTCTAATTTCTAAGACCTTAGATCTTAGATGAAGGCTTTGCCTTCTAAATTTAGAAGCCCCCCCCATAAGCAATATAACTTTTCTCATTACTTTTATTGCCCCTCCCTATTTCAAGGTATAACTCTGTCCTTGAGGAAACCGCTTCCTCAACTTCTCCTGCATCCTCAGAATACTAAAACTTTAGCTGCCTACTGAACACCTCTGAGGGGTTGTAGAGATTGCTAAATTAAAGTTTGGGAAGGTTCCTTCAACTTATGAGAGGACAAAGGACTAGTTTTATGCCTATCTTCTCCATGTGTGGCTGCAGATATAACTAGAGGCCATAAAATTATCCACCCTGAACAGAAATCAAGGGAATCATATTATTGGTTGGTGAGCTGTATAAAATGACTCACACAGGTGGTTAACTGCTTCTGTGAGGAGCATTCTAGTAGAAAGTGTTTATGTCAATTTCATAGTAAAAAGAGGAGTCAGTCATATGGTCCTAGAGTATATACAAGGTTAGGTTCTTTTGTAATTATATAAAAACACTTCTAGTATTCCTGTTTTTATTATTATTATTATTAACAGAAAAGTAAAGCAGCTGTTCCTAAATCATATGGTGAGGTGGTCAGCAGGTTTTTGGTAACTGTAATCCTCAGCCCCTTGTTTCTTTCCAACCCATAAGGAGCACCCAGCTCACACCTTGCTTTCTTTAGCAGTACTGTGCGACCCAAATCTATACCACTGCCTTACCCCATTTACATGGTGGGACCAGACTGATGGAACCTCACCAGGCAAGTGAAAACTCAGAATTCAGAGATACACAGTTGAAATGGTCAAGATAGTACTTCACTGCCAATAAAACCATTAAGACAGAATCACATTTAAACTGTTTCTGAGAAAGCTTCCATTATGTCTCAGTAATCAAAGAAAAAATGTGAGTTATATACAGTGCCTGGGGTAGAGATGAGGAAGCAAAACAAAATGAGATGGCACAGCTTGGGGACTCAAGCCTCAGACCTTCTTGTCTCTTTGAGGAAGTGTTAGAGACCTGTGTACCATTTGGTTGGCATCTGTGTGTGCTAATACTGTTTTTTATGATGGGTTTGGGTGTGTGTACACGTTTAAATAGCAAGTTCAAGGTTACTGCCTTTAGGACAATAGTTTCCATTCTCTGCAGCCAGTACATAGGTCACACCCTTGATAACAAAGGACAGTCACAGGGACTTCTATAGGAAGTATGGGCAAACCTAACACCTTGATGCGAATGGCTTCCAGAAGAAATCCATACTCAGCCATAGCCTTTTTCCACTTTCACAAAGATGGCAAAAGGAGTATTTCATCTGTTTGAGTGTATTTATGGAGAAGAAATATATGGAATAAAAACATTTTAAAAAAGAAATACAAGCTGGGTGTGGTGGTGCACACCTTTAATCCCAGCACTCTGGAGGCAGAGGTAGGAGGATCACCGTGAGTTTGAGGCCACTCTGAGACTCCATAGTGAATTCTAGGTCAGCCTGGACCAGAGTGAGACCCTACCTCAAAAACCAAAAAAAAAAAAAATTCTTTGAACATCAAACCCCTAAAATGACACTCTTTTGTGTTGTTTCCTCAAATGCAAAATGTGCTACCAGGTAACCACTACTAAGAGAAATTTTAGGAGTGAAAAAGATTAGTGATTTGGTTTCAGGGTCTGAGACTTTACATGTGAATGAAAAGAAGTATTAGGCCCCAAATGGCCTCTGGCCCCTGAATCCAGGACTTGGAGTATTAGATCCTCTACCGATGACCGTGTTCTTTGAGTGTTGAATTCATTAAGCTTTAAAAGCCCCCTGTTATTCTAACCTCGAACAAACAAACCCAGATAAAAGGAGAAACTAAGAACTTCAGTCTTCTGCCAGACTGCCACTGAAGACAGACAAAGAGCTAGAAAAGGCTGGCAAGCAGATCACCAAGATGGGCCTCTGGCATGCAGAGTGGGATATCCAATGTCTACTAATTTTAGTTTAGAAACAGAATGGAGGCAGAAACTGGTTTTAGCCTGTTATATTTAGCTATCTCATCCTGAAACCCTATCCCTCAGGCATCCCCAAGGCCAAGATGTAAGAGCCATGGGGCAGGAACTGGACTGCCAGTGGTCTGAAGCCACTCCTGCTGTGTCCAGGCTACCGTGGACCCTTCCTAGGAGTGTCATGAGTGTTCCTCCATCTCCTGTGGGACTGTGTCCAGGCTACTGTGGACCCTTCCTAGGAGTGTCATGAGTGTTCCTCCATCTCCCGTGGGACTGTGTCCAGGCTACCGTGGACCCTTCCTAGGAGTGTCATGAGTGTTCCTCCATCTCCCATGGGACTGCAAGCATCTTGAGGTAGAGGCTCCATCACATTCATATCCCCACAAGTGGCACAAGGCCTGGTACCTGTTAGGCATACCTCTCAGCATCTGCTTTCCTCTGAATCCTACCATCTCAAGTGTCACAGACGGGGCCACAGGCCTCATCTCTGCCCTTCAGCAATGAGGCCAGTTGCACATCTGGTGGAGGGGCCCTGCCTTGACCATGGGAAGCTTTAGTTGTGAAATGCAAAAAGGTATGAGTGTGATTCTTCCTGAGGCCATCTGGCTTCTGTGTCCCTACTTGCCTGAGCTTAGGTGCTGCTGGCCCTGTACGGAGGATAAATGAGGGTTCTCTGGTGGTTTGCTTCTGTGGCCATGCTAACAACAGGTGCAGAGGCACTGTCCCTGTTTCTAAAAATAATCCCTGAGAGGAAGCAAGTGGTCAGGCCTAATAACTGGCTTTAGAAAAATGTTCAGTCTGTCCAAAAACTTGGGTCATGCTGTTGAAGGATCAAGAGATATGACATTCAAAGTTGTCAGAGTCTAAGGCTTGGGATATAGCTCAGTGAAAGTGCTTGCCTTGGATGTATAGGGCCCTAGGCTCAATCCCCAGCACCTAAAACCTTTGTTTTAAAAAGTTAAAAGCTCCCACAGTTTGAAAAGTCTGTGTTTTGGAGTCCTTTGATCAAGTTTCTTCAGAAAGAAAGCACTGTGGGGCTGGAGAGATGGCTTAGGGGTTAAGTGCTTGCCTGTGAAGCCTAAGGACCCCAGTTGAAGGCTCGATTCCCCAGGACCCACATTAGATGCACAAGGGGGCATACATATCTGGAGTTTGTTTGCAGTGGCTGGAGGCCCTGATGCACCTATTCTCTCCCTCCCTCTCTCTCTCTCTCTCTCTCTCTCTCTCTCTCTCTGTGTGTGTCTCTCTGTCACTCTTAAATAAATAAATAAAAATAAAAAGAAAGAAAGCATTGTGTGTCCCTTGTGCCTCTAAACTTGCTGCTCTTTGGAGGTTTTGTCAGTTTCTCCACATCTGCTCTACAAACATGTTCAAGTACTCTGCTGCCTCTGTGAAATGCTTTGTATTGGGATTGTGTGACTGATTTTGGGGTTAACCCTTTGTTCTCACTACTGGAGAAGCATGACTGTCATGCCTCATGACCTGTGTCACAAAAACAGGTTTTGTTTTTTAGTAACACAACTGTTGATGCAGGTGCAGAAAAAGATTCCAGGTTGATAGCTGGTATCAAGTTTCAGTTTTGATTGAGAAGAATGTACTATGAACACTCAGCATCCATCCATGGGAGTCATCAAAGAGAAAGATTACCCAGCATGCTCTATCAGCTTAAAGTTTGAAGCTGCAGGTACTCTTGTCCCTCATATTCTCTAGTGAAGTTCGAAGGCATTGACATTTCAAATTCACATGTTATGCTGAGACACTCTGCCTGAAGTTTCAGGATAATGTTAGCAGCTAGCTGGGGGTGATTCCTTTGGTTAGTGATGAGCAAAATTTTATTCACTCTGAGAATTAATATTGACAGATATTTTCTATAGATACCACTTTTCATCTGCCAGTGCTCTAAATACAGAGATAATATTTATTTGCAGAACATTTTCTCTAGGAAGCCCATATATCATGCTTTTAATGTGGCTGGGAGATGCATAAGAGATTGCACAGGCTGACACTACATATTGAGTTCCCAGTTTTTGCTGGTACTATTAGAAGTGAATGGATTTCCTTCTTCCAATGAAGTAAATTCCAGTGGTGGGGAGACATTTAACCAATAAGTAAAAATAATCTTTGGATGACAGCAAATACTATGTAGAAAAATAAAGTTGCTAGTATTCACAGGGTCAATTGCAGAGTTGGCAGTTGCAAAGATCAGCAGTTAGAGGGAAAGAAGGAAAATGGTGTGTATCAGCAGAGCTCAGATGCAGGAAGCAAAATCCATGGTAGCTATTTTAAGAAGAAAAGCATTCACTAGCTAGAGAGAAGCAGGTGCTTATGTGAGAAGGCTGCAGGTGCTCTTCTACCTCTGCCACTACGGCAGAGATGAGAAACCAGAACTGACATTGGAAACATCGACTTTCAGGACACATTGTGTTAGCTGAAATCTGATCAAAAAGTCCGGTTTTCCCTCCACCTTGACTATTTCTTGACACACATGACCTCAGTGACTGAACTCTGAGACACTGCTTCAGAAAGTCCCAAGTGCCCACATCACTCATGCCAGCAGGTAAAGCTAAATCAAAGGAAGGTGACTCTGCCTCAATATTGACTTCCAGATCTCTAGGTTATGATTCTAGACTTCTTCTTCAGCAGCAGAAAGGGCACATTACAAGCAGGGTAAGAATGGGTGCTAAAGCCTATTCAGGATATACATCTTACCTCAGAACCTACTCTTTAAGAATGCCAAAGCAAGTAAAAAGTCCCAGATAATAAAAGCTAGTGGATGACAACTTCATCCCACATACTTCAGGGTATGTGGAAAGGTACTACTAATAATCAGAATATTTTGTTGCTGTTATTTTGTTTTGAAAATAAGCGCTCACTGCATAGCTGGGCTGGCCTCAAATGTACTAGCTGAAGCTGGCCTTGAACTCACAATCCTGTCTATGCCTCCTAAGTGCTGAGATTACAAGCATGTGCTACTACACCAAGCGCAGAAAAGGTTTTTGAAATCATATTGGGCCTCTGCTCAATTCACACTTACTTGTTAGTGACTTCAGGCAAATCGCTTCATACTATTGAGAAATTGTTTCTTTACATATAAAATGTGGCTGATAATAGCTTACTTGTAAGGTTGCCATAAAATTAAACATGACAATGCTATTAAAGAGTGGGGCATATTGTAGCAAATTATATGAACTATACAATTTGTGTATAAAATTGCTAATAAGCACATTTAGGAGAACTGATTAAAAATTACCCTTTGTTTCCCAGGATCATATTAGTTCAGTTTACCAATTAGGATCTTTGACCTCAAACATGTGAGCACAGTTACACACAATTAAGGCACTTGCCTGCAAAGCCAAAGGATCCAAGTATGATTCCCTGGGACCCACATAAGCTAGATGCACAGGGTGATACATGCATCTGGAGTTTGTTTGAAGCAGCTGAAGGTCCTGGAGTGCCCATTATGTCTCTCTCTCTCTCTCTCTGTATCTGCATCTTTTACTCTGTCTCTCAAATAAATTTAAATAAATAAATAAAAAGTTTAAAGTAACATAAATGTGTTCTGTCATAATTATGAAGCCCAGAAGTTCAAAACAAAGGTGTTAGTAGGGCTGATGGCTGAGAAGAACTCCTGTCTTCCTTCTTCCAGGTGTTCCTTACCTTATTCCATCTTTCCAGTCTCTGCTGCTGAGTCCACATGGCATTCTCTCCTTTATCCCTATGTCTGCCCATGATTCTCCCTCTCCTGACATCTATGGCATGTGCCTTTCTCTTATGAGAATAGATATCATTGAATATAAGGCCCATTGGGTTATCCAGGACAGTTTCATCCCAAGATCTTTTGCTCACATCTTCAAGGGTATTTTCCCAACTAAGGTACTATTTACATATCCCAGGGATTTGTACATGGATATATTCTTCAACCAGTACAAGGCCTCTGGATGAAAAGGCCAAATTATTTGTAAAGGTAAGAATACTTTTTAAAATTTCTATGTATTAATTTGCGTGCGTGTGGAAGCAGAGGTGCTGCTGCAAATGAATGCCTATCTGGCTTTATATGGGTGACTGCAAATTGAACCCAGGCTGGCAGGCTTTGCAAGTAAGCACCTTTAACCACTGAGTCATCTCCCTGGTGCATAAGAGTAAGAATATTGAACGGCATCAGACTTCTCATGAGCAACATGCAAAGCAAGTCAGTAATAGGGAGGCCTTCTTTGTCTTCTTTTGTGTGCATGTATATGGGTGTGTGTGTTCATGCATGTGCACGTATAAATATGTGCATGTGGAGGCCAGAAGACAACCTTGGTGTCATTCCTCAAATAACAGGCTGAAACTCACCAAGTAGTCTACACTGACTTGTCAGCGAGCCCCAGGAATCTGCCTGTCATTGCCTCTCTGGCAAGGGATTACAGGGGTGTGCCACCACTTGTAGCGTCTGTCTATTTAAATGTGAATTTTGGAGATCAAACAAAAGTTCTTCATGTTTGTGCAGTAGTACTTTGCCAACTGAGCTATTTCCCTAACCTCTAAGGGGGCCTTCTTCTTAAGAGACTTAAGAGCAAATATTTCAACTCAGTGATTTCATCCTTCAAGTATTGACTAAAGGAAAACAGTTTTAACAGAAAATAACTCAGGGAATACAATACACATGTGTCATTTGACGCCCCAAGAAAATGAGCTTTATCCAACCAAACGGTTAACTAGGTAAAATTTAGCCAAAGGAATGAGGGCACATATGTGTTTTATAATATAATTTTATTGCAAAGTGAAAAATGATTATGTTGTATAGTTCAGGTTAAACCAAAGATGTGGCTATGAATTGAAGAGTATACTAGGTATACATTATATACTCTGAAAAAATAACAACTACATGGTCATAAGAAATGTGAAAGTAGATGAGTAGAATACTATAGACAGTGAGTGAAAGGAAAAAGTACAAATAATCTGTAAGAGGGGGACTATGTATACAAAAAATTCCTGAAATGACAAAAAAAGTGAAAAATAAATAGAAATTTAAAATGTTGGCAGTCCAAGCTCCTGTGCACTGATCTCAGAATGGTGGGTAGACTGCTGGGCATGCTGGCCCTGAACAACACAGACCAGGCCCTCAGGTCCCTGGAGAGCCACCCAGTAATCTAAGCAGACCAGCATGTTGACTCCCTCTCTCCCACACCACTTCAGACTACCCACAGCAGACTAGGCCATGCAGGACCTAAGTGAGCCTAAACCAATCATACATACAGATCATCTGCCCCCACAACCCCAGAAGAGAAGACTAGGCCCACTTGGCTCTGGGCAGACTGCCTGCCCTCTCCAGGCCTGAGCAACACAGACTAGGTCCTCAGGTCCATGGCGAACAGTGCCATAGGCTCATTCTACCATCCACCTTGCCCTGATCTTCTGGTAAACCACCTTCCTATAACCTTCCAGAGCAAGGGGCAGTAAGCTGCTCAACACAGGACCCTAGTGGAGCCACTGTTGCTGCATTCTCAGCAAGACAAAGGAATTATTCCCTGATGGATAAACCCCAACCCAAAACAAGTAAACTAGAAACCAAGGCAATTCATCACCACCAAAAATGCCTAATCCTATAGTTGAAGCCTCCAGTGAGAATTACTTAGAGAAAATGTTTGTAAACATTTGTCATCTCAGGAGGGGCTATGGTGATATCACTGTCCACAAGAGGGCTTGCTAAAAAATATCTGTATCTATAGCAGAAGTAATTATTGAGACCTCTAAGAAATGACTAACATAAGCAGATACAAAAGTTAAATTTGCATACTTCTATGGAGCAGTAATACATTTTTATTTAGATCAAATGCCTGGTATTCTAAGAGCTTTTCTTTTATCTCTTTTCATTCATTTTCAGTAGTGGCTTACCAATGAAGGCCCTTTGGTGCCAGGAGGACTGACAGTGGGTAGAAAAGCCCAGGACCTCACTTTGTGACACAGAAACCTTCAATAATGTCAACAATAAAGCTTTTTGCTAGTAAAGAAACCAACCTGACCATATAAGATATATCTGAATGCCTATGTGATGAGTGCGGAATGTCAATTTAAGTCTGTGGCCAGAAATGACAGGACAGGGTTTTTAGTTCTCCCAACAGATGCAGCTCATTTCTGCCTAGCATCCAAGAACAGCTAAGGGGCTAAGGAGAGGGTTGTGGACAGTAGCCTGTGGTCCTGCCTGCTTGCCTTGTGTCCTTAGCAGGCCAGCACACACAACAGCTTTCTGTCTGCACAGGACACTGAAGGCACATTTATTATCCTCTATGGTTGGTTGTGTGTGCTAGGAGTGCTGAGCTTCCACAAGATGATTGTTTTAGAAGTTTGGAAATTCCTTCCAGAGAAATCTGAATGTTGGTCTAGTTTGGCTTTGTGCTTCTCCTGTGTAGATTCTAATCATGTGCTTCCAGATGGGGAACTTACATTTTCCTTCACAGAACTAGCTGGGAATTGTTTCAGAATCTGCAAGACAAGGTGATTACTGGTAAAACAGGAAGGGAAAGTTTTTGTGTATGAACTTCAAACCACCATGAAAAGGTTGTTTGCTTTATAACTTTATTACAAAGAAGAAAGGAGGAAAAGAAAAAAGGAAAACTCACCGCAGGCTGAAATAACCATGGTAAACATACAAAACTGCATAATAATTCCATAGGATTAACCCAATTCCTTCATCAGATTCAGGAGGGTGTTTCATAGACCCACATGTCATTGTTAATTCAGAGGCTCAAGGCACTGGAATAGAGAGCCTTCCATAGAAGAGCACCGTGAAGAACCTCATGCTACAAAGTCTGATCTATGAGAAATTAAGAGTGATGGCAGCTCAAGAAGACAAGCTTAAAATAAATTTCATTATTGTCTTATTCCCTTTTAGATTGGCTTTCCTTCTGAGTTCAGATTTGAACTGTCTTATCTCTGGTGCTGGAGATATGGGGGAGCTATGATAACAGAAAGGAAAGAGGAAGTTTGAGCTGTTGGACTCAGTTCCAGCTTTGCAGGCTAAATAGAATGCTCAAAGCCTTATAATATTCAAAAATTGACTGCCCTGTTTCTTCTAGCATAAGTCTCACTTTATTTTTTTTTTACCATTAACATTTTTGTAATTGGAATGCCAAAAACATTTTGTGGGGTGCTGAGCACAGAAGTGAGGTACGAATATGGTTAGCATTGCCTTTGGGCAGATTTGTAGCCAGGGTCATGGAGTGATCTCTTTATGCCACTTGTGTTTTGTGATTTGCATCTGTGGCAGCAGCAGTGGCACACTGTTAACTTAGATTCATGTCCTAATTGTCAGTGTGTTTTCATGAAGGTTACACTGCTTTACTGAGTTGAAACAAAAGTCATCATGCGTGCATAAGAATACCTGTCACATGCCAGACATTACATATTGCTCTGTCACACTGGGCAAATGATAACAATTTTCCATACTAGAGGAAATTAGTGTGACAACTTCTGTAAGATAAAAACACTGTTATTTGGACTCAAAAATCTATTGACAGCTTCTTGTTATTTTTAAAAGCTGCTTGACATTTACCTTCAAAACAAGAAAAAAAAATTATAAGTATGCCAACAAACTGCCAGGATTCTCCATGATGTCTTTAAATTACATTGTCAAGTATGCTATGGAGGCCAAGCTCACAAGCAAGGCAGGCAAGTTTACTATTTCCACAGGCCTTGGATAACTGGCTTATCCAGAATGATTTGGAGCAATATTTAGTGTCTAATTGTGATATGGGCTAGAATCAAACTTTGGGAAAGAAAGTACTATATAATCATGTGGTGTTATGTCTTGAATCTGAAATGTCCCTCACATACTCATAGATTACATGCTTTTTCCTCAGCTGGTGGTGCAATTTTGAGAAGCTGTGGAACCTTCAGGTAGTGGGGCCTCGCTGGCAGGAGCAGGTCACTGTGGATGATCCCTGCCTTTCTCTTTGCTTCCAGTCTCCCAAGTGACGTGAACAGCCTTGCTACCTGCTTCTGCCACCATGCTCTGAGTGGCTCCACCATGCCTTCTTCATTGAGATGGACTGAAAACATGATCCAAAATAAAACTTTCTTCTTGTTTTAATTTAATTTATTTTTTTATTTTAGAGAGAGCAAGAGAGAGAGAGAGAATTGGCACACCAGGGCCTCAGCCATTGCAATCAAACTCCAGACACTTCCACCACCTAGTGGGCATGTGCAACCTTGCACTTACCTCACCTTTATGTGTCTAGCTTATGTGGGATCTGGAGAGTCAAACATGAGTCCTTAGGTTTCTTAGGCAAGTATTTTAACTGCTAAGACATCTCTCTGGCCAAAAACTTTCTTCTTTTAAGTGTTTTATGCCAGTTATTTGGTTGCAGTAATACAAAAGCAACTAATGCATGTGGATATGTAAATATTAGTATTTTAGAATCTGCATGGTAAACTGAGCTCCCCTTTTGCCCTCTTCTCCCTTTCTGTTGTCATCCCTCTTAATCTCCTCTTGCTTCCTAATCTCTCCTTCTTCCTCTTTCCTTTTTTTCCTCTCACTAAAAGGACACTGTTAAATTGATAGAGCACCTTACAATTGATGGGATTTTAGAACTGGGGAAGTAGAATGTTTTTTAGGCCGCTTGGAAGTTAGCCATTAGGAGATGAAGAGATGAAGATGAGTTCAGATAAGTGAGATTACCAGGTCTTTTCAGAGAGGATAATGGTGAGATAGCACCACTAGAGCAGAGTCAAGGGCAGATAAGAACATCAGCCAACTACAGGCACCTCCAACCTATTTGGAATGAATAAGAAAAAAGTAAGTTTTGAGTCTGTGAACATAGCAAGTAGATTAAGCAAGTAGGGAAAAACAATCCAAGGAGAAATCTCAAAAGAAGACAATTCAGTGAAATTTGAACATTTGGATCCTAGGTTCAAGCTGGAAGAAATGTTAGCTATGTCATTACCAAATGCCTTCATTTAACAGATGAAGAATATGGGCTCATGTTAAGAAGTAATCTTCAGATCTGGAACTAGATCCCCATGGTCCAACTTCTTGTTTTAGGGATTTTCATTATGTTTCAGAGCCTTTTCCCAGATCATTTTTCCCCTACAAAACCCTATGGCTTTCTTCATTTTTATATTTTTGAAACAGTTTAGAGGTGGCAGGGCTCATAAAAGTAAAGGTGAAGAATGTTCTTGCACAGGTAGGAGAGAATATGTCTTTTCCCCTTATCTCTTAAAACCTTCCTAGAGGATGTGGATAGGTGCCTCTAGTCTTGTTTATATTTATTTATCTTTTTGAGGTAGGGTCTCATTCTGGCCCAAGATGACCTGGAATTAATTAACTATGTAGTCTCAGAGTGGCCTCGAACTCACAGTGGTCCTCCTACCTCTGCCTCCCAAGTGCTGCGATTAAAGGTGTGTGCCACCATTCCCGGCAGGTCTTGTTTTTATTTCTTAAGGGCAAGGAATATAAAGGGATCATCCCCTTTCCCGAGACCCTGGCTGTGTCCAGACAACTGGCATCAGAGCTGAAATAACCAGTTCACTCCCATCCAGTAAAGTACCATGAAAGACCCCCATCTGGATATCTAGGTGGGATTTCCCATTTCTGGGAACCACTCTTGCCTCCTCTTGGGCAGAAGCTCTATATTCTCTTAAATTTTATAAGCTCTATTTATATAAGCTCTATAATAAAATCTTTCTAAATCTAAGCTTCTATGATCTTCAAATAGCATTCTTTGTATTCATAAGCCCACATTGACTAAGTGGAAGTTTGATGTGACTGTGATAGTACCCAGAAATTAGAGTGGCTGTGTTCTGTAGCTTCCTGTCCTTTGCCTTTTCAAAAAATATATGTTGAATATCTATTATGTATCAAGCACAAGAATTTCTGGTAACACAGATATGAACATAGTACAATCTTGACCGGAGGAACTTATAGTTCTTATAGGAGAGTTATGTAAAGAAAGCCCTGCAGCAGAACTCTGGGCATATTTCATGTTTCCTGAGTTATTCCCTTATGGGAAGGGGTTGAAATAAGAGCAAGTAATAGTCAGATTTGTACTGCTGCTGCTAGAGTTGGTATCTTAAATGCTCCAAAAGGTCCATGTGTTGAATGCTTAGGGTGGCTTTCTCTGTGTCCTCTACTCATAAAGATTGTCATCACCATCATCACCATCTGTATGTTTGCCTTTCTTTCTCTTTCTGAAATAAATAAATTTTAAAGCAAGTTACATGCTTCCAAAATACAATGGCTGGAAGGCAACATTTTGTGCACAAAGGAGTAATAGAGGCACAGAAAAGGATTAGACCAAAAGCAACCCTAAAACCTAGGAAAAGCAAATATTAAATTTTGTCTGTCCATATCTGGCATTTGGTCTAGGATGCTTGGAAAAGACTTGAGCAGCACTGATTTTGGCCTTCCTGGACACAGTCCATATGCCTCTCTTCAGCAGGCTTTGATTGCTACCTGTAACTTTCCTGGATGTGTCTCCACACTCCTGTCATCTCGGGCTTCCTGGAGTCTATATTGCAGGTTTAGCTTCACACACCACCTTCTCGGGGGAAGCTTGCAAGGACTCTACTTCTGCCTCACACCACTTAGCTTTCCAGGCTTTCCTTTGAAATTTGGTGGAAGTCTGTATGAATTCTTCATGCCTGAAAAACACAAATCACATGCATAATGATGATTTTGTTGCTGACTTCAGCAGTATCTGGTCCTTATTGGACCATGGCTGCAGCAGCCACCCTGAGTGCCTGGAAAGCTGGACTAGAATAAATCTCATGGAACCAATTTCCTAGGTGGCTGTGTATGATCATGGTACAACTGAGCTGTCTTTTCAACAGAAGTCCTTGAGCTTGAAATGGTAAAGTCTTGGCGATTCCTGACATGCCCTCAAGTCACTTTTTTGCATGTCCATATATGTGTGTCATAATCACATGTATGTTAGGTGCACATGAATGTGCTTGCATGTGCAGAGACCAAAGATTGTCATTGGTTATTTTCCTTGATCATTCTCCAGTTTACTTTCTGAAGCAAGGTCTCTTACTGGAACCTTGCAGATTCGGCTAGTCTAGATAGTCTTCTTGCCCAAGGATTTCTTTTCTCTACTTTCTGTATAAGAGTGGAACACCACATTTGTAATTTAGTTTGAATTGGAATTTACTTGGGTGCTGTGGAACTGTTGCAGTTCGGTTTGCGTTGGTGGCAGAAATCACCTGACCAAGAGCAGCTTTTAGGAAAAAAAGGTTTATTTTGGCTTACAGACTCAACGGGAAGCTCCGCAATGGCAGGGGAAAATGATGACATGAGCAGAGGTTGGGCATCACCTCCTGGCCAACATCACATGGACAACAGGAACAGGAGAGAGTGTGCCAAACACTGGCAAGGGGAAACTGGCTATAATATCCATAAGCCTGTCCCCAGTAATATACTTCCTCCAGGAGGCATTAATTCCCAAATCTCCATCAGCTGGGAACCTAGCATTCAGAAAACACCTAAGTTTATGGGGAATACCTCAATCAAACCACCACAGGAACCAAATTCAGATCCTTTGGTTTACACATTTTTTTCCATTCAGCTATCTCCTCAGCCCCTCAAGTCATCTTTCCTCTTGTCAGAGCATAAAATAGGTGTCCTCTTTTAATGGAATTAATTTCTTCACCAAATATACTCTCCTCAGTTGCAATTTTAAGTACTTTTGTATTTTGAATATCAAATATTTTCCATGGGCTCATGAGTTTGGTCCCAACTAGTTCTGAAAACTTTATGAGTTGGGGCCTAATTGGAGTAAATAAGTCACTTGGGCAGGTCCTTGGAAGAATTTTGTTTTTCATGCTTCCTTGTCCACTACAAAGTGAATAATTCTTCTACCTTACACTGTCATTACCATGATGTTATGCCTGATTTGCATGGGACCAAGCAACTGTGGCCCCGTCCCTCTAAAACCATGAGCTAAATAAGTCTCTCCTCATTTAAATTATTCTTCCAAGTACTCGGGTTACAGAGTCATAAAAGTTAGCCAGTACAAACACACCCTTTTTTTCTGTTTAGCAAAACTTCAAGTTGTTCAAGTCCTTCCATGCTATTATTTGTTCCTAATTCTTAATACAAATCTGACTAAAATCAGCTAACAATGCACATCCATAGTCTGACTTGGCATGCTGTCTGAAAATTTCCTAACCAGATAACCTAGTTCATCACTTCTAACCTTAGATAGTCACAGAGTCTTTGAATATGAAAAAAGTATGAAAATTCTTTGCCAGAATGTAACATAAATGGCCTCTTTTCTAGTTTCCAGTAGAGTTCTCATTTCGACCTAGTACCTCATTAGCACAGTAATGTCCATATACCTACCAGCATTCATTCTTGTCTTTCACTAGGATTTCCCACTAGACTCTACTTACAGCATTCTAGGCTTTCTCTTGCCTGCTTCTCTAAAACTTCTCAATTCATTTCACAAATTCCAGTGGTTTGGGAAATGTTTGGTATAGTCATAGTAATGTTAGATTTCCACTAGTGTGACAAAATACCATAAACAGACCAACTTAAGAGGACACAGGTTATGTTGACCTTGGGTTTCTACAATTTTGGCCCATGGTCAGTTGGCCTCATTGCTTTGATCTGTGGTAAGGCATACCATCATATTGGGGACAAAGCAATAGACCAAAGGTGTTCACATCATGGTCACTGAGAAGTAGAGACCACAGGGAAACAATTTTTATTTCAGTATTTACTTCAAAGGACCATTCCCAAGATTTACTTCCCATCTAGACTCCACCTCCTAAAGTTTTCAGTTTCCCAGTAGCATGGCACTTCCAATGCACAACATTGGGGAACACTTAAGGTCTAAATTGGAAGACATGGACTTTAGGGGTGGTTTGAACTTACCACAAGAAGTTACAAATAGCAAGGCAAAAACTTTCTGTTTTTTGTACTTCAATTTAATTCCTATGCCCTGCCCCTCACTCAATAATAGATTATATTGAATAAATTGAATTTTGGGGTTCTTCTCATCTTGCTTGTTTTTCAGGTCAGACCTGGAGTTGGGCAGGGAGCTCACTTAGTGCTTGGCAATGATGAAACTGGACAGTATGGTACTTGAAGAACAACTTAAGAGGGCGGATTATTTTTGTCCTGACATCCTCTCTGCTTCTATTTTCCTCATGTTGGTGTTGGAAGAGGCCCTGTGTTGGCAATATATTTAGTTTGTGTTAAATGGAATGTATTTATGTGGTTTTTCAGGCGAGTTAATATTTAATTGAGTTATTAATAGCCATTGTGATGTGAAATGACCTCAAAGAATACTCCCCAAGCTCACTGGGCGGATGTACACAGTGTCAAGACATGAATGTGCACAGCCAGAAAACATACGACAATTTGTCCCAGCACTTGAGATATTGGGCAAGGCAGGATAGGTGTATTAGTCAGGGTTCTCTAGAGGAACAGAACTGCTAAAATGAATTATTTTAAAAGAGGATTTATTGGATCAGCTTACAGTAGTCCAATAGCAGTTGCAGGCCCGAGAATCACCGAACCTGGTAGTTGCTCAGTCCTCGTGGTCAGATGCCTCAGCAGTCCCGACCCGGCACTGCAGATGGTGCTGGAAAGCCTGGAGGCTTCCTGAGGAGCCGCTGGGTTTCGATCCACGGGGGTCTTCAGTTGATGCTGGTCTTTCGTCCGCATTGGTCTTCAGTCCACGCTGGAAGGTAGCAAGCAGCTCCGGCAGCCAAATGGAAGGAGGAGGAAGGAAGGAAGGGGCTCTTTTTACCCAGAGCTTCCTTGTATCAAGTCCCCCTCTGGGCAGGGCCGCCCATTCTGGGGGAAGGGCTCACCCTGGGGGAAAGACATCCTCCTTTAGTTGATCCTTCCTAGAAGCAACCTATGGATTACTAAGCAGATCAAGTTGACAACACCTTAACTATCACAATAGGGATGGAGGAATCATGTATTCCAGCAGCTAGTCTGGGGGAGATTCTTCTGTTCATCCGAATTTAAGATTTGGTGTTTCATAATGATTCAAGAGTATAGTTTTTTTTGAGTTAAGCCTAACCTTTGTAATGCGGAATATATGTCACCATGTTTATATTTAGTTTTTCATAGGATTTGCAGGGGAAAAATTTGTCAGACTTTCTGTTTATTACACGCAATCTCTAATAGTAGTACAAATAGTAAGTACATCTGTAACAAGACCTGTAGGAAAGAAAGGTCTCCCTACACATGAAAACAATCCCAATATTTATATAATACTATTGATGACAAGTTTATGAAATGGACACTTTTCCAAATGTCTCAGTAATACAAGTAATTTTTGATATCATGAAAATGCTTATGACAGCAGAATGCTAGTCTTTCTCTCTGCCTTCACATGGCTTTCTCTGTGTCCTCTCCTCTTATAAAGAGAGTCTATAGCCTGAAATTTTTATTTCTTTCTGTGTCATCCTTCTGCTCATACCAGTCCATTCCTTCTAAACTCAACCCTGCTCAAGTTCTCAGGACATGGGCAGATTACAGCCAGCTTTTCACACAAACTGCCTTTTGCCCAGTCCTGACAAATTTCTTCTTCCATCTCATAAAATCAAGCCTCCATATTCCAGTTTTCTCTGCATTTAGGTCTTTCAAACTCTGACCAGAATGGTTCAACATGCTCTACTCACAGCACTGGAAAGCATCTGTTAGTTTAAGGTTTTAAGTTGTTCGACATTCCTCCTACACATCAGTTTCAAAAGACCAAGGTTTCTAGCAGGCAGAGACTCCAGTCCTCTGTCACCAATTTTCTGTGGTGGTTCCTTTCATGTTACTGGGACAAAGCACCTGACCCAAAACAGATAATGGGAGGAAAGGGTTTATTTTGGCTTATAGCCTTGAAAGAAGTGTTATTATGGGAGGGGAAGGCATGGCACTAGCAGAAGCTAGACATAGTTCCTGCTATAGCAGGTAGAAGATAGCAGCAAGAGAGTGAGCTAAGTTCTATCTATGACAGCCCAAAGCCCACACCCAGCAATATACTTTCCCCAACATGAGTCCATCTCCCAAATTGCTACCAGCGGGGGACCAGGCATTCAAAACACATGAGTTTATGGGGGCATCTAATTCAAACCACCACAGTGGAGAAAGCATGGCAACCTGCTCACATCTTCACACATCAGTAGCAGGGCAGCACAGCAAGAGTTTTATTGCTCTGATCGTTCACTGGGCTGGACTAATAAACTTCAAGGTCTTTCCTTAGTGACACACCTCCTCCAGTAAGGCTCACCTTCCAAAGGCTCCACCATCTGGGGACTAAGTAAGAGGTTTAATCACAAACACTTAAGCCTATAGGTGAACGTGTTACACTTAAACCATTACACTGAGCATGCCCAGAGACTTTCTTTATTTAGACCATCTTTATGATGTAAGCTAAACAAGCCCAAAAGTGTTGTTGTCTGCCATTTTAAACTTTTGAACATATACTCTATGACCTTACATGCCCATGGAAAGGTCTGTCATCTTTCCTGCTTGAACTATGATTGGACATGTTTAGAAATATATTCTTTACTTGAGAATGCTCAGGAATGAGCCCTCCTGTCAAGTGATTTTCTATGACTATGTATGTAGGCTCTCCAAATAAAAGTCCTATATTTCCATCATTAGAGAAGAGTATGGCTGTGGACATGGACATAATTCCTGTGCTCTTCTTATCTGCAGCAGATAATAGTCTATCTCCACTGTTTTATTTTTGGGGTGTGCTTTTTTTTGACTTTGCACTTACCAGGATATAAATCCATTGTGTTCAGTTATAGTAGCATTGCCCCATGTACAATCAACACCTAAAGTCTCTCTTTTGCAACACTGCCAGATTGCCTCAAGTACAGAGTGCAGAGTAAAGAGAAAGAAATTAGTATGATCAAGTAAATGGAAGATGTTCATGTTGAGGACAAATGTTTTCATATTTTTACTTTTTCACCGTGGTGTCTTTATGTCTTAAAAGCTGAAAGCTCTCTGATCACTAAGGATGTAAAGGAGTGTGATAAGAAGAACTAAGAATCCTGTGAAATATGGAAAAAACATGGTCAAATTCTGTTTTTAATAGGTAATTTCTTGAACCTCAAAAGAGTTGCCTTCAGAATCAAGGAAATTATAGGATATTTCACTTTGGCAATTTTTCCATATATACAATATAAGTTAAAAAAGGACTATATAAATCAACAAGCAACCTGTACATACATAGAAGTTCTCCCACAACCACCCACCAAGTCTTTTCCAAATACATCAAAGGAGTAGAAACTTCAGCATGTTGCTGGTCTCCTGCTGCTTCTCAGGTGGGCAGTTGTACAATTGTGCTAGAAAGCATCAGGTGTGCTATGCATAGAAGTAAAAGAGCTTGTCTTTGGAAGTAGAGAGACCTGGGCTTGAATCTGAGCTCAGCCATGTGCTACCTCTGTAGATTTAACCTCTCCTTATTTGAACCATAGGCATCAGAATTCTTTTCATAAACTTATGAGATATTGTCAGGATTAAATGATATGTGTAGGATCTGAAAAGTTACAAATACTTAATGGCACATTTGTACCTATAAGTTCTTAAATCCAAGGTTAAAAATAGGCAATATAAGTTATAAAATATATAATTTTCACCTGTGAACATTTTTTCATTTAAAATAATTAAAATACTTCCACTGAGACAATGACATTTATTTATTCAGTTATTATTTTTGAAAGTGCATGCTGGCAGAGGTTTTTCATATAATTCCATTTAATTGGTGCCCCTATAAGTATGTACAAATCTTAAATGACCTGGGAGCCACAAGAACAAAGATAGTTCAGTCAAACATTAAAATTTACTTCTATCAATAAGAGTCAGGGTTGGAGAGATGGCTCAGAGTGTGAGTGCACTTGCCATGTAAGCATGAGAACCTTAATGGACCTGATTGAATCTGAGTTCCATTCCCAGCATCCATATGAAAAGCTGAGTGTGTTCACACACACCTGTAACCCCTATGAGGATCAAATAGGAGAATTAACAGGGGATCACTGGTCAGCCAGTTTGGCCAAAAAAGGCAGCTCTGGGTTCCATAAGAGACTCAGTCTTAAGGAAACAATGTGGAAAAGAGATAAAAGAAGACACTCAGTGTTCTTCTCTGGCCTCTGTACAGGTACACACCAGGCATGTATATCTGCACACACACACCAACCCCCCCACACACAAGTGTGCATTTCCTCCAAAAAACGTCAGCTGTGGAATTTTTCTTAGAAAATAGATCAGAATGTGTTTAAAACCTGATATAACCAAGGAAGCTATTTATTTAGAAAAAGATGTAATTTCACAAACTCACAACACTGGCATTGCTTTCTCCAGTTTTAATACCTTAGAGTCAATGAATGCTACCTAGTCAACTGCTACAACAATACACTTTTTCTGAAATTAACCTCCAGCAAGGGATTAGAAACAGTTCTGAGAGATTCCATTTGTTCTGTTTACACTTCTTATGCAATCACAGAACTCTGTGTTCCCTGTCCTGTAACTTCACAACTGATACCCTGTCATGTCACCCTGCATGGGCTTCCTCTCTAGGCCAGGGTTTTCTTTTGGCTGACCTGCTTTGCTACCAGCCCTGAGCATTTTTAGGTGGGCTGTAACACAGAAAAAAAGTGATCAGACCAGCCAGGGCTCAAGATCACCACTGCTACTGTGGAGACTGAAACAGATAATTTGTAATAAAACCTTCATCACATACATAACTAACAACAACAACAACAAAAAAAAAACCCTTCAGCACAATGCCGACAATATGATATGATGAACTAAATCTAATTTGCTAGAGATCTTAAACAAAGGCAAAAAGTCAAAATAATAATCCTATAAAATCTTAAATGTCTTAATATCTGTAGGTTCCTTAATTGGTAGGATAATTTGACAAAACTGGCAGTTTTCTTTTTCATAACAAACCTTCCCAATACAAGGAAGGGTTTCTAGAGAAGAGTGGCTCACTTTCACTTCAGTAACCAGTGGGGATCATTCTCTTTTTCTGCATTGTCTGTACCATAGACTTGGCAAGTTTGCCAAGCTCCTCACATTTTAGCTACATAAGGCAGAATTTACTGAAAGCTTGCACTTCCCTTTTTTTCCCCAACAATTACTCTACACAGTTATCAGGAAGTCCTGCCCACTGCCAGGTGACTCGTGTGTGTGTGTGTGTGTGTGTGTGTGTGTGTTCCTGACATAAAATAAGACACATATATGAGGCAACAGGAAGGATTTTTGTGGAACTGCCTGGAAGGGCCTATACTCAAGCTTCCTTTACTGCTTTCCTCCTGTAGGGCCCGTGCCTGCCAAAGCCTGAGTGGTGGTCTTCCCTCACCTGAGAGAATAGTTTGCTCTGGGGCATGCAGCCTAGCATATAAGCCTTTGCTTAGTGGTCGTGGGACATCCATATTCTGTTCATTTTTTTCTCTTTTAGAGCCATCTTGTTTCTTGCTTCTAGAATCAAATGCTCTCAGAAACGATCCTTTGCATAGTTGGTCTATGTATTAGTTTATCTGTTAACAAAATGGCCACAGTTACAGTAAGAAACCTTCCTAAACAGTACATTCAGTGATCACATGTTTACTGCTCACACACAGAAGTTATAAGAGGGCATTGTTCTGGCCTAAGCTCCTGTCCTCACGCTCGAAAAAGCAGGCTCAGAATCAAAATGGAGTCATGCAAAGTAAATTACCACATCATCAAATTGAACTAAATTGTTTATTTGACCTTGAAAATAGTCAGGTTTATGGAGATAACAGTACAACTTCCCAAACAAGCCTGTTTTATTGGGTTCAATCATGGAGTCCCTCTGCCTTATACCAGAAAGATAACCTAAAGTAACCTGATATTAACTACTGAGTTATGTTTGCTATTGCTCTGTTCTTCCTGTCCCTATCCTATAAAAAATTAACTTTGAAATGACTAATCCTATCCCATAAATATGGGCAAATTGTGTATCAATTTAAAACATTACAACAAAAGAAATCTACTTTTGTGTTTGTTTCTGCTTCTTTTAACCATTTTCTCTGT
Source organism: Dipus sagitta (assembly GCA_036346955.1). Lineage (NCBI taxonomy): Eukaryota > Metazoa > Chordata > Mammalia > Rodentia > Dipodidae > Dipus > Dipus sagitta. The sequence goes on from CM070770.1 coordinate 215,193,640, forward strand.
ACAAATCAATCTCCTTTGCTCTACTCATTGGAACACTTTCTCTATTTTATTGAATGAAGTGTTGCTAGATTCTAAGTAAAAAATGAAGTAAAAATATGACCTAATTGTTGTCCTTTGACCCTGCTCATAGCTGATATCTTAGTTATTAGTTCTACATAAGAAAGCACCCCAAAATTTAGTGCTTAAAACAACTACCTTGTCAGGTTTTCTGGCAAACACCTGAATTCCTGGCATTCAGGAGGCAGAGGCAGAAGGATTATCATGAGTTCAAGGCCAACTTGGGTTATAAAAATGAGACCTTCTGTTGAAAAACAGAAAGGAAGAATGAGCCAGGCATGGTGGTGCATACCTTTAATGCCAGCACTCTGGAGGCAGAGATAGGAGATCACCATGAGTTTGAGGCCACATAGTGAATTCCAGGTCAGCCTGGGCTAGAGTGAAACCTTACCTCAAAAACCGAAAAAAAAAAAAAAAAAAAAAAAGAAAGAAAAGAAAAGAAAAAGAAAGGAAGGAAGCCAAACCAAAACAACAAAAACAAAAAATCTCCAAACAAGGGATGGGGAGGTGGATCAGTTTGTAAAGTGCTTGCCATGGAAGCATGGAACCTGAATTCAGGTCCCCGGCACCACATACAATCTGGATGCAGGGAGAGCACCTGTAGTCCCAGGATTCCTGGAGTTTGCTGGCTAGCTAGTCTAGCTTAATTAGTGAGCTACAGATTCAGTGAGAGACCAATATTATTTAGGGTGAAGAGTATTTGAGGAAGACACCCAACATTGACCTCTGGCCTCTGCATGCATGTATAACATGTGCATGTACTCCTGTATATATAGGTTTGTCCACACACATACAAATACATACATATCACACATACATACATATGCAAAAACCCCAAACAACGAGATTATTTAAATTTATGGTTCTAGCTTTGGAATTTGGACAGCAGGAAAGAATTGTCTTTGCTTCATGATATCCATGGTCTTGACAGCTGAGAGTGACTGTAGTTGCCACATACCTGTTGCCTAACTGGAGCACTCAACAATAGGGTGCCCATTGAAGCATCAATCCAAGGCTTATCTATGTACTGTGGCTTCCTCACAGCATGTCAGCCTCAGGGCACTGAGATTTCTAACAGAAACCCAGGGCTCCAAGAACAAGTGCTTTAGTATATGACCTATAAGTTTTGTACCATCATTTCTCCTGCATTCTATGGCTTATAAGTCATACAGATAGAAGTTAGTGAGACATAGGCAGATAGGGCGAGGATCAAGTGGGCTGGGCTGCTCCTCCAGTGGTGCAACTGCTCTCCCACCTCTGCATTTTCAGCCCTGATTTTAGGGTGCAGAAGGGGTCAGGGAGGACTGTCCCCAGTGCACCCCAGTCAAGTTGCATGTTGTTCCCTACGCTATTATGCTGGGGGGGATTCTTGTGGCTACATGGCCCCTTTCCACAGGACAAATCCAAGCACATGGATGGACAGTGAGGAGGGGTTACCTTAAGAATAGAGATCACTTACAAAGTTGCCACACAAGCTGAGTCATGAGGGTAAATAATAGCCAGAGAAAGAAGTGCCCTAAGGTGTTTTTAAAAGTTCTATGCATCCTGAAAGACAAATGAGAAAAGCTTTACATGGATCCCTCATTAACATATGGGGGAATGATATAATACTGACCAGACTCTATAATAAACTCCCATCCCAGAGGATGCTCAGGCAGACTCCCAGTTACGGGACCCTTCTTAGCAAAGGGAGCTTTCTGCTTTTGATAAAGCCTGATGCTTCTGCTTTCACTGTGTTTCTGAGTGTTCTGTCTTTTTTTTCCCCCAGAACAACTAAATCTTTGCTTCAGAGAATGGACCCAGCACTTTGGGAGGACAGATCTCCAGTGTCTACTCTCCCATTACAATACGTTGCCATGATTCAAAGGAAAAGGAATTAGATTGTATATCTGGCTGGGGTAATTACAGAGTTCTAGAAAAACATGGATGGGGATTGTACTAGGTACTTTCTCATTGCAGTGACCAAATACCTAACAAGAAGCAACTTATAGAGAAGAAGGGTTTATTTCAGTATACAGTTCCAGGTTATACTCCATTAGAATGGAAAAGGCATGGTGGCAGGAGCTTAAGGTAGCTGGTCATATTCAGTCCACAATCAGGAAATAGAACAATGAACACTGATGCTCAGTCATTTCTTTCTCTTTTATGTAGTCCAGAACCCCAGCCCATGGAATAGGTCATCCATAGTTAAGGTGGATCTTCCCACCTCAATTAGCCTTATCAAGATAATTACTCACTGGCAGCCCAGAAGCTAGTGTCCTGACACTAGGTCCTGTCAAGTAAACAATATAAATCATCACAGGGATATTGTTAAGATCTTTGGAAAGCTTAGTCTGTTGCATCTGGATATGCTCATTGAGGTTATAAAGGGTATTTCTACTGAGAAATGTATAGCTGCAGGTGATTGGTGATCCATACTTTGGGAATAAAGTATGCTGGGAATTCAGAGTTGGAGAAAACTTTCTTACTTGGATAAACCTAGTGGAGTTCTCACCATCCCTTGCAAGGTGAGGCAGGTCAAAGGGAATGCTAACAAAGGAGCACCTGTCATGTGGCATTTCCTGGAGAGCCTATTGCTATAAACTCCAGATGAAGTTGGCAACAACAGACCAAAGAACTGATTATTGCCAGCTCCAGCTTCTGTAGCACTGAGATTTTTAGACCATTATAGTAATATGGGTGAGCAGTTACTGACAGGAACATAGGTGGTTCCAGCAACTACATCACTGGAAAGCCCACCCTCTATGGGGTCCCCAGCTAGTGGTTCTGTTTTGGGAGATTCTGGAAACTTTATGTGATGGGCTAGTTGGAGGAAGGTCACTGGGGCAAGCCTTTGTGGGTTATACTTAGTGTTTGGTCCCTTCCTTGCTCTCTGCTTCTTATCGACCATTACAAGCATATGGGGCTAAGTGACCATGGGCTTAACTTTCTAGAATAAGTTCTTAATCTCTTAAATTGTTTTCCTTAGATAGTCACTCACAGCAATGATGAAACTAAGGACCAGGGGATGATTACATTCTCTAGAAGCTAGAAGAAGCAGGAAATAATAGAACCTTGCCTATACCTTAATGCTAGACAGGAAAACCTTTTGTACATTTCTGACCTTTGGACTACATGATATGGAATCTGTGTTGCTTTAAGCCACTGAGCTTATTGTAATTTGTTATAGCAGCATTAGGAAACTAATACAGATAGCATAATTAAATGACTCAAGAAGCCAGAAAATAGCATGAGCGGTCAACAGGCAGAAATTGCCAAATACTGGAGTTTCTATTATCACTACAGATATTAATCAACCCCACCTCTTCCAATTTCACTTCTGCAAAATAAAGTATGAAGAATAATTGGGCTTATAGAAAAAGTTGAGTTGAAAGAGATTTCGCAAAACTAATAGAAGTTAAAACCAGAATACTAACAAAAGCAATAATAATGCTGGTAGCAATATAGTTCTGTTAACCTGCTGACCATATCCAGCATAGGATGCCATGTTGGTAGAGAAACAAATTTACAAGAGGACCAATGGAGAACCTAAAAGATGACAAGGAAAATTGAGGGTATATAACCTGGAAAACAAAGCTGGAATGGAAAGGTACTTTGCAAATGTGGTTCTTCTACTCAGTATGTGAAGCCCCTTCCCTCTGCATAATAAGAAAGATATTATTAGTATTCACTGAAATTTTCCTGAGAGCCAAGAGCTATGGGAAGGTGGGAGTATAAAGGAAATAAGCTCTGGAGTTCATACAATCAGCATTACAAAAGATTTGGAAAGAGCTTTGGGAATCAGATGTGCATGTGCATTTTTTCACTCATTTAAGAAAGAATAATGAAAATTAATTACATACTATGGATTAGTAAATGCTGATCAAATTGGATATGTAAGTGAATTGGATTTAAATTACACATTAAGGAGCTCTACCAAGGGCAATAATGAGTTAATTGGAAGATCTTTAAAAGAGAAACAATTAAAGGTGGCTTAAGTGGGGAATTTGTTAGAAGCAAGAGAAATAAAGAATTGTGATGGCAACGTTCATTTTCTCAATGGAGCGGTGCTTGCAGGTGCAAATATTTGCTTGCTTGTTGGTTTAGCAAATAGTTGTGCAGCAGCCACACCTAACCTGGTGGTATCAGATTTTAAGCTGGTATTGTGAGAATGATGCTGACCTTTGTGTTTCAAAGGAGTGGCATGAAGTACAGTGGACCTTGACCTTCAGTTTACCCCATTACCTTCCTAACCTTCTGAACGCTAGTCATCCCATTGGGTTTACAGCCCTTACCAGGCTGTACTTTTCAATGTGCTGTATATTCAAAGGCAATGCTTGGGAAGCTGACAGAACACCATATAGTGGGCTAGCAGTGGAGAGAAGGGAAAACGACTTACTTTTTTTTTTTTTTTTTTTTTAAATTGCAGCCAAAAGATAAGGCTTTTGTTGCAACTTTGCAACTTCTAACATGGGGAGAGGGAGGAGGACTATGAAACCAGAATGGAAAGAATTACAGTCAACAAATGGTAGCTAGGGGATAGGGATCTAGTGGATGAAGGAACGTAAAGAAATAATTCCTGGATCATTTCTTTTCTAGGGCTATGTGTTTGATTTCATTATTTTTTTGTATAGTGATTATTTACAATCTGTTCAAAAAAGTATCCAATTAAACACAATATTACAGATAGTGGACACATTTTAACAGACTTCCCACAGGTTGCATGCCAGATCACGCTACCTACCATTGGCTTCACATTGCTCTGTGTCACAAAGCCCCATCTTTAAGGAGAAGGCTTTGGGAAACACCAGGGCAGTTGGAAATTTAGAAAAGTCTCATTGAGGTTCCTGCTATTACTATGAAGTGATTTGCAAATGTAAATAAATATGCATATTAAAAGTTGGGATAAATATTTTGTCCAAGGGTAGCTTGGAGAAGTTCATTCACTAAAGGTGTTGAGGTGCACATCCTCTCTGGGTAGGGATTTTAGTATATCCTCTGCTATGGCTGCGTGTTACTCAATTATGCCTTGACACCTCTTTTAGGTGTGGCGACCTCTAGAGTCAGTCCTTTGCTTTAGTAATTTGGGGAAAGCAGTCTTTGATGAAAGTTTTTTTTCTTTTTTTTTTTTTTTTTTTTTTTTGCCCAATGATCAATTCAATGATTTAAAGTCCACAAGGCAAATAGAGCTTGAGATCAAAATGCTAGCAGCCCTAGATGCTGGAGCCATGATGGCTCAGTTAGTATGAGGAACTGACTTCTGATCCCCAGAACTCATGGAAAAACCAGGTGTGAGGATGCATGTAATCCCAGTGTTGGGGAAGTGGAGACAGAATTTCTGGGGCAAGATGGTTAGCTAGACTGGCTATATCAGTGAGCCTTGGGTTCAGTGAGAAACCCTTTCTCAATAAATAAGGTAGAGAGTGAGGAAAACACCATAGTAACCTTTGGCCTCCATACACACATGCATACACACACACTCTAACACCACACAGGAATATACACCTCCAAATAAAACAAAACATAAAAAAACTACTAGAAACCTTATTGGTCTGTATCTTCCCTGAGTAATCTATGGAAATGCCTCAGCCAGGCAGCTGAACACAGCAGACATGTATGAGAGTATGGGCGTGGGACTGAAGTCCAAAGAGAGGCAGGACAGTCTATGTTGGACTGGTTGGGTCAGCAGTCTTGTTCAGCTCAGATGGCCTCAGGTGTCTGATATTCACATTTTTGATCATAACGCATGGATGCTATGGGACTTCAGATACCTAAGATTTGAATGTTGGCCAAATGCTTATGTGTGAATTGTTTTTAAGTTATGACTTCCTTCTTGTAAATTGCAGAAAATATGAAATACACAGGGTGGAAAGCTGGTTTTCTAGGTTTTTGAATAAATTCTTGAAACTTAAAATTTTCTACCATTGAGAACATGGACTCTGGGGCATAGAGATATAGGACTGGGTAGCCCAGTCCATGCCAGTGAATTTGGAGCTGAAGACTGGAATCTGTGGTGGACGGTGATTTCTGTAGTGGCCTTTGCAGCTCTATAGTTGAAAGAGGAAGTAAAATTGAGGGCAGGAATGCAGATGTCTGTAGAGTCTACTCAGAGTTACAAAACAACCTGTGTTGCAAATCTCAAACATCATCATGAGGAATATCTTATTTCAAATGTCTTGAATGATCTACACATACCTGTTGCAAAGTAGAGGAATTGCAGTAGCACTATTATGGCTTCTCTGCTACCTTGTGCAAAGGTAGTGGATGTAAAGGACCAAAACAGCACTCAACCCAAAGAGCAGTCCCTAGGGATTTGCTGCTTCCTAGAAGTGGTTCTCACAAAATGATTTTTTAAAATATATTTATTTGATGGAGAGAGAGAATGGGTGTATGCCAGGGCCTCCAGCCACTGCAAACGAATTCCTGATGCATGTGCCACCTTGTGCATATGACTTTACATGGGTACTAGGGAACTGAATTTATGTCCTTGGGCTTTGCAGGCAGCTCCTTAACTGCTGATCCATCTCTCCAGCCCATAAAGTGATGCTTAAAAACATTTTCCATAGGTGTCATTCTCCCACATGGCTTATTTTATGACATTAAATAATCTTCCTCCCTCTCTCTCTTCTTCCCTCCTTCCCACTCCTTCCATTTCTCAGTTTTGTTTGGTACAAATGTGTCATGCTTTGTCCAGTGAGTGCATGCACAGAATTAGGCTAGGAGGACAAAATGTTAAAATAGAAGGAATTTTTTAGCTAACCCAATAGCACAAAATTCCCGTTTTTTGCTTTCAAAGGAGAAAAAGGAGATGTGCAGGTTAGGGACATAACTACAAGCTGTAAGGATAAAATATTGTCTTATGACACCAAGATTTTAAAATAAGATCATGGGGCTGGAGAGATGGCTTAGCAGTTAAGGTACCTACCTGCAATGCTAAAGGACTCAGGTTCAATTCTCTAGTACCCATGTAAAGACAGATGCACATGGCTCATGCATCTGGATTTTAATTGCAGGGGCTAGAGGCCCTGGCATGCCCATTCTTTCTCTCTCTCTCTCTCTCTCTCTCTCTCTCTCTCTCTCTCTCTCAAATAAATTAATAAGAATAAAATATTTGAAAAAAACACAAGATCAGGTTTCTACTCTCCAAAATGGCAACACTAGTACCTACTATTTAGGGTGCTTATGACAACTAAAGTAGGCAAATTTTGCCTGGCATACAACAGTTGATCAATGGAAGTTACTTGTCTTTAGTTCTATAGAAGGGTACAGTTACAGCAATTTGCTCATATTGGCATGTGAGTACAATAGACAAGGCAATGACTCCTGTTGTGTTCTTATGGACTGTGAGATCCCCTGATTGCCTGTTTCTGAGAGGGAGATAACGCCATAGGTTCTTTAATCTTGGAGGATTAAAATGAGAAAGGGATAGAGCATGGCAGTCACATAGTGGGCACTCAAGAAATGTTGCTTTCCATCTTCAAAAATATGTCATTGCCCATACTCTGTGATATCCCCCTATGTAGCTGCACCCCTTAAACTCTCTCTTGGACCACCAATTACCCAGGTCTCTGCTTTGTGATTCTGTCATTGTCTAGGTAGGCATCTCACTGAGTGATACAGCCAGGAATAGAGGCAGACTTGTGGCTCCACAGTTAGGGTATGTGGCGGGGGCGGGGGGAGAGGGGTATTGTCACTTCCCAAACAAGCCTCCCTTCAGTTTCCATCTTTGTAACTACCTGTCTGCTCAGGGTAATCTACTTTTGCTCAAGAAATCAGTTGTTAGATAGGTATAGCTTTTCCTGAGCTCTGACCAGATCTCATTTGTCAGTGGCTCTGAGCTATCATTGCTTGCTTTCTCTCCCTTCCCAGGATTCTCCTTTCAGACAACAGTTTGGTGTGGACCCATAAGGAAAAAAATAGTTTTAATAAACATAAGGAAAAAAATATAGGCTAGAGCGATGACTTAGCAGTTAAGGCACTTGCCTGCAAAGCCTAAGGACCCAGGTTTAATTCCCCAGTACCCACATAAAGCCAGCTGCACAAAGTGATGCCTGCATTTGGAGTTTGTTTGCAGCAGCTAGAAGCCTTGCCATGCCCATGTTCATTCTCTCTTTCTCCTTGCAAATAAATAAAATTAATTGAAAAAATATATTGATCTCAATGCTCAGGTCATAAGAAGGGAACTTGGTTCAAAGGGGAAGTCATTGTTATTTTAAGAGTAACTTTCTGCATTATTTTGGATGTGGCTAACTTTATATATAGTCATCATTGTAAATATCATGGATAATTCTGAAGAGAAAACTATGAGCATCTCTTGAAAACATTTGTTGAAGGGCAAAGAATTGATGCATCCTTTATGTAAGATGCCCCAGATGACACCTGGTATTTCAATGAATCACATTCAGGTGGATAAGAGGCAAGTGACTAGAGACATCCTATTGGTATTTCGCAAAGTGGAATGTGAAATGTAAGGGGTTTTTTGGCCAGAATTTATACATCCCCAGCCAAGCTCAATAAAGAGTAGATATGCAGAAGGAAGAGAGATTTGACCATCAGATGGTTAAATGTGCTGTGATAGTGTTCTATGAGAAGTTTTGAAACATTCAACACATGTTCAATTCACTTCAAAGCACGTGGAAAATGTCCGGAGACATACACAGAGCAATGCTAGGAAAATATATGTTGAAGTCACACAGTATACTGGTTATCTTCCTTTTGGCTCTTAACTCCACTTTCACTCTCCTTGCCCTTTGGGGAGACAGCAAACTACATTTCTCAAGCTCTCCCAATGTTGAGCTCCCAGTCATGCTCTGCTAATGGGAGATAATGGAAGGAGTCTGAAAGAAAATGCAAGGCCAAAGCACATCTTATGCCTTTATTGGTTGAAATCTTTGTCAGGGGCAACAGTAACAACAATAGTAGCTGTAGCGTTAGTAGGTAGACCTGTACTTATGTTCAGGTAGTAAAACTTCAGTAGCTTTAGAGAGAGGGATGCATCCACAGCCTCTGTAGCACAGCATTCTCTGGCTCTCAATTTGGCAACATTGGTATGTGATGAGCAATGGTGAAAGTTTAGCTACTAGATTCCTGCAAGTGTCTATCACAGCAGTAGGACCGTGAGTATTCCAGTAAACCTGGCAACAGAGCAATTGTGGATTTGTATAGCATCATTTTTATTTTTGTTTTCTCAGTTTAGGATGGTTGTAGCTTCCTAAGGTTACTAATCTCTACATGATCTCAGCTTCCCTCTTTTGCTCCCCTCCAGCACGTCAACACATTGCAGCCAGTTTCCTGTGTTAACTTCCCTCGGCTGAAATTCCTAGAGTAGTTTCAGTTTTGTTGACTGGATGATGGCCAATGTATACACACATAAACTAGATAAAAGTAATGGGGAAAATCAAATTAAAATTTCAGTGTGTTTAATTCCTTACTGAAGGAGAAATAGGAGCAAAGTATTTTTTTATATGTAGTCAGCTAGGGGAGGCTCAAAGAGGGAACCAAAAGAGATATCACACCACCTGCTTCAGCAGAACTGGAATTCAGCGACTGACAAAGTCTCATCCCTCTTTAACAGCACCCTCTACTGATGTATGCTGGCCTCTTTTTGAGTCAGCCTCCTGAGTCCAAACTAATCAGCAGTCTCAGGCCCACCTGAGCCTGAAAGTAAAGGCCGCCCCAATAAGCTATAAGGGGGCTTACCAGGTGGACAAGACCTCCTTGGCTGTCCACTTTCCCTCAACTGAACCTTGGGGTCTCTGTACTGGTAAGGTTTTCTACCTGCCCTCCCCCACCTCATTTTAGTAGCAGCTGAAATGGGGAGAAGTTTTTTTTTTTTAAATTTGCATTTAGTACTCTCTTATTATCTTTTAGCATTCTTTTTAAGCCCTAGCCCCCTCTTAAATCTCCCTGGGAAATCCTCTTCATGTTTGTTTCTCCACTCCCATGCTCAGTTTCCTACATGGGCTCCTAGATCCTATCTCCCATTCCAGCCCCTCCCTCAATTCATGAACTCCTCTAAATAAATGTAATGATTTATAATCTATCATTCACAGTCTGTTTATTTTCATTCTTTTTAAAAATAGACAAAACCAGGCTGGAGAGATGGTTTTAGTGGTTAAGGTGCTTGCCTACATAGCCAAAGGACCCAGTTTCAATTCCCCAGGGTCCACATAAGCCAGATATACAGGGTGGTGCATATGTCTGGAGTTTGTTTGCAGTGGCTGGAGGTCTTGGTGTGCCCATTCTCTACCCCTCTATCTGCCTCTTTCTCTCATAAATAAATATCATAAAAAATAGGCAAAACCCCAAAGCTGGGTTTCACAAGTTCTTCTGAAATTCCAAAACCTTGTTTCATTACCACATTTGTATTCAGAAGCTTAAAGCAAGCAGGCAGAGGGGGATAAGAAAGTTTTATTCCAAAATTTAATAACGAAATTCAGTTCCTTATCCTTGTCTCCTTCTCCAAGGACAAGAAGTTAAATCAGTATTCAACAGACTCTGATCAATCCCTGTCCATAACCTTAATCCACAATGACACCTGTAATAAGTGTCTTTCATATTTTACATTTTTTAAAATGTATTATTTCATTTAATTTCTATAATAACCCAGAAGTAAGATATTATATTTTCCATCTCACATATTAGGGAAAAATACATTTTATATAGCACTATACATTTATATTGCTTACTGGTGTCATAGAACAAAATTTCAACAAATTGAGCTTTAATGGTTTATTTAGCTGGCTTTTACAAGTGATTCGTGAACTTTGTGGAGGGATGATAGGAGAACAGTGGTTTGAACAAGGAACCAGCATAGTACAGAGCAGGTTGATTAATATCAGGTTACTTTCCATGTTCTGGCTTCCTAATCAGGCCAGCTCAGACTGAGCCTGTTTTGATTGGCTGCTGTGAGTCTCTGGATTCTTTGGACAACTAGCTTGTTTAGAGAGCTTTCTTTTTTATGGTTTTGGGTTGATTACATGGCACTTAATCAAAGCAAGTCCAGTTAGATTTGCTTGATTGTGGCCTCATATGGGAGCACAGTGGCCTCAAATTTGATACAACAGTGCCTGCTCACCCATTTTTTCAGTATGCAGACTTTTTGCAATGTGACTTAGCTCTTCCTCCTTCCTGTTGGTGGTCTTTTCCATCACTCACTAAAACTGAAGGTGAATTTGTGGCTTACTCTAGTCTATAGAATTTCCAGAAAAGACATAAGGCTACTACAGGCCAAACGGTGGCAAGGTTTTGCTTTGACCAATGTTTACATTGTCCTATAATGTACCCAAACTTAGTAAGTCTACCCTATTGAAGAATGAAACACACACACACACACACACACTGCCACAGCCAGCACCAACCTCTAGAGATGAGTATAGTCAGGTGTGACCATACCCGGCTATTTACTTGGTATTTGGAGATACAAACTCTGGCGCCTGGGGCCTACATCTACTCATACTTGCCCAGGAAGCACACAACCACTGAACCATCTATCGAGTTCTGATCCCAAACATTTTGGACAATGGGTACTTGCATTTCTTCCTAAATGCTTAGAAGAAACTATCATGGAAACTATCTTGGTCTGATTTTTTAAAATAATATTTTATTTACTTTCTAGAATGAGAGGTGGGAGAGAGAGAATGTGTGTGTGGGAGAGATTGGGCATGCGAGGGCCTCTAGCCACTGGAAACAAACTCTAGATGCATGCACTGCCTTGCATATTAATGTGTTTAAATGGGTACTAGGGAACCAAAACTGTGTCCTTTTGGCCCTGGTAAAGTACAATGGGTCATTTCTCTCCTCAGGTCCCACTTCCATCTGAAAAAAAAACAAGCAGATTTTCCAACAGGTAGTGAAGTCAACACAGGTTAAATGGGATAACCATTATTAGTTTAGAGAGAATTTAATGGGTGTAGATCCTCTCGTAGCCCAGGATTAGTAGGAGCTTGATAATGTAAAGCAAACTCATTATCTGGATATGATTCTGACTTGTTTCCCAGTTCCAATTATGGGTTCCTTTTCACTGAAAGGATCTGTAAACCTAATCAAAGAGCAGTTGGCTACCCACCATGGCTGCGTGTCACTATTGCACTTGTGTGAGCATCCTGTCAGGTTGTTTGCTTCTGAGTAGCTTAGACCTCGAGTTGCTCAGACAGATGTTGGCCACTTTCCCCCAGTGGCTCATATATCATCTTCTAGCATTAGAGAGGCTTTCTGGGACCTGGCTCTCTTCTGGATCCCAGCCAGATCTCTCCATGTTCCATACCAACAGCATATGGTGTCTTTAGCACTAGGGTCTTACCATTAACCTCTGGTGGGTAATCAAATGCTCTGACAGAAGTTTGTCTTGTTTTGAGAAACCTTGTAGGTCTCTCTGATCACCAGCTCATTGTGGGTGTTAAGTGCATCCTGGTACTGAGAGTTACAGACCAGCGCCAAGGGAAAAGAAAGAAAAAGAAAAAAATAAAAAGAAAAAAAAAGAAATAGGAGAAATTGAAGGTTAGGCTTCATCTCACCCACTCCAGGGCCCTTCAATTCAGGTGCTCCCCCTAAGGTCCTTTTGAGGGTTCAACCTTTTAGTCTGTCTTCCAGGATAGAGGATTCTATGGTACCAGTTCCATTTGGGTTCAGTTTTGTATGTCCCCCTCACCCACCCTTACCCTCTCCTCAAGCCTTACCCTCCCTATTGTCTAGGCCTCAAGATGCCTAGTAAGTATGCCAGCATCTTTCCTAGTGTCTACATGCAAAGTCCTAGGCTTCTTTTTATGATGTTAATCTATTCAGAAACCATACTTTCTTTATCCTCAACTTTATAAGGCACTCCTGAACAAACTGAACCTGTTTTAAGTGTTTATGCTCTGCTTTGTGCCTCTGTAAATTTGGTTAAAAGTATCCAGGGATAAGCATGTCACAGCCTGAACAAGGAGCATAGAAGGGCATGGTGGAGCAGGGCTGTTCACCTCATGGTCAAGAAGAAAAGGAAAAGAAGACGGAGTTATAGATAAGATAAGGACTTCAACAATACATCTCCAGTGACCCACTATTTTTAGCTTGTTCCTACCTATTAAAGTTTCCAGAACCTACACAAATAGTACCAATCACTGAGAGCCAAGCCTTCAACATATAAGCCAATGAAAACATTTCAGATTCAAACTATAACACTTGGCTATATAATCATTTTTCCAACTGTGTCCTCTTTCCATGGAGGTATAGTTTTTTATTATAATCACATATATAATTTCATTGCCATAGAAATAATAATCCCTAGCAGTATTTTTTAATTTTAGATGTTCAAGATAAGGGTAAAAAGATATTTTACTTTTTTGTGTGTAAAATATAATCTACAAATTATTTCATGGTTAAGATAACAGAAAAAGGAAAGAGATACCACAAATCTACAACAAAGAACATTAAGGAACCAAATACAAAGCCATAAACATGTTACTTCAGCCTTTGAGAGGGTGATATACACATGTGATTCCTTTGAACATTGACCAGTTTATTTTTGTTTTTATTTGTTTATTTGACAGAGATAAAGGGGGGGGGGAGGGAGAGAGAAAATGAGCATGCCAGGGCCTCCAGCCACTGCAAATGAATTCCAGACACATGTGCCACCTTGTGCATTTGGTTAATGTGGGTCCTGAGGAATCGAACCTGGGTCCTTTGTCTTTGAAGGCAAACACCTTAACCACTAACCCATCCCTCCAGCCCAAACATTGATTAGTTTTGAGTCTCTGTAGTAGCCACCACTGCCTGGTATAAGATGTTTTTTAGTTGGGTGTTGTGGTTCACTCTTGTGGTCCCAGCACTGCAGAGGGGGAGGCAGAAAGATCATGAGTTCAAGATCATCCCCAGCTACATAGTGATTCAAGGCCCGCCTGGGCTACATGAGACTCTATCTCAAAACAACAATAACAACAACAAAGTGCTTCCATCCATAACCCAGGTTGACAGCAACAGTAACCTATGGATGTCAACCCAACTGTTTAGAAGGCAATTTGGAAAATATCACATCCATTTAACAAAACAAGACAGAGAGAGAGAGAGAGAGGGAGAGAGAGAGAGAATAGGTGTGCCAAGGCCTCTAGCCACTACAACTAAACTCCAGATATCCCCACTCACCGAGACCCCTGAAAATGGAGGCCAGAGCTTGGCTCACTGTGACCTCCAATAATGATATCCCCAACCTTTAAAACACAGCGATAGAAAATCTATTATCCAGCATGCAGGTAAGGGCCCTAATGTGGCCCAATGCAGGAAACCGTGATAGAAGTATTTTTCCTATGAACTTTAAGCAAAAAGTGAAAGCACTTCTGGACTAGTTCATAAGGCTGTTGCACATAGGTGTAGATGGAATCTGTCTGAGCACTATGGAAACAGAGAAACTGAGTAATATTACTGACCATCCTTCCATGAGATAAAGACTATAATTTGGCATGATATGAGAAAAAGCAGTAACTGCCAGAGGGACTCCCATGAATTATTAGGAATACTTTGTTATTGTCATTTGGGGTCCCTGTGAATATAAAGGACTAAAGACAATAGAATCAGGGTAAGTGTCATTGAGGGAACTGGACACGAGAGAGGTTACATTTGTCTAGTTCGCTGGGCTAGATAGGATGGTGTTCGCCTGACAGTTAAGAAAGAAGAGTTAGCCAGGCGTGGTGGTTCATGCCTTTAATCCCAGCATTTGGGAGGCAGAGGTAGGAGAATTGCCATGAGTTCAAGGCCACCCTGAGACTACATAGTGAGTTCCAGGTCAGCCTCAGCTAGAGTGAGACCCTACCTCAAAAAAAAAAAAAAAAAAAAAAAAGAAGAGTTAGGTATATGGCATATTGGATAAAATATTTGCATGGCAAATATTTTGTCATAACCAAAAATGGGGGGAGGAGGAGTTCCCCTGTGGGTCTGGTACCCAAGAGGTGTCCTACGGGTTCAGGCTGCTTCAACCTCTCCATACCCTGGGGCCCTGAGTCATGTCTGACAGTTTAGGCTTGCTTCAACTCAGGGCCCTGCCAGTGCCTGACGGAGGAGTTGTGTCACTGGGAAAGATCTTGTGGCTTATTAATCCAGCTGCAAGATTAACACTTATACTACATCATCCAGATGTGAGTCAGCTTCTTTCTCATGCCACAACTTCCTCACCATGATGAAGCTGCTCTTGAAGATGCAAGTTGACAATAAACCCTTTTCTTCCATATGCTACTATTTATTTTAATTTTTATTGACAAATTTCATAATTATAGACAATAAACCATGAAAATATCCATTCCCGGGCTGGAGAGATGGCTTAGCAGTTAAGTGCTTGCCTGTGGAGCCTAAGGACCTTGGTTCGAGGCTTGATTCCCCAGGACCCATGTTAGCCAGATGTACAAGGGGGCACGCGTGTTTGGAGTTCATTTGCAGTGGCTGGAAGCCCTAGCGTGCGCATTCTCTCCCTCTCTCTCTCTCTCTCTCTCTCCTCTCTATCTGCCTCTCTATCTCTCTCTGTCACTCTCAAATAAATAAATAAAAATGAACAAAAAATTTTATAAAAGAAAATATCCATTCACCCCTCACTTTCCCCTTTGCAACTCCACTCTCCACCCTCCCCCTCTCAATCAGTCTTTCTTTTATTTTTGTGTCATTATCTTTTCCTCCCATTATGATGGGCTTCTATAGATAGTGCTAAGCACTGTGAAGTCATGCATATCCAGTCCATTTTGAGTTAGGAAGAGTGCATTTTAAGGAGTTATACCCTTCCTTTGGCTCTTACATTCTTCCTGCCATCTCTTCTGCAATAGATACTGAGCTTTGGAAGGTGTGATAGAGATGTTTTAGTACTGAGCACTCCTCTGCCACTTCTTCTCAGCACTATGGTGGCTTATAAGTCATGCTAGAGGTCACTGCCATCTGAAAAGAGAAGCTTCTTTAACCAACAGTGCGATTAGCATGAATATATAGGTATAAACAGTAAGAGAAGTGCTTACTAGGCAGCTTGGTGAGCATAATATATACATTTAGCCAGACATCAGGAGGCATTACACACCCCTAGGGCTCATGACTTCCCTCATCATAGATATTCAGTATCAGGCATGTATTCCCTCCCATGGAGTGGGCCTCCAGTCCCACCATAACAGACATGCCACTATTGCACTCATTGGCTCATATGGCCTGGTTGGCCAAACTTAAGGCTTGTAGGGTCCACTGTTGCTTATCTCTGCTGATGATTTCTCTTACCAATGTTGCTGCATGCAACATAGCTTTTTCGACCTTTCTGTCAGCTGGTCTACACAGAGGGGGTTTTCAGCTCAGCTCCAGCCAGATTTCTCAGTGATCTTAGAGCCCAAGCCTGTGGTGTATTCAGCAATAGGGTCTTACCATCTATTCCTGGTGGGAAACAAAGAGCCTTTGGCAATGGGCTGTAATGTCTTGGGGACATCAGTGACCTCCCTGTCCAACAACTCACTGGAAGGTATAGCATCCCTGGCACTGAAAATTTTTTGTAACAATCTATGACTTCTTGGTGCACCATTATCCAATAAAGTAGGCTTCCATGTGACTTATTCATACCCTCTTAGATTTTGACTACCCCCCACCACCATTTCTTTACTCAGTCTCTTCCCCTGACCTCAATTAGACCTTTCCACCCCCAGTAATTTGTTCTTCTACTTACATATATGCAATACCATCCCCTTACGTCCTCCCCTCTCCTCCCTCACTTATAGCCCCTTTCTTTATTTTCTGTTTTATTTTTTATTAATTAGTTTTGTATTGAGCAAATACAGTCAGTTTGGTACCATTATTAGGATCATCCGTGACCTACCTCCTCCCCTTGGCCGCTCATTATTGAGGTATATGGGTCATACATTGTGGAGTTAGCCCACAGTTATGGGTAAGATAAATGTCTCTGCATATCATGGCCCAACATGTGGCTCCGACATTCTTTCCACCCCCTCTTCTGCAAAATTTCCCTGAGCCATGTTGGGTTCATTTTTGATCTGCTTAAGTGATGAGGTGTTGGGGGCCTCTGAGGCTCTGGCTCTCTGATTTGGTAGGACTTGATTTGTCTCTGTGCTGATCTCCTTGCCCCTTGTGCTGGTATCCGGTTCATCAGGAAAACAGCACCCTTGCTTGTTTGACCAATTTTTCTTAGTTTCAGCTGGGGCCCTTTTTGAGGTATGATGGGGTAGCTCTCTCCTTAGGATCTACATCTATCTGAAAAAGAGAAGCAGATACTCCAACGGAGAGTAAGTTGGCACCAGGACAAATGAGATAACACTTACTTTTTTAATAGAGAATTTAATAGGTGTAGGCCCTCTTGTAGCCCATGATTGATGGTAGCTTGATATTGGAGAGCGGGCTTATGTTTGGATATGGTTCTAACTTGTTCCCAAGCTCCAGCTATGGGTCCCGTACGACTGAGGGGATCAGTTAGCCAAAGCAAGAGCAGTTGGTTCCCCACCATGGCTGTGTGCCACTATTGCACTTGTGCGGGCATCACAACAGGTTATTTGCTGCTAAGTAGGTTAGACCATAAGTTGCTTGGACAGATATTGGTCATTTTCCCCCCATCGCCCAAGTAGCACATTCTGGGACTAGACGCGCTGTCTGGGGACTGACTCTCTTCCAACATCCAGCCATGCCAGTCCATTTTACATGTCAACCACATAAGGTGTCTTTAGAAGTAGTGTCTTACCACTAACCTTTGGTGGGTCAACAAGTACTCTGACAGAAATCTGTCTTTCTTTTAGGAAACCTTGTAGGTCTCTCTGATCAAAAGCTCATTGTGGATGATAGCCCCATGCTGGTACTGGGAGTTACAGGTCAGTGCCCACTAAGAAAAGGAGGAAAGAGATAACTAATATACAAGAGTTAGAGAGAAGAAAGAAGAGGGAGAGAGAGAGAGGCAGAGGGAGAGGGAGGGAGGGAAGATGTAGAAGATTAAGGTTAGTCTTGATCCTACCCTCTCCGGTGTCTTGTGGTTCAGGTGTTCCATGTAAGGGCCTGGTGAAGGTTCAGCCATTTGGTCTGCCATTTAGGAAGTAGAATTTTATGGTACCATTGCCGTTTGGGTATAGATTTGTGTTTCCCATACCTTCGATGCCCTCCCCATCCCTCCCCTTCCATCCTAGTGTGTAGTCCACAAGATGCTTGCTGGGTATGTAAGGTATCTTGGGTAGATTCAGGTTAGGTGCTGTAGATGAGTGAGAGTATGTGGCGATTTTTTTCTGTGATTGGGTAAGTACATTCCTCTAGTGATGGACATCTAGGTTGATTCCAGCTCTTAGCTATTACAAATTGAGCTGCTACAAACATGGTTGAGCAAATCACACTAGCCTGTGGTTTGAAGGTTTTAGGGTAGATGCCCAGTAAGGGAATAACTGGGTCTATTGGTACCTCTATAGTCAGCTTTTTCAGGACCCTCCATATTGCTTTCCAAAGTGGTTGTACCATCCTACATTTTCACCAACAGTGGATGAGTGTTCCTACTTCTCCACATCCTTGCCAGCATTTATTTTCATTTTATTTTTTGATGTTTGCTATCCTTATTGGGGTAAGGTGGAATCTCATGGTTGTTTTAATTTGCATTTTCCTGATGATTAGGGATGATGAACATTTTCTTAAGTGTGTGTTTGCCATTTGTATTTCTTCCTCTGTGAACTGCCTGTTCAGCTCTTTGCCCCATTTGGTGAGTGGGGTGTTTGACTTCTTACTGTTTAGATTTTTGAGTTCTTTGTAGATTCTAGAGATTAGGCCTCTATCGGTTGGATAACCCACAAATATTTTCTCCCCTTCTCTGGGTAATCAATTGGCTTTGCTTATTGTATGATTGTCTGTAAAGAAACTCTTCAGCTTCATGTGATCCCATTGTTTGAGTGACCGTTTAAGATTGTGAAGACTGGGGTTTTGTTCAGGAAGTCTTTTTCCATTCCTACAACATGGGAAGTACTTCCTAAATTTTCTTCCAGTCATCTTCGAGTTTCTGGTCTTATATTGAGGTCTTTGATCCACTTGGACTTGAGTGTAGCGCATGGCAAAATGTGTGGATCAAGTTTCAGTTTCCTGCATATGGTTATCCAGTTTGTCCAGCACCATTTGTTGAAGATGCTGTCTTTTTTCCAGCCTATATTGTTCGGGCCTTTGTCGAATATCAAGTAGCTATAGTTGCTTGACCCAAAATCAGGGTATTTGACTGTATTCCATTGGTTTATACTCCTGTTTTTATGCCAGTACCATGCTGTTTTTATTACTATGTCTTTGTAATATAGCTTTAGATCAGGTATGGTGTTGCCTCCAGAGGTATTTCTTTTGCTGAGAATATGTTTGGATATGCGAGGCCTTCTGCCTTTCCATATGAAATTTGAGATCATTTTCTCTATCTCTGTGAAGAACACTGTAGGGATTTTAATTGGAATTGCATTAAATCTTTATATTGCCATTCGTAGGATTGTCATCTTCACAATGTTAATTCTGCCTATCCAGGAACGTGGGAGGTCTTTCCATTTTCTCAAGTCCTCATCAATTTCTTTTTTGAGTGTTTTAATGTTTTCGTTGTATAGATCTTTCACTTCCTTGGTTAATGTTATTCCAAGGTATTTTTTTTGTTGTTGTTGCTATTGAAAATGGGACTATGTCCCTTATTTCTTTCTCTGTATCTTTTTCATTTGCATATAGAAAGGCTACTGATATTTGTGCATTGATTTTGTATTCTGCTACTTTGCCATAGGGGTTAATCACCTTCACGAGTTGTGGGATGGAGTCTCTTGGGTCTCTTACATATACAATCATGTCATCAGTGAATAAAGCTAACTTAGCTTCTTCCTTTCCAAATTGTATCCCTTTTATTTCCTTCTCCTGTCTTATTTCTTGAGCTAGAACTTCCAGTACTATATTGAAAAGCAGAGGTGAGAGTGAACAACCCTGTCTTATTCCTGATTTTAATGGGAATTCCTCCAGTCTCACTCCATTAAGTATTATTTGGGCTTCGGAGCTTTGTATATTGCCTTTATTATGTTAAGATATGAAACAATGATGCCAATTCTCTCTAATGTTTTGATCATGAATTGATATTGTATCCTGTCAAAGGCCTTTTCTGCATCTATAGAAATGATCATGTGGTTTTTATGTTTATCCTTGTTTATGTGGTGTATTACATTGACAGATTTCTGTATGTTGAACCAACCCTGTGTTCCTGGGATGAATCCCACTTGGTCAAGTTGGATAATGATTTTGATGGGTTGTTGGATTCAGTTTGCATGGATTTTGTTCAGGATCTTTGAATCTAAGTTCTTCAGGGAAATAGGCAGGTAGTTTTCTTTTCTTGTGGCATCTTTGCCTGGCTTTGGAATTAGGGTGATACTAGCTTCATAAAAGGTGTTGGGTAGCTTCCCTGTTCTCCAATTGTGTGGCACAGTTTGAGGAAGATTGGTTTGAGTTCTTCCATGAAGGTTTGATAGAATTCAGCTGAGAAGCCATCTGGTCCTGGACTCTTCTTTTGGGGGAGGTTTTTTAAATTACTTTTTCAATCTCCATTAGTGTGATGTGTTAACTGAGGTGAGTAACCTGCTCTGTGTTTAGCTTTGGTAGATGGTCTGGATCCAGGAATTTATCCATCTCCTCCGTATTTTCCATTTTTGTTGAGTAGAGGTTTTTGAAATAAGTCGTGATGATTCTCCCAATTTCACTTATTTCTGTTGTGATCTCTCCTTTTTCATTTTGAATTCTGTTAATTTGAGGCTTCTCCTTTCTTTTTTTGCTTGATCAGATTGGCCAGGAGTTTGTCAATCTTGTTTATTTTTTCAAAGAACCAGCTCTTTATTTTGTCAATTGTCTTAAATGTTTCCTTGCTTTCCAATTCATTGATTTCTCCTCTGATTTTAATTATTTCTTTCCTTCTGGAGCTCTTTGGGTTGGATTTTCCGTGTTTTTCTAGTGCCTTTAGGTGGATGGTTAGGTTATTGATTAGGGACCTTTTTGTCTTTTTTATGCAGGCATTGAGTGCTATGAATTTTCCCCTGAGGACCGCCTTCATTGTGTCCCATAAGTTTTGGTATGATTTGTTCTCATTGTCATTCAATTCCAGAAATTTTGCAATTTCATTTTTTATTTCACCCACTATCCATTTATTGTTTAAAAGTATGCTGTTCAGTTTCCAGGGGCTGTTGGGATTCTTGGTGGGTCTTTTGTTGTTGATTTCTAGCAATATAGCATTGTGATCTGATATCATGCAGGGAATTATGTTGATCTTCCTAAATATGTGCAGGCAGTCTTTGTGACACAGTATATGGTCTATTTTAGAGAATGTCCCATGGGCTGCTGAGAAGAATGTGTAGTCGGTGGATTTGGGATGGAAAGTTCTGTAGATATCTGTTAGGTCTAAGTGATCTATGGTTTTGTTGAGCTCTCTTACTTCCCTGTTGAGTTTCTGTTTGGATGATCTGTCTATTACTGATAATGGTGTATTGAAGTCCCCAGCTATGATGGTGTTGGTGGTTATTTCTGTTTTATTGTCAAGTAGGTTTTGTTTTATGAACTGTGGTGCCCCTGTGTTTGGTGCACACAGATTTATGATTGTAATATCCTCTTGATAGATTGTTCCCTTGATAAGTAGGAAGTGGCCTTCTTTGTCTTTTTTGATTATTTTCGGTTTGAAGTCTGTTTTATCAGATATTACTATCGCTACACCTGCTTGTTTCTTATTCCCATTTGCTTGTAATATTGTTTTCCACCCTTTCACCCTGAGGAGGTGTCTGTCTTTAGTGGTGAGGTGGGTTTCTTGAAGACAACAGATTGAGGTGTCTAAGTTTTTAGTCCATCCTGTTAGCTTGTGTCTCTTCATCGGTCAATTAAGGCCATTAATATTTAGGGTAATTACTGTGAGATATGATTTGATCCTGCCATATTGTCATAGTAGATGTGGGTTGGTGTTTTCATGAACTTTGAAGTTTTTTGTGCCTACTCTGAGTTTGGTTATTGTGACCTGCTTCTAGTAGGCATTGGAGTTTGATTATTTGTTTCTTCTCTGTGGAGAATTTCCTGAAATACTCTCTGTAGGTTTGGTTTTGTGTTCATATAATTGTAAAGCTGAGTTTTGTCATGGGAAGTTTTTGTTTCACCATCTATTTTGAGGGATATTTTTTCTGGGTAGAGTAGTTTGGGTTGGAAGCCATAGGTTCTTAGACTTTGCAGTGTTTCATTCCAGGCCCTTCTAGCTTTCAGGGTTTCCATTGAGAAGTCTGAAGTAATTCTGATGGGGTTACCTTTGAAGGTGGTGTGCTGTTTTTCCCTAGATGCTTTTAGGATTTTGTCTTTGGTGTCAATGTTTAGAGTCTTAACGACAAAAAGAGTTTCTCCTTTGGTCCAGTCTGTTTGGAGTTCTATTGGCTTCTTGTATCTTGATGGGCCTTTCTTTTAAGAGACTGGGGAAATTTTCTTCAATTATTTTGTTAAATAAGTTCTCCATGCCTTTTTGGTCTGAATTTCTTCTCCCTCTGGTATTCCAATGATCCTGATATTAGGACCTTTAAGTGTGTCCCACAATTCCATCATCTTCTGTTCACAGGAACTTTTGAACTTACTGAAATTTTTGAACTCTCGAACTGTTTCTTCTATCTTGTCTTCCAGATCAGAGTTTCTATCCTCCACTTGGCTGACTGTGTTCTTGAGAGCTTCTAGAGGGTTTTGGACTTATTCAATTAAGTTTGCATTTTCTACTATTTTTCTATGTATAATTTCCATCCCTCTGTCAAGCTGCCTTTTCACATCAGTTTCCGATTTTCTTGATGATTCTTGGAATTCATCATTGAATTTCTTTATGTCTTCATTTATCATTGCCAGCTGATTTTTAATGTCTTCTTTTTTTTCACTCACTCAAGTCTCTTAATTCTCTTTGAACTCCTTCCAATTTCTTATCTATTAGTTCTAGTTTAGTTATGGCAGCATCCACACAATTATCAGTCCTTTGTTGCTTTCCTGCATGTTCTACCAGTAGGTTGGTCAGGGTTGCATTGCTCATAGCTGTAATTTGGTGTTCTGATCCTAATGGTTCTTCTGTGTTTTGGTTAGATGTATTCATTGTAGGACTGGGTGATCTAACTGGATTTTCTTGCATTTGATTTTTCATGTTATTTCTTTTGCGCTGTCGTCTGCCCATACAGTGTATCGGCACGTAGGTGGGTGTATCAGCCTGGGATCAAGCATAATGGTAATCTGAGGTAGCCTGGGGCAGTTGCCAAGCATCCTGGGCTTTGGCTCTCACTTGCCAAAGCCGCCTATCTACTGCCTGGCAGGGGCGCGAAAGTTGCCTGAATTCGCAAGTGGTAATGTGCCAAAGCTGCCTGCATTCCATCTAAGAGTGACACTGACTTCCGGCCAAGATGGCGACCGCCTAGCTGCGCTGCAAATCCTGGGGAAAGAAAGGCAAGATATTAAGGACAGACCAAATGGCTGATCCTTCACCAGGCCCTTACAGGGAACACCTCAACCACAAGACACTGGGATGGTAAGATCAAGACTAACCTTAATCTTCTACATCTTCCCTCCCTCACTTCCTCTCCCCCCCTCTCTCTCTTATCTCTAACTCTTGTATATTAGTTATCTTTTTCCTCATTTTCTTAGTGGGCACTGACCTGTAACTCCCAGAACCAGCATGGGGCTATCATCCACAATGAGCTTTTGATCAGAGAGACCTACAAGGTTTCCTAAAATACAGACAGATTTCTGTCAGAGTACTTGATGACCCACCAAAGGCTAGTGATAAGACCCTACTGCTGAAGACACCTTATGTGATTGACCTGTAAATTAGAATGGCATGGCTGGAAGTTGGAAGAGAGTAAGTCCCCAGACAGTCAGCGTGTCTAGTGCCAGAAGGTGCTACATGGGTGACTGGGGGAAAATGACCAATATCTGTCGAAGCAACTTATGGTCTCACCTACTTAGCAGCAAATAACTTGTTGTGATGCCCACACAAGTGCAGTGGTGGCACACAGCCATGGTGGGGAACCAACTGCTCTCAGTTCGGCTAACTGATCCCCTCACTGGTATGGGACCCATAGCTGTACCTGGGAAACAAGTCAGAACCACATGCAAACATAAGCCCACTTTCCAATATCAAGCTACCATCATTTGTGGGCTACAAGAGGGCCTACACCTATTAAATTCTCTATAAAAAAAAAGGGGGGGTTATCTCATGTGTCCTGATGCTAACTTACTCTCCATTGGAGAATCTGCTTCTCTTTTTCAGATAGATGTAGATCCTAAGGAGAGAGCCACCCCATCATACCTCAAAAGGCCCCCTGCTGAAACTAAGAAAAATTTGAGAAACAAGCAAGGGGGCTGTTTTCCTGATGAACCGGATACCAGCACAAGGGGGAAGGAAATCAGCACAGAGAAAAATCAACTCCTACCAAATCAGGGAGCCAGAGCCTCAGAGGCCCCCAACACCTCATCACTGAAGCAGACCAAAAATGAACCCAACATGGCTCAGGGAAATTTTGCGGAAGAGGGGGTGGAAAGAATGTTAGAGCCACATGTTGGGCCATGATATGCAGAGACATTTAGCTTACCCATAACTGTGGGCTAACTCCACAATGCATGACCCATATACCTCAACAAGGAGGGGCCCAGGGGAGGGGGTAGGTCACGGATGAGCCTAATAATGGTACCTAACTGATTGTAAAAAAATAAAAATAAAAAAAATAAGAGGGACACTGAGGCACCAAGCACTGAAGCCACCCAAACTCTGGATGGGGACACTGGACCTGGTAGCAGTCTGCACTCCCCTCCCACAGGACAATGGCGGATGGCCCTCGTTGCAGACAGGTAGGGGATGGCACCTGAGCTGGAGCAAGTGAGACACACAGTCTGAGCTTGTGTGGCAGTTGCTGTGGGACTGGGCTTGCTGAACATGCAGCGGCAGCAGCCATAAGTGAGTGAGTGGGTGGAGCAGTCTCTGCTTCCACATGCAGGGATCGATCTGCGCGCTGCTGCACTGTGCATACAGGGAGGGGTGGGCTACCCACTCCTGAGGGAATGAAGGATTCCCTGTTATTGCCAGACTCGCTGAATGCAAGGTAGCCAGAGCAATAAGTCAGCAAGTGTGTGGAGCAGTCTAAGCTTCCTCACGCAGGGATTGATTGGCGCAGAGTGGCAGCTGCGCTGTGGACATGGCAGCTATTTGGGGGGAGGTGTGGGCCACTCGCTTGTGAGGGGATCCTCGATTCCCTGTTTTCCCCCCTCTGTGCCCTCCCAGTGGGAATCTATTGGAGACTACTCTCTCCTAAAAGACCCAGTGAACCCTTAACCCTTGCCTTTCTTTCCCTGGGATTTGCAGTGCAGCTAGGTGGTCGCCGTCTTGGCTGGAAGTCCTCACTTATAGCCCCTTTATAGCCTACTGGCCACTGCTACGAAGTTTTATTCCAACTCACACACAAGTCCAAACATTGTAGCTGAGGTCCACATATGACAGAGAACATTCAGAGCTTGGCTTTTTGGTCCTGAGTTACTTCACTAAGTAGATCCATTTCCCGGCAAATTTCATAATTTCATTTTTCTTTACCATTTAGTAGAACTGCATTGTATAAATATATGACATCTTCATTATCCAGTCATCAGTTGAGG
Organism: Dipus sagitta; assembly: GCA_036346955.1. Classification (NCBI taxonomy): domain Eukaryota; kingdom Metazoa; phylum Chordata; class Mammalia; order Rodentia; family Dipodidae; genus Dipus; species Dipus sagitta. The sequence continues at coordinate 215,219,275 of CM070770.1, forward strand.
GACATCCAGGCTGTTTCCATTTCCTACCTATTGTTAATAGAGCAGTAATAAACATGGATGTGCAAGTATCTCTAAGGTAGAGTGATGAGTCCTCAGGATATATGTCTAGGAGTGGTATATCTGGGTCATATGTCTCAGGAACTTCCACACTGATTTCCACAGTGGCTATAGCAGGCTACATTTCCACCAACATTGTAGAAGGGTTCTTCTATTTCCATATCCTTGCCAGCATTTATTGTCATTTTTTTTAAATAATAGCCACTTTGAGAGGAGTAAGATGGAATCTCAAAGTAGTTTTAAGATGCATCTTCATGATGGCTAAGGATATAGAACACTTTTTTAGATGTTTACATCACACCTGTGTTTCTTCTTTTGAGAACCTTTTATTTAGTTCCATAGTCCAACTTTTAATCATGTTGTTTGATTTCTTATTATTTAGTTTTCTGAGTTCTTTGTATATACTGGATATTAATCATCTGTCAGATGTATAGCTGGCAAAGCTTTTCTTCCATTCTTTAGGTTGCCTCTTTGCTCTATTCACAGTGTCCTTTGCTGTATAAATGCTTTGTAATTTCATGGGTTCCCAGCAGTTGATTAGTGGTTTTATTTCCTGAGCAATTAGGTTATATTCAGGGAGCCATTGCCTATGTCAAGATGTTGAAGGATTTCTCCTATGTTTTCCTCTAGAATTATCAGAGTTTCAGGTTTGATATTAAGGTCTTTGACCCATTTGGACTTAAGTCTTGTACATGGAGAGAGATAAGGATCTATTTTCATCTTTCTACATATAGATATTCAGTTTTCACAGCACCATTGTTGAAGAGGATTTCTTTTTTCCAATGAGTACTTTTGGCATTTTGATCTAAATCCAGGTGGCTGTAGCTGTCTGTACTTAAATCTGGGTCCTTTATTCTGTTCCATTGATCTATGTGTCTGTTTCTGTGCCAGTACCATGCTGTTTTTGTTACTATGACTTTATAATATAGGTTAAAATCAGGTATGGTGATACCATCAGTCTTATTTTCATTGCTCAAAATTGTTTTGGCTTTTCGAGGGTGTGTGTGCGTGTGTGTTTCCAAATGAAGTTTTTCTATTTCCATGAAGAATGCCATTGGAATTTTGATGGGAATTGCATTAAATGTGTAGATTTCCTTTGGTAAGATTGACATTTTCACAATATTGATTCTTTCAATACTTTATTTTTTTGAGGCAATTGTGAACGGATTCATCCCCAAAACGTTTGTTGTCAGTATATAGGAAGGCTACTGATTTCTGTGTGTTTGTTTTGTATCCTGCTATGTTGAAAAAAGTGTTTATTAGCTCTAACAGTTTGCTGGTAGAGTCTTTAGGGTCCTTTATGTATAGAATCATATCATCTGTAAATAATTATAGTTTGATCTCTTCCTTTCCAAGTGGATACCCTTGTCTTGTTCCTAATTTTAGTAGAAAAGCTTCAAGTTTTTCCACATTTAGTATTATGTTAGCTGTAGGTTTGTCTTTATTATGTTGAGATATGTTCCTTCTATTCCCAGTTTCTATAGGACTTTTATCATGAAAGGATGTTGGATTTTGTTAAATGCCTTTTCTGCATCTATTAAGATGATCTTGTGATTTTGGTCCTTCAATCCATTTATATAGTGTATTTCATTTATTGATTTACATATATTGAACCATCCCTGCATCTTGGATAAAGCTTATTTGGTCAGGGAGAATCATCTTTTTGATATATTCTTTATGCTATTTGCCAACATTTTCTTTAGAATTTTTGTATCTATGTTCACAAAGAGATTAGTCTCTAATTTTCTTTTTTTGGTCTCTTTGTTTGGTTTTGGTATCAGGGTAATGTTGGCTTTGGAGAAGGAGTTTTGTAGAATTCCTTCCTTTTCTATTTTATGGAAAACTTTGAGAAGCACTGGTTTTAATTCTTCCATGAATGTCTGGTGAAATTCACCAGCGAATCCATCTGGGCCTAGAGGTTTTTTAGTTGGGAGATTTTTTATAACTAGTTAGATCTCTGTACTTGTTATAGGTCTATTTAAGTGGTTAATCACAATTGGATTTAATTTGGTTAGGTCATAAAAATCAAGGAAATCATCAACTTCTTTCAGACTTAGTGAAGTATATGTTCTTAAAGTATGTTTTTATGATTTTCTCCATTTCTTTGGTATCTGTTATAATGGTGCTATTTTCATTTCTAATTTTATTAATTTGTGTTTCTTCTCTCATTCTTTTGGTCAGATTTGCTAAGGGTTTATCAATTTTCTTTATCCTTTTATAGAACCAATTGTTTCATTTAATATTTCTTTTAGTATCTATTTTGTTAATTTCTGCCCTAATCATTATTATTTTTCCCACACACAGAGCTTTTATTTGCCTTGTTCTTCTTTTTCCAAGGCTTTTCTGGTGCCTGAGTGGAATTCTCGATGGTTTCCTCCTTTCTAGAAGATCTGAGTTTCTCCTGCTTCTCTCCCATGGTTGATAATAACTTATACACTTCCACTTTTTGGTAGAAGAGTGTATTTTCTGTTTTTCTGCTTTTTTCCCTTCGTAGGCTGCTTTGGTATGGCCACTATGTCACCATCTTACCTGGAAATTCCCCCATATGCTACTTTTGGTTGAGAGTTTGTCCTATCATTGAGAAGGTAACTGCTACAAAAAAAAATTGGTCCCAAGAAATGGAGTCATTAGTTGCTGAATTAAATGATATATATACATCACATACATGGTTACTCACTAGTGTAACCAGATCCCTGAGTAACAAGGCCTAAGTGGCAGCACTGACTCCCCAAAGGCAAGTAAGTATATTTACCAAAATTGACAGCATAGACAAAGCAATGTTCATAATTGTATGATTTCTGTAAATCTTTGGTACTTGATGACTATTCATTGCGTACCCAAAATGAAAATAGATAGGAAGCCTCTTAAATTCTTTCTCAGTTTGTATAAGCAAAAACACTCCAGAGCTAAATAATTAAAAGCTATTTTGAATCATAGCAATAGAGAATCACATCTCCTTAACCAATTTCTTTTTTTGTTTTTATTTATTTATTTATTTATTTATTTATTTATTTATTTATTTATGAGAGAGAGGGAGAGAGAGAATGGGTGCATCAGGGCCTCCAGCCACTGCAAATGAACTCCAGATACATGCACTACCTTGTACATCTAGCTTATGTGGGTCCTGGGGAATTAAGCCTTGAATCGGGGTCCTTAGGCTTCACAGACAAGCATTTAACCACTAAGCCATGTCTCCCCCTCCCTTAGCCAATTTATATACTTGAATCTGTTTACAGACCTAGTACCTCTTGAATGAAAGGGTAGCTAGGTCTTCTTGAAGGGGGAACCTTCTAAAAGTCCAAAAACTTTTAATATTCTTTCTCCCATCCTTTCCCAAAGAAACCTATGATCTTTTTCTAGGGTAACTGTATATTTGGGGAAAGAAAGTAAACCTTCCTGGGCCTAATGAATCCTGGATCTGAATTGACACTAATTCCAGGAGACCCCAAACAGCACTGTGGCCCTCTAATTAAAGTACATTCTTATGGTGGTCAGGTGATCAATAGTGTTTGACAAATGTTCAATTCACAGTGAGTTCAGTGGGTTCCTGAATTTATCTTGTGGTTATTTCCCCAGACCCATAGTGTGTGGGGAACCAGTGGACACTAGGAAAGCAAAAGTGCCTCCATCTTAAATAATGACTGCATTTTGTAATAAGTTGTCTGTTCTGGAAAGTCACAAGATCTGCAGTTGTTTGTTAATTCATGCACCCATAAAGAATGAGGGAGTCATTATCTCATGTCCTTGAGGCTGGGGCCTTATCCTGCAGCTGTGGAACGTCTTGTGGCCTTGAGGCTGGGGCCTTATCCTGCAGCTGTGGAACGTCTTGTGGCCTTGGGGCCGGGACCTTATCCTATTGAAACAGAACTGTAGCAATACCTAAACTGCTGACAAACTCCTCTGTTCTGCTGTATAAAAGGCACCCTGAGAAAAATAAAATTTGGCAGCTTGATCAGACTCTTGTCTTGCTGTCCGTTCCTTGTGTCTCTTGTCCCTTTCATTTCAGGTTCTCTGGGGTCCGTGCTCCCGTTGAAGCCCCGCTGGCCGGGGCAACTGGCGCCCAAACGTGTGGCACGAACCTAGGATCGCCTGAAACACCGTCTGCTACCTGCCCATTGGGATCCCGCACCGAGGCCGCCGCAACCCAAAGAGGGGGTTAGACACTGGCCCGCTAGTGATCGCCACGGAGTCGCCCGCCCGTGAGACAGATCCGTTGGAACACTCGGACGGTGAGGTAAGATAAGATTTTTTCTTTACCATGGGACAAGCATTTTCAAAAGAAGACTCTTTTGTGACTGGGCTAAAACAAGCTCTCAAGGTACGAGGAACTAGGGTTAAAAGAAAAGATTTAAAGATATTTTTAGATTATATTGGTGATCTCTGTCCTTGGTTCCCAAAGGAAGGGACTATAAATGAAAAAACTTGGTTAAGAGTTGGAGATTGTTTACGTGATTATTATGAAACCTTTGGCCCCGAGAAGGTCCCTGTTTCTGCCTACTCTTATTGGAATCTTATAAATGATGTTCTTAAGGTCTACAATCATTCTATGGCTGTACAGGCTCTTGTTAATAAAGGAGAGACTGCTCTTAAACGTTCTTCTAGGCCCCCTTCTGCCTGCGCTTCTGTCATTGTTGAAAATGAAACTCAAGAGCGACCTAAGTCTCCTGCCTCTGAAAAGCCTTCCTGCCACCTTTATCCTTCCCTAGTGGATCTTGAAGCTGGTGAAGTTGGTGAAGCTGGTTCCCCCCTTCCCCCGTTGCTTGATGTGGGCCCCACCAATAAACCTCCTCTAGTGCCTCCTCCCTATTGCCCGCCACTCTGCGCTCCTGTCCTCGACTGCTCCGCCGCCTTACTTCCCTCTGCGCCTGCTGAACCTCTCGCTGACTCTCCTTTCACAGAACTACAGTCTGCCGCGTTAGCTTCTGTCTCTGACCTCCGTAGGGCACTTCAGGATAAAAAACTTCAGCTGCAGCTTCTCCAGGAACTTGATTCTGTCACAAAAGAACTTGCTGCCTTTTCTAATCTTTCCTCTGACAGCCGTAGGCGCAAAACAAAAGCAGACGCACACACCCGCAATACTGGCTTTCTTGCTTTTCCTGTTACCCGCACACAGGCACAGGCCCGCTCTGACCCCGCTTCTGTTTCCCTCCCTGCGTCCAATGCGGACTCTGATGAGGAGCCTGCTCCCTCGGCTGCTCCAGCTGATGGGAATGCTGCCTCCTCTGATTCTGAGGATGAACCTGCCCCGGAGTCTGTTCCCCAACCTAAATATAAAACTCTTAATTTAAAGTTTCTTGAGCGACTAAAAGCGGCCGTCTCCAATTACGGGCCCACAGCTCCCTTTACTCTCACTCTTCTGGAAAGCTATAGTGACAAATGGCTTACGCCTAATGACTGGTACCGCCTTGCTCGCGCGGCTCTCTCTGGTGGAGATTTTGTTCTATGGCGCACTGAATTTAATGAGAACTGCTCTGACTTTGCTCGCCGTAATTTACAAAAGGCTGTTTCTAAAAATTGGACAAAACAAAAATTGTTGGGGGAACATCCCTACGATTCCAACGAACGGCAAGCACGCTATCCCCCTGGACTTTTAGCCCAAATACAACAGGCAGGCCTCGCTGCCTGGCGGCACCTCCCTCTTAAAGGGGCCACCACCGCCTCCTGGCTAATATTAGACAGGGTCCAGAAGAGCCTTACAGTGACTTTATTAGTAGACTTAATGAAACTGCTGAGTGCCTTTTTGGTGTTGGGGAAACCAACAGCCCCTTTATCAAACACCTGGCCTTTGAGAATGCTAATCCTGCTTGTCAGTCTATTCTCTGCTCTCACAAGCGGGAGTCCATATCTGATTATATCAAGTTATGTGCAGGCGTGGGCTCCTCTCAAGCCATGGGTTTAGCTATTGGAGCTGCTCTCCGTTCTGCTGGTCTCACTCAGGGTACGAAAACATGTTATAAGTGTAAACAACCTGGACATTTCTCTCGTGAATGCACTGCTCCTAAACAGCTTTCTGTTTCTCACCACCCTCACCCCTTAAAAATTCACCCTCTCCCAGGGAAGGCTCCCTGCCCCCTGAGGATTTGTCCTTTCCTTTTCAGGACTATGGCTGCCCCTGCTTTCGTTGGCCTCTTGCTCCTGACATCTGTGGTGATCACTGCTGGCCATCAATCCATGAATTTCACCTGGACCGTGCTCAGTGAAGTCGGTGATGTGATCTGGGCCCACTCTATGGTTTCTCAGACCATCCCTTGGCCGACCCTAACTCCAGACCTCTGCAAAATGGCCCTTGGCAGCCCGAACGCTTGGGGACTTGGCACCATTTTTGCACAACATACTGCTCCTGAAATTAATCTTCACCACTCTTATGGTGAAGGAGATGTTATAATTCTTACCAGAGGTCCTACTTACAGTCTTTCTCCCTCTATGTTGTCCCTGGCCTAGGTGCTGAGCCTTCGCCCTAGTTTGCAGGTGTGCCCCATATCTCCTCCCTTATTGACACTTATCTAAACTTAAAATAATCTGAGTGACTCCCCTCCTTTAGGAGCTGCATAGGATTCAGACCTGTGCATGTTGACTCACAAATGTGTGAGTACAATATGGGCACCGACATGGGTGCGAGGCGTAGCACCGCAAGGGAAGGTCCCTTTTGACCGCTTCTGAATTCCCTGAGAGTCAAACCTGACTTGCATGGAGGTTGGTACTGTACTTTCTGTGTTAGCTCTGCCTCCCCTCCCCAAAAGGTACCAAGAGCAACCAAGGTGGGGTACGAACCCCACGGGAGGAGTCAGGTCACTGCTCCCCCAGTTGGTTACAGGCCCACCGTGAAATCACGGGACCCTGGGAGTCCTACCAAAATTTACAAAAATTGGCCGCCACAGAAAACACCTTCTAAAACTAATAGAAAGGGAGGAGATGTGGGGAACCAGTGGACACTAGGAAAGCAAAAGTGCCTCCATCTTAAATAATGACTGCATTTTGTAATAAGTTGTCTGTTCTGGAAAGTCACAAGATCTGCAGTTGTTTGTTAATTCATGCACCCATAAAGAATGAGGGAGTCATTATCTCATGTCCTTGAGGCTGGGGCCTTATCCTGCAGCTGTGGAACGTCTTGTGGCCTTGAGGCTGGGGCCTTATCCTGCAGCTGTGGAATGTCTTGTGGCCTTGGGGCCGGGACCTTATCCTATTGAAACAGAACTGTAGCAATACCTAAACTGCTGACAAACTCCTCTGTTCTGCTGTATAAAAGGCACCCTGAGAAAAATAAAATTTGGCAGCTTGATCAGACTCTTGTCTTGCTGTCCGTTCCTTGTGTCTCTTGTCCCTTTCATTTCAGGTTCTCTGGGGTCCGTGCTCCCGTTGAAGCCCCGCTGGCCGGGGCAATAGTGGAATATATATACTTAGAAGTTTGTAGATTCCCCAAATTGATTCTCTAACCTATGTAGTAATGGCTATCATACTTGGAAAGGCCAAACAGAAGCCATTAGAGCTAGCCCTGCCAGGGAAAACAGTGAACCAAAACCATTATTGCATCCATGGAGGCATTACAGAGATTAGCAACATTACAAAGGACTTTAAAGATGCAGGGGTTTTGTTTCCCACCACATTGCTCTTTAACTTTCTTTTTTGTCCTGTTCAGATTGATGGATCATAGAGAATCATGATAAATGACAGATTGTCATCAGAAACCTAATCAAGTAGTGATTCTAATTGCAGCTGCTGTACCACATATGGTTTCTTTACTTGAGTAGATTCCTGGTACCTGGTGTGTAAATGCTTATGATCATATAAGTGCTTTATTATCCATACCTGTCCATAAAGACCACCAGAAGCAATTTGCTTCAGATGGCAAGGACAGCAGTACACCTTTATTGTTTTACCTCAAGGTTGCATTAATTCTCCAGCCCTCGTGGGGATTTTGATTGCCTGCCCTTTCCACAAGGTATCACATTGGTCTATAATATTGATTGTATTGTGCATATTGGATCCAGTGAGCAGGAGGTAGCAACTACTCTGATGTTGTTGGTACAGCATACATAGCAGGTGATGGGAAAAAAATCTAACCAAAATTCAACAACATCCTCCCTTAGTAAAATTTCTATGAGTCCAGTGGTGTGGGGCATACAGAGATATTCCTTCAAAGGTGAAGGATAAGTTGTTCCACCTGGCCTCCCCTATCACTAAAAAAGAAGCACAGTGCCTAGTGGACCTATTTGGATTTTGGAGGGTGCACATTCCTCACTCGGAGTGTTACTCTGACCCATATACCAAGTAACTTAGAACACTCCTAGTTTTGAGTATGGCCTGGAAGAGAAATGATTTTTTAGCAGGCCCAAGCTACTGAGAAGAATCAATGGTATATGAGGTGTCAGTGGCAGGTAGGAATGTTGTTGGGAGCCTTTGGCAGGCCCCTATAGGCAAATCACAGTGAAAGCCTTTGGGATTTTAGAGTAAGGCCTTGCCATCATCTGGAGACAACTATTCTCCCTTTGATTGACAGCTCTTGACCTGCCATTGAGCCATAGTGTAAACTGAGTGCTTGACAACAGGCCATCAAGCTACCATGCAACCTGAGCTACCTGTCATGAGCTGGATGTTATCTGACCCACTAGGCCATAAAGTTGGGCATGCACAGCAGCACTCCATTATCAAATAGAAGCAACACACACAGACACACACATATACACACACACACAGACATACACACATGATCAGGCTTAAGTAGGTCCTGAAGGCACAACTAAATGCTTATGGCTCCTATTCATGTTAAAATGCCTTCTCTGCCTCCAAGCATGCAACTATGGCATCATGAGTGGTGCCCTTTGACTGACTGACTGACTGACTGAAAAAAAAGACTAGGGTCTGCTACAGGTGAATCTGAATGCTATGTAAGCACCTACCAGAAGTGGACAATTGCAGCATTGTATCCCCTTTGTTGGAATCACACTGAAGGACAGTGGTAAAGGAAAATCTTCATGATGGGCAGAACTTTGGGCAGTGCACATGGTTGTGCATTTTGCTTACAAGGAAAAATGATAGAATATGTAGTTTTATAATGATTCATGAGCTGTGGCCAATTGTTTGGCTGGATGATCTGATACTTGGAAGCATCATACTTGGAAATTTGGTGAGAAGAATGTTTGGAGAAGGTATATATGGACAGAGCTCTTGAATGGGTAAAGAGTATAGAGATACCTATGTCTCATGTTGATGCTCATCAGAAGATGACCTCATCACAGGATGACTTTAATAATAAAGTAGATAAGCCAACCTCTTCTGTAGATAGCAGTCATCCTCTTTTCCTGGCCATCCCTGGCCTTGTCCAATGGGCCCATGAACCAAGTGGACATGGTGACAGGGATGGAGGTTATACATAGGATCAACCACATGGACCTCAACTCACCAATGCTGACCTGACTATAGCTGCTGCTAGGTTCCAAGTCTGCCAGCATCAGAGACCAAAACTGACACCTCATATGGAACCATTGCCCTGGGTGACCATCCAGAAACCTGGTGCCAGGTTGACTACATTGGACCACCTCTATCATGGAAAGGGCAGCAATTTGTCCTTACTGGGATAGATACTTATTCTGAGTATAGATATGTCTTTCCTGCATGTAGTGTTATGCCCAAACTACTATTTGTGTACTTACAGAATGAATGTATTATCCACTGTCATAGTATTCCACACAGTGTTGCCTCTGGCCAAGGAATTCACTTTACAGCCAAAGAAGTGTGTCAGTGGGCTCATGCTCATGGAATTCACTGGTTTTACCATGTTTTTCACATTCCTAAAGTAACTGGTTCGATAGAATGATGGAATGACCTTTTAAAGAAACAGTTACAGTGACACGTAGGTAGCAATAGTCATCAGGGCTCTCCAGAAAGCTGTGTATGCTCTGAATAACTGTCCAGTATAAGATACTGTTTCTCCCATAGCCAGGATTCATTGCTGTGGGACTGCGTCCACTCACCCACTGAGTGGATGAGTGTGCGGAGCAGTCTAAGCTTCTGCACGCAGGGATCGATTGGTGCACGGCGGCAGCAGCAGCGGAGGCGGTGGCAGCGGCGGTGCTGTGGACACGTCGGTTATTTGGGGGGAGTGGTGAGCTACCTGCCCACGAGTTATTCGCGATTCTCTGTTTCTCCCGCCTCTGTGCCCTCCCACTGACAATCTATTGGAGATTTCTCTCTCTTAAAATCCCTGATGAACCCTTAATATCTTGCCTTTCTTTCCCTGGGATTTGCAGTGCAGCTAGGCGGTCGCCATCTTGGCTGGAAGTCCTCTCATTTGTAATTCTTCCTCTGAGAACTCCCTATTTAGTTCTCTGCCCCTTTTGGATGGGTTGTTTGATTTTTTATTTATTTTTTGAGTTCTTTGTAGATTCTAGATGTTAGGCTTCTTTCAGTGGTATTGCTGACCAAGTTTTTCTCCCATTCAGTGGGTAATCTATTGGCTCTGCTTATGGTATGTTTGTCTGTGCAAAAGCTTTTTAGCTTCATCAGGTCCCGTTGGTTGAGTGCTTGTTTAATTTCCTGGGCTACTGAGGTTTTGTTCAGGAAGTCTTTTCCCAGTCCCATACCATGGAGAGTGCCTCCTATTTTTTTTTTTCCCAGTAGTTCAAGAGTTTCAGGTCATATATTGAGGTCTTTAATTCTTTTGGATTTGATTTGATATGGTGAAATGAGTGGGTCTAATTTCATTTTTCTACATATGGTCATACAGTTTGTCTGACACCATTTGTTGAAGATGCTGTCTTTTCTCCAGTCTACATTATTGGCAACTTTGTCAAAGATCAAGCAGCTGCAGTTACTGACCTAAAGTCTGGGTCTTTAATTCTGTTCCATTGGTCTATCTTTCTGTTTTTATTCCAGTACGATGCTGTTTTTTGTCACTATAGCTTTGTCATAAAGCTTTAGATTGGGTATAGTGATACCACCAGAGGTTTTATTTATTTATTTATTTTTGGCTAAGAATGTTTGGATATCTGAGGCCTTCTGCCATTCCATAAGAATTTTGAAATCCAGCTGGAGAAGTGGCTTAGTGGTTAAGCGCTTGCCTGTACAGCCTAAGGACCCTGGTTCAAGACTCGATTCCCCAGGACCCACGTTAGTCAGATGCACAAGGGGGCACATGGGTCTGGAGTTTGTTTGCAGTGGCTGGAGGCCCTGGGGTGCCCATTCTCTCCCTCTCTCTCTCTGTCTGTCTCTGTCTGTCACTCTCAAACAAATAAATAAAAATAAAAAATATTTAAAGAATTTTGAAATCATTTTTTCAATTCTGTGAAGAATGATTCTGGAATTTTTATTGGTATTGTGTTAAATTTGTATATTGATTTTGGAAGGATTGACATTTTCACAATACTATCTATACCTATCCAGGAACATAGGAGGTCCTTTCATCTTTTCAAGTCTTCCTTGGTTTCTTTCTTGAATGTTTTTATTATATAGGTCTTTCACATCTTTGTTTCATGTTCTTCCAAGATATTTAATTTTTTTCTTGCTATTGAAAATGAGACAGCCTCAATGATTTGTTTCTCTGTATATTTGTCCTTTGTATTTAGAAAAGCTATTGATTTTTGTGCACTTATTTTGTATCCTGCCACTTTAGTGAAGGAATTTAGAAGTTTTGAGTCACTTATATATAGGATTATATCATCTGCAAATAGGTCTAACTTGACATCTTCCTTTCCAGTTAGAATCCCTTTTATTTCTGTCTTTTGTTTTATTGCTTGGACTAGTATTTCTACTATTACGTTGAAGACCAGTGGTGAACTCCTTGAATTTTTCCCCATTACATATTATTTGGCTTCTAGGAACTTTATATATAGCCTTTATTGTGTTGAGATATAAACTATGCCCATTCTTTCCAGCGTTTTATCATGAAATGGTGTTGTATTTTGTCACAGTCCTTCTCTGAATCAATTGTGATGATCATTATGGTTAAGTTTATTTATGTGGTGTATTACATTGTGCATCCCTGGGATGAAGCATATTTGATCAAGGTGGATAATGCATTTGATATATTGTTGAATTATGTTTGCAAGGATTTTGTTCAGGATCTTTGCATTAGGGATATAGGCTTTTAGTTTTCTTTCATTGCTGCATCTCTGCCTGGTTTTGGTATTAGGATGATACTATCTTCATAAAAGGAGTCAGGGAGGATTCCCTGGTCTCCAATTATGGGAAACAGTTTGAGAAAAAATGGTTTCATTTCTTCAAGGAAGGTTTGATAGAATTCAGCTGAGAAGCCACCCAGTCCTGGATTTCTCTTCTTGGGGAGATTTTTTATTACCTTTACAATCTCCATGTATGTGATAGGTTTGTTGAGGAGATTAATCTGCTCTGAGTTTAGTTTTTGTCTGTGGTGTGTGTAGGAATTCATCCATTTCTTCTAGATTATTCAGTTTTGTGGAGTAGAGATTTTGGAAGTATGCTCTGATGATTCTTCCAATTTCATTGATGTCTTCTGTGATCTCTCCTTTTTCATTTCTGATTCTGTTAACATGAGACTTCTCTCTCTCTCTTTTTTTTTCTTTGCTTGATCAAATTGGCCAGGGGTTTTCAATATTTTTTTTCAAAGTACCAGCTTTTTGTTTCATCAATTTTTAAATTTGTTTTCTATCCATTAATTTCTGCTCTGATCTTGATTATTTCTTTTCATCTGGAGCTCTTTGGATTGGATTCTTCTTGTTTTCCAGTGCCTTTAGGTGTACAGCTAGGTTATTAATTTGGGATTTCTCTGTCTTTGTATTGAAGGCATTTAGCACTATGAATTTTCCCTTTGAGACTGCCTTCATTGTGTCCCATTAGTTTTGGTCAGTTGTGTTTTCATTACCATTCACTTCTAGGAATCTTACAATTATTTTTACACAACCCATTAACTGTTTAAAAGTGTGTTGTTTAGTCTCCAGGAGCTGGTGGAGTTCTTGGTGTGTCTCTTTTTGTTAATTTCTAACTTTACAGCATTGTAATATGACATGATACAGGAAGTTACTTCAGTTTTCTTGACTTTATGGAGGTACACTTTATGGCCTAATGGATGGTCAATTTTGAAGAAGGTTTCATGGGCTTCTGAGAAGAATGGGTATTCTGTGAAGTTGGTGTGGAAAGTTCTGTAGATATCTGTTGATTTTCTGCTTGGATTATCAGTCTATTGATGATTGTGGAGTACTGAAGTCTCCAACTATGACAGTGTTTTTGTTAATTTCTGTTTTATTGTTGAGTAGATTTTATTTTATAAATGGTGGTGCACTTGTGTTTGGTGCACATATATTTATGATTTTGATGTGCTCATGTTGGATCATTCCCTTGATGACATGGCCTTCTTTGTCCTTTTTGACTACTTTGGAAGTCTATTTTTATCAGATATTAATATAGTAACACCCACTTGTTTTCTTATTACCATTTGCTTAGAATATCATTTTCCAACATTTCACCTTGAGGAGGTGTCTATCTTCAGTGGTGAGGTGGGTTTCTTGAAGACAGAAGTTGAAGAGGGCCCAGTTTTTTGATCCACTCTGAAAACCTGTGTCTTTTAATGGGTGAGTTAAGACAATTTCAGTTTATTACTATGAGGTTTGAATTAATCCCTGACATGATGAGGTGTTTTATGGGGTTTGGTGCTTTCTTGTGTTTTGTACTATTTTGAGCCTGATCTATTTTGGTTATTGTCATCTTCTTCTCATTGGCTCTTGAGAGTGGTTGTTTGACTGTTCTGTGTGGAGTATTCCCTCAAGTATTCTCTGAAGGTTTGGCTTTGTGTTCACATAATCATAGAGTTGACTTTTTTCATGGAAAATTTTTCTTTCACCATCTATTATGAGGTGTACTTTTGCTGAGTAGAGTAGCTTGGGTTGGCAGCCATAGTTTTTCAGAGTTTGAAATGTTCCATTCCAGGCCTTTATAGCTTTCAGGGTTTCCATTGAGAAATCTGATGTAATTCTGATGGGATTGCCTTTGTATGTTGTGAGTTGTTTCTCTCTTGCTACTTTTAACACACTCTCTTTTTGTTTTCATTGTTAAGAGTTTTAAACATGATGTGCCTTGGAGAGTTTCTTCTTTGGTCCCATCTGTTTGGTGTTCTGTGGGCTACTTGTATCTTGACTTTTATTGCTTTTTTGCATTGTTGTCCACCCATTTTGGGGAGACTCTTTATTTTATTGAGGAAGAAGCAAGTTTTTGTCCTTTGGCCCATGCACCCTCTGACTCAGGTGAATAGGGATGTTGGTACCCAGTGACCAGTTAGGATACTTGAGCAAAATGCCTCATTCCACAGCTCACACAGGGAACATGCCTCCCCAAGCAAGACACAATTGGGCCTACCAAGACCAGGGGACTTGGAGTAGCCAGGGAACAGGGATGTGGCTGACTGACTCCATGCAATGCCCACCCTCACACAGTCCAGCCCAGGCATCCTGGACCAGAGAACTGGGAGGAGCCAGAAAACAGGGGTATAGTGTACTCACTGCACACCACTGTGCCATCCTGCACACACACTGCCTGAACAGGGAACCCAGATCAGGGAGATGAAAGGAGCCAGGAAATAGGGGTCTGGTTTACTCACTCCACACCACCACACCTGCCAGCACACAGTAAAAGTGCAGGGATCCCATGTACTGGTTTTGATCAGGGGTTTGTCCCAGCAATGACAATGTAACTGTTACACAAGGTCTTGACATCAAGAGAATCCATTCTGTTTTGCTTTGATTATATTTGTTCTGATTCATGGCAGAATGTTTTTTCTTGCTTAATAGTTTAAACCTCCTCTCTTCACTAAATATGAGGTCAGGAAAGTATGGAGGATTAAGTATTTCAGAAAAGTGCCTTTAATAACTGAACGATATCCCCAGCTCTGCAAGATTGAATATTTCAATCACAACAGACCCTCTTATTAGTTACTTATTCATTGCTATGACCTGACCAGAAGCATTTTAGTAGCCTGAGGAAGGAAAAGGCTTATTTCAGCCTACAGTTGTAGGAGACACAGTACATCATGGTAAGGGAATCATGGTCAGATGGTCACATCACCCTGAACAGTTAGAAAGGAGAGCGAAAGAGATAGAGAGAAAGTAGGACTTGATTATAGAATCTCAAGGCCTTCCTCTAGTGACCTATGACCTATGACCCATTACATTCAGAAATGCTCTACCTCTTGAAGGTTCTACAATTTTTCAAAGTAGCAACAGAAGCTGGGGACAAAGTGTTCAAACAAATGAGCCTATAAACCACAATATGCCTATTAAGGAAATTCCAAATCTATCTGAAGCACTTTTTTTGGGGGGGGGTTAATGTATAATTTCATTATTGACAACTTCTATACTTACAGATAATAAACCATGATACTTCCATCCCCTCCCCCATTTTCCCCTTCACAATTCAACTCTCCATCATATCCCCTCCTTCTGTCCCTTAAGCTCTCTTTTATTTTGATGCCATTGTCTTTTTCTCCCATTATGAGAGTTTTGTGAAGGCATTGCTAGGAAATGTGAGGTCGTCGATATTGAGGCCAATTTTTGTCTGCACAGTTGCATTGGAAGGCGTTGTACCCTTCCTTTGGCTCTTACATTTTTTCTGCAATGGACTCAGCTTTGGAGGGTGTGATAGAGATGCAGTTCTGAACACTACTCCATAACCCATCACTTATTCTCAGCACTATGTTGCCTTTTGGGTGATCCCAATCATCACCACCATGTGAAGAGAGAAGCTTCTCTAATGAAAAGTGAGAGTAGTGTTAATACATGAATATGAACATTAAGTATAGTACTTACAGGGCAGTTCGGTGAGAATAATATATGCATTTAGCCAGACAAGAGCAGACTTTACACCCCTAAGGCTCATGACTTCCTCTGCCATAGGATTTTGATTATGTTTTCAGTATCAGGCATGTATTCCCTCCCATAGAGCAGACCTCCAGTTAAATTAGAGAACAGTTGGCTTCCCCCAGAACAGATATGCCATTACTACATCTGTTTGGTCATTTAGCCTGTCTGGCCAAACTTGAGGCTTCCAGTGTCCAGTTTTCACCTCTGATGACTTCTCTCCCCCATAGGACTGGATGCAGTACAGCTTTTTCCATCTTTCGGTTGGCTGAGCTACAGGGAGAAGGTTTTCAGCTCAGCACCAGCTTGATTTCTCAGTGACCTTGCCACCCAGGCATGTGGAGTGTTTTCTGGTGGGAAACCAATGGCCTTGGCAGTAGCCTGTATAATGCTTTGGAGGCAACAGGGACCTCCCTGGCCAACAACTCACTGGTAGGTATCCCATACCTTGCACTGAAAATTTTCTAGTAAAAATCTATGGCTTCTGGATGTGCCATTATCCAAAGAAATAGGTTTTCATATGTCTTATTCAGAATACCTTGAATTTTGATTGACCCTCCCCACCCTACTTTTATTCAATCCCTTCTAGCCTCACTTAGGCCGCTCCACTCCCTGTAATCTGTTTTTCTACTTACATATACACAATAGCATCCTCTTAAGTCCTTCCCTTTCCTCCCTCCATTGTAGCCTTTTCTAGCTTTCTGGCCTCTGCTACCAATTTTTGGTTCCAGTTCACACATAAATCTAAATATTTGTAGCTAGGAGCCACATATGAGAGAGAAAATACAATGTTAGGCTTTCTGGGCCTGGGTTAACTCAGTATAACCTTTCCAGATCCATCCATTTCCCTGCAAATTTCATAATTTCATTTCTCTTTACCACTGAAGAGAACTCCATTGTGTAAATGTACCACACCTTTATTATCCATTCATCTGTTGAGGGACATCTAGGTTGTTTCCATTTCCTACCTATTGTAAATAGAGCAGCAATAAACATACTTGTGCAAGTATCTCTAAGGTAGTGAGAAGTGTCATTAGACTATAACCTAGGAGTGCTATAGCTGGACCATATGGTATATTTATTTTTAGCTCTCTTAAGAACCTTCACACCAATTTCCACAATGACTGTACCAGATTACATTCCCACCAACAGTGTAGAAAGGTTCCCCTTTTTTCCACATCCTCACCAACATTTGTTGTCATTTTATTTTTTATTTTTTTTTGATAATACCCATTCTGACAGAAGTGAGATGGAATCTCAAAGTAGTTTTAATTTGCATTTCCCTGATGGCTAAGGATGTAGGACACTTTTTTAGATGTTTATATGCCATCTGTATTTCTTCTTTTGGGAACTCTCTATTTAGTTACATAGCTTAGTTTTTAATTGGGTTGTTTGATTTCTTATTGTTTTGCTTTTTGAGTTCTTTGTATATTCTGGATATTAATCCTCTGTCAGATGTATAGCGGGCAAAGATTTTTTTTCCATTTTGTAGGTTGTCTCTTTGCTCTATTCACAGTGTCCTTTGCTGTGCAAAGGCTTTGTAATTTCATGAGGTCCCAGTAGTTGATGAGTGGTTTTATTTTGTGAGCAACAGAGGTTATATTCAGAAAGTCATTGCTTATAACAATATGTTGAAGGGGTTTCCTTACCTTTTCCTCTAGCAGTTTCAGGTCTGATATTAAGGCCTCTAGTCCATTTGGACTTGATTCTTGTGCTTGGAGAAAGACAAGAATCTATTTTTGTCCTTCTACATATAGTTATCCAGTTTTCCCAGCATCACTTGTTGAAAATGCTACCTTTTATCCAATGAATTTTTTTGGTGTTTTTGTCAAAAATCAGATGGCTGTAGCTGCCTGGATTATCATCTGGCTCCTCTATTCTGTTCCACTGATCTACATGTCTGTCTTTGTGACAGTGCCATGCTGTTTTTGTAACTATGGCTTTATAATATAGCTTAAAATGGGGTATGGTGATACCATCAGCCTTATTTTTGTTGCTCAAAATTGTTTTGGCTATTTGAGGATTTTTATACTTCCAAATTAATTTTAGGATTTTTTTTCTATTTCTGTGAATGATGCCATTGGAATTTTAATGGGTATTGCATTAAATGTGTAGATTGCTTTTGATGAGATTG
Source organism: Dipus sagitta (assembly GCA_036346955.1). Classification (NCBI taxonomy): domain Eukaryota; kingdom Metazoa; phylum Chordata; class Mammalia; order Rodentia; family Dipodidae; genus Dipus; species Dipus sagitta. The sequence goes on from CM070770.1 coordinate 215,237,284, forward strand.
ACATTTTAACGATATTGATTCTTCCAATCCAAGAACATGGGATGTCTTTCCATTTCCTAGTGCCTTATACAATTTCTGTCTTGAGTATTTTAAAGGTTTCATTGTAGAGATTCTTCACTTTCTTGATTAGGTTTATTCCAAGGTATTTTATTTAATTGTTTATTTATTTATTTTGCTAGAAACTGTTTATTTCCACCTTTCCTGAGTCTGCAGATAGCTCAGGACCATTCAGGGGATGTCCCCACCCACTCGGTGGCCAGAGCGGTGGGAGCTGCAAACCAGTCCTCAGTGGCCGGCTGAGCGCTCCAGTCTGTTGGGAACTGCTGGATAGGCACAGAGGGCACCTGCACAGTCTGCCACCTCGGGTTGGGCAGCAGTGAACTCAGGGGCTGGTGCGGTCCATTCTCCCTGGAACTCCTCCTTGGTCACGGCCTTCTCAGCGGCGGCCTGCTCCTCCTTCTCAATCTCCTCAGGGTCTCTATAGAAGTACAGATCTGGCATGACCTCCCAGGGATGCTCACGGGAGATGGTGCCACGCATGCGCAAGACTTCCCGGGCCAGCATCCACCACATGAGACCCACCGAGTGAGCTCCCTTGCTGTTACATGGGATGGCAATGTCCACATAGCGCATAGGAGAATCTGTGTTACACAGAGCAATGGTAGGCAGGTTGACATAGGACGCCTCTGTGAGAGGCTGGTGGTCAGCCCGTGGGTCAGTCACCACCAGAAGACGAGGCTCCCGGAAGGCTGCCTGGATCTGGTTAGTGAAGGTCCCGGGGGTGAAGCGGCCGGCGATGGGAGTGGCTCCTGTGGCCGCGGCAAACTTCAGCACGGCGCGCTGGCCCGTGTTCCTGGAGGATATCACGCTGACGTCAGCAGGGTTCTCAATAGCAACAATGGCGCGAGCTGCCAGCAGCAGCTTTTCCCAGGTCCTCTTCAGGTTGATGATGTAGATGCCATCACTCTTCCTCTTGTAGATGTACTGTTCCATCTGCAAATCAAGGTTGGTGCCACCTAAATGGGTTCCTGCTGCAAGGAATTTGAGGACATCCTCCTCCTTCATTTGCAGGACATCGAGGGCTCCAGACATTGTGTTAGCTTCCCCTGTAAGTTACGTAGGGAATCGAGACAACGCCGTATGGACCCCTACGTGGGTAGCGTGGAAAGGTAATTGTTTATTTTTTGAGGAAATTGTGAATGGGAGAGGTTCTCTGATTTCAACATCCGCATGTTAGTTGTTAGTGTATAGAAAAGCTACTGATTTTTGTATGTTTATTTTGTATCCTGCTACATTTCTATAAGTGTTTATCAGCTCTAACAGTTTGCTGGTAGAGTCTTCAGGGTCCTTTATGTATAGAATCATGTCATCTTCAAATAATGATAATTTGATCTCTTCTTTTCCAATTTGTATCCCTTTTGTGAGTGTCTCTTGCCTTATTGCTATAGCTAAGACTTCTAGTACTATATTAAATAAAAGTGAGGACAGCTGAAGCACTTTTGATTTGCACCAAATCAATCCCCTGTGTGTATTATCCCATCATCCCATTAGTACATGGTCCTTTTTCAACTCTATTTGATTTTCTCTTGGCTCTATTAAGCCTTAGTCTAGACAACAATTTTCATTTCAATTAATATCAGCCATTTGTTTATACCCTTAATCAATAACTCCCAGCTTGTACTGTATTCTTTCTAATGTGATAGTAACTGAACATTATAGATGAACACACTGAAGTTCAGGAAATAAATACCTTCTACATTGCCAATAGCTGATAAGAAGTAGTATGCTTTCTATTTTATTCTTTGAGAAAATGTGTTTTACTGAATTTAGAGCTCACCAATTTGGCTAGATTAGCTAGCCCTGGAGATTTTCTGTCTCATCCCCTTTGGCTTTCAAAGAAGCCCCTTAGAATTTTCTTCCTATTGTTTTTATCCAATACATCTAATCTCAGCATCTAAAATCAGAAAAATGCTGGTCATTGAACTATAATCATGATTCATTTCACTCTTTAATGGGCTTTTCTAGTTATTCTAGTCAACTGCCTGCTAGTGTTACCTTACCAAGTATCATTGTCTATCTTTCTTTGCTAAGTAAGCATATTGTGAATTAAAGCTCTTCTGAAGAAGCCAAATCTATATGTAAGAGCTTGTGGACTGTTTGACTCACTAGAAAATCATAATTGTGGAGATATAACTACCTCAAACCAAGAGAGCAAGTTATGTTGTACATTTGATGCCATTTGCTATAAAACAGTATCTGTCCTCATGACAACATTCTTCAAATATATCCTTAATTCTGAAAGACCTCTAGCTTCCACCAAGCTAAGAATGTAATAATTTTATATATAATATTTTTTGTTGCATGAAAATATGTGTATGTATTCTTGGATGTGTGTGGGTACATGTGCATGTACACATGTTTGCATGTGTATAGGGATGCCAGAGGTCAACATTGGGTGCCTTCTTCAATTGCTCGCTGCCTTATTCTTTGAAACAGGTCTTTTGCTGAACTGAGAGCTCACTAATTTGGGGAGATTAGCTAGCCTGAGGGACTTCCTATATCTTTCTCTGTAAGGCATGTAACATCATGGCTGACATTTGTGTGGGTTCTGGGGATCTGAATTCATATCTTTGTGGTTGCATGGCAAGCATTTTACCCACTTAGCCATCTCCTTAGTCTGTGAATGTTTTTGTGATTTTATTGTGTTTTATTTTTTTCTTTCAGTGCTGGGGACCAAATCTACCATCTTGGTCTTACTATCTCTAAACTAGCAAAATCTCCAACATGCCCCTGGATCTCATTAATTTCTCTGCCTTGCTATATAACCAAGTCACCCGCATAATGACCCCACTACTGTTCATTGTAAATGCATTGTTTTGTGGCTTTTCTTTTGTTCTGTGGCTATAAAAGTTCATGTAAACTCTTCCATGATAGGGCATGCCATTTAAAATAACTTGTATCTGTATTGCTGACCTATGGTCATTTACATTTGGCTCAGAGCAATCAATATTCAGTTTCTTTTAAAGAAGCATTTTTATTTTACATCAATAATACCATCAATTCAGGGCTGAAGAGATGGCTTAGCAGTTAAGGTGCTTGCCTGCGAAGCCTAAGGACTTATATTCCCATGTAAGCCAGACACACATGGTGACACAGTGTGCAAGGCTGTACATGTGAACAAGGTGGTGCCCATATCTGGAGTTCGATTGCAGTGGCTGGAGGCCCTGGTGCACCAATTCTTTCTCTCTTTCTCTCATTAAAAAATTTAAAAAATATATTAAAAATTGTATTATCAATTCAGGAGAACATTAGAAATTGGGACTATTGATATAGAGTAGACTAAAAACTAAATTGTAAAATTGCCTATGGATATTTTTGTGATGATGCCTATGTTGGTATTGTGTTATCAAGATTCTCAGTTCTGGGAAAAATATCTGTGATGAACAGCATTCCAGAAGGAGGAGATAATTGTTTTGTCCAAGATTTCTAAGGTTTCAGTCCATAGCCACTTAGCCCTTTTATCCTTGGACTGTGAAAGGTCATATAAGATATTGGAAGAACACTGTGGAATATACTTCTCTCTTTATGGAAGACAGGAAGGAGAAGCTTTTAATTTTACACTATCCAATTTGTCAATTTTTTGCTATTTTTTTCCTGGACTACTAGAGTCCTTAGTTGGGTTCTTCTTCAATTTCTCTCCATCTTATTTTCTGAGGTAAGGTCTCTCACCAATTTGTCTGGACTAGTGTGGTGTTTTGAATGAAACGTTCCCTACAGGTTCATGTGTTTTGAATACTTGGTCCCCAGCTGGTGTCAAATTGGGAACATGGTGGAGCTTTGGGGTGGTGATGTGTTGCTGGAAGACCATCACATGAAAGTTTGTCCTTGTGGAGATGTCAACAAATGTCTATTTACCCTGGATAAGGCAAAGACAATATACCAAATCATGACTGTACTAACATCGGTTTTGGTGAATCAATGAATTTGTTGGGGTTATTTACAGAGCAGGGTAAGTGGTTGCTTACAGGAGTGATGAGTGACTCAAAGGTAGTTGCATCACTGATTAAATAAATAAATAAGCAAATAAATAAGAAGAGTGTGGGGATAGGTAAGCACAGATTGTCCCAATGCCCCCAAAACATTACAGGTTATTGCCAACGCTCTGGGCTGCCCACCAGAACTAGATGGTAAGACCCTATTGCTGAAGATTCCTACAGCTTGGAAATCAAGCTGCAGCTGAACTGGAAACCTATTACCTGAAAAGAGCTATGCAACACACAGCTTTTGAGAGAGAAAAGTCATTAATGATCTTAATCAGCAGTGGATTCTGCAAGCTTTAGGGTTGGCCAGCCAGGCTAAATGTACCACTGATGCAATGGTGACATGTCTACTTTGAGAGAAACCAACTATCTCTGATTAGATTTGAGGCCTGCTCTATGGGAGGGAATTCATGCCTAGTACTGAAGCATAGGTGACAGCTCACAGAAGCTGCATCTTTGGGGCTCACTGCACATGACTTATAGGAAGCTCAAGTGGTCAGTCTCCCCCAGAAGTTGTTTGCCCTTTATATAACATTGGAAAGAGGTCTTGCAATCCTTTAGGTTTCTTTTTTTTTTTTTTTTTTTTTTTTTTTTTTTGGTTTTTGCGAGGTAGGGTCTCACTCTAGCCCAGGCTGACCTGGAATTCACTATGGAGTCTCAGGGTGGCCTCGAACTCACGGTGATCCTCCTACCTCTGCCTCCCGAGTGCTGGGATTAAAGGCGTGTGCCACCACGCCCGGCTAATCCTTTAGGTTTCAGCTCTCCCAGATTTACCAGTGAGTTTCTTGAGCCTCCCTCCTCCCCCAAGGAAGGAATGTTTCAATACAGAGAAAATTGCTATAAAACACTGAACAAGTATGCCCCTCAATAGTTTTTCACTGCTTCTGTATACTTGAGGAGTGGTTGTGTGACTTTTAAGCTTCAGCTCTCCCAGACTGACCTGAGTCTCATGAGCCTCCCTCCTCTACTGATTTCCTCTGAATTGAAATATTCATGAGGGAGTATTTCAATTCTACAGAAATTTCTATACAAGAACCCTTGCTAGGGGCAGCCTTGGGGTAATACAGCCTAGCTTCAAGTCCAGGACTTAGACTCCATTCCCATTGATACAGAGATGTGGCTCAGGCTCCTGCAAGACTTTTCCCACCATAATGAAATGTCTCCTTGAAACTGTAAGCTGAAGTAAACCCTTTCCTGCTTTTGATTAGGTATTTTATTTCACAAATGAGAAAGTAAGTGCTACAGAAAACTGGTACTGAGAATTGGCGTGTTGCTATGAAGAACTTGGTTGTGTGAGTTTTGGTCTTTGGAACTGGTTTGCAAGAGGAATATGGAGGATTTTGGAATTTTGATATTGAGTGGTTACAGTGCTAAAAGTAGATCTTGATGGGCAATTTTGGTGAGAGATGAGAAGATCCAAATGCAGAGAGAAGTGTGATCATGGGAAAAATATCCTTGGCTTTTGAGGTTTTACAGGAGAATAAAAGACTTTATTGGGACTGAGCTAGAGGTAGTTCATGTGATGCTCTAGCTGAGAGGCTGACTGCATTCTGCCCATGTCCTGAAAACTTAAGCAAAGTTAAATTCAGAAGGAATGGACTGAGTGTTTTGCAGAGGAAAACATAAAGCAGCAAGAAATGAAAGATATGAAGTTTGGCAGAGGAGAAACTGAGCAGGTTTGGATCCCAGGCACAGTGACTGCAATTTCTTCAGCTGCACTTGTTTAAGAGATTACTGTCATTGAGGATAGGGCAGCTGCTCTACATTGGGACAGTAGGAAGAGTGCTTATTCTTCTGAAAGGAGGGTACCTGAAAGAAGATGTTAAAGGAGGTTTCTGATCCTCCAGGTTGTCTTTATCTCCCCTAGATTTACAAATTTGGCAGCCACGTAGTACTGGTTTGGGAAGTGTTAGAAACATGGGAAATAGGGCCACGGGATGTGCCTGTGGTTCCAGGAACCACTGAAGTTGGGCAGTATGAAAGGCAGGGTTGAGGTATCTGCAATGTGCCCCTATAAAGGCCATTGTGTGGAGATCTGAAGATGAATTGTGGAGTACAGTGGAGACCCCAGGATGTTGTAGAAGCCAAGATTATGGGACTAGCTTACATTTCCACCAACAGTGTATAAGGATTCCCTTTTATCCACATCATTACAAACATTTGTTATTTTCTTAATGACTGCCCTTCTCTCTGGGGTGGTAGAATCTTAATGTAATTTAAGCTTACATTTCTATGATGGCTAGTGAGATTGAATATGTTTTCATATGTGTATTTTGTATTTCATCATTTAAGAACTCTATTCACTTCATTAGCACAACACTGAGTGGATTTTTTTATTGTTTAGTTTTTTTTTTAATATACAGACTCAGTGTTACTCTAGCTAACAGAGGTTATCTTCCATTCTGCAAGGTGCCTATTTACTTAGGTAGCTGTTTCCTTTGTTCTGCTTTAGTTTCATGAACTCTTTTTTTCTTAGGAGTAAAATCTGTTCCTTCTTAAGAGTATGTTTGTCCCTTGGCTCCTCTTATTCATGCAGTCATTTGGAGAGAGCTTATTCTTTGCCATTTGATCTCAGAAGAAAAAAGCTGGAATGTTTGACCACATATCTGGGGACTGTGGACCAATACATGACACACAAAATTAGTCATCACCATCAGTTACTAGAAAAATTTATAATTAAAAAATTACATCAAAGTTCTTCTAAATGTAGATTAATAGGTGATAATGAGTCATGTACATTAATTTAGGACAAAAGCCTCTTCATTTTAAGAGAGTATTAGTATAATCAATGCTACTTTAAACATCCTTTTTAAACTAACAGAGTCTTTAAGGGATTTTCCTCTTCTGCAATTTCAAAAGCAAACTGGAAAACTACTGTTACAAAGGACACAAACATTTTCTAATCATCTTAACTTCAAACCTGGTTTTAGGAATGTTTTGTTCAGTTCTGGAAGATAATTTAATTTAAGGAAGTAGGTGGAGATTTCAGGCTTAATTTTTGAAATGACAGAAATGAAATTAGATTGACCACGAGCTAGGAATTGATACTATGTATAAATAGTTTATCCAGAATTATAGTTAGATTTTAGGCTACTTTAAGAGTCTCCTGTTCTACTGAGCTTGCTGAGTATCCCTTTAGACTACTTTAAATAGCAGTTTTGGGAGTAGGACAGATCCCTGTTCCCCGGCTCCTTCCACTTTCCTGGTCCTGGTAGGTCCCCCTGTAGCTGTCTTGAAACTGCTTGGACCCTGGAAGCTAGCTGCATAAGCAGGCCCCTTGCTCCACCTTCCTGATTGAAGTTCCCCTGGGTCCCCAATTCCTGGATAACCTGCACAGGAGGGTGCATGTGGCATGAAGTGAGTAGGCCAGATCCCTGTTCCCTGGCTCCTCCAAGTTCCTTTGTCCTGGTATGCCACCCTGAGCCTGGATTAGGGAGGCCTGGTCCCTGTGTGGGGATGTGGAAGCAGTCCTTTTACTCTGGTATCCTGACTGGCCCCTGGGTACTGACATCCCTGTTCCCCTAAGTTAGAGGGTGCTGGCTACTGTACGAACAGACCTCTAGCTTCTGGCTCTCCAGTTTTCTGATGCCTGGTTCCCCAACCCTTGATTCCCATGTGCTGAAGAGTATATGCAAGAGCTCTGAGTTCCCCAGTTACCTTTTATGTACCTGCAATCTCCATAACCTGCACATCTGTGGTTATAACCCCATCATACAACAGTAAACCAATCCTGTTCACATTTAAAACAGGATACCCTCTGAAGATAGTACCAGGGCAAAAACTTGCTTCCTCCTCAATAGAATAAAGATGGGTAGACCACAATGCAAAAAAGCCAACAAAAATAAAAAAACTGAGAGATCTTTACCAAGGATTCCAAGTCCCACAATGGAAGCCTCCAATGAAATCATAGAGAAATCAACAGAAGTTCAATTCCAAATTGAAAACACACCAACCAATGAGACCCCAATCAAAAGAATTGCTGAACTGGAAACAAGCCATCAAAAAAAAAAAAAAAAAAAAAGTATCAGTGAAATTGAACAGAATCATCTCTTAGAGTGTTCAGCTTTTGATAGTAGGCTTTACTTGATTGAACAAATTGTTAGAACCCTCCAAAGAGATATGAATAAATTGAAGGTGAGTCAAGAAATGCAAGATCTCATAATTGACTGATTAAGCTTAATGAGACTTGATCAAATGTAAGAATGAATTTCAGGAAGCATCAAGAAAATCAGAACTTTAACTGAAATCATACCTCAAGAAAGAGATGGACATGATGGAAAATAACCCAACAGAAAACAAAACTCAAATAGAGCTTATAAAAACCTCTCTAGAACCCCTTATTAACAGAGGTTCTCATGTGGAAGATTGAACCTCCGACCTGAAAGACAAGAAGACAAGACAGAAGAAAATGACCAGGTGGACTTCTGGGTAAGATGGCAGCATAGCAGCCATGCTAAACCAGCCTAGTGAGGGATTTAAGCAAAACCACAGCAAAATACACTCTTCTTCTGAAAAGTGAAGGTGTATAGGGTTTTTTTTTTTTCTTTTTATCTTTCTTTATTTTTAGTTTTTATGAGGTAGGGTTTCACTCTAGTCCAGGCTAACCTGGAATTCAATTTGTAGTCTCAGGGTGGCCTTGAACTGGTGATCCTCCCACCTCTGCCTCCAAAGTGTGGGATTAAAGGTGTGTGCCACCACACGCACCTGATGTATAGGTCTTCTATTAACCACAGTGGAGAAGCAGGAGAGGCCAAGCTTCACCAGAGAGGAGGAAAACAGCCAGAATCCTGCTGAGGCACTTGTGACCCTGATCTATGATATCCTTGCACACCCGCCTGGTGCAGACCACGAGGTGCCTAGCTGCAGGAGCAGAGACCAAACAAGGGGATTTTCCAACCTCATCAACCTCCTTGCAAAGTCAAGATACCTGAAGGGGAGACAGCAGACATCAGCTAAGGAGCTGCTGAAAGAGATACAGGTGGGAACAGCAGTTTCAGTACAACTTCAGTGTACTTCCTGCACTCTACCATCCCACAACCATCAGAACACATTGAGCCCCCAGTGGCAGGGCATCCAGCACAACTGATCAATACACAAACTCCACAGCACAACATGGAGGGATCAAAATGGGCACTCAGAACTGGTGAGATTGGAGGCCACCCCAAAAGGTAACAAGGCTGACTGACAAAAAGGCAAGTACATAGGCCTACACTGGAAGTAGCTAATCTCTCATTCCATGTCAGGGCAGATTATGGGTTACATATTCTTGGTTGGCTTTACCATTCTCAATTAAGCTGTATTTGGGGGTTGACTATTGTTGCCTTTGATGCTTTCAGATTTATAGGGCCTTCTTATTTTGCTTCTGTCATTATTGGGGGCAGGGTCTGATTCAGATCCAGTCTGACCTGGAACCCAATTCAGAACAGAAACTTCAACCTCCCAACTGACAGGATTAAGGGTGTAGAGAAACACCCACCCTTAGGGATTGTGGCTTTATAAGGTTATCTGTTTGTTTCAATCCCCACACTTGCATACTTTGTGCTGGTTTTTATTGAATGTAAATATTGCTCAGTTGAATTTTAGAATTTTCCAGTAAATTACTCCACCCAACCCACTAGAATACTTGAATAGCAGGCAAACTCAGAAACAAGCAGGGGTTGCTATCCTAATATCTGACAGGATAGACTTCAAACCAACATTAGTGGTGAAAGATAAAGAAGGTCACTTTATACTGATTAAAGGAACATTCCAACAAGAGGACATTACAATCCTAAAAATATATGCGCCTAACATGGGGGCTTCCAATTTCATCAAACAATATTAGACTTGGGGTCAAGATAACACTACACAATTGTAGTAGGTGACTTCAGTACCCCACTCTCATCAATTGACATGTCATCCTGGCAAAAAATAAACAGAGAGACATGTGGATTAAATGATGTCATGGAACAAATGGACCTAACAGATATCAACAGAACATTCTATCCAAATGCTACAGAATATACATCTTTCTCAGCAACATATGGAACATTCTCTAAAATTGACCATATAGTAAGACACAAAGCAAATCTTAACAAATACAGGAAAATTGAAAAATCCCTTGTACTCTATCTGACCACAATGAGATTAAACTAGAAATCAGCAATAAGAAAAACTACAGAACTGGGCATGGTGGTGCATGCCTTTAATCCCAGCACTCAGGAGGCAGAGGTAGGAGGATCACTGTAAGTTTGAGGCCACCCTGAGACTACATAGTGAATTCCAGGTCAGCCTGAGCTACAGTGAGACCCTACCTCAAAAAAAAAAAAGAAAAGAAAAAGAAAAGAAAAGGAAAAAAAAACTACAGAGCATACACAAATTCCTAGCGACTAAACAGCACACTATTGAGTGATGAATGGTTCATTGAAGAAATCAAAAAGGAAATCAATAAATTCATAGAATCAAATGATGATGAGAATACAACATACCAAAACTTTTGGGACACAATGAAGGTAGTCCTAAGGGGGAAATATATAGGTTTAAGTGCCTATACTAAGAAAGTAGAGAGTTCACAAGTAATTTAATGCTTCACATTAAGGTCTTGGAAAAAGAAGAAGGCAAACTAAAAATCAGTATATGAGAAGAAATAATAAAGATTAGGGCAGAAACTAATGAAATAGAAATTTTAAAAAAATCAAAGAATTAATGAAAGAAAGAGTTGGTTCTTTGAAAGGATAAACAATATTGGTAAACCCTTAACAAATCTGACCAGAAGAAAGACAGAAGAGACAAAAGTTTATAAAATTAGAAATGAAAAAGGCACCATCACAACAGAAACCAAAGAAATTCATAAAATCATAAGGACATACTTTAAGATGTCCTTAATCTCTAAGTTTGAAAACCTGAAAGAAATGGATGATTTCATTGATTATTAGTACCTACCAAAATTAAATCAGGCTGAGGTAAAGCAATTAAATAGACCTATTATAAGTACAGAGATCCAACCAGTTATAAAAACTCTCCCAACTAAGAAAAGTCCAGGCCCAAATGGATTCATTGATGAATTTTAGCAGACCTTCATGGAAGAAACAACACCACTGCTCCTCAGACTTTTTCATAAAATATGAAAGGAAGTAATTATACCAAACACCTTCTATGAGGCCAGCATCACCCAAACCAGACAATGAGAGAACAAAAAAAGAAAATTACAGACCAGTCTCCCTCATGAACATAGATGTGAAAATTCTGAACAAAATATTGGCAAACAGAATATAAGAATATATCAGATAGATTATTCACAATGACCAAGTAGGTTTTATCCCAGTGATGCAGGGATGGTTCAACATATGCAAATCGATAAATGTAATACACTGTATAAATGGACTGAAGGATAAAAATCACACGATCACCTCAATAGATGTAAAAAAAGCATTCAAAAAAATATCCAACATCCGGACTTCTGGCCAAGATGGAGACCGCCTAGCTGCGCTGCAAATCCCGGGGAAAGAAAGGCAAGATATTAAGGGTATATAGTGGCTTTTAGGGGAGAGAAATCTGGGAGGGCACAGAGGTGGGGGAACAGGGAATCGCTGACCCCCTTGCGGGCGGGTAGGCACCCCATGCCCCAAATAACCGCTGTGTTCAAAGCTCCTCCCCTGCCGCTGCTGCTGCTCCGGAGCCCGCACGGCTGCCACCGCACACCGATCGTTCCCTGCGCGCAGAAGCTTAGACTGCTCGGCACCCTTGTCCACTCGCCCACCTAATAAGTGTGCCCAGTCCACAGCAGCTGCCCCACAAGCTCAGATTGTATCTCTCGCTTGCGTCAGCTCAGGTGCCACCCCCTACCTGCCTGCCGCACCGGGGGGCCGCCATTGTCCTGTGGCGGGGAGGCAGACTGCTTCCGGTTCCCAGCGTTCCCAGCCAAAGTCTGGGCGGCTTCAGTGCTTGGTGCCTCAGTGCCACTCCTAGCTCGAACACAGGAAGCTGTGGCACATTACTGCTTGAGAACTCAAGCAACTTTGGCGCCCCTGCCAGGTAGTAGATAGGCGGCTTTGGCAAGTGAGATTGTTCCCTGCGTGCGGAAGCTTAGACTGCTCCTCACTCGCATCCACTCGCCCTCTGTCTGCCGCGCGGCTGTCCACAATTGTCCTGTGGCGGGGGAGCGCAGACTGTTTCCGGTTCCCAGTGTGCCCAGCCAGAGTTCAGGCGGCATCAGTGCTTGGTGCCTCAGTGCCACTCCTAGTTCGAACGCAGGCAGCTTTGGCACATTACGGCTTGAGAACTCAGGCAACTTCGGCGCCCCTGCCAGGCAGTAGATAGGCAGCTTTGGCAAGTGACAGCCAAAGCCCAGGCTTCTTGGCAACGCCCCCAGGCTGCATAAGATTCCCATTGTTCTTGAGCCCAGGCTGATACGCCCACTTATCTGCCCATACACTGTCATGGGCAGAACACAGCGCAAAAGAAATAACATGAAAAATCAAATGCAAGAAAATCCAATTAGATCACCCAGTCCCACAATGAATACATGTAACCAAAACATAGAAGAACCAATAGGACCAGAACACCAAATTGAAGCTATGAGCAATGCAACTCTAACCAACCTATTGGTAGAACTTGCAGGAAAGCAACAAAGGGCCGACAATCGTGTGGATGCTGCGATCACTAAACTAGAACTAATAGATAAGAAATTGGAAGGATTAGATAAGAAAATGGAAGGATTTCAAAGAGAGTTAAGAGATTTGAGGGAGAGTGAAAAAAAAGAAGACCTTAAAAATCAGCTGGCCATGCTAAATGAAGACATAAAGAAATGCAAGGATGAACTCCAAGAATCATCAAGAAAATCAGAAAATGATGTGAAAAGGGAGCTTGACAGAGGGATGGAAATTATACATAGAAAAGTAGTAGAAAATGCAAACTTAATTGAACAAGCCCAAAACTCACTAGAAGCTCTCAAGAATAGAGTCAGCCAAGTGGAGGATAGAAACTCTGATCTGGAAGACAAGATGGAAGAAACAGTTAGAGAGTTCAAAAATTTCAGTAAGTTTAAAAGCTCCTGTGAACAGAACATGAGGGAATTGTGGGATACAGTTAAACGTCCCAATATCAGGATCATTGGAATACCAGAAGGAGAAGAAATCCAGACCAAAGGCATGGAGAACTTATTTAACAAAATAATTGAAGAAAACTTCCCCAATCTCTTAAAAGAAAGGCCCATCAAGATACAAGAAGCCAATAGAACTCGAAACAGACTGGACCAATGGAGAAACTCTCCAAGACATATTATCATTAAGACTCTAAACATTGACACCAAAGAGAAAATCCTAAAAGCAGCTAGGGAAAAATAGCACACCACCTTCAGAGGTAACCCCATCAGAATTACTTCAGACTTCTCAATGGAAACCCTGAAAGCTAGAAGGGCCTGGAATGAAACACTGCAAAGTCTAAGAACCTATGGCTTCCAACCCAAACTACTCTACCCAGAAAAAATATCCCTCAAAATAGATGGTGAAACAAAAACTTCCCATGACAAAACTCAGCTTTACAATTATATGAACACAAAACCAAACCTACAGAGAGTATTTCAGGAAATTCTCCACAGAGAAGAAAAAAATAATCAAACACAATTGCCTACAAGCAGCAGATCACAACAACCAAACTCAGAGTAGGCACAAAAAACTTCATTGTCCATGAAAACTCCAACCCACATTTACCATCACGATATGGCAGGGATCAAATCAAATCTCACAGTCATTACCCTAAATATTAATGGCCTTAATTCACCCATCAAGAGACACAAGCTAACAGGATGGATCAAAAAATTAGACCCCTCAATCTGTTGCCTTCAAGAAACCCACGTCACCATTAAAGACAGACATCTCCTAAGGGTGAAAGGGTGGAAAACAGTATTCCAAGCAAACGGGAATAAGAAACAAGCAGGTGTAGCTATATTAATATCGGATAAAATAGACTTCAAACCAAATATAATCAAAAAAGACAAAGAAGGCCACTTCCTACTTATCAAGGGAACGATCCATCAAGAGGATATTACAATCATAAATCTGTATGCACCAAACACAGGGGCACCACAGTTCATAAAACAAAACCTACTTGACAATAAAACAGAAATAACCACAAACACCATCATAGCTGGGGACTTCAATACACCATTATCAGTAATACACAGATCATCCAAACAGAAACTCAACAGGGAAGTGAGAGAGCTCAACAAAACCATAGATCACTTAGACCTAACGGACATCTACAGAACCTTCCATCCCAAATCCACAGATTACACATTCTTCTCAGCAGTCCATGGAACATTCTCTAAAATAGACCATATATTGGGTCACAAAGACTGCCTCCACATATTTAGGAAGATTGACATAATTCCCTGCATGATATCAGATCACAATGCTATATTGCTAGAAATCAACAACAAAAGACCCACCAAGAATCCCAGAGGCACCTGGAAACTGAACAGCACACTTTTAAACAATAAATGGATAGTGGATGAAATAAAAAATGAAATTGCAAAATTTCTGGTATTGAATGACAATGAGAACACATCGTACCAAAACTTATGGGACACAATGAAGGCGGTCCTCAGGGGAAAATTCATAGCACTCAATGCCTTTGTAAAAAAGGCAGAAAGGTCCCAAATCAATGACCTAACCATCCACCTAAAGGCACTGGAAAAACAAGAAAAATCCAACCCAAAGAGCTCCAGAAGGAAAGAAATAATTAAAATCAGAGCAGAAATCAATGAATTGGAAACCAAGGAAACAATTAAGACAATTGACAAAACAAAGAGCTGGTTCTTTGAAAAAATAAACAAGATTGACAAACCCCTGGCCAATCTGATCAAGCAAAAAAAGGTGAAGCTTCAAATTAACAAAATTCAAAATGAAAAAGGAGAGATCACAACAGACATAAGTGAAATTGGGAGAATCATCAGGACTTATTTCAAAAACCTCTACTCCACAAAACTGGATAATGTGGAGGAAATGGATAAATTCTTGGATGCATACCATCTACCAAAGCTAAACACAGAGCAGATTAATCACCTCAATCAACCCATCACACTCATGGAGATTGAAAAAGTAATAAAAAACCTCCCAAAAAAGAAGAGTCCAGGACCAGATGGCTTCTCAGCTGAATTCTTTCAAACCTTCATGGAAGAACTCAAACAAATCTTCCTCAAACTGTGCCACACAACTGGTGAACAGGGAAAGCTACCCAACTCCTTTTATGAAGCTAGCATCACCCTAATTCCAAAACCAGGCAGAGATGCCACAAGAAAAGAAAACTACGGGCCTATTTCCCTGATGAATTTAGATGCAAAGATCGTAAACAAAATCCTTGCAAACTGAATCCAACAACACATCAAAACCATTATCCACCTTGACCAAGTGGGATTCATTCCAGGAACACAGGCGTGGTTCAACATACGGAAATCTGTCAATGTAATACACCACATAAACAAGGTTAAACATAAAAACCACATGATCATTTCGATAGATGCAGAAAAGGCCTTTGACAAGATTCAACATCACTTCATGTTCAAAACATTGGAGAGGGTTGGCATGGTTGGTTCATATCTTAACCTAATAAAGGCAATATACGAAGCTCCGAAGGCCCAAATAAGACTTAATGGAGAGAGACTGGAGGAATTCCCATTAAGATCAGGAACAAGACAGGGTTGTCCACTCTCACCTCTGCTTTTCAATATAGTACTGGAAGTCCTAGCTCAAGCAATAAGACAGGAGAAGGAAATAAAAGGGATGCAATTTGGAAAGGAGGAAGTTAAGTTAGCTTTATTTGCTGATGACATGATTATATATGTAAGAGACCCGAGAGACTCCATCCCAAAACTCCTGAAGGTGATTAACTCCTATAGCAAAGTAGCAGGATAGAAAATCAATGCACAAAAATCAGTAGCCTTCCTTTATGCAAAGGACAAAGATACAGAAAAAGAAATAAGGGACATAGTCCCATTTACAATTGGAACAAAAAAAATAAAATACCTTGGAATAACGTTAACCAAGGAAGTGAAAGATCTATACAATGAAAACATAAAAACACTCAAAAAAGAAATTGAGGAGGACTTGAGAAAATGGAAAGACCTCCCATGTTCCTGGATAGGCAGAATTAACATTGTGAAGATGACAATCCTACCAAAGGCAATTTACAGATTTAATGCAATGCCAATTAAAATCCCACAGTGTTCTTCACAGAGATAGAAAAAATGATCTCAAATTTCATATGGAAAGGCAGAAGGCCTCGCATTTCCAAACATATCCTCAGCAAAAGAAATATCTCTGGAGGCATCACCATACCTGATCTAAAGCTATATTACAAAGCCATAGTAATAAAAACCGCATGGTACTGGCATAAAAACAGGAGTATAGATCAATGGAATAGACTTGAGGACCCGGACTTTGGGTCAAGCAACTATAGCTACTTGATATTCGATAAAGGCCCAAACAATATATGCTGGAAAAAAGACAGCATCTTCAACAAATGGTGCTGGACAAACTGGACAACCATATGCAGGAAACTGAAACTTGACCCACACATTTCACCATGCACTACACTCATGTCAAAATGGATCAAAGATCTCAATATAAGACCAGAAACTCGAGTACTACTGGAAGAAAATTTAGGAAGTATTTTCCATGATATAGGAATGGAAAAAGACTTCCTGAACAAAACCACAGTAGCTCATGAACTTAAACCGTCACTCAACCAATGGGACCACATGAAGCTGAAGAGTTTCTTTACAGACAATCATACAATAAGCAAAGCCAATTGATTACCCAGAGAAGGGGAGAAAATATTTGTGGGTTATCCAACTGATAGAGGACTAATCTCTAGAATCTACAAAGAACTCAAAAATCTAAACAGCAAGAAGTCAAACACCCCACTCACAAAATGGGGCAAAGAGCTCAACAGGCAGTTTACAGAGGAAGAAATAGAAATGGCAAACATACCCTTAAGAAAGTGTTCAGCATCCCTAATCATCAGAGAAATGCAAATCAAAACAACTATGAGATTCCACCTTACCCCAGTAAGGGTAGCAAGCATCAAAAAATCAAATAAAAATAAATGCTGGCGAGGATGTGGAGAAGTAGGAACACACATCCCCTGTTGGTGGGAATGTAGGATGGTACAACCACTTTGGAAAGCAATATGGAGACTTCTGAAAAAGCTGAGTATAGAGATACCAACAGACCCAGTTATTCCCTTACTGGGCATCTACCCTAAAACCTTCAAACCACAGACTAAAGAGATTTGCTCAACCATGTTTATAGCGGCTCAATTTGTAATAGCTAAGAGCTGGAATCAACCCAGATGTCCATCACTAGAAGAATGGACAGCAGTAAGAAAAAATGACACAATGAAATTTGAGGAAAAATGGTTGAACCTGGAACAGATCATTCTCAGTGAACTTACCCAATCACAGAAAAAAAATCGCCACATAGTCTCACTCATCTACAGCACCTAACCTGAATCTACCGAAGATACCTTACATACCCAGCAAGCATCTCCTAGATTAGACACTAGGATGGAAGGGGAGGGAGGGGAGGGCATCAAAGGGGTGGGAAACAAAAATCTAGACCCAAACGGCAATGGTACCATAATCTTCTACTTACTAAAAGACAGACCAAATGGCTGATCCTTCACCAGGCCCTTACAGGGAACACCTGAACCACAAGACACTGAAGAGGGTAAGATTAAGACTAACCTTAATCTCCTACATCTTCCCTCCCTCACTTCCCCTCTCCCTGTCTCTCTCTCTCTTATCTCTAACTCTTGTATATTAGTTATCTTTTTCCTCATTTTCTTAGTGGGCACTGACCTGTAACTCCCAGTACCAGCATGGGGCTGTCATCCACAATGAGCTTTTGATCAGAGAGACCTACAAGGTTTCCTAAAAGACAGACAGATTTCTGTCAGAGTACTTGATGACCCACCAAAGGTTAGTGATAAGACCGTACTGCTGAAGATACCTTATGTGATTTACATGCAAATTAGAATGGCATGGCTGGAAGTTGGATGAGAGTCAGTCCCCAGACAGTCAGCGCGTCTAGTGCCAGAAGGTGCTACATGGGCGACTGGGGGAAATTGACCAATATCTGTCGAAGCAACGCATGGTCTAACCTACTTAGCAGCAAATAACTTGTTGTTATGCCCACACAAGTGCAGTGGTGGCACACAGCCATGGTGGGGAACCAACTGCTCTCAATTCGGCTAACTGATCCCCTCACTGGTATGGGACCCATAGCTGGAGCTGGGAAACAAGTCAGAACCATATCCAAACATAAGCCCACTCTCCAATATCAAGCTACCATCAATTGTGGGCTACAAGAGGGCCTACACCTATTAAATTCTCTATAAAAAAAAAAGTAAGGGTTATCTCATTTGTCCTGGTGCTAACTTACTCTCCGTTGGAGAATCTGCTTCTCCTTTTCAGATAGATGTAGATCCTAAGGAGAGAGCCACCCCATCATACCTCAAAAGGGCCCCGGCTGAAACTAAGAAAAATTGGAGAAACAAGCAAGGGGGCTGTTTTGCTGATGAACCAGACACCAGCACAAGGCGGAAGGAAATCAGCACAGAGAAAAATCAACTCCCGCCAAATCAGAGAGCCAGAGCCTCAGAGGCCCCCAACACCTCATCACTGAAGCAGACCAAAAATGAACCCAACATGGCTCAGGGAAATTTTGTGTAAGAGGGGGCGGAAAGAATGTCAGAGTCACATGTTGGGTCATGATATGCAGAGACATTTGGCTTACCCATAACTGTGGGCTAACTCCACAATGCAAGACCCGTATACCTCAACAAGGAGGGGCCAAGGGGAGGGGGTAGGTCACGGATGAGCCTAATAATGGTACCAAACTGACTGTATTTGCTGAATATAGAACTGATTAATAAAAAAAAATAGTTTTAAATAGTAAAAAAAAAAAAAAAAAAATCCAACATCCCTTCATTGTAAAAGTCCTACAGAAACTCAGAATAGAAGGAACATACCTTAACATAATAAAGACTATTTATGACAAGTCCACAGTCAACATAATACTAAATGGGGAAAAACTTGAAGCTTTTCCACTAAATTCAGGAACAAGACAAGGGTATCCACTGTCTCCACTTTTATTTAATATACTACTAGATGTCTTAGCTATAGCAATAAGGCGAGAAACACTTATGAAAGGTATACAAATTGGAAAGGAAGAGATCAAATTATCATTATTTACAGATGATATGATTCTATATATACAGGACCGTGCAGACTCTACCAGCAAACTGTTAGAGCTGATAAACACTTTTACCAATGTAGCAGGATATAAAATAAACCCACAGAAATCCATAGCTTTCCTATATACTAACAACAAACATGCTGAGGATGAAATCAGGGAATCTGTCTCATTCACAATTGCCTCAAACAAAGCAAAACAACTAAATAAAGTACCTTGGAATAACTTAACCAAGGAATTGAAGGATCTCTACACTGAGAACATTAAAGCACTTAAGTGAGAAATTGCAGAAGATACTAGGATATTGGATTGGAAGAATCAATACTCTGAAAATGTCAATCTTACCAAAAGCAATCTACACATTTAATGCAATCCCAATTAAAATTCCAATGGCATTCTTCACAGAAATAGAAAAAATCTTAAAAATCGTTTGGAAGTACAAAAAGTCTAGAATAGCCTGAACAATTTTGAGCAATAAAAATGAGACTGGTGGTTTAACTGTACCCAACTTTAAGCTATATGACAAAGCCATTATAACAAAAGCAGTATGGTACTGGCACAAAGATAAACATGTAGATCAGTGGAACAGAATAGAGGACCCAGATGTTAATCCAGGTAGCTACAGCTATCTGACTTTCGACAAAAATGCCAAAAATATTCATTGGAGAAAAGACAGCCTCTTCAACAAATGGTGCTGGGAAAACTGGATATCTGTATTTAGAAAGAGGATAACAGATCCTTGTCTTTCTCCAGGAACAAGATTCAAGTTGAAGTGGATAAGGAGCTTTAATGTCAGACCTGAATCTCTGAAATTGCTAGAGAAAAAGGGGAAACCCTTCAACATATTGGTATAAGCAATGACTTTCTGAATACAATCCCAATTGCTTAGGAAATAAAACCACTAATCAACCACTGGGATCTCATGAAACTACAAAGCTTTTGTACAGCTAAGGACACTGTGAATAGAGCAAAGAGACAACCTACAGAATGGGAGCAAATCTTTGCCAGCCACACATCTGACAGAGGATTAATATCCAGAATATACAAGGAACTCAAAAAACAAAACAATAGGACACCAAACTACCCAATTAAAAATTGGGCTATGGAACTAAATAGAGAGTTCTCAACAGAAGTAATACAGATGGCATATAAACATCTGAAAAAAAAGTGCTCTTCATCTTTAGCCTTCAGGGAAATGCAAATTAAAACACCTTGTGATTCCATCTCACTTATGCCAGAATGGATATCATCAAGAAAACAAATGACAATAAATATTGGTGGGAGTTTAATCTGGTACAGCCATTGTGAAATCAGTGTGGAGGTTCTTGAGACAGCTAAAAACAGATATACCATATGGTCCAGCTATAGCACTCCTAGGTTATGTCCTCATGACTCCTCTCACTACCTTAGAGATACTTGCACAACTATGTTTATTGCTGCTATATTCACAATAGGTAGGAAATATAAGTAGCCTAGATGTCCCTCAATAGATGAATGGATAATAAAGATGTAGTGCATTTACACAGTGGAATTCTATTCAGTGGTAAAGGAAAATGAAATTATGAAATTTTCAGGGAAATGGATGGATCTGGAAAGGATTATACTAACTGAGGTAACCCAGGCTTAGAAAGCCAAACATCACATGTTCTCTCTCATATGTAGATACTTTCTACAAATGTTTAGACTTGCGTGTGAGGTGGAAGCAAAATATCAGTGGCAGAGGCCAGTAAATTGGAAAAAGGCTATAAGGGAGGGAGGAGAAGGAAGGACTTTAGGGGATGGTATTGTACATATGTAAGTAGAAAAACAGATTACAGGAAGTGGAGTGGCCTAAGTGAGGCCAGGGGAAGAGATTGAGTAAGAGGTGGGTGGGGGAGTGTCAATCAAAATTCCAGATATTCTGAGTAAGATACATGAAAGCCTACTTCTTTGGATTATGGCGCACCCAGAAGCTTAGATTGCTACTAGAAAATTTTCAGTGCAAGTGATGGGATACCTACTAGTGTGTTGTTGGCCAGGGAGGTCCCTGTTGTATCCAAAACATTACAGGCTATTGTCAAGGCCCTTGGTTTCCCATGAGTAACAGATGATATGACCCTATTGCTGAAGACTTCACATGTGTGTGTAGGAAGGTCACTGAAATATCAAGCTGGTGCTGAACTTAAAACCTTCTCCCTTTAGACCAGCCAACTGAAATATGGAAAAAGCTGTACTACATGTAGCCTTTTGGGAGACAGATATCATCAGCAGTGAAAACAGTGGACACTGGAAGCTTCAAGTTTGGCCAGACAGACCAAATGACTGAATGGGTGCAAGAGTAGCGTTTTTGCTCTCGGGGAAACAAACTGGTCTCTATTTGGATTTCAAGCTCACTCTATAGGAGGGGATACATTCTTGGTACTAAAAACCTAATCAAAAACCTGTGGCAGGGAGGTCATGTGCCTTAGGGGTATAAAGCCTGCTTTTGTCTGGCTAAGTGCATATATTATTCTCATCAAACTGTCCTGAAAGCACTACACTTACTGTTCATATTCATGTATTAATGCTACTCTCATTTTGGTTAGAGAAGCCTCTCTTTTCAGATGGAGGTGACCACCAGGGTGACCCAAAAGGCAACATAGTGCTGAGAAGAAGTGATGGAGGAGTGCTGAGCACTGAAACATCTCTAACATACCCTCAAAAGCTCAGGGTCCATTTCAGATGAGGTGCCAGAAAGAAGGTAAGAGTAAGAGAAAGGGTACCACTCCTTACAATGCAACTGCCCAGACAGAAATCGGTCTCAATATCTATGACCTCACAGTGTCTAGAAATACCTTCACAAGACCCTCATAATAGGAGAAAAAGATGATGACATCAAAATTAAATATAGAATAATGGAGAGAGGGAGGGGATATCATAGAGAGTGAAGTTGTGAAGGGGAAAATGGGAGGAATAGAGAAATATGGTCTATTGTCTGTAAGCATATAAGTTGTCAATAAAAAAGCTAAATTTAAGAAAAAGTAAGATATTGATCAGGAGGCCAAAAACTTTGCTAAGTTTTAAAAATACAGTGAACAGAGTGTGAGACAACTGTGGGATTCCCTAAAAGGACCAAACTTTGGTATACAGTAGGAGAAGAAATCCAGTCCAGAAGCACAGAGAACATATTTAACTAAATTATTAAAGTAAACTTTCCCAATCTCTCAAAAGAAAGGCTCATCCAGCTTCAAAAAGCCCACAGAATACAAAACAGACAGGACCAAAGAAGAAACTTTCCAAGGTATATCATAGTTAAACTCATAATAATGAAAACAAAGAGAGTGATGAAAGCAGCAAGAGGGAAACAACTTACTACATGCATAGGAAATCCCATCAGAATTATGTCATGTTTCTCAATGGAAACCCTAAAAGCCAGAATGGCCTAGAATGGAACATTTCAAAATCTAAAAAACTATGGCTTCTAACCCAAGCTACTCTATCCAGCAAAAGTATCCCTCATAAGAGATGGTAAAGGAAAACTTTCCGTGATATCAGCTTTATGATTATATGAACACAAAGCTAAGCCTTCAGTGAATGCATCAGGGAATATTCTACATGGAGGAGTCAAACAACAAATATCAAGAGCTAAGAAGAAAAATATCACAATAACTAAAAGCAGACCAGGCTCACAAAGTACAAAACACAAGGAAGCACCAAAACCCATAATGTACGTCATCATAGCAGGGATTAATTCGAACCTCACAGTAATAACCTTAAATATTAATGGTCTTAACTCACCCATCAAAAGAAACAAGTTATCAGGGTGGATCAAAAAAATGGACCATTCCATCTCTTGTCTTCAAGAAAGCCACCTCACTACTAAAGACAGCCACATGCTCAGGGTGAAAAGATGGAAAATGATATTCCAAACAAATGGAAAAGAAAGTGGGTGTTGCTACATTAATATCTGATAAAATAGAATTCAACCAAAAGTAATTAAAAATGACAAAGAAGGCCACTTCTTACTCATCAAGGAAATAATCTAACATAAGAACATCACAATCATATATATATATATATATATATATATATATATATATATATATATATGTGTGTGTGTGTGTGTGTGTGTGTGTGTGTGTGTGTGTGTGTATGCCAAACACAGGTGCACCACACCACAGTTTATAAGACAAAACCTACTTGACAACAAAACAGAAATAAACACCAACACCATCATAGTTGGAGGCTTCAATACTCCACTATCATCAATAGACTGATCATCCAAGCAGAAAATCAACAGGGAAATAATAGAGCTCAACCACACTATGGATCAACTAGATGTAATGGACATCTACAGAACTTTCCATCCCAAGTATACATTCTTCTCTGCAGCCCATGGAACGTTCTCCAAAAAGACCATATATTAGGCTATAGAGCAAGCCTCCATAAATTCAGGAAAATTGAAGTAACTTCACATATCATATTAGATCACAACACTTTAAAGCTTCTAATCAACATCAAGAGACACATCAAAACCTCCACCAGCTACTGGAGATTAAACAACACATTTATTTATTTTTAATTTTTAATTTATAATTTTGAAAAAGATATTTATTTATTTGCAAGCAGAGAGACTGATAGAGAAGAGGGACAGACAGAGAGAAAATGGGCACACCAGGGCCTGTAGCCACTGAAAACGCACTCCAGATGTATGTGCCCCTTGTACATCTGGTTTATGTGTGTCCTGGGGGATTGAACTTGGGTCCTTTGGCTTTGCAAGCAAATGCCTTAACCATTAAGCCATCTCTCCAGCCCTAAGCAACACACTTTTAAGCAATGAATGGGTTGTGGAAGAAATCAAAAAAGAAATTATAAAATTCCTAGAATTGAATGATAATGAAAACACAACCTACCAAAACTTATGGGACACAATGAAGGCAGTTCTAAGGGGAAAATTCATAGTGCTAAATGCCTTTATAACAAAGACAGAGAGATCTCAAGTTAATAACCTGACTGTCCACCTAAAGGCACTGGAAAAACAAGAATCCAACCTCAAGAACTCCAGATGGAAAGAGTTAATCAAGATCAGAGCATAAATTAATGAATTGGAAACTAAGAAAATGGTTCTTATAATATTTATGGTTAATGGTTCTTTGAAAAAAAATAAACAAGACTCCTGGCCATTTTGATCAAGTAAAAAAAAGAGTGAAGTCTCAAATTAACAGAATCAGAAATTAAAAAGGCCACAACAGGCATCAATGAAATTGGAAGAATCTTCAGAGCATACTTCCAAAACCTCTACTCCACAAAATTGGATAATCTGGAAGAAATGGATGAATTCCTAGTCACATATTACCCATCACCAAAATTAAACTCAGAGCAGATTAATCTCCTAAACACACCTATTACATCCATGGAGATTGAAAGGTAATCAAAAACCTCCCTACAAAGAAAAGTCCAGGACTGGATGGCTTCTCAGCTGAATTCTATCAAACCTTCATTGAAGAACTAAAACAAATACTTCTCAAACTGTTTTCACATAATTGGAGACCAGGGAATCCTCCCTGACTCCTTTTATAAAGTTAGCATCACCCTAATACCAAAACCAGACAGAGATGCAACAAGGAAAGAAAGCTGTAGGCCTATATCCCTGATTAATTTAGATGCAAAGATCTTGTACAAAATCTTTGCAAACTGAATTCAACAACACATCATAAGCATTGTTCACCTTGATGAAGTAGGATTCATCCCAGGGATGCAGGGTTTAACATATGGAAATCAGTCAATGTAATATACCACATACATAAATTTAACCATAAAAACCATATGATCATCTTAATTGATACAGAGAAGGCCTTTGCCAAAATATACCACAACTTCATGATAAAAATGCTGGAGAAAATAGGAATGGAGGATTCATTTCTCAGCATAATAAAGGCTATATATGAAGCACCCAAAGCCCAAATAA
The DNA here is from genome assembly GCA_036346955.1 of Dipus sagitta. Taxonomy (NCBI): domain Eukaryota; kingdom Metazoa; phylum Chordata; class Mammalia; order Rodentia; family Dipodidae; genus Dipus; species Dipus sagitta. Next base: position 215,262,483 of record CM070770.1, read on the forward strand.
TACTTAATTTGGAAAGACTCAAGGAGCTTCTATTGAGATCAGGAACAAGACAGGGATGCCCACTCTCCCCACTGCTCTCCAACATAGTACTAGAAGTATTAGCCCAAGCAGTAAGAGAGGAGAAAGAAATAAAAAGGATTCAAATTGGAAATGAAGAAGTCAAGTTAGACCTATTTGCAGATGATATAATCCTATACATAAGTGACCCCAAAGTCTCCATCTCAAAACTTCTAAAGGTGATTAATTCCTTCAGTAAATGGCTGAATTCAAAATCAATGCACAAAAATCAACAGCCTTTCTATATGTATAGGACAAATATACAGAGAAAGAAATCAGTGAAACTGTCCCATTTTCAATAGCAACAAGAAAATTAAAAAAAAAAACCTTGGGATAACATTAACCAAGGATGTGAAAAATCTATATAGTGAAAACATAAAAAAACACCTCACTAGTCTTTGGCTAGAAGAGGGGTTACATACAGCAAATTCTCCCTAAATTAATAATGCTTATCCCATTTAAACTATGCTGACTTCACTCTCCATTGGAGAATCTGCTGTTCTTTTTCAGAAGAGTGGAGGAGATAAACCACCCCTTGCACTTCATCCATGCCACAGCTGAATCCACAGAGGAATTGGGGAGATGAGCAAGAGTGCTGCTTCCATGCTGTTCCTGATAGTCAGCATCAGGGTATAGGAGACAGACCCTGAGGATACTCAACACCTACCAATGTGAGATCCAGAGGCTCCTAAGAGCTCATCACTGAAGTAGACATAAAACTCACCCACCACAGTTCAAGTAATTTTGTGGAAGAGGGGACGGAATGATTGTAAGAGCCACAGGTTGAAACATCAAGCCCAGAGGCATTCCCCAACCCCCAAAATAACTGACTACTGCTCCCACAATGCATCAACTACAACCCCATGGGGAATACTTGCAACCCCACTGAGGAGCATCCCCAATGGAATGGGGGCAGGGATGAGGGAAAAGAGGATGCCAACACATTATGTTTCATCTTAATGATAATAATAATAATAATACACATTTTAAGAAAAGAAAAAATAGAAGTTTGCCTTTAAAATATTAGAATTATTATTTTAAAATGCTTAAGCCTTCAAGAAAATGTGTTCCCTGTGTTTTGCTTTGTTTGATTTCTTGGTGGGCTAAAATCAGAACCAGAGGGTAATACTGTGGAATGGTTGAGGAAAATGGCCCACCTAAAGGAGAAGAACTTACAAATGATATGTGATTGAAGAGCACTGGAAACATGGCCTCATCAGTTCTTAGGGAAGAAAACACATGGGGAAAATTCTGTGTTCAATGGCATCTCAAATTTTGTTTTATCTTTTCAGTGTTTTATTGTGCTTGTTGAAGTTATCTTTACCTTGCTGAGACAAAGCAACCAACCCAAAGCAGCTGATGGGAAAGGGGAAGCTTCATGATGGCAGGGAAAGGATGGCTGTAGAGCAGAGGCTGGACACCACATTTTCATATGGCAGGTGGAAAATAGGAGCAAGGGTGTGAAACTGAGTTCTGGCAAAGGGGAGCTGACTATAACACACCTACCTCAAACAATAAACCTCCTTCAGCAAGGCTCCACCAAATTGCCATCAGCTGGTCACCAAGCATTCAAAGCCCATGATTTTCTGGGGAACATCTGATTCAAGCTACCACAGTGGCAAAGACAAAATTTACCTTGTTCTGGTATACAATGAAGTGGCCTTAATTATAACTAAAATATGGTGCTAATACATCACTATGCATTTCCAAAATATTTTCATTATCCCAACAGAAACTCTGTGTCCATTAAATATTCCCTTCCTCCTTAGTTGCACTTACCTCAGTACTAGTTGCTATCTCCATCGGTTTTCCAATTCTAAGTATCTTCTGTAAGTAGGATAAGACAATAGTCTTTGTCTAGGTTCTTTGATTCAGTAAGGTTCATCCAGGCGTCTTTGAACTGCATTCCTTTTTATGGCTTAATAATATCCCATTGCATAGATATACTGTATTCTGTTTTTGTACTCATTTCTTATTTAAGAAAATTGTTCCTGGGAGCAAAAAATCCAGTGAATGATAAAGTAGATTTTGTTTTCTGCTGATTAATATTAGTATGAGGACAGTAGCTATGAGCATGCAGATGGTATTCCTAAGATTGGCACACAAACCTAACAAAACCATTCCCTATTCCAAATTTCCAGATTAGGTTAATTTCCCTGTGGCCAGGGCTTAAATTTTTCCCTAGACATTGGACAAAGTCACACACTAAATTTTGTGTGGTGAGAAAATTTTTACCTGGTGTAAGTTTGCAGCTAATTATATTTTGGGATCAGTGACTTTTTAAAGTCTATTATGCAAAATTTATTCTTTGAAAATCAGGTTGAAGAATGTAAACTTTTAATGCAATTTAGTGATAACAAACTATAGAAGAAAAATGTGTATTTCTTAAAGCTTGAGGACTGCTTTTTTAGAATTTGAGAAAAGAAAAAACAGGGCAGGTAAAATGTAAATCCTGGAAGCTGCCAGGAGAAGGAAGACTCAGAAGGGAAAGCAAGTTATGCCTTTTGAAGTAGGATCAGGAAGGGAGGTCTGCAAGCAGTTATAGAAAGTGGGTGTCTTTAGAGAAAACAGTGAGAAAGCCCAGAGTGTCAGGGCAACCATGCTTAGGATTTTAGTTGATATGCAAAGGAGATAGTGGAAAACTTAAAGTTCTGCTTTCAAGTTAAAATTCAGAGAAGTGGATATGCTTAGTAGTGATTTGTAAGCAACTGCCAGAAATGTTGTTCTTTTCTCGTTCCAGAATACATTGTATTTCTCTGGAAGTTCAATTATATGAACAGATCCATTTCCTTGCCTACCTTCCTTATTTTGTTCTATTTTTTACTATTACCTCTCTCAGCCTTCTTCATCATTTATTCAATCACCAATTATTATGCAAATAATAATTGTCATTAATAAGGGAATAACTGCATTCCAAATAATTATTTAATATTTACCATTAATCACTGAATATCATAGATTGATAATAATACTACAAACTGACTCATTTTAGTCATATTTATGATTCCCTAAAAGGCCTCTCATGAGGTAATACTGATTTATCTACTTGTCTGATGATACTCTTGGCATGTTAAGAACCAGCCTGTTAGTCCTGGAAGCATTAAAGTTCATAGGTGAGTCACAGAGGTGTGGATTGAATGTAGCAAGAGGATGTTTATACTTAATTCATATATAAGTAATTAGTGTTATTCATCGAAATTCACAGAAATATTCACTAGGTGCTAGTGAGCATCTAATTGCACATGAGAATTTATAATGCACTGTTTTTTCCCTAGTGTTCATCATTAGATTCTTTCATGGATGAGTCACAAATGAGGAGAGAACTGTGGAGAATTCAGGTTGTATGGAAGGAGTCTGAGTCCAAATCAGCCCCATAAATCTTATCTTTTTCCTTCTGCCCTCCCTGAGCAGCTCATTGATGTTGAGAGAATATGTTTAAGGAGCAGCACATGGGGTTTAGCATTATTAACTGACTAAAGTTCTTCAGGTGTTAAAATTCAGTAGCCAGGGCAGGGAGATGACTGAGAGGTGAAAGGCACTTGCCCCTGTGTAAAGCAGTACATATGTCTGTAAATTACAATGAGCCTACAGCAATGGGAGGCAGACTTAGGAAAATCCCAAAGCTTGTCAGCCAGGTGCAAACAACAGCAAGAGAGGTCCTGTCTTGAGCAAAGTGGAAGGAGAGGAAAAACACCTTGAAGTTAGTTACCCTCAGATCTACACACACCACATACAAATAAAAAGGAAACAACAGCCGGGCATGGTGGTACATGTCTTTAATCCCAGCACTCTGGAGGCAGAGGTAGGAGGATCACTGTGAGTTTGAGGCCACCCTGAGACCACATAGTGAATTCCAGGTCAGCGGGGACTAGAGAGTGAGACCCTACCACAAACAAACAAACAAACAAAAGGAAACAACAAAAGCCAATTCAGATCTCCTTCCCAGGAAAACTTCTACATGTCCCTCCATATTGGTGGAAATTATGTCTAACTGAAATAGTTGGGCTGACAACAAATGTACATCTCTAGTACAAATAACTGAGCTCTGTTACTAGAGGTGATTATCTTGTTCCAGGCTGAGGTCATGATCCGTATAGATATGTTTAATCTTCTTTGATATGAATAGATTTTCTGATGTGAATTATACTAAGGCAGTTCCTTAGGCAAAACAAACAAACAAACAAAAAACAGAACCTAGAAGGTGGACCTCAGACACATTGAAGACAGGATCCTAAAGTCTCTTCTGAATCTTTCTTGCTGTGTTTGAGATTTGAGGAATTGAAACATGCTTAGGAGTCCAGGTGATAGGAGTTAAGTAATACTCCTGGGTTTGGAAGCAGTCTAAGAATGTGATCTTGAGAATTATAAAGCTGTATTTTCTTTTTTTTCTTAATTTATTTTTTTATTGACAACTTTTGTAATTATAGGCAATAACCTGTGGTAATTTCCTTCTTCTTCCCACTTTCCACTTTGGAACTCTAATCTCCATCATGCTTTCCCCCCTCTAAATCAGTCTTTCTTTTATTTTGATGTCATCATCTTATTATGTATAGGTAGTCTCAGGCACTATGAGGTCATTTTTTGTCTGGAGGAGCACATCATAAGGAGACTTATCCTTCCATTGGCTCTTACATTCTTTCCACCACCTTTTCTGTAATGTAACGCTGAGCCTTGAAGGTGTGATAGAGATGTTTCAGTGTTGAGCACTCCTCTTTCACTTCTTACTTCTTCTGAGATATCTGAAGGTCACCACCATCTGAAAAGAGAAGCTTCTCTAACTGAAAGTGAGAGTAGCATTAATATATGGGTATGAACATTAAGAGAAGTGCTTACCGGACAGTTTGGTAAACATAGTATATGTATTTAGCCAGACACCAGCAGATGTTACACCCCTAGGGCTCATGATTATCCCTGCCATAGGTTTTTAGTATCAGGCATGTATTCCCTCCCTTGGAATGGGTCTCTATTATAATTAGAAAGTGGTTAGTTTCCCACATAACAGACATGCCACTATTGCACCCATTGGCTCATTAGGCCTAGCTGGCTAAATTTAAGGCTGGCAGTGACCACTGTTGAGTATCTGCACTGGTGATTTCTCTCTCTCCCATGGAACTGCATGCAGCACAGATTTTTCCAGATTTCTGTCAGCTGGTCTACGTGGAAGAGGTTTTCAGCTCAGCTCCACTAGGTTTTCTTAGTGACCTTGCAGCATGAGTATGTGGAGTCTTCAGCAATTGGGTCTTACCACCTATTCCTGGTGGGAAGCCAAGAGCCTTGGCAGTAGCCTTTAATGTTTTGGGGGCATCAGGGACCTCCCTGGCCAACAACTCACTGGAAGATATCCCATTCCTAGCACTGAAAATTTTCTAATAACAATCTATGGCTGTGGGTTCCTGTGTCCTCCAGGACCCGGTCATGGTCCCCAAAGGCACCCAGGCAACCAGGGGTGGGTGAGTGGGTGAGGAGAGAAACACTCCTGGGAGATAGTTGAACAGCTCTCTCAGTTTATTGTCAGTGAAATGGGTTTATAAGCATCTGAGGGCAGAGGGGAGGACCCTAAGGGGATTGGACGTACCAAGTTCATTTCTGATGCCTCATTAGCATATGGGGACATTCATTATAGCATGTAGGCAATGGCAGGGGGTTCAGGTGATCTAGGGTCTCAGGGGGATGGGCTGTGTAAAGGCTGATAAGGAGTTTCCTAGGCAACTGGCCAAAGGTTACAGGGCTATGGGCAGAGCCTAAGTTCAGGTGTGCTGAGCTTGGAGAGGGAGTGGTCTCCTGTACCCTGGGGATCCATGGCAATGCCTGGAAACTCAGTCCCCTCTCCTGAAGGCTCCAGCCTGTGCCTGGAAGTGCCCAACATATGGCTACTGGGTGTTGTGTTGTCCAAAAAAGTAGGTTACCATATGACTTATTCAAACCCTCTTGGATTTGGTTAGGCCTCCCCACACATTTCCTTTACTCAGTCTGTTCCCTTGACCTCACTTAGGCCTTTTCACCCCCATTATTCTGTTCTTCTATTTATATACATACAATACCATCCTATTAAGTCCTCCCTCCCTTTCTATTTCCTTCATATCCCCTTTCTAGCTTACTGGCCTCTGCTACTGAGTTTTTTTTTTTAAGTTTATGAAGTTTATTACAAGGATTGTAATTTTTTAATTTTATACATTTTTTTTTATTTACAACAATCTCCCATGGTAGTTCCCTCCCCCCAACTCTCCCCTTTGAAACTCCACTGTCCATCATATCCCCTCCCCCTCTCAATCAGTCTCTCTTTTAATTTGATGTCATGATCTTTTCCTCCTATTATGATGGTCTTGTGTAGGTAGTGTCAGGAACTGTGAGGTCATGGATATCCTGGCCTTTTTGTGTCTGGAGGAGCACATTGTAAGGAGTCCTACCCTTCCTTTGGCTCTTACATTCTTTCTGCCACCTCTTCTGCAATGGACCCTGAGCCTTGGAAGTTGTGATAGAGATATTTCAGTGTTGAGCACTCCTCTGTCACTTCTCAGCACCATGTCACTTCTTCTCAGCTCCATGGTGCCTTCTGAGTCATCCCAAGGTCACTGCCATCTGAAAGCGAAACTTGTCTAACCACAAGTGAGAATAGCATTAATATATGGGCATGAACATTAAGAGAAGTGCTTACTGGGCAGTTTGGTGAGCATAGTATATACATTTAGTCAGACACTCCTGCTACTGAGTTTTATTCCAACTCACATAGAAGTCCAATCATTTGTAACTAGGATCCACCTGTGAGAGAACACATGTGATGTTTGGCTTTCTGGGCCTGGGTTACCTCACTTAGTATAATCTTTTCGAGATCCATCCACTTTCCTGCAAATTGCATTGTTTCATTTTTATTTACTGCTGAGTTGTATAAATGTGCCATATCTTCATTATCCACTCATCAGTTGAGGGACATCTAGGCTGGTTCCATTTTCTAGCTATTATGAATACAGCAGCGATAAACATGGTTGAGCAAGTATATCTAAGGTAGTGAGATGAGTTCTTAGGATATAAGCCTAGGAGTGGAATAGCTGGGACATATGTTAAATCAATTTTTAGCTCTTTCAGGAACCTCCTCGCTGATTTCCACAATGGCCGGACCAGATTAAATTCCCACAAAAAGTGCAGAAGACTTCCTCTTTTTCCACATCCTTGCCAGCATTTATTGTAATTTGTTTTTCCTGATGGTAGCCATTCTGACAGGAGTGAGGTGGAATCTCAAAGTAGTTTTAATTTGTATTTCCCTGATGGCTATGGATGTAGAACATATTTTTAGATGATTATATGCCATCTGTATTTCTTCTGTTGAGAACTCTCTATTTAGTTCCAATTGAGTTGTTTCATTTATTATTAAGTTTTTTGAGTTCTTTGTATATCCTGGTTATTAATCCTCTGTCAGATGTATACCTGGCAAAGATTTTCTCCCATTATGTCGGTTTCCTCTTTGCTCTATTCACAGTGTCCTTTGCTGCACAAAAGCTTTGTAATTTCAAGAGGTTCCAGTGGCTGATCGGCGGTTTTATTTCCAGAGCAACTGGGGTTATATTCAGAAAGTCTTTGCCAATACCAATATGTTGAAGGGCTTCCCTACTTTTTCCTCTAGCAGTTTCAGAGTTTGGGGTTTGATATTAAGGTCTTTGATCCATTTGGACTTAATTCTTGTATATGGAGAGAGAGAAAGATCTATTTTCACCCTTCTACAGATACATACCCAGTTTTCCCAGCACCATTTGATGAAGAGGCTGTCTTTTCTCCAATGAGTATTTTTTTTATTTTTTTTTTAAATTTTTTGTTATTATTTTTATTTATTTATTTGAGAGTGACAGAGAGAGAAAGAGGCAGATATAGAGAAGGAGAGAGAATCCAATGAGTATTTTTGTTGAAGATTAAGTGGCTACAGCTACCCAGACTTACATCAGGGTCCTCTATTCTGTTCCATTAACCTATATGTCTATCTTTATGCCAGTACCATGCTTTTTTATTATTACTATGGCTCTGTAATATAGATTAAAATCAGGTATGGTGATACCACCAGCCTTATTTTTGTTACTCAAAATTGTTTTGGATATTCGAGGTGTTTTTGTGCTTCCAAATGAGTTTTTGGATTGTTTTTTCTATTTCCGTGAAGAATGTCATTGGTATTTTAATGAGGATTGCATTAAATGTGTAGATTGTTTTGTTAAGATTGGCATTTTCACAATATTGATTCTTCCAATCCAAGAACAAGGGATGTCTTTCCATTTCCTAGTGTAGGGTGGGTGGGGAGGGAGGGGAAGGTAAGGGAGAGAGTAGGAGACACAAATCTAGACCCAAACAGCAATTGTACCATAAAATTCTACATCCTAAAAGGCAGACCAAATGGCGGAACCTTCACCAGGCCCTTAAAGAGAACATCTGAGCTACAGGACACTGGAGAGGGTATGATGAAAACTGACCTTAATCTTCTACAGCTTCTCTCCCTCTCTCTTTCAGTCTCTCTTCTCTCTAACTCTTTTATATTAGTTATCTTTTTCTTCCTTTCCTTCTGCAATTTCTATCTTGAGTGTTTTAAAGTTTTCATTGTAAAGATCCTTCACTTCCTTGGTTAGGTTTTTTCCAAGGTACTTTATTTATTTATTGATGCATTTGTGAATGGGAGTGATTCTCTGATTTCATCTTCTCTGTGTTTGTTGTTAGCATATAGGAAGGCTACTGATTTCTGTCCATTTATTTTGTATCCTGCTACATTTCCATAAGTGTTTATCAGCTCTAACAGTTTGCTGGTAGAGTCTTTAGGGTCCTTTATATAGAGAATCATATCATCTGTAAATAATGATAATTTGATCAGTTCCTTTCTGTAGCAGACAGCTTCAGGTTCGCTGACATGAACTTCCAGACCAGGCACAGTTATGGAGGAAGGGATTTATTGAAGCTTACAGATCCAGGGGAAGTTCCATAAATGGTAGAAGAAGCTGGCCTGCCTTCACAGGACCAAGTAGAGAAAGAGAAGTACAAGCCTAAAGGTCAAAAGCCACAGCACACTTCAGGAACTCCACCTAGGCACACTTTGCATATCTTTAGATTGAAATCTGAAACCCACCACCACACCTTAACATCCACCCAATGACACTGCCTCCAGCTAGGTGGCTAAAGATGCAAACTAGAAACAAATAAACAACTGAATATATTGGGGGCCATCTATTCTATTCAAACCACCACACTTTCCAATTTGTATCCCTTTTATGAGTGTCTCTTGCCTTATTGCTGTGGCTAAGACTTACAGTAGTATATTAAATAAAAGTGGGGACAGTGAACACACTTGCCTTCTTCCTGATTTTTGTGAAAAAGCTTCATGTTTTTCTCCATTTAGTATTATGTTGATTGTAGGTTTGTCATAAATAGCCTTTTTATGTTGAGATATGTTCTTCTATTCCCAGTCTCTGTAGGACTTTGACCAAGAAGGGATGTTGGATTTTGTTGAATGCATTTTCTCCATCTAATGAGATAAATATGCTCTTTTTGTCCTTCAGTCCATTTATATAATGTATTACATTTATGAATTTGCATATGTTGAACTGTCCTTGCATCTCTGGGATAAAGCCCATTTGGTCAGGGTGAGTGATCTTTATTATATATTTTTGTATTGTTTGCCAATATATATATATATATATATATATATATATATATATATATATATATATATTTTTTTTTTTTGAGGTAGGGTTTCACTCTAGCTCAGGCTGTCCTGGAATTAACTCTGTAGTCTCAGTGTGGCCTCAAACTCACAGTGATTCTCCTACCTCTGCCTCCCGAGTGCTGGGATTAAATGTGTGCATCACCATGCCCAGCTCTGTTTGCCAATATTTTGTTGAGGATTTTTGCATCTATGTTCATGAGGGAGATTGGTCTGTAATTTTCCTTTTTTGTTCTATCTTTTCCTGGTTTTGGTATCAGGGTGATGCTGGCTTCATAGAAGAAGTGTGGTAGGATTCATTCCTTTTTTATTTTATTGAAAACTTTGAGAATCATTCATGTTAGTTCTTCCATGAAGGCCTGGTAAAATTCAACAGTGAATCCATCTGGGCCTGGGCTTTTTTTAGTTGGGAATTTTTTTTTTTTTATAAATGCTTGCATCTCCATACTTGTTATGGGTCTATTTAATTTGTTTATCTTATCTTGATTTAATTTTTATAAGTCACATAAATCAAGGAAATCATCCATTTCTTTCAGATTTTCAAACTTAGTGGAGTACATGTTCCTATAGTACGTCCATATGATTTTTTTGAATTTCTCTGGTGTCTGTTATAATGGTGCCTTTTTCATCTCTAATTTTATTAACTTGTGTCTCTTCTCTCTTCCTTTTGGTCAGGTTTGCTAAGGTTTTATCAATCTTGTTCATCCTTCCAAAGAACCAACTCTTTGTTTCATTGATTCTTTGTATTGTTTTTTTTTTGGTTTCTATTTCATGAATTTCTGCCCTAATCTTTACTATTTCTTCCCGTCTGCTGATTTTTGGCTTGCCTTGTTCTTTTTCCAAGGCATTAAGGTGAAGCATTAAGTTGTTTACTTGTGACTTTTCTAATTTTTTAATATAGGCACTTAAAGCTATAAATTTCCTTCTTAGGACTGCCTTCATTATGTCCCAAAGGTTTTGGTAGGTTGCATTCTCATTATTTGATTCTATGAAATTTTTATTACTTTTTTGATTTCATTTACCCATTCATCATTTAGTAGTGTATTGTTTCGTTTCCATGATTTTGTGTATGCTCAACAGCTTTTCTTGCTATTGATCTTTAGTTTAATCCCATTGTGATCAGATAGAGTGCAAGGAATTATTTCACTTTTCCTGTATTTGTTAAGATTTGCTTTGTGTCCTAATATATGGTCTATTTTAGAGAATGTTCCATGTGCTGCTGAAAATAATGTGTATTCTGTAGCATTTGTGTGAAATGTTCTATAGATATCTGTTAAATTAATTTGTTATATAACCTCATTTAATCCAGATTCATCTCTTTCAAAGTCAAACAAAACTATACAGAGATGAATCCCCATAAAACAAGGTTTTACTTTGTGAATAACAGTTAAGAGTGAGACTGTAATTATGGGACACACATCTCAAAGGAGTGACCTTTGCTATGTGGGAGGAACAAAAGAAAGGTTTACTGGGAAAGAAGAACAGCTCTTTAATGTATTTCAAAGAAATCTCACTGGCACCTGTGTTGTCATGCAGACAGTGGTGAGTTCTGATTGGCAAATGGGCATAGTTGCTAGGTGAAAACAATCTTAGAGTCCTAGCTATTTAGTTGGACTGACTTTACAAGACAGTGTGTTAGGTAAATGTTCTTGTGTAAGTGGTTATCTTGGAGTGGCAAGCTGCCCTTTTGATAGTTCCTGTTACCAAGTGGATCTATGCACAAAAGCCCTCCCTTCCTGGTCTTCCCTGGTTCCATTTGTTAGAGTTTGACACAATTTACTCTATTTTGAATCTGACAATTGTCATGCAATATAAAAAATTAATAATTCTGTGTTCATTTTGCTTTACCACAAATGTGTGTCAGCTGCATAGAGTGAGGCTATAGGGAGAGAAAAATACTAGAGAAAGATCTGTGTGTCTCTTGATCCAGAATGTTAGACAAGAGGGGGTGCCTCTCTGAGCTGGAACTGATGCTTGATGTCAGATAGATGGGCTGAGTATTGCTGTGCCTTCTTGTTTTCCAAGAGAAGATGGAAGTTTTGCTTTTTGAAATATGTCAGTAGAAATACTGGTAATGAGTCATGCATTTAAAAATGTTGGACCCAAATGAAATATATCTGTGTGCCTCATTTTTAGCCTTGGATAATTATGCTCAGGTATAATTATGCAGCATGGGTTAAGGAAGCTAGGTTACAGGGTTGTAAGTAAATCATGGGGATGTCCCTGAGTGGGCTAGATATTTCTATTGCTGATACTTCTGAGAAGTAATCATTCCTGGGACAGGAAGTTAGGAACAAATAGTCAGGGTTTACATACATCCTTATCAGGAGAAACTCCTTTCTTTCTCTCAGCTTCTGGAGGGCCTGTAAGGAGTGCGGGGTATGTTCTATTCAGAGCTCCCCCCATGGAGTAGGCTTGGCTGTCCATTCCAACAAGGTAGGCTGGGATTCTCATTCCGACTATGAATAGCCCCTGAGGCATTCTTACCCAACCTGTTTATTTCTTAAACTTTTTATTGACAACCTCCAACATATAGGCAATACACCATGATCATAATCCCCTCCTACAACCCTCCCTCTTCCCCATCCAAAGTTTCTCCTCCAGTGAATCTCTTTTTTCTAAACAGTCTTTTTTCTATTTATTTATTTGTTTGCGTTTTAAGGTTTTATTCCTATTTCAGCAGAGGGTGGAGGAGATGAACTAGAGAAGATGGGAAGGAGGACAGTGTGGGTCCCTTTCCTGAGGCCTGAGTCGGTGGCTTCATGGTGCCAGAACACTGACCATTTCTGGAATGTTAAGAGCTGGGAGCACAGCCACATAGCTTAGGGACAGATTAAGAGAAACCTAGTATTGAACATACATGACAACCCTGGAGAACTCCAAGAAATATTGGAAAGATGTTTTAAGGGTTCCATTTCCTGTGTGGGCAGATGGGAGATACTGATGGAAACTTGTCCCTTTGCTACAGCTGCAGGTGGTGGGAACTGGGTCCTTTGGTTAGAGATGACAAAAGATACTGTCTAGAGCTTTAGACTAAGTTTACAAAACAAACCACCAAAATTATCTCAAGGAATCCTCTCAATAACCCTAGGGAAAGGATACTGTAAGCATCATGATCTGAACCTTTTTACATAAATGTGAAATCTATGGCTCAGAGTTTGGCAGCTGGTAAGGATAAGCTTGCACACCAACCCAGGTCTTAGAACTCTAAATTTCAGCAGATCTCTATCAGTCTGAATGAGGCAAGTGGACCACAAGAGAAGAGGGACATCTTGCTTTATTATAATATGATATCTGTCAATAATAATTGCTAACAATTCATATTTTTAAAACCCACGTGATCCAAATGAAATATGGTCTAGTGTTATAGGTTGCATTGTCTCCCAAAATGTACATTGAAGTACCTATGATTGTGACCTAATTTGCATGTTTGTAATTTGTATATCCTAAGAGTATGTTTACAAATATAATAAGGTTAAATGTGGTCATAGCTTTAATTCTCTTTTTTTATTCTAATTTTTTTTGCTTGTGTATGTGTGTGGTATACATGTGTGTCTGTATGTGCAAGTGTGTGTGTGTAGTGTGTGTAAGCTAGAGGCTGATATAGTGTCTTCCTCGTTTGTTCTCTACTCTGTTTTTTTACCCTATTTTTTGAGTTAGAGTCTGTCACTAAACCTGGAACTTGCCACCTTGACTAGATTAGCTAGCTACTAAGTCTTAGCAATATGTCTGTCTCTATGACCCTTGTGTGCACTACCACACCTGGCTTTTACATGGATTATGGAGATATGAAGTCCTCATTTTTGAATAGCAAAAACTTTACCCACCAAGCCACCTGTCCTGCAACCTAGGTGAGCTTAAGTGGTGTCTTTGTAAGAAGAGGAAAATTGGCACATAAAACACACAAGAAGAGCCAGGCATGGTAGCGCACGCCTTTAATCCCAGCACTTGGGAGGCAGAGGTAGGAGGATCGCCCTGAGTTCCAGGCCACCCTGAGACTACATAGTGAATCCCAGGTCAGCCTAGGCCAGAGTAAGACCCTACCTTGAAACCCCCCCCCCCAAAAAAAAAAACAAGAAGTCAGGCACAAAGGGAAGATAGCCCTGTAAGAAAGATGTGAGCTGTGGAGGTGCAGCTGACAGCTAACAATTCTGGAGTCAGGAGTGGTTTCCCTTTGAGGAACTGGAAGGAACTTGGTCAAATCTGCCCACACATTGATTTGGAACTTCTGTTACAGAACCGGGACAAAATGCATCTGTTGTTCAAGCTTCCCAGTTGAGGCCCTTTGTTAGAGCAGCTGTGAGAGACTTGTTGCCACTAAAGCAGATTCAGTGTCAGGGAACAAATTAGGGGAAAACTGCCTGTGTGCTCCAAGTTTTGGTCTTGAGTGTCTCTTCTGATGTCTTGCTTTGGAGTGACTGACAAAGAGAAGCGTGCAAGGGAAGCCAGTCTCATTGTTCTCACTCTACCAGGTTCAGGATAATCATCCTATAAGCTGTGTCCGGTCAACTTCATCAGAAAATATGTCTTAAATCATCCTTTTCTAGCTTCTCCCAAGTGCCACTAATGAGCTGTGACTTAACTGAATTTGTATCACTGTTTTCTTCAAAACTTTAAGATCAATTCAAACCACACCTATGTTGGTTTTGTATTTTCTCTTTTTAATGATCAGAATTTTATTAAATGGAAAATGCATTTAAAATTTTCTCTCTCGGGCTGGAGAGATGGCTTAGCGGTTAAGCGCTTGCCTGTGAAGCCTAAGGTCCCTGGTTCGAGGCTCGACTCCCCAGGACCCATGTTAGCCAGATGTACCGGGGGGTGCACGTGTCTGGAATTCGTTTGCAGTGGCTGGAGGCCCTGGCGTGCCCATTCTCTCTCCCTCTCTCTATCTGCCTCTTTCTCTCTCTGTCTGTCGCTCTCAAATAAAAAAAAAATTTTTTTTTCTCTCTCAAAGAGACTACTATTTAGTTTTACAGCAAATCTGAACAGAAAGTACAGGGAATTTTAACTTACCCTCAGCTGCTATACAAACAAGCTCCTCCACTATCCATATTTTGTACAACAGGGATAGATTTATTACACGAAATGAACCTGCCTTGACACATTGTTGTTACCAAAAGTCCATAGCCTACACTGGGCATGCTTAATGTTGTCCATGTTCTTTCTTGCAATGTGTTTTCATTACCCCTGTTTTCTTTTAATCCTACAAAGCCCTGTGGTGTTGGGCATTATCATCACTCTGTCAATGAAGAGACTCAGGGAATAGCTAATAAGAAATGCAATCAAGACTTGGTCTGGGGACTTCCGGTTAAGATGGTGGTGTAGGTACCATGCCAAAGCAGCCAAGGGGGGGGGAAAGCCAAAAAAAAAAAAAAAAAAAACCAGCGAAATATACACTTTAACTAAAAAGTGAGGTGTACAGGAAATTGAAATGGCAGCAGAGAAGTAGGAGAGATCCAGAGCATCCAGAGCACACACCGGCTGGCAGAAGTGGCTCCGGCAGGTCCGCCAGAACACGGCGCGGGACCCTGGTGGCAGCGTGCTAGCCAGGCTCGGCTTGAGCCGCAGGAAAACCCAGGTGAGGGGATTTTCCACTCACACCAGAGCTCTCCGCAAACTCAAGAAACTTGAAGTGAGAATGGCAGTGAACAACGGAGGAGCAGATCACAAGGTAGAAGAACACATGGAACAGCGAGAGAACTAGAGCAGCATCAGCAGCCTCCCCTCCCCCACCGCCAGTGCCCAGCTCCAGTGAACAGAGTCGTGGTCCAGGGACCTGGCCACACCTACTTGAACCAACAGTGGGACTCAAGCAGGAGCAGAATAACTGAGACCAAAATCATCCCAAAAGGAAACAGATTACACGAGGTCATTACCCACCTAATAAACCTGGTATAGAGGCCTGAACCAGAAGTGTTAATTGCACCTTCCATATCAGGATAAATTATATGTTAAATCTGATGGATGGTCAGATTTGCCATTCTTAAATAAGTTGTATTTGGGGCTTGTTATTTGTTGCTTCTTGATTTATAGTGGCTTTGTTTCCTCCTCTGTTATACATTAGGGAACGGCCTCACCTGGTCACAAGCTGACTGGGAACCCTCTACAGACAAGAAATCTTAACTTCCTTGTTGTCAGGATTAAGGGAGTGGGTGAGGCACCACACACCCTAAGGGACAGACAGAGGATCTGGTTGTCATAATACCTACTCTTGGATGAATACTCTGTACTGTTTTTCATTGAAAGTGTACATTGTTTAGTTAAATTTTAGAAACTATCTGTATTTGGTTCCACTCAGCCTACTTGAATACTTTCATAGCAGGCAAACCCAACACCTAAGGTCACTTTCGTAGATACTCTGAGAGTCTTGAGAGCCACACCTAGCACCTTAAGCTCCTACCCTGAAGATATATAACATAAGATTGATTGATACATCTCATAATACCCAGCTAACTAGAAAATCCAATCATTAAATAATCCAGGATGCAAAAATATATACATTATAACACAAGAAACACCAAAAATAAAGACAATATAAATCCACCAAAAAGTATTAATGCATCAGAAACAACCCCCAGTGAGAATGAATTAGAGGAAATGCATGAGAAAGATTTCAAAAGAATGATAAATATGTTCAAAAACTCAAAGAAGAAATCAAAGGAAGCAAAGAAGACACAGGATGCCAATTTAATGAAATAAAGAGGTCAATACTGGACATAAATAAGGAAATAGAAATAATGAAGGAAAACCAGTTAGAATTACTAGCTAGAAGACCAGGTGGCAGATCTAATACAGTCCAACAAAGAGAAAGATAAACTAATAGAAAAGTATAAGTGGGAATTTCAAGATATTTGGGACACTATGAAAAGATCAAACATAAGAATTCAGGGCATAGTAGAAGGAGAAGAATTTCACTCCAAAGGCATAGTAGGCATCTTCAACAAATCCATAGAAGAAAACTTCCCCAAATTGGGATAGAGGTGCCAATGCAGATACAGGAATCCTTTAGAACACCAAACAGACAAAACCTGGAAAGAACCTCTCCTAGCCACATTATAATCAAACTACCAAACACACAAATCAAAGAAAAAATATTGAAAGCAGTCAGAGAGAAAAATCAAGTTACCTACAAAAGCAAGCCTATCAGGATTAAAGCAGATTACTCAACACAAACTCTAAAATCCAGAAGGGCATGGAGTGATGTATTACAAGTTCTGAAAGATAGCAACTGTCAATGAAGGTTACTTTATCCTGCAAAGCTATCCATTCAAATAGATGGAGAAATAAGGACATTCCACAACAAAAGCAAGCTAAATGAGTATTTGAAGACAAAACCAGCTCTACAGAAAATACTTGAAAGAATCCTCCATGCTGAAGAAAAAGAAAAGCACACATCTAAGGAACCAGGAAAAAACAAACAATACTCAAATACTAGTTAACACAAGAGAGCAAAGGCAAAACCTGGAAGAACCACAAAAAATGGCACAAATGAATACACACCTTTCAATAATATCTCTTAATATCAATGGCCTCAATGCCCCAACCAAAAGACATAGGTTTGCAGACTGGGTTAAAAAGCAGGATCCTACAATTTGTTGTCTCCAAGAAACTCGCCTTTCTACAAAGGATGGACACTATCTTAGGGTGAAAGGTTGAAAAACGGTGTTTCAAGCAAATGGACCTGGAAAACAAGCAGGGGTTGCTATCCTAATATCTGACAAGGTAGACTTCAGTCCAACATTAGTTAATAAAGATAATGAAGGCTACTTTATATTGATTAAAGGCACTCTCCAACAGGAGGATATTACAGTCCTAAACATATATGCACCTAACATGGGGGCCCCCAAATTCATCAAACAAACACTATTAGAACTAAGGTCACAGATAACACCAAATACAGTGGTAGTGGGTGACTTCAACACCCCACTCTCATCAATTGGCAGGTCATCCCAGGTATAACAGATAGCTTCAGGTTCAGTGAGATGAACTTTCAGACCAGACAGTTATGGAGGAAGGGACATTTATTGAAACTTAAGATCCAGGGGAAGTTCCATAAATGGCAAAAGACGCTAGCCTGATTTCACAGTACCAAGCAGAGAGAGAGAGAGAGAGAGATAGAGAGAGAGAGAGAGAGAGAGAGAGAGAGAGAAGCACAAGCCTAAAGCCAAAAGCCACACAGCACAGCACACTTCAGGAACTCCTGCTAGGCACACTTTGCATATCTTGAGATTGAAACCTGAAACCCACCACCATACCTTATGAACCACTCAGTGACATTGCTTCCAGCCAGGTGGCTATAGATGCAAACTACAAGCAATAAAGAACTGACTATGTTGGGGGCCATCTATTCAAACCACCACACCGGAAAAAATTAACAGAGAGGCATCTGGACTGAATGAGGTCATAGAAGGAATGGACCTAACAGATATATACAGGACATTTCATCCAAATGCTGCAGAATATGCATTCTTTACAGCAGCATATGGAACATTCTCTAAAATAGACCATATATTAGGACACAAAGCAAATCTTAACAAATACAGGAAAATTGAAATAATTCCTTGCATTCTATCTGACCACAATGGACTCAAACTACAAATCAACAGCAAAAAATGCTGTAGAGCATATACAAAATCATGGAAATTAAACAACACACTACTAAGTGATGAATAGGTCAATGAAGAAATCAAGAAGGAAATCAAAAAATTTATAGAGTCAAATGATAATGAGAAGACAGCACACAAAATCTCTGGGACACAATAAAGGCAGTCCTAAGAGGTAAATTGATAGCTTTAAGTGACTATATTGAGAAATTAGAAAGGTTGCAAGTAAACAACCTAATGATTCTCCTTACAGCCTTGGAAAAAGAAGAACAAGGCAAACCAAAATGCAGTAGATGGGAAGAAATAATAAAGATTAGGGCAGAAATTAATGAAATAGAAACCAAAAAAAAAAAAAAAATTCAAAGAGCCAATGAAAAACAAAGAGTTGGTTCTTTCAAAGGATAAACAAGATTGAAAAACCCTTAGCAAATCTGACCAAAAGAGAGAAGAGACACAATTTAATAAAATTAGAGATGAAAAAGGTAACATCACAACAGATGCCAGAGAAATTCAAAAAATCATAGGGACATATTATAAAAGCATATACTCAACAAAGTATGAAAATCTGAAAGAAATGGATGATTTACTTGATTTACATGACCTCCCTAAATTAAATCAAGATGAGATTAATCACTTAAATAGACCTATAACAAGCATGGAGATCCAAGCAGTTATCAAAAATCTCCCAACTAGCCGGGTGTGGTGGCGCACGCCTTTAATCCCAGCACTCGGGAGGCAGAGGTAGGAGGATCGCCATAAGTTCAAGGCCGCCCTGAGACTACATAGTGAATTCCAGGTCAGCCTTGGCTACAGTGAGACCCTACCTCAAAAACACAAAAACAAAAAACAAAAAACAAAAAACAAAAAAAAAAAAAAAAAAAAAAAAAAAATCTCCCAACTAACAAAAGCCCAGGTCTAGATGGATTCAGTGCTGAATTTTACCAGACCTTCAGTGAAGAACTAACACCATTACTTTTTTTTTTTAATTTTTGTTTGTTTGTTTATTTATTTATTTGAGAGTGACCAAGAGAAGGAGGCAGAGAGGGAGAGGGAGAGGGAGAGAGAGAGAGAGAGAGAGAATGGGTGCGCCAGAGCTTCCAGCCCCTGTAAACGAACTCCAGATGCGTGCACCCCCTTGTGCATCTGGCTAACATGGGTCCTGGGGAATTGAGCCTCGAACCGGGGTCCTTAGGCTTCAAGGGCAAGCGCTTAACCGCTAGCCATATCTCCAGCCCACAACATTGCTTCTTAAGCTTTTCCATAAAATAGAAAAAGAAGGAATCTTACCAAACTCCTTCTATGAAGCTAGCATCACCCTGATAACAAAACCAGGCAAAGATAGAACAAAAAAAGAAAATTACAGACCAATCTCCCTCATGAACATACATGCAAAAATTCTCAACAAAATATTGGCAAACAGAATACAGTAATATGGGCTGGAGAGATGGCTTAGTGGTTAAGTGCTTGCCTGTGAAGCCTAAGGACCCTGGTTAGAGGCTAGATTCCTCAGGACCCATATTAGCCAGATGCACAAGGGGACACATGCATCTGGAGTTCGTTTTCAGTGGCTGGAGGCCCTGGCGTGCCCATTCTTTCTCTCTCTGTCTGTCCCTCTCAAATAAAAAAAAATTAAAAAAAAAAGAATACAGGAATATATGAGAAAGATCATTCACCCTGACCAAGTAGGCTTTATCCCAGAGTTGCAGTGATGGTTCAACATATGCAAAGCGATAAATGTAATACATTATATAAATGCACTGAAGGACAAAAATCACATGATCATCTCATTAGATGCAGAGAAAGCATTTGACAAAATCCAACATCCCTTCATGATAAAAGTCCTACAGAGACTGGAAATAGAAGGAACATATCTCAATATAATAAAGGCTATTTATGACAAGCCTACAGCCAACATATTGCTAAATGGGGAAAAACTGGAAGCTTTTCCACTAAAATCAGGAATAAGGTAAGTCCCCACTTTTATTTAATATAGTACTGGAAGTCTAGCCATAGCAATAAGGCAAGAGTTGCACATAAAAGGGATACAAATTGGAAAGGAAGAAATCAAATTATCATTATTTGCAGATGACATGATTCTATATATAAAGGACCCTAAAGACTCTACCAGCAAACTGTTAGAGCTGATAAACACCTACAGCCATGTAGCAGGACAAAATAAATACACAGAAATCAGTAGCCTTCCGATATGCTAACAACAAACACACAGAAGATGAAATCAGAGAATCATTCCCATTCACAATTGCATCAAAGGAAATAAAGTACCTTGGAATAAACCTAACCAAGGAAGTAAAGGATCTCTACAATGAAAACTATCAAACACTCAAGTAAGAAATTGTAGAAGACACTAGGAAATGGAAAAACATCCCTTGTTCCTGGATTGGAAGAATCAATATTGTGAAAATGGCAATCTTACCAAAAGCAATCTACACAGTTAATGCAATCCCCATCAAAATTCCAATGGCATTCTTCAAAGAAATAGTAAAAACAATCCAAAAATTCATTTGGAATCACAAAAAACCATGAATATCTACAATAATACTGAGCAACAAAAATAAGGCTGGTGGTATCACCATACCTGATTTTAACCTATACTACAGAGCCATAGTAACAAAAACAGCATGGCACTGGCACAAAAGCGGACATGTAGATCAATGGAACAGAATAGAGGAAGGACCCAGATATAAGTCCAGGTAGCTATAGCCATCTGATATTCCATAAAAATGCCAAATATAATCATTGGAGAAAAGACAGCCTCTTTAGCAAATGGTGCTGGGAAAACTGGATATGTATCTGTAGAAGGATGAAAATAGATTCTTCTCTCCCTCTCCATGCCCAAGAATTAAGTCCAAATGGATTAAAGACCTTTATAGACCAGAAACTCTGAAATTGCTAGAGGAAAAAGTAGGGGAAACCCTTCAACATATTGGTCTTGGCAAAGACTTCCTGAATATAACCCCAAATGCTCAGGCAAGAAAACCACAGATTAACCACTGAGACCTCATGAGATTACAAAGATTTTGTATGGCAAAGGACACTGTGAATAAAGCAAAGAGGCAACCTGCAGAATGGGAAAAAATCTCTGCCAGCTATATATCTGATAGAGGATTAATATCTAGGATATACAAAGAACTCAAAAAATTATATAATAAGAAATCAAACAAGCCAATTAAAAAATGGGCTATGGAATGAAATAGAGAGTTCTCAAAAGAAGAAATATGGATAGCATATAAGCATCTTAAAAAATATTCTACATCCCTAGTCATCAGGGAAATGCAGACTAAAACTAGGTTGAGATTCCATCTCACTCCTATCAGAATGGCTACCATCATGAAAACAAATGACTATAAATGCTGGCAGGGATGTGGAAAAAGAGGAACCATTCTACACTGTTGGTGGGAATGCAATCTGGTCCAGCCATTGTGTAAATCAGTGTGGAGGTTCCTAAAACAGTTAAAAATTGATCTACCATATGACCCAGCTATAGCACTCCTAAGCATATATCCTAAGGACTCATCCCATTTCCTGAGAAATATGTGCTCAACCATGTTTATTGGTGCTCAGTTCACAATAGCTGGGGAAATGGAACCGGCCTAGATGTCCCTCAACTGATGAGTGGATAAGGATGATATGGCACATTTATACAATGGAGTTTGCAGCAGACAGCTTCAGGTTCACTGAGATGAACTTCCAGACCAGGCACAGTTATGGAGGAAGGGATATTTATTGAAGCTTACAGATTCAGGGGAAGTTCCATAATAGCAGTGGAAGCTGGCCTGCCTTCACAAGACCAAGCAGAGAGAGAGAGAGAGAAGCACAAGCCTAAAGCCAAAAGCCACAGCACACTTTTGCTCCAGTTAGGCACACTTTGCATATCTTTAGATTGTAATCTGAAATCTACCACCACACCTTAAGATCCACACAATGACACTGCCTCCAGCCAGGTGGCTAAAGATGCAAACTACAAACAAATAAACAACTGAATATATTGGGGGCCATCTATTCTATTCAAACCACCGCATTCCGCCCCTGGCCCCCAATAGATTTATAACCATCACACATTATAAATTGTACTCAGTTCAATTTCAAAGGTCCCCACAGTCTTGACCAATGTAAGATATGAAGACCTGTAAAATCAAACAAATTAAACACTTCTAACATATAAAGGCACAGAGTAAACATTTTCAACTGGTATAAGGCACAGCAAGGAGAGACTAAAACAATGCAAACTCAACCACCATCAAACAAACATCAAACTTCTGCAGTTCAAGTTCAATATACCCAGAGACTAACAGTCTCCAGACTTTCCAATTCCGCCTCTCCAGCTGGGCACAGTAGCCGGGGAACACTTCCATCCCAGGCCAACAGTGTGCTCTATGGTAGCCCTTGCACTGTCCTGGTATATACAAAACATCTTCAGGTCTTCATGCAAACCATGGTCCATCTTCCACATGCTCTTTCAGCCTATCAGGGCATCATGCCCTGCCTCATGCCACATCTCAGCAGCAGCTCCTGGAACCATGTGCAATTCATGACCACTCTTCACATTTTCCAAAGGCTCTTTTAGCCTATCAGGGCATCAGGCCCTACCTCATACAGCACCTCAGCAGCTGGCTCCTGGAACTGTGTGCAATTCATGGCTACTCCATGCATTTTTCATGCTTCTGAAACCAATACCAGGTGTGCAGGACACAGCCATATTCTTAATTCATGGAGGAAACAAATCATAGCCTTGAAAAGCAGGTTCCTTCTCCAGTCAACTCTTTCCAAAAGTGTTTGCATTTCTATGATAGTCTTTCCTCAGGCATCCTTTCCATTGTTTTAATGTAAAGCAGTTGGATATCTTCCTTAAGATTGCTAATGTGTTTGACAATAGCAGATTCAGTAACCTAAAACCAGTCTCTGTGCCTGTAATTTTAACTTGCTTGAGGTTTTCCAGCTAAAAATCTTAAATCTCTCAGTCCACTATCTTCAGCCAAGCACATCAGTCCATTACAAATTTAACCTTGATCAAACTCTGTGGGCCTGGGCAGCAGGACGCACCCAGCCCTTATGCCAGTAGCCCAGTTCCAACAAAGTCCTTTGCAGTCTTTCCTTCTCCTCAGACAGCTCATAAGCCAAGTCTCGAAGTTCAATGCTGTCTGCACTTAGCATTCTCAGACTCTCATCAGAATAGTCCATAAAACTTGGCTTACCACTCCAGAAGACATCTTCAGGTTGCAAGCACCAAGTCCATGCCTATTCCTCCAAAACAAAGGTTCCAAAAGATCAACATCCACATAGTCAGCTTCATCTCACCCCACTCCTGGTACCAAGTTCTGTAGCAGACAGCTTCAGGTTCACTGAGATGAACTTCCAGACCAGGCACAGTTATGGAGGAAGGGATATTTATTGAAGCTTACAGATTCAGGGGAAGTTCCATAATAGCAGTGGAAGCTGGCCTGCCTTCACAAGACCAAGCAGAGAGAGAGAGAGAGAAGCACAAGCCTAAAGCCAAAAGCCACAGCACACTTTTGCTCCAGTTAGGCACACTTTGCATATCTTTAGATTGTAATCTGAAATCCACCACCACACCTTAAGATCCACACAATGACACTGCCTCCAGCCAGGTGGCTAAAGATGCAAACTGCAAACAAATAAACAACTGAATATATTGGGGGCCATCTATTCTATTCAAACCACCACAGAGTTCTACTCTGCGGTAAAGAAAAATGAAGTTATGAAATTTGCAGAAAAATGGATGGATCTAGAAAGGATTATACTAAGTGAGGTAACCCAGGCCCAGAAAGCTAAGCATGGCATGTTCTCTCTCATATGTGGATCTGTGGGGAGCCCCCGGAGGGTCCCCAAGCGGGATTGTCTACTAGACCCAAAGACACTCACACGGAGAGCTCTCAATGCAAGACGCAAGAGGTTTATTGTACCGGTGCACCGGGGCTCGACACGAAGTCCTCACGCAGGAGAGGTGAAGAGCCCCGAGCAGCCGGGAGGTAGGGGTTTTAACGGGAAAGATCATAAAACATGCGGAAATATCTCAAACATGTTTCAGCTCAGGGATTCTTCAGATGTCGTCAGGGTGTCGCCTCGGCTCAGGGATCGTGACCCCAGGCAGGGAGCTAGGGCCCCTGCGGTTAGGCATTGTTCAATTGTCTCTGAGCGGAGGCTTTCCAGAAATTGGGTAAGGGGGTTACAGTTGAGCAAACAGGGGTTGGGCAAACAAGCACAGGTGGGCAAACAAGCACAAATTTCTAAGGCAAAGGTCAGCATTTCAGTTAACTAGTTCCTTGTCTGGGCCTGGGCGGCTAGTTGCAGAAAGTCACATACGGCAGAAAGTCACGTATAACATGCTTTTCCTTCATAAAATGGCTGTCCTTATGTCTAGGTAAAGCAAGCAATTGTACAGAAGCCAAAGAAGCAGGTTAGTTGTATTTATTGGTAATCTTTCAGATCCTAGGTACAGATAATTGGGCTTCTGTGTGAGAAGGAAAAAATCTCAGTAGCAGAGGCCAGTAAGATAGAAAAGAAATATAAAGGGAAGAGAAAGGAATGGAGGAGGGCATTTAATAGGTTGGTATTGTGTATATAAGTAGAAGAATAGATTATCGGGGGTGAAAGGCCCAAAGTGAGGTCACGGGAAGAGACTGAGTAAAGGAAAGGTGGCGGGAGGGCTAATCAAAATCTAAGAAGATATGAATAAATCATATGGAATCCTCTGGTTTTGGACAATGGAACACTCAGGAGCCATAGATCGTTGCTAGTAAATTTTCAGGGCCAGGGATGGGATATCTTCCAGTGAGTTGTTGGCCAGGGAGGTCTCTGATACCCCCAAAACACTATAGGCCATTGCTGAGGCCCTTGGTTTCCCACCAGGAATAGATGGTAAGACCCTATTGCTGAAGACTCCACATACTTGGGCTGCAAGGCCACTGAGAAATCCTGCTGGAACTGAGCTGATAACCTCTTCCATGTAGACCAGCTGACAGAAAGCTGGAAGAAGCCATTCTACATGCAGTTCAATGGGAGAAAGAGATACCACCAGTGAAGATACTCAACAGTGGACACTGCAAGCTTTATAATTGTCCATCCAGGCCAATTGAGCCAATGGGTGTAATAGTGGTATGGTTGTCATGGTGCAAACCAACTGTGCTCCAATTGGACTGGAGGCCCGCTCCATGGGAGGGAATACATCTCTGATACTGAAAACCTACAACAGGGGTAGTCATGAGCCCTAGGAGTATAACATCTGCTGCTGTCTGGGTAAATGTATGTACTATCTTTATCAAACTTCCCCATAAGCACTTCTCTTAATATTCATACCCTTATATTAATGATACTCTCATTTTGGGTAGAGAATCTTCCCTTTTCAGATGGCAGTGACCTTGGTACAAATCAGAAGGTATCATAGTGCTAGAAAGAAGTGACTGGGGTACTGAGTAAACATCTCAATCACACCTTCCAAGGCTCAGGGTCTAATGCTGAAGAGGTGGCGGAAAGAATGTAAGAGCCAAAGGAAGGGTAGGACTCCTTACAACGTGCTCCCTCCAGACACAAAATGGCCTGGATATCCATGACCTCACAGTGCCTGACACTACCTACACTAGACCATCATAAGAGGAGGAAAAGATCATGACATCAAAATAAAAGAGAGACTGATTGAGATGGGGAGGGCATATGATGGAGAATTGAATTTCAAAGGGGAAAGTAGGGGGAGGGAAGGTGGGATATTTTTTATAATCATGGCAAATGTTAATAAAAATTGAGAAAAAAATAAAAAAATGATTAAAAAATAAAATGATATTTTTCATGCCAGAAAAAATAAATAAGACTTGGGCTGGAGAGATGGCTTAGTGGTTAAGCAGTTGCCTGTGAAGCCTAAGAACCCCAGTTGAAAGCTCCATTCCCCAGGACCCATGTAAGCCAGATGAGCAAGGTGGCACATACATCTGGAGTTTGTTTGCAGTGCGTAGAGGCCCTGGCATGCCCATTCTCTCTATCTGCCTCTTTCTCTTTCTGTCTGTCTGTCACTCTCAAATAAATAAGTAAAAATAAACAAAAAAATTAAAGAGATGCAATCAAGACTCAAACCCAAGTTTCAATTTGAAATCCAGTGGTAGTGGTTGCTTATTGTTGTTGTTTGCCTTACTTATTTACATGTATGCATATTTATTTATTTACTTCTGTGTGTTTGTGTTTGGGGACACATGTGTCACAGTTTGCATGTGGAGATCAGAGTACAACTTCTGCTGTTGGTTTTTGCCTTCCACTTTGTTTGAGGCAGGGTCTCTCTGTTACTGATTGCTGTATTAGCCAAGGTGGTTGGCTCATGACCTTTCAGGTAATTCTTCTGTCTCTGCATCCATTCTTACCCCAGACATTCTGCGATTACAGATGCTAGCACTACAGTGTCTAGCTTTACATGGGTTCTGGGGAATCGAACTCAGGTACTCACATTTGTGTGGCTAGCACTTTATCTACTAAGCCATCTCCCTTGCCCTGTTTTATTTTGTTTTTATTTTACAATTATGATCCTGCCTTGTGAATTTGTGCTGTGCACCTGACACACACACACATACACAAACACACACACATATACATATAAACACACATATGCTTTCACATGACACACATGTGCTTGCACACACATGCTTGCATATACATGCACAATTGGAGAATTTGCTGCCAATTGCTTTTTAGATGCCCTGCACAGCGCTGACACAAAATAGGAGTTGGATGGCTATTACATTGAAGGGAAAAGTCATTTGCCCACATACACTGCCTCAGAAATTCATCCTAGGTAGCACTATATCAATTGACCAAGAGCACCCCATTTTTTTGTGTCGACCTGCCTTCTAAATCCTCTAAGGCTTTGAATACCATGAGTTGCTGAATTCCCATCAATATCCTGGTGGGTGAGTAGTGGGAAGACTTCAACACTTTCTGCACACAGACTCCCAAGGTCCAGCTGGGTTAATTGAGGGAAGAGGGAATGACATTGTCCACTCTCTGCCAGCCTTTGTTCCTAATAAATGCCCTCTACAGGCAAATTCTTCCCAATCCTGAACAGCGGCCAATGAAAACAGAATGTCTGGTTTCTCTTGCATTAGCAGTAGCATTTTCCAACATTTTAGGAGAGGTAGTAACCCCACCAAAGACCCCTATCCCAGAACAGCAGGGAAATTCCATGTAGCCAAGTTCTGGTTCTTTCCACAATGGTGGTAGATAGCCTTCTCTGTGGTGAGCCATCAGCTTAGCACCCATCATGCTGTGCCACTGAAGAATGACCCAGGTGAGGTGTGTACTGGTGCTGATGCAAATGTCAATGTCAGCCACTGTCATCAACTAAAGATTAAGTGAGTCTTCTGACATGTGGGGTCTTCAGGGGCAGATGATTCCTTTAAAGGCCTGCAGTGCTGAGACACACCCATTTAGACAGCTCCCACAGGGCCTGGTGGCCACTCTGGAAATAGGTTTCGGGATACAGTAGCACTACAGATGTAGGGGCAGCCAGGCATTTCACTGATTTGGTGAGAGTATTCTCATCCTGTTTGCAGAGCCATTAATGTTAACTTAACCCAGCAGGATGAATTATGTTCCACTGGCCTTGCCTTCATATTTTGAATATAGCACTCAGGATAGCCACACATCCTCTGAGAGGTGATAAAAATAATGCAACAAAGCCTGAGGAGATAGCTTAGTTGGTACAGTGCTTGCCTTGCAAACATGATTACCTGAATTCAATCCCAAGTTCCAGTGCCGGGGAAGCCAAGGCAGGCAGATACCTGAGGTTTACTATTTAACCTATCTAGCCTGATTGATGA
This sequence comes from Dipus sagitta, assembly GCA_036346955.1. Classification (NCBI taxonomy): domain Eukaryota; kingdom Metazoa; phylum Chordata; class Mammalia; order Rodentia; family Dipodidae; genus Dipus; species Dipus sagitta. The sequence continues at coordinate 215,290,667 of CM070770.1, forward strand.
ACTCCAGGCCAATGAGAGATCCTGTCTCAGAAAGAGATGCACGATGTTTCTGAAGATGACATCTGACATCAACCTTTGGCTTCCACACACACTTGGATGTACACCCTCACATGAACATGCATATACACATGTATGAACACTATATACATATACACACATGTAAAAAATGTGACCAAGAGGTCTGGACCAAAATTTATCTTTCTAATTTGAGTGGATATTATCAGTCATCTCATACAGAAGAGAGAATACTTGGGGTGTAGGAGTCCCTCTTCAGTTCTTATTCCCCATGGGGAGGGTTGTGACAGGGGTAGCTTCTGTTCTCTGGGATCCTGTCTGCCCTTGGTTCCTCCTGATGATCTTAGAGCTTTGCAGAGAAATATGAATGGGAACAGAAACACCACACAGATATTCCTGGATTTTCCCCAGTGCTTCAGAACTACATGCTTCAAGCTTGTGGCTTTGAGGAATGATGACAAACATGTGGGTTTTTCCAACTCTCAAGAATTAAAACACAGGTTCTAGGAGTTTGGGGAATGGCTTGGTCTTAAAAATAGTAATGCAGAACAACTGCTGAGGAGATAGTTCTGCCCATGGAAAGGGCAACATAGGCACCTTCATTTTGTGAAAGACTTCTGCAAAGCCAAGCCCTGGGGCTGCTGCCAACTTTTGAGGTTGTGGGCTGATAAATATGTTAATTTATCTTCTCACTGCTGGGACAAAACACTTGACCTAAAACAACTTATGGAAAGAAAGGGTAATTTTTGGCTTACAGTTCCAAGGGTAAGTGTCATCATGGTGAGGAAAGCATGGCAAGAACAGACAGCTCAGGATCATATTTTTAAACCAGCAGGAAGGAAGGAGTCTCTCTGTTGGACGTGGAGCCAGGTTCCCAAAGCCTGCTACCATCAAGGCTCTACTTCCCAAAGGCCCCACAGCTTTCTCAAATTGCCATCAGCTGGGGACCAAGTATTCAAAACATACAGCAGCAGAGTGCCCGTTTTGCTAGAGAGGATGACTCCTATCTTTACTTCTTGTTATGGTTAAGGTTAGAGTTGTCACAGATGTGCCAGCAAGGGTGTCTGATTTTTCACTGGATACTTACTACTCTGAAGGTTGTCTGAGCCCCATCTTCCTATTGTTTGAGTAGAGACTAGGTCAGGACCAGAACAGTGGCTTCCTGCCTCTTTCCAGACTAGAGAGTACCCCTGTGTAGGATGTCAAATGAATGTTTGAATAGTAAGTGGTTGGTAGAATTAGTAAAAAATAAACCTGCTGGCCGGGCATTGTAGTGCATGCCTTTAATTCCAGCACTGAGGGAGGCAGAGGCAGGAGGATCACCATGAGTTTGAGGCCATCCAGAGGCTACAGAGTGAATTCCAGGTCAGCTTGAGCTAGAGTGAGACCCTACCTTGGAAAAAAAAAACCATAAAAAATAAACCTGCTAATGTAATAGATTTAACATTAGGAAAAGGAACAGAGAATGGTGAGAGAACAGAAGAATGTATGGTGGGAAGAAGTTTCTGTGTTTATAAATGGCAATGTTGTTTATTGCTGGTAGCAGTCATTTTCCATCTCTCCAATAGCATCAGAACTTGAATAAATGTGTGCCATTTCATATGGCTGGAGGTTGGAAACTTATCAAGCAAATAGGCTTGGGGTACACCCAGATGAAAAATGGTTGAGGTTCTAAGGACTAGGCAATTGTAGCTTTTAAAAATCAGGGTCTATGGAATTAGCTCAATGCTTGCTGAATATCTGAGAGGCAATTTGAGTTTGGGTTTCCAGCACCCACATGAAAATCTGGGTGTGGTGGTACAGATTTGTAATCCTAGCAGTGGGGAAATGGAGACAGGAGAATCTCCAGGTTATTACTGGTTAGCTAGTTATTCTATATAATTTAGTGAGAGACCCTATCTCAAAAATAAGGTAGAAAACAATTGAAGAAGACACATGACATTGACCACTGTCCCCCACAGTGCATGTACACACAAGAACAAGCACCTGCACATATGCACCCACATGCATGAACTCATACATGTATACACACCACATATACCTGCAAAAGAAGAGAAACAAACACATCTAAATCCGTGCATGACTCAGCAAAGAGAAGGAGAATGAAAGAGAAGAGCAAGGGGAAAGAAATAGTTCTGATGCTGGAGGAAATGTCAAGCGTCTGGAATCATTCAGGATTCACAAGCCTGTGAGTTCCAGAGTTCCACTCCTTTTCTTTATCATTCATTTTCCTTCAGTTGTATTTACACAGACTTTGCCCTCCTACATTCATAGCTGCATGAAGTTATTAGTCACTGTGAAGGGACTGCATGATACAAAGCCCTTGTTTGTTTCTATGACAAACAAGCCCTGGCATGGGCAGGAAGGGAGTTCAGGGAGGGGTGGGCTGGGTTAGGAAGCAGCCACTATTCTCAGAGTGCCTCTCCATTCCAGATAGTGTCGAGCTAGGGTGGAAGAACTGGAAAAACATGTACATCAGCCTTGGACATTGATTAATGGGCTGAAGAGATGGCTTAGCAAATAAGAGCTTGCCCGTGAAACCTAAGGACCCTGGTTCGAGGCTCAATTCCCCAGGGCCCATAGTAGCGCATGCATCTGTAGTTTGTTTGCAGTGGCTGGAGGCCCTGGCGTGCCCATTCTCTTTCTATCTATCTGCCTCTTTCTCTCTCTGTCTGTCTGTCACTCTCTAATAAATAAAGAAAAACAAACATTTGATTAACAATTTGCTTTGTTTCTGTGGTCAAGACTGCAAACATACAGAGGCCCTGCTGCCTTGGGGGCCCAAGGCAGGAAGGCTGGGTCACATGTTATAGAACCATATTCCTCCCTTTGGAAATCTATAACTGTAAGGAGCTTTCTTTGCTCTGTGAAACTAAACACTGCCAAATCTTTCATTGCATACTAACCTCCTGCAAGAAACCTTTCCTCACAAAAGAAATCCTTTTCAGTGTTTTCTCTACTGAGTGGACTTTAAAATTTTTTCTTTTATTAATCTTACACTATTGTCTTTTCCCATAATGGAGATTAAACCTAACGCTTCATGAATATCAGACAAGTACTCATCACTGGGCTATGTCCCAAGCCTTTTGAAACAGAAACTTCTTAATAAGTTGCCCATACTGAACTTGAACTCATGCTGTAGTGTTGGTATGAACTTTCAGTCCTTCTGCCTCAGCCTTTTCAGTAGCTGAGATTACAAGCTTATACCACCAGGCCCAGATCTTTTCTGGAGTTTCTAAATTTAATTTCTAAACCATATCATTTAATTTATTAGTAAAGCATATTCTTAACAATCAGTTTTACTATTGGAAAAAGTCTTAATAAAAAAAGTCAAATATTTGGAAATAAGCCTCAGTATAAAGAAGGAAGCATGCACTTAAAGCAGTTTTGTGTTAACAGACCCAAAAGTGAACTAAAAGTGGCTGAAGGAGAGAAGTAACCTTGAGCCTGTGAGACAGACAGTTTGTTTTTCTCCATTTTCTCTTTCTGCCTAATGGAGTTTCCTCCCTAGTTCTCTTTCTTTCCTTAAACCCCCAGTACCTCCCTATATCTCTTCTTCCCTGAAGGAGTTCTTTCCTAAAAGAATAATCACCCCTTCCCATAGTTGCCTTTCCTGAAGGATTAAGATTTCTGGAATGATTGCCACCTTGTCCAGAAAAACCTGGCCCCATCCAGTCCCATAAAAGACTCTCATCTGGGTCTCTTGATGGACTTTCTGGGATCCTGGGAAAGCCACTCCTTCCCTATTTGGGAGGAAGAGCTCCTTTCTCTTATTTCCTCCTCTTAAACTCTATAATAAAATCTTTCTAAACTTCATCCTCTGATCTGTGGGTTTCTTCCATTGAAAATCATAAGACAAGAATCCAGAGCCGTTAGTTCAGGGGAAGTTTTGTGGGACCATGAAAGTCCAATGCCCTAGCTCCTGAGTTATTGCCCATCCAAGAGCCAAGAAAGGCTTTGCTGTTCTCAGTTACCATGTCACACTTAAGATACTTAAAATATAAGTATGATATGGGAATTTGAGGGAGTTATTAAGATTATCATGAGTTCTCAAATATTGCCATTTCATTTATAAATTTATTATACTCAGATTTCTTTCTTTTTTTTGGTTTTTTGAGGTAGGGTCTCACTCTGGCTCAGGCTGACCTGGAATTCACTATGTAGTCTCAGGGTGGCCTCGAACTCACGGTGATCCTCCTACCTCTGCCTCCCGAGTGCTGGGATTAAAGGCGTGTGCCACCACACCCGGCATTCAGATTTATTTTTAAGTATAACTGACAAAAAAATCCCTTCCTAAATACATCAATGTTTTAAAAATCATGTAAAATAAACCTGTAAAGCAGTTTACATTGCTGATATAACCCAATATTGTTTCAATGTTGAAAACAAATCCTTTCACTTTGATATAATTTAATGTGAATAATCCAAATTTTACATTGTAATCATAAAACTCACTGGTTATATTCCTTTAATGAGGCACATTATCTTTCACACTAAAGGTACATTTAATATCAAATAACAATTTACTCAGAAATATTGTACAATATTAGTAATGTTTTTAGTTTATTTATATATGAATCCAAATATTTCTGGAATTAAAAGATACTCACCCTTTAAAGAAACTGTTATGCCAACCCAGACCAAATCATTTCCTATCTTGATGTTCAGAAGTTACTCATCAGCTCATTCTGACTATTGATCTGACTATTGATCTGAGCCCATGATCCTTGTGTGTGATATATAGAAGACTAATTGATAGTCACCAACCCAAAAAGTCCATGTTCTCTAAATGGTCTGCTCTAGTAGCCCATACCTCTGATTATGAGATGTTTAGTTTTCTTCTCCTTAATCTCCACCCAGCTTGTTAACTGTGTTCTTTGGTTTGGTTGGATTTGCATTTCTTTGACTTGCTTAAGTGCTACCCAACAAAATGATAATGCAATGATTTATAATCAATTAGAAATTTTATTTGAAATTTACTGAATATTCTCTTTGGATCTAACAGTCTTGGTTTTTTAAAAAATATACCTTCAGGCAGCCGGGCGTGGTGGCGCACGCCTTTAATCCCAGCACTCGGGAGGCAGAGGTAGGAGGATCACCATGAGTTCAAGGCCACCCTGAGACTCCGTAGTGAATTCCAGGTCAGCCTGAGCTAGAGTGAAACCCTACCTCGAAAAACCAAAAAAAAAAAAAATATATACCTTCACAAGTACCTTCACATTGCTGGCACATAGCACCTGACCAAAAGCAGCTGATGGGAGGGAAATTGTTTTTTTTTTTTTTTTCTGTTCTGTTATGACAGGGGAAAAATGGCATGAAAAGAGGACAGACATCACTGCTGACAAAGCAGATGAAAAACCGCATGAGAGTGAGATGAACACTGGCAAGGAGGAGCTGTAACTGGCTATAATACCCATAAGCCCATCCAACAACACAACTCCTCCAGCAAGTCTCCAATTCCTAAATTGTAATCATCTAGAGACCTAGCACTCAGAACACATGAGTTTATGAGAGATACTTAATTAAAACCACTATTTTCCACCCCTGTGCCTCATAAATTGATGATAATCCATGGTGTAAAATTCAATGTATTCAGTTCAGCTTTCAAAGTTCCCACAAGTTTTTTAAATTAATTTTTGTTTATTTTTATTTATTTATTTGAGAGCCACAGACAGAGAGAGAAAGAGGCAGAGAGAGAGATTGGGCATGCCAGGGCCTCTAGTCACTGCAAATGTGCCCCCTTGTGCATCTGGCTAACGTGGGTCCTGGGGAATCGAGCTTCAAACCGGGGTCCTTAGGCTTCACAGGCAAGTGCTTAACTGCTAAGATCCAGCCCGCCCCACAGTTCTTTTTTGATTTTACACAAATATTTAATTTATCTAAGGATATTGAAAATTATGTTCAGCATACAGCAAGCACATAATTACAGTTTATAAAAAAGTTTATCAAGGGCTGGAGCAATGGCTCAGTGGGTAACTCACTTGCTGTGCAAGTATGAAGATCTGAGTTCAGATCTCAAGAACACACGCAAAGGTGAATGCACTAGGGCATGTTTATTATCATAGGCCTTCTATGGTGGAGACAGGAGAATTCCTGGAATCTAGTGAGCCAGCTAGTCTGGCACACATAGGGACAAACAAGAGACCATGTCTCAAATCAGCACCCAACATTGTCCTTTCACCTACATGTGAATGCCATAACATGTGCACACCCACATTTACATATACAAATGTTGACACACATCACATATACACATATAGTAAAAGGTTTATCAAAATAATGATTAAATTTATATGATATCTACATTTTCCCTAAAGATTAGTTGGAAGTGATGTTAGCTTGTTTCATTAGTAATCCAAGATAACAGATTTAGAAAATTTACATTTAATAGTGTGTTCATTATAGAAAAATCTCTTTTTAAAAATAATAGCATTAAAAACAGGGTGTGGTGGTGCATGCCTTTAATCCCAGCACTCGGGAGGCAGAGGTAGGAGGATCGCTGTGAGTTCGAGGCCAGCCTGAGACTACATAGTGAATTCCAGGTCAGCCTGGGCCAGAGTGAGACCCTACCTCGAACCCCCCCCCCCCCGCCAAAAAAAAAAAATAATAGCATTTACTTCATCATACTTAATATACGTTTGAAAAAAGGCTTAGAGCTAGTTTTCTCTTTATTAAGCTTAAATTATCAAACTAGTCTAAACTATTCAAAGATTCATGTTGAACACGCAAACATGAATTCCTATGGTATTTCTGAACTACCTATTTCTATAAAGATTTTACAAATGTGGGACTAGAGAGAAGTTAAGGCGCTTGACTGCAAAGCCAAAGGACCTGGGTTTGACTCCCCAGGACCCATGTAAGCCAGATGCACAAGGGGTGCATGCATCTGGAGTTCGTTTGCAGTCCACCCCACAGTTTTTTTGTTTGTTTGTTTATTTTGTTTTGTTTTGAGGTAGGGTCTCACTCTAGTTCAGGCTGACATGGCATTCATTATGTAGTCTCAGGGTAGCCTCAAAGTCATGGCAATCCTCCTACCTCTGCCTCCCAAGTGCTGGGACTAAAGGTGTGTACCACTATGCCCAGCTTACCCACAGTTTTTTTTTTTTTCTTTTATCAATTTCAGTACTTGTTGAAACATCCCCACAGCCCAAGGTCTCTTAAATGTTAGTCTGTAAACCCAAAATAACATAATGGCACAAAGTAAGCATTCACACTGCTAAGGATGGCATTGGGCATTAGCAAGGAAAAATTGAACCAATACAAGTTCTAAAACAAACAGGGCAAACATCAAGTCCGAATCCAACATCTCTAACCAGTGACAAAGTCTCTGGAATTTCAATTTGCCCCTCAAGCTAGGCTGCTCTCAGCCTGAGGAAAATTCCATCCCAAGCCGGTATCTCTTTTTGGCAGCCATACCATAGTCCTGGCTGGGGTTTCTGCTGCAATTCATGGTTAATCATCACCAATGCATTGAGCCTACACTCAGGGACTTCCAACAAGTGTGTTTGACATCACCCAGTGACCATTTCCCCAAACCAAAACCACATTGCCAATTCAATGATGCTCTCGTTATACTCCATAGGTGATATACCAATTGCTAATCCAGGTTGGAATAAAGCTGACTTTGAGGAGTAGGATACTCCTTCAGCATTCAGGCACCTTACTTTCAACAGTGTCAGCATTTTTCTTGCTATCCCAATGGAGGACAGATAGCCCAATCTCAATGGTGGTAATCTCTCAAACAAGTGAAGCTGAATGAGTACTGTCTCCAGCCTGAAACTTTCATTTCTTTCTGTGTCTTATATGCCCACATCAGTCCATTTCTACACAATGTAACCCTGTAAAAGTTCTCAAGACACAGGAAAAATGTAATAAGCCTCTCATACAAATTGCATCTAGCCCAGTCTAGACAAAGCCCTTTCTTGCTATCATAAGCCAAATCTCACAGTCTATAATGGTTCTTACTGTATTTAGGTCTCTCAAATTCTGACAAAATGGTTCATGAAACTCTGCCTTTAGTACTGCAAGACATATCTTAGACCAAGGTTTCAAATCCTTCTACATTCCTCCCATAAATCCATTCTAAAAGATCAAAAAACTACTGTCATGTTTCTAGCAGTAATGACCTCACTCCATTGGTACCAATTTTCTGTAGCAGTCACCTTCTTGTTGCTGGCACAAAGCACCCAACCAAAAGCAGTTCATGGGAGGAAAAGTTTCATTTTGTCTTGCAGAACTGAGGGGAAGCTCCATGATGGCAGGGGAAAATGATGGCATGAGCAGGTATAAAACAGAAGCATGAAGTGAACCAAACACTGGCAAGGGGGAACTGGGTATAACACCTATAAGCCTACCCCAGTAACACACCTTTTCCAGCAAGGCTCTGATTTCCAAATTGCCACCATCTGGGGACCTAGCACTAAGAACACACGAGTTTAGGGAATACCTAATTCAAACCACAGTGACCATCTTTCTTCCTTTTTTTTTTTTTTTTTTTGGTTTTCCGAGGTAGGGTCTCTCACTCTAGTCCAGGCTGACCTAGAATTCACTATGTAGTCTCAGGGTGGCCTCAATCTCACAGTGATCTTCCTACCTCTGCCTCCTGAGTGCTGGGATTAAAGGTGTGTGCCACCACACCCAACTAGCATCTTCTAATACCAGAAACATTTGGTGCAGTGGGTGTAGTGTGAGAAAAAAGTATATATATATATATGTGTGTGTGTGTGTGTGTGTGTGTGTGTATGTTTTTCCCATGCACATGTGTGTGGAGGCCAAAGAAGAACTTTATGTATCCTTCTCTTATTTGCTCATCTGCATATGTTTTTGAGATATGATCTCTCCCTCAACCCAGAGCTGTTGTTCTTCAATGTGCTCTAGAGGTTCTCTGGTCTCCACACCCACAGACTGGGGCTACAGACTGGGGCTACAAATATACATAAGCATACCCAGTTTTTTATGTGGTTCCTGGGGAGTTGAACTTGGTGATCTGCAGTCAAAGAAGTCCTCATGCTTAGGTGGCAAGAGCTCTTAATCACAGAACCATCTCCCTAGACCAAGTCAAACTTTTAAAATGCTTTCCACTTAGTTTTTGACACACATAGTATGTGCCTTTCAATACATTACAAAATAAAAGTTTTTCAGGTAAAGACAGAATGAACACATGTTAAAGGTAAAGGTAAAGTTGGTTCAGAAAGGTTCAGGAAAGTATTAGGGTACCAGGAACATACAGGCATTGTAAAAACATGTTGAATAAGGTTGTTAAATTAGAAATGAAATTGGCTAATGTCCTACATGGCAGTAAACACTTGTGGATTTATCTTTTTGATTGAACAACAATCACTGCAGCCGGATGTGGTGGTGCATGCCTTTAATCCCAGCACTCAGGAGGCAGAGGTAGGAAGATCACCGTGAGTTCAAGGCCACCCTGAGAATACAGAGTGAATTCCAGGTCAGCCTGTGCTGGAGTGAGACCCTACCTTGCACCCCCCCCCAAATCATTGCATTTACCAGACCACCTCTCTAAAAAAAAGCCAACATGTAACTTCACAAAATGTGGACCTTTACCCAGAAATGGGTATCAAATAAAATATGCATTACATTAGACAGTTAAGTGGATTGCATGTCATCAAAGGGACAGTGACTCTCTTTTGCTACTTTTCCAAGTTTTGGTTCTTTCCTTAACATTGATACCAAAAAAATATTGAGATAAATTATTTCTTAAAATACTCCACGGAGAACCAAAACCACTGGTTCTATTTCTCCAGTTGACTTTACAGATATATGACTTTTGTTTCCTCTTCCAGAAATGTTACAGAATGCATCTAATCCATCACATACAATTTGCCTGTTATTCTGTTACCAGAAGTTGTGCTGCTGTGATCATTATATGCTAGCCATTATATGATAGTGGGACAATGACAACTGCACTATGACTGTTTCTCAGAATCTTGTTAGATCATAAGATTATAAGAGGCTAGTGAATTTAAGGTGCCCTGAATTTCAGAGATATCACATGATAGGGAAAACGTATGGGTTGGAATTGATGACCCATCATGCAGGTGTAAGATTAGATTACAAGGCTAATTCACAATGTAGGTCATATGTAGAATACATATTTTTGGTTTTCCAGGAAGGTTTATTTTCCTCCTTTATCCCATACTAAAGTGTAAGTACTTACCATAAGAGGATCTTCCTCCTGCAAAGAGAAGAGACCAGAGAATTGTCAGTTGTTGTAAGGGTTCTGTAGTGGCAACTTCTTTAGACCTTGGCATTCCTCTCATTTTTAGCTTTGTGGGATGTTATCTGACAGGGCAGGGAATATTCTGAGGTATTCCTGCTGCTGTGATATCACAAACATATGACTCCGGATGCTCTTGTGTTTGGGCACAATTGCACATAGATTAAAACCATAAGTTTCAGGCTGGGGAGATGACTCAGTCAGTAAAGGTGCTTGCTTTGCAAGCATGTGTACTTGAGTTCGATCCCCAGAATCCACACAAAAGAAGCCAGGTGTGGTAGCATGCACCTGTAATCCCACTCTGTTTCCCAAGAATGACCCAGACCAACCATTTTAATTGTCAATTTCCTGGGGCCCAAGCCCCAAGGCAAGGTGGAATGCCCCACAACCAAAGAATTCCAATGACCCCATGGCGCCATAAGTATTCCCCAGTCTTCAAGGGAAATTGCTTCTGACCTGTTTGGTCAGAGCCCTTCTCAGACTTTCCCGAATAAGAGGCTGAGTCTTTCCTCTTACTCTACCTTTTCCCTCAAAGACAGGAGGATGATCACTGGAGAATACTAGCCATCCAGTCCAGCCTAATTGGTGAGCTCTAGGGCAATGAAAGATCCAATCTCAAAGGAAATAGACAGCATTCCTTAGGACAGCACTGAAGGTTGTCCTCTGTCATGCCCGCCCCCCCCCCCCCGCCCACACACATGGCATGCATCCACAAGCACATGTGCATTGCACTGTTGTATAGCAATTTCCTCAAAAATGAATTGAAACATTCCCTCTTTGGGAGAGGAAAGAAATCAGGATGCTCAAAGTCAACAAGTATGGGAAACAGGCTTTAAGACTCCTCCCTAATGCTCTAGGAGAGTCTATCTGGCCAGCCTAGCTACCTGCAGGTTGTACAGTGCAGTCCAGAGATTCAATTTCACTGAGTTGTCAACTATGCTGTGTTGCAGCTGGCTTTGAGTTGCCCATGCTCCTGTAAGCAACCCTTCACCCTGCTCTATAAGTGAGCTCAATAAACTCATGGTTCACCACAACTAATTTTGGTGCAATCATATTTTGGCCTGTAATCTGAGCCTTATCTAGGGTCAATAGAGGTGTGTTCATATCTCCCCAGGGAAAAAGTTTCCTGCAACATACACACACATGAACACACACATACATGCACACATAAAGAAAAAAGAAAACATAATTATTTGCTGTGACATAGTGCTCTCCTTATCTTTTTCATCTTTCCAGTTTGTTCTGGGGACTGTGTTCCTTCTGCTTTGTCAGGTAGACAAGAAACTGGTCGTGGCCTCTGGAGGCACAAGAGCCACTAAACCAACAAAAGACTGTCTATTAGAAGAGAGGCAGAGTAATCTGTGGTTCAGGATGATCTGGCCAATCATCTGGGCCTTCCTTAACGTTCAAGAACATCAAAAAATGGACAAGGGGAAATTCCTCCAGCCAATTTGATGGAAAAGAGAAGACAGAGGGTCTGAAGAGATGGCTTAGTGGCTAAGGCACTTGCCTGTGAAGCCTAAAGACCCAGGTTCAATTCCCCAGTACTTATGTAAACCAAATGCACAAGGTGGTACATGTGTCTGGAATTTTTCTTTTAGTGGCTGAAAGCTCTGGAATGCCCATTCTCTCTCTCTCTTTCTATCTGCCTCTTTGTTTTTCTCTCTCAAATAAATAAATAAAAATTTAAAAAATAATTTTAAATAGAAGACAGAGGATGGATGTTACTTTGGGGTTGGTGCAACAAAGAGCCAGACAGAAACAACTTATGGGAAGGGAGATTTATTTATCTTGGTACACAGTTTCAGATGCCATCCATCATAGTGGAAAGAGAAGAATAGAATGTATCCATGGTAGCAGGAGTTTATGGTGATACTATTCACATGGTGGTAGACCAGGAAGCAAAAAGAGCCAGAATAAGGGGTTGAGTTATTATTTCAAGACCCTGACTCTACTGACCTACTTCTACCAGTAGACTCCACTTCCTAAAGGCTTTGCAGTGCCTACAAGTAGCACCAACAAGCCTAGGTATTGTGGTTCACATCTTTAATTCCAGTACTCGGGAGGCTGAAGTAGGAGGATCGAGGCCAGCTTGGGCTACAGAGTCAGTTCCTGGATTACACGGAAACACTGCCGCCTCAAAAACAAAGCAAAATACACACACCATCCCTTGGAGAATGAGTGCTGAAACATGAGCCTGTGGGGACATTTCAGACTCAACCAATAACCAGGATTATTTCTAGAACCTTGACATTTCCATGAACAGTGTGAGGCTGCTCTGTTATTTTAAAAACCTCCTCCTATTTCCTGTCCCAAGAAACTCACTTTCTTTAGTTTGCCTGTGGGTGATGTTGCCATAAACAACATGAGTTTGACAGATCTGGGGTCTGTAGTGTTTAGCCTGCTAGAAGAATATACTATCCCTGACACACTGTGGAGGGGTCTACTGCCCTTATATCAAGCACATGGGCAAGGCTATGCTCAAGATCAAGACAACTTCTAAGTCTCAAGACTTAGTTGCTCTGTTGTGTATTTTAAAACAAGACAGAAATTTGGAGCTGATCCTGAGACTCAGCTGTAAGGCCAGGACCTGGAACCAGTGACTGCAGCAGGACACATGAGACTTTGCTTGGCCATCTTGTAATCTGGGAGGATGAGATGCACAGAGTCTTAATGTTACTTTCTTACTTTAAACAAACACACACCCACATACAGTTAAAAAGAAAATAAAATCCAGCCACACCTTGGGTCATGATACACAGAGACATTTCCTCCTACCCATAACTGAGGTCTAACCCCACAATGCATAACCCATATACCTCAACAAGGAGGGGCCAGGGGGAGGGAGGAGGACAGGGGGGAGGCTAACAATGGTACCAACTTGACTATATTCACTAAGTACAAAACTAATTTTAAAAAACTAATTAAAAAAAGAATACTTCAAAAAAACAAAAAAATAAAATCCATTTTTCTTGTAGAAAGCTTAAAAGATCTGCTCCCCAGGGCACTGTAGACATTCAGTCCTATCTGATCTCCCCAAACAGAAAGGATTTACAGAACAATGATATGCAGTTGCTGTCTCATTGGCTGGAGAGCTTAGCCACTGGTTCTAGGCCTGAGTGCAGAGCAAAAGTGAAACCTTAAAATGAGAAATAAAGCAAGCCAGGCGTGGTGGCGCACGCCTTTAATCCCAGCACTTGTGAGGCAGAGGTAGTAGGATCGCTGTGAGTTCAAGGCCACCCTGAGACTACATAGTGAATTCCAGGTCAGCTTGGACTACAGCGAGACCTGCCTCAAGAGAGAGAGAGAGAGAGAGAGAGAAATAAAGCATGTATTGGCTAAACAACTGTATCACTTCTATTGGAAGAAACAAGTAACCAAGCTTCCAAGATTAGTAGTGTGAATTCAGCTGAAGCTCACACTCTTTCCAGATAAACACAAAGAATGTTTACTTTTTATTTTTTCACTGTTCTGACCTTCTTCATGAGCCTAGATCCATGGGGCTGTAAGAAAAATGAACAAACTATGTTTAGCATGACGTGGTAAACTTAGTCTTCTCACAGTACTGTAATCAGTTCCAGGTTAACACAAACCTATAGCAGGAACACACAGACTCTCTAATTTTGTTGCCTCCCTGGCTTCTAGTCAAGCTGAAGCCTGTGTTCTGAATGGAGTAGCCATCATAAGTCATCCTCCATTGTTTATCATAATTCACCCTCCAAAATGGACACTTGGGGTTTTTCAGGTTTAAAAACATGTTCAAAGTATAACAAACAACGCATATGAAATAGTTCCCACTCCAGGTAACCATGGCTAGCAATGTCTTTCTAATACATTCTCTGAAGATGTACAAACAGGAAGAAAACTTAAACACAGGTAAATTCTTTCTAATTACTTCATAAAATCACAGTATGCATCTTATTCCACAGTATTTAATTTACATTTATTTATTTTTGAGACTAAGTTTTATTATGCCACCAAGACTGGCCCGAGACTTCAGGACTCCAGGGATCCAGCTCCCCCAGCTTCTTGAGTAGTTTGGATTACCGATATAAGCCATCACTCCAGCTTCTGTAATATTTAATCTTATAATAACTCCTGTCAGACAAATTCAGGATATGTTTGAGAGAGAAAGGTTGTGCTATTAATAATTGTGCTAGGACAACAGGCTAGGTGTTTGCCCTAGTTATGAAGAAGAGGTGTGCCTTAGGCAACTTGAAGGCAGAAAAGACAATTCCAGTCCTTTTTGTGCTCCCTCTTTATTCTCTAGGCTGTGCAACAAACAAAATGACTGAATTGGGTACCTTCCTGCACTGTTATCCTCTGAGGTGCTGCAGGTGCCATTTGGCTCTCTGAGAGGATGTACTGCAGTCCCAAAGGAGTCTGAGAGCCATTGTTATCTTCTGATCTAGATGCTTGGATTCACCCACACTTTTCTAAAGTCATATGAGGTCTCTGTTGGTGGACTCCACTCAGCATGGATGGTGTCCCACATCTGGGCCCTGAGTATCCAGCAGTCTTCAGTTCATCTATCACCCACTTGCCTTAAAACCAATAAGCCATTCCCTTGGGTATGGTGCTAAGCTGAATCTGGGGTTTGCTGGAGACCTTTCTCAGACTGTCAATTCTGATGTTTCCAGGCACCATTTATTGATCTGTTTCTGTTTCTTTTTTAATGTGTGTGTATGTGCATGTTTGTATGTGCATAGATGCATGTGCACATATGTGCAGATATATGGGGAAGCCACAGAACAACCTTGTGTATTATCCTCAGAAATGCTTTCCTCGTCTTTTGAGACAAGTTCTCTCATTGGCCTGGAGTACACTGATTATACTAGATGAGCCAGAAAGTCCCAGGAATCTCCTTTCTCTACCTCCATAGCACTGAGATACATGCTTGTGCAATCATGCCTGGCATTTACATGGTACTGGGGATTGAACTCGGGTTTTCATGTTTACAAGGCAAGCACTTTATCCACTGGCCATCTCCTTAGGTTTGATCTAGCTGTGTCTAAAGTCTCTCTCTTTCTGTTCAGTAGCTGGCTGTGGAGATAGATAACTCAAAACCCCAGGTTTGGCCTCTTTGGTCCATCTCTCTTTTTTTTTTCCTCTTGGAGCCCCACAATCCAAAAGAAGCAGGGTATAGGTTTAATATATCTTATGCTACACAATTCTTATGTGAAAAGATTACAGCCCAATGGCTCACTGTCATTGATGTGCTATGGGGTTTTCTCTATGTGGAAAAATCTTGTGGGTCTATGACCAGGGTCATGTATGAAGACTTTTTCAATTTAGATAATTAATTAGTAATTTTTTAATGTTAACATAAAGTATTGAATTTCACCATAGCATCTTCATGCATATGTGCCATTAGATTTTGTTCTCAAGCATTCCTCTCTCCCACTACTCTTCCCCATCCTTCTTCCCCTCTCCACCTGGTTCCTTTTATTTCCTACTAATTAATTTTTAAAATATTTTTATTTATATTTAATTTTTATTTATTTGAGATATATATACATATATATATATATATAGAGAGAGAGAGAGAGATAGGCAGATAGATGGAGAAAGAGAGAGAGAGCGAAACAGAGGGAGAATGCGCATACCACATTCTGCAGCTGCTGTAAATGAACCCTAGACACATGAACTACCTTGTGCATCTGGCTTATGTGGGTCCTGGGCAATTGAACCTGGGTCCTTTGGCTTTGCAGGAAAGCTCTGTAATCACTAAGCCATCTCTCTAGCCCAACTAATTCAAATTTTAATCTACAGAAGGAGAAAGAATAAGAATTAAGAGAAATCAACAGAAATCTCATTTCAAGCTGATCATCTTATTATAGATGCACTAAAATTCCAACTCAATGGTTGACACTGAGCAAAGATATCCTTGTGACCTCTTTCCTCATCTTTACAATGGGAGCATTTCATCTGCTTACTGGGTTCATATGAGAACTAAATATGCTTGTGGCTTGAGCCCTCTGCTTTGGGTTTAGTCCTGTTTCATTTGGATACAAGACAGAGATATGGTAGATGGTAGGTGTCTGCCTTGTTCCCACATAACTAAGATCCTTTTTTTTTTTTTTCACAGAGCAGGAGGCCTTGTGCTATTACTGTATAGACCAGTAGCACAAACCCAGGTAGTCCCTTGACCTGCCTCACTCTTTAGCTGTTTTGGGGTGATGTTTTCCCCTTGAGCTCAGGAAAAGGAAAGAAGGGAAAGAAAAGCAAGAAAAGAGGCTACGACCACCCATGTAACTGATACTGTACCAGCTCACCAAAACAAGAATCTAAACCATTTACTGGAAAGTACATTGAATGAGCCCTTCATAAAAACAACAGCAACAGAGGGAAAATGGCAGATACTCTCCTCTTAATGAATTCACCACTGCCAAGTCTTTTTCTTGCTCTTCCAACTAGCAGTGTGCCAGGTTCCATTTTTCCAAAAATTCTCCTGCTTTTCTTCCTTTTTTAAATTGTTTAATTGACAATTTGTATACTTACATACAATACACCATGATATTTCCCTCTCTCCCAATCTTCCCCTTCACAACTCCACTCTTCATCATATCCCCTCCCTCTCTCCATTAGTCTATCTTTTATTTTGATGTCATCATCTTTTTCTCCTATTATGAGGGCTTTGTGAAGGTATTAATAGGCACTGTAAGGTCAAGGAGATCGAGGCCAATTTGCATCTGGGCAGTTGCATTTTAAGGAGTGATGCTCTTCCTTTGGCTTTTACATTCTTTCTGCTATCTCTTACACAATGGACACTGAGCCTTGGAGGGCGTGCTAGAGATGTTTCAGTGCTGATCACTCCTCCATCACTTCTTCTCAGCACTATGTTGCCTTTTGGGTCATCCACTGGGATGGGTCACTGCCACCTGAAAAAAAAGAGAGCTTCTCTAACCAAAAGTGAAATTAGAATTAGTATATGAATATGAACATTAAGCGTAGTGCTTTCAGGGCAGTTTGGTGAGAATAATATATACATTTAGCCAGACAAGAGCAGGCTTTATACCCCTAAGGCACATGATCTCCCCTGCCATAGGCTTTTGATTAGGTTTTCAGTACAAGGCATGTATTCCCTCCCATAGAGCGGGCCTCCAGTCCAATTAGAAAGCAGTTGGTTTCCCTGAGAGCAGACAAGCAACTATTGCATCCATTAGGTCATTTGGCCTCTCTGAACAAACTTGAAGCTTCCTGTTTTCACTGCTTATGATTTCTGTCTGCCATAGGGCTGCATGCAGTGTAGCGTTTTCCTCCAGCTTTCAGTTGGCTGGTCTAAAGGGAGAAGGTTTTACACTCAGCACCAGCTTGATTTTTCAGTGACCTTGCTACCCACACATGTCAAGTCTTCAGCAATAGGATCTTACAATCTGTTACTCATGGGAAACCAAGGGCCTTGGCAATAGCCTGTATGTAATGTTTTGGAGGCAACAGTGACCTCCCTGGCCAACAACACACATTCCTGGTACTGAAGATTTTTCTGGTAGCAATCTATGGCTTCTGGATGTTCCATTATCCAAAGAAGTAGGCTTTCATGTCTTATTCAGAATATCTTGAATTTTGATTGACTCTCCCCCACCCTTCTCTTACTCAATCTCTTCCCCTGGCCTCACTTAGGCCACCCCGCTCCCTGTAATCTGTTTTTCTACTTACATATATACAATTCCATCCCCTAAAGTCCTTCCCTCTCCTCCCTCCCTTATAGCCTTTTCCCAGCTTACTAGCCTCTGCTACTGATTTTTTGCTTCCACCTCACACACAAGTCTAAATGTTTGTATCTAGGATCCACAAATGAGAGAACATGCGATGTTTGGCTTTCTGAGCCTGGGTTACCTCACTTAGTATAATCCTTTCCAGATCCATCCATTTCCCATCAAAGTTCATAATTTCATTTTTCTTTACCACTGACAAGAACTCCATTGTGTAAATGTACCACATCTTTATTATCCATATATATATTGAGGGATGCCTAGGCTCATTCCATTTCCTAGCTATTGTGAACAGAGCAGCAATAAACATGGCTGTGCAAGTGTCTCTAGGGTAGTGAGAAGAGTCATTAGGCTATAACCTAGGAGTGGTATAGCTGGTCATATGGAAAATTTATTTTTAGCTATCTCAAGAACCTCCACACTGGTTTCCACAATGGCTATACCAGATTAAATTCCCACCAACAGTGTAGAAGGGTTCTCCTTTTTCTACATCCTTGCCAATATTTATTGTCATTTGTTTTCTTGATGATAGCCATTCTGACAGAAATAAGATGGAACCTCAAGTAGTTTTAATTTGCATTTTCTTCCTGATGTCTAAGGATAGAAAACACTTTTTAAGAAGTTTATATGTCATCTGTATTTCTTCTGTTGAGAACTCTGTATTTAGTTCCATAGCACATTTTTTAATTGGGTTGTTTGATTTCTTATTGTTTTTTCTTGAGTTCTTTGTATATTCTGGGTATTAATCCTCTGTTAGATATATAGCTAGCAAAGGTTTCCTCCCATTTTGTAGGTTGTCTCTTTGCTCTATTCACAGTGTCCTTTGCTAAACAAAAACTTTGTAATTTCATGAGATATCAGTAGTTGATTAGTGGTGTTATTTCCTAAGCAATTGGGGTTATATTCAGAAAGTCATTGCCTATGCCAATATGTTGAAGGGTTTCCCCTAATTTTCCTCTAGAAATTTCAGAGATTCAGGTCTGATATTAAGGTCACTGATCCACTCTGACTTGATTATTGTGCCTGGAGAAAGGCAAGGATCAATTTTCATCTTTCTACCCGTAGATCTCCTGCTTTCCCAGCACCACTTGTTGAGGCTGTCTTTTCTCCAATGAATATTTTTGGCATTTTTGTCAAAAATCAGATGGCTGTAGCAGCCTGGATTAACAACTTAGTCCTCTATAGTGTTCCATTGATCTACATGTCTGTATTTGTGCCAGTACCATCCTTTTTGTTACTGTGGCTTTGTCATATAGCTTAAAATCAGGTACAGTGATACCAACCAATACCAACTGATACCAATTTGTTGCTTAAAATTGTTTTGGTTCTTTGAGGTTTTTGTGCTTCCAAATGAATTTTAGGATATTTTTCTATTTCTTTGAAGAATGCCATTGGAATTTTAATGGGGATTGAATTAAATGTGTATGTTGCTTTTGGTAACATTGAGATTTTCAGAATATCAATTCTTCTAATCCACAAACTTGGGATATCTTTCCATTTCCCTGAGTCTTCTGCAAGTTCTCACTTGAATGTTTTAAAGTTCTCATTGTAGAGATCCTTCGCTTCCTTGGTTAAGTTGATTCCAAGGTACTTTTTTTTTTTTGAGGCAATTCTGAATTGGAGAGACACACTTACTTCATCTGCTTGTTTGTTGTTAGTATATAGGAAAGATACTGATTCATGTGTGCTCATTTTTTATCCTGCTACATTGCTCTAAAAGTGTTTATCAGCTCTAACAGTTTGCTGGTCCTTTATGTATAGAATTATATCATCTGCAAATAATGATAATTTAATTTATTCCTTTCCAATTTGTAGCCCCCCCCCCTTTTTCCCTTTTTTCTTTATTAGTTAGTTTGGTATTCAGCAAATACAGTCAGTTTGGTACCATTATTAGGCTCATCTGTGACCTACCCCCTCCCCTTGGCCCCTCCTTGTTGAGGTATGTGGGCCATGCATTGTGGAATTAGCCCACAGTTATGGGTAAGATAAATGTCTCTGCATATCATGACCCAACATGTGGCTCTGACATTCTTTCCGCCCCCTCTTCCGCAAAATTTCCCTGAGCCATGTTGGGTTCATTTTTGGTCTGCTTCAGTGATGAGGTGTTGGGGGCCTCTGAGGCTCTGGCTCTCTGATTTGGTAGGAGCTGATTTTTCTCTGTGCTGATCTCCTTCCCCCTTGTGCTGGTATCCGGTTCATCAGGAAAACAGCACCCTTGTTGTTTCACCAATTTTTCTTAGTTTCAGCTGAGGCCCTTTTAAGGTATGATGGGGTGGCTCTCTCCTTAGGATCTACATCTATCTGAAAAAGAGAAGCAGATTCTCCAACGGAGAATAAGTTAGCACCAGGACAAATGAGATAACCCTTACTTTTTTATAGAGAATTTAATAGGTGTAGGCCCTCTTGTAGCCCATGATTGATGGTAGCTTGATATTGGAGAGGGGGCTTATGTTTGGATATGGTTCTGACTTGTTTCCCAGCTCCAGCTATGGGTCCTGTACCACTGAGGGGATCAGTTAGCCAAATTAAGAGCAGTTGGTTCCCCACCAAGGCTGTGTGCCACTATTGCACTTGTGTGGGCATATCAACAAGTTATTTGCTGCTAAGTAGGTTAGACCATGAGTTGCTTGGACAGATATTGGTCATTTTCCCCCAGTCGCCCATGTAGCACCTTCTGGCACTAGACGCGCTGACTGTCTGGGGACTGACTCTCTTCCAAGTTCCAGCCATGCCATTCTATTTTGCATGTCAACCACATAAGGTGTCTTCAGCAGTAGGGTCTTACAACTAACAATTAGTGGGTCATCAAGTACTATGACAGAAATCTGTTTTTCTTTTAGGAAGCCTGGTAGGTCTCTCTGATCAAAAGCTCATTGTGGATGATAGCCCCATGCTGGTACAGGGAGGTACAGGTCAGTGCCCACTAAGAAAATGAGGAAAAAGAAAACTAATATACAAGAGTTGGAGAGAAGAGAAAGAGAGGGAGAGGGAGATGGAGAGGGAGGGAGGGAAGATGCAGAATATTAAGGTTAGTCTTGATCATACCCTCTCCAGTGTCTTGTGGTTCAGGTGTTCCCTGTAAGGGCCTGGTGAAGGATCAGCCATTTGGTCTGTCTTTTAGAAAGTAGAACTTTATGGTACCATTGCTGTTTGGGTCTAGATTTGTGTTTCACACCCCTTTGATGCCCTCCCCTCCCTCCCCTTCCATCCTAGAGTCTAGTCCACTAGATGCTTGCCAGATATGTAAGATATCTTGGGTAGATTCAGGTTAGGTGCTGTAGATGAGTGAGACTATGTGGCGAATTTTGTTCTGTGATTGTGTAAGTTCACTGAGAATGATCTGTTCCAGATTCATCCATTTTTCCTCAAATTTCATTGTGTCATTTTTTCTTACTGCTGTATAGAATTCCATTGTGTAGCTATACCACATCTTAGTTATCCATTCTTCTAGTGATGGACATCTGGGTTGATTCCAGCTCTTAGCTATTACAAATTGAGCCACTATAAACATGGTTGAGCAAATCTCTCTGGCTTGTGGTTTGAAGGTTTTAGGGTAGAAGCCCAGTAAGGGAATAACTGGGTCTATTGGTATCTCTATAGTCAGCTTTTTCAGGAGTCTCCATATTGCTTTCCAAAGGGGTTGTACCATCCTACATTCCCACCAACAGTGCATGAGTGTTCCAACTTCTCAACATCCTCGCCAGCATTTATTTTCATTTGATTTTTTGATGTTTCCTATCCTTATTGGGGTAAGGTGGAATCTCATAGTTGTTTTAATTTGGATTTCTCTGATTAGGGATGATGAACATTTTCTTAAGTGTATGTTTGCCATTTGTATTTCTTCCTCTGTGAACTCCTGTTCAGCTCTTTGCCCCATTTTGTGAGTGGGGTGTTTGACTTCTTACTGCTTAGATTTTTTAGTTCTTTGTAGATTCTAGAGATTAGGCCTCTACCAGTTGGATAACCCGCAAATATTTTCTCCCATTCTGTGGGTAATCAATTGGCTTTGCTTATTGTATGCTTGTCTGTAAAGAAACGCTTCAGCTTCATGTGATCCCATTGATTGAGTGACGGTTTAAGATTGTGAGCTACTGGGGTTTTGTTCAGGAAGTCTTTTTCCATTCCTATATCATGGAAAATACTTCCTAAATTTTCTTCCAGTAGTAGTCGAGTTTCTGGTCTTATATTGAGGTCTTTGATCCGTTTGGACATGGGTGTAGTGCATGGTGAAATGTGTGGATCAAGTTTCAGTTTCCTGCATATGGTTATCCAGTTTGTCCAGCACCATTTGTTGAAGATGCTGTGTTTTTTCCAGCCTATATCGTTCAGGCCTTTATCGAATATCAAGTAGTTATAGTTGCTTGACCCAAAGTCTTGGTCCTCAAGTCTACTCCATTGGTGTATACTCCTGTTTTTATGCCAGTACCATACTGTTTTTATTACTATGGCTTTGTAATATAGCTTTAGATCAGGTATGGTGATGCCTCCAGAGGTATTTCTTTTGCTGAGGATATGTTTGGATATGTGAGCCCTTCTGCCTTTCCATATGAACTTTGAGATTAATTTTTCTATCTCTGTAAAGAACACTGTAGGGATTTTAATTGGAATTGCATTAAATCTGTATATTGCCTTTGGTAGGATTGTCATCTTCACAATGTTAATTCTCCCTATCCAGGAACATGGGAGGTATTTCCATTTTCTCAAGTCCTCCTCAATTTCTTTTTTGAGTGTTTTTATGTTTTCATTGTATAGATCTTTCACTTCCTTGGTTAATATTATTCCAAGGCATTTTATTTTTTTTCTTGTTATTGAAAATGGGACTATGTCCCTCATTTCCTTCTCTCTATCTTTTTCATTTGCATATAGGAAGGCAACTGATTTTTGTGCATTGATTTGGTATCCTGCTAGTTTGCTATAGGGGTCAATCACCTTCAGGAGTTTTGGGATGGAGTCTCTCGGGTCTCTTACATATACAATCTTTTCATCAGTGAATAAAGCTAACTTAACTTCTTCCTTTCCAAATTGTATCCCTTTTATTTCCTTCTCCTGTCTTATTGCTTGAGCTAGGACTTCCAGTACTATATTGAAAAGCAGAGGTCGGAGTGGACAACCCTGTCTTATTCCTGATCTTAATGGGAATTCCTCCAGTCTCTCTCCATCAAGTATTATTTGGGCATTTGGAGCTTTGTACATTGCCATTATTAGGTTAAGATAAGAACCAACCATGCCAATTCTTTCCAATATTTTTATCATGAAGTGATGTTGTATCTTGTCAAAGGCATTTTCTGCATTGACCAAAAAGATCATGTGGTTTTTATGTTTATCCTTGTTTATGAGGTGTATTCCATTGACAAATTTCCATATGTTGAACCACCCCTGTGTTCCTGGGATGAATCCCACTTGGTCAAGGTGGTTAATGCTTTTGATGTGCTGTTGGATTTGGTTTGTGAGGATTTTGTTCAGGTTCTTTGCATCTAAATAAATCAGGGAAATAGGCCTGTAGTTTTCTTTTCTTGTGGCATCTCTGCCTTGTTTCGGAATTAGGGTGATGCTAGCTTCATAAAAGGAGTTGGGTAGCTTTCCCTGTTCACCAATTGTCTGGCACAGTTTGAGGAACATTGGTTTGAGTTCTTCCATGAAGGTTTGATGGAATTCAGCTGAGAAGCCGTCTTGTCCTGGACTCTTCTATTTTGGGTGGTTTTTTTTTTTAATTACTTTTTCAATATCCATGAGTGTGATGGGTTGACTGTGGTGAGTAATCTGCTCTGTGTTTAGGTTTGGTAGATGGTATGCATCCAGGAATTTATCCATCTCCTCCGTATTGTCCATTTTTGTTGAATAGAGGTTTTTGAAATAAGTCCTGATGATTCTCCCAATTTCACTTATGTTTGTTGTGACCTCTCCTTTTTCATTTTGAATTTTGTTAATTTGAAGCTTGTCCTTTTTTTGCTTGATCAGATTGGCCAGGGGTTTGCCAATCTTGTTTATTTTTTCAAAGAACTAGCTCTTTGTTTTGTCAATTGTCTTAATTGTTTCCTTGGTTTCATATTCATTTATTTCTGCTCTGATTTTAATTATTTTTTCCTTCTGGAGCTCTTTGGGTTGGATTTTTCTTGTTTTTCCAGTGCCTTTAGGTGGATGGTTAGGTTATTGATTTGGGACCTTTTTGTCTTTTTTATGAAGGCATTGAGCGCTATGAATTTTCCCCTGAGGACTGCCTTCATTGTGTCCCATAGGTTTTGGTACAATGTGTTCTCATTGTCATTCAATTCCAGAAATTTTGCAATTTCATTTTTTATTTCATCCACTATCCATTTATTGTTTAAAAGTGTGCTGTTCAGTTTCCAGGTGCTGTTGGGATTCTTGGTGGGTCTTTTGTTGTTGATTTCTAGCAATATAGCATTGTGATCTGATATCATGCAGGGAATCATGTTGATCTTCCTAAATATGTGCAGGCAATCCTTGTGACCCAGTATATGGCGTATTTTAGAGAATGTTCCATGGGCTGCTGAGAAGAATGTGTAGTCTGTGGATTTGGGATGGAAAGTTCTGTAGATGTCCGTTAGGTCTAAGTGATCTATGGTTTTGTTGAGCTTTCTTACTTCCCTGTTGAGTTTCTGTTTGGATGATCTGTCTATTACTGATAATTGTGTATTGAAGTCCCCAGCTATGACAGTGTTGGTGGTTATTTCTGTTTTATTGTCAAGTAGGTTTTGTTTTATGAACTGTGGTGCCCCTGTGTTTGGTGCATACAGATTTATGATTGTAATATTCTCTTGATGGATCATTCCCTTGATAAGTAGGAAGTGGCCTACTTTGTCTTTTTTGATTATTTTCGGTTTGAAGTCTGTTTTATCAGATATTAATATCACTACACCTGCTTGTTTCTTATTCCCATTTGCTTGGAATATTGTTTTCCACCCTTTCACTCTGAGGAGGTGACTGTCTTTAGTGGTGAGGTGGGTTTCTTGAAGACAACAGATTGAGGGGTCTAATTTTTTGATCCATCCTGTTAATTTGTGTCTCTTCATGGGTGAATTAAGGCCATTAATATTTAGGGAAATGACTGTGAGATTTGATTTGATCCCTGCCATATTGTGATGGTAAATGTGGGTTGGTGTTTTCATGGACTTTGAAGTTTTTTGTGCCTACTCTGAGTTTGGTTGTTGTGATCTGCTTCTTGTAGGCAATTGTGTTTGATTATTTTTTTCTTCTCTGTGGAGAATTTCCTGAAATACTCTCTGTAGGTTTGGTTTTGTGTTCCTATAATTGTGAAGCTGAGGTTTGTCATGGAAAGTTTTTCTTTCACCATCTATTATGAGGGATACTTTTGCTGGGTAGAGTAGTTTGGGTTGGAAGCCATAGGTTCTTAGACTTTGCAGTGTTTCATTCCAGGCCCTTCTAGCTTTCAGGGTTTCCATTGAGAAGTCTGAAGTAATTCTGATGGGGTTACCTTTGAAGGTGGTATGCTGTTTTTCCCTAGCTGCTTTTAGGATTTTCTCTTTGGTGTCAATGTTTAGAGTCTTAATGATAATATGTCTTGGAGAGTTTCTCCTTTGGTCCAGTTTGTTTGCGGTTCCGTTGGCTTCTTGTGTCTTGATGGGCCTTTCTTGTAAGAGACTGGGGAAATTTCTTCAATTACTTTGTTAAAAAAGTTCTCCTTGCCTTTGGTCTGAATTTCTTCTCCTTCTGGTATTCCAAAGATTCTGATATTAGGATGTTTAAGTGTATCCCACAATTCCCTCATGTTCTGTTCACAGGAGCTTTTAAACTTACTGAAATTTTTGAACTCTCTAACTGTTTCTTCCATCTTTTCTTCCAGATCAGAGTTTCTATCCTCCACTTTGCTGACCCTATTCTTGAGAGCTTCTAGAGAGTTTTGGACCTGTTCAATTAAGTTTTCATTTTCTACTACTTTTTCTGTGTATAATTTCCATCCCTCTGACAAGCTCCCTTTTCATATCATTTTCTGATTTTCTTGATGATTCTTGGAGTTCATCCTTGCATTTCTTTATGTCTTCATTTATCATGTCCAGCTGATTTTTAAGGTCTTGTTTTTCCTCAATGTCCCTCAAATCTCTTAACTCTCTTTGTACTCCTTCTAATTTCTTATCTACTAGTTCTAGTTTAGTGACGGCAGCATCCACAAGATTATCTGTCCTTTGTTGCTTTCCTGCAAGTTCTAGCAGTAAGTTGGTCAGGGTTGCATTGCTCATAGCTTCAATTTGGTGTTCTGATCCTAATGGTTCTTCTATGTTTTGGTTAGATGTATTCATTGTCGGACTTGGTGATCTAACTGGATTTTCTTGCATTTGATTTTTCATGTTATTTCTTTTGTGCTCTGGTCTGCCCAAGATAGTGTATGGGCACATAGGTGGGCATATCAGCCTGGGATCAAGCACATTGGGAATCTGAGGCAGCCTGGTGCAGTTGCCAAGCATCCTGGGCTTAGGCTCTCACTTGTGAAAGCCGTCTATCTACTGCCTGCCAGGGGCACCAAAGTTGCCAGAATTTTCAAGCGGTAATGTGCCATAGGTGCCTGCATTTGAGCTTGGAGTGACACTGAGGCACCAAGCACTGAAGCAGACCGAATTCTGCCTGGGAACACTGGGACCTGGAAGCAGTCTGCACTCCCCGGCACAGCAGACAGGTGGGGGATGGCGCCTCAGCTGGCACAAACGAGAGACACAGTCTGAGTTTGTGTGGCAGTTTCTGTGGGACTGCACTCCCTCTTTAAGTGGGTGAGTGGAAGAGTGTGCGCAGCAGTCTAAGCTTCCACACACGGGGATCAATCAGCGTGTGGCAGCAGCAGTGGCATCACTGGCGGCAGCTGCGGTGCTGTGGACATGGTGGTTATTTGGGGGGGGCGGGCTACCCGCCCTCAGGGGGTTCCGCAATTCTCTGTTTCCCCCGCCTCTGTGCCCTCCTACTGACCATCTGTTGGAGATTTCTCTCCCCTAAAAGCTCCAATGAACCCTTAATATCTTGCCTTTCTTTCCCTGGCATTTGTAGCGCAGGTAGGCAGTCGCCATCTTGGCCGGAAGTCCAATATTTAGCCGTTTAATGAGCATCTCTTGCCTTATTGCTATAGCTAGGACTTAAAATACTATATTAAGTAAAGTGGGGGCAGTGGACACCCTTGTCTTGTTCTTGAAGTTAGTGTGAAAGCTGCATGTTTTTTCTCCATTTATGTAATGTTGACTGTAGGTTTGTCATAAATAGTCTTTATTATGTTGTGATATGTTCCTTCTATTCCAAAATTCTGTACGACTTTTACCATGAAGGAATGTTGGATTTTGTCAAATGTTTTTAGTGCATATATTGAGATGATCATGTGATTTTTGCCCTTCAGTCAACTTATAGTGTATTACATTTATTTACTTGCATATATTGAACCATCCCTGCATATCTGGGATAAAACCTACTTGGTTGGGATGAATAATCTTTCTGACATATTCTTGTATTCTGTTTGCCAATATTTTGTTGAGAATTTTTGCATCTATGTTCATGAAGGAGATTGCTCTGTAATTTTCTCTTATTTTTTTTCTGTCTTTGTCTGGTTTGGGTATCAGGGTGATGTTGGCCTGAGTAGAATTTGGTAGAATTCCTTCCTTTTCTATTTTATGGAAAAGTTTGGAATGCAGTGGTGTTAGTTCTTCCATGAAGATGTGGCAAAATTCATCAGTGAATCCATCTGGGCCTGGACGCTTTTTATTTAGGAGAGGTTTTATAACTGATTGAATCACCATACTTGTATTTGGTTTATCTCATTTGATTTAATTTTGTTTGGTCCTAAGAATCAAGGAAACCATCCATTTCTTTCAGATTTTCAAACCTATAGGCATATTTATTCTTAAAGTATGTCCTTATGATTTTATGAATTTCTTAGGTATCTGTTGTTATGGTGCCTTTTTAATCTGTAATTTTATAAATTTTTGTCTGTTCTTTCTTCTGGTCAGATTTGCTAAGGGTTTACCAATCTTGTTTATCCTTTCAAAGAACAAACTCTTTCATTGATTCTCTTTGGGGGGGGGGGTTCTATTTCATTAGTTTCTGCCCTAATCTTTATTATTTCTTCCCATCTACTGATGTTTGGTTTGCCCTGTTGTTTTCCAAGGCCTTAAGTTGAAGCATTAAATTGTTTACTTGTGAACTCTCTAATTTCTTTTTTAAAATTTTTTGTTATTTATTTATTTATTTATTTATTTATTTATTTATTTATTTAAAAGCAGCAGACAAAGAGAGAAAGAGGCAGAGGGGGGGGGTGGAGAGGATGGGCACACCAGTGCCTCCAGCTACTGCAAATGAACTCCAGATGCATGCACCCCCTTGTGCAACTGGCTAACGTGGGTCCTGGGGAATCAAGCCTCTAACTGGGGTCCTTGGGCTTCACAGGCAAGCACTTAACCACTATGCCATCACTTCAGCCCTCTAATTTCTTAATATAGGCACTTAGAGCTATATATTTACCTCTTAGTAATGCCTGCATTGTGCCCCAAAAGTTTTGGTATGTTGTATTTTCATCATCATTTGATTCTACGAATTTATTGATTTCCTTTTGGATTTCTTCAATGAACCATTCATCACTCAATAAATAGTGTACTGTTTCCTCTCCAGGAATTTATGTATGCTCTGTAGTTTCTCTTATTGCTGATTTCTAGTTTAATCTCATTGTGGTCAGATAGAGTACAAGGGATTTTTCAATTTTCCTGTATTTGTTAAAATTTGCTTTGCATCTTACTTTATGGTCAATTTTAGAGAATGTTTCATGTGCTGCTGAGAAAGATGTATATTCTGTAGCATCTGGATGGAATGTTCTGTTGATATGTTAGGTCCCTTTTCTCCATGATATCATTTAATGCACATGTCTCTCTGTTTATTTTTTTGCTAGGATGATGAGAGTGGGGTGTTAAAGTCACCCACTACAATTGTGTTTGGTATTATCTGTTACCTTAAGTCTGATATTATTTGATGAAATTGGGAACCCCTATGTTAGGTGCATATATTTTTAGGATTGTAATGTCTTCCTGTTGGAGTGTTCCTTTAATCAGTATAAAGTGATCTTCTTTATCTTTCCCCACAAATCTCGGTTTGAAGTCTATCCTGTCAGATATTAGGATAGCAACCCCTGCTTTTTTCCTAGGCCCATTTGCTTGAAATACTCTTTTCCATCCTTTTACCCTAAGACATTGTCTATCTTTTATTGGGAGGTGAGTTTTATGGAGGCAACAAATGGCAGGATCCTGGCTTTTAATCCAGTTTGCATGCCTGTGTCTTTTAGTTGGGGCATTGATTTTAAGAGTTTTTATTGTAAGGCACGTATTTATTCTCTCCACTCTTCTTGTTTTGCCATGCTTCCAGTTTTCCCTTGACTCTCTTGTTTTAACTGTTATTTGAGTATTTCCTATTTCCTCCTGTGCATTCTATTCAGCATTAAGAATTTCTTCAAGTATTTTCTGTAGAGCTGGTTGTCATAATTTATATTCCTTTTACCTATTTTTGTTGTGGAATGTCCTTGTTTCTCCTTCAATTTGGATAGAAAGCTTTGCAGGATAAAGAAATCTTGGTTGACAGTTGTTATCTTATAGATCTTGGAATATATCATTCCAAGCCCTGCTGGCTTTCAAAGTTTGTGCTGAGTAATATGCTGTTATCCTGATTGGCTTTCCTTTATAAGTGACTTGCTTTTCCTCTCTAACTGCTTTCAATATATTTTCTTTGGTTTGCATGTTTTGTATTTTAATTATAATATGGAAAGGAGAGGTTCTTCCAGGTTTTGTCTGTTTGGTGTTGTAAAAGCTTCCTATATCTGCATTGGCATTTCTTTCCCAATTTGTGGGAAATTTTCTTCTATGATTTTGTTGAGAATGTCTAATAGGCTTCTAGATTGACATTGTTCTCCTTCTATTATACCCTGAATTCTTATGTTTGATCTTTTCATAGTTTCCTGGACATCTTGAAATTCCCATTCATACCTTCCTATTAGCTTGTCTTTCTCTTTGTTGGACTGTATTAGGTCTGTCACCTGGTCCTCTAGTTTATATATTCTATTGTCTCCTTTATCCATTGTACTAGTGAGTCTTCCCACAGATCTTTAAAAAATTTTATTGACTATGTTTTCCAGTTCTATAGTTTCTGCCTGGTTTTTCTTCAGTATTTCTATTTCCTTACTTATTTCTTGTAATAACCTCCTTATTTCATTAAGCTGGTTTCTTGTGTTCTCTTGGAATTCCTTCAGGAGTTTCTTTTCTTCTTTGATTCCTTTGATTTCTTCTTTCGTTTCTTTGAGTATTGTTAAAATCATTTTTAAAAAAGTCTTTGTCAGGCATTTCATCTATAACAGTCTATTTGGTGGTCATTTCTGATGGATTTATAATTTTTTGTGGGATTGTATTATCTTGATTCTTTGTATTTCTTTTTCTTTCTTTCTTTCTTTTTTTTTTTTTTTTTTTTTTTTTTTTTTTTTTGGTTTTTCGAGGTAGGGTCTCACTCTGGTCCAGGCTGACTTGGAATTAACTCTGTCATCTCAGGGTGGCCTTGACCTCATGGCGATCCTTCTACCTCTGCCTCCTGAGTGCTAGGATTAAGGGCATGCACCAGCACGCCTGGCTTGTATTTCTTGTATAATAATGTTGCGATTTTTGTATCCTGAGTTGATTTGAAGCTTGGGTTTTCTAATTATCTGTGGTGCTTTTAGATTTGAAAATCCAACTTTAGGTACCTTCAGAGTATGAGTTTAAGGTTCTACAATACAACCATGAAATAATCCTAGGTGATGAGTTTGCCTGATATTCTAGTGCAGTGTGTGGAGCAATTTACTGGAAAATTCTAAAATTTAACTGAGCAATATATACATACAATAAAAACCAGCACAAAGTATGCAAGTGTGGGGATGGAAACAAACAGATAACCTTATAAAGCCACAATCCCTAAGGATGTATGTTGCTCTGCACCCTTAATCCTATCAGATGGAAGGTTGAGATTTCTGCTCTGAATTGGGTTCCAGGTCAGTCTGGATCTGAATCAGACCCTGCCCCCAATAATGATAGCAGCAAAATAAGAAGGCTCTATAAATCTGAAAGCATCAAAGGAAACAATAGTCAACTACCAAATACAGCTTAATTGGGAATGGCAAAGCCAACCAAGAATATGTAACCCATAATCTGCCCTGACATGGAATGGGAGATTAGCACTTCCAGTATAGGCCTATGTACCTGCTCTTTTGTCCGTCAGCCTCATTACCTTTTGGGGTGGTCTCCAATGTCACCAGTGCTGAGTGCCCACCTTGATCCCTCCATGTTTTGCGTTGGAGCCGGTGTACTAATCAGCTGTGCTGGATGCCTTGCCACGGGGGGCTGAATGTGTTCTGATGGTTGGGGGATTGTAGAGTGCAGGAAGTACACTGAACTTGTACTGGAACTGCTGAGCTGTTCCCATCTGTATCTCTTTCAGCAACTCCTTAGCTGCTGTCTGTCTTCCCTTCAGGTTTTTTTGACTTTGCAATGGGGCTGATAAGGTTGGAAAATCCCCTTGTTTCATCTCCACTCCTGCAGCTTGGTGCTGGGTGGACAGAACTGGGTGGGTGTCCTTGGGTAGTATGGATTGGGGCCACAAGCACCTCAGTGGGATTCTGTCTTTTTTCCTCATTTCTGGTAGATCTTGGTTTCTCCTGCTTCTCCACTGTGGCTAATAAAAGACATATACACCTTCACTTTTCAGAAGAAATGTATGCTTTTGCTTAAATCCCTCACTAGGTAGGTTGGCATGGCTCCTATGCCACCATCTTACCTGGAAGTCCCTTTTCCTTCTTTTTATCTTAGAGAATACAGTTCTCTCCTCTTTTTCCTGATTATTGTACCCTTAGGGAGGAAGCAGCAGGGTGATGCACCAGAAATAAGGGGAAGGAGGAGAGAGTTTTGGGTAAGACAGGTCTGGATATGAATTCTGCTTCAGCTGATGTGTGATCTGAGGCAATTCACTTTTCTCATCTATAAAATAGAAGTACTCACATTAACTTAACAAGCTGCTATGGAGGATGAAATATGTTTGTGCCAACTGGAGTTGGTTGTATTCTTCTTTCTGATGTACCACCAAAAGGTGATGTATCATAATATAAGAAGAAAAAAGTCCTAGAGATCCCCAGGACCTGCTTGTCATCTGTGCATAACCCATTTCTAAGTGCTAGCAAAATATTAGCATGTGTGGTAGTGTGAATGTATGTCCCCCATAGACTCAGGTGTTTCATTTAAGCTTGTAACTTGGATTTCAAGCCACCAGTGTGGAAGAGGTGTCACTGGTGGTGTATTTTGGGGCCTAACCCTAAGATGTGTTGGGGGCAGATCTGATTTCCAGTCCAAAGGTTTGCAGAGAGGTTTGTGCTCTGCTGGGGGGTCCCTGTTTCTTGTTGCCAGTTTGTGCTTGCTTGTTGTTTTTGGTGTTTGCTTGCTGGTGATATATTTTTTTTTCTATCTATGGATGTATGGAGGCAGCTTCTTCTTTCACTGTACCAACTTCATCCTGGATCTGTAAGTTTGAAATAAACCCCTTCTTCCTATAAACTGTGTGTGATTTGGGTGATCATCCCAGCAATGTGGAGCTGTCTACAATTGCATGTGATATAATTAAGTACTATTTTAGGCACAAATATATATTTGGTGACATATCATCCACAACTGAATAATACAGATGAATATCTGATAGTCAAGAGATCAAAGAGTACTTTAGAGTATGTATTTGCCCAAATGTACAAGTAAGCACTTGGCTCACATGGTGAGTTATATCCTTACTAAATAACTTACTAAATAACACTTACTAAATAACAAAACCTAAGATGTTTTTCTTCTGAAAACTTTAAAGCATTTGGTATAACACACCTTGTGTATAGCTTGAGAAGAAATACTCATGTATCTAGGTATTTCCCAATTCCCGTGGAAACTTCCTGTACACTGCAGACACATGAATTGGTTCTGAAGAGCAGACAACAGAGATTTGAATGAAGAAGCCAGCCCTGAGAAATTTCTCCTCTGACCATGAGTCCAGCAGCTCAGCTTCCTTCTCCACTGGGTCCTCTTTTCTGGTGGAAGGCACTGCCCCACAGAGGCTTCCATAAATCATTATGATCTGATAACACAGAGCACAGTGATCAGAGCTCCCAGATACGTTATTTGTCTGTAGGACCCAGCTCTCAGGCTGTGGATAGTGTTGCTTCCCCCAATCCCATGTCATGGCTTGAATTTGAAACAACGTTCTATAGATTCATATGTTTGAATGTATGTTCCCATCTGGAAATTATGGAATCTTTGTGACATAGAGCCTAGCTTGGTTGCTAGAAGCAAGTTTTGAAGATTATCACCACACTTGGTACTGGACCTAGTTTTCTGCATCCTGGTCTGTCACCCTAGCTGCAGTGTTCTCCCTGTCGTAGTAGCCTGAATCCACCAACCCATGAACCAAAAGAATTTGTTTCTCCTTTATAACATTTAT
This sequence comes from Dipus sagitta, assembly GCA_036346955.1. Taxonomy (NCBI): domain Eukaryota; kingdom Metazoa; phylum Chordata; class Mammalia; order Rodentia; family Dipodidae; genus Dipus; species Dipus sagitta. The sequence continues at coordinate 215,324,117 of CM070770.1, forward strand.
AGTCAAGTATTTTGTCACAGCAACAAGTAACTAACATGCATAATATGTTCATTTGTAAGATCTGGAAGAACAACAATGATGGTCTATTTTAGTCACCTAGGGCACCCATTTGTCCCCAAAACTTTTTAAGCTTATTCCAAAAGTCAAACGCAGGCCATTCCCACTTTTTCTCATAGAAACAAAATGGGTGGTAAAAAGCTGGCTGTGGTGGTGCAAGCTAGCACTCGGCAGGCAGAGGTAGGAGGATCGCTATGAGTTCAAGGCTACCCTGAGACTACATAGTGAATTCAAGGTCAACCTGAACTAGAGTGAGACCCTACCTCACAAAACCAAAAATAAAAACAACAATAATAATAAATAAAATAGAATAAAAATAAAATAAAATAAACTGAAAGGAGGTATAGAAGTTGAGCCCAGCACATGGTGGCAAGTGGAGACAACATCTGCTAGGGTTGGGTCCCAGCAAGGTTGGGGATGAGCAGTGGAGTTTTGAGATTGACAGCCAGTGAGTGGCATCTCTTTATGTTCTAGCCGGCTGATATGAAAAACAACACTCAAGCCCAGACACTAAAGTGCTAAGGACATATTTCAATCAGTAAGATATTAATGCAATAGGTATTAGAGTCCACTATGAACTGAAGTCAATTTCAATTTGAACAAGGTACTGATTGCTATAAAGGGAGGAAAAGGGAATAGGGAGGAGTGAGCAAGGGAATAACAGAGTCAGAAAAGTGAAAAGTGATAGAAAGCAGGAAGTGGGCCATTGGTTCATGTGAAACCCATCTGGGTTTGTTAAGTGGTGATTATTGAAATTAAGCTCCTACACTCTCATGTGGATTGGCTGCAACAAATAATAATTTCTTTTTGCAGCCTTGAGTTTTCTCAGATGCATGAAGAGGGAAAGGGTCATCTGAGGAATGTACCTTTGAGCTGTTAGAAAGTACATTAAGTCCTTTCAGGCCAAAGTTGAGGCCTAGTTGAAAAGAGGGCTCTGAGCAGCCTGAACAGTTGGTCAAAAGACAATCTTTGTCTGACTTGAGGCAGTCTCTTTCATGTTGGATATCTGTCTTCAAAGGTAGTCTTAACATAGGACTCCCCTTGCTTCTGGGACAAGCTCACTGAACACATGTTCAGGATCAGACTGTGCCTAGTAGCTGGCCCACACTGTTGACTCTCCTTTCCCAGACAGCACACTAGAGAGTGACAGCCCAACTTCATCCCTGAGTGTGATGCTCTGGGTGCCTGGTAACTAACTAGGAGAACTTGTGGAAACAGATAGGCTTTGGACTTGAAAGCTAGCTTACATTTTAGCCCCATCTCTCATTGTGGGCCAGCCAGTTCCCTTCTCTGAAACTCTATTGACTTCCTCACCTTTCTTACTCCTTCCCTCTTGCTTTGAGCCATGCCACACTCTTGCTGGTATTAAATAAAACCTTGAGCCCAAGTGAACCATCTCAGAATCCTCTATTCCAAACCTGATATAAGTGGTGCATCCTCTCTGAGAAGAATTAATGACTGTCTTCTTGGGCTCCCCTTTTATTCCTGTTTTTCGTCTTTCTTCCCTTCACTGTCAAGCTTCATTCTTCTGTGGTTCTTGGGACCTGAGTGCAGTAAGAACTATGGACTGTGAGGTTTGGTTTATGAGGGAAAGAGCTTTGCTTGGACTGGGCTAGCAGTTTGTGTGAGAAGCTTGCTGTTATGCCTATGCCCTGAGCAGTTGTACAGGGTTGCTTTGTGTAGAAATCAACTGGTGTGAGCAAAGGGATATGGCAAAGAAAAAAAATATATTTGGGTGAACTGCTGCCCATTTAGCTTCAATTGAGAGATTACAACCTTTGAGATTGGGCCAGCTGACCTGCACTGGGGCAACAGGAAGAATGTAGACTCTTTTGGAGGGGTCTGAGTGCTCAAGAAGTGTCCTGTTCTTCAAAGTCTGTTTTATTCCTCCCTGTATTAACAAATTGGCATCCTATCTGACATTGTGAAGCATAAGAAATCAAGAAAGAGAGGGTCATTGAGTTTGCAGCATGGTCTTGTGTTTTGGAAATGGCCATGGGCATTGTGAAGCAGGTTTTTTGGATGCCTGCATGGAGACCCCATGGAGCCATAAGGATGAACCATGGATTGCAGTGGAGACCCAGTAGAGCTGCCAGGACAACAAGATGGCTGCTAAAGAAAGCTGCTGGCCCTTGATGAAGTTTTCCTGGACTGTGAGTAGCCTAGTTGGAGAGGTGGAATTGGAACTCCAGAGACTTGTTGCTGGTTAGAATTATTGGACTTGGAGACTTGTCACTGGCTAGAATTGTTGGACTTGGAGCTAGAGAGTTTGATGTTTTCCCTGTTTAAACCTTGTATTGGTTGAATATTTCTTTGCTATGCCCAATGCCATTTTGTGCAGTATGAATGTTCATTTTGTGCCATTATGGGTTTGGGGGATTTTTTGGGATTATGGCTCAGTTAAAAAAATCTTGGACTATGGGGATGTATGAACATCATTGGAATTGATAAAAACTATGTGGACTTTTAAAGTTGAATGAATGCATTGCATTTTACATCATGTATGGTTATCAGTTTATGGGGGCCAGGGGTGGAATGTGATGGTTTGATTCAGGTGTCCCCCATAAACTTAAGTATTCTGAATGCTAGCCTTACAGCTGATGGCAAGTGGACGTGGTGTATTATAGGGGGAAGGCTTATGGGTTTTATAGCCAGTTCCCCTCGGCAGTGTTTGGCACACTCTCTTGTTGCTATTGTCCACCTTATGTTGGCCAGGGAGTGGTGTCCACCATCATGCCATTGTTTTCCCTGCCATTGTGGAGCTTCCCCTTGAGCCTGTAAGCCAAAACAAACCTCTTTTTCCCACAAGCTGCTCTTAGTTGGGTGATTTCTACCAGCAATGCAAACCTGACTGTAACACCATCTTTATATAATCTCTGCTCTTCTGTTCTATTTAAAATTCTGACATATCAGTCATAATCTTTGCTTACCTCCACATGCAGAAGTGGCAACTCAAACTCTGAGTTCTCTACGCGCTTTCCCTACTTAATCCATAATCTTGGCCAAGTGTAAATTTCTTTGATGATTGGCTTTTATAAGATGTGCTCTCTTTTAAGTTTCTTAGTTAGTTACCAATTACTTGAATTTTTACCTATAATGTTGACAGTAAGCAAGATGTGCTTTTTCTAATAAAAGGCAAATTCCCCTTTCAGCTGTGTGCTTCTCCAGTCAGTGTTTGCCTGGTGAAGTCACTCAGTTACAAACTGTTTTCCTGAGATCATGCTGTGTCCCCATCCCCCAAATTATTCCCTCTTTTTCTTCATTTATCCCCAATCTTCTACATATGGTGATTCTGCTAGTTCTATTGGGACACCTGCTGTTCACTCCTGCTCTGAAATCTTAGCCTTGAGTCAGGTGACTTTTCTTCCTTTGTCAAGGTCTGGGGCCTCATTTTCCCAAACCCATTTGAGACACAAAGGCATTTGTTCTCACTTGTAGTTTCTGTGTGAGTCCAGGTCACACTTGAGAGATTTTAAGAGTTTCAGGGACTCTTGCAATTTCTTGCTTCTCTGTGCTTGGTGGAATTGCCAGAGCTTATTCTGGAAGATACTGTTCTGGACCTGGATAGCTCCAAAGTTAGGACCCATCCCTAATGTGATACTCTCTACCAACAATGCAATAGCAAAATAAGTCTCCTTTTCTCTCCCTCTGATCTGCTTTCCCTTGCACACCCATGTCCACATCCTACCTTTGATATGCAAAGCTTTCCCAAGAGCCACTGAACTGCACATGGGCTTTAAGGAGTCCAGGGGTGAGAAATAAAGCACTCAGATGCCCTACATCATTTGGCGGTTGCACTGAGATATGTGAGATATGGGGTAAGTATGCAAACCTGTTTCCCTTAACCTGGCTATACAAGTCCAAACCAAAGCTTCCAAAAGTGTCCTTTTGTCTCATGAGTTTAAAAAGGGTCTTAAAAACTGCTACTCAAAGCATTTACTGGCCATCATAGCAGAAGCCACTTGGATGACACTGGTCACATGGAAGGCACCAAGTTAAGTTACTCCATGATGCATACCTCTTCCTCATAACATGTAGGCCCCTCCTACATGGGCTTATAAGTGAGTACTCACATAAATGAAAAAAAATTAAAGTAGCTCAAATTCATTCCAATTTATAATGTAACTAGAATTCTAATGAAAATGATAGTTCTTTTCCCTTTATTTTTATGTTCTTTGTCATATCATCTAGGGCTGGCCAGCCATTGTCACATGTTCTTTCCATGTTTTATGTCTAAAAACCAGATAATTAAGTCTATGACCATTAAGCATTATGACTTTAAAATGTGCACATACATTCTAAGATGAAGCCAAATTACTAGAAACAGACTTAAAATCTATTTAAAATAATTCATCTCTGAGCTTTTGTCTTTAAATATGCTTTTGGCTCTAAAAGAAAAATTCTTGTGCTTATTCATGATTACTGGAATAGTAGAGACAAGTTTCAAGGGTGAACAAAAATTCCAAACTGCAATTCTTTTTTTTTTTTTTTTTTTTTTCTGAGGTAGGGTCTTGCTCTAGTCCTGGCTGACCTGGAAATCACTTTGTAGTCTCAGGCTTGCCTGACCTGGAGCTCACAGCAATCCTCATACCTTAGCCTCCTGAGTCCTGGGATTAAAGGCATACAGCACCCCATCTAGCCCAAACTTCAATTCTGCTTTTTAAAAAATATTGCACAGCTTCAATGAAAAGGACAAGATTTTTAAGTGGTTTCTAAATGTTTATTATTATGACTTAAATCTTTAACAAATAATTTCAGTTATTAATAAGACACAGGGACTATAAATTTACTTTGTAAATAGCATTCCATTTTAAAACAGTCATGGTTAAAATATTGCTTTATGGGGCTGGAGAGATGGTTTAGTGGTTAAAGAGCTTGCCTGTGAAGCCTAAGGATCAAGGTTCAATTCTCCAGGTCCCATGTAAGCCAGATGCACATGGTGGCACATGCATGTGGAGTTTGTTTGCAGTGGCTAGAGGCCCTCACTGCCCATTCCTCTCTCTCTCTCTCTCTCTCTGTCTCTAATAAATAAAAATAAATCTTAATTTTTTTGCTTTATGTTAATTAAAATACATATAAATAATGTATATTAAAAGTCCTTTATTAAATTAATTGACATACAGGCACCAAATATAAGGTATTTATTTTATTTACTTGTTGGGGATCTTTATATTGAGTTGCCTTTTCATATCAAAGTATAAAAATATTGCTATGCTCTTCTCTTTCAAGACACATTTATCAAGATTTTTTATCCAATTTTTGATTTATGATCAGGTTCTGCGTGTGTGTGTATGTGTGTGTATGCACAATATTGATCAAGATTTGACTTTATAAGTCAATGTTTCAATTCCTATTTCACAAGAAAACACTTGTGGTGGTTTGATTCAGGTGTCCCCCATAAACTTACGTATTCTGAATGCTAGGTTCCCAACTGATAGAGGTTTGGGAAATAATGCCTGGAGGCAGTGTATTGTTGGGGGTGGGCTTATGGGTGTTATAGCCTGTTTCTCCTTGCCAGTGTTTGACACACTCCCCTGTCAGACATAGGCAGGGCCGGGGGTTAAATCATCAGACACAACTAAGGCCCCTAGGCTATGGAGAGGTCATAGCAGCCTGAACCCTGGACAAATCTCAGTCGTGGATGGGCTCCTTTCCCCATTCTCGGGGGTTGAAGTGAGCCTGGACCAGATAAATCTTGGGTGAGACTGGCAGGAAGTAGGGCCACTCCCTCCCCCTCAGTCCAGGGCCCCTGGACATCCTGATAAGACTTAGGCTTCATTCATAGCCCTGTGACCTTTGGCCAGTTACCTAGGTAACTCCTTAAATGGTATTAGCCAGCAGTCCTCACACAACCCATCCCCCTGCAACCCTAACACTGTACCTCTTCCAGCCACTAGGTAGATCACCTGACTCTCCCTAGTGCTGGAATGAACTTCTCTATATGCCAACTAGGCATCAGCAAGCAACCTTTGAACCCACCAATCCTCTTAGGGCCCTCTTCCCCCTCTCTCAACTGCTTATAAAAACTCAGTTCCCTGACAAATAAAGGAGCTGTTCTCTGAAGCTGCCTCCCAGGTATTTCTTCCCATCACACTCACAGCCACTCAAGACCCTGCTTCACAGTTTCCTGGACACCTCTGGGGAGCTGGTGTGCAGTGACCCCCTGAGGAACCAAGGACTCACACTCCCCTGTTGCTATTGTCCACCTTATGTTGGCCACGGGGTGATGTCCACCCTCTGCTCATGCCATTGTGTTCCCTGCCATCCTGGAGCTTCCCCCTTAAGCTTGGAAGCCAAGCTGCTCTTGGTTGGGTGATTTCTAGCAGTAATGCGAATCTGATTGTAACAACCCTATTGCTCAGATTGGCTCTGAGGACATAATGTCTCTTGCTCCTAGGTTCAGCCTCTCTTCTGTGTAAAATTGCCCTCATTTGGTGTGTGTGGGGGTCCTCTAGGCTTTTTTTTTTTTTTTTTTTTTTTTTTTTTTTTTTTTTACAATCTGAAGATTGTAGGTTTCAGGTTTCCTTGATTAATATGCTTACCTTCAGAGGTATACCAATTAACAAAAAATGTTCTAAAATAGAGTTGTCAAGACATAATCTTATTTTGATTGCTGTTTTTAAAAATATCTATTTATTTATTTGAAAGGAGAGAGAGAGAGAGAGAGAGAAGAGAGACAAACCCAGAGAATGGTGATGCCAAGGTCTCCAGCCACTGCAAACAAACTCCAGATGCATGCACAACTTTGTACTTCTGGCTTTATGTGGGTACTGGGGAATTGAACTTGGGTCATTAGGTTTTGCAGGCAAGAGCCATAACCACTGAGCAATCTCTCCAGCCTTGATTGCTATTTTTTTAAAAATGATTTTTAGGTACTTAATGAATCTTTATTAAATTAATAAATTTAAATTTGTGGATAAAAATGTCTTCTGGGGTTGGGGAAATGGCTCATTTTCATTTTCATTTCATTTCATTTACTGGAAGTCTTAGCTATAGTAATAAGGCAAGAGACACTCAAAAATGGGATACAAATTGGAAAGAAAGAGATCAAATTATCACTATTTGCAGATGATATGATTCTATACATAAAAGACCCTAAAAACTTTACCAGCAAACTGTTAGAGCTGATAAACACTTTTAGCAACATAGCATGATACAAAATAAGTACACAGACAAAAAAAGTACACAGTAGCTTTCGTATATACTAACAAAAACATGCTGAGAATAAAATCAGGGAATCTCTCCCATTCACAAGTGCCTCAAAAAAAAAAAAAAAAAAAAAAAAAAAGTAAGTACCTTGGAATAAACTTCACCAAGGAAGTGAAGGATCTCAACAATGAGAACGTTAAAACACTCAAGCGAGAAATTACAGAAGACACAGGAAATGGAAATACATTCCATGTTCTTGGATTTGAAGAATCAATATTGTGCAAATGTCAATCTTACCAAAAGCAATCTATACATTTAATGCAGTCCTCATTGAATATCAATGGCATTATTCACAGAAATAGAAAAAACAATCCAAAAATTTATTTGGAAGCACCTCGAATAGACAAAACGATTTTGAGCAACAAAAATAAGGCTGGTGGTATCACCGTACCCCATTTTAGGCTATATTACAAAGCCACAGTAACAAAAACAGCATGGCATTGGCACAAAGACAGACATGTAAATCAATGGAACAGAATATAGGACCCAGATGTTAATCCAGGCAGCTACAGCCATCTGACTTTTGGCAAAAATGCCAAAAATATTCTTTGGAAAAAAGATAGCCTCTTCAACAAGTAGTATGGAAAACTGGGTATCTATATGTAGAGGGATGAAAATAGATCCTTGTCTTTTTCCATGCATAAGAATCAAGTCCAAATGGTTCAGTGACCTTAATATCAGACCTGAAACTCTGAAATTGCTAGAGGAAAAGGTAGGGGAATACCTTCAACATTTTGGCATAGTTCATAACTTTCTGAATATAACCCCGATTGCTCAGGAAATAAAACCACTGATCAACCACTAGGACCTCATGAAGTTACAAAGGTTTTGCACAGCAAAGGACACTGTGAATAGAGTAAAGAGACAACCTACAGAATGGGAGAGAATCTTTGCCAGCTACACATGTGACAGGGTATTACTATCCAGAATATACAGAGAACTTAACAAACAAAACAATAATAAATCAACCAACCAAATTTAAAAATGGGCTATGGAACTGAATAGAGAGTTCCCATCAGAAGAAATACAGCTGGCATACAAACATCTAGAAAAGTGTTCTACATCCTTAGACATCAGGGAAACATAAATTAAAAGTACTTTGAGTTTCCATCTCACTTCTATCAGAATGGCTACCATCAAGAAAACAAATGACAATAAATGTTGATGAGGATACAGAAAAAGTGGAATCCTTCTACGCTGTTGGTGGGAATGTATACTGGTAGAGCTGTGGACATCAGTGTGGAGGTCCTTGAGACAGCAAAAAATAGATTTACCATATGATCCAGCTATAGCTCTCCTAGGCATGTATCCTGATGACTCCTGTCACTACCTTAGAGATAACTTGCACAACCATGTTTATTGCTGCTCTATTCACAATAGCTAGGAAATGGAACCAGCCTAGATGTCCATCCACAGATGAATGGATAATAAAGATGTGGTACATTTACACAATGGAGTTCTAGTCAGTGGTAAAGAAAAATGAAATTATGAAATTCACAGGGAAATGGATGGATCTGGAAAGGATTATAGTAAGTGAAGTAACCCAGGGTCAGAAAGCCAAATGTCAACTTTTCTCTTTCATATGTGGATCCTAGCTACAAATGTATAGACTTGTGTGTGAGCTGGACCCAAAAATCCATGGCAGAGGTCCATAAGCTAGCAAAAGGCTATAAGGGAGGGAGGAGAGGGAAGGACTTTAGGGGATGGTATTTTATATGTGTAAGTAGAAGAACAGATTACAGGGAGGGGAAAGGCCTAAGCTAGGTCAGGGGAAGAGATTGTATAAAAGAAGGGTGGGGTGGGGAGGGTAATTCATAATTCATGGTATTCTGAATAAGACATATGAAAATCTACTTTCTTAAAGAACGGTGCATCCAGAAGCCATAGATTGTTACTAGAAAATTTTCAGTTCCAGGAATGGCATATCTTCCAGGGAGTTGTTGTTAAGTGAGGTCCCTGGTGCCTCCAAAACATCATAGGCTATTGCCAAGGCCCTTGGTTTCCCATGAGAAAGAGATGGTAAGACCCTGTTGCTGAAGACTTCACATGCCTGAGGGGCAGAGTCACTGAGAAATCAAGCTGGTACTGAGCAGAAAACCCTCTCCCTGTAGTCTAGCCAACTGAAAGCTGGAGAGAGCTGCACTGCATGCAGCCTTATGGAAGACAGAAGTCATCAGCATTGACAATAGTGGACACTGGATGCCTCACGTTTGGCCAGACAAGCCAAATGACTGAATGAGTGCAATATTGCCGTTTCCGCTATCAAGGAAACCAACTGCTCTCTAATTGGACTGAAGGTCTGCTCAGTGTGAGGGAATACATGCCTGGTACTGAAAACCTAATCAAAAGCCTATGGCAGGGGAAGTCATGAGCCTTAGGGGTATAAAGCCTGCTCTTGTCTGGATAAATGTATATATTACTCTCACCAAATTGCCCTGAAAGCACTATACTTAATATTTATATTCATATATTAATGCTACTCTCACTTCTGGTTAGAGAAGGTTCTCTTTTCAGATGGCAGTGAGCACTGGGATTACCCAAAAGGCAACATAGTGCTCAGAAGAAGGGACAGAGGGTGTCCAGAACAGAAACATTTCACACCATCCAAGGCTCAGGGTCCATTGTTGAAGAGGCGGTGGAGAGAACATAAAAGCCAAAGGAAGGGTACCACTCCTTATATACAACTGTCCAGACAGAAATTGGCCTCGATATCAAGGACCTTGAAATGCCTAGCAATACCTACACAAGACCCTAATAATAGGAGAAAAAGATAATGGAATCAAAATAAAAGAGAGACTAATGGAGAGAGGGAGGGGATATGATGGAGAACAGAGTTATGAAGGGTAAAGCAAGGGAGGGGAGGGATATACCATCGTTTGTTGTCTGTAAGTATACAAGTTGTCAATAATATATATATATATATATATATATATATATATATATATATATATATATATATATACAAAACAAAAAAAGAATGATACTGGAATTTTTATTCGTATTGCAGTAAATCTATATAATGCTTTTGGTAGAATTGCCATTTTTACAATATTAATTCTACCTATCCAGGAGCATGGGAGGTCTTCCCATCTGCTCCAGTCCTCCTGGATTTCTTTCTGGAGTGTTTTTATGTTTTCATTATGTAAGTCTTTCACATCCTTGGTTAGTGCTATTTCAAGGTATTTAATTTTTTTTGGCTATTTAAAATGGGACTACCTCACTGATTTCTTTCTCTATTTGTACTTTGCATATAGAATGGTTACTGATTTTTGTGTGTTGATTTTTTAAATTGCCACTTTCATGAATGAATGATGGTGAATGATCCTTTAGATGTTTTGGGATGGAAACTTTTGGTCAGTTATATATAGGATCATGTCCTCTGTAAATAGGGATAATATGACCTCTTCCTTTCCAATTTGTATCCCTTTTATCTCTCTCTTTTTCCTGTCATATAGCTTAGGCTAGTACTTCTAGTACTATGTTGAAAAGTAGTGGTGCGAGTGGGCATCCCTGTCTTGTTCCTGATCTTAGTGGGAACTCCTTGAGTCTTTCCCTATTGAGTATTAAGAACTTTATATATAGCTTTCATTGTGTTGAGATAAAAGCCACTTCACACCTATTATCTCCAGGGTTTTAATCATGTATTTGGATGAAGGCCTTCTCTGCCTCTGTTGACATGATCATCTGATTCTTGTGATTAAGTTTATTTGTGTGGTATATAATATTGACCAATTTCTGTATGTTGAACAATCCCTGAGTCCCTGGGATGAACCCTACTTGATCAAAGTGGGTAATGTTTTTCATGTGTTGTTTAATTTGGTTTGCAAGGATTTTGTTCAGGATCTTTACATATAAGTTTATCAGGGATATAGGCCTATAGTTTTCTTTTCTTGTTGTATCGTTGTCTGGTTTTGGTATTAGGGTGATGGTAGTTTCATAAGAGGAATTGAGGAACATTCCCTCTTCTCTGATTATGTGAAACAGTTTGAGGAGAATTGGTTTCAGTTCTTCCATCAAGGTTTGATAGAATTCAGCTGAGAAGCCATCTAGTCCTGGGTTTTTCTTTTGGGGGAGGTTTTTGGCTAACTTTTCAATTTTGATGGATGTGATAGATTTGCTTAAGAGATTAATCTGCTCTAAGTTTAGTTTTGGTAGGTAATATGTGTCTAAGGAATTCACCTATTTCTTCTAGATTATCTGATTTTGTGGAGTCAAGGTTTTGGAAGTAAGTCCTGGTGATTCTTTCAATTTCATTGGTGTCTGTTGTGACCTTTCCCTTTTCATTCCTGATTTTGTTAATTTGAGACTTGTATTTTTTCATTTGATAAAATTCGCCAGGGGTTTATTAGTCTTGTTCAGGTTTTCAAAGAACCAGCTCTTTGTTCCATCAATTTTCTTAATTGTTTTCTTAGGTTTTAACTCATTAATTTCTTTTCTGATCTTGATTATTTCTGTCCAGAGCTTTTAGGGTTGGATTTTGTTTGTTTGTGTGTTTGTTAGGTTATTAATTTGAGATCTCTCTGTCTTTGTTAGGAAGGCATGTAGTGCTATGAATTTTTCCCTTAGGAGTGCCTTCTGTGTATTCCATAAGTTTGGGTAAGTTGTGTTCTCTTTATCATTCAATTCTAGAAATTGTACAACTTAAAAAAAATTTCTTCCTCTACTCATTCATTGTTTAAAAGTGTGTTCTTCAGTTTCCAGGAGCTGGTGATATTTTTGATAATTCTCTTGTTAATTCATAGCTTTAAAACATAGTGATCTGATATGATGCAGGAAGTTACTTCACTTTTCCTAAATTTATGGAGGCATACTTTATGGCCTAATATATGATCTGTTTTGGAGAAGGTTCTGTGGGTTGCTGAGAAGAATGTGAATTCTGTAGAACTGGGGTAGAATGTTCTGTAGATGTCCATTAGGTCTAGTTGCTTTATGGTGTTTTTGAGCTCTATTATTTCCCTGTTGATTTTCTGTTTGGATCATCTGTCTATTGATGATAGTGAAGTATCCCCAACAATGATGGTGTTAGTGTTTATTTCTTTTTTCTGGTCAAGTATGTTCTGTTTTATAAACTGTGGTGCAACTGTGTTTGGTGCATACAAATTTATGATTGTGATGTCCTCTTGTTGGATTGTTCCCTTGATGAGTAAGAAGTGGCATTCTTTGTCATTTTGATTACTTTTGGTTGAAGTCTATTTTGCCAGATATTAATATAGCAACACCCACTTGTTTCTTATTTCCATTTGCTTGAAATATCATTTTCCAGCCTTTCACTCTTTGGAGGTGTCTGCCGTTAGTGGTGAGGTGTTATTCTTGAAGACAGAAAATCGAAGGTTCCATTTTTGTGCTCCATTCTGTTCACTTGTGGGTGATTTAAGACAATTAATATTTAAGGGTATAACTTTGAGGTTTGATTTAATCCTTTCCATGTTGGGATGCTTTATGGGGTTTGTCTTTTCTTGGACTTTGTACTTTTTGTTTTCCTTTTATTTTCGAGGTAGGGTCTCACTCTAGCTCAGGCTCCTGGAATTCTCTATGTAGTTCCAGGGTGGCCTCAAACTCTTGGAGATCCTCCTACCTCTGTCTCCCAAGAGCTGGGATTAAAGCTATGTACCACCACACCCAGTGATTTTGTACTTTTTTGAGCCTGGTCTGTTTGGTTATATTGACCTTCTTTTTGTTGGCTCTTGAGATTGGTTATTTGATTCTTTGGTGTGGAGCATTCCCTAAAGTACTCTTTGTAGGTTTGGCTTTGTGTTCATATACTCACAGAGCTTGCTTTTATAAAGGAAATTTTTTTCACTCTCTATTATGAAGGATAATTTTGCTGAGTAGAGTAGTTTGGGTTGCAAGCCATAGTTTTTTAGACTTTGAAGTGCTCCATTCCATACCCTTCTGGCTTTCAGGTTTCCATTGAGAAGTCTGAGGTAATTTAGATGGAATTGTCTTTGTATGCAATGTGTTGTTTCTTGCTTGCTGCTTGTAGCACTCTTGCTTTGTTTGCATTTTTTACAGTTTTAACAATGATGTGCCTTGGGGAGTTTCTCCTTTGGTCCAGTCTTTGGTCCAGACTCTCTTTTGAGAAGGTGGCAAAGTTTTCTTCAATATTTTTTTCTTCTTTTTGGAAATAATCATATCTCATACCCCTTCCAATTTATAAGTTTTTAATTTTTAAAATTTTTAATTTTTTTTTTTTTTGGTTTTTTGATTTTTTGAGGTAGGGTCTCACTCTAGCCCAGGCTGACCTGGAATTCACTATGGAGTCTCAGGGTGGCCTCGAACTCACGGTGATCCTCCTACCTCTGCCTCCCGAGTGCTGGGATTAAAGGCGTGCGCCACCACGCCCGGCTAATTTTTAATATTTTTAAATTTTATTTTATTTTATTTTTATTTTAGAGAGAGAGATTGAGAATTGGCACACCAGGCCTCAGACACTGCAATTGAACTATAGATGCTTGTGCCACCTAGGGGGAATGTGTGACCTGTGTTTGCCTCACCTTTGTGTGTCTGGCCTATGTGGGATCTGAAGAGTTGAACATGGGTCTTTAGGCTTCACAGGCAAGCATCTTAACCACTAAGCCATATCTGCAGCCCTTCTTCAATAATTTTGTTGAATAAGTTCTCCATGCATTTGGTCTGAACTTCTTCCCCCTCTAGTATACCCATGATCTAAGTGTTAGGATAATCAAAATAGTTACTGAGGAAGTAACAATGGGTATTTATAAAACCATTTGGAGTTCTATCTGCTAACATGGATTGTGTAAGTGGGCAAATAGAAGATTGACCTGGCATCCTCAGAGTTTGTATTTAAGACATTGGAAAGCATAAACAAACAACACAATAAACATGAGGAAAAATGCCATATAAGAAAGTGAGTTGGGCATGCAAAGCCAAAGGACCCAGGTTCAATTCCCCAAGACCCCTGTAAACCAGATGTATAAAGTGGCACATGCATCTGGAGTAGTTTACAGAAAGGTACGAATGGGAATTTCAAGATGTTTGGGACACTATGAAAAGATCAAACATAAGAATTTAGGGTATAATAAAAGGAGAAGAATTTCAATCCAGAGGCTTATTAGGTGTTTTCAACAAAATCATAGAAGAAAATTTTCCCCAAATAGGGAAAGAAATGCCAATGCAGATACAGGAAGCTTTTAGAATACCAAAGAGACAAAACCTGGAAAGAACCTCTCCTCACCATGTTATAATTAAACTACTAAATATACAAACCAAAGAAAATATATTGAAAGCAGTTAGAGAGAAAAAGCAAATCATCGACAAAGGCAAGTCCATCAGAATAACTGTTTGATCTTTTCATAGTGTCCCGAATATCTTGAAGTTTCCACTCATACTTTTCTTTTAGTTTGTCTTTCTCTTTGTTGGACTGTATTAGATCTGCCACTTGGTCTTCTAGCTTAGATGTCCTCACTTTCATCCATTCTACTGGTGAGATTTCCTACAGAGTTTTTATTTCATTAACTGTGTTCTTCATTGCTAATAATTCTGACTGGTTTTTCTTTATTATTTCTATTTCTTTATTTATGTCTAGTATTGACCTCTTTATTTCATTAAATTGGTGTCCTGTGTCTTCTTTGATTCCTTTGATTTCTTCTTTCATTGCTTTGATTTCTTCTTTGACTTCTTTGAACATATTTATAATCATTCTTTTGAAATCTTTCTCAGGCATTTCCTCTAACTTGTTCTCACTGGAGGTCATTTCTGATGCATTAACACTTTTTGGTGGATTTATATTGTCTTGAGTTTTGGTGTTTCTTGTGTTATAATGTATATATTTTTGCATCTTGGATTAAGTTAATGCTTGGATTTTCTAGTTAGCTGGGTATTGTTAGCTATATCAGTTTTTCTGATGTTATATATCCTCAGGGTAAGAGCTTAAGCTGTTAGATGTGGCTCTTAAGACTCTCAGAGTATCTACAAAAGTGTCCCTAGGGGGTTGGGTTTGCCTGCTATGGGAGTATTCAAGTAGGCTAAGTGGAACAACATACAGATAGATTCTAAAATTTAACTAAACAATGAAAAACAGCACTGAGTATTTATGCAAGAGTAGGTATTATTACAACCAGATCCTCTATCAACAAAGAGGTTAAGATTTCTGATCTGTTGAGGGCTCCAAGTCAGCTTGTGACCAAGTGGAACCCTTCCCTGGTGTAATCCCAGTTGCCTTTTGGGATGATTTTGATCTCAGTTATGCTGTGCTCCTGCTTGCATCCCTCTTTGGTGCCCTATGGGTTCAAGTAGGCTGGCTGGGTCGCTGGACTGCTGTTCTGTTTTCTGGAGCTGGGTACTGGCTTTTCCTGTGGGTCAAGCCTAGCCTGGCAGCTGTGGTGCCACAGACCTGGCACTGCCGCTGCTGGTGGAGCCGCCGCTGCCACTGCCACTGCTGAAGTTGCTGCTGCTGGATCCACTGCTGCTGCTGCTGTAGCCACCGCTGCCACTGCTGGAGCTGCCATTGCTGAAGCTGCTGCTGCCAGAGTTGCTTCGGCCTGCCTTTGTGGGCTCTGTATGGTCTGGATCTCTCCTACTTCTCTGCTGCTGTTTTAATTTCTTATACACCTCACTTTTTAGTAAAAGTGTGTATTTTGCTGGGTTTTCTTTGGCTTTTTCTCCACTAGGCTGCTTTGGCATGGTTCCTACGCCACCATCTTAACCGGAAGTGTCATTTTATATCCTATGAAGACTACAAGTTTCCTGAATTTTCTAGATCCTGCTGCACATTGCTTTTATCTATTTTTTTTATAGTTTTAAAAATTCAATTCCCCACTAGTGTATGTCTACTTATTTATTCATCCTTCAATGAAATGGTATCAGTGCAGAGCTTAGCGCTGTAAAGAGACAGGGGAGGTGGTCATCAGCGGCCTTGTCTTCTGACGTGCAGTTTGTATTAGGTGTAAGAGCAGAGGGTGGGTGGTCACTGTATGTTCCAAGGCCTGTTACTAGTTTCTTTCATTCACCTCTACAATCTATTGTACCAAACTGGTAACTTATGCCTTTTCCAGTTGGTTCTCTGACACTGTATTCTGAGTCAGAAGCTATGATAAACTTGGGTTTTTAATATACTGCTATCAGGGTTTTCTCTACTTTTCTCAGAACCTTCTCTATGGAGACTTTTTTTTTAAATAATATCACAAAGAGGAACTAGCTCAAAGAGTAACTCTTGTGTGATGTTTCTCATTGTTTCAGAATTTAAGTCTTGGACTGAGAGGATAGTTGTGGCTTGTCAGGATTAACGTCCAACTGTGGGAAGTCTAAATATGTATATAAAATGCACTTAAATCTATGTATAAATATGTATATAAAATGTATCCTATAAGTAAAAATACACTTAATAATTTATACACAATTGTCTGTTGGTTGTCTATATTTAAGTATATAGTATACAAATACTATATCTATTATCAATGATTCATATTATTATATTTATTATGTTTATATAATTGCATATTTCATATATTTTAAATTCTATTGAGTGATAGTTTAAATGGCTAATGCCTCAAGATATATCTAAAATACCTAATAAATGTATTCTATATTATCTTCATATGTAAAATTAAACATGATTTACATATTCAATATTTTAAAATCCAGTTTAAATTCTCGGTACTACTAAGAAATATATGTTGAAATTCCTATTGATCTATTTTATCCATAGTAAACCTCAAAACCCTATAAAAATAGAATTTTCCTTATTTGCACTCAAGGAGCTTAATTTTATGTTTTTAAGTGGCTGCAGCTTGTTGCTAGGATTTCCATCCTGTTCTCTCTGCTACAGCCTGTATTATTTTATATCACTGTAAGGAAATGCTTGACAAAATAATTTAAAAGAAGAGACACATATTTGGGTTACAGTTACAAAGAGCCAGGAGGGTTTAACAGATCAAATCATATTGTATCATAATAGGTTTCTAGTCCCCTAAGCCCATGGGGTGGAGCCGCCCACATCCAGGTTGGGTCTTTCCACTTCTTCTCTGGAAATACCATCATAAACAAGCCAGAAATGTGCTTTACTAATCCTCTAGGTGATTCTGAATCCAGTAAAATTGACAATGAATATCACTCAACTCTTTCTGTACATACGTATTTTTGGTTTATTTGAAGTAGGGTCTTTCTCTATCCCAGGCTGACCTGGAATTCACTATGTAATCTCAGGGTGGCCTTGAACTCACCACAATCCTCTGACCTCTGCCTCCTGAGTGCTGGGATTAAAGGCACTCTAGAATTAGACCTTTGTTAGATGTATAACTGACAAAGATTCTCTCACATTCTATAGGTTGCCTATTGACTCTGCTGTTGGTTTGCTTATCTGCACAATAGCTTTTTAGTTTTATAGGATCCCAGTAGCCAAGTATCTCTAATTCCCTTGGCTACTGGGTTCTTATTCAGAAAGTCTTTCCCTATGCCTGTATAATAGTGTTCTCCCTCCATTTTCTTTCAGTAATTTTAGAGTTCTCTTATATTGAGGTCGTTGACCCATTTGTAGTTGTCTTTTGTTCAAGGTGAGAGAAGGGGGACTAGATTTATTCTTGCACAAGGGTTTATCCAGTTTCTCTAGCACAATTTGTTGAAAATGCTATATTTTCTCCAGAGTACATTTTTGTCAAGAATCAAGTGGCTATAATTACTAGAACTTATATCTGGATCTTCCATTCTATTCCATTGATCTATTTTGTGCCAGTACCATGATGTTTTTATTAATATAATTTTCATTATATTTTGAAATCAGATATGATTATTCCAGCAGTAATATTCCTTTTGCTGAGGACATTTTTGGATAGGAGATGATTTTTGTGATCCATAAGAATTTTGAGACTTCTTTTTTCTATTTCTGTAAAGAATGTTCCTATAATTTTGATTAATTCTGTTTGAATCTGTATATTGCTTTTGGTAAAATGGCCATTTTCATGATATTAATTCTTCTGATCCATGAGCATGAGAGGTCTTTTCATCTCTCATGTCTTCTTTCTTTCTCTGGTTTTAATGTTTTCATTGTAGAGGACATTTTATCAGGAAAGTTTTTCTTTCACCTTTTGTTATAAAGAATAATTTTGCTGGGTAAAGTTGTTTGGATTGGCAGACATGGTATTTTAAAACTGAAGATACTCTCTATGCCATTGGCCTGTAGTTATTCCCCTTTTCTTATGTCCATAATTTGCATGTTTGGTCTTTTTAAGGTGTCCTACATTTCCCTATGTTCTGTTCATACATTTTTTTAAACTTGCAATTTATTTTGGCCTCCCCATATATTTCCACAGAATTGCACTCAAGTCCTGATATTCTGTCCCCCACATGATTTATTCTGTTGGTGAAGCTTTCTTGAAAGCCTTTAGATGAATTATTTCATTTTTGTCTTCCATAAGGTTTTTCTTTAGTGTTGCCATCTATTTACTGAATTCCATTTTTAGTTCTTAAGATTTGATTTTTTAAAATTGTATCTTGGAATTAATTCCTACATTCAATCATGTCTTCTTTGAGTTCATTCTGCTGTCTTTGAATTCTTTTTGTTGTTGTTGCTGAGTCTCATCTATTTCATCCAGGCATCTATTAGGATCTTTTTGAATATCATTTGGTAATTGCATTTTTGATTCTATGTCTAGAGCTTCCTCTAAGTAGTCCTCATTGGAGTCTGCCTCTATGAGACTAGACATTCTTGGTAGGTTCAACTTTTCTTGTTTTGCATTGTGGTTTGCCCATCTGGAAGTAGTCTTTTTGTCTTGCTAAGAATGCAAAACTGTGGCTCTTGTGGAGTCTTTGTTGTGTGACCTGGTCAGCCTTGATCCAGTGGACATGGGATGTCAATCTATTGGCAGGTCGGGGCTGGGTTCTCTGGAAGCTTAGTAAGCTTTGCTTTGCTTCTGCGGTGTTTCTGTGGGTCTGGGTTGGGCAGTATGACCAGCTGGGAGGCCCATACTCAGGGCAATGCAGGTATGCAGGCTAGGGAATGAGGTTAGCATCCAATAGACCTTATCCCCAAAGTGATCATGCACAGACCAGATTGTATCTAAGGGACATAATGGGGAGAGCTCACCTGGACCTTGGGCAGTCAAGTCAGTGCCTGGAGCTAGGGAGTGTGATCAGCTTGGGAGTCCCTACTCAGGGCCATGCAAGTGGACAGTATCTCCTAGCACTTTTTATATTTAACTCTGGAGTGATTGTCCTCAAAAAAATTAATTATCACCAGTAATCTTTTCTTCTTACTCAGCTTTAAATGAGGAATTAGCAGTATATGAAATTAGAAGAGAAATTTTATCTTTCATAGTTGGTTGAGATTATTTAAAGTATTCCATTACTTACTTTTTTTTATCATGTGAAAGAATGCCTGATAGAAGCAGCTCAGGGAGAAAGGAGCTATTTTGGCTCAGATTTCAGGGAGAACAGTCCATCATGGTGGGAATGCCTTGGTGTTGTTGCTCATTGCATGGTAGGAAGGAGCTGTGGCTTGTTCACATTGTGACCAACCAGGAAACAGAAGTAGAACAAGAAGCAGGATAAGGATATAGCTTTCAAGGCTGTGGACCAATGGTTCAAATATAAGAGCTTGTGCTGTTCACCTGCTATTCAAATCCTAATAGCAATTTCTTCCTCTTAGCTACAATAACTCTTATTTTACTCTATATTTTCCATCTTAGTAAACTAGGAAAACCAGCTATTACCTATTTCTTTTTAACCCTAATCTCTTCCCCTTTCTACTTTTTAAATGTTTATTTATTCATTTGTTCATCTGAGAGAGAGAGAGAGAAAGAGAGAGAGAGAGAGCGCATGAATGGGTGTGCAGGGCCTCCAGCCACTGCAAACGAACTCCAGATGCATGAGCCACCATGTACATTTGGTTTATGTGGGCACTGGGTCCTCAGGCTTAGCAGTCAAGCACCTTAACTGCCAAGCCATCTCCCAGCCCCCCCTTCTATTCTTAATTATATGTAAATAGGTGAGGGCTAAGAAATCATAAATTTAAATACTTTGGCAATATAAAAAAAAGAAGGTTCTGATTGTTTTTGTTTATAAGGTTTTGGGTATTATTATTCTTCAAACAGAACTAGTAAAATGATAAAGCATATGTATATTACTCAGTAACAGAGTATTTAAAATATCAATTTTAAAATAAAATGTACATTTAATATGTTAAGTATGAGCAGAACATATAATATATTTACTAGCTATTTTGTATGTAGGTGAAGTTATAAGGCATTTAAGTTTTGAAAATAGCTAATATGTGCAACTATGAATGTATAATAGAAATTATGTGTGAATTATATAAATTATATCATTTTTAGATTTCAATATATAATATACAAATATCAATAAATATGTTTTAATTCTATATACTAAATAATACCCTATATTAATATATATTTTGTATATTTAAACATATTTTAAATACATATTTACACTTCTCTTTGTTGCTGAGATAAATGCACATTTTGCAACTTTTAAAAAATTTTAATTTATTTATTTGAGAGAGAGAGAGATAGATAGAGGCAGATAGAGAGATGGAGAATGGATATGCCAGGTCCTTCAGCTACAAATGAACTCCAGATGTATGTGCCATCTTATGCATCTGGCTTATGTGGGTGGTGGGAAATCAAGCCTCAGTCCTTTGGTTTTGCAAGCAAGTGCCTTAACCACTAAGCCAGTTCTCCAGCTCACACTTACAACTTTTTAAGATCTGATTAAATATACAACATTTTTATTGTATTTGTTTTTAAGACAATAATCTAGGGTACAAACTTGGAAGCTTCAGCTCAAGGTGGTACTATAAGATGTAGATTGCAGATTGGCTCAAAATCTGGATAGCAGCCAGTGGATTTGATAAGAAAATCCTTGCAATGTTTTGCCTTTTGATATTTTACAGCTAAATCTCTTTTAGGGGCTGGAGAGATGGCTTACTGGTTAAGGCGTTTGCCTGCAAAGCCAAAGGATCCTGGTCTGATACTCCAGGACCCACGTAAGCCAGATGCACAAGGGGGCACATACATCTGAAATTCATTTTCAGTGGCTGGTGGCCCTGGCATGCCAATTCTCCTTCTCTCTCTTAAATAATTAAAGAAAGAAAGAAAACAGTGTTCCAAAACTCTCCTTAAAAACTTACATATATATTATACACACACACACACACACACACACACACACACACACACACACACACACACATATATATTCCCTTTCAAATGAAAACAGGTTCAGGGCTAAGGGATTAGACTGGAGATAGTTCGCCACCTGGTGTTCATTCTCTTTGCTGACTTCTAAAATTGAGTTCTGGGGGCTGGAGAGATGGCTTAATGGTTAAGGCATTTGCCTGCATAGCCAAAGGACCCAGGTTCAATTCCCCAGGACCTACGTAAGCCATGCACAAGGTGGTACATGCATCTGGAGTTCATTTGTAGCAGCAGGAGGCCCTGGCGCACACATATTCTCTCTTTCTTTCTCTCTCTCTCTCTTTCTCTCTCAGATCTCTTTCTCTCCCTACCTGCCTCTCTCTCAAATAAATAAAGTTGAATTCTAATCATTCTGCAGTTACAGATACTGTTGCAGCCAGGTTCGCACTGCTGACAGACATCACCCAACCAAGAGAAGATGTTGGGGAAAAAAGGGCTTATTTTGGCTTATGGGGGGACGCTCCATGATTGCAGGGGAAAATAATGACATGAGCAGAGGGTGGACATCACCCCCTGGACAACATAAGGTGGACAATTGCAACAGAAGAGTGTGCCAAACACTGGCATTGGGAAACTGGCTTTGATATCTATCCATAAGCCCACCCCCAACAAACACTTTCTCCAGGAGGCATTAATTCCCAAATCTCCATCAGCTGGGAACCTAGCATTCAGAACACCTAAGTTTATGGGGGGACACCTGAATCAAACCACCATGGGGACACATCTTCAATTTGTTTTATCTTTGCTTTTACTTTGTAGCCCTGTACTTGAGCTCCCACCCTCAGACAGTGTTATTATAATAATGTTCACATGTGATTACTTGTCTCTGTGTGCTCACATAGAAGGGTAGGACTCTTTTGCTCTATTTGATGGTTATTATAGGCAGCTAATACCTTTGTAGTTTCAGAGGGTTGGGGAAGAGGCCTTGGCACCCTCCATTTTTCTAAGGGGCCTTATTCCATAAGCCCTGTCTGCAGGAAGTTGCTCCCTATGGTTGGCCTGGAGCTTACTGAGAAGAAAACCCAAGCATGAGCCTACTTGGACAGTTGCAGGGACTCCAAGTCCTCTCCACAGGGGCCAACAGGAGGACAGGTGTTACTGATGAAAGGGGTCTTGGCATGGCCATAGTGTTTATAAATTCACAGCAGATGTAATTACCTGCACAAGTCCTGTACAAGATAAGGTAAATCACCAGTCTGTAATGGACAGTGGAGGGCCTTTTTGTCCCCACCTCTCTGTGAGGAGCCACTGGTAGTTACAGGCTGTTGGGGGAAGGGGAGCCATTCTCTTCAATGATGTATCCACTAAGTATATGGGGGTGGCAGGAATGGGAGGGGCACAAGAGAGGGTAAAGGGGTCTAGACAATATGTGTATAGGTATGAAGTTATCAAAAAAAGTTAAAAATATTTTATGTATTAATTTGAGAGAGAGAAGGGGGAGGGGAGAGAGAGAGAGAGAGGAAGAGAGAGAGAGAGAATGGGGAAACCAAGCCCTTCAGTCACTGCAAACAAACTCCAGACACATGTGCCACCTTGTGCATCTGGCTTACATTTTTTTCTTTTAGAGAGAATGAGCAAGAGAGAGAGAGAGAATTGCCCAGGGCCTTAGCCCCTGAAATTGAACGTCAGACACTTGTACCACCTAGTGGGCATGTGCCACCTTGCACTTGCCTCACCTTTGTGCACCTGGCTTAAATAGGATCTGAAGAGTCAAATTTGAGTCCTTAGGCTTTGCAGGCAAGTGCCTTAACCACTAAGCCACCTCTCCAGCCCACATTTTTTAAAAGAGAAAATGAGGAGTTCCAGGTCAGTCTGGGCTAGAGTGAGACCCTGACTTGAAAACAACAACAACAAAAGGAGAAGGAAAAGAGGAGGAGAAGGAAGAGGGGGAGGGGAAGGAGTAAGAAGAATAGTGGAGGAGGAATAATGGAGGAGGACCAGGAATGAAGGAATAGTGGACTCTTGGTTTTCAATAACAACTCTGTTGTCATCTACTAAACAGATTTTAAAAGAACAAAATATTAACATTTCCATTTTTTATAAAAGACCAAAAAGAAATAAGAAAAGAAAGGGGTCTTGGAAGAGATCCCCAAAGGCAAGAAATACACTCTTAAAATGTGTCAAGCACAATGAAGGATACCATTTTAAAATCTATCAAATTAACAAAAACTACAAACCACCAGTCAATGTATGCAAAGATGTTAAGGAAATGGTTGCTCTGAGAGGTCTAAACAGGTTAATTTTTATGTGGATAATTTAGCGATGTTGAAATCATTATCCTTTTAAAATTTCAATCATAAAGACAAATAGAGACTATCTGGAAACAACCTATATGTTTATCTTTAGGAGAGAAGTTTAATATTATGATGTACTGAAGTGTGAATAGACGTTCCTCCTAAAGCTTGTATGTTAAAGGCCTAGTCCCCAGCTAGTGACACTATTAGAAGATGCTTGAAATTTTAGTAGAAAGAAGTTAGGTCATCACAGTGGCAGGCCCTTCAAGCAGATATTGGGACCACAATAGCTATTTCTGCCACTATGCATATCTCATCATTATGCAGTGCCTTACAAGGACCTCAAAACAAGGATCCTAATGACCATAGACTGCAACCTATAAAATTGAGCTAAAACACATGTCCTTTAATAAATCAGTGATCTCAGGTATTGTATCACAGTGATGGACAGCTAACCAACACATTACTACAAGTGTTATTTTGTGATTTGGCACTGAGCCCTTCTTCAAGTGGAATATTATTTAAAAGTCAAATGTATCAATGGATGGATTGAAATGGAAAAATAGATGTGTTCTGGTAACCCACCCCCACTGCATGACACGTCACCAGTCTCCACAGAGACACAACTGAGGCACTTCCATTACAAGCTTGTTCTACAGCATGGATTGACAGCCTTGCCTCAGCCAATGGTGGATGTTAATAATAATACTTCCCTGTGAGCAGTGGGAGTCTGGAGGAGTTTCCCCCTAAGTCCTTTTACTTTTCTATATGTACCAAGTTTATCATTATGAACCTATTCTTGTTGCCACTAAAATGTTTTAAGATGGTAAAAATAATACCATTTTATTATTTTAGAGTTAGATGTATGATTATCATGGGAACCACAAAGCTTGTATCTGGCCCAGTTAACACATTTTTCCCTCTTGGCTTACCTTCAGGCTTATGTGGAAAACATTTTTAAAAAGCACACAGGAAAGAAATAATAATCTCACCACTTGAAGGAAACTGTCTGTAGTATTTCTGGTGTGTTTCTTTCCAACATTTTTTTCTATGTGATATGTGTATGTACATATATATTGTTAAATATATAATAGACATGTCTCATATAAGTTGCATATAACATTTTATCATAAACACAGTTTAAAACTGCTATTTATTTTATAAATACTACATTGTATAATCCCCTCCCCCTTTGTTTGAGGTAGGGTCTCATTCTAGCTCAGGCTGACCTGGAAATCACTATGTACTCTTAGGGTGATCTTGAACTCTTGGAGATCTTCCTTTCTCTGCCTCCCACATGCTGGTACTAAAGGCGTGCACCACCACGCCTGGCTATAATCTCTTTTGATGCTACTTTTTGAGAGCATATTTAATGGCTTCTCAGTATTCAATTATATTGGCAAACATAATCTTACAACCTTTAGTTTTCCTATAATAGCTATCACTAAAGTAAACATATCTGTACATAGATACTTTTTATGCCTGATAATTTGCTTACATTGAAGTCCTAGAGGACAATTACTCATTTGAAGATGATTAATGTCTTCAGGCTCTAGAAACATTTTGCTAAATTTCTCTCTGATCAGTAGCTAACAGTACTCTGAAAAAGTTCTTCTTCCAGCTATGTGACCAAGGGATATTTCCTTTTGTTTGAATATGATCATGTGACTGATTTAAAACCTAAAATATTTATAAAGCACAGCTCATTCATTAGAGAGAAATTATATCTACACAATGATTGTAAACATACCTAGGATTTACATTTAACTTCTCATCTATTTCAAATTGAACTGTTACCTGTTGGGTATTAGTCTTTTTGCTTTCATCAGTTTATTTTATTTTTTTTTTTTTTTGTTTTTCGAGGTAGGGTCTCACTCTAGCTCAGGCTGACCTGGAATCCACTCTGTAGTCTCAGGGTGGCCTTGAACTCTTGGCGATCCTCCTACCTCTGCCTCCCGAGTGCTGGGATTAAAGGTGTGCACCACCACGCCCGGCTTTTTCATCAGTTTATTACAGTTCATCATCATTTCATAGCTAGTTAAAGAAAGCTCTTGTTCTTGTGTTTTCTGTTTCCAGTATCAGGCCCTGGATCCATGTGAAATAAATTTGGTTTGCAAGTATGAGATCAGAGTCTTCTTATGTACAAGGCCATTGTAGGACCCCCTCCCTCCTGCTTTCGAGAACTAGAGGGATGGCAGCGCAAGACTGTATGAGTGTTCAGTCTACAGCTGGATTCACATCTGAGTTGCTCCCCATTGTCTATTTGTTCCTCATTGTCTATTTGAATATGAATTGTCCCCCACAGGCTCATGTATTGGTCCTCAGGTGGTGGTGTTTTTGGAAGGCTGTAGGAACTTCAGGAGGTGGGACCTAGTTGGGAAAAGAAAGCCACTGGGAGCAGGTCCTTGGGGATTGTTGCAGTGAGCTTTGAGTTGATAGACAAATACTCAACCAAAAGCAGCTTATAGGAAGAAAGGGTTTATTTTGGCTTACAAACTCAACAGAAAAACTCCATGATGGCAGGGGAAAACATGGCATGAGCAGAGGCTGAACATCATCTCCTGGCCAACATCAGGTGGACAACAACAGCAGGAGAGTGTAACAAACACTGACAAGGGGAAGCTGGCTATAATAAGCCCAGCCTCTATAACACACATCCCCCAGTAAAGATACAATTTCAAAATTCCCATCAGTTGGATATCAAACATTCAGAACACATGAGTTTATGGGAAACACCTAATTCAAACCACCACAGTGACTGTGTCTTGTCCCTGGTTCCTTCTTGCCATGGTCTTTGCTTTCCTTCCACTATGAGGTGAGCTGCTCTGCTCCACCATGCATTTCTGCCACCACCATGTTCTGGCCAACCATGTCGGGCCAAACAAATATATACTGAACCCTCTTAAACCCTGAGCCAAAATAACTCATTCTCTTATTGTTTCTGTCCAATATTCTGTTACAATGATATAAAAGTAATTTATAGAACCACTGAGGAGTGGTCTAAGCCAGAATACAAGCAGCATAGATCACACACGGGATGCAAGCTATCTATTCCCCTCTACTTGTCAGATTCCTTAAGGACATA
Organism: Dipus sagitta; assembly: GCA_036346955.1. Lineage (NCBI taxonomy): Eukaryota > Metazoa > Chordata > Mammalia > Rodentia > Dipodidae > Dipus > Dipus sagitta. The sequence continues at coordinate 215,350,870 of CM070770.1, forward strand.
ATGTCACTTTCATCAATACTACCATTATGCAGAGATCATTGGAGCTATTGTGAAAGGTTAGCTACTTTACTTATTGTCAGAATCAGGATACTCTTGTAGCACTGTAACTAGCCTGTCTCAGAATAACAATAAGAAGGAATCTATTGCTGCGTTTTGTGCATTCAACCCAGTTATTAAATGCAGCCATTATAAAATAATATTAATTATAAAAGAATACAGACTAAAATAGTGCTCTAGTTCCTGCTAGTATATGATATAGAAGGATTGCAGTGAGTAATGCTGAAGCAGAAAGAGGTTTCTCTTTAATGAGAGTAATTTTTTTTCTTTTTTTCTTTATTAGCTAGTTTTGTATTCAGTCAGTTTGGTACCATTATTAGGCCCATCCATGACCTACCCCCTCCCCTTGGCCCCTCATTGTTGAGGTATATGGGTCATGCATTGTGGAGTTAGCCCACAGTTATGTATAAGATAAATGTCTCTGCATATCATGACCCAACATGTGGCTCTGACATTCTTAGAGAGTAATTTTTATAAGAAGCTCACATATCAGATTTAATGACAAATTTATTGGGAAAAGGATTGCCAGATTAGACTGAAAGAGTATATGACAGACTGTAGTTGAAATACAATCACAGACTGACAAAGGAGACAAGATTTTGGAAAAAAAAAATCAACCAAAGTATTCTAGAAAAATCAATTGGACATGTGGCATTATGTTAAATAATAGTGTATATTTTGTCATTAATTATAAATTCTTTATGTTGAAGAGTCTGTATATTATATGTATATTATATATTATGTATACATACTTATGGGAGATTTGATATCTTATGAAGTCTTATTTTCTTGTCCAAGAATGATATCTTGACTTCCGGTCAAGACGGCATCTGCGTAACCACACCACACCTTCCGCGGAAGGAAAGGCAAGATGTTTAGGGTTCACTGGGTCTTCTGGGGGTGAGCAGACTCCAATGGACCCCCAGTGGGAGGGCATAGAGGAGCAAAGTAAAGAATCCGCTGATTCCCATGCTCTTGGGTAGCCCACCAGTCCCCCAATCCCCTCAAACAGCCATCCTAGCCATAGTCCTAGCTGCAGGTTCCTCCTGCACTAATCACAGGCAAGGTGACCCAAGCCAGCAGAGTAGCATAGCTTTGCAAAGGCCTCTAAGCTCATGAACATCATTCCACTTGTCACCGCCCCCACCCCTGTGCACGGACCCAGGCCAGTAGGCTAGTGTTCCCCCAGGGGACCTCCATGCATGACCACAATCTTACTTGCTGTTGCCCCATCCTCATGCATGGACCCAGGCCATCAGGCTAGCATTCCCCCAGGGGACCTCCATGTGCACATGCTGTCCCACTCACCACCACCACCCACCTCCATACGTGGACCCAGGTCAGCAGCCTAGCACTCTCCACCACTGTCAGCAGACTAAGGTTCCCCCCTCCCTAGGCTCTCCCAACACAGGGGACCTCCATGCCCACTGCATATAACCTGATCAACAGCAGTCCCATATCCTTGCCATGCCCTATCTCAGGACCCCACAGTCCCATCCACCCCCTGCCACAGGGATCCACTGTCCCATCCTTTCACCCTTCAGCATTGCAGAACCACCATGCATTCCCATCCTCAACCCCTCTGCAGCCCAGCTACAATATGAGTCTTGTCCCATTCCCCCAAATCCCTGTCCCCTCGGGCCACCTGACCACACAGTCCCATACCCCGAATCACAGAACAAGCCCATTCATCAGGTCCCCAGGCCCCCATTAGAGCCTCGTGTTCTCCATCCCTCTGAGAAGGCAGGCCCCATTGCCATCAGAAGCCTAGTGGAAGCAAACATAAGAGTGAATAGTCACTGAAGACACTTCAAGGGTAGAGTACAGCTTCCTCCTAAATTAAATAAGATTTCTACACTGTGATGGGCAGACCACAAAGCAAAAGGAATAACATGAAAAATCAAATGCAAGTAAATACAACAAGATTGCCCAGGCCCACAATGGATGTCTCAAATCAAAACAAAGATAATAGGATCAGAACATCAAAATTAAGACACAAGCTATGCAACCCTGACCCAGCAAATAGCAGAACTTGTAGAAAAGCAACAAAGGGCCAATAATTGTATGAATGCTGTCCTTGCTAGATTAGACCTAATAGAAAAGAACCAGGAAGGCTTCCAAAGACAGTTAAAGGATCTGAAGGAGAACAAAAAATAGAGGACCTCTATAACCAGCTACCCAAGCTCAATGAAGACATAAATAAATGCAAGGATTAATTCCAAGAAGTATTAAGAAAATCAGAATATGATGTGAAAAGGGAACTCAACAACGAGATGGAAACTATACATAAAAAAGCAGTAGAAAATACAGACCAAATTGAACAAGCCCAAAACTTTATAGAAGCTCTCAAGGACAGAGTCAGCCATGTGGAAGATAGAAACTGAGAACTGGAAGACAAAACAGAAGAAACAGTTCATGAATCCAAAAATTTCAATAAGTTCAAAAATTTCTGTGAAGAGAACATGAGGGAACTGTGGGGTAAACTTAAATGTCCTAACATGCAGATCATGGGAATACCAGAGGGGGGAGAAATTCAGACAAAAGGCATGGAGAAATTATTCAACAAAATTAAAAAGAAAAGTTTCTCACTCTCTCCAAAGAAAGTCCCATCAAGTTATAAGAAGTGAACAGAACTCCAAACAGACTGGACCAAAGGAGAAATTCTCCAAGATATATTTTCATTAAGGCTCTAAACATCAATACCAAAGAGAAAATGCTAAAATCTGCTAGGGAAAAACAGCACATTACACTTAAAGGTGACCCCATCAAATTACTTCAGATTTCTCAATGGAAACCCTGAAAGCCAGAAGGCCCTGGAATGGAACACGGCAAAGTCTAAGAACCTATGTCTTCCAACACAAACTACTCTATCCAACAAAAGTATCCCTCATAAAAGATGGTGAAAGAAAAACTTTCCATGATAAAACTCAGCTTTACAACTATATAAACGCAAAGCCAAACGTTCAGGGAATTTTCCACACAGAAGAATCAAATAACTAACCTCAAAACAATCAAACTCAGAGAAGGCACCAAAAACTAGAAAGTCCAAGAAAACATCAAGCTACATAAACCACCACAATATGGCAGGGATTAAATAAAACCTCACAGTTGTTACCCTAAATATTAATGGCCTTAATTCACCCATCAAGAGACATAACCTAGCAGTGTGGTTCAGAAAATTAGACCCCTCAATCTGCTGTCATCAAGAAACCCACCTCACCAGTAAAGACATGCCAGAGATGGCAAGCATGCCATTTCAGGACCATGAGGAATTGAGCACTGAAGAGCTGCATGACACAGCTCCAGCCCAGCTGTCTCTTCTTTGAAGTCCAATGTGGTCCCTCTATAGAAAACTCTTTGGCTCTCTATGCTACAGATATCTGTGGTTTTCTGTATAATGTTTGTCTTTCTCTGTCTTTCACTTGGTGTCCCAATCTCTAAGTTTACTTTTCCAGTAAAAATTGGTGTTAGTGAAGTGTTGGTCAATGTATCTGAAAGAGGCTGTGGCATAGAATTGGAAAAACAAGAAAATGGGCCAGAGATAATTGTTTTCCTTAAAGGCCTTAATTAAAGTCAGACATGGAGTACAGTATACTTAGGAGGAAACAATGAACCTCCCAGAACAATGTAAAAATTGTTCTATGACTAATTTTTCTAAATGGTGGCAATTGCAGCAAACTGACTCTTTACCAAGAATCCTTACAGAAAAACAACCGAAGTCAGAAAGAGTTCAACTGGGGGGACCAAATCTATTGGAGAGACATGAAAAGGAAAATTCAAAATAAATGATTGAGGGATAAATGGATCTATTGGATCAATGATTAATAATGGGAACCCCCATTTGTGGTTGTTTTGTCTCTCACCTTTAACATAATAATTGAAAGTAGAAGTTCAAGAAATCACAAGTCCTTGACCACACATACATGGGGAAAATGTGCAAACAGTTAATCACTATAGGGGCCTGATGACTTTACTTGAGGTGAATAATTATGGGATTGTTTGATGTAAAGAAATAACAAAAAGTTTCTATGAATTCTGTGAAACTGTACCTTTCTTGAAGTTTGCTCTTGCATGGAATGATCAGAAAATAAAAGACTGAGAGCTAAGAAAAAAAAGCTAAGAGCTGTGGCAGCATAGAAGCATAGAAGCAGGGAAAAACAGAGAACAGAGAAAAAGACAAAAAAAAAGAGAGAAAAAGAAAAAAAGAAACAGAGAAGCAGAGAGAGAGAGAGAGAGAGAGAGAGAGAGAGAGAGAGAGAGACTCATCTGCCTTTAGCATTAGCCTGTCAGCTTGCACCAGAACTTGACTTCAAATCGTTATTGTTCTGATCCCTTTCACACCTCTCTTCGGGGACCCTCCTTCAAGCCAGGGCAGGACCTCAGCAAAGACAGACACCTCCTCAGCATGAAAGGGTAGAAAATGATATTCCAAGCAAATGGAAATAAGAAACAAGCAGGCATAGCTATACTAATATTAGATAAAATATACTTCAAAACAACAGCAATTAAAAAAGACAAAGAAGGGGCTGGAGAGATGGCTTAGCAGTTAAGTGCTTGTCTGTGAAGCCTAATGACCCGGTTCAAGGCTTGGTTCCCCAGGACCCACGTTAGCCAGATGTTCAAGGCACGGGCATCTGGAATTCCTTTGCAGTGGCTGGAAGCCCTGGCATGCCCATTCTCTCTCTCTCTCTCTCTCTCTTTCTCTCTCTGTGTGTCACTCTCAAATAAATAAATAAACAAAAATTAATTTAAAAAATAAAATAAAAAGACAAAGAAGGCCACTTCTTACTTATCAAGGGAATGATCCAACAAGAGCATATCACAATCATCAATCTTTATGCACCAAGCACAGGTATACCACAATTCATCAAAAAGAACCTACTTGACAACAAAACAGAAATAACCACCAACACCATCATAATTGGGGACTTCAGTACTCCACTATCAGCAATAGATAAAATATCCAAACAGAAAGTTAACAGGGAATTGAAAGAGCTCAACAAAACCATAGGTCAATTAGACTTAATGGACATGTACAGAACATTCTACCCCAAATCCACAGACTACACATTCTTCTCAGCAACCCATGTAACCTTCTCTAAAATAGATCATATACGGGGTCATACAGCCTGCCTCCATACATTTAGGAATATCAACATAATTTCCTGCATGATATCAGATAACCATACTTTATTGCTAGAAATTAACAACAAAGATGTGCCAGGAATCCCATCAGCTCCTGGAAATGGAAAAACACACTTTTAAATATTACATGGGTAGTGGCCAAAACAAAAAATGAATTTGCAAAATTTCTAGATATGAATGACAATGAGAACACATCTTACCAAAACTTATGGGACACAATGAAAGTGATCCTTAGGGGAAAACTTATAGCACTAAATGCCTTCATAACAAAGACAGAGAGATCCCAAATCAATAACCTAACCATCCACCTAAAGGCACTGGAAAAGCAAGAAGACTCTAACCCAAAAAGCTTCAGACAGAAAGAAATAATTAAGATCAGAGCAGAAATTAATTAATTTTAAACTAACAAAAAATTTAGAAAATTGATAAAACAAAGAGCTGGTTCTTTGAAAAAATAAACAAGATTGATAAAAGCTTGGCCAATTTGATCAAGTGGAAAAAAAAGTTGCTTCAAATTAGCAAAATTAGAAATGAAAAAGGAGAGATCACAACAGGCATAAGTAAAGTTGGGAGAATCATCATGACTTATTTCAAAAATTTCTACTCCACAAAACTGGATAATATGGAGGAAATGGATGAATTCCCAGACACATACCACCTACCAAAGATAAACTCAGAGCAGGTTAATCTCATGAACAAACCTATCACAGCCATTGAGATTGAAAAGGTAATAAAATCCTCACCAAAAAGAAGAGTCCAGGACCAGATGGCTTCTCAGCTAAATTCTATCAAACCTTCATGGAAGAACTGAAACCAAATTTTCTCAAATTGTTCCACACAATCAGAGAACAGGGAAAGCTTCCCAACTCCTTCTATAAAGCTAGTATCACCCTAGTACCAAAACCAGGCAGAGATGCCAGAAGAAAAGAAAACCATAGGACAATTTCCCTGATGAACTTAGATGCAAACATCCTGAACAAAATCCTCACAAACTTAATTCACAACACATCAAAAGCATTATCCACCTAGATCAAGTAGGCTTCATCCCAGGAATGCAGGCATGTTTCAACATACCACATAAATAAGATTAAACACAAAACCACATGATCATTTTGATAGATGCAGAAAAGGCCTTTGACAAAATACATCATCACTTCATAATCAAAATATTGGAGAGAATAGGCATGGATGGTTTATATCTCAATATAATATAGGCTATGTATAAAGCTCCTAAAGCCCAAATAATACTTATTGGGGAGAGACTGAAGGAATTCCTACTGAGATCAGGAACAAGACAGGGGTGTCTACTCTCACCTCTGCTCTTCAACATAGTACTGGAGGTCCTAGCTCAAGCAACAAGACAGGAGAAGGAAATATAAGGGATATAAATTGGAAAGTTAAGTTATCCCTATTTGCAGATGACATGATTCTATACATAAGAGACCAAAACTCTTAAAGGTGGTTAAATCCTTCATAAAAGTAGCAGGATACAAAATCAAGGCACAAAAATCAGTAGCCTTTCTATATGCAAATGACAAAGATGCAGAGAAAGAAAGAAATGACACTGTCCCATTTTCAATAGCAACAACAAAAAAATAGCTTTGAATACCATTAACCAAGGATATGAAAGATCTATACAATGAAGACATAAAGACACTCTAGAAAGAAATTGAGGAGGACATGAGAAAATGGAAAGACTTCCCAATGCTCCTCAATAGGCAGAATTAACATTGTGAAAATGGTGATCTCACCAAAGGCAATACACGGATTTAATGCAACACCAATACAAATTCTAACATTGTTCTTCACAGAGATAGAAAAAAATGATCCCAGAATTCCTATGGAGTGGCAGAGGGCCTCGCATATCCAAGCATATCCTCACCAAAAGAAGCAGCTCTGGAGGCATCACCATAACTGATCTAAAGATATATTACAAAGGCATAGTAATAAAAGCAACATGGTACTGGCATAAAAACAGGATTATAGACCAAAGGAACAGAATAAAGGACCTGGACTTTGGGTCAAATAACTATGGCTACTTGATCTTTGACAAAAGCCCTAACAATGTAGGCTGGGAAAAATACAGCATCTTCAACAAATGGTGCTGGACAAAGTGGATAGCCATATGCAGAAAAATGAAACTAGATCCACATATCTTGCCATGCACAAAAATCAAGTGCAAATGGATCAAATACCTCAACATAAGACCAGAAACTTGGCTACTACTGGAAGAAAAAAATAGGAGGAACTTTCCATGATATAGGAATGGGAAAAAGACTTCCTGAACAAAACCCAGTAGCTCAGGAACTTAAACAATCACTCAACCATTAGGATCTCATGAAGCTGAAATGTTTCTTCACAGACAAACATACAATAAGCAGAACCAATATGTTACCCACAGAATGGGAGAAAATCTTTTGCTGGCTGTAAAACTGACAAAGGCCTAATTTCTAGAATCTACAAAGAAGTCAAAAACCTAAACAATAAAAACGTCAAAAAACCCACTCACAAAATGGGGCAAAGAGATGAACATGGATGAGCCTAACAATGGCACCAACTTGACAAAACTAATTAAGAAAAAATATTTTATTTCTTTACTTATTTGGGGCAGGGGGTAAGAGGCAGAGAGGAAGAGAATGGATGCACAAGGCCTTCCAGCCACTGCAAATGAACTCCAGACACATGCGCCCCTTGTGCATCTGGATTATGTGTGTTCTGGGGAATTGAACTAAGGTCCTTAGCCTTTCCAAGCAAATGCCCTAACCACTAAGCCATTTCCCCAGCCCTCTACTCCTCTTCTTATAAAGCCACAACTACCATGGAGTTAGTCATGGGAGGAGGACCTTCATGACATCATCTAATCTTAATTACCTCCCCAAAGGTCCCCCCTTCCAAATATCATGGCATATGCATTTGGGGATTAAATTGTTATTGTTAATTGTTAATTTTGGGGGACACATTCAAACCCTACTAGTGGTATTGCTTGACCCTGGAATCTGCACTCCTAAGAGTCCATATAAATGACACACTGAATCTGTTTAGCTCTGAAGTACATTCATATTGTCTGATTCAGGAATGACATGTACCTCTGCAGCCTTCCCCAAGTCTGTGGCAGGCAGTAACAATCAATCCATTCTACTGTGGAGCATGAAGGCATCCTCAGAGTCCATCTCACTGTGGGGCTACTCTTTTGGTGTACTTGGTCATTCTCGAAGAATTTACCAAGTTTTTCTTTAAGTTGCTTAAATCTCCATGTCTAGAGTTCACATCATATAAAGTGATTGTTTGGATTTAGTCTTTGTAATTTTCTTGCACTGGGATATTTTGTGTTCCCCAAAACTACTACCACTTCTGCCAGGCAAAGGTTAATAGCCAGAATAGGTGAAAATATACTTTAAAAAGGTAAGCTGAGCAATAGGAATATAGAATTATGCTTATGTAGCAGCCTGAGTTTCCACAGAAACAGACATATTTGAATCAGTCATAAGCAAACTTTTCCACACTGTTTTAAAGCCTTGAGTGAAGATAGAAAAGCGAATTTACTGATGATGCAGAGTGAGAATTTCAATAGAAAAACCCTCCTGAAAGACTCACAAAACAAATGGAAGGTATTCCTAACAAAAACTGTGCCGGAGCCCCAGTCTCCTGTACTGCATGTGGGAGGAGTATATGCCAAATAATCTACCTTGGAAAACAAAAGTTATTGTAGCTCATTTTGGAAACACGCCCTATAAAGATGCCCTTAATGAACACAGTGGTCGTAACTTGGGTGTTTGTGGTTTAATGATTGTGGTAGTTTGAATAGATGGCCCCCAATATATTCAGTGTTTCATTAGTTGGTAGTTTGCATATTCAGCCACCTGGCAGGAGGTAGTGTCACTGGGTGGACCTTAAGGTGTGGTGATGGGTTTAATATTTCAATCTGAAGATATGCAAAGTGTGCCTAGCTGGAGGTCCTGAAGTGTAATGTGCTGTGTGGCTTTTGGCTTTTTGGCTTGTGCTTCTCTCTGTGTGTGTTTGGTATTGTGAAAGCAGGCCAGTTTCTTCTGCCATTATGGCACTTTCCCTGGATCTGTAAGCTTTTTACTAAATCCCTTCCTCCATAACTGTGCCTTATCTGGAAGCTTGTCTCAGTGAACCTGAAGCTGTCTGCTACAGAAGTTGGTACTGAGGAGTGGGCTGAGATGAACCTGACCATGTGGATGTTGATCTTTTGGAAATTTTGTTTTGGAGGAATGGGCATGGATTTGGTACTTGCAACTAAAGATACCTTCTGGAGTGGTAAGCCAAATTTTATGGACTATTATGATCAGAGTTTGAGAATTCTAAGTGCAGACAATATTGAACTTCTATGTTTGGCTTATGAGCTTTCTAGTGGGAAGGAAAGACTGCAGAAGACTTTGTCGGAACTGGGCTACTGGCATAAGGGTTGGCTGCGTCCTGCTGCCTAGGCCCAGAGAGTTTGATCAAGGTTAAATTTGTAATGGACTGATGTGCTTGGCTAAAGATAATTGGACTGAGAGATTTAATATTTTTAAGCTGGAAAACCTCATGTAACTTAAAATTACAGGCACTGAGCTGGGCGGTAGTGGCACACACTTTTAATCCCAGCACTGAGGAGGCAGAGGTAGGAGGATCACCAAGAGTTTGAGGCCACCCTGAGACTACATAGGGAATTCAAAGTCAGCCTGATCTAGAGCGAGACTTTACCTTGAAAAACAAAACAAAACCAAACAAAATTACAGGCACTGAGACTGGTCTTAGGTTACTGAACCTGCTATTGTCAAATACATTAGCAAGCTTAAGGAATATGGCCCAACTGCTTTACATTAAAACAGTGGAAAGGATGCCTGAGGAAAGACTATCATAGAAATGCAAGTTCTTTTCCAACAAGTTCACTGGAAAAGGGACCTACTTTTCAAGGTTAAGATTTATTTCATCCCTGAGTTAAGAATATGGCTGTGTCCTGCATACCTGGTATTGGTTTCAGAAGCATGGTCATGAATTGCACACAATTCTAGGAGCTGTTGCTGATATATGGCACGAGGCAGGGCCTGATGCACTGATAGGCTTGAAGAGCCTTCTGAAGATGGACCATGGTTTGCATGAAGACCTGAAGACGTTTTGGATGTATCTGGACTATGGAAGGGCCACCATAGAGTGCACTGTTGGCCTAGGATGGAAGCCTGGCTACTCTGCCAAGCTGGAGAGGTAAAATTGGAAAATCTGGAGACTGGCAGTCTCTGGGAATATTTAACTTGAACTGCAGAAGTTTGATGATTGCTTGATGTTGGTTGAGTTTGCATTGTTTTAGTCTCTCCTTCCTATGCATTATACCAGTTGAAAATGTTTACTCTGTGCCTTTATATGCTGGAAGCATTTAACTTGTTTGATTTTACAGGACTTACTATCGTAAATTGGTCAAGACTGTGGGGACCTTTGAAATTGAACTGAGTACAATTTAAAATGTGTGATTGTTATGAATGTGTTGGGAGCCAGGGGTGGAATGTGGTAATTTGAATAGATGGCCCCCAATATATTCAGTGTTTTATTACTTTGTAGTTTGCATCTGCAACCACCTGGCTGGAGGCAGTGTCACTGGGTGGGTCTTAAGGTGTGGTGATAGGTTTGAGATTTCAAGCTAAAGATATACAAAGTCTGCATAGCTAGAGTTCCTGAAGTGTAATGTGCTGTGTGGCTTTTGGCTTTTTGGCTTGTGCTTCTGTCTCTGTGTTTGGTCCTTTGAAAGCAGGCAGCTTCTTCTGCCATTATGGAACTTCCCCTGGATCTGTAAGCTTTTTACTAAATCCCTTCCTCCATAACTGTGCCTGATCTGGAAGATTATCTCGGCGAACCTGAAGCTGTCTGCTGCAATGATACACAGAATCACAGTTTGCAGACCCAGATCCTCTCATTTATTGGAGACCACTTAAAGTCTGAGGTATAATGTTGCTCCAATTGGGAGGCTTGTCTTACACCTTGTGTGAGGAGCCTCTGTTCCTCAGGGCTGTCAGGGGTAATGTCACTTCTACTCTCACTTACCTCTAGCAGCTGGAAACTCAGGATCCTGGTGTCTGAACTTCAGATGGAGAAGCTGTAGGAAAGATGAGTGTGAAGTCTGGGCTGGGGATAATTTGGAGGCACACTTACTTTTTCCTCCTCTGTACACTCCTCACATCAGGGAGGATATAGATCATGAGTAGAAAAGCTTTCTTCTGTGTCTACTTTTTTAAAAATGTATCAGTTATTCAATTAGAGTCTTCACAAGACTTTAGAACCCCAATATATAGGAATAAACCCCATTCAAGACTAGCAGCACATAATACAGAAACCCTAGGGCTGAGGGACAGCTTTGACTTTGCCATCACTTGTGACCCCATGACTTTTTAAAAAATATGTTATTTATTTGCAAGGAGAGAGAGAGAGAGAGAGAGAGAGAGGGAGGGAGGATGGGTGCACCAGGGCCTCCAGCCACTGCAAAGCAACTCCAGATGCATGTGGCACTTTGTGCATCTGGCTTTATGTAGATACTAGGGAAATCAAACCCAGGTCATGAGGCTTGGCAGACAAGCCCCTTAACTGATGAACCATCTCTCCAGACCACCACCATGATTTTTTCAAAAATACTTTTTATTGACAAGTTCCATATATAGTGATAATATACCATGATCATAATCCCCTCCCATCACCCTCTTTTCCCCCCACTTTTGAATTCCCCACCCACTGAATCCCTTCTTTCCAACTTGTCTCTCTTCTATTTTGAAGTCAGCACTTCTTTTTTATTAGTTATGTACATGGTGTGTATATAGCCATGTTGGTACTATCGTTAGCCTCCTCCCTGTCCTGCCCTCTCCACAGACACCCTTCTCCTTGGGGAATGTGGGTCTTGCATTGTGGTGTTAGCCATCAGTTATGGGTAAGAGGCAATGTCTTTGTGCATAATGTCCCAACATGTGACTCTATAACAATCTTTGTGTCCTCTCTGTCGTCACTTTTTTCCTCCTCCTATTATGCAGGTCTTGTGTAGGTAGCATCAGCCACTATGAGATCATGAAAGGAATGTCCACATTATGTCTGGAAGACAGTATTGTAAGCATGCCTCTCCATCTTGAAAGAATCTTCTCTAAGCAAAAGTGAGGAGGATAGCATTAATTTCACCCATGGCCTTTTTGATTGCTATGCTTTGAATGCCTTTCCAATCCAAAACTTATGTTGAGTTTTATTTGACACTGTTACAATTCAGATGTGAAATGTTCACTATGGGCTCATGTTTGAACACTTGATTCCCAGCTTCTGGTGCTATTTTGGGAGGTTGTAAAATTTTTGAGACATGGAGCCTAGCTGGTGGACTTGGGACAGTAGGAGCAGACCTTAAGGGTGACAGCCTGTCTCTACTTTTGGATCTACCAAGATGGGAATAAACCACAAGCTCCTGCTGTCACACACCAAGCTGCTCTAGCCACTACATGTTCCCTGTGGCCCTGAGTACTGAGCCCAAATCAACCTTCCTTCCTTAATTTGATTCCATTAGGTACTTTGTCACATTGATGAGAAAAGCGGTGAGTAAGTAAAGTATTAAGCAGGGAGGTCTTAAAGAGATGATTAGGTCTTGAGGGTTTCATATTTATGGGTGAGATCACTTTTGTTAGAAAAGGGAAAATTCAATCCCTTTTGGTCTTTCCTACATTCCTGCTTTCTAGCACATACGGACACAGCAAGAACGCTTTTGCCAGATGCCAGCACCTTGATCTTGGACTTCCCAGCTTCCAGAAATGTCAGTCAATATATTTTTCTTCCTTATAATTTTCTCACTCTCAAACCAGATTAAACATAGATCAATCTTTCACTGTTTTGCAAGCTGATGTTTCTTCCTCTGTGTTGAAGATCTCTTCTGCCTGGAATCTGTATGTCTGCAGCTTTGTTCCTGAACTAAGTGTCTGAGAGATCTTAGGGGATCTTTGCATCACTGGGGTCAACTTTTCTTGGGATAATGGTGGCAATTTACTGGTATGTACTATGGATGGGAACTCTATTGAGGATAGAATTCCAGTCACTGCTTAACTATTTCAGAAAAAAATCACCCCCTCTCCTCTGTGTCTCCCAGAGAGGATTATCAGAGTGGTCCTGGTTTTGATACCAGCTCATACTTTTGTATTATGCAGAGGTTATTTTTGCCATGTGTATGTGTGTGGTGTGTTTGTATGTGGGTGAATGCACATATGTGTGTGGGTATGTGCGTATCTATGAGCACACATGTGGACATCAGATCTTGACTTTGGGTGTCTTTCTGGATCATTCCCCAGATTATTTATTGACACAGGGTTTCTCACCTGAACCCAAAGCTCACTGACTTAGCTTATCTATTTAGTCAGGTTGCCTGGGGATCTTCTGACTCCACTTCCTGAGTGCTGGTATTACATGTGGACTGTCTTCTTGGCATTTACATGGGTGCTGGGGATCCGAACTCAGGTCCTCATGCTTTCATGACAAACTCTTTACCAACTGAGCCATCTCATCTCCCTAGCCAAAGAGCAAAGGGTCTTGTTTTTCTTTTCTTTCATTTCTTTCTTTTTGGTATGCTTAACAGCTCTTAGTAGAATCATATCTAAGCAATTTGAGGGCATCTAGGCCTCTGTTCTTATCATCGTCCACTGGTTTTATGTCAGATAAGCAAAACCTTCTTTTTTCTTTTAAATCCAAGCGTTAGCTTCCCCTTGTACATGACCTTTAAGCAGATGGGGCTTGTCTGTTGATTCTTCTGACAGTGCTGGTTCTTAGCTTCTATTTCTTGGGCCATGTGGCCTTGAAGCTCACCTTTTCTTAGCCTTACTACTGACATTAGCCTTCTTGGCTTTGAGTTTCTTCTACTCATTTTCCAGATTCCCATCTTTTCAACCTGCCTTGTTCTAAGATGAATGGCTGATTCTTATTTTGAGGAAGTCCATGATGGAATAGATGCAGATGCACAATGAAAGTATCATGGCCATTCCAATCATTGCTTGGAAGGTTAGAAACACATAGATTCAAAGACTGCAAAGCTGGAAGAGACCAGGGAGATTATTAAACACAACCTCCTAATTCAATAAAGGAAGAAAGTCATTGGCATGCTAATATGCTTTCTGCCTGGCTGACCTTTCTCTTCCTCACAGGATAAGAAGCAGTGCTGAGAGTTATATCCTGTGGGTCCATGTTATCAAATGTGAATCTCAGTCAGATTTGAGACTTCTGAGTCCATGACATGAGCAAGGCTTGTTGTTCTGATTAATTAGAATAAATTCAAAGCCTGTCAGAATGTCACATTTCCTGAAGAATAGCAATGAGGGCATAAAATAGCTTCCTATTGTTGCAATAATGTCACTATAGATCAAGTGGCCTACAGCAACTTCCATATTTTATTGTTTGGCTGTAGACGTCAGAAGTCTGGGATGGGTCTCCTGGGCTGACGCCTGGCATTGGTAGGACCACAGTAATTCTGGAGGCTGTTGAGGAGCATCCACTTCATGGCCCTGCCCAGCTTCTAGAACTGGCCATGTTTCTTGCTTATGGTCCTCTTCCTCCTGCTCCAAATAGCAAGGGCAGTTCCAGTTCTTCCACTTTGTGGTATGATGTATTGTTCTGTCTTCCTTTTCTGTCCTCATTGACCCTTAAGGGCCCTTATGATTTCATTGTGTAAACCTTCATAATCCAGTAAAGTCTCCCTGCCAACTTTAATTTCTTCTTTTATGCAATCTACTTTAAACCCAGGGTCCAGGGCATAGCATGTTTGAGGAACTCCTGTTGCATCTACCACAGACATCTCCAGTGTGTCAAGAGCTTTCCCTACCACACTCTTTTCACTATAGCTTCGACTTCTGAAGCTTCCAAGATTCTTAGTTGCAACTCTTGGGGACTGGTAGATAATGAAACTCCATGACATCATTTGGGATCATGCTTCCTTTTTTAAAAAAATTATTTATTTATGTGAAAGAGAGGGAGGAAGAGGCAAAGAGAAAGAGAGAATGGGCATGCCAGGGCCTCCAGCCACTGCAAACAAACTTTAGATGCATACACCCCCTTGTGCATCTGAACCAGGATCCTTAGGCTTCACAGGCAAATGCCTTAACTACTATACTATTTCCCCAGCCCTTGAGATCTTACTGTGCTGGAACCACTAACATATTGATGTGTGAAACTTGCCAATCCTGCAGTTATTACATCTCAACACATTAACAAATGAGATTTGTTAATCTCATTTTATGATATTTTCACGGGAGCTCTAAAACTGATGTTATCCAAAGATTTATGTGGGGAAATATAAAATCATGTGCCATAATTACAGTCCCATATTCAGGGATTTAAGGTATTGTGATGGTTATGTTTTGTGTCAACTTGATCTGTTTAGGAATCCACAGACATTACCCATATGTGGGTTTCTGAGGTTGCTTCCAGGGAGGATTGACTAAGGAGTAATCCTTCCCCCAGGGTGAGCCCTTTCTCCAGAGTAGGCAGCTGCTAATGGGGGTGGGGGGTGGGGGGGATGTATCTAAGGAAGCTCTGGGAACGAAAATATCCCCTCCTCCCACCTGACTGCTTGCTGCTTGCTTCTTTCCACTGTGGACTGAAGACCAGCAGCTCTCCAGGAAGCTTCCAGGCCTTCAGTGCCAGATTGGGACAGCTGAAGCATCCAGCCTCATGGACTGAGCAGCTGAGGTTCCTTGACTCTCAGGCCTGCAAACTGCTATTGTTGGACTATCATAAACTAATCCAGTAAATTCCCTTTTAATACATTTCATTCTATCAGTTCTGTTCCTCTAGAGAACCCTGACTAATACAGATTTTGGTACCATAATGTAGGGTGAGATGAACCTGACCATGTGGATTTTAGTGTTTTGGAACTTATGTTTTGGAGCAATGGACATGGATTTGGTGCTTGCAACTGAAGATACCTTCTGGAGCTGTAAGTCAAGTGTTATGGATTATTCTGATGAGATTTTGAGAATGCTAAGTGCAGAAAGGATTGAACTTTGAGGCTTGGCTTATGAGCTTTCTAAGGGGAAGGAAAGATTGCAGAGGACTTAGTTGGAACTGGGCTACTGGCAGAAGGGCTGGCTGCATTCTGCTGCCCAGGCCCAGAGAGTTTGATCAAGTTTAAATTTGTAATGCACTGATGTGATTGGCTAAAGATATTGGACTGAGAGATTTGAGATTTAAAGTTGGAAAACCTGAAGCAAGTTAAAATTACAGGCACTGAGCCTGGTTTTGGGTTACTGAAGCTGCTATTATCAACACATTAGCAATCTTAAGGAAGATGGCCCAACTGCTTTACATTAAAACAATGGAGAGGATACCTGAGGAAAGACTATTGAAATGCAAACATTTTGGAAAGAGTTGACTGGAGAGGGAACCTGCTTTTCAAAGTTACTATTCATATTTTCCCTAAATTAAGAATATGGCTATGTCCTGCACACCTGGTATTAGTTTTAGAAGCATGAAAAATGCATGGAGTGCTCATGAATTGCACAGGGTTCCAGGAACCACTGTTGACATGTGGCATGAGGCAGGGCATGATGACAAGATAGGTTTGGAGGAGCCTTTGGAAGATGGACCATAGTTTGCATGGAGACCTGAAGATGTTTTGGATATACCACAACTGTGCAAGGGCTACCATGGAGTGCACTGTTGGCCTGGGATGGGATTGTTCCTGTTATAGAGTCTGGTGTCACACAAGTAAGACCATCGAGTCATGGAATGTGAGGCAAAGTTTTACTGGGTAAAAAAAAAAAAAGATATATATATATATAAAAAAAAAGACTGGTGCATCAGGTCTGCATCCCAGGTTGGGATTTTAGGATACAGCCTTGAACTTCTGGGAGTGTCAGCTTTTATTGGAGAATACCACAAGACATTCATTCTATGCTATGCAATCATAAAGGTATTTAGAAACAGAGAGGTACAGGAAGGTCATGGTACTTTGCACAGAGGGGCCATCCCATTTCTTTGATAACAGAAAACACCAATATTTTGCAATAAGGCCTGTGATAATGATTTCTGAAACTTCTCCTTTATCTCTCAGGAAGATTAGCTTGGGTGGTGGCCTCCATTATGTGTGCCTAAAGGCAAGGGCTGCACAGGAGGATGTTTAAGCAGGTCTACTGTGTCCCTTTACATTCCATTTTCCATTCCCTGGCTACTCTGCCCAGCTGGAAGGGCAGAATCAGAAAATCCAGAGACTGTTAGTCTCTGGTGATATTAGACCTGAACTGCAGAAGTTTAATGGTTTATTGATGGTGGTTGAGTTTGCATTGTTTTGGTTTCTCCTTGCTATGCCTTATACCAGTTGAAAATGTTTACTCTGTGCCTTTATATGTTGAAAGTATATAACTTGTTTGATTTTATAGGACTCACAGCTAAGAGACAATCTTAAATCTCAGAGGAGAATCGGAACTTTGGAACTATCTTAAGTTGGTAAAGACTATGGGGACCTTTGAAACTGAACTGAATACAATTTACAACATGTGATGGTTATGAATCTAGTAGGGGGCAGGGGTGGAATGTGGTAGTTTGAATAGATAGCCCCCAATATATTCAGTGTTTTATTAGTTTGTAGTTTGGATCTGCAGCCACCTGGCTGGAGAAGGTGTCACTGGGTGGATCCTAAGGTGTGGAGGTGGGTTTGAAATTCCAATCTAAAGATATGCAAAGTGTGCCTAGCTACAGTTCCTGAAGTGTGCTGTGTGGCTTTTTACTTGTGCTTATTTTTTCTCTCTGGTCCTTTAACTTCTACCATTATGGAACTTCCCCTGGATCTGTAAGCTTCAATAAACCCCTTCCTCCATAACTGTGCCTGGTTTGGAAGTTCATCTTAGTGAACCTGAAGCTGTCTGCTACAGGTATATATTTCACTACAAATATTGTTGTGCTTTTATGGCCTCAATGATCCAGGTTCCTTTGCATCCTTTCTTTTGAGGCAAGCCCAAAAGACTGGCCTTTTTCTTATTAATGAGAGAGAGAGAGAGAGAGAGAGAGAGAGAGAGAGAGAGAGAGAGAGAATTGGTATGCCAGGTCCTCCAGCCACTGTGATCGAACTCCAGACACGTTTGCTACATTGTGCACATGTGCAACCTTGTGTGTCACCTTGTGAGTTATATGGGATCTAGGGTGTTGAACATGGGTTCTTAAGCTTCACAAGCAAGTGTGTCATAATGGTAAGCCATCTCTAGCCTCCTTTGCATCCTTTTTAAAATAAGAATTCTTTGGCCACTAGAGGGAGACATCTCTGAAGAATTGAGGCTAGTTTTTGTTGGGTATAGGAGCTATTAAAAATGACATGCAGGACTAACCCCATAGGAAGACAATGAAGGGAACAAGTACTTCATTTATCCACAGTGCACAGATTACCAGACAGCATTTACTGTTTTCTCCACAACTAACTCCATAGTCACTCTTTCCATTCAGGTGTTTCATTTTGTTCTGTTTTCCTAATCTAACTGGTGGCACCATAGCTTTTCTGTGTGTGTGTGTGTGTGTGTGTGTGTGTGTCATGTGTATGATGTGCATGTGTAGAGTGTATGTGTGGTGCATGCACTTGTGTATGCAGATGTGAGCACCCTATGCATGGGCATGTGAGGACCAGACAATGAACTGAGATTTCTTTCTGCAAAATTAGCCTTCAGGACTCAGGCCTTAAGCTATCCTCTGACCCCTACACATGCTCATGTGTTCACACACACACATACACGAATATATTTTTAAAAATAAAAATATACAACTTTTGAATTGAAGAGGCTGTCTCCCACAAGCTAAATCTTTAATATGATAATCACATGAGCTCAATTAAGTCTCTGTAAATTGAGCTGGACATGGTGATGCATGCTTGTAATCCTAGCATTTGTGATGTTGAAGAAAGAAGGTCAGAAGTTAAGGCCATCCTTCATTAAATAGTGAGTTTGAAGCCAGCTTAGGCTACTGTACATGAAAACTTGTCTTAGAAAAAGAAAAACAGGGCTGGATAGATGACTTAGCAGTAAGACTCTTGCTGGAAAATCCAAAGGACCCAGGTCTGATTCACCATTACCCACGTAAAGCCAGATGCACAAGGTGGCAATGCATCTGGAGTTCATTTGCAGTGGCTAGAGGCCCTGGCATACTCATCCTCTCTCTCTCTCTCAAATAAGCAAATAAAAAATATATATTTTTAAAAATCAAATTCTCCCTATGACATACCTCAAACACATGAGGGTTTATTAGATATAACACATGCCTCCTTTCCCCCCTCTCTTACACTTAGGTCCTGATTTGTTTTGGAATTGTCACAAAAGCCACTGTTACTAATGGGGATTGTGCATATTGTTCATGTGTTTTGAGGAGGTAAAAGAGAATAATAACGATTGAAAATTAATACACATCATTGTAAAACCAGTCCTATCAACTCAAATTCACTATGTAGCTGAGGATGACCTGTAACTTCTGAGTCTCCTGTCTCCACCACCTGAATGTTGGTATCATAGGCATATGTCACCATCTAGGGCTGAAGATAGAATGCAGAGATTCATGCAGGCAAGCACTCCAGGAACTCCTAACTGAACTGTAGCCCCAGCTCAACTCTATTATTTTTAGTCACATTTTTAAAAATAGAAAATATGAGAAATGTAAAAACAGAGAACAAAATACTATATCAAATAAAAGATACGATATGTTGTAATATGGGTGGATATGTTTATAGAATAGTGCCTAGGTATTAGAAACATCTTTTTCATTATGTCAGAGAGATGTCAATATAGAGTGGCTTTGTCTTAGACTGTTAGTGCTAAAAGTGAATACCACAGATAGGGAAGTTAATAGGCAAAAGAAGTTTATTTGATTATGGCTAGGGAATTCAGAACTAAGTAGATCTATCTGGTGGAGTTGTCTTTGTTTTGGGATACTCTTTTCAGTCCCCGTGTTGGATAGCTAGTTAGCTATTGGCAGGCTTGGTGGTCACTGAGGATGGACCCTCCCTTGTAATCAGCGGCTTGTAAACAGAAACTGAAACTGCAGGACTCTGGTACTGGTCAAATGGGATCTGAATTGCATCTCAGACCCTAAGTAAGGAAAAGACATTCTGAACAGTTCACATGATTATAAGATGATGATGTGGTTTGAATCAGATGTTACTGCTATTCATGTGCTCTGAATGCTTGGTTCCCACCTGGTGGCAATTTTGTAAGTAGAGCCTTGCTGAGTAGGTGTGTTGTTGGGTGTGGACTTAGGGGTGTTATAGCCCAGCTCCCCATTGCTAGAGTTTGGTTCACTCTCCTGCTATTTTCCACCTGCTGTAGCAGAGGTGATATCTAGCCTCTTCTGATGCCATCCTTTCCCCTGCCACCATGAAACTTCCCCTTGAGACAATAGGCCAGAGTAAAAACTTTCCTCCCATCAGCTGCTTTTAGTTGCATGCTTTGTCCCAGCAATGAGAATGTAATTACAGTAGATGAATTCATTGTTCACTAGAGTGTTGTTCAGTCTCCAGGAGTTTGTGACTTTTCTGTTGTTTCTTTTGTTATTAATTTCTACCTTTATTGCATTGTAGTTGGATATAATACAAGATGTCATTTCAATTTTCCTAAATTTGTATATACTAGCTTTGTGTCCTGTTATACTATTTTAGAGAAGGTTCCTCGACCTGCTGAGCAGAAAGTATAAACTGTATGTTCTATAGATGTCTGTTAGGTCTATTGGCTCTATGGTGACATTTAGTGCCATTATTTCTCTATATTCTGTTTTGACGATCTGTCTATTGACAATAGTAAGGTACTGAAGTCATCCAATATTATTGTGTTGGGATTTGTGATTGACTTTATGTCTAGTAGATTATGTTTTATAAAACTGGATGCACCTGTGTTTGGTGCACATGTTTAAGATTGTAATATCCTTGTGCATTGTTCCTTTGCTGAGTATGAAGTGGCCTTATTTGTCTCTTTTGATTAGTTTTGTTTTAAATTCTATTTTGTCAGGGATTAGTATAGCCACACATGCTTGTTTCTTATTTCCATGTGCCTGGAATGTCTTTTTCCATCTTTTCATCCTAATGTGGCTGTCTGTCTTTGATAGTAAGGTGGATTCTTTGAAGACAGCAAATGGATGAATCCTGCTTTCTGATCTAGTCCATTAACTTGTGTCTTTTGATTGGGGAATTGAGTCTGTTGATATGCAGAGTTGATATTGGAAGGAATGTGTTAATAATCCCTGTCATGTAGATGATTTTGTAGATTTTGAAGTTTTGTTGATCTTCATTTTGTTTTAACAATTGTCCTAGTTTTGATTACTGTATTTTTCCCTCCTGTAGCCTCTCAGATATATTCATTCTTCTCTTGTGTGCAAAGTACTCTATCTGTTATCCTCTGTTAGATAGTCTTAGAGCTCATATACTCATATAGCTGGGTTTTATCATGGAAAATTTTACTTTCTCTTATCATGGGGATAATTTTTAATTTATTTTTATTTTTATTTATTTATTTGACAGAGTAAGAGGGAGAGAGAGAGAGAATGTGCAGATCAGAGCCTCCAGCCACTGCAAACAAACGCCAGATATGTATGCCCCCTTGTGCATCTAGCTAATGTGGGTCCTGGGGAATCAAAACTGGGTCCTTTGGCTTTGCAGACAAATGCTTTAACCGCTATATTTTGATGGGTATAGTAGTTTGCGTCAGCAGCCATGGTATTTCAATATTTTAAATATTCCATTCCAACCCCTTCTGGATTTGGAGTGTAGATGTTATTCTGATGGGCTTACCTTTATAAGTGACAAGTATTTCTCTCTTGCTGCTTTTATTCCTCTTTCCTTGTTTTCTGTGTTTGGTGGTTTAGTTATATCATGACATGAAGAATTTTTGTCTGGTCCTATCTATTTGGCATTATGTATGTCTTTTGTACACACATGGGCTTCTCTTTTGTTAAATTTAGAAACTTTCTTCTTTTTTTTTTTTGAGGTAGGGTCTTGCTCTAGCTCAGGCTGACCTGAAATTCACTATGAAGTCTCAGGGTGGCCTCGAACTCACAGTGATCCTCCTACCTCTGCCTCCCGAGTGCTGGGATTAAAGGCATGCACCACCACGCCCGGCGAAACTTTCTATTTTTTTTTTAAAAAAATATTTGCTGGGCTGGAGGGATGACTTAGTGGGTAAGGCATTTGCCAGCAAAGCCAAAGGACCCAGGTTCGATTCTACAGGACCCAAGTCAGCCAGATGCAAACAGGGGGCACATACATCTGGAGTTTGTTTGCGGTGGCTGGAGGCCCTGGTGCACCCGTTCTCTCTCTCTTTTCCTCTTTCTCTATCAAATAAATAAATAAAATATTTAATATAAAAAAATTTCCTTTGGCTTTTACATGTTAGATGTCCATGATTTGAACATTTTCATCTTTCTGCCTTCTGATCTAGTTCTTTTGCTTTGTCCTCTATCATTGAACATTTTCTCAAATATTTCTGGTCTTTAATTATAAATCTGATTAAGCGCAGTGATCAATAACTTGACACAGCCCAGAGAGAATGCTGTCTTGAAACTTCCTCTGTCAAACAAGCTTATTGTGTCTTTTTAATTAATTTTTCTTAGTTAGCATACAGAGATTTAGGTATAACTCATTTTGGCATTTAATTTTTTAACATTTTATTGTCAACCTCTGTATACATAGACAATTTATCATGATCATAGCCCATTCACACCACCTTCCCTTTACTTTCTTAAAAATAGTTTTACCTATTTATTTGCAAGGAGAGAGAGAGGGAGAGAACCAAGCAAACCAGGGCTTCTTGCCACTGCAAATGAACTCCAGCTGAATGTGCCATGTTGTACATCTGGCTTTATGTGGGAACTATGGAAGTGAACTCAGGCTGTCAGGCTTTGCAAGTGAGCATCTTTAATAACTGAGCCATTGCTCCATTCCCACCTTCCTTTTTCCCTCTCCTGAACACCTCCTCCACTGAATCCCTTCTTCACTGAAAGTATTCTCTCTTGTATTTTGATGTCATCATTTTTTTCTTTTCTTTTATGCAGGTCTCATGTATGGAGCAATCAGCCTCTGTGAAGTCATGAATGTCATGGCATTCTGGCATTTTAAAACTCAATTTATATTGATTCTTGTCCTCCCTTCTCCCCAACCACCTCCCTCAGTTCCTTCCTCCTTAATATTCTCCCCTTCTGTTTACATATTACATGAGTCCTTTTGTCCTTCTTTCACCCCACTTCCTACTCATTTCTTTGTACTCACTATTTTTTCAATCATTCTACCTTTATATGTCTTATCCACATTTGCCTCTTTATAAATATAAATAAATATAAATATAAATATAAATATAAATATAAATATAAAATATAAATAAATATATATGTAACATATACATGTTCTATATATAATAGGATCCACATATCAAACAGGTTTTGGACTTTCTGTTTGGGTCATATCACTTAACATAATTCTTTCCAGGTCTATCCATTTTCCTACAAATTTCATGATTTCACTTTTCCATACTGCTGAGTAGAATTCCATTGGGTATATATACCAGATTTTCATTATCCATTCATCTGTTGTTGGGGATCTAGGCTGATTACAATTTTTAGCAACTGCATATTCAGAGGCAATAAACCTGGATGTGAATATATCTTTGTAGTAGACAGTGGAGTCCTTATTTTACTATTCTTACTCAAGTTTATGAGACATAGGCAAAAATATAGACAGATTCCCTTCCAGGGAAAGCATTTGTCTGTCTGAGTGAGTGGTTTATTTCACTTAACATGCTCTCTAGTTGCATCTGCTTTCTTGGAAAGGGCACCATTTAATTCTTCTTTACATCTGAATAAAATTCCATTGTATACATTTACCACAGTTTATTTATCCATTCATGTGTTAACATGAAAGTAGAAGGGGAGCAATGAGGGGAGAGGAAGAGGCCCAAAGGGAAGGGAGGGGAGAAAGAGAAGATAATGGAGGGAAGAAAGACAACATCCCACTTAATTTCTCTCAAGTAGAATCTAGTTAAAGTACATACCCACATACATGCACTTGCACATATATTGTATGTGACATGAAGGCATAAGGGTGACTCCTTGGGGGAGGAAGGAGAATAGAGTGAGGGGAGGGAGTGATAGAGAGAATAACAGAGCAATAAGAACAGAGCATCATGATACAGATGTGTGAATATATCATAATGAAACTTATTATTTCATATGCTAACTAAAATTAATTTTTAGATTCTTCCAAACAAAAAAATTAAGCAATGAGACATCTGAGCTTGAATTATGTTTATCTTCTCAGTTCTAGAATGTCTGCTTTATTCTTTAATATGTATTACATATGTTTCTACCATTTCAAATGGTTTCTTATTCTCTATTCAAATGATTCATACCTTCTTCTTTATTTGTTTTCATTTTTATATTTATTTATTGTTTTTTTGAGGTAGGGTCTCACTCTAGCCCAGGATGACCTGGAATTCACTATGTAGTTCCAGGGTGGCCTTGAACTCATGGCAATCCTCCTACCTCAGCCTCCCGAGTGCTGGTACTAAAGGTGTGTACCACCACACCTGGATTAGTTTATTTTTTATATTTTGTTTATTTATTTCAGAGAGAGAAAGAGAAAAAGACACATAGAAAGAGAGAAATAATGGGTGTGACAGGGCCTCTAGCCACTGCAAACCAACTCCAGACACATACACCACCTTGAACCTAGGTTCTTAGGCTTCGCAAGCAAGCACGTTAAACACTAAGCTATCTATCCAGCCCATTTGTTTTTATTTCTAATAAGGGTCTCTTTATGTAGCCCTGGCTGGCCTCAAACTTACTTCAATCCTCCTGCCTCTACTTTGAAGTGCTGGGGTTACAGGAGCATACCACCATGCTTGGAGTCTTATTTTATTTCTTAAGCATGTCAAAATTTGTTTTATATTTTACAATTGATCATAACCTTCTTTGGCTATCTATGTGGCCCTTTAGCAAAATGCTTTGTGTCTTTTGTGTGTTGCAGGAATGGGAGCAGAGGAATATGAAGTGTGCATATACATTGTGCGTATGTATGGGTGCATGTGTATAGGGTCAGAGGACAACCTCTGTGTGTTTCTTCTCTCCTTCCACCTAAATCCCAATTCCCGCTGCTACTGCTTGCCATCCTGTTTCTTCTGGCTCTGCCTCCCATTGACATAGGGCATATGGATTGAAGTTTTTTCTTAAATGTATTTATTTATTTATTTCAGAGACAGAGAGAAAGAGGCGTATAGAAAGAGAGAGAATGGTCATACCAGGGCATCTAGCCACTATAAACAAACTCCACACACATGTGCTACCTTGTGCATCTGGCTTATGTGGGTACTGGAGAATTGAACATAGATCCTTTGGTTTTGCCAATAAGTGTCTTAACCACTAAGCAATCTCTCCAGCCTGGATTACAGTGTTGAGTGTGGCTTTGCACGGGCACTAAGGATCAAATTTGGGTAGTCAGCAGGCTTGAAAGCAAGCACTTTTAATGGCTAAGCAATCTCCTCAGCTCCTTGGTTGTCAATTTCTGAGGCTCCAGTCTATGAACAACAGGCCCCATAATTTTGGGTCTATGGCAAAACAGCATGTCATGGCAGGGATGTGTGGGAGGGCAAATTGCTCACCTCATTACCTAGGAAACAAAGAGAAAGAGGAAGGGGTTAGGATTCCCAATTCTCTTTCAGAGCATGTCAATGGTGACCTATGGATCTCCTACAAGACCTTTCTTCTTCATCTTCCTCCAACTTCCCAAAAGCAATACCCTAGGGACCAAGCCTTTACTGATGTGCCATTGGGGGGACATTCAAAGTTCAATTTATTTCATGGTACTTATCCATTTATCAGCATAGCAACCCTGAAAGTAGCTTGGAGTATCTGGGTGATTTCTTATTGCCTCAATAGCACACTGGCAGCATGTGCTTATTGATATTCTCAAAGGCCCTGGGGGTTCTTACCTGGCAAGAATTTATCCTGTCCTTGAAAGTCCTAAAGTCAGCATTCTTTTTGTTTCCTGTCTATAAAAAAGTTCTTTTAGGTATTGATTTGAGAGAAGTAGCACCTTATTCATATTAAAGACTTATTCTAACAACTAATTTTCTCTGTAATCTTCTGCTCAGAGTTTTCCAAAGTTCTTCAGCTGCCTTTGAGGCAGAACTGACTGCCTCACTACTTACTTTCACTTTATGGAATAACAGTTCTTGAATTTAAACCACCCAGAAATGGCAGTAAATTTAACCTCCCAATCAGGTCCAGTCTTTTCTTTCAATATCACAAAATTTTTGCTCTGCCCATGAGCATAATGTTTCTAGGACAGATATATTCTGCTGGTCTTCAATCCAGGTAACTTGACGTTTCTCCACATCTTATACAAGATCTCCTCAAATGTCTGTAATGTCACCATTAATGAAGCACATCCTTTCATTATTTTTGTTCAAGATTTACTTATTTATTGTTTTTCGTGAGACAGAGTCTTGCTATGTATGTAAGTGATGTGTTATGCTATAAAACTGCAAAAAGTGGTCACTGGGTGATTGGAATTTTTCAAGTACGGGATACAATCATATTTGTCATCTATTGTTGACTAAAACATCATTTTGTGATGCTTAATGACATTAGCAAAGCACATCTAACTAGGTATAAGGAGAATTATACACTGTAACTAAATGAGTTTTGTCCTGGGTAGGAAAAGCTAGCTAACCTGTTGAAAATATATTAACATAACCCATCACATCAATGAACTAACATAATCACAGGATTATATCAACAGAATCATAAAAACAATAAAATCAGGCTGGAGAGATGGTTTGGTGGTTAAAGTGCTTGCCTGCAAGCCTAAGGATCTGGGTTCACATCCCCGGTACCCATGTAAAGCCAGATGCACAAGCTGGCACATGTGTCTGGAGTTCATTTTCAGTGGCTAGAAGCCCTGGAACACCCATTCTCTCTCTATCTATCTGCCCCCCTCTCTCAATAAATAAGTAATAAGTAATTTTTTAAATAAATAAATTTAACTTAATAAAATCCAACAGAGATGGTATTAAAATGCTAAGGTAGGGAAAATCCCCCAAATTTTAACATGTATAAAAATTCTGTTAATAACTGTTGCAGTTAGATTCACATTGCTGGCAGAAATCACCGAACCAAGAGCAGCATGAGGAAAAAACAAAAAGGTTTATTTTCACTTAAGCACTAGAGGGGAAGCTCCATGATGGCAGGGTAAAACGATGGTGTGATGGTGGCCATCACTTTCTGACCAACATCAGATACAAAACAGGAACAGGAGAGTGGGCCAAACACTGGCAAGGGGAAACTGGCTATAATACCCATAAGCCCACCCCCAACAATACACTGCCTCCAGGAGGCATTAATTCTCAAATCTCCATCAGCTGTGAACCTAGCATTCAGAACACCTAAGCTTATGGGGGACACCTGAATCAAACCACCATACTAACATACTTGCTAATAAGAAACTTGAAATTTTCCTACTAAATTCAAAGACAAGGTGAGATGGCGCCCTCTCACCATTCCTTTTCGACAATGTACTGGAAGTCTGGTCAATGCAGCATGATAAGAAAAATTAAAGAAGTATATATGTTGAAATGATATGCACTATATGTAAACTATATGTACTATATGTGAAACTATATGTACTGTATGTAAACTATATGTGTATTCACAGAAATCCTGGATGACCTTGGGTAGAGTGATGGCTATTTATCTAGAACACCCAAGTCATAATCCATAAAACAAATAATTGCAGCTGTATTTCATTGACACTAAAGTTTTCTACTCTATGAAAGATATAGTTAAGAGAATATGAGGATGAGCAACAGATTTGGACTATATATTTCAGAAAGATGCAGGTAATAAAGAACATTTATTTAAAAAATACAAGGAACTTCATAAAACTCCACAGAGAGACAACCAAAGAAAATATACAAGTTATAAGCATGCAGCGGAAAAGAGGATCCACATCATGTCATTAGGGAAATAAAAAGACAACAATGAGGGCTGGAGAGATGGTTTAGCAGTTAAGTGTTTGCCTATGAAGCCTAAGGACCCCAGTTCGAGACTTGATTTCCCAGGACCCACATTAGCCAGATGCACAAGGGGGCACACACTTCTGGAGTTCATTTGCAGTGGCTGGAAGCCCTGGAGCTCCCATTCGCTCTCTCTCTGCCTCTTTCTCTCTCTGTCTGTTGCTCTCAAATAAATAAATAAAAATAAACAAAAAATTTAAAAAAAAGACAACAATGAGATGCTACTGTCTAACACAGCATGCCCAAAAGTTAGAATTCTAGGAATGCCAAATCCCGTTGAGATAAGCAACAGGGATTCTCATTCATTCCTGGATCATGAATGCACGATGGTGCAGCTACTTTAGAAGACAGCTGGGGAGATAGGCTCCATCATTCAATCCAGAAATCACATTCCTTAACACTTACTTACTCAAAATAGAAGAAAATTTATGTCTGCACAGAAATCTCTACAATAATACTTATAGAAGCTTCATGCTAATTATGAAAACTTGGAAAAAAAACCAACAAGTCCTATCAGCAGGTGAATAGATACATAAACTGTGGTATATCAAAATAATGGACAATTACTCTTTCCTGAAGAAGAAATGTACTACTAAGCTGTAAGAAGCCATGGAAAGATATAGATGATGAACTCTGAAAGAGTGATGTATGTATTATAGTACTCAGCTATGGCACCCTGGGAAAAAAACTGTGAAGACAATAAAATGATCAGTTGTTACTAGGGGCTTTTCTGGGGCAGGGCTGAAATGCATAGGTGAGGCATGTATGTCTTCTAGGAAAATGAACATATTTTGTATGATACTATGATTTGATTATACATTTTCCAACTCACAGGAGGTATACCAGGTGTGAGGCTGAATGTGAACTATGGATTTTTAATGATTATGTGCATCAATGCAAGTCCATCAGCTGTACCAAATGGATCCATGGAGGAGGATGCCAATGATGCAGAAGACTATGCATGTGTGGGGTCAAGCACTATCTGGGAAATCTCAGTTTCCTTTCTCTCAACTTTGCTGTGAAACTAAAACTACTCAAAAAAAAAACAAAAAAAAAAACAGTGTCTCCAAAAACAAGGTGCTGGGGAGATGACTCAGGGAATAAAGGGCTTGCCATGCAGTCATGATTACCTGAGTTCAGATCCCCAGAAGCCGGGGGCGGGGGTGGCATTTGTCATCTCAGCATGCCTACTGTGAGAAGGGAAGCAGACACAGGAAGGATTCCTGGAAGTTTATGGGCCAGCTAGTGTGGTGAATTCAGCAGGAATCAACATTGACAGATGCTGCTTCAAACAAGATGGAAGGCAAGGACCAACACTCAAAGTTTATCTCTGACCCCCACATACATACTGTGGCACAAACATCAATGAGCACATGTGTACACAACACACACACACACACACACACACACACACACACCCTTTCAACTTAATGTGTAGTAACTTCTTTGGTGGAAAACATAATCTTATCTGTATCACCTGGGTGGCACATACCCTGTTTCATTTCAAATTATTTATGGCCTTTATTTTTCTCATTCAGTATGAATATATATATATATATACATATATGCTATATGTACAAATATGTTACACATATTTGAGATCTATACTACTGTATGTTCTAAAAATCAACTGTTCTTAACATTTAGTTTTTAGAGCTTATTGATATTAATTAACATTAATAGTATTGAAGAATGTATGTACCCTGAATGTACTATGTTACCTTTTATAATTCAGTGAAATGCCTCAATTCCAAAGCATAGCTGGCCCTGAGTCTTAAATAAGTGATGTGTACTTAAACCATTAAACCAAAGTAATGAACACATTATAAGCAGAAGCACTATAAAAAATAGTTGGAGGAGGGGGAATAGGATAAATCAGGTTGCAACCTAAGGTGGAGAGAAACTGAGGAAAAATATTGATACCAAACTCTGCCCTCTACGTGCATCCACATTCTACCCACACACATGTGAAAATGCTTACACACATATATGCATGCATATCACATGCATATATACACACAAAAAGAAGAGAATTATGACATAAGTTGTCCTTCTAGAATGGTAAATTTAAAGTTAAAATGTAGTGCTGGGAAGATGGCTCAGCAGATAGAGGCACTTCTTTGCAAGCATACTGACCTAAGCTCAATCTTCCTAAGTGCTCATGAAAAGCCAGATGCACAGTAGCACACATGTTTGTAATCCTAATGCACCTGTATCAATGGGAGATGGATCCAGAAGAATCCATAAGCTCACAAGCAGCAGTGGCAAGAGAAAGCCTGTCTCAAAAGAAGATTAAAGGAAAAGGGAAACATCCTGAAGTTGTCCTCTGACCTCCACATAAGAGCCATGGCATGCATGTGCCCCAGCACACCATCGTACACATATATACACACACATATACAAACAAATAATAAAATTAGAAAAAACATTTTGGGGAGTAAAATTAAAATGTAATACTGCTAAAATATCATTTGTGCTTTAAAATGGGAGAAGATAGATAATGAAAATATACTTTATGGGATTAATATCCAGAATATATAATGAACACCCAGAAATCAGTAATGAAAAAATAGGGGGAAGTGCAAGAGATATGAATAGTCAAGTAAGAGAATAAGAGAGTGAATAGCTAGGAAACAGGAAAAGATGTTCAATCTCCCTGGTGTGAGTGTAACTAAATAGCAGTGTGCCATTATCTGGTAAATTTGAAGGTGCTCTTGCCTCTGGACCCTGCATTTCCACTCCTGGGGAAGTGCCAGAGTCTTTACTCAACAGTACAGAAGTATAATCGCTGCTTTGGTTACTTACTCATGAATACTCTGATCACACTACTTAGCTGCTTTCTGTTCCTAAGCCTCCTTGTTTGTAAAACAGGCATAATACTTGCACCATGCTCACCGGGTTATTTTAGATATAGGGTGGACTTATTTATGTAAAGAAAGCCTCTTTATATATAGTGTCTAACACTGTAGTAGACACTGTATAAATGGTTGATACTATTCACTGACTAGGGGCAGGGACTTCCCAGAGCCCAGCTGTTGCTGTTTTGGATCTCATCTACCTGCCCCACTAGAAGAGGAGACATCTTGCACACCTGAACCCATTTTCACAACCTTGGTCCCTGTGTCCTAGGGAAGATCTGGCATGTTTGCTTGTACAAGGAGACAGTTACATGGGTATTTATTTCAGCAGTGTTTGACAAAGAAAAAATTAGAAATAATTTAAATCTTAACAAGACTATCAAGAATTAGCAAATGACATTCCTACTCATATAATGGAATATTATATAATTGTTCAAAAGGATGAATTAAACAAATGTTTATTTTTTGGATAGACTTCAATAACAATGAGATAAACAAGTTACAGTTGGACTGTATAGCATGAACTATTAACACACAACCCTGCAACATAATAGTCTATTATAAAAGTACAACTGCAAGGGAAACTATAAATGCCAAAATAGGACAGGGTGCTACAACTTTGAATATAATGTTCTACTTAGTTTTAAAACTTAACAAAATGTTGCAATTACACAAACCTGAGGGTTGGCTCATAGATGTCATTCATAATATACCTTCTGATTTTCTGCAGGTCAGAAACATAATATAAGTTTTTGAAAAATCAGCAGGCCCTGGTGATTAATTGAACATGTGGATGGTGAGGGAGAAGAAAAGCTCTTGGATGACTCCCAAGGTTCTGCCTTAGATGACAGAGTGGTACCATTTGTCAAGATCAGAACTGTAGGAAAATTGCCATCTTTAAGCAATCACCCCATCATATAAATCAGAATATGGAAAGAAGTTAACCTAATCTAAACCATGAACCAAGGTAACAAAGGAACATTATCTTCAGCATAGACCTGGGGAAGTGATCTCAACACAACTAACAAGAATGAGCAATTCTAGTTGGGCATGGTGGTACATTTATTTAATCCCAGCTCTTGAGAGGCAGAGGTAGGAGGATCACCAAGAGTTCAGGGCCACTCTGAGACTACATAGTGAATTCCAGGTCAGCCTGAGCTAGAGTGAGACCATACCTCCAGCAAGACTTTTTTTTTTTTAAAAGAATAGCTTAATTTTTAATTAATTTAATTTTTAAATATTATTTATTTATTTATTTGAGAGAGAGAACAAAGCAGAGAGAGAGAGAGAGAGAGAGAGAGAGAGAGAGAGAGAGAAGGAGAGCATGGGAACGCCAGGGCCTCTAGCCACTGTAAATGATGAACTCCAGATACATGAGGCCCCTTGTCCATCTGGCTTATGTGGGTGCTAGAGAATTGAACCGGGATCCTGTGGCTTTGCAGGAAAATGCCTTAATCACTAAGCCATCTCTCCAGCCCTCTTAACATTATTTTTGTTTGCTTGTTTGTTTGTTTGTTTGTTTTGGTTTTCCAAGGTAGGGTCTCACTCTAGCTCAGGCTGACCTGGAATTCACTATGTAGTCTCAGGGCGGCCTCCAACTCACAGGGATCCTCCTACCTCTGCTGGGATTAAAGGCGTGCACCACCACACCCGGCTTAATATTATTTTTTAAGAAGAGTGGAAAAGTGTTTTGTCAAGGAGCTGTGCTTGAGTTTACATTTAGAATGTGAAATACAAAGGGAAGGTATAGCAGTCTGTTAGCATAAAACACCTTCACAAAAAGTTTTGCCCTGTCTTGGTTGCTACAGAATATGAAGACCCACTTTGACTAGGAACTAGTGTCAAATAACTAAATTGTAAACACCAATAGATTGTAGATATAACAGTCCCAAACTCTTTATTTTGCAGAGGAGAGAGGTGAGCTTCAAATAGATAGAGGAAGTTGCCTCAATGAACTTCAAGGTAAATAATGGCTGTCTCCCCTAACAACACTTTTCTAGGTTGCAACCTGATTTATCCTATTTACTGAATTATAAAAGGTAACATAGTACATACAGAGTGTTTTACATTCACCCATTCTTCAATACTATTAATGTTAATTAATATCAATAAGCTCTAAAAACTAAATGTTAAGAACAGTTGATTTTTAGAACATACAGCAGTATAGATATCAAATACATGTGATATATAAACACATTTGTACATATATATTCATACTGAATGAGAAAAATAAAGGCCATAAATAATTTGAAATGAAACAGGGTATGTGCCACCCAGGTGATACAAATAAGATTATGTTTTCCACCAAAGAAGTTACTACACACTAAGTTGAAAGGGTGTGTGTGTGTGTGTGTGTGTGTGTGTGTGTGTGTATGCATGTGCTCATGGATGTGTGTGCCACAGTATGCATGTGGAGGTCAGAGATAAACTTTGAGTGTTGGTCAGTACAATAGTGGCGCACAGCCATGGTAGGAAACCAACTGCTCTTGATTTGGCTAACTGATCCACTCAGTGGAATAGGACCCATAGCTGGAGCTGGAAAACAAGTCAAAACCATATCCAAACATGAGCCCACTCTCCATTATCAAGCTACCACCAATCGTGGGCTACAAGAGGGCCTACACCTATTAAATTCTCTATAAAAAAGGGTTATCCCATTTATCTGGTGCTAACTTTACTCTCTGTTGGAGAATCTGCTTCTCTTTTTCAGATAGATGCGGATCCTGAGAGAACCACCCCATCATACCTCAAAAGGGCCCCAGCTGAAACTAAGTATAATGGGCAAAACAAGCAAGGGTGCTGTTTTCTTGGTGAACCTGGTACCAGCACAAGGGTGAAGGAGATTGACACGGAGAACAATCAATTCCTACCAAATCAGATATCCAAAGACATAGAGGCTCCCAATACCTCATCACTGAAGCAGACCCAAAATGAACCCAACATGGCTCAGGGAAATTTTGCAGAAGAGGGGGTGGAAAGAATGTCAGAGCCACAGGTTGGGTCATGATACACAGAGACATTTCCTCCTACTCATAACTGAGGGCTAACTCCACAATGCATGACCCATATACCTCAACAAGGAGAGGCCAAGGGGAGAGGGTAGGACATGGATGAGGCTAGCAATGGTACCAACTTGACTGTATTCACTGAGTACAAAACTAATTAATAAAAAAATTAATTAATTAAAAAAACTGAGTGTTAGTCCTTGCCTTCCATCTTGTTTGAAGCAGTGTCTGTCAATGTTGATTCCTGCTGAATTCACCACACTAGCTGGCCCATAAACTTCCAGGAAACCCTCCTGTGTCTGCTTCCCTTTTCACAGTAGACATGCTGAGATGACAAATGCCCCCCCCCCACCCCCCCTCCCAATGCCTGGCTTCTGAGGATCTGAACTCAGGTAATCATGACTGCATGGCAAGCCCTTTATTCTCTGAGTCATCTCCCCAGCACCTTGTTTTCGGAGACACTTTTTTTTTTTTTTTTTTTGGAGTAGTTTTAGTTTCACAGCAAAGTTGAGAGAAAGGAAACTGAGATTTCCCAGATAGTGCTTGACCCCACACATGCATAGTCTTCTGCATCATTGGCATCCTCCTCCATGGATCCATTTGGTACAGCTGATGCACTTGCATTGATGCACATAATCATTAAAAATCCATAGTTCACATTCAGCCTCACATCTGGTGTACCTTCTGTGAGTTTGGAAAAATGTACCAGGAATATAAGTGTGTGTGGCCATGCCCCACATTTTACGTTGGTATTGTGGATCTAAACTCAGGTCTTCATGCCCCCTGAAGCAGTTTCTCAGCCCACATGTTCTATTTCTGAGAAAATCTAGTGTTATGCTAGCTGAGTAAGTACAATGTGCTAGACATCAAATTAATGATTTGTCTTCTCAAGGTGAACACAGTGACTAATCTTCTGCAACAACTATAGTTATATTTTCAGGTGTCTTTCCATAGTCTCCAGGGCTTGCTTTATCAACTGTGTGTACCGGTATTGGGTGAAGGATTGCACACTATTGTCAATAAAGCAAGTAAGACAAATATGTTGATATTACAGAAGATCCTTGCATGTGTTAGTAAGAACTATTGGAACTTTACTATGGCAAGATATAAATTAAGTGTAGACTTAGTTCCTCATGTGGTAGGATGCATACATTTGAAGTGAACTATTTCACCTGGCATAAGGGCTACCCTATTGCTTTGTAACCTTAAAGATACATAAGTCCTGTCAACTTTCCTGTTAATCATGGCCAGGATTCTGATTTCAAATTTTTAAAGTTCTTTTGGAAAAAAAAAAAAACAATAGATTTACCAAAAAGTTTTCAAATGAGTACAGGTTGAATCTAGTAACCTTTCATCCAACTTCTCTCAGTGTTAATACCATATTAACTACAGTATAGTTATCAAAACTAAGAAATTAACATTGGTGCAGTAGTATTACCTGAACGTGGTTGACTTGAATTTATTGAGTTTCTTTCTCCTTCTTTCCTTCCTTCCTCTCTCTTTCTTTCCCTTTTAGTAGGCAGTGAGGTGGATATATATACATGGGGGGGGGGTGAGGAGAGAGAGAGCACAAGTATACCAAGGCCTCTTGCTCCTGCAAATGGTGCATGTGCCAATTGAGGACTGCAGGCTTTGCAAGCAAGTGCTTTTCAGCACTGATCTATCTTCCCATCCCATTACTGATGTTTCCTTATTGCTTCCTTTTGATCCAGGATTTTTTTTTTTTTAAGAGATTGATCCAGGATCTTACAGTGCATTTAGTTGTCTTGTCTCCATGATTGCTTCTGGTTTGTGGTAATTTCTTGGGCTTACCTTCTGTTTTAAAGATATTAGTAGTCTTAAGGAATACTTTCCAAGTAGACCTCCCACCAGTGTAGGTTTATCTGATTTTGTTAATGATTAGATTGGAGTTATGAAGGTTTGGAAAGAGAATCAGTGAGTGACACCCACATGACATCAGAGGTGACAGTGAACTTCATGGCTTGGTATGCTCATTACTT
Source organism: Dipus sagitta (assembly GCA_036346955.1). Classification (NCBI taxonomy): domain Eukaryota; kingdom Metazoa; phylum Chordata; class Mammalia; order Rodentia; family Dipodidae; genus Dipus; species Dipus sagitta. The sequence goes on from CM070770.1 coordinate 215,386,956, forward strand.
TTGCATTGCTGTGACAAAATAACATCAGTAAGCACCTTAAGGGGAAGATTTTATTTTGCTGACAGGGTCAGATAGGGTGTCATTGTAGGGTTGGTATAATGGAACAGAGATGCTCAATTCATAGCATCCAGCAGACAGAGTAGAGATAGAAAGGAACCAGGGCAAGATATGCCCTTCAAAGACACAACTACATATCAACTTCCACAGTTTCTACTACTCCAAATAATGTATTCAAGTTTTGAATCCATCAATGGGTTTAACAATTATTCATCTGTAGAAATTCACCCCCAGATATACCCAGAAGTGTGCTCATGAATCTCAATCCACTCAAGATAACAGTCAGGATTTACCATCACACTTTGCTGATGATGTATTTATCTACTTTGTCTACTGCACAGTAGCTAGTATTTCCTCCCTTTCCTGCTCTATGTCTGGCTGTGGATACATCTACCTTTCCTATAGAAAAAGAGATAGGGATTACACTTGTCCTGAAATAAGGGGGGATATTTTAGGTATTATTTATTTATGCCATTATGAACTTAGTTATTTCTTTTACATGTTGGGTTATATCCAATTTAACATTCTGTGCCTCTATTTATGTCATTGAAAAATTTTCAGGCTGGCTCCTTTGTCCCTTTCACATGCTCAATCCTTCTATTTTAGATATTTTCTGATTTTTTTCTTTCAGTTATTTTAGCATTCATCAGTAAATGATACCTATAGAAGTTGTTTATGAAGAATTCTCATGGTGGTGTTTCAATTTCTTCCTTTCAATTTTTAACCTTTTTGTTTATTTTTATTTATTTATTTGAGAGCAACAGACAGAGAGAGAAAGAAAGTGGGAAAGAGAGAGAGAGAGAGAGAGAGAATGGGCACACAAGGAGAGAGAGAGAGAGAGAGAGAGAGAGAGAGAGAGAGAGAGAGAGAGAGAATGGGCACACAAGGACCCCCAGCCACTGCAAATGAAATCCAGATGCATATGCCATCTTGTGCATCTGGCTTATGTGGATTGTGGGAAATCCAGCCTCAAACCTGGGTCCTTAGGCTTCAGAGGCAAGCACTTAACTGCTGAGCCATCTCTCCATCCCCTCTTCCTTTCAATTTAACAAAGCAAAACTTTAGTTGAATTTTATCTTTAGATAAAATTTTGGATTTTTTTTTGACATGGGCTATGATCCTTCTTCCAAGTTTGAAAAATAGACTATTCCCCTTTACCCAAGGATACAGATAGAAAAGAGACCTGGGTTTGAACTTCACATTTGGTACTTCAGGATATTTGTTCTTAGAGTTTTCTGACTCGATTTTCTGAGTGAGAGAGGTGCAAACGCCCACAGGAGAAACCAAGCTGGAGAACTGTTTCTATACTTGCAAGATTTTTTTTCAATTTTTATTAACATCTTCCATGATTATAAAAAATATCCCATGGTAATACCCTCCCTCCCCCCACTTTCCCCTTTGAAATTCCACTCTCCATCATATGCCCACCCCATCTCAATCAGTCTCTCTTTTATTTTGATGTAGGTAGTGTCAGGCACTGTGAGGTCATGTATATCCAGGCCATTTTATGTCTGCAGGGAGCACATTGGAAGGAGTCCTACCCTTCCTTTGGCTCTTACATTCTTTCTGCCACCTCTTCAGCATTAGACCCTGAGCCGTGGAAGGTATGATAGAGATATTACTCAGTATTCCAGTCACTTCTTTCCAGCACCATGACCTTCTGAATCATCCCAAGGTCACTGCCATCTGAAAACAGAAGATTCTCTAATAAAAGTGAGAGTAGCATTAATATAAAGGTATGAACAATAAGAGAAGTGCTTACTAGGCAGTTTGATAAGCATAGTATATACACTTATCCAGACAGCAGCAGACGTTACTCCCCTAGGGCTCATGACTACCCCAGTTTTAAATTTTCAGTATCAGGGATGTATTCCCTTTCCATGGAGTGGGCCTCCAGTCCAATTAGAGGGCAGTTGGTTTCCCCCATAATGGACGTGCCACTATTGCACCTGTTGGCTCATTTGGCCTGGTTGGCCAATTGTAAGGCTTGCAGTGTCCACTGATGAGTATCTTCACTGGTGGTTTCTCTTTCTCCCATTGAACTGCATGCAGAATGGCTTCTTCAAGGTTTCTGTCAGCTGGTCTACATGGAGGAGGTTATCAGCTCAGTTCCAGCAGGATTTCTCAGTGGCCTTGCAGCCCAAGTATGTGGAGTCTTCAGCAATAGGGTCTTGCTATCTATTCCTGCTGGGAAACCAAGGGTCTCGGCAATGACCTATAATGTTTTGGGGGCATCAGGGACGTCCCTGGCCAACAACTCACTGGAAGATATCCCATCCCTGGCACTGAAAATTTTCTAGCAACAATCTACAGCTGCTGAGTGTTCCATTGTCCAAAAACGGAGGATTCCATATGATTTATTTATGTCTTCTTAGATTTTGATTAGCCCTCCCTCCACCTTTTCTTTACTAAATCTCTTCCCCTGACCTCACTTTGGGCCTTTTCACCCCCATTAATCTATTCTTCTTCTTACATATATACAATGCTATCCTATTAAGTACACCCCTCCATTCCTTTCTCTTCCCTTTATATCTCTTTTCTAGCTTACTGGCCTCTGCTACTGAGATTTTTTCCTTCTCACACAGAAGCCCAATTATCTGTACCTAGGATCCACATATGAGAGAGAACATGCAGTGCTTGGCTTTCTGGGCCTGGGTTACCTCACTTAGTATAATCCTTTCTAGATCCATCCATTTTTCTGCAAACTTCATAACTTCATTTTTCTTTACTGCTCCATTGTATAAATGTGCCATATCATCCTTATCCACTCATCAGTTGAGGGACATCTAGGCCAGTTCCATTTCCCCAGCTATTGTGAACTGAGCGCCAATAAACATGGTTGAGCACATATTTCTAAGGAAATGGGATGAGTCCTTAGGATATATGCTTAGGAGTGCTATAGCTGGGTCATATGGTAGATCAATTTTTAACTGTCTTAGGAACCTCCACACTGATTTCCACAATGGCTGGACCAGATTGCATTCCCACCAACAGTGTAGAAGGGTTCCTCTTTTTCCACACCCTCACCAGCATTTATGGTCGTTTGTTTTCATGATGGTAGCCAATCTGATAGGAGCAAAATGGAATCTCAACAGTTTTAATCTGCATTTCCCTGATGACTAGGGATATAGAACATTTTTTTAGATGCTTATATGCCATCTATACTTCTTCTTTTGAGAACTGTCTATTTAGTTCCATAGCCCATTTTTAAATTGGCTTCTTTGATTTCTTATTATTTAATTTTTTGAGTTCTTTGTATATCCTAGATATTAATCCTAAATCAGATATACAGCTGGCAAAGATTTTTTCCCCATTCTGTAGGTTGCCTCTTTGCTTTATTCAGTTTCCTTTGCAGTACAAAATCTTTGTAACTTCATGAGGTCCCAGTGGTTAATCTTTGGTTTTATCACCTGAGCAATTGGGGTAATATTCAGAAAGTCTTTGCCAAGAGCAATATGTTAAAGGGTTTCCCCTACTTTTTTCTCTAGCAGTTACAGAGTTTCAGGTCTGGTGTTAAGGTTTTTAATCCATTTGGATTCTTCAGATCCAGGAACAAGGGATGTTTTTCCATTTCCTAGTGTCTTCTGCAATTTCTCGCTTAAGTGTTTTATGGTTTTCATTGTAGAGATGCTTTACTCCCTTTATTCCAAGGTACTTTATTTTCTTTGATGCAATTGTGAATGGGAGTGATTCTCTGATTTCATCCTCTGTTTGTTTGTTGTTAGCATATAGGAAGGCTACTGATTCCTGTGAATTTATCGTGTATCCTGCTATATGGCTGTAGGTGTTTATCAGCTCTAACTGTTTGCTGGTAGAGTCCTTAGGGTCTTTTATATATAGAATCATGTCATCTTCAAATAATGATAACTTGATCTCTTCCTTTCCAATTTGTAACCCTTTTATGTGCATCTCTTGCCTTATTGTTATGGCAAAGACTTCCAATACTATGTTGAATAAAAGTGGGGACAGTGGACACCCTTGCCTTGTTCCTGATTTTAGTGGAAAAGCTTCCAGTTTTTACCCATTTAGTAGTATGTTGGCTGTAGGCTTGTCATAAATTGCCTTTCTTAAAGACAGATTTCTGTCTGAGTACTTGATGACCCACCAAAGGTTAGGGATAAGGCCCTACTGCTGAAGAGACCTTATGTGGTTGATGCATAAAATGGAATGGCATGGATGGAAGATGGAAGAGAGTCAGTCCCCAGACAGTCAGTGCATCTAGTGCCAGAAGGTGCTACATGGGTGACTGGGGCAAAATGACCAATATCTGTCCAAGCAACTCATGGTCTAAACTACTTAGCAGCAAATATCCTGTTGTGATGCCCACACAAGTACAATAGTGGCACACAGCCATGGTGGGGAACCAACTGCTGTCAATTTGGCTAACTGATCCCCTCATTGGGGACCCATAGCTGGAGAAACAAGTCAGAACCATGTGCAAATGTAAGCCCACTCTCCAATATCAAGCTACCATCAATCATGGGCTACAAGAGGGCCTACACCTATTAAATTCTCTATTAAAAAAGTAAGTGTTATCTCATTTGTCCTGGTGCTAACTTACTCTCCATTGGAGAATCTGCTTCTCTTTTTCAGATAGATGTAGATCCTAAGGAGAGAGCCACCCCATCATACCTCAAAAGGTAATGAGATGATCATGTGATTTTTGTCCTTCAGTCCATTTATATAATGTATTACATTTATCACTTTGCATATGTTGAACCATCCCTGCATCTCTGGAATAAAGCCTATTTGGTCAGGGTGAATGATCTTTCTGATATATTCTTGTATTCTGGTTGCCAATATTTTGTTGAGAATTTTTGTGTCTATATTCATGAGGGAGATTGGTCTGTAATTTTCTTTTTTTGTTCTGTCTTTGCCTGGTTTTGGTATCAGGGTGATGCTGGCTTCATTGAAGGAGTTTGGTAGGATTCCTTCTTTTTCTATTTTATGGAAAAGCTTAAGAAGCAATGGGGTTAGTTCTTCCCTGAAGGTCTGGTAAAATTCAGCAGTGAATCCATCTGGGCCTGGACATTTTTAGTTGGGAGATTTTTGATAACTTCTTGAATCTCCATAGTTGTTACAGGTTTATTTAAGTGATTAATATCATCTTTATTTAATTTAGGTAGGTCATATAAATCTAGGAAATCATCCATTTCTTTCAGATTTTCATACTTAGTGGAGTATATTATTTTATGGCATATCCCTATGTTTTTTTAATTTCTCTGGTATCAGTTGTGATGGTACCTTTTTCATTTCTAATTTTATTAATTTGTGTCTCTTATCTCTTTCTTTTGGTCAGATTTGGTAAGGGTTTATCAATCTTGTGTCTCCTTTGAAAGAACCAACTCTTTGTTTCATTGGTTCTTTGGATTTTTTTTTTTTTTTTTTTGGTTCCTATTTCATTAATTTTTGCCCTAATCTTTATTATATCTTCCCATATAATGATTTTTGGTTTGCCTTGTTCTTCTTTTTCCAAGGCTTTAAGGTGAAGCATTAGTTCATTTCCTTGTGACCTTTCTAATTTCTATTTTTTTTTTTTTGAGGTAGGGTCTCACTCTAGCCCAGGCTGACCTGAAATTCACTATGGAGTCTCAGGGTGGCTTCGAACTCATGGTGATCCTCCTACCTCTGCCTCCTGAGTGCTAAGATTAAAGGTGTGGGCCACCACGCCAGGCTCTAATTTATTAATATAGGCACTTAAAGCTATAAATTTACCTGTTACGACTGCCTTCATTGTGTCCCAGAGATTTTGGTTTATTGTGTTCTCATTATTGTTTGACTCTATACACTTTTTGATTTCCTTCTTGATTTCTTCATTGACCCTTTCATCATTTAGTAATGTATTGTTTCGTTTCATGATTTTGTGTATGCTCTATAGCTTTTCTTGCTATTTATTTGTAGTTTGATTCCATTGTAGTCAGATAGAATGCAAGGAATTATTTCAATTTTCCTGTATTTGTTAAGATTTGCTTTGTGTTCTAATATATGGTCTATTTTAGAGAATGTTCCATGCGCTGCTGAAAAGAATGTGTATTCTGCAGCATTTGGATGAAATATCCTATATATGTCTGCTAGGTCCATTCCTTCTATGACCTCATTTAGTCCAGATGCATCTCTGTTTATTTTTTCCTGGCATGACCTGTTAACTGATGAGAGTGGGGTGTTAAAGTCACCCACTACCACTGTGTTTGGTGTTATCTGTGACCTTAGTTCTAATAGCATTTGTTTGATGAATTTGGAGGCCCCCATGTTAGGTGCATATATGTTTAGGATTGTAATGACCTCCTGTTGGAGTGTGCCTTTAATCAATATAAAGTGACATTCCTTATCTTTCTTAACTAAAGTTGGACTGAAGTCTACCTTGTCAGATATTAGGATAGCAACCTCTGCTTGTTTTCTAGGTGCATTTGCTTGAAACACTGTTTTCCAACCTTTCACCCTAAGGTAGTGTCCATCCTTTGTAGAAAGGTGGGTTTCTTGGAGGCAATAAATTGAAGGATCCTGCTTTTTAACCCAGTCTGCAGACCTATGTCTTTTGATTGTTGCATTGAGGCCATTGATATTAAGAGATATTATTGAAAGGTGTATATTCATTTTTGCCATTTTTTTGTAGTTCTTCTGGTTTTACCTTTGCTCTGTTGTGTTAACTAGTATTTGAATATTGTTTGTTTTTTCCCCATTCCGTATATTTGTGCTTTTCTTTCTCTTCAGCATGGAGGATTCTTTCAAGTATTTTCTGTAGAGCTGATTTTGTCTTCAAATACTCCTTTATCCTGCTTTTGTCATGGAATGTCTTTATTTCTTCATCTATTTGAATGGATAGCTTTGCAGGATAAAGTAACCTTGGTTGACAGTTGTTATCTTTCAGAACTTGGAATACATCACTCCAGGCCCTTCTGGCTTTTAGGGTTTGTGTTGAGTATTCTGCTGTAATCCTAATAGGCTTGCCTTTATAGGTAACTTGATTTTCCTGTCTAACTGCTTTCAATATTTTTTCTTTGGTTTGTGTGTTTGGTAGTTTAATTATAGTATGGCAAGGAGAGGTTCTTTCCAGGTTTTGTCTGGCTGGTGTTCTAATGGATTCCTGTATCTGCATTGGCACCTCTTTCCCAATTGGGGGCAAGTTTTCTTCTTTGATTTTGTTGAAGATGCCTACTATGACTTTGGAGTGAAATTCTTCTCCTTCTATTATGCCCTAAATTCTTATGTTTGATCTTTTCATAGTGTCCCCAATATCTTGAAATTCCCACTCATTCTTTTCTATTGATTTGTCTTTCTCTTTGTTGGACTGTATTAGATCTGCCATCTGGTCTTCTAGCTAGATATTCTGTCCTCTCCTTCATCCATTCTATTGGTGAGATTTTCTACAGAGTTTTTTATTTCATTAACTATGTTCTTTATTGCTAGTAATTCTAACTGGATTTTCTTTATTATTTCTATTTCCTTATTTATGTCTAGTATTGACCTCTTTATTTCATTAAATTGGCATTCTGTGTCTTCTTTGCTTCCTTTGATTTCTTCTCTGACTTCTTTGAACATATTTATAATCATTCTTTTGAAATCTTTCTCAGGCATTTCCTCTAACTCGTTCTCACTTGAGGTCATTTCTGATGCATTAACACTTTTTGGCGAATTCATGTTGTCTTGAGTTTTGGTGTTTCTTGTGTTATAATGTATATATTTTGCATCCTGGATTATTTAATGATTGTATTTTCTAGTTAGCTGGGTATTATTAGATGTATCAATCAATCTGATGTTATGTATCTTCAGGGTAGGAGCTTAAGGTGCTAGGTGTGGCTCTCAAGACTCTCAGAGTATCTGCAAAAGTGACCCTAGGTGTTGGGTTTGCCTGCTATGAGAGTATTCAAGTAGGGTGAGTGGAACCAAATACAGATAGTTTCTAAAGCTTAACTAAACAATGTACACTTTCAATGAAAAACAGCACAGAGTATTTTTCCAAGAGTGGGTATTATGACAAGCAGATCCTCTGTGTGTCCCTTAGGGTGTGTGGTCCCACCCACTCCCTTAATCCTGACACCAAGGAGGTTAAGACTTCTGGTCTGTTGAGGGTTCCTAGTCAGCTTGTGACCAAGTGAGACCCTTCCCTAATGTATAATAGAGGAGGAAACAAAGCCACTATAAATTAAGAAGCAACAAATAACAAGCCCAGAATATAGCTTATTTAAGAATGGCAAATCTGACCACCCATTAGATTTAACACACAAGTTATCCTGATATGGAAGGTGCAATTATCACTTCTGGTTCAGGCCTACATGCCAGGTTTATTAGGCAGGTACTGACCTGGTGTAATCCCAGTTATCTTTTGGGATGATTTTGGTCTCAGTTATGCTGTGCTCCTGCTTGGGTCCCTCTTTGGTGTGCTGTGGGTTCAAGTATACTGGGTGGGTCGCTGGATTGCTTCTCTGTTCACTGGAGCTGGGCACTGGTGTTGGGGGAGGGGAGGTTGCTGATGCTGCTCTAGTTCTCTCCCTGGTCCACCTGTTCTTCTACCTTGTGATCTGCTCCTCCGTTGTTCACTGCTGTTCTCCCTCACGTTTCTTGAGTTTGTGAAGAGCTCCAGTATGAGTGGATAATCCCCTCACCTGGCTTTTCCTGCAGCTCAAGCTGAGCCTGGTGGCTGTGGCCCCGCAGAACTGGCGCAGTTGCTGCTGGCCTTTGTGGGCTCTGGATGCTCTGGATCTCCCCTACTTCTCTGCCACCATTTTAATTTCTTAAACACCTCACTTTGTAGTAAAAGTGTGTATTTTGCTGTTTTTATTTATTTATTTTTTTTTTTTGCTTTTTCTCCCCTAGGCTGCTTTGGCGTGGTTCCTATGCTGCTATCTTAACCAGAAGTCCCCTTGCAAGATTTTTGACATGTTTTTCCCATGCTAAGCAATTCTCTAGTTCTCTGTGAATAACAATTGAGTGTCCTGAAATTTAACTTCTTTTGTTAGTACTTGGAATTAGCACAGACTCCCCAGGGTAAGGTCTAAGTCCCACAAGGGTGCTTCCACATCAAATGCCCAGTGAAAGCCCCGTAATATGTCTTACACTTATGTGTGACTAGGTATAAATAAGAAGTTTCCATATCCTCTACTCAGAGTTGATAATTTGCCATAATGGCTCTCAGAATCTTAGGGGAGCACTCCCTTACTAATTTACACAGGATACACTTAAGGAACACCCAAGTAGAAGAAATGTATAGGACCAGGCATGGGGAGTAATGAGAACTTGCAAGTTCTCTGTGTACACCATAGGACAAAGTGTTAAGAGGAATGAGAATTTCCATATCATCTGTGTACACAACAGGGCAAGGTATGAGGAGGGAGGAGTACATCTATGATCTCTGTGTAAACCACAGAACAAGGTGTGAAGATGGATGAGAGCTTCCATGTTCCATATTTACACCACAGGAAAAGTTGTGGAGATGGAAGAGAACTTCCATGAGGTCTTGTATACCACAGGACAAAGAGAGATGATGGATGATATCTTCCATGTATCTGTGTAAACCACAGGAAAAGCAGTGAAGTGGGATGAGAACTGCCATGCTCTCTGTGTACACAATGGGGAAAGGTGTAAGGAAGGATGAGAATTTCCATTCTCTCTGTGTACATCACAAGACAAGGTGTGAGGACATATGAGAACTTCCATGCTGTTTTGCATACCACAGGACAAGGTGGGAGGAGGGGAGAGAACTTCCATGCTGTCTGTGTATACCACAGGACAAAGAGGGAGGAGGGATGAGAGCTTCCATGCTGTCTTGTATACCACAGGACAAACTGTGAAGAGAGATGACAGTTTACATGTTTGCTGTGTATACCATAAGACAAGGTGTGAAGAGGGATGAGCACTTCCAGGCTGTGTTTTATACCATAGGACATGGTGGCAGAAGGGATGAGACCTTTCATACTTTCTGTGTAAACCACAGGAAAAGGTGTGAGGGAGGATGGGAGCTTCCATGCTGTTTGGGTATGTCACAGGACAAGCTGTGAGGAGGGAAGAGAACTTCCATGATGACCTGTATACCACAGAAGGTGTGGGGAAGGATGAGAACTTCCATGGTGTCTGTGTACACCACAGGACAAGGTTTTAATAGGAATGATCATTTCCATATTATCTGTGTACACAACAGGACAAGGTGTACAGAGGGAGGAGAACATACATGACCTCTGTGTACATCACAGGACAAGGTGTGAAGATGGTTGAGAGCTTCCATGCTCCCTGTTTACACCACAGGACGAGTTTTGAGGAGAGATGAGAACTTCCATCTTGTTTTTTATATACCACAGGACAAGACATGAGGAGGGATAAGATATATGTGTCTCTGTAAACCACAGGTCAAGATGTGAGGAGATGTGGGAATTTCCATGTTCTTTGTGTACACCACAGGACAAGGTATGAGGAGGGATGAGAACTTCCATGCTCTTTGGGTACAACACAGTACAAGGATTGAATAGTCATGAGGACATCCTCACTCTCTTGTATATCACAGGACAAGGGGTGAAGATGGATGAGAGCTTTCATGCTCTCTATGTATATCAAAGGAAAAGGTGTAAGGAGGGATGAGGACTTCCATGCTGTCTTGCATACTAGAGGGCAAGTGTGATGAGGTATGAGAATTTCCGTGCTACTTGTACACACCACAGGAAAAGGAGTGAAGCAGGATGAGAACCGCCATGCTCTCTGTGTACACAACAGGGAAAGGGGTAAGGAGGGATGTGAACTTCTATGATGTCTGTGTACAGCACAGGACAAGGTGTGAGGAGGGATGAGAGCTTTCATGCTTTCTGTGTACATCACAGGACAAGGTGTGAGGAGGGATGAGAAGTTCCATGCTGTCTTGTAAACCACAGGAAAACTGTAAGGAGTAATTAGGACTTCTATGATGTCTTTGTGCACCACAGAACAAGTACTGAAGAGGCATGAGAACATCTATGCTCTCTTGTGTACTACAGGAAAAGTGTGAGGAGGGATGAGAAATTCAATGCTGTCTTTTATACCACAGAACAAGGTGTGAGAAGTAATGAGATCTTCCATACTCTCTTGTATACCACAGGACATGGTGTGAGGAGGGATGAGTGTTTCAATACTCCCTGTTTACACCACAGGATGAGGTGTGAGGAAGGATGATAACTTCCATGCTGTCATGTCCACCACAGGACAAGATGTGAAGAGAGATGAGAATTTCCATGTTCTCTGTGTGTACCATAGGACAAGGTGTGAGGAGGGATGGGATCTTCTTTGCTCCAGGAAAAGGCATGGGGAAGTATGGAAGCTTCCAGGCCCTCTGTGTACAACCAGAAAAAATCGTGAGGAGGGAAGAGAACATCCATGAGGTCTTCTATACCACAGAAGAAAGTGTGAGGAAGGACGAGAACTTCCATGCTGTGTTGAATACCACAGGACAAGGTGTGAGGAGATGAGATCTTCTATGATCTCTGTATGCACCACATACATGTTGTGTTGAATAACACAGGACAAGGTGTGAGGAGGGATGAGAACTTCCATGCTCTTGGTGTGCACCACAGGGCAAGGTGGGAGGAATGAAGAGAATTTCCATGATGTCTGTCTGTGTACACCACAGGGCAAGGTGTGAAACAGGGATAAGAACTTCCAGGCTGCGTTGTACACCACAGGACATGGTAGGGGAAGGAATGATACATTCCATACTCTGTGTACACTACAGGAAAAGGCATGAGGAAGGATAGGAGCTTCTATGATCTCTGTGTACACAACAGGACAAGCTGTGAGGAGGGAAGAGAACTTCCATGAGGTCTTGTATGCCACAGAAGAAGGTGTGAGGAATTGTGGAAACTTCCATGATGTCTTGTATTTCACAGAATGAGGTGTGAGAAGGGATGAGATCTTCCATATTTTATTGTATATCATAGGATGAGGTGGGGGGAGGGATAAGTGCTTCAATGCTCTCTATGTACACCACAGGAAAAGGTGTGGCGAGGTATGAGAGCATCCCTGCTGTGTGTGTACACTACCGGAGAAGGTGTGGGAGGGATTTGCACATCAATGCTCTCTGTGTACAACACAGGAAACAATGTGAGGAGGGATGACAGCATCCCTGTTGTCTGTGTACATGACAGGACAAGGAGTAAGGAGGAATGAGAACTTCCATGCTGACTTGTATATGAAAGGACAAGGGGTGAGGAGGGTTGAGAGCTTCCATGCCTCTCTGTGTGCACTACAGGACAAGGTATGAGGAGGGATGACATATTCCATGCTGTCTGTGTACACTACAGGATAGGGAGTGAAGCAGGATGAGAAAATACATGCTCTCTATGTATACCACATCAGAAGGTTTGAGAAGGTATGAGAACTTCCTAGCTGTCTGTGTAAAAGACAAGACAAGGTGTGATGAGGGATGAAAACTTCCATGATGTCTTGTATGCCACAGTACAAGGTGTGAGAAGGGATAAGGTTTTCCATGTGCCTGTGTACACCACAGGAGAAGGTGTGAGGAGGGCTGAAAGGATAAGTTAAAAGAAGGTATGAGAGCTTCCATGTGCCCTGTTTACACCACAGGACTAGTTGTGAGGAGGGATGAGAACTTCCATACTGTTTTGTACACCACAGTACGAGGTATGAGAAGGGATAAAGTCTTCCATGTGTCCATGTACACCACAGTACAAGATGTGAGAATTTCCATGTTGTTTGTGTACACCATAGGACAAAGTGTGAGGAGGAATCAGAGCTTCCAGGCATCTCTGTGCACCACAGGACAAGGTGTAGGGAAGGATGAGAACTTCCAGGCTGCATTGTACACCACAGGACATGGTGGGAGTAGGGATGGGACCTTCCATACTCTCTGTATACACTACAGGACAAGGCATGAGGAAGGATTGGAGCTTCCATGCTCTCTGTGTCCATCACAGGACAAGCTGTGATGAGGGAAGAGAACTTCCATGAGGTCTTGTATACTATAGAAGAAGATGTGAGGAAGGATGAGAACTTCCATGCTTTCTTGTATGTCACAGGATGTGTGGAGGGGTGAGCACTTCAATGCTCTCTGTGTACACCACAGGAAAAGGTGTGAGGAGGGATGAGAACTTCCATGGCATCTTGTATACAAAAGGACAAGGTGTGAGGAGGAATGAGAGCTTCTATGCTCTCTGTGTACATCACACAACAAGCTGTGATGATGGAAGAGAACTTCCATGAGGTCTTGTATACCACAGGACAAAGAGAGAGGAGAGATGAGATCTTCCATGTTGTCTCTGTATACCAGAGGACAAGGTGTGAATAGGGATGAGAACTTCCATGTTGTCTTGTATATGAAAATAGAAGGTGCAAGGGGGGGGTATGAGAGCTTTCACGTTTTCTGTGTACACCGCAGGACAAGGTGTGGGAGAGATGAGAGATTCCATGCTCTCTATGTATACGACCAGACCAAGTGTCAGAACAGATGAGATCTAGCATGCTGTCTGTTTACACCACAAGACAAGGAGTGAAAAGGGACGAGAATTTCCAGATCATATATGTACATCTTATATCTATCTATCTCTCTCTCTCTCTCTCTCTATATATATATATATATATATTACATATATAGTTGAAAACTATAGTCTTTCAACTCAGTCTTCATTACAAAGCATGCACTGAGTAGGCCTCATTTCATATCATATCATAACAGTAACGGTAGTTGATTACCCTCATAACTTACATGCCATTATTTCACACATAGTTGCATCTTCCCTGGCTGGTTGAATTTGCAGCTCGTAGGATATACTGCTTGTTCAGACTATAGGTGACCTTTCTTCCCCAGCAGCTCACACAATATTTTCCAGCACTATGACAGCTGGTCAACAGGAAGATGGCTTCCATCCCATTTCCAGCTTGATAGCTCAATGTCCTGCAACAGCAGCCTGTGGTGTCTTCAGCCAAAAGATCGTACCATCCAGTCCTAGTACACAACTAAACACTTTGGAAATGGCCTGCATTGTTGGGGGGGAGGGGTTATGAGCCTCACTGACCAACAGCTCACTGTGGAGAAGGGGAGTGAACAATCTTTGACATTGGGATTCACCTGCAATAACCCATGTCTTCAGAGTAAAGCTTTCTCTACTCTGGCAGGGTACTTTTGCCCAAGCTATTCCTCTCACTTCTTCCTCTTCTTTCTTTGAAAACATTATTTCTTTTAAATTAGCTAATGGAGTAAGTTTCTATAGTACTTATTCGTACTGCCTTTAGTTTTGGGTCTCTCTCACTCATGTCTCCTTTCCTTCCCTGCCTCCCCTTAGACCTTTCCACATACAATGTTCTATTCTATCACTTTACTGTCTACTATTCTCTCCCCTAGCCCCTCTCCACTTCTCTCTCCAAGCCTCATTCTAGCTTCCTAACCACTAGAACTGATGCTTACTACAATATAAAAACAAATCTAACTATTCCAAGCTTGGACCTGCATATGAGAGAGAACATTCAGTCTTTTTCTTTCTGGACCTCAGTTATCACACTTAGTAAAATTTTTTCCAGGTACATACATTTTCCTGCAACTTTCATAATTTCACTTTTCCTTACCTTTGACTAGGACACTATAATATGAACACTACACTACATTTAGGCTAATTCTATTTAGTATCTATTGCAATCAGAACAACAAAAAAATATGGCTGAACCAGCAATTCTATAGGAAAGTATAGTGTCTTTAGGGTATATGCCCAATAGTGTTATAGCTGGATCATCAGATAGGTCTTTATTAGCTTTTTTTTAACAAAATATTTTTTCACATTTATAATGATTTGATTCTGTTATTTAAAATTACATAAATATTTGACTCACAGTGTAATTATTTGCTCACTAAGTAGAGACAAAAACAAAACTTATAAGCATATAGATATTCATATATTATATACCTTTCCTTTCTTATGTATCCAAGCACAGATATACCATCAGTAGAATATCTGAACATACATGCTAATAAAGTCAGCATTTATTAACATTCTTCCAATTTTGAGATATATATAAACATTGAGAAAATATTTTTCAGGGTAAAATACAATACATTTTACTTGACAATGTGTTGGATCAGTGATCAATTCTTGGTTTTTAAGTATATGCTGGGCCAGCTTCATTTGTCTTCATGGCCTAGCCCTCACTGATGTTTGAAGAAAGTCCATGCAGAATGTATCTAAAAGCATCTTAAAACCATGGTACTTTTGTTCTCAAACTTATCACTGATTTATTTATTTAACCAATTAAAATTGTATGTATTTATCATATGTAGTGTATTGTGATATATGTATAAATTTGTATAAATTATGAGATGGATAAGTCAGACAACATTATCTTTATAAAAAATGGTCATCACATTATTTTTGAACAGTAGAAAATATTATTTTTGTGTTTGTACTTGAATTATTTTGGATTAACATTCACCTTATGGTTTATTATGGCAATAATTTACAGTTTTATTATGTTGATTATTCTTTATTATAATATAGATCCACATATACTTTCATCTTTTAAAAAAGTTTTTTAATTCTCTGCCTGCTTTTTTATGTTTATTATTATTATTAACAAGTTTTTTTCATATGGATACATCATATGTTTCCCCTTGTCCTTACCCCTATTCCATTTGCAACCTCCTCAGTAAGGTTGCAGGTATTCCCCACAGGGTTGTAGTTTATGCATTGTGGGAGCAGTGGTCAGTTATTCTGGGTGGGGGGAGGGGATGCCTCTGGGCATGATGTCTCAACCTGGGGCTCTTACAATCTTTCCACCCCCTCTTCCACAAAATTCCCTGAGCTGTGGTGGGTGAGTTTTAAGTCTACTTCAGGGATGAGCTCTTAGGAGCCCCTGGACCTCTGCTTTGGTATGTGTTGAGTATCCTCAGGTTCTGTCTCCTTCATCCTGGCACTGATTATCAGGTTCAGCATGGAAGAAGCACTCTTGCTCATCTCCCCATACCTCTGTGGATTCAGTGGCTTGGCTGAAGTGTGAAGGGTAGTTTATATCCTCAGGTCTTGCTACTTTCAGGGCCAGGAAACTGGGAGAAGCCCCAGGGAAACAGGATCTGGCCTACTCACTCCACACCCACCATGCACACCCTCCAGCACAGGGTATCCTAGAATTGGGAATCCAGAGGCACTTCAATCAGGAAGGTCTTGTTTTTAGTTTTGTTCAGAAACATCCACAATGATTTCCATAGGCTGTGTAAGTTTACACTACCACTAATAATGAGTAAGGATTCCTCTTTTCCCACACTTTCACCAGCATTTGTTGACATTTGATTTTTTTTCAATAATGGTCATTCTGAGTGGAGTGAGATAGAATCTCAGAGTAGATTTAGTTAACATTTACCTATGGAATAAAGATGTTGAAATTTTTTAGGTGTCTATTGGTCAATTGTATTTGTTCCTTTGAGAATTCTCTGTTCAGTTCATGCATTTTTAATGGGCTGGTTTATCATTATACTACTTAGTTTTCTGTATTCCAGATATGGAACTTATGTCATATGGACAGCTGGAATTGATTTTCTCCCATTCTAAGTTGTCTAAGTAAATTGTCTATTAACTATCTATATAGTGTCCTATGTTATAGATTTATGTATGTTGAACCATCCCTGCATTCCTGGGATGAAAACTACTTGATTGAGTGAAAGATATTTTAATGTATTATTTTAAAACCTTTATTGACAACTTTCATAGATATAGCCAACATACTATGATCACAATTCCTTCCTACCACTTTCCCTTCCCCCACTCCAAAATCCTTTTCAATTAAGGCGGTATCTGACTTTGACAGTAAAATGTGTTTCTTGAAGACAGAAAAAGGATGGATCCTGTTTTCTGATTCAGCTGGTTAATCTGTTTCTTTTGCTTGGGGAGTTGATATTCAGAGATATTGGAAGGTATGAGTTACTCTCTCATATTGATAATATTGTGGAGTTTGGGGTTTTCTTGGTCTTATCAATTTTAACAACTGTTCTAGTTTTGAATATTGTTTTTCCCTCCTGTAGGCTCTTGAATACATTTATTTTACAGTGAAAATTATTCCATCCTGTATTCTTTGTAGGGCTGGCTTAGTGCTCATATATTCACATATTCAGCTTTTATTATTGAAAGTTTTCCTTTCTCCTTCTATTACTAAGGATAATTTTTTGTGTCTTTGACCTGAAGTTCTTTCCCTTCTTCTATGCCCATGATTTGAACATTTGATCTTTTTAAGGTGTTCCATATTTCTCTCTTGTTCTGCTCATGTGTTTTATGAACTTGTCATGATTTATTTTCTGCAGATCTATTTCTTATGCCTTATCCTCAATTACTGATATTCTGTTTTCTACTATTCTTTTGGTGAGGCTTTCTAGGAAGCTAAAATTGAGTTATTCCATCTTTGATTTATGTTTTGTTTTCTTCAATGTCTTTCTTTATTGAGTTTCACTTTCATTTCTTGGTTTGGTTTTCTTATTGTATTTAGTTGACTGTGTTCTCTTGGATTTCATCCAAGTGTTTGTTCTATTTGAATTCATTTATATATTGAGTTTTTTTTTTTAGTTAGTTCTATTGGATTTCATTCAGGTGTTTGTTCATGTCCTCTTTAAGTTTGGTGTATGAATTAACATTGCCATGTTTTGAAATTCTTTTTTTTTGGAGAGAGAGAGAGAATTGGCATGCCAGGATTTCAGCCACTAAAATTGAACTCCAGACACTTGAGCCACTTAGTGGGCATGTGGGACACTGTGCTTGTCTCATTTCTGGGTATCTGGCTAATGTGGGACCTGGAGAATCAAATGTGGGTTCTTAGGCTTCACAGGCAAGTGCCTTAACTGATGAGCAATCTCTCCAGCCCTGGAATTCTTTGTCTGTAATTTCCTCTAAGTGGTTCTGGTAGGAGACTTACACCATAGGAAAAGGCATACTTGGTGGAGAATACTAAACTTTATTTATTTATTTATTTATTTATTTATTTTGCATCACTTGTTTGGCTTTAGAGTTTGCCCATATGTTAATAATGACTTTGTCTTGCTGAGCATGTAGCAAATATGGTTCTACTAGAGGACACAGGGTGAGTTTTGGTTTGTACTCCCCAAGTAACAGACACATGTCTGATTCAAAACCTCACTGGACCTGGCCTTCCTAGAAACCTACCCATGTCTGGATTGGGGGAAAGGAGGCACTGATCACAGGTTCACTGTTAGGGGTGAAGGGTGTTTGCAGGGCCTAGGTGTCTGGTGCTTCTGATTCCTTGGCAATCTACTCTTTCTGTGGCCGAGGTCAGGGAAGGATAGATTATATTTACCATGCATATACTGCTTAGTAATGTTAAAGTTTACATTGTTTGAAAGAGGTCTGCAGGACATTTTCATCCTGGAAACATGAAATTCTATTAAACAACAATCCTTTCTTTAACATTTTTCCTTTGCCCATACCAGTCATTCTATTTTTCTGTTTAAATTAATTTGTCTATTTTAGAGGCTGAGAGTAAAATGATAAAATATTTGGCCTTTGTGGCTGGCTTATTTTACTTGACATAATATTTCCAAGGCTCA
The DNA here is from genome assembly GCA_036346955.1 of Dipus sagitta. Taxonomy (NCBI): domain Eukaryota; kingdom Metazoa; phylum Chordata; class Mammalia; order Rodentia; family Dipodidae; genus Dipus; species Dipus sagitta. The sequence goes on from CM070770.1 coordinate 215,405,518, forward strand.
TCAATGTAGCCTATGACAAAATTTCCCTTCCTTTTAAGGCTAATATCCACTCTATGTGTGCATCCCATTTTTGTTGCTTGTGTATATATATGTGATTGTGGTGTGTTGCATGTATATATGCATTTGTGGTGTATCAATCATTTGCCTATAGTAGGCTTGCTCCCCTACAGTGACCTGTGTAGAGCTCTGGGTATTCCATACTTGAGTTGGAATCTCTACTGAACCCAGAGCTCGCTGCTTTGTACAGAGCTCTGCTGATTCCTAGATCTTTACTTCCCTATGGGACTGGGGTTACAGGTGTGTATGGCTATGCCTTGCTGTTTAACATAGGTTCTAGAGAGTTTTCATTTTAGCCCTCATCTTTTTTTTGACAACTTCCATAACCTTAGACAATAAACCCATAATTATTCCCTACTTTCTCCCACTTTCCCCTTCACAAATCTACCACCATCATATTCCCTCCCCCTCTCAATCAGCCTCTTTTATTTTGATGTCATCATCTTTTCCTCCTATTATGATGGTCTTGTGTGGGTAGTACCAGGCACTGTGAGGTCATGAATAGTCAGACTATTTTGTGTCTGGAAGACAGCATTGTAAACAGTCCTACCCTCCTTTGGCTCTTACATTATTTTCACGATCTCTTCTGCAATGGACCATGAACCTTGGAAGGTGTGATAGAGATGTCTCAGTGCTGAACAATTTTCTGTCACATCTTCTCAGTACTATGGCACCTTCTGAGTCATCCCAGTGGTCACTACCATCTGAAAAGAGAGGCTTCTTTAACAAAATGAGAGTTGCATTAATATATTAATGTGCACATTAAGAAAAGAGCTTAGAAGAAAGTTTGGTGAGTATAATATATGCATTTAGCCAGACAACTGCAGGTGTTACTCCCCTAGGGCTCATTACCTCCCCTGCCATAGGCTTTTTATTTTATTAGGTATGTACACAGTGTGTATACAGCCACACTGGTACCATTGTAAACCTCCTCCCTGTCTTCCCCCTTCCAAGGGACCCTCCTTATTGGGAAATGTGGGTAGTGCATTGTGGGGTTGGCCATCAGTTATGGGAAGGAGGCAATGTCTCTGCACATAATGTCCCAACCTGTGGCTCTAACAATCTTTCTGACCCCTCTTCCATGAATTTCCCTGAGCCACGTTGGGATCATTTTAAGTCTACTTCAGTGATGAGGTCTTAGGAGCCTCTGTGTCTCTGGATATCTGGTTTGGTAGGAGTCGAGTGTTCTCTGTCTATCTCCTTCACCTTTGTGCTGGTACCAGGTTTACCAAGAAAGCAGCACTCTTGCTTATTTCCCCAATTACTCTATGGTTTCACCTGGGGCTCTGGTGAGGTATGATGGGCTGATTCTCTCCTCAGGTTCTGCATCCATCTGAAAAATGGAAGTAAATTCTCCAATGGAGAGTGAAGTCAGCACCAGATAAATGGGATAACCATTATTATTTTAGAGAGAATTTAATAAGTGTTCTCATTGTCATTCATTTCTAGAAATTTTGCAATTTCATCCACTACTCATTTATTATTTAAAAGTGTGTTGTTTTGTTTGCAGGAGCTGGTGGGATTCCTGGCACATCTTTTTTGTTAATTTCTAACAGTATAGCATTATGATCTGATATCATGAAGGAAATTATGTCGATCTTCCTAAATATATGGAGGCAGGCCTTATGACCCAGTATATGATCTATTTTAGAAAAGGTTACATGGGCTGCTGAAAAGAATGTGTAGTCTGTGGATTTGGAGTAGAATAGTCTGTAGATGTTAATTAGGTCTAACTGATCTATGGTTTTGTTGAGCTCTCTCATTTCCCTGTTAATTTTCTGCTTGGATGATCTATTTCTGATAGCAGAGTATTGAAGTCCCCAATTATGATGGTGTTGGTGGGTATTTCTGTTATTATTTTTTTTTGTCAAGTAGGTTTGTTTTATGAATTGTGGTGCACCTGTGTTTGGTGCATAAAGATTGATGATTGTGATATCCTCTTGTTGGATAAGATCATTCCCTTGATAAGTAAAAAGTGGCCTTCTTTGTCTTTTTTTATTTCTTTTGGTTTGAAGTCTATTTTATTTAATATTAGTATAGCTATGCCTGCTTGTTTCTTATTTTCATTTGCTTGGAATATCATTTTCTACCCTTTCATGCTGAGGAGGTGTCTGTCTTTAGTGATGAGGTGGGTTTCTTGAAGATAGTAGATTGAGAGGTCTCATTGTCTGATCCACCCTGTTAGCTTATGTTTCTTGGTGGGTGAATTAAGGCCACTAATACTTAGAGTAATAACTGTGAGGTTTGATTTAATCCCTGTCCTATTGTGGTGGATTATGTGGTTTAGTGTTTTCTTCGACTTTGTAGTTTTTTGTACCTTCTCTGAGTTTGGTTATTGTATCTGCTTCTTGTAGGCCCTTGAGGTTGGTTATTTGATTCTTCTGTGTGGAGAATTCCCTGAAGTACTCTCTGTAGGTTTGACTTTGTGTTCATATAGTTGTAAAGCTGAGTTTTATCATGAAAAGGTTTTCTTTCACTATATATTATGAGGGATACTTTTGCTGGGTAGAGTAGGTTGTGTTGGAAGCCATAGGTTCTTAGACTTTGCAGTGTTCCATTACAGGCCCTTCTGGCTTTCAGGGTTTCCATTGAGAAGTCTGAAGTAATTTTGATGGGGTCACCTGTATATGTAATGTGTTGTTTATCCCTAGTTGCTTTTAGGACTTTCTCTTTGGTATCAATGTTTAGAGTCTTAATGAAAATATGTCTTGGAGAATTTCTCCTTTGGTCCAGTCTGTTTGGAGTTCTGTTTGCTTCTTGTAACTTGATGTGACTTTCTTTGGAGAGAGTGAGAAACTTTTCTTTGTAATTTTGTTGAATAATTTCTCCATGCCTTTTGTCTGAATTTCTTCCCCCTCTGGTATTCCCATGATCTGCATGTTGGGACACTTAAGTTTACCCCACAGTTCCCTCATGTTCTCTTCACTGAAATTTTTGAACTTATTGAAATTTTTGGATTCATGAACTGTTTCTTCTGTTTTGTCTTCCAGTTCTCAGTTTCTATCCTCCACATGGCTGACTGTCAACTTCTAGTGCGTTGGGGTCCCTGGGTCAGGGTCTCGATGAAATCAGGACACAGGGGATGCAGAGAAGCTGAATCAAATGCAACTGCAACTGCATACTTTATTTCTAGCACTGTTCGTTTTTGTACAGAAAGCAATCATGAAAGAAAGTCACTTCATACACACCAGGTGTTGTTTTTTAAAACAGTTCATCATAGTGGCATTAACTCCTCTTAGATCTGTAAGCAATCGCCATTTTCCTGACTTCTTTTATATCACAAATATAGGTGAGTTCCAGGGCAAAGTAGAAGGTTCTATATGTCCTTTATTTAATTGTTCTTTAACCAATTCATATGTTGCTTCTATTTTATCTTTGATAACGGCCATTGTTCAATCCACAAGGGTTCATCACTTTTCCATAATATTTTTAAGGGTTCCATTTATAATATTATTAAAAATGTATATGAGTACCCCATTGCTCCATTACATCTAGGCCAAGTATAGTTACAGGAATATCTAAAACATAAGGTTTAATAATAGCTCTTTGGCCATCTTTGGTAGCTAAAGTAACAAAGGAAGAGCTTTATTTTATAGTTTTTACTGGGGCAGAACTTACTCCTCTAATATTACAAGGAATAGTAATAATAGGTAAATGTGATGGCCAAAATGTTTTTTGAATAATAGTTATATCAGATCTGGTATCTACCATTCCTGTATAAGCTTTATCATTAAGATAAAATGAAATTAATGGTTGTTTATTACCAATTTGCATAGTCCAATACACCTTTTGAAATTCAGTGCTATAAAATCTACATAAGGTTCATTAGGCTTTTGAATTACTTTAGTCCATGACCCATAATGTTCACCCACAGGTTTTATGTGATCCCATGCATTTAAAGCTATTTCTCTCAATTGCTCATGAATCTGTTCTGGAGCATTAATTTGTTGATCAATGGTATCATATTGACCTGTACCAGATAACATAGGGTACGTGATAGTTCTCACCACAGGATTTTGACTCTGTGCATTTTCCCGAGCTTGATCAGCACAAAAGTCCATGTACTACATTTGCCATTGTAAATATTCAGTATCTTTTAATAAAGCTCTAGCTACAATTTTCCAATCCTCAGGAGCACAATTATTATAATGTCTAGCAACCCCACTAAGTAATTCTTTAACATAGTGAGATTGAGGTCCATAAAGACTGACAGCTTTTTTCATTCTTGTTACATGATCAAAGTCAATGCCACTATAATGAGGTAGTTGCGCAATGCCCTGTGCATCTGGACCTGGTCTAATAACTGGAAAAGAAAAACTAGGAAATTCATCCTCAGAGTCAGTAGTAGAATTGAGTTCATCCTCCTCCTGCTCTGAGACAAAATGCACACTCCGCCGAGCCGAGCGCGTTTTATCAAAAGAAGTTACTTTCTTTTTTGGCAACGTGACTTGATCCTGACATATTTTTCTCAATTTTAACAATTTTCTCCATCATTTCAGATAATATACTTTCTATGCCTTTATTTGTCGAAGCAACTTCAGAACTATCAGGAGGAGGAGGTACAAAAGGTTCTGCAGTCATTAATTTTGTTTGATCTGCAGAAATTAATTGCTTCATGTTATTATCTAAATCCAACTCTCTAATGGAAGGAGAGGCTTCCTTTTTCAAGTCAGCTATTAAATTTTCTTCATTCATAGCCTTGAAAATTGTATAAGTAAAAGCCCATATGGACCAAAATCGCATGGGAATTTTTTCCCCTTGCTTGACAGCCTTTTTCACATTTCTCTTTGCTTGCTGCCAGTTCCCTGGATCTAATGTCCCTTCTTCAGGAAACCAAGGATTATATTCTTGTATATTTAAGCATTTAAGCATTGCTCTAAATCAGAAGAAGATACATGAGCACCATGAGCCTTTAATAACTGCTTTAGCACAGAAAAATAAGGAGTAGATTTAGCTTGTTCCATTACCCTGTAATAAAAGTTTTTACTCACCCTTCCTAATTCTCCGTCTCCAGGGTCCCTGTTCAGGCACCAAGTGTCAACGTCTAGTGCGTTGGGGTCCCTGGGTAAGGGTCTCGATGAAATCAGGACACAGGGGTGCAGGAAGCTGAATCAAACGCAACTGCATACTTTATTTCTAGCACTGTTCATTTTTGTACAGAAAGTAATCATGAAAGAAAGTCACTTCATACACACCAGGTGTTGTTTCTTAAAACAGTTTTTCTAGTGCACACAATAATTGAGAGATAGTATAACTTCTTTCTTAATAATATTGAACAAAGTAGTGATGGTTTATGTTCCCAATTAAACTTCAAAGTAACTCAGCAAACACCTTTATCTAAGCAGAAATCACATTCTCAAGAGGCCTGAGCATAGGCAAAACATTCAGTCTTGTGGCCAGAAAGTATGCTTCTTGTGGACTTCAGTTTGCTGAAGTTCCATGACCTCAGTTCCCCCTGCTCCAAGGACACTCTGAGAATTGATTCTCATGCTTAGCCCATCTGACTCTCCTCAGCTGACTCTGTCCTTGAGAGCTTCTATAGAGTTTTGGGTTTGTTCAATTTGGTCTGTATTTTCTACTGCTTTTTTTATGTGTAGTTTCCATCCTTCTGTCGAGTTCCCTTTTCACATAATTTTCTGATTTTCTTAATGCTTCTTGGAATTCATCTTTGTATTTCTTTATGTCTTCATTGAGCTTAGGTAGGTGGTTATTGAGGTCCTCTATTTTTTTTTTTTCTCTCCTTCAGATCCTTTAGCTGTCTTTGGAAGCCTTCCTAGTTCTTTTCTATTAGGTCTAATCTAGTGAAGACAGAATTCATGCAATTATTGGCCCATTGTTCATTTTCTGCAAGTTCTGCTGGCCAGGTTTCCATAGCTTGTGCCTTCATTTTGGGGTTTTGATTCTATTGTCTCTTCTGTTTTGATTCGAGACATCCATTGCGGGACTGGGAAATCTTGTTGGATTTACTTGTATTTGATTTTTTATGTTATTCCTTGAGGTGTCTTCAGTGATTATTCCCTTTTATGTTTGCTTCCACTAGGCTTATTATGGCAATGGGGCTGCCTGCTCAGAGGGAAGGATCCCATGAGGCTCTGGTGGGCCCCAGGGACCTGATGAAGGCGCTTATTTTTTGGTGGTTTGGTGTTTGGGACTGTTTGGTCAGGTGGCCCGAGGGGACATGGGGTAGGGGAGAATGGGACAAAGCAGACTGGTGTTGCAGCTGGGCTGTGGGAGGGGGATGATGGCAATGCATGGTGGTTCCACAATGCTGAGGGGTGAGGGCATGTGATAGCAGGTCCATTGGGACTACATAGCAAAAAGTGTATGCAGGGAGGGGCTTTGAGGACCCCTGTAGGGGGAAAGCCTAGGGAAGGGGAAAGTGGGAAAGCCTAGGGAGGGGAAAAGGTCAGCCTGCTCTCCTAGGTCCATGAATGAGGGTGGGGGGCGGTAGCGAGTGGGAAGGCATTCGGCTTAGTGTGTGTGTTGGGGGGGTTCCACTAGCCTGCTGGCCTGAGTCTTTGCACGGGGGAGGGATGGGAGGGTGGTGGCTAGTGAGACGGTGTTTGTGTGTGGAGCTCCAGCGTGGTGGGAAAGCCTAGGGTGGGGGGTGGTGGAACTCTAGCCTTCTGGCCTAGGTCCATGCACAGGGGTGGGGGGTGGCAACAAGTGGGATGGCATTGATGCATGTAGCTCCGTAGTGGTGGGGGTGCCTAGGGTGGCGGGGGGACACTAGCCTGCCTGCCTGGATCCACAAACAGGGGGTGGGGGGCAGTGGCTTGTGGGATGGCGTTCATGTGTGGAGCTATGCTAGCCTGCTATCCTGGGTACACTTAGCCTGCGGTTAGTGCAGAAGGAACCTGCAGTGGGGACTGTGGCTAGAATGGCTGCTTGAGGGATTTTGGGGGACTGGTGGGCTACTCAAGAGCATGGGAATCAGTGGATTCCTTACTTTGCTCCTCTGTGCCTTCACATTGGATGTCTATTAGGATCTGCAAACCCCTAAAAACCCCAATGAACCCTAAAGGTCTAGCCTTTCTTTCCCCAGGAGGTGTGGCATGGTTAGGCAGACATGTTGACAGGAAGGCCCTCAGTTCTGGAGATTTGAACTCAGGCAATCTAAGCCTCTTTAGCTGCTCTTGCCTGGGCAAGAGGCTCACATAACCACTGAGCAATCTCTCCACCCCTATATCATAGTTTTAAAATATTTTATTATTTGTTTGTTCAAGAGAAAGTGAGAGAGAAAGAGGCAGATAGAGGAAGAGAGAATGGGTGCTCCCAGGCTATAACCACTGCAAATGAACTCCAGACACATGTACCACTATTTGCATCTGGGTTTATGTGAGTAGTGGTGAATAAAGCCTGGGTTGTAGGCTTTGCAGGCGCGCAACTTCACTCTTGACCCATCTCTGCAGCCCTATATCACTTTTTTTTTTTTTTTTTTTTGGTTTTCTGAGGTAGGGTCTTGCTCTAGCCCAAGTTGACCTGGAATTCACTATGTAGTCTCAGGGTGGCCTTGAACTCAAGGGGATCCTCCTACCTCTGCCTCCCAAGTGCTGGGATTAAAGGCATGTGCTACCACGCCCGGCCCTATATCACATTTTAAATATTTAGTGATTTGTTGGTTGATATTTTTTTTATTTCCATAGCTTGGCAAACTTTTGGATTATTTCCATATTTTAAAACATTTTTATTGACAGTTTCCATACTTACATAGACATGAAAATTCCTCCCTTCCCCCACTTTACCCATCACAAATCCACACTCCATCATATCCCTTCCCTCTTTCCATTAGTCCTTTTTCATTTTGATGTCATCATATTTTCCTCCTATTATTATGGTTTTGTGAAGGTACTTCTAGGCACTGCAAGGTCATGGATATTGAGGACAATTTATTTCTGGATGATTGCATGGTAAGCAGTCCTACCCTTCCTTTGACTCTTTCAAATGAATTTTAGGATAGTTTTTTTTTTTCTATTTCTTTTAAGAACACCATTAGAATTTTATTTATTTATCCTCTCCAGTGTCTTGTGGTTCAGATGTTCCCTGTAAGGGCCTGGTGAAGGATCAGCCATATGGTCTGTCTTTTAGTAAGTAGAAAATTATGGTACCATTGCCATTTGGGTCTAGATTTGTGTTTCCCACCCCTTTGATGCCCTCCCCTCCCTCCCCTTCCATCCTAGTGTCTAGTCTAGGAGGTGCTTGCTGGGTATGTAAGGTGTCTTGGGTAGATTCAGTTTAGGTGCTGTAGATGAGTGAGACTATGTGGCGATATTTTTTTTCTGTGATTGGGTAAGTTCACTGAGAATGATCTTAATGCAATAAATGTATAGATTGCTTTTGGTAACATTGACATTTTCACAATATTGATTCTTCCAATCCAAGAACATGGGATGTCTTTCCATGTCCTAATATCTTCTGCAATGTATTGCTTGAGTGTTTTAAAGTTTTCATTGTGTAGATACTTATCTTCCTTCCTTATGTTTATTCAAAGTTACTTTATTTGTTTGGAGGCAATTGTGAATATGAGTGATTTCCTAACTTCATCCTTCACATATTTGTTGTTAGTATGTAGGAAGGCTACTGATTTCTGTGTTTATTTTGTATCCTGCTACATTGCTAATAGTGTTTATCATCTCTATCAGTTTGCTGGGAAAGTCTTTAGGGTCCTTTATGTATAGAATCATATCATGTGCAAATAATGATAATTTGATCTTTTCCTTTCTAATTTGTATCCCCTTTTTGAGTGTCTCTTGTCTTATTGCTATAACTAAGACTTCCAGTACTATATTAAGTAAAAGGGGAGACTCTTGTTCCTGATTTTAGTCAAAAATCTTCAAGTTTTTCCCTATTTAGTATTATGTTGGCTGTAGGTTTGTCATAAATAGCCTTTATTATGTTGAGATATGGTTCTTCTATTCCCATTTTCTTTAGAATTTTCACCATGAAGGGATGTTGGATTTTGTCAAATGCCTTTTCTGTATCTATTGAAATGATCAAGTGAATTTTGTCTTTCATTCCATTTATATAGTGCATTACATTTATCTATTTGCATATGTTGAACCATCTTTGCATGTCTGAGATAAAGCCTACTTGGTTGAGGCGAATGTTCTTTTTGATAGATTCTTGTATTCTGTTTGCAAATACTTGTTTTTTGAATTTTTATGTCTATGTTCATGGGAGAGATTTGTCTGTAATTGTTGTTGTTGTTCTACAGTCTTTGGTTTTGGTACCAGAGTGATGCAGGCTATATAGAAGGAGTTTGCTAGAATTTCTTCCTTTCCTATTTTATGGAAAAATTTGAGAAGCCTTGGTGTTAGCCCTTTCCTGAAGTTCTGGTATGATTCACCAGTGAATCCATCTCAGTCTGGACATTTTTTAGTTGAAAGATTTTTTTTTTTTTGGTAACTGCTTGGATCTCTGTACTTCTTAAGGTCTATTTAAATGGTTAATCTCATCTTGATTTAATTTGGTAGGTCATATAAATCTACAAAATCATCCATTTCTTTCAGATTTTCATAATTAGAGGAGCATATGTACTTAAAGTACATGCTTACAATTTTCTGAATTTCTTTCATATCTGTTGTAATGGTGTCTTTTTCATCTCTAATTTTATTAATTTGTGTCTCTTGTCTCTTAAGGTCAGATTTTTTAAGGGTTTATCAATCTTGTTTATCCTTTTGAAGAAAACTCTTTGTTTCACTGATTCTTCATTTTTTTGTTCCTATTTTATTAATTTCTGCCCTAATCATTATTATTTCTTAACCACCTACTGATTTTTGGTTTGCCTTGTTCTTCTTTTTCCAAGGCCTTAAGATGAAGCATTAAGTTGTTTACTTATAACCTTTCTAATTTCTTAATTATAGACACTTAAAGTTATAAATTTCCCTCTTAGGACTGCCTTCATTGTGCCCCAAATGTTTTAGTTTGTTGTGTTCTAATTATCATTTGATTCTATGAAGTTTTTATTTGTTTTTTGATTTCTTCCATGACTCATTCATCATTCAGTAGTGTATTTTTTAGCCTCCACGATTTTGTGTAGGCTCTGTAGTTTTTCTTGTTACTGATTTGTAACTTAATTCTATTGTGATCAGATAGAGTACAAGGAATTATTTCAATTTTCCTGTATTAATATTTGCTTTGTGTCCTAATACATGGCCTATTTTAGAGAATGTTCCATGTACTGCTGAGACAAATGTGTATTCTGCAGCATTTGGAGGGAATGTTCTGTAGATATCTGTTAGGTCCATTTGCTCTATGACATCATTTAATCCAGATGTCTTTGTTTATTTTTTGCTGGGTCAATTGATGAGAATGGGGTATTGAAGTCACCCACTATAATTGTGCCTAGAGTTATCTATGACCTTAAGTATAATAGTGTTTGATGAAATTGGGAGGCCTCATGTTAGGTGCATATATGTTTAGAATTGTAATGTCTTACTATTGAATTGTTCATTTAATCAATATAAAGTGACATTCTTTATCTTTCCCCACTAGTGGTGGTTTGAAGTCTATAATGTCAGATATTGGGATAGCAACACCTACTTGATTCCTATGCCCATTTGCCTGAAATTCTGTTTTCCATACTTTCACCCTAAGCTAGTGTCTGTCTTTTAGGGAGAGGTAAGTTTCTTTGAGGCAACGAATAAAAGGATCCTACCTTTTAGTCCAATCTGCATGCCTGTGTCTTTTGGTTGTGGTATTGAGGACACTGATATTAAGAGTTGTTGGGAATTCTAGGTAAGATGGTGGCATAGAAGCCATGCCAAAGCAGCCTAAGGAGGGATTTAAACAAAACCACAGCAAAATAAACTCTTCTTCTGAAGAGTGTAGGAGTATAGGTTATTCTTAGACATAGTGGAGAAGCAGAAGAGACCAAAATCCACCAGAAAGGAGGAAAACTTCCAGAATCCCACTGAGGTGCTTGTGGCCCACAAATCTGCATGATCCATGCACCCACCTGGCACCACCTGCCCAGCCAGACCCTCCAAGTGGCAGTAGCAGAGATCAAACAAGAGGTTCTTCCAACATCATCAGCCTCCTTGCAAAGTCAAAAAAATCTGAAGAAAAGACAGCTGAGATCAACAAAGGAGCCACTGAAAGGGATACAGGCAGGACTTTGTGAGCAGCTTCAGGCTTTCTGCACTTGCCCAACCCTTAATCATCAGAACTGCAAACCACTGGCATTCAGCCCTCAGTGGCAGTGCATCCAGCCCAGCTGATCAGAAATCCAGGCCCACAGCACAACATGGAACACAGAGGAATTGAGCTAGGCATTCAGAATTGGTGAGATCAGAAGCAACCCCAAAAGGTAACAAGGCTAACCGATAAAATAATAATAATAAAAAAAACAGGTATATAGGTATATAGGTATATAGGTCTGCATTGGAAGTGCTAATCTCTCTAATCTCTCTTTCCTTGTCAGGGCAGGTTAGGGGTTACGTATTCTTAGTTGACATTACCATTTTAAATTATGCTGTATATGGTGGTTGAATATTGTTGCTTTTGATACTTTCAAAGTTATAGAGCCTTTGCCGTTTGCTTCTGTCATTATTTGAGACAGGGTCTGATTGTGATCCATGCTGACCTGGAACCCAATTCAGAAAATAAATCTCTATCTTCCAGCTGACAGGATTAAGGGTATAGAGCAACACACACCCTTAGGGAGTTTGGCTTTTCAAGACTATCTGCTTATTTTAATCCCTACAATTGCATATTATGTGCTGGTTTCTATGGAATCTATTGCTCAGTTGAAGTTTAGAATTTGCCAGTAAATTTTTCCACCCAGAAGTAAACTTAACACCTACAATTACATCTATGGTTGAATTGGGATACAAGAGCTACACTTGGCACCTTAAACTCATATTGTGAAACTACATAAAGTTGGATTGCCACATCTGAGAACATTGCAGATAAGTAGAAAACCCAAGCATCAAACCAATCAGGATGCAATAGTCACTACATTATAGTACAAGAAACACAAAAAAATCAAGACAATACAATCCCACAAAAATCATAAATCCATCAGAAATGATCACCAATGAGACTGTTTTAGATGAAATGCCTGACAAAGATTAAAAAAATGATTGTATACTCAAAGAAATCAAAGAAGAAATCGAAGGAATCAAAGAAGAAAACAAAGGCATTAAAGCAGAAAACAAACTCCTGAAAGAGAACACAGGAAGCCAGCTTAATGAAATAAAGAGGTCATTACAAGACATGAATAAGGAAATATAAATACTGAAGAAAAACCTGGCTAAAATTCTAGCTCTGAAGAACAGTCAGTCAAATAAAACACTCTGTGGAAAGTCTCACCAGTAGAATGGATGAAGGAGAGAACAGAACATCTAAACTAGAAGACCAAGTGGTAGACCAAATACAGTTGAACAAAGAGAAAGAAAGTCTAATAGGAAGGTATGAACAGGAATTTCAAGATATCCAGGACTCTATGAAAATATCAAACATAAGAATTCAAGGTATAATAGAAGGAGAAGAATTTTAATTCAGAGGCTTAGTAGGTGTATTAAACAAAATCACAGAAGAAAAATTTCCCCGAATTGGGAAAGAAATGCCAATGCAGATACAAGAGCTTTTAGACCAGCAAACAGACAAAAATTGGAAAGAACCTCTCCTTGCCATGTTACAATTAAACTTAGTAGTTTAGCTTATTAACACTCAACCCAAAGAAAATATATTGAAAGCAGTTAGAGAGAAAAAGACAAGCCCATCAGAATAACAGAAAATTATTCAACACAAACTTTAAAAGCCAGAAGGGCTTGGAATGATGTATTCCAACTTCTGAAAGATAATAACTGTCAACCAAGAGTACTTTATCTTACAAAGATAGCTATTCAAATTGATGGAGAAATAAGGACATTCCACAACAAAAACAGGCTTAGGGAATTTATGACAACTAAGCCAGCTCTACAGAAAATACTTGAAGGAATCCTTCATGCTGAAGAGAAAGCAAAACACACACAGGAGGAAATAGGAAAAAATAAATCATATTTAAATAACAGTTAAAACAAGTGTGTAAAGGGAAAACAGAAAACACAACACAATAAGGAGAATGGAGAGAATAAATAAATACCTTTCAATAATAACTCTTAATATTAATGGCCTCAATGCCCCAACCAAAAGACACAGGCTTGCAGACTGGATTAACATGCAGGATCCTGCCATTTGTTTCCTCCAGGGAACTCATCTCAATCAAAGATAGACACTGTCTTAGGGTGAAAGGATGGAAAAAATGATATTTCAAGCAAATGGGCTTAGAAAACAAGCAGGGGTTGCTATCCTAATATCTGACAGGATACACTTCAAACCAACATTAGTGAGGAAAGATAAGGAAGGTCATTTTATACTGACTAAAGGAACACTCCAACAAGAGGACATTACAATCTTAAACATATATGCACCTAACATAGGGGCTCCCAATTTCATTAAACAAACACTATTAGACTTATGGTCACAGACAACAGCAAACACAATACCCCATTCTCATCAATTGACAGGTCATCCTGGAAAAAAATAAACAGAGAGACATCTGGATTAAATGATGTCATGGAACAAATGGATGTAATAGATAGCTACAGAACATTCATCCAAATGCTGCAGAATATACATTTTTCTCAGCAGCACATGGAACATTCTCTAAAATAGACCATATATTAGGACACAAAGTAAATCTCAACAAATACAAGAAAGCTGAAATAATCCCTTGTACTCTATCTGACCACAATGGGATTAAACTGCAAACAGCAACAAGAAAAACTACAGAGCATACAGAAATTCATGGAGAATAAGTAGTACACTCTTGAATGATAAATAGTAATTGAAGAAAACAAAAAGGAAATCAATAAATTCATAGAATCAGATGATGATGAGAATACAACATACGAAAAGCTTTGGGACACAATGAAGGCAGTCCTAAAGGGAAACTTATAGCTTAATATAGTACTATATTAAGAAATTATAGAGTTCACAAGTAACCAATTTAATGCTTCATCTTAAGGCCTTGGCAAAAGAAAAACAAGGCAAACCAAAAACTAGTAGACAGGAGAAAAATAATAAAGATTAGGGCAGAAATTTATGAAATAGAAAAAAACAATCCAAAGAATCAGTGAAACAGAGCGTTGGTGCTTTGAAAGGATAAACAAGATTGATTAACCCTTAGCAAATCTGACCAGAAGAAAGAGAGAAGTGACAAAAATTAATAAAATTAGAGTTCAAAAGGCACCATTGCAAGAGATACCAAAGAAATTCTGAAAATCATAAGGACATACTTTAAGAACATATATGCCTCTAAGTTTGAAAATCTGAAAGAAATGGATGACCTACCAAAATTAAATCAAGATGAGATAAACCATTTAAATAGTTCTATAAGAAGTACAGAGATCTACACAGTTATATAAAAAAAAATATCCCAACTAAAAAACTTCCAGGCCCAGATGTACTCACTGGTGGATGTTAGCAGACCTTCATGGAAAAACTAACACCACTGCTTCTCAAACTTTTTAATAAAATAGAAAAGGAAGAAATTCTACCAAAGTCCTTCTATGAAGCCAGCATCACCCTTATACCAAAACCAGACAAAGACAGTACAAAAAGAGAACATTACAGGTCAATCTCCCTCATGAACATAGATGCAAAAATTCTGAGCAAAATATTGGCAAACAGAATACAAGAATATATCAGAAAGATTATTCACCTCGAACAAGTTAGCATTGTCCCAGGGATGCAGGGATGGTTCAACATTTGGAAATTGATAAATGTAATACATCATATAAATGGTCTGAAGGACAAAAATCACATGATCATCTCAATAGATGCTGTAAAGGCATTAGACAAAATCCAACATCCCTTCATAGTAAAAGTATGATAGAAACTGGGAATAGAAAGAACATATCTCAACATAACAAAAGATATTTGTGACAAGCCGACAGCCAACATAATACTAAATGGGGAAAACTTGAAGCTTTTCCACTAAAATCAGAACAAGACAAGGGTGTCCACTGTCCCCACTTTTATTTAATATAGTACTAGAAGTCTTAGCTATAGCAATGAGGCAAGAGACACTCATAAAAGGCATACAATTTGGTACTGAAGAGATCAAATCATCATTATTTGCAGATAATATAATCATATCTATACATAAAGGATTCTAAAGATTCTACCAGCGAAGGTGCTACATGGGCGACTGGGGGAAATTGACCAATATCTATCGAAGCAACGCATGGTCTAACCTACTTAGCAGCAAATAACTTATTGTGATGCCCACACAAGTGCAGTGGTGGCACACAGCCATGGTGGGGAACCAACTGCTCTCAATTTGGCTAACTGATCCCCTCACTGGTATGGGACCCATAGCTGGAGCTGGGAAACAAGTCAGAACCATATCCAAACATAAGCCCACTCTCCAGTATCAACCTACTATCAATTGTGGGCTACAAGAGGGCCTACACCTATTAAATTCTCTATAAAAAAAAAAAGTAAGGGTTATCTCATTTGTCCTGGTGCTAACTTACTCTCCGTTGGAGAATCTGCTTCTCTTTTTCAGATAGATGTAGACCCTAAGGAGAGAGCCACCCCATCATACCTCAAAAGGGCTCCAGCTGAAACTAAGAAAACTTTGAGAAACAAGCAAGGGGGCTGTTTTTCCTGATGAACCGGACACCAGCACAAGGGGGAAGGAGATCAGCACAGAGAAAAATCAACCCCTACCAAATCAGAGAGCCAGAGCCTCAGAGGCCCTCAACACCTCATCACTGAAGCAGACCAAAAATGAACCCAACATGGCTCAGGGAAATTTTGCGGAAGAGGGGGCGGAAAGAATGTCAGAGTCACATGTTGGGTCATGATATGCAGAGACATTTAGCTTACCCATAACTGTGGGCTAACTCCATAATGCATGACCCGTATACCTCAACAAGGAGGGGCCAAGGGGAGGGGGTAGGTCACGGATGAGCCTAATAATGGTACCAAACTGACTGTATTTGCTGAATACAGAACTGACTAATAAAAAAAAAAATTAAAAAATTAAAAAAAAAAAAGATTCTACCAGCAAACTTTTAGTGCTGACAAACACATTTAACAATAGCAGGATACAAAATAAACACACAGAAATCTGTAGCTTTCATATATACTAACAACAAACATGAAGAGGAAGAAATCAGGGAACCTCTCCTATTCACAATTGCCTCAAAAAGAACAATATACCTAGGAATATAGCTTAACCAAGGAAGTGAAGGATCTCTACAATGAGTACTTTAAAATACTCAAGTGAGAAATTACACAAGACACTAGATAATGGAAAGACATCCCATGTTCTTGGATTGGAAGAGTCAATCTTGTGAAAATGTCAATCTTGTCAAAAGTAATCTACATATTTAAAGCAATCCCCATTAAAATTCCAATGACATTCTTCACAGAAATAGAAAAACAATCCTAAAATTCATAAAAGCACAAAACACCTCAAATGGCCAAAACAATTTTGAGCAACAAAAATAAGGCTGGTGGTATCACCATATATGATTTTAAGCTATATTACAAAGCCATAGTAACACAAACAGTGTGGTATTGGCACAAAGATCAATAGATCAGAATAGAGGACCCAGATGTTAATCCAGGCAGCCACAGCCATCTGTTTTTTGACAAAGGCACCAAATATATTAATTGGAGAGAATATAGCCTCTTCATCAAGTAGTGTGAGTGGAGAACTGGATATCTGTATGTAGAAGGATGAAAATATAACCTTGTCTTTCTCCCTGCACAAGAATCAAGTCCAAATGGATCAGCAACCTCTGAAATTGCTAGACGAAAAGGCAGGGGAATCCCTTCAACATATTGGCATAGACAATGACTTTCTGAATATAACCCAAATTGCTCAGGAAATAAAACCACTAATCAATGACTGGGATCTCATGAAATTACTAAGCTTTTGTACAGCAAAGGACACTGTGAATAGAGCAAACAGACAACCTACAAAGTGGGAGAAAATCTTTGCCAGCTACACATCTGAAAGAGGATTAGCATCTAGAATATGCAAAGACTTCAAAAAATAAAACAATAAGAAATCAAACAACCCAATTAAAAATGGGATATGGAACTAAATAGAGAGTTCCAACATAATAAATACAGATGATATATAAACATTTAAAAAAGTGTTCTACACCCTTAGCCCTCAGGGAAATGTAAATTAAATGTACTTTGAGATTCTATCTCACTTCTGTCAGAATGGACATCATCAAGAAAACAAATGACAATAAATGTTGGTGAGGATGCAGAGAAAGTGGAATCCTTCTACACTGTTGGTGGGAATGTAATCTGGTACAACCATTGTGGAAATCAGCATGGAGGTTCTTGAGACAGCTGAAAATAGATTTACCATATGATTCAGCTATAGCACTGCTAGGCATATATCCTAATGACTCTTCTCACTACCTTAGAGATACTTGCACAGCCATGATTATCACTGCTCTATTCACAATAGCTAGGAAATGGAACCAGCCTAATCTCTCCACAGATGAATGGATAACAAAGATGTGATACATTTACACAACGGAGTTCTAGTCAGTGGTAAAGAAAAATAAAATTTGCAGGGAATGGGGTGGATCTGGAAATGATTATACTAAATGAGGTAACCCAGGCCCCATAAACCCAAATGTTACAGATTCTCTGTCATATGTGGGTCCTAGCCTCAAATGTATAGACTTGTGTGAGAGCTGGAACCAAAAATCGGTAGCAGAGTCCAATAAGCTGGAAAAAGACTATAAGTGAGGGAGGAGAAGGAAGGACTTAAGGGTATGGTATTGTATATATGTAAGTAGAAGAACAGATAACAGGTAGGGGAAAGTCCTAAGCAAGGTCAGGGGGAAAGATTGTATAAATGAAAGGCAGGGAGGAGGGTCAATCAAAACTCAAGATATCCTGAATAAGACATAAGAAAACCTACTTTTTTGAATAATGCTACATCCAGAAGCCATAAATTGTTACTAGAAATTTTTCAGTGCCAGGAATTGGATACCTTATAGTGATTTGTTGCCCAGGGAGGTCCTGGTTGCCTCAAAATATTACAGGCTATTGACAAGACCCTTGGTTTGCCTTGAAAAATGGATGGTAAGACCCTATTGCTGAAGACTTCACATAAGTGAGCAGCAAAGTCACAGAGAAATCAAGCTGGTGCTAAGCAGAAAACCTTCTCCCCATAGCCCAGCCAACTGAAAGCTGGAAAAAGCTGTACTGTATGTAGCCCTATGGGAGACAGAAGTCATCAGTGGTGAAAATAGTGGACACTGTATGCCTTAAGTTTGGCCAAAGAGGCCAATGACCAAATGAGTACAAGAGTGGCATGTCTGTTCTGGGGGGAACCAGCTGCTCTCTAATTGGACTGAAGGTCTGCTCTGTGGGAGGGAATACATGCCTGGTACTGAAAACCTAATCAAAAGCCTATGGCAAGGGAGGTCATGAACTTTAGAGGTAGAAAGCATGCTCCTATCTGGATAAATGTGTATATTATTTTTACCAAACTGCCCTGAAAGCACTACACTTAATGCTCATATTCATATATTAATGCTACTGTCACTTCTGGTTATAGAATCTTCTCTTTTCAAATAGCAATTAGCACTGGGATGACCCAAAAGGCAACATAGTGCTGAGAAGAAGGGACAGTGGAGTGTCCAGCACTGAAACATCTCTATCATACCTTCCAAGGCTTAAGGTTTATGGCAGAAGAGGTGGCAAAAAGAATGTAAGAGCCAAAGAAAGGGTACCACTCCTTGCAATGCAACTGTCCAAACTAAAATTGGCCTTAATATCCATGACCTTGCAGTGCATAGCAATGCCTACATAAGACCCTCATAATAGGAGAAAAAGATGATGACATCAAATTAAAAGAGAGACTAATGGAGAGGGGGAGGGGATATGATGGAAAGCAGATTTTTGATGGGGAAAGTGGGGGAGGGGAGGGAAATATCATGGTTTATTGTCTGTAAGTATAGAAGTTGTCAATAAAAATAAAAATTAAACAAATAGGGTTATTAATGAAAGGTGTGTATTTATTCTTGCCATACTTCTTGTTTTCTCTTTCTTACTCTTTTCCCTTTTCTCTCTTGAATCAACTGTTATTTGACTATGGTTTATTTTTTTCTTGTTTCCTGTGTGCTTTGCTTTCTCTTCAGTGTGAACAATCCTCTCAATTATTTTCTGTAGAGCTGGTTTAGTGGTCACATATTCCTTTTGCCTGTTTTGTTGTGGAATTTCATTATTTCTCCCTCAATTTGGATGGATAACTTTGCTGGATAAAGTAATCTTGGTTGACACTTGCTATCCTTCAGAACTTGGAACACATCATTCCAAGCCCTTCTGGCTTTTAAATTTTATGTGGAATAATCTCCTATTATCCTGATGGGCTTGCCTTTATAAGTGACTTGCTTTCTCTCTCTAATTGCTTTCAATATATTTTCTTTGGTTTGCGTGTTTGATAGTTAATTATAACATGGCAAGGAGAGGTTCTTTCCAGATTTTGTCTGGTGTTCTAAAAGCTACCTATATATGCATTGGCATATTTTCCCCAATTTGGGGGAAATTTTCTTCTATTATCTTGTTGAAAACACATAGTATAACTTTGATGTGATATTCTTTTCTTCCTACTATACCCTGAATTCTTATGTTCTGTCTTTACACAGTGTCCCAAATATCTTGAAATTCCCATCCATACATTCCTATTAGCTTGTCTTTCTCTTTGTTGGACTGTATTAGATCTGCCTCTTGGTCTTCTACTTTAGATATTCTGTTCTCTCCTTCATCCATTCTACTGGTGAGACTTTCTGCAGAGTATTTTTTTTTCTTTTTTTTGTTTTTGGCTTACTGTGATTTTCATTGCCAGTGTTTCTGACTGGTTTTTCTTCAGTATTTATATTTCCTTACTCATGTCTTGTGTTGACCTGCTTACTAGATTAAATTTGTTTCCTGTGTCTTTGATTCCTTAAACTTCCTCTTTGATGTTTGTGAACATTAGTTATAATCATTCTTTTGAAATCTTTCTTGGGTGTTTCATCTAAATTATCCTCCCTGGAAGTCATTTCTGATGAAATTATACTCTTTGTGGAATTATGTTTTCTTGATATTTTGTTTTTTATATTATAATGTAGAGATTTTTGCATCTTGGGTTAATTTGATGCTTAGGTTTTATAATGATCTGCAGTATTCTCTCTCTCTCTCTCTCTTTTTTTTTTTTTTTTTTTTTTTTTTCGAAGTAGGGTCTCACTCTAGCCCAGGCTGACCTGGAATTCACTATGGAGTCTCAGGGTGGCCTCGAACTCATGGTGATCCTCCTACCTCTGCCTCCCAAGTGCTGGGATTAAAGGCGTGCACCACCACACCCAGCATCTGCAGTATTCTTAGATGTGTAAATCTTATATTATGTATCTTCTGGGTAGGAGCTTAAGGTGCCAGGTATGGCTCTTAAATAACTCTCAGAGTAGCAGCAAAAGTGACCCTAGGTGTTTGGTTTGCCTGCTATGTGAGTAGTAGGCTAGGAGGAGAAAAATACAGGCAAATTCTAAAATTCAACTAAACAATATACACATTCAATCAAAACCAGCATGGAGTATTTATGAAAGTGTGTATTAAAGCAAAACAGATCATCTAACAAAGTCAAAGTCTCCAAGGCTGTGAGTTGCTCCACACCCTTAATCCTGTCAACTGGGAGACAGATTTCTGGTCCTAAAAGGTTCCAGGTCAGCCTGTTGCAGAGTGAGACCGTGCACCCACAAGTGACAGAGGAAAAGACAAAGGCACTGTAAATCAGGAAGCAACAAATGACAAATTTTATATATATATATTTAAGAATGGCAAATCTGACCATCCATCAGATTTAACACATAATTTGTCCTAACATGGAAGGTGCAATTAGCACTTTCAATACAAGTCTATATATCAGGCTCTTTTGGTAGGTACTGACCTGGTGTAAGCCCTGGGATGACTTTGGTCTCAGCTATGCTGTGTACACACTGGGGTCCCTCCTTCCTGCACTGTGGCTCAGGCAGGCTGGCTGGGTCCATGGGTCACTGCTCTGATCACTGGTGCTGGATGCTGTGTAGCTTAGTTCTCTTCTCCAGGTCTCAAGTGGTTGCCAGGCTGGCAGTTGGGGGAGGGTAGGCTGTGGAGGGTGCCTAAAGTCATACCAGAGATGTGTGGCTGGTCCCTGTGATCCTCTTCCTCATGAGCAGCTCATCTGGTCCCTGCTGTCTTCCCCTTCAGGGTTTTGAGTTGGTGAGGAGGCTTGTGGGAGTGAAAAATCTTTCCACCTGGTCTTTCCTGTGTCTCAAACAGAGCCTGGAAGATATACAAAGCCACAGCACTACTGGAGATGCTTCTATTGTCTCTAGAAGTTCTGGATCTCTCCTACTTCTCTGCTGTGGTTGATAATTTCTTATACACCTTCACCTTTTGGTAGAAGAGTGTATTTTATTGTTTTTCTGCTTATTTCCCCCCTGGGTTGTTTAGTGTGGCTCCTACTCCACCATCTTACTTGGAAGTCTCCCCTCCATATTTTGAAATGGCTAATAATGCTGAAATGAACACAGGAGTATAACCAATGTGTTTGCATCTTCATGAGTGCAAAAACAAGATAAGCATGGTCAAAAAAATAAGTGTAGAGAAAGATTGATTACTCACATTTAAGGAAAGCATGGAAGTATTTTTCCCCAAATTCTTCTCATCAAATAAATAGAGTGTGAGGGTCTTATTTCATGAGCTAATATTTTTATGTAGGAAAAGACTTTAGGAGTTGGGAACATTTCTGAGTATGCTCAGTTAAGGAGTAAATTCCTGAACAGGCTCAGTTTAAGGTCTTAGTTCAAGAAGAAATGAGGATGGACACATTTCTGGGTATGCTTAGCCCCAAATCATAGGTCAAATGTTTGAGGACAGGGTTACAATTGTTTCATAAATTTTAGCTGAGGAGAAAGGGAAGAACATTTTGAAGGTGCCTTAATATATGAACTTATCCCTAAAGTTTCATGCTTCACTTAGCAGCCAATAGGAATACAAATACCTCTTTGAGATACTGAGTCCATTTCTTTTACATATGGACTCTAGAGTGTGATTGTTTTGTTTCTGTTGTGAGCCATAGTCTCACTGTATAGACTGGACTGGCCTCAAATTCCTGATGTAGCCTTGGACAGCTTCCAACTTGTGATCTTCCTTCTGCTTTCCTAGTGCTGAGATTACAGACATGTGTCATCACACTCATCCCTCAGGAGTAGGATTGCTGTGTCTTATGGTAGCCCTATTTCTATTTTTTTAAATGTCTCAGAACATTTTATTTAATAAATTAACTCTTTCTCATTTGTTTCATCTTAGATTGACAATAGGAAAAACAATAAATAGAAGGAAAACATACATATGAGAAAACAAACATTTCTGGGTATCATTGTTATTGATTTGTACATTTTCTATAGGGAACTATTTTTAGTCTTAATAGGAATGTGAGAAAATCTTAAGAGCATCCTAGAAGGTACTTGCTGAATAAGGGTACATGAAAGCTCATAAATTTTTGACTTTGAAGTTCAAAGACCAAGAGCATTCCAGTTATTCAAATGTAAGATGGCTTTAAAAATATTAATATAGACATTGGAAAATTATTCAATTAGTTACTTTCCTCATTGCTGTGACAAAATATCTGACAAAAGCAATGTAGGGAAGGAAGGGCTTATTGGGGTTCACCATTTGAGAGCATAGTCCATCATGGTGGGAAAGTCACAGCTACAAGAATGTGTGGTTACATTGCATCTATAGTCAGGAAGTAGAGAGAGATAAATCCTGGTGTTCAGCTCACTTTCACCAGTCTTGGCACCCAGTCCATGGTTTAATGTCCCCCATATTCAGTATGAGTCTTCTTTTAAGTATGAGTATTCTCTGTGTCTATCTCCTTTATCTCCTTCACTCTTGTGCTGGTACCATGTTCATTAAGAAAGCAACACTGTTGCTCATTTCCCCAATTACTCTGTGGTTTCAGCTGGGGCCCTGGTGAAGTGCAATGGGCTGATTCTCTCCTCAAGTTCTGCATCCATCTGAAAAAGAGAAGCAAATTTTCCAATGGAGAGTGAAGTCAACTCCAGATAAATGGGATAATCATTATTAGTTTAGTGAGAATTTAATAGGTGTAGGCCCTCTTGTAGCCCAAGATTGGTGGAAGATTGACATTGGAGAGCAAACTCATTTCTTGGATATGATTGTGACTTTTTTCCCAGTTCCAGCTATTGGTTCCATTCCACTGAGTGGATCCATTAGCCAATTCAAGAGCAGTTGATTACCCAACATGGCTGTGTGCTACTGTTGCACTTGGGTTAGTATCATGTCTGGTTGTTTGCTGCTGAGTATCTCAGACCACAAGTTACTTGGACAGATGTTGACCATTTTCCTCCAGCAGCTCATGCAGCACCTTCTGGCACTAGGCAAGCTGTCTTGGGACTGACTCTTTTCCAAATTCCAGCCAGATCTCTCCATGTTCTGTATCAACAGCATATGGTGTCTTCAGCAGTAGGGTGTTACCATTATCCTATACTCTGACAGAAGTCTGTCTTCTTATGGGAAAACTTGTAGGTCTCTCTGATCAACAGCTCATTGTGGATGTTAACTGCATTCTGTTCTACTTTTTAAGTTGATGTTTTTTTTTTTTTTTGCTATGAAGTTGTAGGAGTTCCTTATATGTTTTGGAAATATACTCCTTATTAAGCATACGGTTAGCAAACATTTTCTACCATCCCATGGGTTTCACTCTGTTCACCAATTTCCTTTGTTGTTCATGTTTGTAATCTGATGTTACATATTTTATACAAGACTTTTACCTCTTTAATTAGGTTTATCCTAAGTATTTTATTGATTCTGATATTATTATAAATATCATTTTTTCTTTTCTATATTTTTATTTACTTATTTTCAAGCAAAGAAAGACATAAAAAGAGAGATGGAGAGAGAGAATGGGCACACCAGGGCATAGTGCCACTGCAAACAAACTCCAGATATATGTACCACTTTGTGCACTCAGCTTTATGTGGGTACTGGGGACTCGAACCTGCGTCGTTAGGCTTTTTAGGAAAACTTAACTGCTGAGCCTTCTCCCTAGCCCTATTATATTTTTCTTAATGTTGTATTTCACTGTTCATTGCTAGTGTTTAGAATCACAACTGTTTTGCAAGCTAATTTTGCATTCTTTTTGAGTGTGATATTCAAGCATATGTGTGTTTGTGGGTGTGTGGGGGGGGAGTGCACCTACACTTATGTGACCATGTGTATGGAGGCCAGAGGTTGATGTTGGGTGGTTTCCTTGATCACTCTCCTCTTTATTTATTGAGGTAAGGCATTTCACTTGAACCCAGAACTCAATGATTTGTCTAGTGAGCCAGCTTGCTCTGTCTCTTCTTGGAACTTCAGCTGGGCCCCCATATCTGCTTGGCATTTACGTGGGTAATGGTGATCTGAACTCAAGTTCTCAATTTGTGCAGGAAGTGCTTTATCTACTGAGCCATCTCCCTGACATTTGGTTTGTATTCTTTAACTTTGGTCAATTTTTCTAATGCTAGTAGTTTTGTGGAATTTTTAGGACTTTGTACGTATAAGATCATGTCATCTTCAAAGAAAGATGATTTTATTTCTTTTTCTTGCCTAGTTTTTTGTTGCTCTGGTTACAGCGTGCAGTGCTATTTTGAATAGACATGGGGTGGCAGTCATCTTTGTCTTGTTCATGATCTGAGAGAAAAAGCATCAGGTTTTCACCATGGCACATGATGTCAGCAGTGGGCTTTTCATATATTATTTTTTATTGTGTTTTAGGTAAGTTTTCTGTTTATATTTTATTTTAGCCATGCCTCTGTGTATTATTTTAGTGATTGCTGTGGAAATTGCAGTATGCATATTTATTGCCATTTACTTGCAATTAATATTTGATCACTTTATAGTTTACTCTTTGTACCTTACTCTATTACACAAACTTAAGAAACATAGTAGTTCAATTTCATTTAAACACTTCAATCTTACTTTTTAAGCTATTAATTTTACATATTTTAATTCTTCATATAAATTCAATAATATTTTAAAAATTTTAATTTTATTTTATTTGTTTTTCAAGGTAGGGTCTTGCTCTAGACCAGGCTGACCTGGAGTTCACTATGTAGTCACAGGGTGGCCTTGAACTCATGGGATCAGAGCCTCTGCCTCCTGGTGCTGGGACTAAAGGTGTGCACCATGACACCCAGCTGTATTTTTATTTTTCATAATATTTTAAAGTTGTTTTAAAGGACATTAAGAGAGAAAATCAAGGGTTATATTGTAGTCCAATGGCATAACATTTGGCTATCATGCTCAAAGCCCTGGGTTTGGTCTCTACAACCTCTGAGTAAAAGAAACATAGGCAATATATTTTTCTTTCTCACATATTTACTATTTACCATTTATTATCATCCTTTCCTCTTTCCCATGTATCTTAACTTTTACCTTAGGTTCGTCCCTTTTTTTATTAATTAGTTTTGTACTCAGCAAATACAGTCAATTTGGTACCATTATTAGGCTTATCCATTACCTACCCCCTCCCTTTGCCTCCTCCTTGTTGAAGTATATGGGTCATGAATTCTGGAGTTAGCCCACAGTTATGGGTAGGATAAATGTCTGCATATCATGACCCAACATGTGGCTCTGACATTCTTTCTGCCCCCTCTTCCGCAAAATTTCCCTGAGCCATGTTGGGTTCATTTTTGGTCTGCTTCAGTGATAAGGTGTTGGGGGCCTCTGAGGCTCTGGCTCTATGATTAGGTAGGAGTTGATTTTTCTCTGTGTTGATCTCCTTCACCTTTGTGCTGGTACCAAGTTCAACAGGAAAACAGCACCTATGCTTGTTTCAACAATATTTCTTAGTTTCAGCCAGGGACCTTTTGAGGTATGATGGGGTGGCTCTCTCCTCAGGATCTACATCTATCTGAAAAAGAGAAGCACATTCTCCAATGGAGAAGGAGTTAGCACCAGACAAATGAGATAACACTTATTTTTTTATAGAGAATTTAATAGGTGTAGGCCCTCTTGTAGCCCACGAATAGTGGTTACTTGATAGTGGAGAGCGGGCTTATGTTTGGATATGGTTCTGACCTGTTTCCCAGCTCCAGCTATGGGTCCCATACCACTGAGGGGATCAGTTAACCAAATTGAGAGCAGTTGGTTTCCCACCATAGCTATGCGCCACTATTGCACTTGTGTGAGCATCACGACAGGTTATTTGCAGCTAAGTAGGTGAGACCATGAGTTGCTTGGACAGATATTGGTCATTTTCCCCCAGTCGCCCATGTAGCACCTTCTGGCACTAGACGCGCTGACTGTCTAGGGACTGACGCTCTTCCAGCTTCCATCCATGCCATTCCATTTTATGTGTCAACCGCATAAGGTGGCTTCAGCGGTAGGGTCTTACTACTAACCTTTGCTGGGTCATCAAGTACTCTGACAGAAATCTGTCAATTTTTTTAGGAAACCTTCTATGTCTCTCTGATCAAAAGCTCATTGTGGATGATAGCCACATGCTGGCACTGGGAGTTAAAGGTCAATGCCCAATAAGTAAAGGAAGAAAAAGACAACTAATATAAAAGAGATAGAGAGAAGAGAGAGAGAGAGAAAGAAAGAGAGACAGAGAGAGAGGGAAAGAGAGAAAGGCAGTAGAAGATTAAGGTCAGTCTTCATCTGACCCTCTCCAGTGTCTTGTGGGTCAATTGTTCCCTCTAAGGGCCTGGTGAAGGTTCAACCTTTTGGTCTGCCTTTTAGGATGTAGAAATTTATGGTACCATTGCTGTTTTGGTCTAGATTTGTGTTTCCCACCCCTCCATTGCCCTCCATTCCCTCCCCACCCATCCTATTGTCTAGTCCTTGAGAAGCTTGCTGGGTATGTAAGGCATCTTGGGTAGATTCAGGTTAGGTGCTGTAGATGAGGGAGACTAGGTGGCCACTTTTTTTCTGAGTTTGGGTAAGATCACTGAGAATGATTTGTTCCAGGTTCAACCATTTTTCCTCAAATTTCATTGTGTCATTTTTTCTTACTGCTGTATAGAATACCATTGTGTAGATGTACCAGATCTTAGTTATCCATTCTTCTAGTGATGGACACCTGGGTTGATTCCAGCTCTTAGATATTACGAATTGAGCCGCTACAAACATGGTTGAGCAAATCTCTCTGGCCTATGGTTTGAAGGTTTTATGGTAGATGCCCAGTAAGGGAATAACTGCGTCTGTTGGTATCTCTATAGTCAGCTTTCTCAGGAGTCTCCAGATTGCTTTCCAAAGTGGTTGTACCATCTTACATTCCCACCAACAGTGGATGAGTGTTCCTACTTCTCCACATCCTTGCCAGCATTTATTTTCATTTGATTTTTTGATGTTTGCTATGCTTACTGGGGTAAGGTGGAATCTCATTGTTGTTTTAAGTTGCATTTCCCTGATGATTAGGGATGATGAACATTTTCTTAAGTGTGTGTTTGCCATTTGTATTTCTTCCCCTGTGAACTGCCTGTTCAGCTGTTTGTCCCGTTTTGTGAGTGGAGTTTGACATTTTACTGTTTAGGTTTTTGAGTTCTTTATAGATTCTAGAGATTAGGCCTCTGTCAGGTGAATAACCGGCAAATATTTTTTCCCATTCGGTGGGTAATCTGTTGGCTTTGCTTATTGTATGCTTGTCTGTAAAGAAACTCTTCAGCTTCATGTGATCCCATTGGTGGACTGACTGTTTAAGATCGTGAGCTATGGGGATTTTGTTCAGGAAGTCTTTATCCATTCCTATATCATGGAAAGTACTTCCTAAATTTTCTTCCAGTAGTACTCGAGTTTCTGGTCTTATATTGAGGTCTTTGATCCATTTGGACTTGAGCGTAGTGCATGGCGAAATGTGTGGATAAAGCTTCAACTTCCTGCGTATGGTTATCCAGTTTGTCCAGCACCATTTGTTGAAGATGCTGTCTCTTTTCCAGCCTATATTGTTAGGGCCTTTGTCAAATATCAAGTAGCTATAGTTGCTTGACCCAAAGTCTGGGTCCTGAAGTCTATTCCATTGGTCTACTATGGCCTTGTAATATAGCTTTAGATCAGGTATGGTGATGCCTCCAGAGGTATTTCTTTTGCTGAGGATATGTTTGGATATGTGAGGCCTACTGCCTTTCCATATGAAATTTGAGATCATTTTTTCTATCTCTGTGAAGAACACTGTTGGGATTTTAATTGGAATGGCATTCAATCTATATATTGCCTTTGGTAGGATTGCCATCTTCACAATGTTAATTCTGCCTATCCAGGAGCATGGGAGGTCTTTCCATTTTCTCAAGTCCACCTCAATTCCTTTTTTGAGTGTTTTTATGTTTTCGTTGTATAGATCTTTCACTTCCTTGATTAACATTATTCCAAGGTATTTTTGTTGTTGTTGTTGCTATTGAAAATGGGACCATGTCCCTTATTTCTTTCTCTGTATCTTTGTCATTCACATATAGAAAGGGTACTGATTTTTGTGCATTGATTTTGTATCCTGCTACTTTCCTATAGGTGTTAATCACTTTCAGGAGTTTTTGGATGGTGTCTCTCGGGTCTCTTACGTATACAACCATGTCATCAGCGAATAGAGCTAACTTAACTTCTTCCTTTCCAAGTTGTATCCCTTTTATTTTCTTCTCCTGTCTGATTGCTTGAACTAGGACTTCCAGTACTATATTGAAGAGCAGAGGTGCGAGTGGACAGCCCTGTCTTATTCCTGATCTTAATAGGAATTCCTCCAGTCTCTCTCCATTAAGTATTATTTGGGCCTTGGGGGCTTTGCATATTGCCTTTATTATGTTAAGATATGAACCAACCATGATAATTCTCTCCAGTGTTTTGATCTTGAAGTGATGTTGTATCTTGTCAAAGGTGTTTTCTGCATCTATCGAAATGATCATGTGGTTTTCATGTTTAACCTTGTTTATGTAGTGTATTACCTTGACAGATTTCCATATGTTGAACCACCCCTGTGTTCCTGGGATGAATCCCACTTGGTGATATTAATTTTCCCCTGAGGACTGCCTTCATTTTGTTCCATAAGTTCTGGTATGATGTGTTCTCATCGTCATTCAATTCTAGAAATTTTGCAATTTCATTTTTTATTTCATCCACTATTCATTTATTGTTTAAAAGTTTGCTGGCCAGTTTCCAGTTACCATTGGGATTCTTGGTTGGTCTTTTGTTGTTAATTTCTAGCAATATAGCATTGTGACTTGATATCATGCAAGGAATTATGTCAATCTTCCTAAATAGGTGGATGTAGGCTTTGTGACCCAGTATATGGTCTATTTTAGAGAATGTTCCATGGGCTGATGAGAAGAATGTGTAGTCTATGGATTTAGGATGGAAAGTTTTGAGGATGTCTGTTAGGTATTTATAATATTTCATATAATATATAATAAATGCAACATAAATTGAAAAAGACTTCCTGAACAAATTCAGTATGATCTGTGGGTTTGTTGAGCTCTCTTACTTCCCTGTTGAGTTTCTGTTTGGATGATCTGTCTATTATTGATAATGGTGTATTGAAGCCCCCAACTATGATGGTGTTGGTGCTTATTTCTGTTTTATTGTCAAATAGGTTTTGGCTTATGAACTGTGGTGACCCTGTGTTTGGTGCGTGCAGATTTATGATTGTAATGTCCTCTTGATGGATTGTTCCCTTGATAAAAAGGATGTGGCCTTCCTTGTCTTTTTTGATTATTTTGGTTTGAAGTCTATTTTATTTGATATTAATATAGCTACACCTGCTTGTTTCTTATTCCAGTTTGTTTGGAATATTGTTTTCCACCCTTTCACCCTAAGGAGGTGTCTGTCTTTAGTGGTGAGGTGGGTTTCTTGAAGACAACAGATTGAGGTGTCTAATTTTTTCATCCATCCTGTTAGCCTGTGTGTTGATGGCTGAATTAAGGCCATTGATATTTAGGGTAATGACTGTGAGATTTGATTTGGTCCCTGCCATATTGTGATGGTATATGTGGTTTGGTAGTTTCATGGACTTTGAAGTTTTTGTGCCTACTCAGAGTTTGGTCATTGTGATCTGCTTCTTGTAGGCATTTGAGGTTGATTATTTGTTTCTTGTCTGTGGAGAATTTCCTGAAATACTCTCTGTAAGTTTGGTTTTGTGTTCATGTAGTTATAAAGCTGAGTTTTGTTATGGAAAGTTTTTCTTTTTTTTTTTATTAGACAGTTCTGTATTCAGCAAATACAGTCAGTTCAGTACCATTATTAGGCTCATCCGTGACCTACCCTGTCCCCTTGGCCCCTCCTTGTGGAGGTATACGGGTCATGCATTGTGGAGTTAGCCCACAGTTATGGGTAAGATAAACGTCTCTGCATATCATGACCCAACATGTGACTCTGACATTCTTTCCGCCCCCTCTTCCGCAAAATTTCCCTGAGCCATGTTGGGTTCATTTTTGGTCTGCTTCAGTGATGAGGTGTTGGGGGCCTCTGAGGCTCTGGCTCTCTGATTTGGTAGGAGTTGATTTTTCTCTGTGCTGATCTCCTTCCCACTTGTGCTGGTATCCGGTTCATCAGGAAAACAGCCCCCTTGCTTGTTTCTCCAATTTTTCTTAGTTTCAGCCGGGGCCCTTTTGAGGTATGATGGGGTGGCTCTCTCCTCAGGATCTACATCTATCTGAAAAAGAGAAGCAGATTCTCCAACGGAGAGTAAGTTAGCACCAGGACAAATGAGATAACCCTTACTTTTTTTTTTTAATAGAGAATTTAATAGGTGTAGGCCCTCTTGTAGCCCACAATTGATGGTAGCTTGATATTGGAGAGTGGGCTTATGTTTGGATATGGTTCTGACTTGTTTCCCAGCTCCAGCTATGGGTCCCATACCAGTGAGGGGATCAGTTAGCCAAATTGAGAGCAGTTGGTTCCCCACCATGGCTGTGTGCCACCACTGCACGTGTGTGGGCATCACAACAAGTTATTTGCTGCTAAGTGGGTTAGACCATGCGTTGCTTCGATAGATATTGGTCAATATCCCCCAGTCGCCCATGTAGCACCTTCTGGCACTAGACGCGCTGACTGTCTGGGGACTGACTCTCTTCCAACTTCCAGCCATGCCATTCTAATTTGCATGTCAATCACATAAGGTATCTTCAGCAGTAGGGTCTTACCACTAACCTTTGGTGGGTCATCAAGTACTCTGACAGAAATCTGTCTGTCTTTTAGGAAATCTTGTAGGTCTCTCTGATCAAAAGCTCATTGTGGATGATAGCCCCATGCTGGATCTGGGAGTTACAGGTCAATGCCCACTAAGAAAATGAGGAAAAAGATAACTAATATACAAGAGTTAGAGATAAGAGAGAGAGAGAGAGGGAGAGGGGAAGTGAGGGAGGGAAGATGTAGGAGATTAAGGTTAGTCTTAATCTTACCCTCTCCAGTGTCTTGTGGTTGAGGTGTTCCGTGTAAGGGCCTGGTGAAGGATCAGCCATTTGGTCTGTCTTTTAGTAAGTAGAAGATTATGGTACCATTGCCGATTGGGTCTAGATTTGTGTTTCCCACCCCTTTGATGCCCTCCCAATAACCTAACCGTCCACCTGAAGGCCCTGGAAAAACAAGAAAAATACAACCCAAAGAGCTCCAGAAGGAAAGAAATAATTAAAATCAGCAGAAATCAGTGAACTGGAAATGAAGGAAACAATTAAGACAATTGACAAAACAAAGAGCTGGTTCTTTGAAAAAATAAACAAGATTGACAAACCCCTGGCCAATCTGATCAAGCAAAAAAAGGTGAAGCTTCAAATTAACAAAATTCAAAATGAAAAAGGAGAGATCACAACAGACATAAGTGAAATTGGGAGAATCATCAGGACTTATTTCAAAAACCTCTACTCCACAAAACTGGATAATGTGGAGGAGATGGATAAATTCTTGGACGCATACCATCTACCAAAACTAAACACAGAGCAGATTAATCACCTCAATCAACCCATCACACTCATGGAGATTGAAAAAGTAATAAAAAACCTCCCAAAAAAGAAGAGCCCAGGACCAGATGGCTTCTCAGCTGAATTCTATCAAACCTTCATGGAAGAACTCAAACCAATGTTCCTCAAACTGTGCCAGACAATTGGTGAACAGGGAAAGCTACCCAACTCCTTTTATGAAGCTAGCATCACCCTAATTCCAAAACCAGGCAGAGATGCCACAAGAAAAGAAAACTACCTGCCTATTTCTCTGATGAATTTAGATGCAAAGATCCTAAACAAAATCCTTGCAAACCGAATCCAACAACACATCAAAAGCATTATCCACCTTGACCAAGTGGGATTCATTCCAGGAACACAGGGGTGGTTCAACATACGGAAATCTGTCAATGTAATACACCACATAAACAAGGTTAAACATAAAACCCACATGATCATTTCGATAGATGCAGAAAAGGCCTTTGACAAGATTCAACATCACTTCATGTTCAAAACATTGGAGAGGGTTGGCATGGTTGGTTCATATCTTAACCTAATAAAGGCAATATACGAAGCTCCGAAGGCCCAAATAAGACTTAATGGAGAGAGACTGGAGGAATTCCCATTAAGATCAGGAACAAGACAGGGTTGTCCACTCTCACCTCTGGTTTTCAATATAGTTCTGGAAGTCCTAGCTCAAGCAATAAGACAGGAGAAGGAAATAAAAGGGATACAATTTGGAAAAGAGGAAGTTAAGTTAGCTTTATTCGCTGATGACATGATTATATATGTAAGAGACCCGAGAGACTCCATCCCAAAACTCCTGAAGGTGATTAACTCCTATAGCAAAGTAGCAGGATACAAAATCAATGCACAAAAATCAGTAGCCTTCCTTTGTGCAAAGGACAAAGATACAGAAAAAGAAATAAGGGACATAGTCCCATTTTCAATTGCAACAAAAAAATAAAATACCTTGGAATAACGTTAACCAAGGAAGTGAAAGATCTATACAATGAAAACATAAAAACACTCAAAAAAGAAATTGAGGGGGACTTGAGAAAATGGAAAGACCTCCCATGTTCTTGGATAGGCAGAATTAACACTGTGAAGATGACAATCCTACCAAAGGCAATTTACAGATTTAATGCAATTCCAATTAAAATTCCTACAGTGTTCTCCACAGAGATAGAAAAAATGATCTCACATTTCATATGGAAAGGCAGAAGGCCTCGCATTTCCAAACATATCCTCAGCAAAAGAAATACCTCTGGAGGCATCACCATACCTGATCTAAAGCTATATTACAAAGCCATAGTAATAAAAATAGCATGGTACTGGCATAAAAACAGGAGTATAGATCAATGGAATAGACTTGAGGACCCGGACTTTGGGTCAAGCCACTATGGCTACTTGATATTCGATAAAGGCCCAAACAATATAGGCTGGAGAAAAGACAGCATCTTCAACAAATGGTGCTGGACAAACTGGATAACCATATGCAGGAAACTGAAACTTGACCCACACATTTCACCATGCACTACACTCAAATCCAAATGGAAAGTTTTTCTTTCACCATCTATTATGAGGGATACTTTTGCTGGGTAGAGTAGTTTGGGTTGGAAGCCATAGGTTCTTAGACTTTGCAGTCTTTCATTCTAGGCCCTTATGACTTTCAGTTTCCATTGAGAAGTCTGGAGTAATTCTGATGGGGTTACCTTTAAAAGTGGTGTGCTGTTTTTCCCTAGCTGCTTTTAGGATTTTCTCTTTGGTGTCAATGTTTAGTCTTAATGACAATATGTCTTGGAGAGTTTCTCCTTTGGTCAAGTATGTTTGCAGTTCTGTTGGCTTCTTGTATCTTGATAGGCCTTTCTTTTAAGAGTCTGGGGAAGTTTTCTTGATCATTTTGTTAAATATGTTCTCCATGTCTTTGGTCTGAATTGCTTCTCCTTCTGGTATTCCAATGATCCTTATATTTGGACTTTTAAGTGTATCCCAGAATTCCCTCATGTTCTGTTCACGGAAACTTTTGAACTTACTGAAATTTTTGAACTCTCAAACTGTTTCTTCCATCTTGTCTTCCAGATCAGAGTTTCTATCCTCCACTTTGCTGACCCTATTCTTGAGAGCTTCTAGAGGGTTTTCGACTTGTTCAATTAGGTTTGCATTTTCTACTATTTTTTTATGTATGATTTTCATCCCTCTGTCAAGCTCCCTTTTCAAATCATTTTCTGATTATCTTGATGCTTCTTGGAATTCATCCTTGCATTTCTTTATGTCTTCATTTAGTATCGCCAGCTGATTTTTGAGGTTCTCTTTTTTTTCACTCTCCCTCATATCTCTTAACTGTTCTTTGCCCTCCTTCCATTTTCTTATCTATTAGGTCTAGTCTAATGATGGCATCATCTACACTATTATTGTCCCTTTGTTGCTTTTCTGCAAATTCAACTGTTAGCTTGGTCAGGGTTGCATTGCTCATAGCTTCAGTTTGGTATTCTGATGTTTTGATTAGAGACATTCATTGTAGGACTGGGTAATCTAACTGGATTTTCTTGCATTTGATTTTTCATGTTATTTCTTTTGCTCTGTGGTCTGCCCATTGAAGTGGAGGGGTGTATGGCATGTAGGTGGGTGGACCAGCCTGGGCTCAAGAGCAATGGGAATCTGAAGCAGCCTGAGGGTGTTGCCAAGCAGCTTGGGCTTTGGCTCTTGCTTACCAAAGCCGCCTGAGTTCCTGCCTGGCAAGGTCTCCAAAGTTGCCTGAGCTCTCACGGAGTAATGTGCCAAAGCTTCCTGTGCTTGTGCTAGGAGGGACACTGAGGCACCAAGCACTGAAGCAGCCCAAACTCTGATATGGCAGAACATGGGACCTGGAAGCAGTCTGCGCTCCCCTGCAACAGGGCAATGGTGGTCAGCAGGTGTGGAGACAGGGAGGGGATGGCTCCTGAGCTAGTGTAAGTGACAGAGACAGTCTGAGCTCATGTGTGGAGTTGGAAATTGGCTTGGGTTCACGCCGTGAATGTGCGGAGGCCGGACCAGTAAGCAGGAAAGTGGGCGGAGCAGACTAAACTTTCACAAGTGGGATCAGACCAGCAGCGGGCACCATTTAAATTGATCAAGGGAACCTGAGCTCTAATGGGCCAGCAGGCGTAGCCTGTCCAAGGTCACTCGTGGGCGGGGGTAGCAGGGCAGTTGCCCCTGTGCAGTGAGGCAAGTGGAAGTATGTTGGCCTGGGACCCTTTTCCTACAGTAAGTGCAGGAGTTTCCTGATGCTGGGACTGTGGTATGGGGGTTGCTTGGGTGGAGGGGTGGCCTACCCGCCGGTGAGGAAATCAGCGATTCCCTGTTTTTTCCCCTCTGTGCCCTCCCACTGGCAATCTATTGGAGATTTCTTTCCCCTTAAAGACCCAGTGAACCCTTAATGTCTTGCCTTTCTTTCCAGGGAATGTGTAGTGCAGTTAGACAGTCGCCATCTTGGCCGGAAGTCCCAGTTCTTCCCTTTTGACCTATAGGATATTCCTCAGTATTTCTAACACCTTCAGCTTTTATCTGCAAATGTCTTTAATTCATCTCAATTTTGAAATAACTTTTGATCAACATAAAATATTCTGTATGGTTTCACTTCCTTAAATTTTATGAATTTAAAGGCCAAACCAAATGGAAGGCAGATGGACTCTGCTGTGGTCAGGGATTTGAATAATAACTTTGAGGATCTAAGAGTACTGACTTTTAGGTAAGATAAAGGTTATCATGAGCTAAGAATAGTCTACATGGGCTTACAAAACTGGAATGGACTAATAGGACCAAGAAAGTGTAATGTTGGCAGGCATGGACTGACTTATCAACTTGAAATAATCTTAGTTTCATAACTTCTCATAGGGCAGAACTGAAGCATGCATCACACCATTGGCAGAGTTTGGATTCTAATATTTTACCTTCTTTCTCACGTTTCTGTGCATGAAGGTGAGGCATCAGAAAACTGACCCATAATAATGGTTAATTTCAGATGTCAGCCTTGATGGGATCAGAGATGACATATAAAACTTAAAGATTATTTCTGGGAGTGTCTGTAAGGGTATTTCTAGAGGAGACTGGCATGTGAATCACTGGACTGCTTGGGGTAGATCCACACCCTCTATGGATATGTAAGATCTCTTATGGTTCACCTGGGCAACTATATGGGATTTGGCATCTCTGTGTAAATAAGCCTCTGGGTATGTCTATGGGTATGTCTATGAGGGTGTTTCCCAAATATTCGACTGAGCAGAAAGGACTCACCTTGAGTATTGATAGCACATCTTTATCAGACTGAATAAAAAGGAAAAAGTAAGTATTCACCTGACTATAGACTTAATGTGACCAGCCACCTCACCCTCCTACTACTATGCCTTTCTGCCATGGTGAACTGTGAGTCAAATAAGCCCTTCTTCCCTTAAGTTGATTTTTCATGTGTTTGATTACAGCAGTGAGGAAAATAACTAATGTACCATCTAATCAGCTAGAGACCTGAATAGAACAGATGGAGATGTTTTTCTTCTCCTATTTGACATCAGAGCTCCAGACTCTCTGGCCTTTGCCTCTGTGAGTTGCATCATCAACTTCCCAGGTTCTGAGGCCTTGGACTTGGATTGGGCCATACTACCAAGTCTATAGCAAACAGGTAATATGAGTCCTCTCATCTTCAATGATCCCAGGAGCCAATTTCCATAACAAATCCCTTCTGTAATTATCTATCTATCATCTATCTATCTATCTACTTATATATCTATCATCTGTCTATCTATCTATCTATCTATCTATCTATCTATCATCTATCTATTATTTCTGTCCCATTGGCTTTGTTGTGTTGATTGACACACATTCCTGTATTAGCATGTGCCTCAGCTCAACCTTGAGAACTCATGATTATTCTTAGACCTGAATCAACCGTCAAGACAAACATAGTTTCAATTAGCAGAATATATATAAAACACCTGCAAATGATGACCTAACACCATTGCCAACCCTTAAAATATACTTACCAATAAGCACTCCCCTCTCCCCTCCTCTTCTTTCCTCCCCTCAGAATTCCTTCCACTTCCATCTCTCCTCCCCTTCCAGCAGGTTCCAGCATGGTATTAGAGTCTCAGAATGCATGAAGCATTACAATGCTAATAATACTTAACATTTGCTTAGTAGCTGCCATGTTTTATTAGCGTTTACATAAGTCTTCTCATTTAATTTTGCAGCAGATGGAGGAACTACTCTAGGGAGCCCCTGAAGTCTGGGGATCTAGCCTTCCCTGTCTCCTTGCCCATAGGTGCTTGGCTTCTTTCCCTGGCCTCCTGTGACTGCCCTCCTCTGCCAAATTATTTCTATTCTAGAGCCTGCTTGGTTCATAGATTGGGCTGGCAACAATGCAAGGAAATTCAGATAGGTGCAACTAAATTTATGGTCTCTTGTTCACACCCTAAGTTAAGACATTTGGGTTACTAAATTGTATGTGAAGAAGTCAGAAAGTTTAAATCAGACAGAAATGTGGGAGGACATCAAATTAAAAGACTGCCCTTCTCCCTGGCTTCTCCCTTTGGTTAGTACAATTGCAAACTTAAGTGTTGAATAACTTCTAAATTTCCATTTCTTTGTGGATTTCTGGAACATTCACCCAAATCAATTGTATTCTTGTATTCTCTCCCCTGGTGTTAATTCTAGGATATTGGTAAATTCAGTTTATCTGAAGGCAATTGGTCTCTGGATTTTGCGGGCTGAACAGAGATTTTTTTTTTAAGGGTGTGCTGTTCCTTTAAATTCTGAAAGTAAACTTGGTTCAAGAAGCTCAGCAGCTCAAGGTCCAGCCCCTAGAAGAGCGTGTAGTTATAGAGGCTCCATCCTCAGCCTTTGCAAGGGGACAGCTGTGCCAGCCAGGCGCTGGCAGGCTCTTGGCAGCATGGCCTTGAAGCTGGAGGCCCTCCTGCTGGTGCTTGGGCTCAGCCTGGCTCAGCCAGCCTCTGCCCATCGGAAGCTCCTACTGTTTCTCCTGGATGGTTTTCGGTCGGACTACATCAGTGAGGAGGCTCTGGAGTCCTTGCCTGGTTTCAAGGAGATTGTGAGCAAGGGAGTAAAAGTGGACTATTTGACTCCAGATTTCCCTAGTCTCTCCTATCCTAATTACTACACCCTAATGACTGGTAAGTACCAACCTTGTCCTCTTCTTGAAGGTCTAGTGTCTGGCATCAGGAACCTTACTCCCATGTTGATGTTTCCCTAGTCTCTTGGGACACCAAAGATAGGAATTGGTATGTGTTTCTGATGCACACTTTTGTTTTTTCATAGTTTGTGTTCTCCAAAAGTTCTCCCAAGGACCTCTTTTGGATTTTCAGTGAAGAGAAAAGATAACTATAGCAATAGAGGATATTTAGTGATTTTAGAAGTGCTATTTCTCTTACAATTAAAAATTCCAGGGGCTGAAGGGATTTCTTAGTGGTTACTCTTGCCTGCAAAGCCAAAGGACCCAAGTTTGACTCCCCAGAACACACATAAGCCAGATGCACAAGGGGGCGCACGCACCTGGAGTTTGTTTGCAGTGGCTGGAGGCCCTGGAATGCCCATTCTCTCTCTCTCTCTACCTGCCTGTTTCTCTCTCTCTCTCTCTAATAAATAAAAACTAAAATGAAATATTTAGAAAAACAAATTAAAAAAACAAAAATTGCAGATAACTCTGTTTTCAAAGTTCAAGTATAAAAGATAGGTAGGTCTTCATGTGTCCATACCAAATTTCTTCTGTCCCATTGTTCTGTAAATACCTGTCATTCTGGAGTCTTGCAGGATGAGTTATCAATGTGTAAGACTATGAAAATTACTCACAGGATTCTTCAGAAGGGAGCCTTGCTCCTGAAGAGGAGTTTTAGATCACACTGTTCAGTGTTACTTAGCAATGTCACTTTCTACTTTTGCCTCTTTTGACCAGGAGAAATGATGTGATGAAAAAGATTGTAGAGCTGCATCTTCATTTTTAACTTCCAGTCTATGAAAAGCAAAACAGCGAAATGAAACGCACACACACAAAAAACAAACAAACAAACAAAAAAAAAAACTCCAAGAAAACAGGCAAACAACTAATCTAGACTGCCTGCTTTGGGTAAAGTAGATTTGCCTAAAGGCACCCTTCATCTGGAATTGCCAGAATTCCAAAGGTGATCCCAGGTGCCTGATCCTCTTTCTGGCAATATGTGTAGCCTCTTTCTGCTGCCTTAGAGTCAGAGTCTGGTTTTACAGCTTATCCATGTAATGACCAGCAAAAAGCTCTCAGAAAGTACTTCATCAGCTATCTAGGGTGGCTGTTAAGAATGCTTTGTTATTGCAGACTAGGGAGGACTTAGCTATGTTCTCTGAGCCTAGGGAAAACTTGGAATTTATGTTACCGGAAAAGACGTAGAACTCAGGTATCTCATTACAGATCTCTGTAACATTCCAAAGCCAAAGGAGTTTGAAAAATATGAAATGATATCATAACTATGTCACTCCAATCACAGACACATTCCAATCAATTGTGGCAACAGGGAAGATTTGAGAATTCTGGAATTTCTGATTTCATGTACTAGTATTCCAGGCATACCCCAAAATTTTATAAACTTATTCCCCAAACTAAAGGGATGATATACTTCAAAGAATTAGAATTGAAGGCACAGAGAAAAACAAAATCAGGCTATACACAAGCAAGGAATTTATTTGTTTATTTTTAAAATTTTCCCTCAACAGACAAACCATCAGTCTCTAAGATAAAGAGAATGAACAAAAGGCTCTCTTGCCCTACACTGGGCCTTCTTTTCTTTTCCCAGGAAAGCAATTTACAGGCTCTTGGGTCACACATAGATGTTATTCTGTGTCCCAGTACAACTTCGGTTCTGTGCAGAGAGTTTCATACACACAGTCTCCAGCTGTCTTTCAGAGCCTTGCTGGGAGACACAACTCATAAGCTGCCACATGCAGCTTTGTCAACTGCAGTGGAAAAAATGAACAAAATCCATTTAAGATTAAAAGGGACCTTTACAAGCTCCACAGAGAAACCAAACCAGTGACAAGGACTTTTGTTTTTAGAGCCACATTCATAACATGGCCACAATGAATGATTTGCACAAAGTGTCCAAGTGTTGCATTGAGACATGCCTCTGTTTTAGGCTAAGATCTTTTAAGGGATATGGGTCATGTTAAAGGATCCCATAATCATGAGTCAAAGCCAACATGGACAGCATTCACAGCAAGGTCTGATCTAAAAAAAAATGTTTTCTCATGCTACTCCAACTAGAAATCTTCTCATTATACTTCAGGTTGTGTGTCTTTGTGTTCTAAACAGAGAAGAGACCTTCAAGTGGTGAGAAACTGTCATTCCAAGGGCATATCAAAGATATAACCCTCACTTTGAAACTGAGGTTGGCTTGAGGAACCTACAATTCTCTATATATGTTTTGCCTATATATTTTCAGATGGAAAATATATTATCTGTCTTGAAAAATCTGCTTAGCATATCAAGTGACCTTTCTACTTCTTATAGCAGTAATGGTGGACACAAGTTGTATCTAACAAGGCTGATTTTTATGTACAAATGTCTTGTATGATTTTTCTTATACCAACTGAGTAAGCTTAGCATGGGAAGAATTTGCAGGCCTTGAACCTGTATAATTTTCACTGTCCTGGACTAATGGATAAATTTATACCACTTTCTTCAATAAATACATTTATTTTTCCATATGGCATTGAAAAACCACATTTTCTCATATAAGGAAAAATATATGCATTAAGGATTGTGTTTCAACATATAGATTGAACATTTTAGCATTTTATGAACCAACATAACTATTATGCTGGGTATATATTTTGGTACCAAAAAAAGAGACTGTTTTAGGATTCTTCAGAATTCACAAAAAAGGCTATGAGCTTACCTCACTATATGACATATTGTGTATAAGAAAAAAATTCTTGGTATTCTTTTAATGAGAAATGATGAATTACTGGTGAGATTGGGGGTGAACTATTGACCTTGGAGTCAAAAGAAATTGCGTGGAGCTATTGCAGGGTTTGGTAAGCTTTGGTAAGCTTCCATGCCTGGTCCTCTGTTTCCTCAGCTGTAAGATAAAATAAGAGAACATATAGGTTCAAATCAGGCCAGGATTTTAGGTGCTGTACATGAGACATGAAATTAGCAATACATGGGAGAATTAAAATGTTAGGACTGGTCCCTTTCTTCTGTTTTCATTGTTGTTTTTCTTTTTCTACAAGGGTTCATATGTTGGAGGTGTGGTGTTAGGTGAGGTGATGTGGACAAATACTGTGGAAACTTTAAGGAAGGTGGGGACTACTGGGAGTTCCTTAAGTCATTGGAGGGACCTGCTCTCACAAGGAATTAATCTGCCTGTGAGTTCTCATGAGAGCAAGTTCAACCTTAGTCCAGCTTAGTCTGACATTAAAAAGCCACTGTATTATTCATACTACCTTTTTCCTAAAAACATGTTTGTATTAGGACAAATGAAGTAAACGAAGTTCTTTTTCTTTCCTTCTCTCTCTCTTTTTTTTTTTGAGGTGGGGTCTCGCTGTAGCCCAGTCTGACCTAGAATTCACTCTGTAGTCTCAGGCTGGCCTTTAACTCATGGTGATTCTTCTACCTCTGCCTCCCAAGTGCTGGGATTAAAGGTGTGCGCCACCATGCCCAACTCATGTGGACAGAATTCTAACAGTAATTAAGATCATTCCAATAATTGATTGCTTTAGATTCTGAATCATAAAACAGGTCTTTCACCCAGAAGGTTCACATTCACCCAGAGAAGCATAACCAGAGAGAAATACCACTAATACGCTGTGAGATCCACATGCTGCCTACAGCACTAACAAAGCAGCTAACCTACTAATATTCTAAAATAAATGACTATGTCTTATGAGCTCAGCTATACTACAACTGCCAAATTAAAGCTACCATTTTAATCCCCAGGACTTCACAATGCAACTGTATTTGTAGCTAAGGTCTTTAAAGATGTGGTTATGTCAAGATGAAGAGCTGGAGTGGTGACCTGTTCCAACATGCCTGTTGTCCTTCTAAGAGAAGGAAGAGACACCACGGGTATGTTAGGACACTGTCAAAATGGGGCCAAGGAGAGAAATCTCAAAAGAAACTAAGCCTGGGAACCCTTTCATCTTGCACTTCTAGTTTCCAAAACTGTGATAAAATATAACTCTGCTCCTGAAGCCACTCAGTTTGGGATACTGTCTTATGGTTTGGTGTTGGGATCTAAAGGAGTAGAAGTCTGAACTAACTCAAGTGGGAAGGATAAAGGAGTATTTTCTTGCAGGGGAAATGGCTCAGTGGATAAAGAACTTGCCATGTAACTTAAAGGAGGTGACTTTAAATTCTGAGGCCCCAGGCACAAAAGCAGGCCTTATGTAAAAAGCAGGCATCTGTAATACCAGAGCACCTATGGTAAGAAGGGGGGCAGAGACAGGAGAATTGCTTGGAAGCTCTCCAACAAAAAGGTGAACAACAAAAGACCCTGACTGAAACAAAGTGGACTATAAGAATCAATCTGAAAATGGTC
Organism: Dipus sagitta; assembly: GCA_036346955.1. Taxonomy (NCBI): domain Eukaryota; kingdom Metazoa; phylum Chordata; class Mammalia; order Rodentia; family Dipodidae; genus Dipus; species Dipus sagitta. Next base: position 215,448,110 of record CM070770.1, read on the forward strand.
CTTTGATCTTCACACATGTCCTGTGGTACACGTACACTCACACACATGAATACACATGCACATGTGTGTACACATGCACACACACACACCAAATAAGTCACTTAACAAAATAAATCAATTAACAATATGCTATGGAGAGAATTTCCTTCCAGTTGGAAGAACATGAGAAACATTTTTATTGCAATAGGGCCTTCCTATGTAGCCCACATTAGCTTGGAACTTATAATTTTCTTGCCTTAGCCCCCTTTCTTAGTGTTGGTATTGTAGGCATGTGCCACCATGCTTAGGTATGAGAAAGTATTTGAAGATGGGCTCTGAAGTGGAAGAAACAATGCAGGCACAGCAGAAGTCATTATATATTCCTTTATGCATAATCTCTTTTTGAAGAGCTGTATGTGGATCAAATTAATGTCAGTTAAATTACAACCACAGTTTAAATATTATTGGGAAGTTTTCTGTTTATCTTAGTGTGGATGTAAAGCTAATGTGAAATTCACATTTGACTCAGTGAATTTAACACAACATTAATGGAGGCAAGTACTGATTTGTTCAATTCAAGTCATGGGTAAGATTAAATGCTGTGTGTGTTTTGAGGCAGTATAACTAACACTGTTTCGCTAAGACCGATGGCAACATTTGTTTGTAATTTTAGAACACTTCTAGTTAAGTGGGAGAAAGTGACCCAGTCATGTGCTGTGTAGCTGGGAAGCCAGTCTAGGATTTTACCTTTACTATCCCAAATCCTCCAAAAGATAACATGCTGAAATTATATGCTATATAGTACCTTATAATTTCAGCACTTCAAAACAATGAAACAAAAGGGAAAGGGGTTGAATGTTTTGCTCTAAAGATGCCAAAATGTCATCAACAGAGCTGAGACTGCAGGATAGCCATCGGAGGCCAAGTTTATCTGAGTCCTGGAGTACCCTCAGATCCAGGATATGGGTTTACTCAGTATGGGTCCAGGAAGCAGCAAGATTCTGAATAATAGTGTTTTATAAATCCACTGTGGAAATAAAAAAAATCAAGATGTTAGCAGTTTACAATTAATATTTGTGTCCATGTGTTTCCCATCACACTTATGGAACTTATTTGTGATACAAACTCTTACAAGAGATCCCAACATTCTGTAATAGACTGCACCATGAGGTTTGCCTTTCCCTATTTTAAAGAAAACATCTGATTTTAGTTATAACCAGCCATCACTTGGACCAAAGGAAATCAATATAGAAAGTACTTGAGTAAATATGTTTAGAGACAGCCCCACATTTTCAGCTTTTTGCAGACTGTAGATTGTTGGAGGTGGAGATGCTGCCCACAAACTTCTGCCTACCCATAGTATTAGGGAGGATGGAGGCTATAGCCCTGGCTTCCTCTCCATTTTGCTCCCTCTCCTAATCAACAATGATATGGGGACATTAAGCCTGTGTGTTAGCTTCCTCAGATGTAGATAACTCCACTAATAAATGAGCGATATTTGTGACACCTTCTTCTCTTCCCCTCTTGTACCAATTTCATTCATTCTTCTGTTTTAATAAGCAACTTCCTAGTGGCCCCACATCCACTTTGATTATCTATCTAGCCCATGTCCAAAATTTGACATAACCCTTGTCCCTCTTTCCTTATAGCCCACCTGGGTCCCTGGTCCCTCTCTGCTCTCTCCATTTCTTCTTAGCTTATGGGATCCTCCTTGGTTCCTTCTCTTGTTTCCTATTTTTTCTGACTTTTCTTTTGCACTTTCAGGGTACATCCTGATGTCTCTGCCTCTCCCACCTCTACTGCTAACACGTGGCAGAATTCACCCTTGCCATTGCCTGGACTCTCCTCCTGCTCTGGCTCCTCCACTCTCCATGGAGGAGCCATAGCTGCTCATAAAAGACATCTGCTTTGCTCTTCTGTCAAACTGTCCATGAAAATCTATTATCACTCTAAAATCACTACAGAGTTGACCCTACATACTCTCTCAGCTCATTCCTGACCAATGACCCGAACCACCTTGGCTGGCTTACATATGTCATTTTGGTGCTCTGATAAACCAGGCATACACTCAGAACACTTTACCTTCCTCCTCCTTCTCCAGAAAGACCCAAGATTTGCCTCTCTGTTTTTTTGGTGATCTCCTTCCCAAAGTCTTGGTAGTAGATCCTTCTTTCTTGGACACTTTAACTAAAATAGTATATCACTCCATCAAGTTATATTTTTCCTATTTTTATTTATTCCTATCTTCACAAAGAAAATGTTTTGTGATTAAGAAGAATTATGAAAATGACTCAGACATCCAGAATTTTAGAAAAATTGTTGATTGTCACTTTGATTTTGGGTACTTCTAATAAGCAAGAGAAACAACTAAACTTATATTTTACTTATGTGGAAGCAATTAAGAACTAGGTAGGTGAATATAATGTGGAACAGTTTTATAGATCTCAAAACATATCTTTCCATTTTTTTTTAAAGTTTTGATCATAAGGCTGGAGGTAGCAAGAAGGTTGGTGGGACAGTTTCCAAGAAATGAAAAAATTGAACCAAAACACCATAGCCCAAGGGAGAAACTAATGGTAGTCAAGATTGCTAGAACTAGAAAGTAGAAGCAGCAGCAATGCACTAAACAAGGCAAATAGTTCAGAACCAAGGCGAGAGCTGGGAGAGAGGGCCCAGAGCTTAGTTTTGCGTGGTTCTGGCTATCAGATTTAGGTGTGTCTACTTCAAGGGCCTGCAGAGCCATCCTTGTATTCATGGCCTCTGTGGTAGTTTGAAAGGATGTCCCCCAGTAGATTCAGGAGTTGTGCTTTTGCTATTGCTTTTGGTGGTAGGGTTTCTCTATTTCACCATTATGAAACTTCCCCTGGATTTATAAGCTTCAGTAAATCCCTTCCTCCCCTATACTGTGCCTTGTTTGGAAGTTCATCCCAGCAAATGGTACTGTAATTTTACAATAATTTATTTAAGTCACATACATGACTAGTAGTTGACTATGTCTCATCTCTTCTTTACTCTGGGATCCAGGCTGATATAAGTGAGACACAATGCTTACATGGAAGCTGAAAGAGAAAATGGCAGAACTATATAATAGTATTTAAAACTTCTGCTGAGGGCTGGAGAGATGGCTTAGTGGTTAAACGCTTGCCTGTGAAGCATAAGGACCCCGGTTCGAGGCTCGATTCCCCAGGATCCACGTTAGCCAGATGCACAAGGGGGCGCATGCGTCTGGAGTTCGTTTGCAGTGGCTTGAAGCCCTGGTGCACCCATTCTCTCTCTCTCCCCTCTTTTTCTGTCTGTTGCTCTCAAATAAATAAATAAGAATACACAAAAAAAATTTAAAAAACATCTGCTGAAAGGTGGTATAATTCACATCTGCTCACATTTCAATCATCAAATCAAATCATATTTGCAGGTGTGGTGCAAATAGTTCAGGACTGTATAATCCTATCATAGGGAATGCCAAGCATTATTTTTAACTTTAATGTAATGTGTCCCAGATACATTTTAATTGATATTAGTTGCTATAAGAAACTTACAGGTATTACCATGCTTTAGAAAACTTAGATGAGGAGAAAAAAAGAAGGCAACTGAAATATTAAATGATGATTTAGGGTGACATAATAATATAGCAGACAAAAATAAGAGATGTTCCAAAGTTGAATATTGTGTAACTTAAATGAACAGCATAGAGATAATTGTTGACAATTGAGAGGAAAGGATGTCATTGGGAATTATAGGGATATTGACAATTTCCATGGAAAAGATGGATGAATAAAATATTGAAAGACAAGAGCAATAATCTTAGAGAAAATAAAATCAAGGGCATATATTCAAAGAAAATAAATAAATAAAAACTGATGAGATATGTGCCATAGACCAAGTAAGAGAGGTGAGCATTAACACAATATTTGGGCTGAATTAGAAGGCTATATAGGAATAAATTGGTAATCTTTATTAAGAATTAAAAAAATACATGCTCTTGGTGGAAGACTTTGAAAACTCAATGATAGTCTGATAAGCCCCTTCTTTCCTTCTTTTCCACTTCAAACATAAGCGTCCATTCTTTGTGAAAGGGATGAGTTGATTTGAAGAGCACCCTTGAGGTAGGATTTTCAAATTAGCTGAGGAGTAAATATGAAAGAATTAAAGAAGGTAATCTGAAAAGCTTCCAAGGCTACAAGATATTCAGAAGTTGAAAAGGGGCTTTTACTGGCAGGAGTGTTGTGGTAGTTTGAATTAAACATCTCCCATAGGCTCATGTGTTTTATATACTCAGTCCCAAGCTGGTAAAGCCTATGTGAGATGGAGAATTGCTGGACAGTGTGTGTCACTGGGAGCCAACCTTGAATTCTAGCCCTATTGGGTGCTTAGTAGCCAGTACACTCTGGCTTCTACCTCCCAGCTAATGTGGCAAGATGTGATGCCTAGCCTTTTCTCTACCATGCCATAATAAAACTTCCCCTTGAAGCTGTAGGCTGAAATAAACTCTTTCTTTCCATATTCTGCTTCTGGTCTGGTGTTTTGTTCCAGCAGTGAGATGGTAAGTGCTACAGATGGGAAGGTTCTCAGAGATGTATATTTCCATATGATTTAGTTGGGAAAGTAAGTTCTGAAAAGATTATATTTCAACTTAAGTAACTAGCTGGGAGCTATATCTTTGGGGGGATCAGACATAATATCATACAATTCTAGAAAGACAAAATGTCCATAGGGATAAAGGGGAGAAATTGATCCTTGGCTTCCATTAAATTCATTAAAAGGACTTCCTTCCTCTCTGATTACCAAACAGCTCATGAAGAATATTTCTCATAGGTCTATAGATAAAATGTGGCTTCAGATCTGCATAACCTTTTCACTAAATTTTGTCAGTTATTTCCCAAGGACACCTAACAATATCTTTCCACTTTCCCATGTGCAGACAGTGTTGTAATGAGCCCTGACTAAGCAGCTGGGAAATCAGGCTTAGTAGGTAAGGTGTCGAGGCAACAGAAGCTGTAAAAAAGCTCTAGCGAGGAGCCTGGGTCTGAGTTCCCTATGTGGTCAATGTGTGAGCAGGTGAAGCAATCTGAAGTGAGCAGTCCATACCCATTTCTGCCCCCTCCCACCACCCGGGTCTGAGTTCCCTGCATGGACAGTGTGAGGGCAGCAGCAGCGGTCTGGAATGAGTAGGCAGGACCCCTTTCTGGTCCCCTCCCACATCCCAGGTGTGAGTTCCCTGCCTGGTCAGTGTTTAGGCTCCTCCCACCTCCCCAGTCTAAGTTGCCTGCACTGGTACATGTTCTGGAAGGCACAGCATGAAGTAGGCCAGATCCCTGTTCCCTTACTGCTCCTAGTTCCCTGGTCCTGGTAGGTCCCATTGTGCATTGCTTGGGGAGGCCTGACTCCTGTGTGAGCTGTGAGGTCAGGTCTTTTGCCCTGGTATCTTGACTAGACACTCAGTACCAACATCCCTGTTCACCTGAGTCAGAGGGTAAATGGGTCAAAGGACACAAACTTGATTCCTCCTAAATAAAATAAAGAGTCTTCCTAAAATGGGTAGACAACAATGCAAAAAAGACAACGAAAGTCAGAAAACTGAAAGATCTCCACCAAGGATGCCTAGTCCTACTAAGGAAGCCTCCAATGAAATCATAGAGAAATCAACAGAAATTCATTCCCAAAATGAAAACACAACAACCAATGAGACACTGATTAAAATAACATCGCCAATCTTGAAGCAAACTATCAAAGAACCAACCATCATTTCAATGAAATTGAACAGAATCATCTCCTAGAGTGTTCAGCTTTTGATAGTAGGCTTAACTTGATGGAAGAAAATGTGAGAACCCTCCAAAGAGATATGAATAAACAGAAGGTAAGTCAAGAGACAGAAGACTTCAACAACCAGTTGATTAAACTTAATGAAGACTTGATCAAATGCAAGAATGAACTACAAGAAACATCAAGAAAATCAGAATTCGAATTGAAATCATACCTCAAAAAAGGACACTATAAAAAATATCACAACAGAAAACAAAAATCATATAGAATTTATGAAAACCTCTCTAGAACCACTCACCAACAGACTTACTCATGTGGAAGACAGAACCTCTGACCTGGAAGATAGGACAGAAGAAATTGATAGGGAGGCCAAGAACTTTGCTAAGTTCAAAAAATCAAATGAACAGAATATGAGGGAACTGTGGGACACTCTAAAACAAACAAACATCTGGATCATGGACATACCAGCAGAAGAGGAAATCCAGACCAGAGGCATAGAAAATATACTCAACAAAATTATTGAAGAAAATTTTCTGAATCTTTCAAAACAGAGGCCCATCTAAATACAAGAAGCCCACAGAACACCAAACAGACAGGACCAAAGAAGAGACTCTCCAAGACACATCATAGTTAAAACTCTTAACAATGAAAACAAAGAAAGGATGTTAAAAGCAGCAAGAGAGAAGTAATTCACAACACACAAAGGCAATCCCATTAGAATAACATCAGATTTCTCAATGGAAGCCCTAAAAGCCAGAAGGGCCGGGAATGGAATACTTCAAAGTCTGAAAAACTATGGCTTCCAACCCAAGCTACTTCACCCAGCAAAAGTATCCCTCATAATACATGGTGAAAGAAAAACTTTTCAGGAAAAAAAAGTCAACTCTAATTATATGAACATAAAGCAAAACCTACATAGAATACTTGAGGGAATATACCACACAGAACATTCAAACAACCAATCTGAAGAGCCAAACAAAAAAACAGACCACAATAAGCAAAATATACCAGGATCAAAACAGTACATAACACAACTAAGCACTCAACCCCATAAAACACCTCATTATGGCAGGGATTAATTCAAACTTCACAGTAATAACCTTAAATATTAATGGTCTTAACTCACCCATCAAAAGACACAGGCTACCAGAATGGATCAAAAGACTGTACCCTTCTGTCTGCTGTCTTCAAGAAACCCACATCACCACTAAAGATAGACACCTCCTCAGGATGAAAAGTTAGAAAATAATATTCCAAACTAATGGAAATAAAAAACAAGTGGGTGTTGCTATATTAATATCTGATAAAATAGATTTCAAACCAAATGTAATAAAAAAGGACAAACTAGGTCACTTCTTACTCATGAAGGGAATGATCCAACATGAGCACATCACAATCATAAATATATATGCCCCAAACACGGGGGCATCACAGTTTATAAAACAAAATCTACTCAACAATCAAACAGAAATAAACAACAACACCATCATAGCTGGAGACTTCAATACTCCACTATCATCAACAGACAGATCATCCAAGCAGAAAATCAACAGGGAAATAATAGAGCTCAACACATCATAGATCAACTAGACCTAAAGGATATCTACAGAACTTTCCACCCCAACTCTACAGAATACACATTCCTTTCAGCAGCCCACAGAACCTTCTCCAAAATTGACCATATATTAGGCCATAAAGCATGCTTTCATAAATTCGGGAAAATTTAAGTAACTTCTTGTACCACGTCAGATCACAATGCTTTAAAGCTAGAAATTAACAACAAGAGACACATCAAGAATGCCACCAACTCCTGGAGACTAAACAACACACTTTTAAACAATGAATGGGTTGTGGAATAAACAAAAAAGAGAAATTGTAAAATTCCAAATGTAAATGATAATGAAAACACAACCTACCAAAACTTATGGGATTCAATGAAGGCCGTCACAAGGGGAAAATTCATAGCCCTAAATGCCTTCATTACAAAGACAGAGAGAACACAAATCAATAACCTGACTGTCCACCTAAAGGCACTGGATAAACAAGAAGTATCCAACCTAAAGAGCTCCATATGGAAAGAAATAATCAAGATTACAGCAGAAATTACTGAATTGGAAAGTAGGAAAACAATTAAAAAGTCAATGAAACAAAGAGCTGGTTCTCTGAAAAAAATAAACAAGATGGACAAACCCCTGGCCAAAGTGATCAAGCACAAAAAAGGGAAGTCTCAAATTATCAAAATCAGAAATGTAAAAGAAGAGATCACTACAGACATCAATGAAATTGGAAGAAACATCAGGGCATGCTTCCAAAACCTCTACTCCACAAAATTAATTAACCTGGAAGAAATGGATGAATTCCTAGACACATACTACCTACCACTAAACTCAAAGAAGATTCATCTCTTAAACAAACCTGTGACATCCATGTAGATTGCAAAGGTAATCAAAAACCACCCCAGAAAGAAAAGTCCAGGACTGGATGGCTCCTCAGCTAAATTCTATCAAACCTTCATAGAAGAACTAAAACCAACGTTTGTCAAACTATTCCACATAACTGGAGACCAGGGAATACTCCCTGACTTCCTTTTATGAAGCTAGCATCACCCTCATACCAAAACCAGACAAAGATGCAACAAGGAAAGAAAATTATAGGCCTATATCCCTAATGAACTTAGATGCAAAGATCCTGAACACAATCCTTGCAAACTGAATTCAACAACACATCAAAAGCATTATCCAACTTGGTCAAGTAGGCTTCATCCCAGGGACGCAGGGATGGTTTAACATATGGAAATCAGTCAATGTAGTAAACCACATAAATAAAATCAATCATAAGAACCATATTATCATCTCAATTGATGCAGAGAAGGCTATATATAAAGCTCCTAAAATCCAAATAATTCTTAATTGGGGAAACTTTAAGGAGTTTCAGCTGCGATTGGGAACAAGACAGGGTGCCCACTCTCACCACTGCTCTTCAACATAGTACTAGAAGTACTAGCCCAAGCAATAAGACAGGAGAAAGAAATAAAAGGGATTCAAATAGGAAAGGAAGTTAAGTTAGTCCTATTTGCAGATGACATGATCCCATATGTAAGTGATCTGAATGTCTCCACCCTAAAACTTCCAAAGGTGATAAATTCCTTCAGCAAAGTGGCAGGACACAAAATCAATGTACAAAAATCAGTATATACAAAGGACAAATATACAGTCTGTCCCATTTTCAATAATAACAAAAAATTAAATATCTTGAAATAACACTAACAAAGGTTTGAAAGAACTATATAATGAAAACATAAAAACAATCAAGAAACAAATAGAGGATGACTTAAGAAAATGGAAGAACCTCCCATGTTCCCAGATAGGTAGAATATTGTGAAAATGGCAATTCTACCAAAAACAATATGCAGATTTAATGCACTACCAATAAAAATACCAGCATCATTCTTTGCTGACAAAAAATGATCTCAAAATTAGTATGGGAAAGCAGAAGGCCTCAGATATCCAAACATATCCTCACAAAAGAAACACCTCTTGTGGTATCACCATACCTGATCTAAAGCTATATTACAAAGCCATAGTCACAAAAACAGCATAGTGCTGGAATAAAAACAGAAACATAGACCAATGTAACAGAATTAAAGACCCAGAATTTAGGGCAAGCAACTATAGCTACTTGATCTTTGACAAAGGTGGCAATAATATAGGCTGGAGAAAAGACAGCATCTTCAACAAATGGTGTTGGACAACTTGGATGACCATATGTAGAAAAAATGAAATTAGACCCACTCGTTTCGCCATACACAAAAATCAAGTCCGAATGGATTAAAGACCTCAATATAAGACCTGAAACACTTCAAGAACTGGAAGAAAAAAATAGGAAGCATGCTCCACCATATACCAGACTTCCTGAACAAAACTCAAGTAGACAAGGAAATTAAACAAGTACTCAACCAACAGGATCTCATGAGGCTAAAAAGCTTTTGCACAGACAAACATACCATAAGCAGAGCCAAAAGATTACCCACTAAATGGGAGAAAATCTTTTCCAGCTATACCACTGACAGAAGCTGAATATCTAGAATCTACAAAGAACTCAAAAAATGAAACAATTAAAAAAAATCAAACCACCCACTCCATAAGTGGGGCAGAGACCTAAATAGGGAGTTCTCAGAGGAAGAATTACAAATGGCTAACACACTTAAGAAAATGTTCAACATCCCTAACCATTAAGGAAATGCAAATTAAAACAACTATGAGATTCTACCTTACCCCAGTAAGGATAGCAAACATTTAAAAAATCAAATGAAAACAAATGTTGGTGAGGATGTTGAGAATGAGGAACACTCATTCACTGTTGGTGGGAAGGTAAGCTGATACAACAAATACTACTATGGAAATAAATATGGAGATTCCTGAAAAGGATGAATATAGAGTTACCAACAGACCCTGTTATTCCCTTACTGGGCATTTACCCTAAAAGCTCCACATCTCAGTTCAGAAATATTTGCTCAACAATGGTTGCAGCTGCTCAGTTCATAATAGCTAAACACTGGACTCAACCCAGATGCCTATCATTGGATGGATGGATAACCAAGATCTACATGATGAAATTATACTCATCAGTAAGAAAAAATGACACATTGAAATTTGTAGAAAAATGGTCAAACATGGAACATATCATTTTCATACAATCACAGAAACACAATCATCGCATGATCTTACTCATCTGCAGTTCCTAACCTGGATCAGCCCAAATTACTGACATAACTGAGTAGTATCATGAGGCTTGGACAACAGGGAGAGCAGGGCTTGGGGGAAGAGAAAAGGTGGGGGTACAAAATCTGGACCCAAACTGGTACAATATAATCCTATATTCTGGAAATCAGACTAAAAGGTGGAACCCTCAAGCAAACCTTAGAGGGACCTGGAGAGAGAGAGATGAAACCTAACCTCAAATTTCTCCTGTTTCTCATTCTTCTCCAGATTTTGCATTTTTTTCCCTTGGCACTGGCCTATAATTCCCTGTACCAAGATGTGGTCTATAACCACAATGAGCTGTGGATCAGAGAGATCTACTAGGTCTCCCAAAACAAACAAGACAGACTTAATGGTAAGACCCTACTGCTGAAGACACCAGTTGCTATTGGCACAGACCATGGAGAGTCCTGATTGGAATCCAGAGAGAACCAGTTCTGAGATAATTAGCCAATCTAATTCTGGAAGGTGCTACATGAGCTACCAGAGGAAAGTGGCCAATATCTGTCCAAGCAACTCAGAGTTTAAGTGACTCAGAAGCAAACAACCTGATGTGATGCTCACACAAGTGCATTAGTGGCACACAGCCATGGTGGGTAACCAACTGCTCTTGAATTGGCTAACAGATCTGCTCAGTGGAAAGGTAACCATGTATGGAACTTGGAAACAAGTCAGAATCATATCCAGATAATGATTCTGCTTTCCATTGTTAAGCTCCCACTAATCTTACACTATAAAAGTGTCTAAACCCTTATAATTCTCTCTAAATTAATAATGGTTATCCCATTTAACTGGAGATGACTTCACTCTCCATTGGAGAATCTGCTTCTCTTTTACAGATGGGAAGTGGACTTGAGGAGATAAATGACCCAGCACACTCCACCCTGGCCCCAGCTGAAACCACAGTAGAATTAGGAAAATGAGATAGAATATTACACTCTCAGTTAAGCTGATATCAGCACAAGGGTGATGCAGAAAGATACTAAGGACACTCAACACCTACCAAACCAGACATCTAGATGCTCCTAATTGTCCATCACTGAAGTTGACTTAAAATGTTCCCAGCATGACTCAAGGAATCTTGAAGAAGAGGGGGTGGAAAGATTGTTAGAGCCACAAGTTGGGACATTTTGCACAGAGACATTGCCTCCCTCCATAACTGACTGTTGCCCCAAAATGCATGACCCACAATACCCATGGGGTTGACCTGTATCCCCAATGAGGAAGGCCTCTTCGGAAAAGGGGCAGGAAGGAAGGAAAGGATGGTACCAACATGTGATGTTTACATGCAAAATATGTCCATATCTAATAATAAAAAATAAAATATAACAAAATAAAAAGCTCTAGCCAGCTCATGCCCTGAGGAAAAATGTGTTGTAAGATTTACAAAAATAATATCTCCTGGCACATTGTTATTTAAGCTCCCATCAACAGACAGCTCTACACACACACACACACACACACACACACACACACAATTTTTTTTTGGCTTCCATGGCAATGAAAGGGAACTTCTTATATGATTTTGGAGTAGTTATGGTAGTGAGTAAGAGTTAAAATGTGGTGAAAGTTTTTATTACAGTACCAGGAGCCCTTTCCAGAAAGTTCATTCAAACAGAGCACTTGAGGTTGACAAACCTTGGTGGATCTTGCCCAGCCCTTGCTTCCTCCAGAACTGCTTTTGATTGATAAGGCTATATCAAAGCTATTTCAAAGCTTCTGGGAGTTTGGTTTGGACCATGCTACTCTGTACCTGCTTCATCATGAATGCTGTCCTAAGTGGGTTAAAACCATTTAAAATTAATTTGGAGGATACCTGACTCACCATGTTAACATTTCTTTCAGAGACTCTTAAGTTTAAGCAACACCTACTCATGTTTCAGAGTTCTCCTCTATGAATAGGGGCATTGTGTTCACAGCCTAAGCAGGCAAAGACCTAGGCAGGTCTGGGGCTCCAGCAGGTCCTATGTGTAGCATCGGATTCTTGTTGCTGGATATTTTACTTGATATAATCAATGCTTCAGCCCTCTTGATAACAAGGAGAAAAGATACAATAGATAGGATCTTGGAGTGATGTGTGGGCAGACTTACTGAGACAAAGGGCTGCCCAAGCTGAAATCACAAATGGACTTATGGGAATACTGCCAATGTCTTAGTCCTGGATGAAGAAGCCCCTGAGTATCTTTGAGAGGAAGTGCTTCTAGCTGTGCTCAGCAGGAGTCCACATCAGTGATGTCATCCTGAGCATGTTACAAATGCTTGCAACAGCACAGTTACCCCAGCAGTCAAGAATCCCATGTGGATGATAAACCAAAAGGAACCAGATTTCTTCTAATTCTATTATAATTATCTGGGACTCTGGATGAGTCACATAATCTTCCTAGTCCTGAGTTCTTCTTGCTGAATGAGAGGATTTAACAGATAGGACCCTGAGGTCAACTTTGCATTAGTAAGTGTCAGATGCATACTGGGGATGTTCTAGGTGTTGGGAATCTAGTAGCGAGATTTTCTTTTTTGTGGGATGTAGAACTGGGATTTGAACATATGGTCTCACATATGTAAGGAAAGCACACTACCATTGGGCTATATTCCCAGCCCCTGGTAGTGAGGCTTCAAGGAGACTTTCAATAGAACACAGGAGTGGAGGGAAAGGTAACTGGAAGGGGCGATCTATGAGACTTTACAGCCCTCATCCCTGTTATGACCATGCAGATCTACTTTGATCTATTTCATACATTTCAAGAAAGTTGTCTCCTGTTTGTCCCACTGAATGCAGATGATTTATGACAAAGAATCTGGTCTGAGGAAAATGAGGTGTAGCAGGTGAAATCCGCATGCCTATAGATGTGGTGGTTGAGACACCCACAGAGTTTGCCTAAGGTGCCTCTAGGCCTTGTTCTCTTCTTCTAGATATTGCACACAAAACCCTCAAATACTGTATTCTTTAGTCACTCACTAACAGTCCATGTACTCAGCCTGGTAATACTTTCCAGACCCCTGCTAAACTAAAGAAAACATTCATTAAATTGGATCATTCCTCACTTTTGCCCCTGCCTAATTGTGAACTTGGGCAGCCCCTTTTCTCTCTGGGCATCTAATTTTTCATTTGTAAATTAGATGGCTTGCAAGACAGCCTATCACTGAGTCTATCAAAGAGGCCCTATGTAGTGACATGAAGGATTAGGCATGTGAAACAATTAGGACCTCAGCAAAGATACCAGGTCTGCACTCTTGGCTTTAATAGCTCTTGGAAAATGCTACTTGGCTGCCTTGTCTAGTCTGAAATTTTCCAAAGCATATCATCTGTATGTAAGTGATGAATTATCTAAACTTTTCAAACATGGTATTCTTTCTCTGGGCAAAAATAACTATTTGACCATAGGCTAGCCCATTCTTAAGTCTGTCCAGTGAGACTTAATCAGGAGGTAGGAAACAGTAAGCTGTGTTGACAAAGAAGGAGGCCAAGATGATGACCACCTAATGCGTCATTCAGAGACCTCAAAACCCAGCAGGGAATTTCTTTTAATCAACTTGTAGGTAATACACCCTGGAAGATACACAAGAAATTAAGAATCACAGTTAGATATTGTGGAGGTAGCTGCATAGATGACAGGCAAAGATGGGACAGATACAGAGATGTCTTGATACCTATCTTTTATTTGCTTGTTTAGATAAGGTTTTGCTATGTAGCCAAGGTTGGTCTTGTACAATCCTTCTGCCTCAGCCTCCCAAGTATGATTATAGTCATGCATCACTGCATCCAGGATATTATCTTTTTGAACAATATCAATTATCTATTTGAAACATTAAATTAAAAATTGTTGCTGCCACTGCTGGCACCACAGAGGACCTGAGGGAGGACAGTGGCCTGTGAGGTTCATCACAGACAATGCAGCAGTGATGTTACTAGTTAGGCAGACATTAATCATCAGAAGGACAAAGTTATCATTGTTGGGTTGGATAATGCAGGAAAAGCTACCATCCTTCCCCAGTTTTCAGTGAATGAAGTTGTCCATACATCTCCTATAATCAGATATAAGGTAGAAGAGATAGTGATTAATAATACATGCTTCCTAATGTGGGATCTTGGTGGCCAAGAATCTCATCATTCTTCCTTGAACACTTACTATACTAACATGGAGTTTGTAATAGTTTTTGTGGACAGTGCATACAGAGAAAGGACTTTTGTGTCTATAGAAGAACTCTACAAAATATTAGCCCATGAAGACTTAAAGAAAACTGGATTGTTGATTTTTCGCTAATAATATGTCAAAGAGTACATGACTATAGTAGAAATCTCCCAGTTTTGGAAGCCCACTTCTATTAAAGATCACCAGTGGCATATCCAGGCATGTCATTCTCTTACTGGAGAAGGATTATACCAAGGATTTGAATGGATAATGTCATGATGTAAAGTCAGATGTTCTCTATTGACCTCTTCTTAGAGATTTTTATAAACAAAGTGCTGCAAAAATCAATGGTTTAGATTCATGGTTTCTATAAGAAGAAAAATTAAGACCACTTATTTGGAAACAAAGATGAAGTCTCACCTTCCAATTATCTTTATCATATATTTCTTCCAAAATCCATTAAAGCTGTGATTAACATTGTTTCATAACGAATCCTTTCAGAACATGGTAAAGCCTGTGGTAAGTACAATGGGAAAGAAAGATATTTTGAACATTAGAGTTTTATTGTCAGCATACCGCTTCCCAGGCTGAATGATCCTTTTGTGCTTTAGTCAGTCAAAATACAAATCAATACAGAAAAAAATGTATCTACATCTGATTAAAACTTTCATGTACAGTTAAAGAAGCAGATTTTTTATTTAACACTGATTAATCCCCCAATACTTGTGATTTAGAGAAGTATATTCATATTAAAATATTTTAAACATGTTTCCCAGCCTAGTGTCCATAAGCTAAGTTCTGTAATTTGATTTTTCCCAGTCTGCATTGCAGGCTGATAAACAGCAGTCACTCAGGGCACAGGACACCCATGGCTCACATTTTACCATCATTCTTCTTTGAACACTACCATTGCACAGGCTAGTCCACTGCCTCTGTGAAGAGCAAGATTAAAGATGATTCATGAGGCCCCCACCTCATGTACAAACTCCAAAGTACTTCTAGCCCCTAGGTGGGTCCGTTGAACTACCCCTGTAGGCCAGGCCAGGCCATTCCACTTAATAATCTACCCTACTGTGCATCTATAATCCTCCAAGGGCATCAATAGAAAGTAGGCAATCTGCATCTGGACACCCAGAGTTTGCTTTGAAGGGACATTTGATTACTATTTGGTGGGCTTTCCTGGCTCAATGCCAGTAACTGGGTATCTATTTGACCCCAAAGAGGAAGGATGGCATCTTTCTACCAGGCTCTAAGGTTTTAATTCCATCCCCTCCTCTTCATACTATATGTCCTTCTCACCCCTAGCCAAAACCAACGTCATATTCAGCCTGTCATCTTGGACTTCTGAGGGCCCTGAGCCATTACTGGCTTTTGCTGGGCTATGTAGAAAGACCTGATTTCAGGTTTCAGTTACTCCCAGCCTGGCCCTTTCCCTTACACATTTACCTCCTGGGCTTGCCCCAAACCATGATATCCTTCTCTGTACATTTTATATTCCTTTTAGCATACATTTACTTATGTATGGTATAATACCAAAAACATGTGAATAATGTTGGGGATATGCAACAAAATCTACCCTATTCGTATCTAAAATATCTCCCAAAGATATTCAGAATCCCAAAACTTAAAAAAAGCAGAAAGGGCTTTAGAAGAGCTGGTGAATATCTCATTGAGCAGAACACTGAGGCCTTCAGTTCAGGTCCAAGAGCTAACTGAGGGTATGACCATACCAAGTATAGGTGTCTAAATTGGGGCCTGGGTTGGGCTTCCTCTATGATCAGGAGTGGAAGCCTAGGAATATATTCCTAGTGCCTCTAGATGTTAAGTGATTGCTTTGCGTAAAGTCCCAATATTACTCTGTGCACTCACCCACGGTTAGCCTTCTCTGGGTTGCTATTACTTCTTTTCTTCCTCCCATGAATATCCCCTCCCTCACAGAAGAGTGTATGTGATTAAATAAAAATAAGATTCAAGCCGGGCATGGTGGCGCACGCCTTTAATCCCAGCACTCGGGAAGCAGAGGTAGGAGGATCGCCGTGAGTTCAAGGCCACCCTGAGACTCCATAGTGAATTCCAGGTCAGCCTGGGCTAGAGTGAGACCCTACCTCGAAAGAACAAACAAACAAAAAAAAAAGATTTAAAGCAGTAGGTGTGGATATATTTCATTGAATATAAGGCCAGAAGGAAGTGGAACCCTTCAGAAGGTTGAGTATGGTGATTGGGCTCAGCTATCTTCCCTACTTCCTTGTGCCATGGATAATAATTAAAGGCTGGCTACAATTTTGCTTGCTTCTTGTGTAATCTATTCAAGTTCTGATGGAACAGATAAGAAAGTCACATTACAAAGAATTTACTCTCAACATGTGCCAACATGTGTTAGAACATCTAACTAAAAATAAAAGAATCAAGTGAAAATAAATGTGTTTTCAGTTACCCAGTTCCCAGCTACAGGTTTGACTGCTCTTTGGAACTGCTTGGTCAGCTGGAGTGTCTTGAAAATGAATGTCAGTGGATATCAGATTAATTCCTAACCTTAAAACAAGGGAAACGACAGGGTTCTGTTGGGGGTCAGATGTGAAACCCCTAGTGGAATGGAATATGATGGCCTCTCTACTTTCCTTTTACACTCTTGCCTTTTTCACTCTTATTGGAGGCCTCCCCAGTCTCTCAATCCTTCCCTTTACATTGCTTCTATAAGGATCTCCACCAGTCTTCCTCATTTGCACAGCACAGCCTCAGCATTCCTCTACTTGCATTGTTCTCTTGTCTTTTGCATGTATATGTGTATGTGCTATACATGTGTATGTGTGTGTGGCAGCCCATGTGTGAGCATGTGTGTGTGTGGAGGCCAGAGGTTGATGTAAAGTGTTTTCTTAATCACTATTCTCTTTATTTTACTGGAAGAGTCTGTTATGTGAACTCAGAGCTCACTGTTTCAGCTAGTCCTAGGGATCTCCTGTTGCCACCTCCTACCTCATGGGTGTTAGAATTACATCTATATCACTTTAATGTGGGTGCTGGAAATCCAAACTCTAGTCCTCACCATTGTGAGTCAAGGACTTTATCTTCTGAGCCATCTCCCCAATTCCACTTTTCCAAGCCAAAGTAAGATTTCCTTCTGAAAGATTGAAGAATTTCAGAGCTGGATAGTGCCTTGAGATCTCATTTTTATCCGCTTATAAGCTCAGATTTTCTACTTTCTGCCTGAGCTGCAGATGCCAGTAAATACATGACCATGTGGTGTTAATACATGTTTGTACAGTATACTCATACATGAGCATTGTCCATTAACATACTCACCATCTACTGTGTGAGAAGTGCTGTTTTAAGGATGACCAGGACATGGCCTCTGTCTCAGACAGACTTGCAATGAAGTTGGAACAATTAAATCTGGGTTGAAGTAAATATAATTATAGGACAGACTAAAATATACACAAGGGAAGCAGAGACCATCTCTGTGAGCATATGGAGAGGTAGGAAGGATTCCTGGGGTGAGAATTGACTGAGGCCTGGAGGAAAGGACTTTGCAGATGGACAACAAAACCAAACCAAGTGGCAGAGATGGGAATGGTGAGGAGGGATTGGGGACCAGAGCTGAGCTTTGAGGACATTACTTGGCCATTGCTGAGCCATGAAGATTCATGAATCAAAGGAAAGCTGCTTGAATCCAGAATGACAACGATAGTCTGCAAGTCAAGTCCTCTGTGCCACAATGAACGTGAGGGCAAGAATCTCATACATCCCATGCCAAGGAACTGACAAACCTGATTATATTTGAAGTAATTCTTCAAACATATCAAAATCAGAATGAATAGCAGCAAGTCTTATGTTATGATTAATGATTAATCTGTGGTAAAATGGGCCCAACTCTACAACTTGGGTATATAAGATATACTGAATTGCTCTATAGTCTTTAACCCTAAATGTATGTATTTTGTTTTAGATATGAAATGTCTCCCACAGGCTTATATGTTTGATATTTATTCTTCAGCTAGTTATGCTGTTTGGGGATGTTGCGGAACCTTTAGCAGATGAAATCTAGCTATGGAAAGCAGGACACTTGGGTAGGATGGGGGCGGGCTTGAAATTTATAAACTGACACTACCTCCAGCCATCTTTCTGTTTCCTAGTCAGCAAGATGTGAGAAGTCTCAGCTGCATGTTCCTGTTACCATGCCAGCTGCTAGCCACCATGCCTTTTTTTTTTTTACCATGATATATTATATCTCCTCACCCTAACTAAAATAAATCCTCCTTTAAATTGCTTCTTTCCAGGTATCTGGTCCCAGCAGCAATAAAAGTGACCAAAATATTGTGGGTGAGCCTTGAAAAACATTCCACAAGCCAGCCACTTTCTGGTATATGAATGCTGTATGGTTCTACTTGCAGTTACTTAATAGCCAAATTCAAAGATCAAAAGAAGAGTGTTGGGTACTGGGAGACTAGGATATGGGTGGAGAGAGTGTTTAGTGAGCTCATCGGAGTCTTCAGTTAGAGTTGGGGTATCACTCAGTGGCACAGGTTTTAGTATGGGGTGGTAAAGATTCTAGAGATAAAAAGTGGTGATGTGATGGATACCACTGAAGTGTTCACTTAAAAATGGTAGGAAATGGTCAAATTTATGTTTTCTTAAGCACAACAAACATACTTAAATCTCTCACTTTCAGCCCATTAAAATCAGTAGAAATTCAGTTTTAGTCCCTGTTATGCAAATGTCTTGTGTCACACAGTCCCAAAGACTTATGACATGGGCCTGGTTGTTTGTCCACACTGATGGTCATCTGGTACCTAATCAATCTTCTGTTATTGGCCCACAATGATAGTCACGTGGTACCCCATCAGTCTTTTGTTGCTTTGGCCTTTACCTCACAGAGTTCTACCACAAAGCAGTAGATCTTTGTCATTAGTATTAGACTAGTCAGTATCTTCCTATCTCTATCTAGTCAGAGGAGAAAACTTTGTACCAGGGCCAACTTCATGAGTGTGTGACCTATACAGTTGTGCAGTTGCACAGGGCCCTGTGCTCATGATGGTATTGTGTAATGAACTACTGGTACTCTTGGAAACCTTTTTTTTTTATTAATTAGTTTTGTACTCAGTGAATACAGTCAATTTGGTACCATTGTTAGGCTCATCCATGTCCTATGCCCTCCCCCTGGCCCCTCCTTGTTGAGGCATATGGGTCATGCATTATGGAGTTATCCCACAGTTATGGGGAGGATAAATATCTCTGCATATCATGACCCAATGTGTGGCTCTGACATTCTTTGCACTCCCTCTTCCGCAAAATTTCCTTAAGCCATGTTGGGTTCATTTTTGGTCTGCTTCAGTGATGAGGTATTGGGGGCCTCTGAGGCTCTGGCTCTCTGATTTGGTAGGAGTTGATTTTTCTCTGTGTTGATCTCCTTCCCCCTTGTGCTGGTACCTGGTTCACCAAGAAAACAGCACCCTTGCTTGTTTCGCCAATTGTTCTTAGTTTCAGCCGGGGCCCTTTTGAGGTATGATGGGGTGGCTCTCTCCTTAGGATCTGCGTCTATCTGTAAAAGAGAAACAGATTCTCCAACGGAGAGTAGAGTTAGCACCAGATAAATGGGATAACGCTTATTTTTTTAATAGAGAATTTAATAGGTGTAGGCCCTCTTGTAGCCCATGATTGGTGGTAGCTTGATAATGGATAAGGCTTATGTTTGGGTATGGTTCTGACTTGTTTCCCAGTTCCAGCTATGGGTCCTATACCACTGAGGGGATCAGTTAGCCAAATCAAGACCAGTTGGTTTCCTAATAAGGCTGTGCACCAGTATTGCACTTGGGCGAGCATCACAACAGGTTATCTGCTACTAAGTAGGTTGGACCATGAGTTGCTTGGACATTGGTCATTCTCCCCCAGGGACCCATGTAGCACCTTCTGGCACTAGACGCGCTGACTGTCTGGAGACTGACTCTCTTCCAGCTTCCAGCCATGCCATCCCATTTTATATGTCAACCGCAAACTGCATATGGTGTCTTCAGCAGTAGGGTCTTACTACTAACCTTTGGTGGGTCATAAAGTACTCTGACAGAAATCTGTCTTTCTTTTAGGAAACCTTGTAGGTCTCCCTGATGAACAGCTCATTGTGAATGATAGCCAGATGCTGGTACTGGGAGTTACAGGTCAGTGCCCACTAAGAAAAGGAAGAAAAAGATAACTACTATAAAAGAGTTAGAGAGGAGAGAGAGAGAGAAAGAGAGAGAGAGAGAGACAGAGAGAAGCTGTAGAAGATTAAGGTCAGTCTTCATCATACCCTCTCCAGTGCCTTGTGGCTCAGGTGTTCCTCTAAGGGCCTGGTGAAGGTTCAACCATTTGGTCTGCCTTTTAGGATGTAGACTTTTATGGTACCATTGCTGTTTGGGTCTAGATTTGTGTTTCCCACCCCCTCTCTTTCCCTCCCCTCCCTCCCCACCTGAGAGACTCCATCCCAAAACTCCTGAAGGTGATTAACTCCTATAGCAAAGTATCAGGATAAAAAATCAATTGCACAAAAATCAGTAGCCTTCCTTTGTGCAAAGGACAAAGATACAGAAAAAGAAATAAGGGACATGGTCACATTTTTAATAGCAATGAAAAAATAAAATACCTTGGAATAACGTTAACCAAGGAAGTGAAAGATCTATACAATGAAAACATAAAAACACTCAAAAAAGAAATTGAGGAGGACTTGAGAAAATGGAAAGACCTCCCATGTTCCTGGATAGGCAGAATTAACATTGTGAAGATGACAATCCTACCAAAGGCAATATGCAGATCTAATGCAAATCCAATTGAAATCTCAACAGTGTTCTTCACAGAGATAGAAACAATGATCTTAAATTTCATATGGAAAGGCAGAAGGGCTCACATATCCAAACATATCCTCAGCAAAAGAAATACTTCTGGAGGCATCACCATTCCTGACCTAAAGCTATATTACGAAGCCATAGTAATAAAAACAGCATGGTACTGGCATAAAAACAAGAGTATAGACCAATGGAATAGACATGAGGACCCAGACTTTGGGTCAAGCAACTATAGCTACTTGATATTTGACAAAGGCCCTAACAACATAGGCTGGAAAAAAGACAGCATCTTCAACAAATGGTGCTGGACAAACTGGATAACCATATGCAGGACATTGAAAGTTGATCCATACATTTCGCCATGCACTACACTAAAGTCCAAATGGATCAAAGACCTCAATATAAGACCAGAAACTCAGCTACTACTGGAAGAAAACATAGGGGGAAATTTCCATGATATAGGAATGGAAAAAGACTTCCTGAACAAAACCCCAGTAGTTCATGATCTTAAACAGTCACTCAACCAATGGGATCACATGAAGCTGAAGAGTTTCTTTACAGACAAGCATACAATAAGCAAAGCCAATTGATTACCCACAGAATGGGAGAAAATATTTGCTGGTTATCCATCTGACAGAGGCCTAATCTCTAGAATCTACAAAGAACTCAAAAACCTAAAAAATAAAAAGTCAAACAGCCCACTCCCAAAATGGGGCAAAGAGCTGAACAGGCAGTTCACAGAGGAAGAAATAGAAATGGCAAACATACACTTAAGAAAATGTTCAGCATCCCTAATCATCAGAGAAATGCAAATTAAAACAACTATGAGATTCCACCTTACCCCAATAAGTATAGCAAACATCAAAAAATCAATTGAAAATAAATGCTGGCGAAGATGTGGAGAAGTAGGAACACTCATCCACTGTTGATGGAAATGTAGGATGGTACAACCACTTTGGAAAGCAATATGGAGACTTCTGAAAAAGCTGAGTATAGAGATACCAACAGACCCAGTTATTCCCTTATTGGGCATCTACCCTAAAACCTTTAAACCACCATCCAGAGATATTTGCTCAACCATGTTTGTAGTGGCTCACTAGAAGAATGGATAACTAAGATGTGATATATCTACACAATGTAATTCTACACAGCAGTAAGAAAAAAATGCACAATGAAAGCTGAGGAAAAATGGTTGAACCTGGAACAGAACATTCTCAGTGAACTTACCCAATCACAGAAAGAAAATCGCCACATAGTCTCGCTTATCTACAGCACCTAACCTGAATCTGTCCAAGATGCCTTACATACCCAGCAAGCATCTTCAAAACTTTTTTTTTTAAAAAATATTTATTTCTTTGAGAAAGAGAGAGAAAGTGGGAGAGAGAGAATGAGATGCCAGGACCTCCTGCTACTGCAAATGAACTTCAGATGCATGTGCTTCTTTGTGCATCTGATTTTATGTAGGCACTGGTAAACCAAACCTGTGCCATTTGGCTTTGCAAATGCCTTTAACCACTGACCTATCTTTCCAGCCCTGAGATTCTTTTTTAAATGATAGAAGTTGTGCCACATAATGTTTGGCATATATATATACCATATATATATGTTTATATATGTGTGTGTGTTTTAATGTTTAAATCAGGATAATACTTTTTATCACCAAATGTGGATAACACATTTACCACCTCAAATATTTATTTGTCATTTCTTTGTTTTGAAAACAATATCCTTCATCTAATTGAATTTCTTAATACTTACTTGGGCAAGAGCACATTTTCATTTTGTAGTAGGTCCTGGAAATCAGGAAGCCTGTTTTGTTTTCCTCCTACCTTGACTTCTCTCAAAGGTATCTGCCTTTCTCTCCTCTTTATCAAAAATATCATCACACTGTGTTTAAATGAGCTCAGGGAGGAATGTCTCCATTATACAATATCAACAGTTTTTCCAGAATTGATAACTTTCTTAAAGACCAAGGATTCCTGCTTAAGCAGGTGAAATATAGAAGAAAAGAATATGCTGTTTGAATAAAAATACTCCTGTTTGGTATCAAAACCAGTAGATCACACTTCTATATTTTTGGCACATGTAAGCTTTCAAGTGGTAACTTAAGTTTTTATTTACTTATTGTGGTCATGGGGATTAAATCCAGGGCCTCATGCATACATGGCAAGCACTTTATCATATGAGCTATGTCCTGAGTCCTCAGGTAATCATTTCTCTACTAGTCATGATGTCTTTCCCATAGAGATTGGAAACTGCATGAGAAGAGAAGACTCTTCTTGGGGAGATTACCTCAAGGGAAAAAAAAAGAAAACCTTCATATTATCCAGTTTTGTGGAGTAGAGGTTTTTGAAATAAGTCCTGATGATTCTCTCAATTTCACTTACATGTGTTATGATCTCTCCTTCTTCATTTTTAATTTTGTTAATTTGAAGCATCTCTTTTTTTTTTCCTGATCAAATTGGCCAAGGGTTTGTCAAATTTTTTTTTTCAAAGAACCACCTCTTTGTTTCATCAATTTTCTTAATTGTTTTCTTAGTTTCCAATTCATTAATTTCTTCTCTGATCTAATTTCTTTCTGTCTGGAGCTTTCTGGGTGGATTATTCTTGCTTTTCCAGTGCCTTTAGGTGGATGGTTAGGTTATTGATTTGGGATCTCTCTGTCTTTGTTATGAAGGCATTTAATGCTATGAACTTTCCCCTAAGGACTGCCTTCATTGTGTCCCATAATTTTCGGGGCAATGTGTTCTCATTGCCATTCATTTCTAGAAATTTTGAAGTTTCACTTTTTATTTCATCAACTACCCATTTATTATTTAAAAGTGTGCTGTTCAGTTTTCAGGAGCTGATGGGATTCCTGGTGCATCTTTTGTTGTTAATTTCTAGCAATACAACATTGTGATCTGATATCATGCAGGAAATTGTCAATCTTCCTAAATATATGGAAGCAGGCTTTGTGACCCAGTATTTGATCTATTTTAGAGAAGGTTCCATGGGCTGCTGAGAAGAATGTGTAGTCTGTGGATTTGGAGTAGACTGTTCTGTAAATGTCTGTTAGGTCTAATTGTTCTATGGTTGTGTTGAGCTCTCTCACTTCCCTATTGATTTTCTCATTGGATGATCTATCTATTGCTGATAATGGAGTATTGAAGTCCCCAACTATGATGGTGTTGGTGGTTATTTTTGTTTTATTGTCAAATAAGTTTTGTTTTATGAATTATGGTTCCCCTGCGTTTGGTGCATAAATATTAATGATTGTGATATCCTCTTGGTGGATCATTCCCTTGATTGTCTTTTTTGATTACTTTTGGCTTGAAGTCTATTTTATCCTATATTAATATAGCTATGGCTGCTAGTTTCTTATCCCCATTTGCTTGGAATATCATTTTGCACCCTTTTACCCTGAGGAGGTGTCTGTCTTCAGTGGCGAGGTGGGTTTCTTGAAGACAACAGATTGAGGGGTCTAATTTTCTGATCCATCCTGTTAGCTTATGTCTCTTGATGGGTGAATTAAGGCCATTAATATTTAGGGTAATGACTGTGAAGTTTGATTTGATCCCTGCCATACGATATTGCTTTATTATGTGGTTTTGTGTTTTCTTGGACTGTTTGCTTGTTTGTGCCTTCTCTGTGTTTGGTTATTGTGATTTGCTTCTTGTAGGCAATTGAGGTTGGTTATTTGATTCTTCAGTGTGGAGAATTTCCTGAAGTACTCTCTGCAGGTTTGGCTTTGTGTTCATATAGTTGTAAAGCTGAGTTTTGTCATGGAAGGTTTTTCTTTCATCATCTATTATGAGAGATACTTTTGCTGGGTAGAATAGATTGGGTTGGAAGCCACACCTTTTCAGTGTTCTATTCTAGGCCCTTCTGGCTGTTAGGGTTTCCATTGAGAAGTCTGAAGTAATTCTGATGGGCTTACCTTTAATTGTGAAGTGCTATTTTCCCTAGTTTCTTTTGGGGTTTTCTCTTCGGTATCATTGTTTAAAGTCTTAATGACAGTATGTCTTGGAGAGTTTCTGCATTGGTCCAGCCTGTTTGGATTTCTGTTAGCTTCTTGTAACTTAATGAGCCTTTCTTTTGAGAGAGTGGGAAAGTTTTCTTCAATAATTTTGTGGAATAAGTTCTCCATGCTTTTGGCTTGAATTTCTTCCCCTTCTGGTAGTCCCATGATCTGAATGTTAGGAGGTTTTAAGGGTACCCCACAGTTTCCTTATGTTCTGTTCACAGAAACTTTTGAACTTATTAAAACATTTAAACTCTCAAACTGTTTCTTCTATTTTGTCTTCTAGTTCTTTATATACTAAGCCTCATGACCTTCCTAGCCATAGGCTTTTCATTAGGTTTTCAGTACCAGGCATGGATTCCCTTCCATAGAGCAGGCCCTCAGTCCAATTAAAGAGTAGTTAGTTTACCCTGGAGCAGATATGCCCCATTGGTCATTTGGCCTGTCTGGCTGAACTTGAGGCTTCCAGTGTCCACTGTTGTCACTGCTGATGACTTCTGTATCCCATAGGGCTGCATGTAGTTCAGCTTTTTCCATCTTTCAGTTCACTGGTCTACAAGAAGGATTTTTGCTCAGCACCACCTTGATTTCTCAGTGACTTTGCCACTCAGACATGTGAAGTCTTTAGCAATAGGGTCTTACCATCTGTTTCTCAAGGGAAACCAAGGACCTTGGCAATAGCCTGTAATGTTTTGGAAGCAACAGGAACCTCCATGGCTAATGACTCACTGGAAGCTATCCCATCTCTGGCACTGAAAATTTTCTAGTAATAACCTATAGCTTCTGGATGTGCCATTATTCAAAAAAGTAGGTCTTGTGTCGTCTTCAGAATATCTTGAATTTTGATTGACCCTCCCCCCACCCTTCTTTTACACAATCTCTTCCCCTGGCCTTGCTTAGGTCTTTCCCCTCCCTGTAATCTGTTCTTCTACTTAAATATATACAATATTATACCCTTAAGTCCTTCCCTTTCCTCCTTCCATTATAGACTTTTTCTAGCTTGTGGGCCTCTTCTACTGATTTTTGGTTCCAGCTCATACACAAGTCTATACATTTGTAGGTGGGATCCACATATGAGAAAGAACATGTGATATTTGGCTTTCAGGGCCTAGGTTACCTCACTTAATATAATCCTTTCCAGATCCACCCATTTCCCTGCAAATTTCATAATTTCATTTTTCTGTACCGCTGAATAGAACTCCATTGTGAAATGGACCACATCTTTATTATCCATTCATTGTGGATGGACATCTAGGCTGGTTCAATTTCCTAGCTATTGTGAATAGAGCAGCAATAAACATGGTTGGACAAGTATCTCTAAGGTAGTGAGAAGAGTCATTAGGATATATGCCTAGGAGTGCTATAGCTGGATCATATGGTAAATCTATTTTCAGCTGTCTCAAGAACCACCAACACTGATTTCCACAATGGCTGTACCATATTACATTCCCACCAACAGTGTAGAAGGATTCCACTTTTTCTGTATCCTCATCAACATTTATTGTCATTTGTTTTCTTGATGGTAGCCATTCTGATAGAAGTGAGATAGAAACTCAAAGTACTTTTAATTTATGTTTCCCTGATGGCTAAGGACGTAGAACACTTTTTTATATGTTTATATGTCATCTGTATTTATTCTGTTGAGAACTCTCTATTTAGTTCCATAGCCAATTTTTTAATTGGGTTGTTTGATATCTTATTGTTCTGTTTTTTGAATTCTTTGCATATTCTGGATATTAATCCTCTGTCAGATGTGTATCTGGCAAAGATTTTTCTCCCATTCTGCAAGTTGTCTGTTTGCTTTCTTCACAGTGTCCTTTGCTGAACAAAAGCTTTGCAATTTCATGAGATCCTAGTGGTTAGATCAGTGGTTTTATTTCCTGAGCAATTTGGATTATATTCAGAAAGTCATTGCCTATGCCAATATGTTGAAGGGATTCCCCTGCTTTTTCGTCTAGAAATTTCAGAGTTTAAGGTCTGATATTAAGGTTGCTGATCCATTTGGACTTGATTCTTATGCATGGAAAAAGACAAGGATCTATTTACATCCTTCTTCATCCTTTCTATCCTTCTAGATATCCAGTTTTCCACACTACACAGTACTTTTTGAAGAGGCTACCTTTTCTCCAATGCATATATTTGGCATTTTTGTCAAAAATCAGATGGCTGTAACTTCCTGGATTAACATCTGGGTCCTCTATTCTGTTCCATCGATCTACATGTCTGTCTTTGTGCCAATACCATGCTGTTTTTGTTACTATGGCTTTGTAATATAGCTTAAAATTGGGTATGGTGATACCACCAACCTTATTTTTGTTGCTCAAAATTGTTTTGCCTATTCAAGGTTTTTGTGCTTTTATGAATTTTAGGATTTTGTTTTCTATTTCTGTGAAGAATGCCATTCGAATTTTAATGGGGATTGCTTTAAATGTGTAGATTGCTTTTGATAAGATTGGCATTTTCACAAGATTGATTTTTCCGTTCCACAAAAATGGTGTGTCTTTCCATTTTCTAGTGTCTTTTGCAGTTTCTTGATTGAGTATTTTCAAGTAGTCATTGTAGAGATCCTTCACTTCCTTGGCTAAGTTTATTCCAAGGTACTTTTTTTTTTTTTTTTTCAGGGAATTGTGAATGGAAGAGGTTCCTTCATTTCAACATCCTCATGTTTGTTTTTAGTATATAGGAAAGCTACTGATTTCTGTGTGTTTATTTTGTATCCTGTTACATTGTTGAAAGTGCTTATCAGTGCTAACAGTTTCCTGGTAGAGTCTATAAGGTCCTTTATGTATAGATATTATATCATCTGCAAGTAATGTTAATTTGGTCTCTTCAGTTCCAAATTGTATGCTTTTTATGAGTGTTTCTTGCCTTATTGCTACAGCTAAGACTTCCAGTACTATATTAAATAAAAGTGGGGACAATGGACACCCTTGCCTTGTTCCTGAAGTTAGTGAAAAAGCTTCAAGTTTTTCCCCATTTAGTAATATATTGGCTGTAGGTTTGTCATAAATAGCCTTTATTATGTTGAAATATGTTCCTTCTATTCCCAGTTTCTGTAATACTTTTACCATGAATGGATGTTGAATTTTGTGGAATGCCTTTTCTATATCCATTGAGATGATCATGTGATTTTTGTCCTTCAGACCATTTATATGATGCTAATATTACATTTATCGATTTGCATATGTTGAACTATTCCTGCATCCCTGGGATAAAGCTAACTTGTTCGAGGTGAATAATCTTTCTGACATATTCTTTTATTTGCCAGTATTTTCTTCAGAATTTGCATCTCTATTAGTGAGGGAGATTGTTCTGTAATTTTATTTTTTTGTTATGTCTTTGTGTGGTTTTGGTATCAGGGTAATGCTGGCTTCATAGAAGGAGTTTGGTAGAATTTCTTCCTTTTCTATTTTATGGAAAAGTTTGAGAAGCAGTGCTGTTAGTTCTTCCATGAAAGTCTGGCAAAATTCACCAGTGAATTCATCTGGGTCTGGACTTTTTTTAGTTGGGAGACTTTTTATAATTGCTTGGATCTCCACACCTGTTATAGTTCTTTTTAAATGGTTTATCTCATCTTGATTTGATTTTAGTAGGTCATATGAATCAAGGAAATCATCCATTTCTTTCAGATTTTCAAACTTAGAGGCATATATATTCTTAAAGTACATCCTTATGATTTTCTGAATTTCTTTGGTATCTGTTATAATGGTGCCTTTTCATCTCTAATTTTATTAATTTTTGTCTCTTCTCTCTTTCTTTTCATCAGATTTACTGGCAAGCTCTAAACTTCAACACATTCAATAAAAACTAGCACAGAGTATTCAGCTGTGGGGATTAAAACAAGCAGATAGTCTTATAAAGCCAAAATCTGTAAGTGTGTATGTTGCTCTCCACCCTTAATCTTGTCAGCTGGGAGGTAGAGATTTCTGTTCTGAATTGGGTTCCAGGTCAACCTGGATCTGAATCAGAGTCTGCCCCCAGTAATGACAGAAGCAAAAGACAAAGGCCCTATAAATCTGAAAGCATCAAAGGCAACAATATTGATTCCCCAAATACAGCTTATTTGATAATGGTAAAGCCAACCAATAATATGTAACCCATAACCTACGCTGACATGAAAAGAGTGATTAGCTCTTCCAATGTTGGCCTATGTACCTGTTGTTTTTTCTAGTCTGCCTCATTACCTTTTGTGGTGGCTTCCAACCTCACCAATGCTGAGTGCCCATCTCGATCCCTCCACATTGTGCTGTGCAGCTGGAGTTCTGATCAGTTGTGCTGGATATGCTGCAATGGGGGCTGAATGCGAGAGGTTCACAGTTCTGATGGTTGGGGCATGAGAGAGTGCAGAAAGCCTGGAGTTGCTTACACAGTCCTGCTTGTATCACGTTCAGTAGTTTCTTAGTTGAACTCAGCTGTCTTTCCTTCAGATTTCTTGACTTTGCAAGGAGGCTGATGAGGTTGGAAAATCTCCTTATTTAGTCTCTGCTGCTGCTGTCGCTTGGCACCAGGCAGGGTGGTGCCAGGCAGGTGTGTGGATTGTGTGGATCGGTGGGCCACAAGCACCTCAGTGGGATTCTGGCTGTTTTCCTCCTTTCTGATGGATCTTGGTCTTTCCTACTTCTCCGCTATGTGTAATAATGACCTATACCCCTTCGCTTTTAAGAAGTAGAGTGTATTTTACTGTGGTTTTGCTTAAATCCCTACCTAGGCTTGTTTTGCATGGCCCCTATGCTGCCATCTTACCTGGAAGTTGTGGTATAATTTTCACACCACAGTTCCATTTTTGTTAACTGCATACCTCAATTAATTTTAGCATATTTATAGGATGCTTAATTATTCATACAATGTGATTTTAGAACTTTCCATCATCCAAAACATAAACTTTATGCCATGTAGTTGTTCCCTATTCCTACAACCAGCCTTAGACAACCAATAATTCACTTGCCTTTGCTCACTGTTTCATTTAAACGGAATTTTATACACACCATTCTTTTGTGTCTGGTTTGTTTCACTAAACATGCTACTTCTTTAAAATACTTTGTTTTTATTTATTTATTTATTTGACAGAGAGAGAGAGAGAGAGAGAGAGAGAATGGGTGCTCCAGGGCCTCCAGCCACTGCAAATGAACTCCAGATGTGTGTGCCCCCTGTGCATCTGGCTAACATGGGTCCTGGGGAATTGAACCAGGGTCCTTTGGCTTTGCAGGCAAACACCTTAGCTTCTAATGCATCCCGCTAGCCCAAAACATGCTACTTTTGAAGTTCATTCATTTTAGGTATTCAGTAACTTCTTGTAGACATGTCTATTCAAATACTTTATCCCCTTTCAAAATTGCATTGTCCTTTAGACATAGGAGTTCTTTATATATTTCAGATATAATTTCTTTATGAGATATATGACTTGTAGCATAGGTTGTGGGTTACCTTTTGACTTTATTGATCTCTATATTTGTATCTTATATATTTTAACTCTATATTTTTTTCTAAGACTTTTCTGTTTTTAGTACATTTTGGTTTGTGACTCATGGTCCCAGCATACCTTATTTTTTTCCATTGATTTTTTTTTTGTCAAAACCAACTTAACATAATAATTAATGTTTATTTTGGGGTTTTCAATTTTATTCTTTATATACTCCACATATATTATGTATTTTTATGCAAAGATTATATTGGTATAAGTGCTATACAGCTTTCTGGTTGTTTTTTTTTAAAAGATTCCCTATTTCAAAAATATCTTTTATTTATTTTTAAGCAGAGAGAGCTAGAGACAAAAGAGACAGAGAGAATGGGCATACCAGGGTCTCTAACTATTACAAACAAACTCCAGATGCGTGCACCACTTTATGCATCTGGCTTTGTGTTGGTACTGGGGAATCAAACTATGGTCATTAAGCTTTGCAGGCAAATGCCTTAACCACTAAGCAATCTTTCCAGCCCTGTAGTTGGTTTTTAAATTGGTGTGTCTAGGTCCTCTGATTTTGTTCTTTTGAGAATTGTTTTGGCTATTCTTTTTTTTGTATTTTTTTAAATTTTATTTATTTATTTGAGAGCGACAGAGAGACTGGGTGTGCCAGGGCTTCCAGCCACTGAAAACAAACTCCAGATGTGTGCGCCCCCTTGTGCATCTGGCTAACGTGGGTCCTGGGGAATCGAGCCTCGAACTGGGGTCCTTAGGCTTCACAGGCAAGCGTTTAACCGCTAAGCCATCTCTCCAGCCCTGTTTTGGCTATTCTTAATAACTTGAATTTTCTTATAAATTTTAGAATGACTTTGTCAATTTATACTAAGGAGCCAGTCAAAATTCTCATAGGGATTGTATTAATCTATAGACCCATTATGATAATATTATCACCTTCATAAAAGAAATCTTCTGATCTATGAACATGTGATGTGTTTCCACTTATTGCAGTTTTAAAACAATGCTTTATAATTTCATTGTGCCAGTCTTGCATTTCTTTTGTTAAATATATCTACATATTTTATTCTTTTGGGTGTTAGGAATGCAATTATTTTCCTAATTAAACTTTTTGCAGCATATAAAATGCAACTGATGTTCTAGTGTTTATCTTGTGTCTGGCTTCTTTTCTGAGTTAATTTAAGTACTCTTTATGGATTTCTTAGGATTTTCTGTATATAAAAAGATGCAACTTTCTTGCAAATAAAGACAGTTAATTCTTCCTTTCTAATCTTGGTGCAATCAATCAATATTTATGCCTGGGAATTATTAAAAGACATTTTATGGAGGAGAGAACTTAACTCTAGAAATGTTAAATTCCTTGTCTGATATCAACTATCCAGAAATTGAGTACATCAGGACCAGAATATGGACTCTGCAAGTCTCCTCTATGAGCCTGCATTTTGCCGTGCTCCTTCTGGCTGGTAGCACCTGAAACTCAGAGGACAATGAATGGTCTATGCTTCCTCAGCATAACTATTGTCTTCCTTTGTTACAAGAAGCCAGATTCTGTCAAGTAGGGAGCAGGCTGTACATTTCCCACATGTGTACTGGGTTTTGTGCCATGCTCAGTACAATGTACAATCCAACATAATCCTCATATGAACCCTTTAGGAGGGCTTGGGAGGTGGCCAGTGGATAAGGTACTTGGGCATGAATATAATATACAGCTGTGTAAACATTGTCCATAAATAAAGTACATTAAATAACAACAACAAAGAATAAAACAAACAGTAATGATAATTTATGAGACTGATCCCTTACCATTTGGCCACCATGCCTGACAATATTGACAATAACAATAGTGATAATAGATATTGTAGTGAGCATCTGTAATTCCAGCATAACTACTAGAAGAAGGGAGGCCAAGACAAGAGAATCTGCCAGGAGCTTATGGTCCAGCTCACCTGGTATACAAAGTAACCATATTACATAATACATGATACAAAGAACAGTGAAAAATCTGGCATCAAACAAGGTGGAAGGTGAGGAATGGCACCTGAACATTGTCCTCTGCCCTCCACATAAATGCATGGCACACAAGTACCTATACACATACAAACACATACATACACATACACATTGTACTCACATGCACACACACAGCAATAAACACTTGTGTGGTAGTGACAATCATTCTCATTATATGGATGAGGAAATCACAGTGCTGTGATACTAAAGTTTCTTATTCACAATTGTGAACTTGTAGATTGAAAAAACATGAGTTAAAATCCGATGCTCTTCCAGTGACATGATGCTGCTTCTTCCTTCCTAGTTTCAAGGAAGTGGTTCTTAGGGCACTGGCCTGTGCTGTCATTTAAGCATCTATTTCTCTTCAATAGAAATCTTGTAGTTGCATAAGCACGTTGCCTTTCCACACAGACACACATAGTGTCTTTCTAGGCTTCCTCTAGACAAAGCAATCTCATGAATTACTATTTCTTAAACCCCCCTTTATGTGACTCAATGGACAATATGAACAATGAGCACTTTAGGGGTTGAGTATAAAAGAGAGGATTCAACCTCAGACACTTAGCTACTTATCTCAAATGGCCAAGGCTATACAATTGTGAAAAATAGTTTAAACAGGCTTTGTTTAATAATCCACATCTGGGATACTGACACATACCACCACACATACCACCAATACGCAGTTTTAGATTAGTTGATTTTAGTTATAGGGACCTGAATGGCACCATGTCCCAGTGAGACAAGTGTTTGACTCACCTACTTCCTGGCTCATACTCTCTAACACTTTTTAGGAATTCAGTAAAGGCCTCTTTGCTTTTGTTTTAAGGTTATCTGTCACTGCCTCATCCCTCATCTTAATTAACCCATTTCCTTTTTACCTGTTTTTTTTTTTTTCACACATAGCAGAGAGAAAAGTCCTACTTCCCATCTATCAGCAGATGAAAAATCCTAATGAAAGTGTTGACTTTCCCCATATCAGTCCTTACCAAACCCAGAAAGCTCTAGGATCCAAAGCAGGAATGGTAATTAGGTATTTTACAAACCTTTTCAAATGTTATAAGAAGTAAGTAGGCACAAAACTTTTGCTTCTTGACTTTATAGGAAACTCTAGATAGGTGAGTGGTCAAGCTCTCTGGTGACTGAACACAATTTCTTGCATCTTACCCAAAATATTTTAGGTTTGGGAGTTTAAGCCATTTATAACCAGGAGTCTGGGAAAGTCCTCACAAACACAGTTCCCTGAGGTAACTTGGTGTGGGGTAGAAAATATCCTATTTTAGACCAACTCCTGTACTCAGGTGGCTGTGTGGTCAGCAGGAGAATGTGAAAGTTTTAATAGCATGAAATAAAGAGCCAATGTTTCTGCCAAAATAAGATTACCTTGTATTTTACTTAGCCATGTTTTATGTTCCCCAGTTCACTTCCAAATTCAACCACTCATCTCTTCACATCAAATTCCTTCCCATTCTCATTCACACATTGATCCTGGGCTTTGGACTAATTGCATTTATCTGTTTCTTGAAGATATTCAGGTGAGGAGAGCCAAGAGTTCTAGTTCAGGCTAAGGAGATATCTAACTTTTTTTTCTAAAAAACAAAAACAAACAAAAAACAAAAAAATGAAGTCAATCCAGACCCAAATTTGTTACCTAAAATAATAAGATGGATTGGGGTCCAAAGAAAAAAAAGATTCATTTATTATTTTTGCTCCATTTTCTTCTAGAACCTTCTGACCTTTGCTTTTGCCATTAGAAAGACTGTTTGATTATGTGTGCCCTATACATTTCCATCACTAAATTGAACAGGAACCCCAGAATATGAGCCCTATGTTTGTACATTTTCCTTTCAAGGCTTAACTAGATTTGAAGTTATGCTTTTAAAAAGAGACAAGGTGTTCAGATAGGATTTGGAGGGTTAGAAACCTTGGCCATAAATTTCTGGTTAAAATCATATCCTTCATTACCAATTTCCCTTTAGAACAAAATTTAATTGTTTTGAGGAAAAATACCTAATGGATTCCATCTCTCTTAGTTTACAATAGAGTAACACCCCCTTAGAGTTATGGCTATGAAGTAAGGGCCCACGAGAGAAGAAATCCCATGTTATAAACATGAGGAATTATTTATTATATTAATTCCAATCTACTTCTCCAGCTGAGCCCTGCTCACTGAGAGCCCCAGCCCTGACACAGCCTTCCAGCCCCAATCAGAGTGGCCAACCTGGGCAGAACACAAAGAAAAATTCCAGGAAATTAAATTTTGAAAGAAGTGACAGATGCATTTGCTTTGCCATTTCACTTCTTAACAATCTTTCTATATCTATTCAGTTTGAAGTGTGTTAATGAAGCCAGTGTTTGACCTACACATGGAAATCAGTGTCTCTTGTGCTACATTAAGACACAAGTAACATTAAAAAGTCCCTTTATTGATGAACCCAGAGACTTAACCCTTAATCTCACATTTGTCAGTTTATGGAATCTTTATTTTAAAATAATCTTCCCTAATTTAATTAGCAATATATTTTTTCTACATCTTTCCTCATCAGAACTGTTTTCCCTTCAAGCTTAATTGTTTCTAAATTTTCAGACCTCTTGAGCAAGTTGGCATCAATTTCCTTTCTTATCTTTTTTCTTCTCACTTTCCTTCTTTTTTACGGGTCTCATCCTATAGCTCAGGCTAGTCTTGAACTCGTGACAATCCTCCTGCTTTAGCTTCCCAAGTGTTAGAATTACAGGCATGTACCCCCATTCCCAACATAGCATCAATTTTCACATGTGGATGTGGCTTATTCTAAGCTTGCTTTACATCTCAGATGAGAAGACTGTCTGTACAGGGACTTTGGAGGTTACCCCAAGTAAACACTAGCAAACAGGGTGTCAAGATAAAAGCATAGCTTTAGGTGAAAGCTTCCAGTCTGTGGTGACCCATGAACACAAGTGCTGCACTTTATTAATGATGGGCTAGGGAGTTGTAAAAATGGAAGAAATTTCCTTTCTTGGGTTGG
Organism: Dipus sagitta; assembly: GCA_036346955.1. Classification (NCBI taxonomy): domain Eukaryota; kingdom Metazoa; phylum Chordata; class Mammalia; order Rodentia; family Dipodidae; genus Dipus; species Dipus sagitta. The sequence goes on from CM070770.1 coordinate 215,483,982, forward strand.
AATACAAAACTAGGACACTAACTGATTATGTTAAGTAGAATTGGGATGATATTTTAAGAATCTGTTTGCTTTTCATCACAGATCTCATCCTTGGGTAATACTTTCTTAAGATGACACCACTAGGAAAGGATTAAGACACAATGTTTATCAAGAATTGACTTTCAGAATTGAAACATTGAAACATGAAGCACATGAATGAAAACAAAGACCACTGGGTTTGTTCAACCCATGGACACATACTCCTTTAAAGTTAGCATAAAAATGCCATAACAAAATCCTAAGCTTCCATAATGACTTATACTTCTCACATCCAACAATCAATCTCACTTTCATTAAAAAGGTGTAACACTCAAGAGCTGGGAGTGGTGGTACATGCCTTTAATCCCAGCACTTGGTAGTCAGAGGTAGGAGGATCACTGTGAGTTCCAGGCCACCCTGAGACTACATAGTCAATTCCAGGTCACTCTGAGCTAGAGTGAGACCCTACCTTGGAAAAAAAAAAAAGAGTGTAACATGAAAGCAGAGACTTTGTCTTGTTCAATTCTGTATCATAGCTTCTTGAAGGACCTGGCTCATTCATTCATTTATTCAACAATATTTTCAGAGAGTTTGCTATGTATATATAATGGATGGTGCTCATTCCCTTATTCAAAACGTATTTATTACCTTCATGGGTCAGAAAATACATGCCACTAGGCCTTATATATGCACATGAACCAAGCACAGCAAAGTCTTCTACCTCATAAAACTTACATTCTTATGAAATACTAGAGATATATAAACAATATAATGTTTTCTAGGCATGGTGACACAGCCCTTTAATCCCAACACTTGGAAAGCTGATGCAGGAGGCCAACCTGGGCCTCAGATTGAGTTCCAGTTCAGCCTGGGTTAGAGTGAGACCCTGTTCCAAAATATACCCACCAATATCAGGTGGTAATACATCTATAGAAAAATTAGAGAAGATCAAGGGTACCAAGAGTGATCTTAGTGTTGTCAATATAGTATGGTGTGGAAGTGCATTTCTTTCTCTTTTTTTTTTTTTTTTTTGTTTTTGTTCTTTGGGTTTTTTTTTTTTTTTTTTTTTTTTTTTTTTGAGGTAGGGTCTCACTCTAGCCTAGGCTGACCTGGAATTCACTATGTAGTCTCAGGATGGCCTTGAATTTACAGCAATCCTACCTCTGCCTCCCAAGTGCTGAGATTAAAGGCTGTGCCCCCACACCCAGCTGGAAGTGCATTTCTAATGAGATGAACTTTGAACAGAGTCTGAGGGATGGAAGGAGAGCCCAAAGTATCATACACAGGGAATATCAGAAGGAAATGCTGTGTGTATGTAAACTTCTTTTCTTTTTTTCCCCTCCTAACTTAAAGACTTCTTTCTACCTTTCTAATTGCATGACCTACACCCCACCCCTTCACACACACACACACACACAGAGACAGAGAGAGAGAGAGAGAGAGACAGAGAGAGAGAGAGAGAGATGATATCGATATAGAGTCCATATATGGGAGAAACATGTAGTATTTCTCTTTCTCAGTCAGAGTTATTTTGTAACATAGTAATTTCCAGTTCTAACAGTTTTCCTACAAATGACATGATTTTATTTTTTTATGGCTGCATAAAATTTCCCTGTATATATGTACCACATTTTCTTCATTTACTCATCTGTTGATGGACTTCTAGGCTGCTTTCATTTCCTGGCTATTGTGAATAGTGCAGAAATAAACATGGTTGTACAAGTATCTATGTTGCAGGACTTAGATTCCTTTGGGTAGATGCCCAGGACTGGTATAGTTGGGTATTTGATAGTTCTATCTTGAGATCCTTCACTCAATTACATGTTGTCCAAATTAGGTAATATCCAGAAGTTCTTGGTAGCTATTTTTATCTCCAAACCACCTTTTAACCTACTACAAATTTTAAATGTATTTATATCCTGAATTGTAGGTCAATTTTGAAATCATGCCTTCTGCTTCTCTTCTCAGTTAGGCTTATTCTGTTATTTGACCTATATGTTTGACAGAATGATTATATATTAATGTCCAAAGTTCAGTTTCTTTCTTAATTCTATCTAGTTACTTTTGATAGCCTTTTGTTCCTTGCTAATTTTTCTTCTTTTATTTTTAAAACATACAACATAAACCTTATTCTCTGTTGTAACTGTTATAATTCCAAACTCTAAAACCTTGGTGCTATGAGCATTGTTTTGTTTCTGCTGACTCTTACAATGACAGGATTAGTAAAGGTAAAATTTATAGCTATATATCTGCACTCCAAAATATCAGTGGTTTAGCAAAGAAGATTTTCTCACTGCCATAATGTCAAGCTAGTTGATAGGTGGGGCTTTACTCCATGTAGTCCTTCAGGGACTGTGCCTGATAATGGCTTGTCATGTACAAGAAAACTCTACAGTCACCCTGAGAACTAGCATCCTAGTAGTAGAAAAGGAAAAGAAGATGGTTTGGTGGGGGTGGTTCATGTGAATTTTGTATGACAAGCGTAGGATCACTTCTGCCTTTATTCCCACTGGCCAGAGTACAGTTCAAGGCTGCAGCAGTTGGTTCCCGACCACGGCTGTGTGCCACTATTGCACTTGTGTGGTCGTCACAACAAGTTATTTGCTGCTAAGTAGGTTAGACCATGAGTTGCTTGGACAGATATTGGTCATTTTCCCCCAGTCGCCCATGTAGCACCTTCTGGCACTAGACACGTTGACTGTCTGGGGACTGATTCTCTTCCAACTTCCAGCCATGCCATTCCATTTTACATGTCAACCACATAAGGTGTCTTCAGCAGTAGGGTCTTACCACTAACCTTTGGTGGGTCATCAAGTATTCTGACAGAAATCTGTCTGTCTTTTAGGAAACCCTGTAGGTCTCTCTGATCAAAGGCTCATTGTGGATGCTAGCCCCATGCTGGTACAGGGAGTTACAGGTCAGTGCCCACTAAGAAAATAAGGAAAAAGATAACTAATAGTTAGATAACTAATAGTTAGAGAGAAAAGAGGGAGAGAGAGAGAGGGAGAAGGAGGGAGGGAAGATGTAGAAGATTAAGTTTAGTCTTGATCCTACCCTCTCCAGTGTCTTGTGGTTCAGGTGTTCCCTGTAAGGGCCTCGTGAAGGATCAGCCATTTGGTCTGTCTTTTAGTAAGTAGAATTTTATGGTACCATTGTCGTTTGGGTCTAGATTTGTGTTTCCCACCCCTTTGATGCCCTCCCCTCCCTCCCCTTCCATCCTAGTGTCTAGTCCACGAGATGCTTGCTGGGTATGTAAAGTAATAAAAAACCTCCCAAAAAAGAAGAGCCCAGGACCAGATGGCTTCTCAGCTGAATTCTATCAAACCTTCATGGAAGAACTCAAACCAATGTTCCTCAAACTGTGACAGACAATTGGTGAACAGGGAAAGCTACCCAACTCCTTTTATGAAGCTAGCATCACCCTAATTCCAAAACCATCCTAGTGTCTAATCTAGGAGATGCTTGCTGGGTATGTAAGGTATCTTCAGTAGATTCAGGTTAGGTGCTGTAGATGAGTGAGACTATGTGGCGATTTTTTTTCTGTGATTGGGTAAGTTCACTGAGAATGATCTGTTCCAGGTTCAACCATTTTTCCTCAAATTTCATTGTGTCATTTTTTCTTACTGCTGTATAGAATTCCATTGTGTCAACATACCACACCTTAGTTACCCATTCTTCTAGTGATGGACATCTGGGTTGATTCCACCTCTTAGCTATTACAAATTGAGCTGCTACAAACATAGTTGAGCAAATCTCTCTAGCCTGTGGTTTGAAGATTTTGGGGTAGATGCCCAGTAAGGGAATAACTGGGTCTGTTGGTATCTCTATACTCAGCTTTTTCAGAAGTCTCCATGTTGCTTCCCAAAGTGGTTGTACCGTCCTACATTCCCATCAATAGTGGATGAGTGTTCCTACTTCTCCACATCCTCACCAGCATTTATTTTCAATTGATTTTTTGATGTTTGCTATCCTTATTGGGGTAAGATAGAATCTCATAGTTGTTTTAATTTGAATTTCTCTGATGATTAGGGATGATGAACATTTTCTTAAGTGTATGTTTGCCATTTGTATTTCTTCCTCTGTGAACTGCCTGTTCAGCTCTTTGCCCCATTTTGTGAGTGGGGTGCTTGAGTTCTTACTGTTTAGATTTTTGAATTGGCTTTGCTTATTGTATGCTTGTCTGCCGGGCTCAGCTGGCGGGGGCAGGTAGTGCTGAGGGAAGGACCAGGCCTGCTGGTTCCTCCCAAGGGGTTGAGGAGGAGATGAGCATCCAACGACTCAGACCTCTCCTGGCCACCGGAGGAAACACTGAGTCGGGAGTCTTGTCGAAGCAGGAACTCGATTTATTGCTATGAGCAGTTGCCTATATAATGTTGGGGATGAAGGCGGGGATTCCAGGATGGTGGGGAAAGGTAATGGCCAATAGTAAACTGTGACTATTGAAATGATAATTCTAACTCCCATGTGGAAGTAGCAGGCAAGAAGCCATTAGGCGTCTTGCTGAGTCACGTCTGGCCAGAGGCAGATCACCAAACTTTAGCTAGGCTCAGGAAGTTCCACTAGGCCTCACACCTGAGCCTTTCAGAGGCCAACACTTGTCTGTGAAGAAACTCTTCAGCTTCATGTGATCCCATTGGTTGAGTAACAGTTTAAGTTTGTGAGCTACTGGGGTTTTGTTCAGGAAGTCTTTTTCCATTCCTATATCATGGAAAGTACTTCCTAAATTTTCTTCCAGTAGTACTCGAGTTTCTGGTCTTATATTGAGGTCTTTGATCCATTTTGACTTGAGTGTAGTGCATGGTGAAATGCGTGGGTCAAGTTTCAGTTTCCTGCATATGGTTATCCAGGTTGTCCAGCACCATTTGTGGAAGATGCTGTCATTTTTCCAGCCTATAGTGTTCTGGCCTTTATTGAATATCAAGTAGCTATAGTTGCTTGACTCAAAGTCTGGGTCCTCAAGTCTATTCCATTGGTCTATACTCCTGTTTTTATGCCAGTACCATGCTGTTTTTATTACTATGGCTTTGTAATATAGCTTTAGATCAGGTATGTTGATGCCTCCAGAGGTATTTCTTTTGCTGAGGATATGTTGGATATGCGAGGCCTTCTGCCTTTCCATATGAAATTTGAGATCATTTTTTCTATCTCTATGAAGAACACTGTAGGTATTTTCATTGGAATTGCATTAAATCTGTATATTGCCTTTGGTAGGATTGTCATCTTCACAATGTTAATTCTGCATATCTAGGAACATGGGAGGTCTTTCCATTTTCTCAAGTCCTCCTCAATTTCTTTTTTGAGTGTTTTTATGTTTTTGTTGTATAGATCTTTAACTTCCTTGGTTAACGTTATTCCAAGGTATTTTATTTTTTTTGTTGCTATTGAAAATTGGACTATCAGCTCTTCTTGTATGGTTATCTTTGGTAATCAGGTATGTTATTTTTTTTTATCTACTTGAGAGAGAAAGTGGGAAAGAGAGAAATTAGGTGAGCCAGGGCCTCTAACCATTGCAAGTAAACTCCAGATGTGTGCACCACCTTGTGTATCTGGCTTATGTGGGCACTAGGGAATTAAACCTAGGTCCTTAAACTTCACATACCATAATCACTAAGCCATCTCTCCACACGTAGACACATAGAATTCCACCAGTTTCCTTTGTTTAGGTTTTTCATGGTAGACTTTCACTCTAGCCTAGGCTGACCTAGAATTCACTATGGCTGGCCTTGAACTCACAGCAGTCCTCCTACTTTGGTACCTTGGCCTCCTGAGTGCTGGGAATAAATGTGTGCACCACCATGCCTGGCTCCACCTGTTTCATTATCTTGACCAGTGATTTGCTTAGTACCCTTTATTTTTCCCCAAAATATAATATTTAGGGCACATTCTGAAAGTCTCTGCTTGCAGTATTCCATAGAGCTTAAGTTTTAGATCTTTCACCTTCCTGCCTAATGTATCCTGACTTTTAACTCAGTTAATTTCTCTTTAGAGTCTGAGCCCATCTCATCTCTTCAGAGGTAAGAGAATTATAATCTGAAGAATCCCCAGAGTCAACTCAGTAAGTGACATTTCTGGGTGGATCACAGTTGCAGTCAGGTTTGCATTGCTGTCAGAAAACACTTGACCAAGAGAAGCTTCTGGAGGAAAGGGTTTACTTTGGTTTACAGACTTGAGGGGAAGTTCCATGATGGCAGAGGAAAACAATGGCATGAGCAGAAGGTGGACATCATCACCTCCTGGCCAAGATCAGGTGGACAACAGCATCAGGAGAGTGTGCCAAATTCTCCTTCCAAGGAGAAGCTGGCTCTCACACCCAATAACACATCACCTCCAGGAGCATTCAATTCCCAAATTGCCACCAGCTGGGGACCTAGCATTCAGAATACATAAGTTTATGGGGGCAATCTGAATAAAACCACCACAATTACCAACATAAGACATCACTCCTTTGTACCACCCTTCTAGATCTTTCCACTCAAATTCCTGGGTGGCATATATTCATAATCATCCTATGTCCAATATTCTGCTCTAAGACTCTCAAAGACTGTGATCCTGTTTTTTTGGAACAGGAAAGTACTCCAAGAATGGGCAAGTGTTTAAAGCAGAATGCCTCAGAAACTTTTTCAATTTTGACTCTGTCTTCTAAGAATGAGTCCCAGAGGGACTTATCACCACCTAAGCAAAAAAAATACTTTCTATTTCCTTAGCACTTTCAGATTCTTCAGGTTTAGCCACTTGACTCCTTTGGGAGAATAGTTAAATCCTAAACACTAACTATACAAAAACAGAATGTCTATGCTAAGGCAAGGTCCTTGTTCCTTCTTGAACATGAATTTCACCTCCCACCCTCACCCCCTGTAGTTCTTGTGCCTGAACTACCTTAGAAAGATCATAAATAGAAACCCTCCTTATGTACACGTTCAGGATAGATGGAACACATCCTGATAAGTCCTCACCCAGATTCTTTTTAATGCTGTGTTTTAATTGGTGGTGGTAATGAGCACTTCTAAGGTTCTTGATAGGCTCTTCTCAGTTACTCTTTCAGTAAAGGGTATGCCTATATACATCCTCACCCCTTGTCAGTTCATCTCACATACAGTTGCTAGAATTATCTTTCAAACTACTGGAGAGGCAGGAGCCTTTTTCTGCCAAAGTTATCACCTCTGTTGATGTGAGGACTGCAGCCAGCCTGAGCTCCCAGGAAAGTCAGATATCTCAGAGCACGTCATCAATTGTGACAGCATGAGTTTTAGGACAGAGATGTTGAAAAACTTCTCTCATGTCTTGGAGAATAAGGAGCAGGAACAGGAACTTCCCCTCTCTAAATGTCCACCATCACAAGAAGTCCCTAGAAGTCTCTTTCTAGGAGAACCCTCCAATACATCGTGTTCTACATAGATTACAATCTACCGCTGCATGATAGTGCTGCAAATCACCAGTGCTCTCTCCCTTCTCCACAGCATTCCTTTTCCTTCATTTCCAGTCCTTTCACAGACTTTTTTTCTCCTTTTCCTATAAAAGTGACAAGCTCTTTTTTCCTTAAGGATACTTTTCTGTCCCCTAGTTTTAGCATGGCAGCCTCATGGCATTTTGGCACTGTAACTCAAGTGTCACTTTCCTTTTTCCAAGATTACTTTCCAGACTCCTGGAGCTAAAGCAGCATGTCTACAACCCCAGTCTCATAGGAGAGTGAGACCTGAATTACCAGGACTCATGAAAACATGGCAAGCTTTGGTATCAGTTAGAATCTCAGGCAAAGTTCCCCATAAGCCACTATAGGCATCTCTTCCTATATCAGGCATGCACAAAGGGCACTGTGTGGGCATATACATACTCATATACTACATATAACATAAGCATATATACATACATTCATGCAGGCAAAAATAAATTTTTGAAATATATAGTCTCAAAATCTTTCCCTTTTAATACCTTAGATGAAGCTATAAGAAATAATTGATTATGATGTGTATTGTTTATAGTAACACTAATCTTTTAATAAATTGACTTCTCATTGTGGCCAATCATACTTTCCAAAGAGAGAAACCTTAATATATCATATGTTCTATGTGTTCTTTTAGAATAGAGCATTGGTGCTCACGCAATAAGTAGTGTGGCCCTTTCTGACTTAGACCAACCTTTCTGATAGCATTAACCAGTAGACATAGTAAAAGTGACCATAAAGTGATGGTTAAGGCTGATTGTCAGCTGTACTAGAGAGGCACCTGGGATATCAGTGATGACATTATAACAGATGATTAGATCCTGAGGCCTCTGGTGGAATGAATTGATTAAACCCCTGATAAATGCATGATATATTGGCATTATTGTGAGGTGGGTAAAGACTGGGGCCTTATCTTTGAGGGATATATCTTGCCATCATCCCCTCCAAAAGCCCTTTTGCTTCCTGGCTCCCATGATGTGAACTGCTCTGCATGGCCCACCATGGAACTGAGTCAAAATAGACCTTTCCACATTTTAAGTTGTCTATGTCAGATCAGACCTTGTGTTACAGTGATGTGAATGCAACTAATATACTATGTGACTTCTCCATGTAGCTATTAGAAATACCAAGGATTTCACTCTTCTTCTTGTGGGTTGTTTACTCTTGGAATCAACCACTAGGCCACAAGAAAGCCAAGTAGCCATGTGGAAAGATCACATGTAGGAGTAACACCTCATCACCACGTAGGGTCTGTGCTAGCAGCCATATCAATGGTCCATATATACTTCCAGCCCTCTAGTCTTTAGTCTGTGGGCTTTCCTTGCTGATGCCACATTCAGCAGAGAAAAGCATTGCCTTCCAAGCTCTGTCCACATCACAGGATTGTGACATGATTAAATGATTATTGCTGTGTCTTTTGCCACTTAAGGTCTGAAGTTGCCCATTACACAGAAGACCACTGACACACACACACTCACTTCAGTGTAAGGGATATGTAGACCAAATAGAAATGCCCCCCAAAGAATTTCCTATTTCTGGAGAAGAGTTTCACTTGGGAAGCAGGAGAGGGTTGCATCTCCTATAGAACAATCTAGTGTAGGTTATGATCATTAGTGGTTGCTAAAACCATGAGATTAAGGCTGAAAGTATCTCAGATGGATTGCATTGACATCATCAGAACCCACAGACTCATCTCAGTGAATGTTATGGTTCTCAAGAAGTGATGTAGGAATTTACATTCAGAATTACCTACAATGGATTTTTGTCTGAAGAGCTCAAATCTACATCTACCTACTTAGACCTACTGATTGAACTAGTGCAGCAGTGAGAATAAGGCACTTGATAATGACTTCACAAGAATATAAGCAGCCAATCTTAGAGCACAAGATATTTTCTTTTTTTTTTTATTAGTCACTTCTGTATTCAGCAAATACAGTCAGTTTGGTACCATTATTAGGCTCATCCATGACCTAACCCCTCCCCTTGGCTCCTCCTTGTTGAGGTATATGGGTCATGCATTGTGGAGTTAGCCCACAGTTATGGGTAAGCTAAATGTCTCTGCATATCATGACCCAACATGTGACTCTGACATTCTTTCTGCCCCCTCCTCCGCAAAATTTCCCTGAGCCATGTTGGGTTCATTTTTGGTCTGCTTCAGTGATGAGGTGTTGGGGGCCTCTGAGGCTCTGGCTCTCTGATTTGGTAGGAGTTGATTTTTCTCTGTGCTGATCTCCTTCCCCCTTGTGCTGGTGTCTGGTTCATCAGGAAAACAGCCCCCTTGCTTGTTTCTCCAATTTTTCTTAGTTTCAGCCGGGGCCCTTTTGAGGTATGATGGGGTGGCTCTCTCCTTAGGGTCTACATCTATCTGAAAAAGAGAAGCAGATTCTCCAATGGAGAGTAAGTTAGCACCAGGACAAATGAGATAACCCTTACTTTTTTTTTATACAGAATTTAATAGGTGTAGGCCCTCTTGCAGCCCACAATTGATGGTAGCTTGATATTGGAGAGTGGGCTTATGTTTGGATCTGGTTCTGACTTGTTTCCCAGCTCCAGCTATGGGTCCCATACCAGTGAGGGGATCAGTTAGCCAAATTGAGAGCAGTTGGTTCCCCACCATGGCTGTGTGCCACCACTGCACTTGTGTGGGCACCACAACAAGTTATTTGATGCTAAGTAGGTTAGACCATGCGTTGCTTCGATAGATATTGGTCAATATCCCCCAGTCGCCCATGTAGCACCTTCTGGCACTAGACGCACTGACTGTCTGGGGACTGACTCTCTTCCAACTTCCAGCCATGCCATTCTAATTTGCATGTCAATCACATAAGGTATCTTCAGCAGTAGGGTCTTACCACTAACCTTTGGTGGGTCATCAAGTATTCTGACAGAAATCTGTCTGTCTTTTAGGAAACCTTGTAGGTCTCTCTGATCAAAAGCTCATTGTGGATGATAGCCCCATGCTGGATCTGGGAGTTACAGGTCAGTGCCCACTAAGAAAATGAGGAAAAAGATAACTAATATACAAGAGTTAGAGATAAGAGAGAGAGAGAGAGGGAGAGGGGAAGTGAGGGAGGGAAGATGTAGGAGATTAAGGTTAGTCTTAATCTTACCCTCTCCAGTGTCTTGTGGTTGAGGTGTTCCCTATAAGGGCCTGGTGAAGGATCAGCCATTTGGTCTGTCTTTTAGTAAGTAGAAGATTATGGTACCATTGCCGTTTGGGTCTAGATTTGTGTTTCCCACCCCTTTGATGCCCTCCCAATAACCTAACCATCCACCTGAAGGCCCTGGAAAAACAAGAAAAATACAACCCAAAGAGCTCCAGAAGGAAAGAAATAATTAAAATCAGCAGAAATCAGTGAACTGGAAACGAAGGAAACAAGACAATTGACAAAACAAAGAGCTGGTTCTTTGAAAAAATAAACAAGATTGACAAACCCCTGGCCAATCTGATCAAGCAAAAAAAGGTGAAGCTTCAAATTAACAAAATTCAAAATGAAAAAGGAGAGATCACAACAGACATAAGTGAAATTGGGAGAATCATCAGGACTTATTTCAAAAACCTCTACTCCACAAAACTGGACAATGTGGAGGAGATGGATAAATTCTTGGATGCATACCATCTACCAAAGCTAAACACAGAGCAGATTAATCAGCTCAATCAACCCATCACACCCATGGAGATTGAAAAAGTAATAAAAAACCTCCCAAAAAAGAAGAGCCCAGGACCAGATGGCTTCTCAGCTGAATTCTATCAAACCTTCATGGAAGAACTCAAACCAATGTTCCTCAAACTGTGACAGACAATTGGTGAACAGGGAAAGCTACCCAACTCCTTTTATGAAGCTAGCATCACCCTAATTCCAAAACCATCCTAGTGTCTAATCTAGGAGATGCTTGCTGGGTATGTAAGGTATCTTCAGTAGATTCAGGTTAGGTGCTGTAGATGAGTGAGACTATGTGGCGATTTTTTTTCTGTGATTGGGTAAGTTCACTGAGAATGATCTGTTCCAGGTTCAACGATTTTTCCTCAAATTTCATTGTGTCATTTTTTCTTACTGCTGTATAGAATTCAATTGTGTAGATATACCACATCTTAGTTATCCATTCTTCTAGTGATGGACATCTGGGTTGATTCCAGCTCTTAGCTATTACAAATTGAGCCGCTATGAACATGGTTGAGCAAATCTCTTTAGTCTGTGGTTTGAAGGTTTTAGGGTAGATGCCCAGTAAGGGAATAACTGGGTCTGTTGGTATCTCTATACTCAGCTTTTTCAGAAGTCTCCATATTGCTTTCCAAAGTGGTTGTACCATCCTACATTCCCACCAACAGTGGATGAGTGTTCCTACTTCTCCACATCCTCGCCAGCATTTATTTTTATTTGATTTTTTGATGCTTGCTATCCTTATTGGGGTAAGGTGGAATCTCATAGTTGTTTTAATTTGCATTTCTCTGATGATTAGGGATGCTGAACATTTTCTTAAGTGTATGTTTGCCATTTCTATTTCTTCCTCTGTGAACTGCCTGTTCAGCACTTTGCCCCATCTTGTGAGTGGGGTGTTTTACTTCTTACTGTTTAGATTTTTGAGTTCTTTGTAGATTCTAGAGATTAGTCCTCTATCAGTTGGATAACCCACAAATATTTTCTCCCATTCTGTGGGTAATCTATTGGCTTTGCTAATTGTATGCTTGTCTGTAAAGAAACTCCTCAGCTTCATGTGGTCCCATTGGTTGAGTGATGGTTTAAGTTCATGAGCTACTGGGGTTTTGTTCAGGAAGTCTTTTTCCATTCCTATATCATGGAATGTACTTCCTAAATTTTCTTCCAGTAGTATTCGAGTTTCTGGTCTTATATTGAGATCTTTGATCCATTTGGACTTGAGTGCAGTGCATGGTGAAATGTGTGGGTCAAGTTTCAGTTTCCTGCATATGGTTATCCAGTTTGTCCAGCACCATTTGTTGAAGACGCTGTCTTTTTTCCAGCATATATTGTTTGGGCCTTTATTGAATATCAAGTAGCTATACTTGCTTGACCCAACGTCCGGGTCCTCAAGTCTATTCCATTGATCTATAGTCCTGTTTTTATGCCAGTACGATGCTGTTTTTATTACTATGGCTTTGTAATATAGCTTTAGATCAGGTATGGTGATGCCTCCAGAGGTATTTCTTTTGCTGAGGATATGTTTGGAAATGCGAGGCCTTCTGCCTTTCCATATGAAATTTGAGATCATTTTTTCTATCTCTGTGAAGAACACTGTGGGGATTTTAATTGGCATTGCATTAAATCTGTAAATTGCCTTTGGTAGAATTGTCATCTTCACAATGTTAATTCTGCCTATCCAGGAACATGGGAGGTCTTTCCATTTTCTCAAGTCCGCCTCAATTTCTTTTTTGAGTGTTTTTATGTTTTCATTGTATAGATATTTCACTTCCTTGGTTAACGTTATTCCAAGGTATTTTATTTTTTTTTGTTCCAATTGAAAATGGGACTATGTCCCTTATTTCTTTTTCTGTATCTTTGTCCTGTGCATAAAGGAAGGCTACTGATTTTTGTGCATTGATTTTCTATCCTGCTACTTTGCTATAGGAGTTAATCACCTTCAGGAGTTTTGGGATGGAGTCTCTCGGGTCTCTTACATATATAATCATGTCATCAGCGAATAAAGCTAACTTAACTTCCTCCTTTCCAAATTGTATCCCTTTTATTTCCTTCTCCTGTCTTATTGCTTGAGCTAAGACTTCCAGAACTATATTGAAAAGCAGAGGTGAGAGTGGACAACCCTGTCTTGTTCCTGATCTTAATGGGAATTCCTCCAGTCTCTCTCCATTAAGTATTATTTGGGCCTTTGGAGCTTCGTATATTGCCTTTATTAGGTTAAGATATGAACCAACCATGCCAACTCTCTCCAATGTTTTGAACATGAAGTGATGTTGAATCTTGTCAAAGGCCTTTTCTGCATCTATTGAAATGATCATGTGGTTTTTATGTTTAACCTTGTTTATGTGGTGTATGACATTGACAGATTTCCGTATGTTGAACCACCCCTGTGTTCCTGGGATGAATCCCACTTGGTCAAGGTGGAAAATGGATTTGATGTGTTGTTGGATTCGGTTTGCAAGGATTTTGTTTAGGATCTTTGCATCTAAATTCATCAGGGAAATAGGCCGGTAGTTTTCTTTTCTTGTGGCATCTCTGCTGGTTTTGGAATTAGGGTGATGCTAGCTTCATAAAAGGAGTTGGGTAGCTTTCCCTGTTCACCAATTGTCTGTCACAGTTTGAGGAACATTGGTTTGAGTTCTTCCATGAAGGTTTGATAGAATTCAGCTGAGAAGCCATCTGGTCCTGGGCTCTTCTTTTTTGGGAGGTTTTTTATTACTTTTTCAATCTCCATGAGTGTGATGGGTTGATTGAGGTGATTAATCTGCTCTGTGTTTAGCTTTGGTAGATGGTATGCATCCAAGAATTTATCCATCTCCTCCACATTATCCAGTTTTGTGTAGTAGAGGTTTTTGAAATAAGTCCTGTTGATTGTCCCAATTTCACTTATGTCTGTTGTGATCTATCCTTTTTCATTTTGAATTTTGTTAATTTGAAGCTTCACCTTGATCAGATTGGCCAGGGGTTTGTCAATCTTGTTTATTTTTTTAAAGAACCAGCTCTTTGTTTTGTCAATTGTCTTAATTGTTTCCTTGGTTTCCAATTCATTGATTTCTGCTCTGATTTTAATTATTTCTTTCCTTCTGGAGCTCTTTGGGTTGGATTTTTCTTGTTTTTCCAGTGCCTTCAGGTGGATGGTTAGGTTATTGATTTGGGACCTTCCTGTCTTTTTTACGAAGGCATTGAGTGCTATGAATTTTCCCCTGAGGACCGCCTTCATTGTGTCCCATAAGTTTTGATATTGTGTGTTCTCATTGTTGTTAAATTCCAGAAATTTTGCAATTTCATTTTTTATTTCATCCACTATCCATTTATTGTTTAAAAGTGTGCTGTTCAGTTTCCAGGTGCCTTTGGGATTCTTGGTGGGTCTTTTGTTGTTGATTTCTAGCAATATAGCATTGTGATCTGATATCATGCAAGGAATTATGTCAATCTTCCTAAATATGTGGAGGCAGTCTTTGTGACCCAATATATGGTGTATTTTAGAGAATGTTCCATGGACTGCTGAGAAGAATGTGTAATCTGTGGATTTGGGACGGAAGGTTCTGTAGATGTCCGTTAGGTCTAAGTGATCTATGGTTTTGTTGAGCTCTCTTACTTCCCTGTTGAGTTTCTGTTTGGATCATCTGTCTATTACTGATAATGGTGTATTGAAGTACCCAGCTATGAGGGTGTTTGTGGTTTTTTCTGTTTTATTGTCAAGTAGGTTTTGTTTTATGAACTGTGGTGCCCCTGTGTTTGGTGCATACAGATTTATGATTGTAATATCCTCTTGATGGATCGTTCCCTTGATAAGTAGGAAGTGGCCTTCTTTGTCTTTTTTGATTATATTTGGTTTGAAGTCTATTTTATCCGATATTAATATAGCTACACCTGCTTGTTTCTTATTCCCGTTTGCTTGGAATACTGTTTTCCACCCTTTCACCCTGAGGAGATGTCTGTCTTTAATGGTGAGGTGGGTTTCTTGAAGGCAACAGATTGAGGGGTCTAATTTTTTGATCCATCCTGTTAGCTTGTGTCTCTTGATGGGTGAATTAAGGCCATTAATATTTAGGGTAATGACTGTGAGATATGATTTGATCCCTGCCATATCGTGATGGTAAATGTGGGTTGGAGTTTTCATGGACATTGAAGTTTTTTGTGCCTACTGAGTTTGGTTGTTGTGATCTTCTTCTTGTAGGCAATTGTGTTTGATTATTTTTTTCTTCTCTGTGGAGAATTTCCTGAAATACTCTCTGTAGGTTTGGTTTTGTGTTCATATAATTGTAAAGCTGAGTTTTGTCATGGAAAGTTTTTCTTTCACCATCTATTATGAGGGATACTTTTGCTGGGTAGAGTAGTTTGGGTTGGAAGCCATAGGTTCTTAGACTTTGCAGTGTTTCATTCCAGGCCCTTCTAGCTTTCAGGGTTTCCATTGAGAAGTCTGAAGTAATTCTGATGGGGTTACCTCTGAAGGTGGTGTGCTGTTTTTCCCTAGCTGCTTTTAGGATTTTCTCTTTGGTGTCAGTGTTTAGAGTCTTAATAATAATATGTCTTGGAGAGTTTCTCCATTGGTCCAGTCTGTTTCGAGTTCTATTGGCTTCTTGTATCTTGATGGGCCTTTCTTTTAAGAGATTGGGGAAGTTTTCTTCAATTATTTTGTTAAATAAGTTCTCCATGCCTTTGGTCTGGATTTCTTCTCCTTCTGGTATTCCAATGATCCTGACATTGGGACGTTTAAGTGTATCCCACAATTCCCTCATGTTCTGTTCACAGGAGCTTTTAAACTTACTGAAATTTTTGAACTCTCTAACTGTTTCTTCCATCTTGTCTTCCAGATCAGAGTTTCTATCCTCCACTTGGCTGACTCTATTCTTGAGAGCTTCTAGTGAGTTTTGGGCTTGTTCAATTAAGTTTGCATTTTCTACTCCTTTTCTATGTATAATTTCCATCCCTCTGTCAAGCTCCCTTTTCACATCATTTTCTGATTTTCTTGATGATTCTTGGAGTTCATCCTTGCATTTCTTTATGTCTTCATTTAGCATGGCCAGCTGATTTTTAAGGTCTTCTTTTTGTTCACTCTCCCTCAAATCTCTTAACTCTCTTTGAACTCCTTCCATTTTCTTATCTAATCCTTCCCAATTTCTTATCTATTAGTTCTAGTTTAGTGATGGCAGCATCCACACGATTGTCAGCCCTTTGTTGCTTTCCTGCAAGTTCTACCAATAGGTTGGTTAGAGTTGCATTGCTCATAGCTTCAATTTGGTGTTCTGGTCTTATTTGTTCTTCTATGTTTTGGTTAGAAGTATTCATTGTGGGACTGGGTGATCTAATTGGATTTTCTTGCATTTGATTATTCATGTTATTTCTTTTGCGCTGTGTTCTGCCCATGACAGTGTATGGGCAGATAAGTGGGCGTATCAGCCTGGGCTCAAGAACAATGGGAATCTTATGCAGCCTGGGGGCGTTGCCAAGAAGCCTGGGCTTTGGCTGTCACTTGCCAAAGCTGCCTATGTACTGCCTGGCAGGGGTGCCGAAGTTGCCTGAGTTCTCAAGCGGTAATGTGCCAAAGCTGCCTGTGTTTGAGCTAGGAGTGGCACTGAGGCACCAAGCACTGATGCCGCCCGAACTCTGGCTGGGCACGCTGGGAACCAGAAGCAGTCTGCGCTCCCCCGCCACAGGACAATTGTGGACAGCCACGCAGCAGACAGAGGGCGAGTGGACGAGAGTGCGGAGCAGTCTAAGCTTCCGCACGCAGGGAATAATCTCACTTGCCAAAGCCGCCTATCTACTACCTGGCAGGGGCGCCAAAGTTGCTTGAGTTCTCAAGCGGTAATGTGCCACAGCTTCCTGCGTTCGAGCTAGGAGTGGCACTGAGGCACCAAGCACTGAAGCCGCCCAGACTTTGGCTGGGAACGCTGGGAACCGGAAGCAGTCTGCGCTCCTCCACCACAGGACAATTGTAGTCAGCCTCGTGGCAGACAGAGGGCGAGTGGACGAGAGTGCAGAACAGTGTAAGCTTCCACACGCAGGGAATAATCTCACTTGCCAAAGCCGCCTATCTACTACCTGGCAGGGGTGCCAAAGTTGCTTGAGTTCTCAAGCGGTAATGTGCCACAGCCTCCTGTGTTCGAACTAGGAGTGGCATTGAGGCACCAAGCACTGAAGCCGCCCAGACTTTGGCTGGGAACGCTGGGAACTGGAAGCAGTCTGCGCTCCCCCGCCACAGGACAATGGCGGCCCGCCGGTGCGGCAGGCAGGTAGGGGGTGGCACCTGAGCTGATGCAAGCGAGAGATACAGTCTGAGCTTGTGGGACTGGGCACACTCAGTAGGTGGACGAGTGGACAAGGGTGCGGAGCAGTCTAAGCTTCTGCACGGAGGGAATGATCGGCGCGCGCTGGCAGCCGTGCGGGCTCCGGAGCAGCAACAGCAGCAGGGGTGGAGCTTTGAACACGGCGGTTATTTGGGGCGAGGGGTGCCTACCCGCCCGCAAGGGGATCAGCGATTCCCTGTTCCCCCACCTCTGTGCCCTCCCAGATTTCTCTCCCCTAAAAGCCACTATATACCCTCAATATCTTGCCTTTCTTTCCCCGGGATTTGCAGCACAGCTAGGCGGTTGCCATCTTGGCCGGAAGTCCCACAAGATATTTTCAAGACAAATATCCCTGTTTCCTCAATGAATAAATGGTGAATAAATAATACATAGCCAACATGGGGAAAATCCAGTATAGGCAAAATGAGACTAAGGGGCATAAGCAAATGCAGCATGTAGGTTTTGTTTGAATGCTAATTCAAAGAACACAACTGTCCAGAAGCATTTTTATAAGACTCACTAAAAACTGAACAAGAACGCTTTATATGACAGTAAGGCGTTGTGGTTCACCTTGTTGAATATGATACTAATGTGTTACCACACCCTCTGCAAATACTTCAGTACTGACAATAGGCACAGATACAGTTATAGCTTAAGATCTGCTCAGAATTTGAGAAAAACATACAAAACCAAAGCAAAAAGTGGGCTTTGGAGAAGGAGCAAATCCAGGATGACCAGATTTTATCCAGAACCTTTGCCTCCAGTGGTTCTAACTGGCCCTTCAGCAGCCAGGGTCCAGTTCAGGCTCAGCACTCAGAAGGAAGAGGACAGCACCATGGTCATCTAGGCATAGTGTTTCCTGGAGGTAAGTGAGCTCAGGAGAAGGTAATATAAGTGTGTTTGGGACTTTTCTTGTCACCATAACCAAATACTTAACAGAAACAACTTAAGAGAGGAAAGGTTTATTTGGGCTCACAGTTTAAGAGGAACATTAGTCCATCATGGTGGGGAAAGCACAGACGTTTGAGCATGCAGCAGATCAAAGGCCTGCCTAGCAACCTCCTTCTACCAGACAGGTCCCATCATTAGAGGTTCCACTGTCTTCAAACTACTGCCCCAAGCTGGGGACCAAATGCTCAAAATATGAACCTGTGGGGAAAATTCAAGGTTCACACCATAACAGGATATAAGCAGCACAACTCCACCATCTACTACTTTGGCACAAGAGAAGGTTCTGGTGGCTCTTGCCCACAGAAGCATAGGATGGAGTTGGAAGCCAAGGATGAGCTGAACTGAGGAATTCACCCTGCCAAGACTCTCTCTCTACTTGCTATCTCTGCTGCTTCCTTCTGTGTCCTTACTCCATGTAGCCTAGCTTCACTTTCCAGAAAGTGTGTCTATAATGGGGATGTTTCTTCCTAACCTAGCCATCAAGAGGGATAGAGTTTTACGTGATGAGGAATGCACAGGCAGGGGTCTGACCCACCCAGCCTGGATCTGAAAGCGATTGTCACTCTTGCCAGGGGTAAGGGAGTATTCTTGGACCTTTCTGAAATAGATGACTACACTTTTCCCCTAACCATAGCCAGAAAAAAAATCAGGTCTTATAAGTTCCTGAGTACATATCATGTGGAGAAAGTAAAGGAATTTCCCAAGAAGAGGAGCTGCTTTGAGAACAGAAGGGTGCCTGAATGTCCACTATGCCAATCATTACAAGACAGGTTTAAAATAAAAGCACTGGCCTTGACCAAAAAAACCTCACAAAGACAGGGAAGGAGAGAACCACTAGAATCCAGGATAATGAAAGAGCAAATAAGAAGCACAAGTCCTGGAAATGAGAGTGAAAGCGAAAAAAGAATTTGGATGACCATTGGAGAATGAAGATGTGCAAAGGTGACATCAGCATCAGAATAAATAAGGTCCAGATGAAATCATGGATCCTGTTTCCCAGGTGAAGTTGGCTGTAGTGACTAACTGGCTGGGTATACGTGGCCACTAGGACTCACTTGTCCATGTTCTTAGATTTAAGTATTCTCAAGCAGCTTTAAGAATATTGTGTCTCCTTAGGTGTCTTCAGTCCAGGAGATGAAAAGACTCAACATCTTGCTGACATGAAGAGTGGTGAAAATTATGCTAGCCACCAGCAGGGGGCAGTGACAGACCATACATTTCTGAGGCCCAAGTTGGATGATTGCTTAGCTATGCAGAGGGTGATCAGCTTCAGAATCTAGCCTGTATCCCTTGCAATCCTTCTAACTTCACTGTTCTTTCCTAAGTAAAGCACATATGTAATAATGCTTCTTTTATCTTCAAGGTGAGTTGAAAGTTTGCCTTAGAAGATGGGCTGTTAAATACCATGTAAAAATATACTATCTTGAGGCTAGAGACATGGTACAAATGCACCAAATGGCACATGATTTTGGAGTTCATTTGCAATGGCAGGAGGCCCTGGCATAGCCATTTTATATTCTCCCTCTCTATGTCTCTCATAAATTCATTTGTGTATGAGGGGGTATGGGTGTGTGTAAAACCTTGACCCATCCCTTCCTAAAAAGTGTACATTGTTCAATAGGATTGTACTTAATTTTATTTTTTTCTTTGTTACTTAGTTTTCTACTTAGCAAATACAGTCAATTTGGTACCATTATTAGGTTCATCCGTGATCTACCCCCTCCCCTTGGCACCTCCTTCTTGAGGTATATGGGTCATGCATTGTGGAGTTAGCCCACAGTTATGTGTAAGATAAATGTCTCTGCATACCATGACCCAACATGTGGCTCCGACATTCTTTCCGCCCCCTCTTCCGCAACATTTCCCTGAGCCATGTTGGGTTCATTTTTGGTCTGCTCTCTGATTTGGTAGGAGTTGATTTTTCTCTGTGTTGATCTCCTTTCCCCTTGTGCTGGTATGAACATCAGGAAAACAGCACCCTTGCTTGTTTCGCAAATTTTTCTTAGTTTCAGCCAGGGCCCTTTGGAGGTATGATGGGGTGGCTCTCTCCTTAGGATCTACATCTATCTGAAAAAGAGAAGCAGATTCACCAATGGAGAGTAAGTTAGCACCAGGACAAATGAGAAAACCTTTACTTTTTTTAATAGAGAATTTAATAGGTGTAGGCCCTCTTATAGCCCATGATTGATGGTAGCTTGATATTGGAGAGTGGGTTTATGTTTGGATATGGTTCTGACTTATTTCCCTGCTCCAGCTATGGGTCCCATACCACTGAGGAGATCAGTTAGCCAAATTAAGAGCAGTTGGTTCCCCACCATGGCTGTGTGCCACTATTGCCCTTGTGTGGGCATCACAACAAGTTATTTGCTGCTGTGTAGGTTAGACCATTAGTTGCTTGGACAGATATTGGTCATTTTCCCCCAGTTGCCCATGTAGCACCTTGTGGCACTAGACACGCTGACTGTCTGGGGACTGACTCTCTTCCAACTTCCAGCCATGCCATTCTATTTTGCATGTCAACCACATACGGTGTCTTCAGCACTGACCTTTGGTGGGTCATCAAGTACTCTGACAGAAATCTGTCTGTCTTTTAGGAAATCTTGCAGGTCTCTCTGATCAAAAGCTCATTGTGGATTATAGCCCCATGCTGGTACTGGGAGTTACAGGTCAGTGCCCACTAAGAAAATGAGGAAAAAGATAACTAATATACAAGTGTTAGAGAGAAGAGAGAGAGAGAGAGAGAGAGAGAGAGAGAGAGAGAGAGAGAGGGAGGGAAGATGTAGAATATTAAGGTTAGTCGTGATCCTACCCTCTCTAGTGTCTTGTGGTTCAGGTGTTCCCTGGAAGGGCCTGGTGAAGGATCAGCCATTTGGTCTGTCTTTTAGTAAGTAGAATTTTATGGTACCATTGCTGTTTGAGTCTAGATTTGTGTTTCCCACCCCTTTGATGCCCTCTCCTCCCTCCCCATCCATCCTAGTGTCTAGTCCACGAGATGCTTGCTGGATATGTAAGGTATCTTGGGTAGATTCAGGTTAGGTGCTGTAGATGAGTGGGACTATGTGGCGATTTTACTTCTGTGATTGGGTTAGTTTACTGAGAATTATGTGTTCCAGTTTCAACCATTTTTCCTCAAATTTCATTGTGTCATTTTTCTTACTGCTGTATAGAATTCCATTGTGTACATATACCACATCTTAGTTATCCATTCTTCTAGTGATGGACATCTGGGTTGATTCCAGCTCTTAGCTATTACAAATTGAGCGACTATAAACATGGTTGAGCAAATCTCTGTAGCCTGCGGTGTGAAGGTTATAGGGTAGATGCCCAGTAAGGGAATAACTGGTTCTGTTTTTATCTCTATAGCCAGCTTTCTCAGGAGTCTCAAGACTGATTTCCAAAGTGGTTGTACCATGCTACATTCCCACCAACAGTGGATGAGTGTTCCTAGTTCTCCACATCCTCACCAGCAGTTATTTTCAATTGATTTTTTGAAGTTTGCTATCCTTATCGGGGTTAGGTGGAATCTCATAGTTGTTTTAATTTGAATTTCTCTTATGATTAAGGATGATGAACATTTTCTTATGTGTGTGTTTGCCATTTGTATTTCTTCCCCTGTGAACTGCCTGTTCAGCTCTTTGCCCCATTTTGTGAGTGTGGTGTTTGAGTTCTTACTGTTTAGGTTTTTGAGTTCTTTGTAGATTCTAGAGATTAGGTCTCTATCAGTTGGATAACCTGCAAATGTTTTCTCCCACTCTGTGGGTAATCTATTGGCTTTGCTTCTTGCATGCTTGTCTGTATAGAACTCCGCAGCTTCATGTGATCCCATTAGTTGAGTGACTGTTTAAGATCGTGACCTACTGGGGTTTTGTTCCGGAAGTCTTTTTCCATTCCTATATCATGGAAAGTACTTCCTAAATTTTCTTCCAGTAGTACTCGAGTTTCTGGTCTTATATTGAGGTCCTTGATCCATTTGGACTTGAGTGTAGTGCATGGTGAAATGTGTGGGTCACGTTTCAGTTTCCTGCATATGGTTATCCAGTTTGTCCAGCACCATTTGTTGAAGATGCTGTCTTTTTTCCAGCCTATATTGTTTGGGCCTTTTTTGAATATCAAGTATCTATAGTTGCTTGACCCAAAGTCTGGGTCCTCAAATCTATTCCATTGGTCTATAATCCTGTTTTTATGCCAGTACCATGCTGTTGTTATTACTATGGCTTTGTAATATAGCTTTAGATCAGGAATGGTGATGCCTCCAGTGGTATTTCTTTTGTTGAAGATATGTTTGGATATGTGAGGTCTTCTGCCTTTCCATATGAAATTTGAGATCATTTTTTCTATCTCTGTGAAGAACACTGTTGGGATTTTAATTGGAATGCATTGAATCTGTATATTGCCTTTGGTAGGATTGTCATCTTCACAGTGTTAATTCTGCCTATCCAGGAACATGGGAGGTTTTTCCATTTTCTCAAGTCCTCCTCAATTTCTTTTTTGAGTGTTTTTATGTTTTCATTGTATAGATCTTTCACTTCCTTGGTTAATGTTGTTCCAAGGTATTTTATTTTTTTGTTGTTGCTATTGAAAATGGGACCATGTTCCATATTTTTTCTCTATATCTTTGTCATTTGCATATAGAAAGGCTATTGATTCTTATGCATTGATTTTGTATCCTGCTACTTTGCTGTAGGAGTTAACCACATTCAGGAATTTTTGGATGGAGACTCTAGGGTCTCTTACATATACACTGATGTCATCAGCCAATAGAGTTAACTTAACTTCTTCCTTTCCAAATTGTATCCCTTTTATTTCCTTCTCCTGTCTAATTGCTTGAGCTAGCACTTCCAGTACTATATTGAAGAGCAGAGGTGAGAGTGGACAACCCTGTCTTGTTCCTGATCTTAATGGGAATTCCTCCCAACTCTCTCCATTAAGTACTATTTGGGCTTTCGGAGATTTGTATATTGCCTTTATTAGGTTAAAATATGAACCAACCATGCCAATACTCTCCAATGTTTTGATCATGAAGTGATGTTGTATCTTGTCAAAGGCCTTTTCTGCATCCATCGAAATGATCATGTGGTTTTTGTGTTTCACCTTGTTTATGTGGTGTATGACATTGACAGATTTCCGTATGTTGAACCACCCCTGTGTTCCTGGGATGAATCCCACTTGGTCAAGGTGGAAAATGGATTTGATGTGTTGTTGGATTCGGTTTGTGATGATTTTGTTTAGGATCTTTGCATCTAAATTCATCAGGGAAATATGCCGGTAGTTTTCTTTTCTTTTGGCATCTCTGCCTGGTTTTGGAATTAGGGTGATGCTAGCTTCATAAAAGGAGTTGGGTAGCTTTCCCTGTTCACCAATTGTGTGGCACAGTTTGAGGAAGATTGGTTTGAGTTCTTCCATGAAGGTTTGATAGAATTCAGCTGAGAAGCCATCTGCTCCTGGACTCTTCTTTTTTGACAGGTTTTTTTTTTTATTACTTTTTCAATCTCCATGAGTGAGATGGGTTGATTGAGGTGATTAATCTGCTCTGTGTTTAGCTTTGGTAGATGGTATACGTCCAGGAATTTATCCATCTCCTCCACATTATCCAGTTTTGTGTAGTAGAGGTTTTTGAAATAAGTCCTGATGATTTTCCCAATTTCACTTATGTCTGTTGTGATCTCTCCTTTTTCATTTTGAATTTTGTTAATTTGAAGCTTCTCCTTTTATTTTGCTTCATCAAATTGGCCAGGGGTTTGTCAATCTTGTTTGTTTTTTCAAAGAACCAACTCTTTGTTTTGTCAATTGTCTTAATTGTTTCCTTGGTTTCCAATTCATTGATTTCTGCTCTGATTTTAATTATTTCTTTCCTTCTGGAGCTCTTTGGGTTGGATTTTTCTTGTTTTTCCAGTGCCTTTAGGTGGATTGTAAGGTTATTGACTTGGGGTCTTTCTATCATTTTTATGAAGGTGTTGAGTGCCATGAATTTTCCCCAGACAACCTCCTTCATTGTGTCCAATAAGTTTTGGTATGATGTATTATCATTGTCATTCAATTCCAGAAATTTTGCTGTTTCATTTTTTATTTCATTCGCTATCCATTTATTGTTTAAAAGTGTGCTGTTCAGTTTCCAGGTGCCATTGGGATTCTTCGTGGGTCTTTTGTTGTTGATTTCCAGCAATACAGCATTGTGATCTGATATCATGGAGGGAATTATGTCAATCTTCCTAAATATGTGGAGGCAGTCTTTGTGACCCAGTATATGGTGTATTTTAGAGAATGTTCCATGGGCTGCTGAGAAGAATGTGTAGTCTGTGGATTTGGGATGGAAAGTTCTGTAGATGTCCATTAGGTCTAAGTGATCTATGGTTTTGTTGAGCTCTCTTACTTCCCTGTTGAGTTTCTGTTTGGATGATCTGTCTATTACTGATAATGGTATGAAGTCTCCAGCTATGATGGTGTTCGTGGTTATTTCTGTTTTATTGTCAAGAAGGTTTTGTTTTATGAACTGTGGTGCCCCTGTGTTTGGTGCATACACATTTATGATTGTAATATCCTCTTGATGGATCGTTCCCTTCATAAGTAGGAAGTGGCCTTCTTTGTGTTTTTTGATTATTTTTGGTTTGAAGTCTATTTTATCTGATATAAATAGAGCTACGCCTGCTTGTTTCTTATTCCCATTTTCTTGGAATACTGCTTTCTACCCTTTCACCCTGAGGAGGTGTCTGTCTTAGTGGTGAGGTGTGTTTCTTGAAGGCAACAGATTGAGAGGTCTAATTTTTTGATCCATCCTGTTAGCTTGTGCCTCTTCATGGGTCAATTAAGGCCATTAATATTTTGGGTAACATCTGTTAGATTCGATCTGATCCCTGCCATATTGTGATGGTAGATGTGGGTTGGTGTTTTCATGGACTTTGAAGTTTTTTATGTCTACTCTGAGTTAGGTTATTGTGATCTGCTACTTGTAGGCAATTGAGTTTGATTATTTGTTTCTTCTCTGTGGAAAATTTCCTGAAATACTCTCTGTAGGTTTGGTTTTGTGTTCATATAATTGTAAAGCTGAGTTTTGTCATGGAATGTTTTTCTTTCACCACCTATTTTGAGGGATACTTTCGCTGGGTAGAGTAGTTTGGGTTGGAAGCCATAGGTTCTTAGACTTTGCAGTGTTTCATTCCAGGCCCTTCTAGCTTTCAGGGTTTCCATTGAGAAGTCTGAAATAATTCTGATGGGGTTACCTTTGAAGGTGGTGTGCTGTTTTTCCCTAGCTGCTTTTAGGATTTCCTCTTTGGTGTCAATGTTTAGAGTCTTAATGACAATATGTCTTGTAGAGTTTCTCCTTTGGTCCAGTCTGTTTGGAGTTCTGTTGGCTTCTTGTATCTTGATGGGCCTTTCTTTTAAGAGACTGGGGAAGTTTTCTTCAATTATTTTGTTAAATAAGTTCTCCATGCCTTTGGTCTGAATTTCTTCTCCTTCTGGTATTCCAATGATCCTGATATTAGGACGTTTAAGTGTATCCCACAATTCCCTCATGTTCTGTTCACAGGAACTTTTGAACTTACTGAAATTTTTGAACTCTCAAACTGTTTCTTCCATCTTGTCTTCCAGATCAGAGTTTCTATCCTCCACTTGGCTGACTCTATTCTTGAGAGCTTCTAGAGAGTTTTGGACTTGTTCAATTAAGTTTGCATTTTCTACTACTTTTCTATGTATAATTTCCATCCCTCTGTCAAGCTCCCTTTTCACATCATTGTCTGATTTTCTTGATGATTCTTGGAATTCATCCTTGAATTTCTTTATGTCTTCATTTAGCATGGCCAGCTGATTTTTAAGGTCTTCTTTTTGTTCACTCTCCCTCAAATCTCTTAACTCTCTTTGAACTCCTTCCAATTTCTTATCTATTAGTTCTAGTTTAGTGATGGCAGTATCCGCACAATTATTGGTCCTTTGTTGCTTTCCTGCAAGTTCTACCAGTAAGTTGGTCATGGTTGCATTGCTCATAGCTTCAATTTGTTGTTCTGAACCTAATGACTATTCTATGTTTTGTTTGAATGTATTCATATTAGGACTTGGTGATCTAACTGTTTTTTCTTGCATTAGATTTTTCATGTTATTTCTTTTGCACTGTGGTCTTCCCATGACAGTGTATGGGCACGTAGGTGGGCGTATCAGCCAGGGCTCAAGCACAATGGGAATCTGGGGCAGCCTGAGGCAGTTGCAAGCAGCCTGGGCTTTGGCTGTCACTTGCCAAAGCCACCTATCTACTGCCTGGCAGGGGCGACAAAGTTGCCTGATTTTCAAGCGGTGAATCGCCAAAGCTTCCTGCATTCGAGCTATGAGTGACACTGTGGCACCAAGCACTGAAGAAGCCCAAACTCTGGCTGGGAACAGTGGGTCCTGAAGCGGTCTGTGCTCCCCCACCACAGGCCAATGGCGGATGGCCGTCATGGCAGACAGGTAGGGGATGGCACCTGAGCTGGCACAAGTGAGAGACACAGTCTGAGCTTTGTGGTATTTGCTGTGGGAATGGGCTCGCTGAACGTGCAGTGGTAGGAGCAGTAAATGAGTGAGTGGGCGGAGAGTCTAAGCTTCTACACGCAGGGATCATTCTGTTTGCAGCTGTGCTGTAGATATGGGGAGGGTTGGGCTACCCACTCCTGAGTGAATCAGCGATTCCCTTTTATGGCCAGGACACGCTGAATGCGTGGTGGCCGGAGCAGTAAATGGATGAGTGGGTGAGTGTGTGGAGCAGTCTAAGCTTCCACACGCAGGGATCGATCGGTGCAATGGTGGCGGCTGTGGCAGCGCTGTGAACAGGGCAGTTGTTTGTGGGGAGGGGTGGGCTACCTGCCCGAGATGTGATCCATGATTCCCTGCCCCCCCCACGTGCCCTCAAACTGACAATCTAATGGAGATTGCTCTCCCCTAAAAGACCCAGTGAACGCTTAATGTCTTGCCTTTCTTTCCCCGGCATTTGCAGCACAGCTAAGCAGTCACCATCTTGGCTGGAAGTCCTGAAACTTCTCAGGATCGTACTTTAAAGGAGATGTCGACTAGTGTAACATTCATCAAAGGCTCTAGGTGCACAGTCATTTAGCCTTTCCAAAACCAAAAGCAATGATGGACATTTTTCAAACAAGGAAATGAGTATGTGTTATAAATCAGCTTCACCTTGCAGGGATGAACATCCAAATCAGAGACAGCTTATAGGAGGAAAGGTTTATTTCAGCTTACAGATCCAAAGGGAAGTTCCATCAATGTCATGAGAAGCTGGTGCCCATTCATAAATCCAAGCAGACAGACACCACCAATCAGCCAGCACCACAAACAAGCACAAAAACAGCAGCAAAAAAGCAGGGACCCAGGCAAAACTCAGACCATTCTGCATACCTTTGGGCTAGAAATCAGATCTTCCCCCAGTGACACCTTAGGGCTGGACTCCTGGATCCACCCAAAGTGACACCTTCTCCAGCCAGGCAGCTGGAAATCCAACACCTGAGTCTATTGGGACATATATTCAAACTACCACAGGCTGCCACTGGAGCCTAGTATTGCAAGGCCCTTGGTTTCCCTCAACACTTTATAAAAATGGAAAAAAGGAAAAGTAGCATTGCACATAGGGAGACTGAAGCTCAAAGACATTCAGTGGGTGTGTGAAGTTCTGTCTCCAGAATGACAGTGATAGAACTCCAAAATTCGACCTGTTGGCCTCCAAGTGTGGCTCAGGAGGCCACTGATAGCTCTTGAATTCTTGCTAGTTCTCATTCTACCTGGTGCTGCTATTTTAACTTAACAAAAGTCCCTCTTCCAATAGTCTCTACTACTTGAACTGGGAAACTATCAGTACGTCAAAAATAAACTTTTCACACATAGCAAAATGATGAACTTCATTTACTGATGAAGCACGTTGTCTTCAAACACAGTTCATATATGCTAAGAGCACCCAAGAAGCATGATATACCCAAATCATTAAGCTAGGTGGAGTGTCTACTCCAAGTGCTCCTTGCTAATGATCATTGGTTGAGACATCTCAAGCTGTGGCTACAGGGATGAAGGTTGCCTCAGGGATGTTGTTAACACCTGTGAGTAGAGAGGCTGGTCTCACATTTGACATGTAGACACGAATGACCTCAAACTTCAGATCCTCCTGTCTCTACCATTTCAGTTTTTGGTTTGTAGGCATACATCTCCATGCCAGCATCTAAAGTGCTAAGGATCAAACCCAGATCTTCATGCATGCTAGGCAAGAATTCTACTAACTAATCTACAACTTTAGCCCCTGGGTTTACTTTTGTTATGCTGTGCCCAAGGCAGTGAACTCAGTCAGGCCAGCACTGTGCCCACCCCACACAATCTAGCAGTGGAAAAAAAACCCTGGCAATGTGACAAAAATGAACTTCTTTTAAAAATACATAGGATGCAGCAACAGTTGGGGTGATGGTTAGAACTCTATCTATGTATTTCAAAAATATTATAGGCTAAATTATTTGTAGACTTTTGCTTTGAAGATGCAGTGAAAAGTTTCCACATAATCCTCCAAACTCAAAAGACAATAAAACCATCAAAAATATATGAGTAGTGCCTCTTATCCTCTGAAATTGAAACCCTTCAAAATTCTCAAGGAACTGGACAATTTACTGTCTCATTTATAAAAAGTAGTAAATCCAAGATCGAACACTGTTCTGGTCATGCTTACCTGGACATTAGGAACACTAGAAAAGGCCATGTCACAGTGAAATGGTGGAATGCTTAAAAATAATAACAACTTAAATGCTTAAAGTTTTATCACATGAATGCTCATGTTCCCCAAAGTCCTGACTTGCAAGAAGATATTAAGAAGTAGAGCTGCTTTCATAAGTAGGATTAGCATCATCTGTAAAATAGAAAACTCTCTTACTCCTTTCTACTGTATGAGGTTGGAATGATAAGACTGTCTGTAGGGATAACCATCCTCACCAGACCATGAGTTTGCTTCCCCTTCATCATGGATTTCCCAGCCTTATAAATTGTGAGGAATAAATTTCTGTTGATTAATAAGCAATAAAAGTTTTAAAGATTTTTTTTTCTTATCCAAAAAGGAAGGGAGAGTTAAAATAACTACTATTCAGTTTCACAGCTAAGCACCTGGTTTTGCTTGTTTTCTACGAATTCCTGGTATTGAACATTCATTCAGTACTGATTTGGTGTCTGGTCTCCTTTTGATAGAGATCACCCATTGGCCAACTGACCATCTTCATTGGACATTGCTTAAATCCAAGACCTAACTATGCTGTGTTCTTCATTGAATTAAGCTACCCATACTTTCTGCTGACTCCTGCTATAGGCCTGGCAGCTGAACAACTCAAGAAGTCCTTCTATACCATGAAGAGAACTGTCCCAGGCAAATTTATGGAAAGATGATAGGAGGATCCTCACCCAACTGAGGGACAGAAACCTGATTTTTGCCAGACTTTGGTCACCCTTTCTATTAGTATGAGGAACATAGCCAACCTAATGTTCCCGGTGAGGGGAGAATAGTTCAGCTTAGCAGGTAAAGAAGCTGGAATACTACAGCAGAAGATCAGAGGTGGAGATCAGGACAAAGGTGTTGGCTGAATTTTATGTATGGAAGTATAAGTGCCCCAAATAAGAAATTTCTCCTTACAAACATCTGCCATTCTTTGAGAAGACACTAAAGAATTCAATAAAATAGGACAGTATATTTCAACAGTATATTTCAAAGAGATTCTTTTTCACATGCAGTAATGACCTCAGCTCTTTTCCAACTTTGCACAGAGGTGAAGATGGATTATACTGCCTTGAAACTTCTTTAACTTCCTTTCTTCAGTGCCAAGGATTGAACCTAGGGCCTTGTGCATGATAAGCAAAGGTTCTATCACTGAGCTAATCCCCAGGTCTTCTTTGAGCTTTGATAAGAATGAACTTTCCAAAAGTGAAAGTGTTTAAAGCAAAAGTCAAAATTTTTTAATTTTGTTCTTATGCAGAAAAACTATTGTTTTTCTTTTCTCATATTTTCATTGCTAAAGAATTATATCAAGTTTTCAGATCCTGAAGAAAAATAAAAGCATCTTTTTTGTATATCCAATGACCTTAAATGTGAATGTCTCCAATAAAAAAAAAAACTGTCCTTTTTTTAAAAGCATTTTCAGGTTATTTTTGTTACAGTCCTTACATTTCACACTATAATCAAAGCCTGCTATCTTCATCTTGCAATATTTGTGACTCAGACTCTAATCACAACTGTGTCTGGCACATACATCAGTAGTTGTTTTAAAGAAATGCAAATCATGATCTTTTTCTTTTGACTTAATCTTGCATAGTTCATTTGAGATCACTTCTTTACCATATCAAAATCTACCTTTGATAAGTTAAGAATATAAAATGTATTTTCCTACAAATTTCAATTTGTAAGTTGGGGACTTTGCATAATGCATTGTTAGTTCTTCATATCTCTTGGTTAAAAAGCAGCTGCTTGAAAGTGCACTGCTCGAAACAGAGTCTGACTTAAACCTTAGACTCTCAAATGCTCAAGGAAAGCCCCTAAGAGGAGTCCAAGGTGTGGTAGTTTGACTGGCTTAGTGTCCTCTTGCTGCCTGACTCTGAACTGGATATATAAAGATACTTCTGAGAGCCATGTCAATTTGAGGTGACATGTATATGATCAGTCTCTATAAAACATGAGCTAGTTAACCTGAGGTCACAAATTTCAGAACTTTTGGAACCTCTCCACAGTTGGACTCTTTTCAGAATGAAATGAAACCTTACATTATTGTCCCTTTTGTCTGGCAATATAGCATTTTATCCTTTAGAGATACGTAATGTTATGTTTGTGGGTGATAGTTGATTGCAGGAGATAATATGCCTGGCATTGTGGAGCACTGGATGCCTCCACATGGTTAGCTGGTTGACAGTGTCAGAATCAGCCTTGGCCTGTGAAGTGATTGCTATTCAAATGGCCAGGTCTCTTTCGACTGTGCTGGGAGTAGATGTTGTGCTGAGAGTATGTGAATATGTGCATGCTGGACCCAAATTCCTCTGCTCTGGTGTTCTGGTCCTTACTAGCTACATGACTCCAACCCATTCAGCCTTTGTCCCTAAGGTTATGAATGTTACCCCTCCAGAATCTACATCAGCCTCTGATCTGCCCAGAGCTGCTTCAGATAAAGTACTTCCTGGGGTAATCCGCTGGGATCTCCCTTCCTGTGGATGTTCCCTGGGATTCAGACTATTCTTGAGGGTGGAAACTTCACTGACTGCCTAAAAGCATGCACAGTGATGAAGGGAGCACCCCATTTTTTGTGGGTTATGTTCCAAGACCCCCAGTGGATGCTTAAAATCATACACACCTCCAGCCTTCAAGATTAATATCACTTTCTGAAGATGGTTATATATTAGGGATTAAGAAAGCTTTGATATGCAGTTATGTACTACATAATGATATTTTGACCAATGATGGACTACATATATGTTAGTGATTCCATGAGATCATGTCACATGAGATGCCACAGCTTACTGAGTTTGTGGAAGTACACTCTGATGTTCACACAATTATGAAATTGTATAAAAATTCATTTTTAGGGCATATTCCAAGATAGGTGATGCATGGCTGTAATGGAGAGATTCCTCACTGGCTATAGAATGTGATTGTAGTGTGATAGAACCAACCATGCATTTTTCTGCATGAATATTTGGATACATGAAGAAAATGGCACAAAATAACCCAGTTTCCTTGAAATCAACATGTTTTATATTCTGAAGTTCAAATGTAACCACTAGATGTAATATTGCACCAAAAAGAGCAGTATATTCAAGGGAAGGAGATGACAGCTCAGGTCTCTCTTGTTCTACCTGCACTTTCAATCCACACACCTTATATCTAAGAGTTGTGCCTGGGGCAAATTCTCAACCAGTTTTCACCTAACCAAATGCAGAGAGCTATTCTTGTATCCCCTCAAGTTACAGTTGGAGGATGAGACCAGGAGCAAATCCTTCCATGTCTGAGATATATGTGACACCCGTCTCACAAGTGCACAGTGTACACACAGTTCTTGTGGCCTCTCACATTATCAGTGTTAACTAACATTAGGATCTCTGCCTGTGCAATCAGTGTGAATTTCTTGAAAAAGTTCTTGTGGGTTTCTCCATCTTTTGCAGCATGCCTAGAGCTGAAGGAGGTAGGCCCCTTTTAGACACACTCCTCCCCTGCTTTTTTTATTTCTTCCCTGGAGCAGGGGAATAAAGGGGACAATGGCTCCCTGTGTCACTTCACCATGGAAAATCCCAGCTTTCTTCACACCTTAGTCAGTAGCTTCTGAATTAAATCACATCATGTGCCTATTACCAACATTTTGATGGAGTCCAGCTCTAACTCTCCTGAGTAATGCTAGCCTAGAGAGTTCCCCCTTTTTTTACAAGGCAAGCAAATCAGTTTCTGATTTTTATCCCTGTGATGAAAAGCAAACATCTGTATTTTGTCCTCATCAGAAACACCACTTTCCCTTCCCTTCATCCTCTGTACACGCTGTCATCTCTGTCTGAAGTGCCTAGGTCACCTATCTGTGAGAACCCAGATCCTCTGAGGAGCTTTCCCTCTTCCTTCCAGACCAGCTGCTCCTCCTTCTGGGCTCTGCAGTGACTCATAGGCACCTCCTTGTGTGCATCTCCAATTCTGCTATTACTGTGAATAGGAAAAAATAAAAGATGCTTTTCATAGCAACAAATTCAGGGCATTAGCTTGTGCTTGTATTTGAGGTAAACAACAAATAATTTTTTTAATTTTTTTGTTTATTTTATTTATTTGAGAGCGACAGACAGAGAGAGAAAGAGGCAGATAGAGAGAGAGAGGGAGAATGGGTGCACCAGAGCCTCCAGCCACTGCTAACGAACTCCAGACACGTGTGCCCTTTGTGCATCCGGCTAATGTGGGTCCTGGGGAATCAAGCCTCGAACTAGGGTCCTTAGGCTTCACAGGCAAGTGCTTAACCGCTAGGCCATCTCTCCAGTCCCAACAAATAATTTTTAGCATAAGTATATCCCATGGCATATTTGGAATATACTTACAGTAAAAAATATATATTGTTTATCTGGAAGTTCTATGTTTTTCTTTTCTTTCATTCTTCCCTTTATCTTTTGATGACTGAAAGGTCCAAACAGCGTGACAATGATGTCCTAACAACAGTTCTCTGGCTACTTCACAGCATGACAGAGAAGCAGAAAGTGAGTGGGGCCACATGCAGTTGATCCAACCATGTGGGGTGGGTTACCTTATAACAACTTGTTCTGATGAAAACTAACTGGTCCTGTGAGAACAACATTGTTCCTTTCCAAGTATATCCGTGGGCTATTTGCCTCCCACAACTTTCCACTTCTGAATGGTTCCATCACTTCCCAACATGACCTCACTGGTGACCAAACTTCAAACATACAGAATTTGAGGGATAAACCCTTCCCAAACTATAGCATGCATGTGGTGTAAATATGTTTTCAACAGAAGAAGAAAAAAGGCAAGATGGATGTTGCAGTCAGGTTCACATTGCTGTAGAAATCACCCAACCAAAAGCAGCTTTTGGGAAAAAAGAGTTCATTTTGGCTTACAGACTCTAGAGGAAGCTCCATCATGGCAGTGGAAAGTGATGGCATGAGCAGAGGGTGGACATCACTTCCTAGCCAACATTAGGTACAGGAGAGTATGTCAAACACTGGCAAGGGGAAACTGGCTATAATACCAATAAGCCAGCCCCCAGCAACACACTGCCTCTAGGAGGCATTAATTCCCAAGTCTCCGTCAGCTGGGAACCTAGCGTTTAGAATACCTAAGTTTATGGGGGACACCTGAATCAAACCACCATATTCTGCCCCTGACCCCCATAAACTGGTAACCATCCATGATGCAAAATGCAATGCATTCAGTCCAACTTTAAAAGTTCCTATAGTCTGAGGTCTTTTAACTGAGCCATAATACCAAAAACATTTCCCAAAACTCATAATAGCACAGAATACACATTCACACTGCAAAAGATGGCCTTGGGCATACCAAAAATAATATTCAACCAATACAAGATTTAAACAGGGTAAACATCAAACTCTGTAGCTCCAAGTTCTGGTCAGTGACAAATCTCCAAGTCCAAAACTCTAACCAGCAAAATGTCTCTACAGTTCCAATTCTGCCCCTCCAGCTAGGCTATTCACAGTCCTGGAAAACTTCACCCAGGGCTAGAAGCTCTCCTTGGAAGCCATCTTGTGGTCCTGGCATCTCTACTGCAAGCCATGGTTCATCCTCATGGCTCCATTGGGTCTCCATTCAGGCATCCAGAAAACCTGCTTCACACTGCCCATGGCTGTTTCCAAAACACAAGACCATGCTGCAAACTTAATGACCCTCTCTTTCTTGCATTTCTTATATTCCATAATACCAGGTGGGGTGCCAATTTGTTAATCCATGGAGGAATAAAGCAGACTTTGAAGAACAGGACACTCTGAGCACTCAGACCACTTCAAAAGAGTCTGCATTCTTCCTGTTGCCCCAGTGCAGGTCAGCTGACCCAATCTCAAAGGTTGTAATCTCTCATATAATTGCAGCTGAAGGGGCAGAAGTTTCAGCCCAAAGATTTCATTTCTGTACCATATCCCTCTGCTCACATCAATCCGTTTCTATGCAATGCAACCCTGCACAACTTCCCAGGACATGGCCATAACAGCAAGCCTCTCACACAAACTGCTTCTAGCCCAGTCCGGATAATGCCTCTTTTCACCCTCATAAGCCAAACCTCACAGTCCATAGTTCTTACTACATTAAGGCCTTGCAACTCTGACCAGAAAAATCCACCAAGCTGAACTTACAACACTGAAAGGCATCTCTCAGGCCAAAGTTTCAAATCCTTCTACATTCCTCTTGAAAATCAGCTCCAAAAGGCCAAAGTCACACAGTCAGGTGTCTAGCAGCAAATGACACCACTCCTCAGTACCAACATTACTGTTACAGTCAGGTTCAAATTGCTGGCAGAAATCACCCAACCAAGAGAAGCTTTGGGGGGAAAAGGGGGTTTATCTTGGCTTACAGACTTCTGGGAAATATCCATTATGGCAGGGGAAAACAATGGCATGAGCAGAGGATAGACATCATTTCCTAGACAACAGGAACAGGAGAGTGTACCAAACACTGGCAAAGGAAAACTGGCTATAATACCCATAAGACTGCCCCCAACAATACACTACCTCCAAGAGGTGTTAATTCCCAAATCTCCATCAGCTGGGAGCCTAGCATTCAGAAAACCTAAGTTTATGGGAGACACCTGAATCAAACCACCACAATGGATGAACATTTAATGTTTGAAATAAAAAAAATAATACTGATTGAAAACTAAGTAATAAAAACCTTCAAGATGTGCATGGTTAAATAAAACATACTTAGGATACTTATACAGGTGGTAACATAGTCATGACTCAAGGAAGAATCATTGGGATAGTTGTAGGAACCTGCAATGGGGCTGTCCAGTGGAGGAGTAAAAGTAGCTCAACTCTGCAAACCACAAGAACAATAGAGACCTAGACCCAGGGAGCAGAGTGGAGGCCTTCAGATAAAACATTCTAAGAGGAAACACCAAGGCTAAAGGGAATTCTACTAGACCAACTCCCCAGAACTCTTGACTGAAGGTCAGCTGGGATGACAGGATGTAAAGAGTGGTGAGATAACCATGATAATATTCTTGCTCTAGTAGGTCACACAGGGAAGAGCAGTTCAAGTCTAGTTGAGCAGAAGGCCCAAGGGAGCCTGATTAAAGATAAGTTCAGGCAGAAATCTCTGTGAGTATCAATTATAAATAGAATGTACAGAGTCTCTCTTTGCCTGTGTGACTTGGAAACCATCCAGTGCTGAGGTGATGGAAACATAGAAGGTGGCATGGAGCTTGCTAATATGCTTCAAGCAATGGCATGACAGAACACATTTGAATAAGACTTTAGATGATACCTGAAAACCACCTGAGATTTGTATCACATAAAGAAGTCAGAAAATTTTCTTGTAAATCCCTGAGCCATAGCAAAGCTCTGTTTGGCAAACATAAACC
The DNA here is from genome assembly GCA_036346955.1 of Dipus sagitta. NCBI lineage: Eukaryota > Metazoa > Chordata > Mammalia > Rodentia > Dipodidae > Dipus > Dipus sagitta. Next base: position 215,520,385 of record CM070770.1, read on the forward strand.
AGAGAGAAGTTAATAAGTGCTGTAGATGTACAAAAATAAATGTGGGTCAGGCTTAAATATGGAGACAAGTGCCTGTGGGCCGTGAAGCTGGTACACTGTGTCTTGTTTTGGTCTGTTTTCTCAGCCACCACTTTCACACAAACAAGAAAAATAAATGAGTGATTGAGAGATAGAGAGGCTAGGTACAGAAATCTGCTTGAGTCAGGACAGGTTTATACTGCTACAGGTATAGTCTGCCAGACTTACTGTATTTGTGGCCGGAAGGTCAACTCAGCTGTGAGAAAAGATATGGGGTGGATGGACAAGGAATATATGTCTTCTTGTTGGCTTTCAGAAAGGCTGCTCTTCCTAGAACACTTCTCCAGGCGCTGGTTGTCTTGCCTTGGGAAAGGATGATAAAAGTTTCTAATATAGAATGCATGCTAGTTGAATCATTGAGCACCAGGTTCTGTGAGAGACCCTGCCTCACAAAATAAGGGGGAGAGTGGTTGAGGATACCTGATGTTGATCTACATGCACACATACATGCACACACAAGTGTCCACATACATACAAACACTCATACACACAAAAAATTAAAGCATGATTTTTAGAATGTTTTTATGATGAAATATAAGGTTTTCCTTTATGCAGTTTCTGTTGTTCAAATTTTTATAATCATATTTTGTGATTTATCTTTGTTTTTGTTTTAAAAACACAATATTGGAGGGTGATGGAACAAGAAGAACCAATGGCACACACAGAGAAAGCTGTTCTGATGGTGCATAGTGAGGGAGCTCAGAGGAGAATGTTTCCTTCTGGTGCCAACTGATGCTTACTAAAATTGCGGCAATTTTTGAAGTACTTGCCAATGTTTGTGTTATTTTTACTTTAAAGATGTAACATATTGCTCCAAAATAAATAATTTAAGTCTAATGTTTCAAAAGAGTCCAAAACACTTCTGGCTTCTCTTCTGGGACTGAGCTATACTCAACAAAACCAGCCCTTGCTTCCATATAATACTTCATGCGGAGAGGTGTATCCTTGCTTTGTTTTCCAAACTTAAATCTGTTTTTCATTATTCAATTCCAAGTGTCATAGGTCATATCATTGTTCAGTACTTAACAATAACTTCTCTTATCCAAGAATGGAGAGAAACAGGTCCCTGTCAGCTGAGTCAGTTGTCTTGTAGAGAAAGGCTTGGTAGGTCTGGGGTAAGAAGCTAAACTAACTCTCACTAGAATCCACCCAAAGTGGCCCAACCCACAACCAAGTACTTGGCATCTCACTGGATTGTTTGCCTTTGTGGTATATAATCTATGAGTGAGAAGCATCCATAATAATAAGTTTACAAAGCAAACCATGATGCTTTCTTTACTTTCTAAATAATCATGAATATCTTTTGACATTAGTAAACAAAAATAAGAGTACCCAAAACAATAAAGTGACTGGCCACTGTGTTCCTTCGTTCATGTAGGTCGCCACTGTGAGGTCCACCAGATGACTGGGAACTACATGTGGGATCCCAGCACCAACAAGTCATTTGACATAGGTGTCAACAGAGACAGCCTGATGCCTCTCTGGTGGAATGGATCAGAACCTTTGTGGATCACTCTGACCAAAGCCAAAAGGAAGGTCTACATGTACTACTGGCCTGGTGAGTGTGTGAACCTCCAGGTCCCCTCCAACTTCCAAATCTCAAGTACCACAGAGTCTGGGCAGGAAAATAATACAGAGCTCTTATTTGAAGACCATGCCATAGCTTGAAAATTGGATCATTACTTAAGAACTATATCTTATGGATACATTTTTAAAACTTTTGCTTTCAAGTAACACAAGACCAGATACAATACCATTTCATGATTCCCTTGCTTGAGTAATACTTCTACAGTATATGATGCTTGGTTTTCATGTGCAAAATTTTTGATATGTAGGAGAGACTATTTTTAGCATTCTCATTGATTTTAATATTTTTTACATTTTTATCTCCCATACAATATTTAAAAAGGGAATTCAAAGCACTCACAACTCTTTGGTAATGCATTAAATAAAGTCCCTCTGTGTTAAGACATACCTAGATCATTAAAAAAAAAACAATTATTTTGCTTACTGCAATAAGCTAAGTAGTGATGCAAACTGCCTCAGCTACCATGAAGAGTGGGATGATCTCACCTTGGCAGTTAAGTACTTTGCATTAAAACTGAAGGGATTCAGGGCTGAAGAGATGGATCAGTGGACAAACCACTTGCTATACAAGCATGAGTAGCTAAGTTCAGACCTCCATAATCCACATAAAGCCAGACATGGAAGTGTATGTCCATAAGCCCAGCATGCTTGACAACAGGTGGCAGAGATAGGAGAATATTCTGGAGGCTTACAGGCCAGTTAGCAAACACAGTGGGAAAACAACCAGAAACCCTGCTTCAAACAGATGGAAGGTGAGGACCAATGGGCAAGGTTGTCCTCTGATCTTCACATGTGTACTATGTCACACACATGAACAAACTCACCTCTCTCTCTCTCTCTCTCTCTCTCTCTCTCTCATGCATGCATGCACGCACACATGAGGGGATTCAGTATTAACAACATAATCAATTTACCACTGTCTTCAAACTGGTTGATTCGCACTGCAATAGATAGTATGCAATATGGCTTTCCATGCACGTGGCTATATGCACTTTCCTCCTAGTTTTTGCTGCTATAATAAATACTGATGATTACCATTAAGGACATACATATCAGGGGTTGCCTATACAAAACCATGCATAAATGAATAGCAGCCTGGTAGGAGATGGAGAGAAGCAGCAGAGAAGACCTCACTGGCTTGGGTTGGATAACAGCTAACACATGAAAGAGCTATGGGTTATAGGGGAGTGTGGAGAGAAGAATAAGTAAGCCATGTCTGACTCACAGATAGCTCACACTGATGGTATGGGCCTTCTACAAGAGTTTGGATGCTGTCTGGAGGTGGCTACATGGAGAGATGCTTGTGTATTTAAGGGTGTCCCAGCTCTCAAAGGAGCACAGAACATAGACAGATAGAGACCACAGAAAAAAAGTCCCACTGTCAAGCTTGGTAGGACCAGGAAAGCCACTACAGCGCAACAATAGGCTTCCTTAGGTAAGCTCATAAATGCCAACATATACTGTGCTAGGTCAAAACTGAACAGAAGAACTGGCTTGCTCTACCAGCACAGATAAATTTAAGGGAAGCCTGGCATTCTCTCCATAGTCTCTAGATTACCATAAGAGACTTTGGAGCAGAGGAAGACATATTATTTTCTTTTCACATCACTATGAGCACCATCTGATAGAAACCTTTGAGAAGGAAAGTGTTTATTCTTGCTCCTGATTTCAAAGACTTGAAGTCCCTTGTCATTTGGCCCTATGTATATGAACAGAACATCATGGAGGTGGGAGCAAGTGTCAGAAGACAACTGTTGACATTGTGGTAGACCATGAAACAGAGAGCAAGGTTAGAACCAGGCCAAATAGCGCCACTCACTCTGGAATAAGCATTCAAAGTATGAGTTTGTTTGGGACATTTCAGATTGAAACTAGAACAGAAGGACTCAGAAGAAATCCCTTATCTCAAATGGCTTAAGTAGTCATTCAAGAAGTTAGATATTAGGTTAAGGTAGAAAATCAGTACATGGGCCAGTTTAGTGAGACTTACTCAGAAAGACCAAGTTCATAGCTAAGCCCATTGTAATGACATCTAAAGCAAAAAGGCTGTTGCATTTTGAAGTCATTCTTTACAGCTTTATTACCAACACATACAAGAAGTCAGGGTCACATGCATAGGCATGGGAGAGGGAATAGACTGGTAATGCTACCTTAGGGATCACCTTAAAACAAATCTAAAAGTAATTGAGATGAATGCCACAATACTCTCTCTCTCTCTCTCTCTCTCTCTCTCTCTCTCTCTATATATATATATATATATATATATATATATATATATATATATATGTATGTATATGTATATCTATCTATCTATCTATATATCTATCTATCTATATATATATATATATATATATATATTTCCTTTCTAAAAGTTTCACTTTCCTTATTGTGAACCTTAAATTCATGCTCTGAGGAGTACTTTCCTTAAAGTCTTTATAGCCATAGATACCTTTGCTGTGACAAGGTGGGAGTAAATCCTAAAGAGTGACCCTTGTTGTATTTGAAACCACTCATTCCTGCACTACAGAAAATTATACTTGCTCTTGCTTTGGACAATCTGAATTTATATTTCACTTAATATCTAATAAATTACAAAGCTAATTTGCCTCTAAAATATCTCATTGTTCCTCCACCACAGCTCCTTAAGGGCATTAAGTGACCAATCACTCCTTTTGATTTACAGTTCAACAGCCAACATGCTATGACAAGAATGCCTGAATATCAGTTTTCCTGTTAGCAATCAGGAGGAAACATCATCTCCTAGACTTTCCTCAGCAGACTACAATGAATATTAGCTAATGAGCTGGATGTGTTGGCAGTCCTCACAGGAATTGCATGAAAAGTCTCTTGTTTCTTAAACACTATTTAGTCTTTCAGAACTGGGTTACCTAAGTGTTTCTGTGAGCAAGCTGTCTTTACTGCTCAGACCAGCCTGGTACTCTCCATTCATACTGGCTCATGGCTGAAGGCATAATAGTCACTGTTGTCCTTTCTCTCTATACCTTGGTTCCCTCCAACCTTAGCCAATAGCCAAGTATGTGCTCATTTGTCTCTACAAAATTAAGTAAGGTGCAATGACATTTCTTCTAAACATGACTGAATTTTATTTATTTATTTATTTATGTTCAATCTCCCTCTTCTTCTCTGTTCTCCATGGGACATTGTACAGACTTCCTGATGAGGCCTGAAAAATTTTTATTGCTCCAGTGAGCTGTGTTATGACACCTTGAATCTCACCATTAAGTCAATATTTAGAAGTGCAATTTAGAAATGGCAGTAGTTCAAGCCTTTCTGTCAGGTGGATAAAGCAGAATACTGAAAAATTGATCAGTGGAGAAGAATCCACTCTATCTCACCTCAGATCTTGAGACATTTGATAATGTTGGCAGATGCTTCAAAGCCATGCCCAATGGTACCATTAATTTGTGCAAAGGAAACTGCATTCAAGAAACAATCTGAGGCTGAAATGAGCCACAAAGTTCATAACTGGGACCCAGTCCGCAAAAGAGAAGAAATAAATGTGTGCTGCTTATTAACCATATTGCTTGATGTCAAAAGAAATTTTTTTGATGAGCTAAAGGAAGAGGTCTTAATATTCACTTCATATTAAAGCACAATTCAAAGATAGATGTCGGGGCAGATAATAAGATAATTTGTGTAACAAGCATTTGAGCTTCTTGGATCACCATTCCAATGTAACCATACATGTAGCAGCAGCTTTCAATTCTATTATCACAGATCTCATTTTAAAAATAATAAAAATAGTCACCTTGTAAGACTCTGTGGCATTTCAGCTCTATATTTTTCATTATCATTTTTGCTGTGTTAACTAACCCTTTGCAACCCTGCAATAAGGAAGACCCCAGGGCAAGCATGTATATGGCCCCCCAGGATGGTGTTGGGTATGCCTCTGGCTCTTCTCCTGCCACTTCCTGGCCTATGTGCTTGTTTTTGTATAGAGAAACACACACGAGAGATCAGTGGATAAAGTGCTTCCAATGTACGCCTGAGGACCTGAGTTTAGATCCCTAACACTCATATAAAAACCAGGCATAGGAGTACATGCCTGTAAGCCCAGTTCTGAGGAGGCAGGGTGAGGAAGATCTTAGAATTTGCTGGCTAGCTTGGCTAGCTAAATTGGTGAGCATTGTGTTGAGGGAGAGACCTGCCTCAGAAAATAAAATAAGGTGGAGGACAACTGAGGAAAATATACCCAATGTCAATCTCTATCCTCCATGTACACATGCACACTCATGCACATGCACCTCCAGTGTGCTCCCATAAACATATGAATACACTTACACACAGATGCAAAACATACACACATACATACAAAAAATCAAAAGGAAAATAAAAATGACACATGGCCATCCAGCTTACTTCCCTCACTTTACAGAGATTGGCTGAATAGAAAGTTGACAGGGGTCATTCAACTCAGATTCTATCCAGTTTGGACTGTTAAAATCATGGTGATTCCATCTGGATTTAGGAAAGGCATTAGTCAAGAATTAGCCAAGAATAAATCATGTATATTTTCTTCCTTTACCCCAACATCTTTCTGTCAGGAAGACAGAAGTATATATACATATACTTGCACACAGGAACAATTAGGAGCCAAGAATCCATCACACAGAAGTGTGAGCACACATTATAGTCTGGTCATTGCCTCTGTGCACATCACACCAAACATCTAGTGAAAATGGAAATGTCTTTCAGGCAGACAAAGAGAATGCAATGAAAATTATCTCGATAGTCACTTCCCAGCACTATCACCAGTTTGACATTAAAATTTGAGATTTAAGTAATTTTAGAACTAGAAAAGGCCATAATGCATGGTTTTCTGGATCACACACTTGTGAATCATGAACCTTTGGAGGAAGTAATCAAAAGTACAGATTTGAGACTTCCAGGTAAGATGGTGGCAAAGGAGCCATGCCAAACCAGCCTATGAAGGGACTTAAGCAAAACCCCAGAAAAATACACTCTTCTTCTGAAAAGTGAAGGAGTATAGGTTATTCTTAGACACAGCAGAGAAACTGGAGAGCCCAAGATCCACCAGAAAGGTGGAAAATAGCCAGAGTCCCACTGAGGCACTTGCAGCCCAACCTGCACAGCCACCGGGCATCACCCCACCAGACGTGCCAAGCAGTGGCAGCAGCAGAGCCCAAACAAGGGGAGTTTTCAACTTTATCATCCTCCTTGCAAAATTAAGAAATCTGAAGGAAATACAGCTGAGATCAACCAAAGGGATGCAGGTAGAATTGCTTGAGCGACTCGAGAAGTCTGAATTCTCCCATCCCTCACCATCAGAACCACAAACATCAAGCATTCAGCCCCCAGTGACAGTGCAGCCAGCACAGCTGATCAGAGCTCCAGTTCCACAGCACAACAGGGAGGAATCAAAGTGGGCACTCAGCATTGGTGACATTGGAAGCCACCTCAAAAGTTAATGAGGATGACTGAAAAAAAAAAAAAAAAAAAAAAAAAAAAAAACAGGTACATAGGCCTGCATTGGAAGAGCTAATCTCTCTTCCCTTGTCAGGGCAGGTTATGGGTTACATATTCTTGGGTGGCTTTACTATTTTCAAATAACCTGTCTTTGGGGGTTGAGTATTCTTACCTTTGATGCTTTCATATTTACAGGGCCTTTGTCTTTTGCTTCTGTCGTTATTAGGGGCAGGGTCTGATCCAGATCCAGGTTGACCTAGAACCCAATTGAGAACAGAAATCTCTAAATCCCAGCTGACAAGATTAAGAGTATACAACAACACACACCCTTAGAGAACTTGGCTTAATAAGACTATATGTTTGTTTTAATCCCTACAATTGCATACTTTGTGCTGATTTTATTGATTGTGTATGGTGATTGGTTCAAGTTTAGAATTTGCAAGTAAATTGTTCCACCCAGTCCACTAGAACTCTTGCTTAGCAAGTAAACTCAACATGTAGGATTACTTCTGTGGCTGCATTAGGGCACAAGAGCTACACCTGGCACCTTGAACTCATGTCCTGAGGGTATATAGACGTGAATTGCCACATCTGGGAACACTGAAAATAAGTAGAAAAACCAAGCATCAAATCAATTTAGGATGCAAAAGTAGCTACATTATAATACAAGAAACAAGACAATACAGTCCCAGCAAAAATTATAGATCTATCAGAAAGGATCACCAATGAGACTGTTTTAGATGAAATGCCTGACAAAGATTAAAAAAATGATTGTATACTCAAAGAAATCAAAGAAGAAATTGAAGGAATCAAAGAAGAAAACAAAGGCATTAAAGAAGAAAACAAACTCCTGAAAGAGAACACAGGAAACCAGCTTAATGAAATAAGGACGTCATTACAATACATGAGTAAGGAAATAGAAATACTGAAGAAAAACCCGGCTGAAATCCTAGCTCAGATGAATACAGTCAGTGAAATAAAAAACTCGGTGGAAAGCCTTACCAGCAGAATGGATGTAGGAGAGAACAGAATATCTAAACTAGAAGTCCAGTTGCAGACTTAATATAGTCCAACAGAGAAAGACAAGCTAATAGCAATGTATGAATGGGAATTTCAAGATATCTGGGACACTAAGAAAAGATCAAACATAAGAATTCAGAGCTGAGCAAACAAGCAGGGGTTGCTATCCTAATATCTGACAGGATAGACTTCAAACCAACATTAGTGAGGAAAGATAAAGAAGGTCATTTTATACTGATTAAAGGAACACTCCAACAGGAGGACATTACAATCTTCAATTTATATGTACTTAACAGGGGGGCCCCAAGTTTCATCAAAAAAACACTATTAGACTTAAGGGCACAGATAACATCAAACCCAATTGTAGTAGGAGACTTAAATAAATAAATTAAATAAATTAGAGTGGGGACTCTAATCAACTGACAGGTCATTTCAGCAAAAAATAAACAGAGAGGCATCTGAATTAAATGATGTCATGGAACAAATAGACCTAACAGACATCTACAAAAATTCCATACAAAGGCTGCAGAGTATACATTTTTCTCAGCAGCACATGGAACATTCTCTAGAATAGTCCATATATTAGAACACAAAGCAAATCTCAACAAATACAGGAAAATTGAAATAATCCCTTGTATTCTATCTGACCACAATGTGATTAAACTGCAAATCACCAACAGGAAAAGCTACAGAACATAGAGAAATTCATGAAGACTAAACAGTACACTATTGAATGATCAATGGGTTATTGAAAAAATCAAAAAAGGGAATCAATAAATTCATAGAATCAAATGATGATGATAATACAACATTCCAAAACTTTTGGGACACAATGAAGGCAGTCCTAAAAGGGAAATTTATAGCTCTAAATGCCTATATTAAGAAATTAGACAGTTCACAAATAAACAATTTAATGCTTCACCTTAAGGCCTTGGAAAAGGAAAAACAAGGCAAACCAGATATCAGTAGATGAGATGAAATCATAAAGATTAGGCAGAACTTAAGAAATAGAAACCTAACAAAAACAAGAACAGAACAATGAAACAAAGAGTTGGTTCTTTGAAGGGATAAACAAGATTGATAAACCCTTAGCAAATTTTACCAGAAGAAAGAGAGAAGAGACAAAAATTAATAAGATTAGAGATGAAAAAGACACCATTACAACAGATACCCAAGGAATTCAGAAAATTATAAGGACATATTTTAAGAATATATATGCCTCTAAGTTGGAAATTTTGAAAGAACTGGATGATTTCCTTGACTCATATGACCTACCAAAATTAAATCAAGATGTGATAAACCATAGACTTATAATAAGTACAGAGATCCAAGCAGTTATAGAAATAAAGAAAAACACCTCCAACTAAAAAAAGCCCAGACCCGGATGGATTGATTCACTGACGAATGTACCAGACTTTCATGGAAGAGATAACACAACTGCTTCTCGGACTTTTTCATAAAACCAAAAAGGAAAGAATTCTACCCAAATCCTTCTATGAAGCCAGCATCACCCTCATACCAAAACCAGACAAAGACAGAATAAAACAAGAAAATTACAGACTAATCACCCCATAAACACAGATGCAAAAATTCTGAACAAAATATTGGCAAATAGAATACAAGAATATATCAGAAAGATTATTCACCCTGACCAAGTTGGCCTTATCCCAGGGAGGCAGGAATGTTTAACATATGCAAATCGATAAATTTAATATATCATATATATGGTCTGAAGAACAAAAATCACATGATCATCTCAATAGATGCAGAAAAGGCATTTAAGAAAATCCAACATCTTTCAGATTATGAGTATTACAGAAACTTGGAATAGAAGGAACATATTGCAACACAATAAAAGCTATTTTTGACAAACCTAGAGGCAACACAATACTAAATGGAGAAAAACTTGAAGCTTTACCACTAAATTCAGGAACAAAACAAGGGTGACCACTGTCCCCATTTTTACTTAATATAGTACTAGAAATCTCAGCTATAGCAATAAGGCAAGAGACACTCATGAAAAGGATACAAACTGGAAAGAAAGAGATCAAATTATCACTTGCAGATGATATGATTCTATACATAAAAGACCCTAAAAACTCTACCAATAAATTGTTAAGGGCTGATAAACACTTTTAGCAATGTAGCACGGTATAAAATAAATTTGCAGAAACCAGTACCTTTCCTATATACCAACAACAAATGTGTGGAGAATGAAATCAAGGAATCTCCCCCATTCACAATTGCCTTAAAAAAAAAAAGTACCTTGGAATAAACTTAACCAAGGAAGTGAAGGATCTCTACATTGAGAACTTTAAAACACTCAAGTGAGAAACTGCAGAAGACACAAGAAAATGGAGAGACCTCCCATGTTCTTGGATTAGAAGAATTAATATTGTGAAAATGTCAATATTACCAAAAACAATCTATACATTTAAAGCAATCCCCATTAAAATTCCAATGGAATTCTTCACAGGAATAGAAAAAACAATGCTAAAATTCATTTGGAAGCCCCCAAACCTCAAATAGCCATAACGATTTTGAGCAACGAAAATAAGAAGGCTGGTGGTGTCACTGCATCCAATTTTAAGCTATATTACAAAGCCAGAGTACCAAAACAGCTTGGTATTGGCACAAAAACAGACATGTAGATCAATAGAACAGAATAGAGGACCCAGATATTAATCAAGACAGCTACAGCCTTCTGACTTTTGACAAAAATGCCAAAAATATTAATTGGAGAAAAAACACCCTCTTCAACAAGTGATGCTTAGAGAACTGGATATCTAAATATAGAAAGATGAGAACAGAGCCTTGTCTTTCTCCATGCACAACAATCAAGTCCACACAGATCAGGAACCTTAATATCAGATGTGAAACTCTGAAATTGCTAGAGAAAAATGTAGGAGAAACCCTTCAATATATTGGCATAGGTAATGACTTTCTGAATATAATCCCAATTGCTAAGAAAATAAAACCCCCAATCAACCACTGGGATCTCATGAAATTACAAAGCTTTTGTACAGCAAAGCACACTGTGAATAGAGCAAAGAGACAACCTACAGAGGGAGAAAATCTTTGCCAGCTCTACATCTGACAGAGGATTAATATCCAGAATATACAAAGAACTCAAAAAACAGAACAATAAGAAATCAAACAACCCAATCAAAAAATGGACTATGGAACTAAATAGAGAGTTCTCATCAGACAAGATACTGATGGCATATAAACATCTTGAAAAGTGTGTTATATCCTTAGCCATCAGGGAAATGCAAATTAAAACTACCTTGAGATTCCTTCTCCCTCCTGTCAGAATGGCTGCCATCAAGAAAACAAATGACAATAAATGTTGGTGAGGATGTGGTAAAAGGAGAACCCTTCTATACTCTTGTTGGGAATGTAATCTGGTACTTCCATTGGGGAAATCAATTTGGAGTTTCTTGAGACAGCTAAAAATGGATTTACCATATGATCTAGCTATAGCATTCCCAGCCATATATCCTAATGACACTTCTCACTACCTTAGAGATACTTGCTGTGTTTATTGCTGCTCTATTCACAATAGCTAGGAAATGGAACAAGCCTAGATGCCCATCCCTGGATGAATGGATAATAAATATGTGGTACATCTACACAATGGAGTCCTATTCAGCAGTGCAAAAAATGAAATTATAAAATTTGCAGGGAAATGGATGGATCTGGAAAGAATTGCACTAAGTGAGGTAACGCAGGCCCAGAAAGCCAAACATCACATGTTCTCTCTCATATGTGGATTCTAGCTACAAAAGTATAGACCTATGTGGGAGCTGGAACCAAAAATCATTAGCAGAGTCCCATAAGCTAGAAAAAGGCTATAAGGAAGGGAAGAGATAGAAGGGCTTTAGGAGATAGTATTGTATAAATGTAAATAGAAGAACAGATTACAGGGAGAGGAAGGCCTAAGTGAGGTCAGGGGAAGAGAGTGTATAAAGGAAAGGTGGGGGGAGTGTCAAACAAAATTCAAGATATTCTGAATAAGTCATATGAAAATCTACTTTCTTTGAATACTGGCACATCCAGAAGCCATAGATTGTTACTAGAAAATTTTCAGTGACAGGGATGGGATACCTTCCAGTGAGTTGTTGACCAGGGTGGTCCCTGTTGCCTCCAATACATTATAGGTTATTGCCAAGGCCCTTGGTTTCCCATGAGAAAGAGATGGAAATACCCTATTGCTGAAGAGTTCACATGCCTTAGCTACAAAGTCACTGAGAAATCAAGGTGGTGCTGAGCAGAAAACCTTCTCCCTGTAGGCCAGTCAACTGAAAGCTGGCAAAAGCTGCACTGTATGCAGCCTTATGGGAGACAGATGTCAGCAGCAGTGAAAACAGTGGACACTGGAAGCCTCAAGTTTGGGTGACAGGCCAAATGATTGAATGAGTGCCATAGTGGCATGTTTGCTCTGGGGGAAACCAACTACTTTCTAATTGGACTGAAGGCCTGTTCTATGGATGGGAATACATGCCTGGAACTGAAAACCTAATCAAAAGCCTATGGCAGTGGAGGCCATGAGACTTAGTGGTATAAAGCCTGCTCTTATCTGGATAAATGCATATATTACTCTCACCAATTTGGCCTGAGAGCACTACACTTAATGCTCATATTTATATATTAATGCTACTCTCAATTCTGGTTAGAGAAGCTTCTCTTTTCAGATGGTGATGACCACTGGGATTACCCAACAGGCAACATAGTGCTGAGAAGAATAGAGGGAGGAGTGTCCAGCACTGAAACATCCCACACCCTCCAAGGCACAGGGTCCATTGCGGGAGAGGTGGCGGAAAGAATGTAAGAGCCAAAGGAAGGGCACCATTCCTTACATACAACTGCCCAGACAGAAACTGGCCTCGATATGCAAGACCTCGCAGTGCCTAGAAATACCTACACAATGTGCTCATAATAGGAAAAAATGATGATGACATCAAATTAAAGAAAGACTAGTAGATTTGAAGGACGGGATATGAGGGAGAGCAGAGTTATGAAATGGAAAGTGGGGGAGGGAAGGGAAATGCCATGGTTTGTTGTTTGTAAGTATAGAAATCGTCAATAAAAATTATATTAAAAATAAAATAAATAAATAAATAAAGTACAGATTTGAGGGTTAACGGTAATAGCTTAGTGGTGGACTTACTATCCAGTGAAGGAGACAGATAGTAATCTGGTACTCAAATAAATAAAAGACACAATTATGGAAGATTTTGTAATGACAGGACTGCTGCATTTTGTCATCATCTAATATAGAACACAGTTTCATCTGAGAGGGTTGTCAAAGGACTCCCTGGAGAAGGACAGGAGTTCTCATCTGAGAGGATGAGTGAGGTAGAGGAATGGAGATGTTGGCAAGAAAGAGCACCCAGATTGAAGGAACAGCGTACGTTAAGGTCCTAAAGAGATAAAAAGGGGGGCGCTGGAGAGATGTTTTAGCAGCTAAGTACTTGCCTGTGAAGCCTAAGGATCCCAGTTTGGGGCTCAATTCCCCAGTACCCACTTATGCCTGATGCACAAGGAGTCTAGAGTTCATTTGCAGTGGCTGGAGGCCCTGATGTGCTCATTTTCTCTCTTTCCTCTTTCTCTCTCTCTTTGTCACTCTCAAATAAATAAACAAAAATAAATAAAACAAAAAAAAAGATTAAAATGAAGCATGGAAGGTTCCGCAAGCTGAAAGAGGTAGGATGGGTATGATGTAGGTGAGCCAAAGAGAAGATGAAGGTAATCAGGCACTCTGAGCCTAGCTGAAGAGTGTATTTTCTTATGCTGAAGGGAATGAGATATCACTGAAGCTTATAGGAGTAAATGACAGTCGTTCTGCATCTCAGAAAGCCTCCTCTGGCTGCCATGTGGAGAATGGAAATGGGGACATCAGTGCAGATGAGTGAGGGCTTACCCGCCAGGCTGGAGATTATTGCTTGAACCTAGAAAAGAGATGAGCAAGCTTGGACTGTGGATTTGGTGTTGACATAGTTCTCAATTGGAGATATGCTTGGGACCTAGTATTAGATTGGATTTGGGGTTAAGGCAGTAGACAGTGGTAGGCATGACACTTGGTTCTGGCTTACAAAACTGTCTTGATGGAAATTCTTTACCGAATTTTTAAGGAGCAATTTGGAGGCAGGAGAACATTGGCTCTCAGGCTCTCAGTTGGCTCTGAGATACCAAGTTAGCAGGTCTCAAGCTCAGAGCAGGGAGCTAGAGATATACAGATGTGATCTGTTGGACTGTTAGTGGTCAGTTAAGCTGAGGGTATGGAGAAATTCACCTAAGGAGAGAATAATGTGAGAAAGAAAGGCTATTCAATTTTTTCTGACTAATTTCAGACATAGTCCTGATAAGGTCTAATTTTAATAAGAACAGGATGAGCCTGCAAAGGAAAACCGAAGGGGAGAGCTTTAGAAGTAAGAGAGAGTAAAAAAGAAGATGAGAAAAGCACAGCACAGGAAGTGATATAAAATTTTTATCTGAGAGTGGTATCAGTCCTGTTACAAAGACCAAAAGAATACAGTGATTTTAAGAGGAGAGTAGACATCATAAATATTGGGCGTCATTGGACATTATAAGGATTGTAAAGAGAACATCAGATTCATTAACTGTACATCACTAGCAGGCGCTGAACTTCATAGCTATTAAATTTCTCTGACATTTTTCAAATCAGATAAAAGAAATGGCATACTCATAACCCCTGTATGTCCCTTATTTTCTGTTGCAAGGGAGTCGTGACTTCAATAGGGACAATGTTTGTATATCATGTAGTATTGGTTTGGAAGAAAATAATATAAATCATAAAATTTTCAATGATGTTTTCCACAGTGGAGATTTTTTAAATTTTTATTATTTATTTAAGAGAGAAAGGAAGGCAGAAAGAAAGGGAAAGAATTGCAAGGCAAAGAAGGGAAGGTGGAAAAGAAAATGAGGGAGCAAGGAAGTGGGAGAGTGAGTAGTCAAGTGCCAGAGCAAGGCTTTGGGTGAATGCATATGCAAACACTAGGGTGGTATTGCACAGGGATTTTGTTATGGTGGAATAGACAGGAGCAGAGAGGTGACCTTCACTGCCATCCCAGTCAGCCTTTTGTGTGCAGAGCATGCCATGTCCCTGCATGGCGCTTCCTGTTCTCCCTGCTGTGTTCCCAACATTTTATTGAGGTACTTGGGATACTATTGGAAGAAATTTGTTTTAAAACAGAAGAGCGAAACATGAGCTCTAGGTTAATTTAGCCACTTCCTTTCTGTGTGCATTGTGGACAGTCATTTAACCTCTCTATGCTCCAGTTTCATCATCTGTCAACAGATATGATGACATGTACCTCTGGGCTTGTTAAGTATATTGCAGGAGATAGGAGAGGATACGATGGAGTATATTTTTAATGGTCATAATCTGTTCTCTTCCTTCAAGGGGCACTTTAGCCTGTACCCATTTGATTGATTCATACAGCAGGAGTCTAGCTCACATCATCCTGACCCAGAGACAAATTGCAAGTTCACCAAAACCTCAGATGCACATGTGCATCAAACGCTTCTGAGTGAAGCTCAAATCCTGTTTTAAATTGCCATGAGAATTCTGGGATGATCCATAAGGGCCAATAAGGGTCACAGAGTGGGATTTCCAGGAAAGTGATAGAGAAAGTTAGCCCCCAGGCCTGTGGCTCAGAGGAGAACAGAGCCTGTTGGATGTCTCAGGGGCAAATAAGCCCCACACATGTAACAGTGCAGAGCCTGTTTTTTTTGTTTTTGAAGGCACAGCCCCCACATTGGCTCATGTACCAGAGCTGACTTCCAGGCTATAACACAGGGTGCAGGAGCAGTGATCTCACATGGCCACAGGCCTAGCACTCATTTTACAACCTAGCTATTTCTAGACGTAGCTCAGAACCATCCAAGCAACCAGGAAGACTAAGAGACATTATCAGACACAGGGTAAAGGAAAGGTAGGGCTCAATAAGGACCAGAGAGCTGGCAACCCAGGTGAGCTGTGCAGGAAAGAGCTTGTTGGCATTTTTATACCCCACTTCCAGTCTGCTGCCATCCAAATTCCATCAAACTGCCTGCTTGGAGAAGGATACTTTGATTGGAATCACCATATGGTGCAGAAAGTCAAGATGGCTTCCATCGTGGGAAGTGCAGTTACTGTAGACATTTCACAGTCCTTGTGATTTTAAATGTTCTTAAAGCTTTTGCTTCATACATGAATATGTTGTTGCTTATGGCAAAAGACATCCAGGAGCTATAATTCAGTAGAGGTCATTCATTCCTCACCTGGATCTACCTGGGAGAAGTGCAGTCCCTGACTTGGCCAGGGATTTTATTTTTCTCATCTAAAGCTAACTAGAAAATACAGAGGTGAAACTCTTATAACTCTGGCCCCATTAAACAGAGGCCCAGTCCTATAAGTCATGCTTTCCCTTTCATCTTTCTCATCTTGCTTTCCTGCTAGCATTTTCCATCATGCCTCCAGACACAGAGCTAATGGACGAGCTGCTTCTCATCTAAATTGTCTTCCTGTCTTCTCTGTACACAAGTCCAGTCTTCTGGGGCATCCTGAAATCCAGCTGGCCCACATCTCTCCTGCCAACACCAGAAGAAAGCCACTTGTACAGTTCTCTTGGCCTTATGGTGTCAGGTCAACCCTGGGGAAAGGGTATTGAGATCAAAGGCCATGCATTTGCTCCCTGAGCACGTGTTTCCACAAGCTCCAACACCTCAGACGTATTTTCTTGGTAATGGTTATATGTTTCTATGAGAGTTAATTGGCTTAGCTGTTTTAATAAGCTCTCTTGAGACATGTGTTCAACAGTTGCACACCTGTCTCACATCACATAAAATGCAGCTCACAGGAGTTATTGTTATTAGATAAGTCAAAGTTGGCAAGCAGGAGCAACACTTGGAAGGTAAGACCTGTGATATAGGAAGTTGGGAAAAATGTGATTTTTATGGGCTCAACTTGATGGTCCTCTGAGAGAGTTGCCAAAAAGCAACTTGAGGATAACATGGTGCTGAAAGGAAAAGTACCAGAGATGGGAGATCCGGTGGCTAGCAGGCAAAAAGACCTTGAGCCATTTCTTCTTTCATCTCAGGGTTTTGCTTTCTTGGCTATGAAACAATGGTGTTTGATGTAAGCTTTCTGGATATTGCTATGAAATTGTTTATATAAGGATGCCCTGTCAATGGGGCATCATCCATATTGTAGGCATCATAGAGATTGAAACTCTTATAACTCTGACCCCATTAAGCAGAGGCCCAGACCATATTTATTTATACAGGTTGTTGGCAAACACATCTTCTTAAAATAGCAAGTATATTAAAATAATCTTATGATGGATTGAAGATAAATAAGAATTTCTTTTTCAAAATTATTGAACAAAGGTGCATTGATATAGTGGTAGCTCTTGTTGGTTTTTCTTTATGTTCCCTCTAGCTTTGTATTTTCTACTCAGGATATACTTACTAGGTCTTCAGAGATAGCATGAGGTGACAATACTCAGCAAAGAAGTAGATGCTAATGCAACAAGGGGGAAGGAGTTCAGCACAGAGAAAAATCAACTCCTACCGAATCAGAGAGCCAGAGCCCCAGAGGCCCCCAACACCTCATCACTGAAGCAGACCAAAAATGAACCCAACATGGCTCAGGGAAATTTTGCGGAAGAGGGGGCGGAAAGAATGTCAGAGTCACATGTTGGGTCATGATATGCAGAGACATTTAGCTTACCCATAACTGTGGGCTAACTCCACAATGCATGACCCGTATACCTCAACAAGGAGGAGCCAAGGGGAGGGGTTAGGTCACGGATGAGCCTAATAATGGTACCAAACTGACTGTATTTGCTGAATACAGAACTGACTAATAAAAAAAAAAGAATATAAAGATGTGTATGCTGTCCTATGTGTATGCATGTATCTGTACATATTTCTGTGTCTAATAATCTGTGCCTAAACATATTAGGCTAAGCATGAATGGATACTGGTATTACAAGTTCTAATCTATTATCACATGTACCACTCTAGTCTCTTCCCCCTTGCTTCCCTATAACCATGTACTCCTACAGTGAGGAGCCTAGGTCCTACCACTCACCATCAAATTCCTTCAATTCTAATAGTAAGAACAGTATCAAAATTGCTAATGCATTCTTACATAAGAAAACAATCCATTTAACTATTTTTATGTTTCATTTATTTGACCCCTAATATCACCTCTTATGTTCTATTTATTTGACCTTTAATATCAGAGCTCCACTCATTTCCATAGTCATACTTTTCAGCTATCTTGTTTTTCTATTTTCCATTTTTTATTGTGATAAGACAATTCTTAACACAAAATTTACCATTTTAACCATTATACTTGTATAATTCATTATTAGTATAGATCATATTCCTGTTGTTGTTCAATAATCCTCCCTCTAGCTGCTTCATATCATCATTTTTTCCTGACCTTGACTACTTAAGATAGAGCATACTAGTGAAATTTTCATCAGTTGTCAATTTGAGTCCTTTCCATTTCCCAGAATTATCAGGTAAATTATTTATAATTGTTTTGTCCCATTTTGTAAATAACTTTATTGCTTCTGAATTATTTCCTTTACTGTGAACAAGATTATATTTTCATGTGCTCTTTTTTTCTCTCTCTTATGTTTGTATATACAAATACACATATAAATATATGAATGTTTATAAATAAAAAAAAGAAGTAGATGCTAATGCAAAGACAATATATCCTGAATATTGAGTCCTAATTAAGAATGCCCTTTAAGGTTAGGTTAACCTAGTAATAATGAGGAAACAAGGTGGAATAGAATGAAAACATGTCCTGCAAGTTACTGTGAAGCCACAATCTTATTTCCAGACCAATGTCCTTGTTTTGTATTCCCCTACATATCTCTGAGTCTCTGAGGTAGAGATACAGAAAGTTTTGTTTTCCTCAGTCATACTCAGATGACCTGTAATGACCTCAGAGAACCAAATTCTATGTTTTCTGAAAATAAGAGGAAAAAAGTGGCCTGCAGGTAGCAACCTTGAGGTAAAGCATATTCATTCACAGAATGAGCCTGTAGTAGATGTAAGAAAGGGGCCTACAGACTTGTGACTAGAAATCTCTCTCAGGGAGCCACACAGCACTTCCTCTGCCCTGACTATTCCTATCAAAGACCAAAAAAAACTGAGCAAAACATTTTCAAGCACCCACCAAGGACTTCTCTCTACAACTCTCAATTCCACAATCACCATTGTTCACTGCACTGCCATTAGTATTTTTTTTTAATTTTTTTGTTTGTTTATTTATTTGAGAGCGACAGAGAGAAGGAGGGAGAGAGAGAAAGAGAGAGAGAGAGAATGGGTGTGCCAGAGCTTCCAGCCTCTGTAAACGAGCTCCAGATGCATGCGCCCCCCTTGTGCATCTGGCTAACGTGGGTCCTGGGGAATTGAGCCTTGAACCGGGATCCTTAGGTTTCATGGGTAAGCACCCAACCACTAAACCATCTCTCCAGCCCCCATTAGTATTTCTTACTAGCTTTCCTTCCAGTAATTCACTCATTCTGGGTTTTAGTGATAAGGAGAAATGTTTTTTTCTTTTGAGAGTTTGTCCAGGAAAGACAATTCCAGACCAAGGATATGGGCTGTATTTGCAGTTTCTTCTGCCATTATGGAACTTCCCCTGGATCTGTAAGCTTCAATAAATATCCCTTCCTCCATAACTGTGCATGGTCTGGAAGTTCATCTCAGCGAACCTGAAGCTGTCGGCTACAGAACTTGGTACCAAGGAGTGGAGTGAGATATACCTGACCATGTGGATGTTGATCTTTTGGAACCTTTGTTTTGGAGGAATAGGCATGGATTTGGTGCTTGCAACCGAAGATGTCTTCTGGAGTGGTAAGCCAAGTTTTATGGACTATTCTGATGAGAGTCAGAGAATTCTAAATGTAGACAATATTGAACTTTGAGGCTTGGCTTATGAGCTTTCTAAGGGGAAGGAAAGACTGCAGAGGACTTTGTTGGAACTGGGCTACTGGCATAAGGGCTGGCTGCATCCTGCTGCCCAGGCGCAGAGAGTTTGATCAAGGTTAAATTTGTAATGGACTGATGTGCTTGGCTGAAGATATTGGACTGAGAGATTTAAGATTTTAAGCTGGAAAACCTCAAGCAAGTTAAAATTACAGGCAGTGAGACTGGTTTTAGGTTACTGAACCTGCTATTGTCAAACAGATTAGCAATCGTAAGGAAGATGGTCCAACTGCTTTACATTAAAACAATGGAAAGGATGCCTGAGGAAAGACTATCATAGAAATACAAACACTTTTGGAAAGAGTTGGCTGGAGAAGGAACCTGCTTTTCAAGGCTATGATTTGTTTCGTCCCTGAATTAAGAATATGGCTGTGTCCTGCACACCTGGCATTGGTTTCAGAAGCATGAAAAATGCATGGAGTGGTCATGAATTGCACACAGTTCCAGGAGCAGCTGCTGAGGTGCTGTATGAGGTAGGGCCTGATGCCCTGACAGGCTGAAAGAGCCTTTGGAAAATGTGAGGAGTGGTCATGAATTGCACACTGTTCCAGGAGCTGCTGCTGAGATGCAGCATGAGACAGGGCATGACACCTGATAGGCTGAAGGAGCCTTTGGAAGATGGACCATGGTTTGCATGGAGACCTGAAGATGTTTTGTATATACCAGGACTGTGCAAGGGCTACCATAGAGTGCATTGTTGGCCTGGGATGGAAGTGTTCCCTGGCTACTCTACCCAGCTGGAGGGGTGGAATTGGAAAGTCTGGAGACTGTTAGTCTCTGGATATATTGAACTTGAACTGCAGAAGTTTGATGTTTGTTTGATGGTGGTTGAGTTTGCATTGTTTTAGTCTCTCCTTGCTATGCCTTATACCAGTTGAAAATGTTTACTCTGTGCCTTTATATGTTATAAATGTTTAACTTGCTTGATTTTACAGGTCTTAATATCTTAAATTGGTCAAGACTGTGGGGACCTTTTGAAATTGAACTGAGTACAATTTACAATGTGTGATGTTTATAAATCTATTGGGGGCCAGGGGCAGAATGTGGTGGTTTGAATAGAATAGATGGCCCCCAATATATTTCAATTGTTTATTTGTTTGTAGTTTGCATCTTTAGCCACCTGGCTGGAGGCAGTGCCATTGTGTGGATCTTAAGGTGTGGTGGTGGGTTTCAGATTTCAATCTAAAGATATGCAAAGTGTGCCTAGCTGGAGTTCCTGAAGTGTGCTGTGGCTTTTGACCTTTAGGCTTGTACTGCTCTCTCTCTGGTTGGGCCCGTGAAGGCAGGCCAGTTTCTTCTGCCATTATGGAACTTCCCCTGGATCTGCAAGCTTCAATAAATATCCCTTCCTCCATAACTGTGCCTGGTCTGGAAGTTCATCTCAGCGAACCTGAAGCTGTCTGCTACAATGGGCAAGCACCCAACCACTAAACCATCTCTCCAGCCCCCATTAGTATTTCTTACTAGCTTTCCTTCCAGTAATTCACTCATTCTGGGTTTTAGTGATAAGGAGAAATGTTTTTTTTTCTTTTGAGAGTTTGTCCAGGAAAGACAGTTCTGGACCAAGGATATGGGCTGTATTTGCCTCAGTTTTAGTACAGTTGGCGTTTCATGTAGCCCATTTTCTGAAGCACATGGAATTCCATGGCTTCTAAATTGATGCTACTTTCAGAACTTTCATTCAGAGACTCTCTGAAGAGTTGGGATAAGAGTGTCTTGCTCTATGATCTGGCTTTCTAACCTCCAAATACATAGTAAATTGTAATGTCCCAGTAGTCCTGTTTGAAGGTTCTTTCTTTCTACTGTGCTTATAGAACTTCCATTGTGGATGGTGCTGAGGAGAATGAGTTATAGCAGTTTCAATCATAGCCTATTTTTCACCACCAACTCCCAACACCATTTTATGTTCTGTTGCTTTCTGGACATTACACTGTGTTAGAGTACAGCAACTGTGGCTTCTTTTCCTGGTGGAGGTCATCAAACTGGGTTCCCAAGCATATCAGAATGCAAGATTAATTTTTGTGGAATAATTTGAGGATCCCTCCAAGATTCTTACTTTGTACTAAAATTATCCTGACTGAAATGTGCTCTTTGCTTTCTTTACATATGGAGGGACACCTCTCCTCTCATCCAGCAAGAATACCACAAAGGTGCATTGCTTCTATCATTACAACAATATCTAAAAACCCTCCAGCCCCAAACAGATACACAGTTCTAAAACTGATGTATTTGTAAAGTGAATCTGGTGGCAAATAAGGAAACTTTAAAAAGGTAGTTTCTGTCAGGCACAGTTATGGGCCTCAGGCCACTGGAGGCTAAAGTAGACCTGAGCTGTCAGGCATGGCTAAGGGCCCCAGGCCACAGCAGGTTGCAGCAGGGCTAGACTCTGATAGCAGGAGTGGGGCCACTCTTTCACTTTACCTGGGGCACCTGGATGTCCTCATAAGACATAGGTTTTGGGACTTCCGGGTAAGATGGTGGCATAGGAGCCATGCCAAACCACACTAGGGAGGGACTTAAGCAAAACCACAGCAAAATATACTCTTCTTCTGAAAAGTGTAGTATAGGTTATTCTTAGACACAGCAGAGAAGTCGGAGAGACCAAGACCCACCAGAAAGTAGGAAAACAGCCAGAGTCCCACTAAGGCACTTGGGGCCCACAATCCACACTCTGTGCACCTGCCCAGCACCACCCCACTAGGAGTGCCAGGCAGCAGCAGCAGCAGAGACAAAACAACAGATTTGTCAACTTCATCAGCCTTCTTGCAAAGTTAAGAAATCTGAAGGAAGGACAGCTGAGATCAACTAAAGAGGTACTGAAAGTGCCAGCAACTCCAGAAGTCTGAACTATCCCATCCCCCACCATCAGAACAGCAAACCTCCAGCATTCAGCCCCTAGTGGCAGCACAGCCAGCAGAGCTGATCAGAGGTACAGCTGCACAGCACAACACAACTGAGGGGTCAAGGCAGCACTAAGCATTGGTGAGATTGGAAGCCACCCCAAAAGGTAACGTGGCTGACTGGGAAAAAAAAATTGGTACAAAGACCTGCATTGCAAGAGCTAATCTCTCTTTCCTTATGAGGGCAGGTTGTGGGTTATATATTCTTGGTTGGCTTTACCATTTTCAAATAAGCTGCATTTAGGGTTGAATATTGTTGCCTTTGATGCTTTCATATTTATAGGGCCTTTGTCTTTTGCTTCTGTCACACATCCTTAGAGAACTTGGCTTAATAAGACTATATGTTTGTTTTAATCCCTACAGTTGCATACTTTGTGCTGGGGTTTATTAATTGTGTATGTCAATAAGTTCAAGTTTAGAATTTTCCAGTAAATTGTTCCACCCAGCCCACTAGAGCACTTGCTTAGCAAGCAAACTCAACACATAGGATTACTTCTGTGGCTTTATTGGGAGACAAGAGCTATACCTGGCAAGTTGAACTCATATCTTGAGGGCATATAGAGGTGGATTGCCATGTCTGGTAACACTGCAGATAAGTAGAAAACCCAAGCATCAAGTCAATTCAGGGTTCAGAAGTCACCACGATATAATACAAGAAACTCAAAGAATCAAGACAATACAGCCCCACCAAAAACTATAAATCCATCAGAAATGATCACCAATGAGACTGTTTTAGATGAAATGCCTGACAAAGATTTCAAGAAAATGATGGTATCTATTCTCAAAGAAATCAGAGAAGAAATGAAGGGAATCAAAGAAGAAAATGAAGGAATTAAAGAAGAAAACAAACTTCTGAAAGAGAACACACAAAATCAGCTTAATGAAATAAGGAGGTCATTATAAGACATGAGTAAGGAAATAGAAATACTGAAGGAAACCCAGGCTGAAATCCTAGCTCTGAAGAATACAGTCAGTGAAATAAAAACTCTGTGGAAAGTCTCACCAATAGAATGGATGAAGGAGAGAACAGATTATCTAAACTAGAAGACCAGGTGGCAGACCTAATAGAGTCCAACAAAGAGAAAGACAAGCTAATAGCAAGGTATGAATGGGAATTTCAAGATATCTGGGACAATATAAAAAGATCAAACACAAGAATTCAGGGTATAACAAAAGGAGAAGAATTTCAATCCAGAGGCTTAGTAGTTGTTTACAACAAAATCATAGAAGAACATTTTCCCCAAATTAGTAAAGAAATACCAATGCAGATATAGGAAGCTTTTAGAGCACCAGACAGACAAAACCTGGAAAGAACCTCTCCTCACCATGTTATAATTAAACTACTAAACACACAAACTAAAAAGTTGTTGAAAGAAGTTAGGGAGAAAAAGCAAATCACCTACAAAGGCAAGCCCATCAGAATAATTTCAGATTACTCAACACAAACTTTAAAAGCCAGAAGGCCTTGAAATAATGTATTCCAAGTTATGAAAGATAACACCTTTCAACCAAGATTACTTTATTCTGCAAAGATATCTATCCAAATTGATGGAGAAATAAGGATACAACAAAACAGGCTAAAGGAATTTATGACAACTAAACCAACTCTACAGAAAAATACTTGAAGGAATTCTTAATGCCCAAGAGAAAGCAAAACACACACAGGAGGAAATACGAAAAAGTAAACCACACTAAAATAACAGTAAAACAAATGAGTAAAGGGAAAACAGCAAACACTACAAAATAAGAACGGCAAGAATAAATGCATATCAATGGCCTCAATGCACCATCCAAAAGACACAGTCTTGCAGACTGAATTAAAAGGCAGGATCCTGCCATTTGTTGCTCCAGAAAACTCATCTCTCAATAAAAGATAGATACCTCCTTAGGGTAAAAGGTTGGAAAATGGTATTTCAAGCAAATTGGCCTAAGAAACAAGCAGGGGTTGCTGTTCTAATATCTTACAGGATAGGCTTCAAATCAAGATTAGTGAGGAAAGATAAAGAGGGTCATTTTATACTGATTAAAGTAACACTCCAGCAGGAGAACATTACAATCCTAAACATACATGCACCTAAAATGGGGGCTCCCAGTTTTATCAAACAAACATTATTAGACTTAAAGTCACAGATAATATCAAACACAATTGTCGTGGGAGACTTCAATACCCCACTCTCATTAAAAGACAGGTCATCCCAGCAAAAAATAAACAGAGAGACATCTAATTCAGATGTCAGGGAACTAATGACCTAACAGATATCTACAGAATATTCCATCCAAAGGCTGCAGAGTATACATTTTTCTCAGCATCACATGGAACATTCTCTAAAATAATCCACATATTAGGACACAAAGCAATATCCACAAATACAGGAAAATTGAAATACTCCCTTGTACTCTATCTGACCACAATGGGACTAAACTGCAAATCAGCAACAAGAAAAGATACAGAGCATACAGAAATTCATGGAGACCAAACAGCACACAATTGAATGATCAATGGGTTATTGAAGAAATCAAAAAGGAAATCAATAAATTCATAGAATCAAATGATGATGATAATACAACATTCCAAAACTTTTGGGACACAAAGAAGGCAGACCAAAGAGGGAAATTTATCCTCTAAGTGCCTATATTAAGAAATTAGGGAGTTAACAAATAATTTACTGCTTCACCATAAGGCCTTGGAGAAAGAAGAACAAGGCAAACCAGATATCAGTAGATGAGAAGAAATCATAAAGATTAGGGCAGAAATTAAGGAAATAGGAACAAAAACCAATAAAAAAAATCAATGAAACAAAGGTTTGGTTCTTTGAAAGGATAAACAGGATTGATAAACCCTTAGCAAATTTTACCAGAAGAAAGAGAGAAGAGACAAAAATTAATAAAATTAAAGATGAAAAAGACACCATTACAACAGATACCCAAGGAATTCAGAAAATTATAAAGACATACTTTAAGAATATATATGCCTCTAAATTGGAAAACCTGAAAGAAATGGATGATTTCCTTGACTCATATGACCTACCAAAATTAAATCAAGATGTGATAAACCATAGACTTATAACAAGTACAGAGATCCAAGCAGTTATTGAAATAAAGAAAAACACCTCCAACTAAAAAAAGCCCAGACCCGGATGGATTGATTCACTGATGAATGTACCAGACTTTCATGGAAGAGATAACACAACTGCTTCTCGGACTTTTTCATAAAACCAAAAAGGAAAGAATTCTACCCAAATCCTTCTATGAAGCCAGCATCACCCTCATACCAAAACCAGACAAAGACAGAATAAAACAAGAAAATTACAGACTAATCACCCCATAAACACAGATGCAAAAATTCTGAACAAAATATTGGCAAACAGAATACAAGAATATATCAGAAAGATTATTCACCCTGACCAAGTTGGCCTTATCCCAGGGAGGCAGGAATGTTTAACATATGCAAATCGATAAATGTAATATATCATATATATGGTCTGAAGAACAAAAATCACATGATCATCTCAATAGATGCAGAAAAGGCATTTAAGAAAATCCAACATCTTTCAGATTATAAGTATTACAGAAACTTGGAATAGAAGGGACATATTGCAACACAATAAAAGCTATTTTTGACAAACCTAGAGGCAACACAATACTAAATGGAGAAAAACTTGAAGCTTTACCACTAAATTCAGGAACAAAACAAGGGTGTCCACTGTCCCCACTTTTGCTTAATATAGTACTAGAAATCTCAGCTATAGCAATAAGGCAAGAGACACTCATGAAAAGGATACAAATTGGAAAGGAAGAGATCAAATTATCACTACTTGCAGATGATATGATTCTATACATAAAAGACCCTAAAAACTCTACCAATAAATTGTTAAGAGCTGATAAACACTTTTAGCAATGTAGCAGGATATAAAATAAATACACAGAAATCAAACGCTTTCCTATATACTAACAACAAATGTGCAGAGAATGAAATTAGGGAATCTCTCCCATTCACAATTGCCTAAAAAAAATAAAGTGTGTTGGAATAAACTTAACCAAAGAAGTGAAGGATCTCTACAATGAGAACTTTAAAACACTCAAGCAATAAATTGCAGAATACACAAGAAAATGGAAAGACATCCCGTGTTTTTGGACTAGAAGAATCCATATTGTGAAAATGTCAATATTACCAAAAACAATCTACACATTTAATGGAATCCCCATTAAAATTCCAATGGAATTCTTCACAGGAATAGAAAAAACAATGCTAAAATTCATTTGGAAGCCCAAAAACCTCAAATAGCCAAAACGATTTTGAACAACAAAAATAAGGCTGGTGGTATCACCATACCCAGTGTTATGCTATAGTAACAAAAACAACTTGGTATTAGCACAAAGACAGACATGAGGATGAATGAAACAGAATAGAGGACCCAGATCTTAATCCAGGCACCTATAGCCATCTAATTTTTGACAAAAATATTCATTGGAGAAAAGACAGCATCTTCAACAAGTGTTGCTGGGAAAACTGGATATCTATATGTAGAAAGGTGAGAATAGATCCTGGTCTTTCTCCATGCACAAGAATCAAATCCACGTGGATCAGGAACCTTAACATCAGACCTGGAACTCTGAAATTGCTAGAGAAAAACGTAGGAGAAACCCTTCAAGTGTATTGGCATAAGTAATGACTTTCTGAATATAATCCCAATTGCTACGAAAATAAAACCCCCAATCAACCACTGGGATCTCATGAAATTACAAAGCTTATTTACAGTAAAGTACACTGTGAATAGAGCAAAGAGAAAACCTACAGAATGGGAGAAAATTTTTGCCAGCTACACATCTGACAGAGGATTAATATCCAGAATATACAAAGAACTCAAAAAACAGAACAATAAGAAATCAAACAACCTGGGCTGGAGAGATGGCTTAGTGGTTAAGCGTTTGCCTGTGAAGCCTAAGGACACCGGTGCGAGGCTTGATTCCTCAGGACCCAGGTTAGCCAGATGCACAAGGGGGCGCACGCATCTGGAGTTCGTTTGCAGTGCCTGGAAGCCCACTCTCTCTCTCTATCTATCTGCCTCTTTCTCTCTCTGTCTGTCACTCTCAAATAAAATTTAACAAATGAAGAAAAATATTATTTATTTAGAAATCGAACAACCCAATCAAAAAATGGACTATGGAACTAAATAGAGAGGTCTCATCAGAAGAAATACAGATGGCATATAAACATCTTAAAAAGTGTGCTATATCCTCAGCCATCAGGGAAATGCAAATTAAAACTACCTTAAGATTCCTTCTCTCTCCTGTCAGAATGACTACCATCAAGAAAACAAATGTATTGAAAATGGAAAATTGCAAAGATAAAGGTAAACAAAAAATATGAACAAATTATTAACCAAAAGAAAAAGAATTGGCCAATAAGTACTTGATACTTACAAATCAATTCAAATACAAACAATAACAAAATATTTTCACCTTCTAATTGGTCATCAAATAAGAGAAAGCAGACGATATAGTTCTAATAATAAAAACCAATGATCAACTTGTAATATATATCAATGCATCAAATGTGCATACAATTCAACTCAGCCATTGCGTGTCAATTAATTTGCTCTGAGGTCACAATGTAGATGGTTGGTTTAACATACACACAAATATGCATAGAATATATGGAGGCACAAGGATTGCCATTATCTCTCACGTCTCTTGGATTGCAAAAAAATACATAAACAAAAGATAAATAACGTATCCCCAACAAAAAAATAAAAGCTGCATTGTATGCAGCCTTATGGGAGACAGATGTCAGCAGCAGTGAAAACAGTGGACACTGGAAGCCTCAAGTTTGGGTAACAGGCCAAATGATTGAACGAGTGCCATAGTGGCATGTCTGCTCTGGGCGAAACCAACTGCTCTCTAATTGAACTGAAGGCCTGTTCTATGGATGGGAATACATGCCTGTTACTGAAAACCTAATCAAAAGCCTATGGCAGGGGAGGTCATGAGTCTTAGCGGTATAAAGCCTGCTCTTGTCTGGATAAATGCTTATATTACTCTCACCAAATTGACCTGAAAGTACTACACTTAATATTCATACTCATATATTAATGCTACTCTCATTTCTGATTAGAGAAGCTTCTCTTTCCACTGGAATGACCCAAAACTCAACATAGTGCTGAGAAGAAGGGATGAAGGAGTTTCCAGCACTGAAACATCTCACACCATCCAAGGCTCAGGTTCAATTGTGGAAGAGGTGGCAGAAAGAATGTAAGATCCAAAGGAAGGGTAACACTCCTTACATGCAACTGTCCAGACAGAATTTGGCCTCGATATCCAAGACCTCTCAGTGCCTAGAAATACCTACATAAGACACTCATAATAGGAGAAAAAAATGATGACATCAAATTAAAAGAGAGACTAATGGAGAGAGGGAGCGGATATGATGGAAAGCAGAATTATGAAGTGGAAATTGGGGCAGGGGAGGGAAATACCATGGTTTGTTGTCTATAAGTATAGCAGTTGTCTCTCTCTCCCTCTCTCTCTCTCTCTCTCTCTCTCTCTCTCTCTCTCTCTCCATATATATATATATGTATATATATATGTGTGTGTGTGTGTGTGTGTGTGTGTGTGTGAAAAAAAGATTTGGGTTTTGGTTGCCCCATGGCTATGTGACATTTTATGGCTCACCAGGAAGGTCCCATTGTGTCGGGTATCAGCAAGCAGCCTTCACACAGCCAATCCCCGGGTGACCTTACCCCATACTTTTTCCTGCCACTACATGAATGCTTATAAACCCATTCCCCCAACAAATAAATGAGCTGTCCTCTGACAGTCTTCTGGGTGTTTCTTCCCATCACAGTCACAACCACTCAAGACCCTTTTCCACAGTTGCCTGGACACCTTTGGTGAACTGATGTGCAGTGGCCCCAGGGTGACCAGGAACCACAAGTTTCCAATGTTTTCTTTCTAAATTATTTAAGAAAAGCTAGAATTATTTTCGTAAATGTTGTATTAAAGTTTATGCTAACTTACATTTTGACATTCAGAAAAGCAGTTTGAAACTTAAATTACTTTGGTAAAAATTATTTCCATATACTTAGTTATGTGAACAACTTAGCATTTGTATTTAATAGATAAAAGTAGAATTGACTCTCAACTTGTCTCAATATAGAGCTGAATCATTTTCATCCATGGATATACAAATTAATTTTTTAAACTTTTATTTGCAACTTTAATAGATAAGCATTCTATAAATTGGTCATATTCACATCAGGTTATCCTCTTTTATCCCCTCTCCCCATTCTTTGTCCTCTATGTCAAATGTTTATGGGTTCAGAACAATGGGTATTGGGGTATTAATAATCATTGTGGGGTCATGAATCCACCAGATTGTTTGAGCTAAGAAGGCAGTGCTCTGCAGTATGCCTTCCTACCCTATGGCTCTTACATTCTTTCTGCCCCCTTCTTTCCCAATATTCCCTGAGCCTTGGAGGGTGTGGTTGGAGTCTCCTTTAGTATTGAGGTCTTGACAGCCTATTCTTTTCTGCTTTAATGAGTTTTGAGTCTCCTTGGTATCTATTGCCATCTGCCTAGGGAATGTTCTCTGGATAGTAGTGGGATCAGCCCTTGTATTGCTCTGCAATATTTTCTAGGCCCTGATTATGACAAAGATGACTTGTCCAGTGTTAGGCACACAGCTTTCTCTGTCATTTTGATGAGTTTGGGTCTCCCTGATGTTCACCACTATCTGTACAAAACAGGTTCTCTAACCAAGAGTGAGATAAGCATGTATCAAAAGGGATAAACATGCATATTTAGCAGGCTTTTTGATAGAAATAAGGTCCTAATTAGCCAAAGTACAATGGAAACTTACCTCTACAGTCTATGACCATAAAGACATAGGCTTTTGACTCAGTTCTAAGTACCAGACATGAATTTGCTCCCACTGAGAAACCCTCATATTCAATCAGAGAGCAATTGATTATTCTCATAATCTATGTGCCACCATTGCACCAATGGGTACATCTTTCCTGGTTGGTTGATTTTGTAGCCTGTAGGATTCATTGTTGGTTCACACATTTGTGACTTCTATCTCTCTAAAGTTGGCATAGTGCCTCTAGTACTATGATACTAGCCAGCAGGAAGATGGCTTCCATCCCTGTTGCAGCTTGATTTGTCAGTGTCCTGAGACATAAGTCTGTGGTATCTTAAGCAATAGGGTCTTACCATTTAGTTCTCATGACTCACTAAGTGCTTCGACAATGGCTACATTATTTTGGATGTCCCATAGTCACCTGAGACAACCCATGGCTACCAAGTAAGGCTTTTTCCACCCAGCAAGGTACTTCTACACAAGTTATCTCTTTTCTTTTTTAATTGTCCTTAGCCGGGCATGGTGGCTCATGCCTTTAATCCCAGAACTCAGGAGGTAGGAGGATCACTGTATGTTTGACGCCAGCCTGAGACTACCTAGTGAAATCCAGGTCAGCCTGAGCTAGAGTGAGACCCTACCTCAACCCCCCCCCCCAAAAAAAAGTAAAAAAAAAAATTGTCCTTTAATTAGCTAACTAAGTAGATATATGTTGTACTTATTCATACCCTTTTTTGGTTTTATGTAACCCTTCTGCACCCTCCCTCCCTTTGCCCTTACTCCTACTTAGACCTTTCCACTCCCTGTATTATGTTCTACCACTTGCTCATTTACTATCCTCTTCCCTACTCCATCCCTGATTCTCCTCTCTCTACGATTTCAAGTTCTATATGAATAGAACTAGGGAAAACAGACACCCTTTTCTTATTCCAGATTTTAGTGAGAATGCTGCAAGTTTACCCCATTTAGTTTGATTGTAGGCTTGTCATTTATAGCCTTTATTATGCTGAGATAGGATCCCTCCAACCTTAATTTCTCTAATGATTTTTATCACGAAGGGACATTGTATTTTGTCAATGGCCTTTTCTGTATATATTGAAATGTCTATGTGGTTTCTGTTCTTAAGACTATCTATATGATATATTATAATGATTTCTATATGTTGAACCACTCTTGCAACCAAGTATGAAACATACTTGATCAAGGTTGAAGATATTTTAATGTATATTTGAATTTGATTGACAAAGTTTATTGAGATTTTTTGCATCTAGGTTTACCAGGGATATTGGTCTATAATTTTCCTTTTTTGTTGTGCCTTTATCTGGCTTTGCTACTAGTGTCATGCTGGCTTCTTAGTAGTTAGGACGCATTTTCTCCTTTTCAATTTTATGAGAAACAGTGGTTTCAGTTCTTCTATGAATTCAGTTTGATGGAATTCAGCAGTGAATCCATCTTGGCCTGCCCACTATTTTATTAGAAGATCTTTAATTACTGCTTCAGTTTCATAGCTTGCTATAGGTCTATTTAAATTATTTCTCTCTTTTGGGTTTAACATTGATAGATCATATGTGTCAAGAAATTCATCCATTCCTTCTAAATTTCTAGTTTGGTGGAAAATAGATTTTCAAATATATCCTTATGACCTGATGGTTCTCCCATTTTTACCATATGTGTTGTAATATGTTATTTTTCATCTCTAGTCTTATGTAAAAGGGTCTTCTCTCTCTCTTTTAAATTTGGGTAGGGGTTTAGCTTTCTTGTTTATCTTTTTGAAGAGCCAGCTTTTTGTTTCATCAACTTTGATTTGATTTTATGGCTAATTGATTGATTTCTTCCCTGATCTTGACTACTTCTTTCCATCTGGAACATCTGTTCCAAGGCCTTAAGATGGATCATTAAGTTACTTATTTGAGGTCTACCTATTTTATAATGTAGGCATTTAGTGCTATAAGATTTACTCTTAAAACTGCCTTCATTGTTTTCCATATGTTTGGGTATGTTGTTTTCATTTTCATTCTGTTCTATGAATTTTTAAATTTCTTTCCTGATTTCTTTAGTGACCCATTCATTATTCAAAATTGTGTTGTTCAACTTCCAGGAGTTTGTGTATTTTCTGTTATTTCTCTTGATAATTTCTAGCTTTATTGTATTATGTCTGGATATACTACAAGGAGATAAATTTTTGAATTTGTGTAATTTGTGTCCACAATATGTGCACCTATTTGAAAGAAGGTTTCATTAGCTGAGAAAAATGTGTATCCAGTAGAATTTGGGTAAAAGGTTCAGTAGATGTCCATTTGATCTATGATGTCATTTAATTACATTTTTCTATTTATTTTCTGCTTATATGATATGTATATTGATGATAGTAAATTATTGAAGTCTGCCACTATTATTGCATTGGGATTTATGATTGCCTTTATATCTGGTAAAATTTGTTTTGCAAAATTTGGTGCACCTGTGTTTGATGTGTACATATTTAGGACTGTAATATCCCTATAGTGAATTGTTTCCTTGATGAGCATAATGTGGCCTTCTTTATCTTTTTTGATTACTTTTGGTTCAAAGTCACTTTTTTAGATATTAATGTAGTCACACCTGCTTGTTTCCTATTTCCATTTGCATTTACCATCCTTTCACTCTAAGGTGGTATCTGCCTTTGATGATAAAGCAGTTTATTGATGACAGCACATGAATAAATCCTATTTTCTAATTGATTCAGCCTGTTAGCTTATGTCTTTTTTTTTTGTTTATTTTTATTTATTTATTTGAGAGACAGACAGAGTGAAAAAGGCAGAGAGAGAGAGAAAGAGAGAGAGAGAGAGAGAATGGGCCTCCAGTTACTGCAAATGAACTCCAGATGCGTGCACTCCCTTGTGCATCTGGCTAAAGTGGGTCCTGGGGAATTGAGCCTCGGACCAGGGTCCTTAGGCTTCACAGGCAAGTGCTTAACCACTAATCCATCTCTCCATCCCAGCTTATGTCTTTTGATTGGGGAGTTGAGTCCATTGATATTCAGAGTTTATTATTGAAAGGTATGAGTTAACCCATGCTATGTTGACTTTTGTAGTTTGGTGTTTTCCTTGATCTTCAACTGTTCTAGGTTTGATTGTTGGTTTTATTTCCCTTCTGATAGCTTCTTGGATATATATTTACTCTTCCACAGTGTGTGTTCCATCCAGAATTCTCTGCACGGCTGGCTTAGTACTCTCATATTCATGTACATGGATTTTATAATGGAAAGTTTTTATTTCTCCATTTATTGTAGGGGATAATTTTGCTGGGCATAGTAGTTTGGGTTGGCAGCTATGTTCTCTCAATATTTGAAATACTCCATTTCAAGCCTTTCTAGGTTCTGAAGTTTCCACTGAAAAATCAAATGTAATGCTGATAGACTTGACTTCTAAATAACATTCTAAATCATCAAAATGATCAAAGAAAGAAATTGTAACATGAAGTTATGATAAAGAATTTTTCTTTTTTTTAAATTTTTTTTATTATTTGTATTTATTTATTTGAGAGAAACAGACAGAGAGAGAAAGAGGCAGATAGAGAGAGAGAGACAGAGAGAATGGGCGCTCCATTGCCTCCAGCCACTGCAAAGGAACTCCATATGCCTGCGCCCCCTTGTGCATCTGGCTAACATGGGTCCTGGGGAGTTGAGCCTCGAACCGGGGTCCTTAGGCTTCACAGGCAAGCGCTTAACTGCTAAGCCATCTCTCCAGCCCAGATAAAGAATTTTTCTAACATTCAAAAACCCAGAGAATTTCTTGTCAGCATGACTATAGTAGAAGAATACTGAATTGTTCAGACAGATGGAAATGGTTACAGATGGGAGTGAAGAGATGGAAGAAGCAAACGGGTAAATATATTGGTAAACATATGTTACCATTCAATATTATAATCCTTCTATGGATTAAATACATATACAGATGTATATGCAACAGAATCAATGAAAGTGGGAGAAATGGAAAATTAATTTAATACATTAGCATATCCAAACATCCTTACGTTGTTTGGAAGTCATAGAAATGAAAAATTTGGTAAAATATTAATAGAGCAATATTTCATTTTTATCATCTCTATGGAAATTTGCAATGCAGACTTATAACAAAGGGAAATGACACAAAGACAATACATACTAGTTCAATGGAAATCAAGAAAAGAAAGAAAAATTATCAAATGTATAATATGTACAAGACATAGCCAAACAGTTGATTTAAAAATAAAGACATCAGGCTGGAGAAATGACATAGTGGTTAAGGTACTTGCCTGTGAAGTCTAAGGACCCATGTTCTACTCTCCAGATCCCACTTTAGCCAGAAGCACAAAGATGAGACAAATGCAAGGTCACACATGCCCACTGGGTGTCACAAGTATCTGGAGTTTGATTACAGTGGCTGAGGCCCTGGTGCTCTAATTCTCTATCTCTATCTCCCTTCTCTCTCTGTCTCCCTCTTCCTTGTTCTCTAAAATATATCAATGAATAGATTAAATGTAAATTTTTAAAAATATTAAGAGAGAGAGAGAGAGAGAGAGAGAGAGAGGTAGATATATAGAGTGGGTGCACCAGGGCCTCTAGCCACTGCAAATGAACTCCAGATGCATGTGCCACCTTCTGTATCTGGCTTACATGGGTAATGGGGAATCAAACCTAACTGCTAAGCCATCTCTCCAGCCCCTAAATTTTTATATTTACTTAAAATTTACTATGTATTCAACTTAATCTGAATTATTGCATTATGTAAAGTTCAAAGGTAGATAAAACTAATGTTTCAATGATAGAATAGAGTTTACACTTGGGAGAACAAGGTAGTAGGTGAAGGTGCCTTTGTGTGATAGTGACATTCTGCATGATAAGCCAAGTGCTGGTCATATGGCTATACCCATTTCACTTATTGAACACTATATTTAGTATTTACTCAAATTTTTTAGTCTACGCCAAACTTTAATAGAATTTGCTCCTATTTAACTACACATACTAAAATGGAAAATGGCATTTTTAAAGAAATAAACAAGCCCAAACATTGATAATAGTGGAACAACTAAAAGTCTTAGAAAGTGCTGGAAGGAGTGACTCTTACAAACCTCCTCCCAAAGTCAAGAAACCTGAGGGAGTAGACAGTAGGGACCAGCTGAGCAGCTGCTGATGGAGATCACAAACAGGACCAGCTGAGCAACTCCTGTACAACTCCAGGCACCCTGCACAGCCTCCCATCCCCAAACCACCAGTGCCATGAGCCACAGGAGAACTCATCCACCCCAGGCCACATAGCACCCAGCACAGCTAACCAGAACACCAGATCCATCAGCCCATGTAGCCTGAGTCCACAGTGTAACAGAGAGGGATCAAGGTGAGCACAAATTAATAGGAAGGCATGAATGGGAAATTTGGACATTTGGCACACTTATGAAGGGATCAGACATAAGAATTCAGGGCATATCAGAAGGAGAAGAATTTTACTCCAAAGACATAGTAGGTATTTTCAACAAAATAATAGAAGAAAAATTCCCCTAATAAGGAAAGTAATGGCAACACAGATACAGGAGACCTTTAGAACATCAGATAAAATCAGGAAAAAAACCTCTCACCACCATATTGTAATTTAACTATGAAACACAAACCAAAGGAAATATATTGAAAGCACTTAGAAAAAAAACATCAAGTCACATATAAAGCCAAGCCCATCAGGAAAATAGCAGATTACCTAACACAGACCTTAAAATCCAAAAGGGCTTGGAATTATGTATTCCAAGTTCTGAAGGATAACAGCTGTCAACCAAGACTGATGAACCCAGCAAAGCTATCCATCCAAATTGACAGAGGACAAAAGGACAGTACACAACAAAAACAGGCTAAATGAATATATAAACACTAAAACAGCTCTACAGAAAATACTTGAAAGGATCCACTATGCTGAAGAGAAATGAAAGCACACACATAAAGAAACAGGAAAAAGCCAGGTGTGGTGGCACATGCCTTTAATCCCAGCACATGGGAGGCAGAGGTAGGAGAATCGCTGTGAGTTCAAGGCCACCCTGAGACAACATAGTGAATTCCAGGTCAGCCTGAGCTAGAGAAAGACCCTATCTCAAAACAAACAAACAAACAAAAAAAAACAGAAAAAAATAAACAATATTCAAATAATATTTAATACAACAGAGTAAGAGAAAAACCCAGAAGGACTACAAAACAATAAGAATGGCAAGAATAAATGCACCTAATAACACTTAATATCAGAGACCTCAATGTCCCAACCAAAAGACACAGGTTTGCAGACTGGTTTAAAAGTCAGGATCCTTCTATTTGTTGTCTTCAAGAAATTCACCTTTCCATAAAAGATGGACACTATCTTAGGGTGAAAGGATGGAAAATAGTATTTCAAGAAAATTGGCCTAGAAAACAAGCAGATGTTGCTATCTGAATATCTGATAGAGTAGACTTCAGACTAACAATATTTAGGAAAGATAAAGAAGGTTACATTATATTGATTAAAGGAACACTCCAACAGGACATTACAATCCTAAACATGCATGCACCTAACATGGGGGATCCCAATTTCATCAAACAAACACTATTAGACTTGAGATCACAGATACTACCAAACACAATTGTAATGTGTGACTTCAATGAGTGAGGTCACTCTCATCAATGGACAGGTCCTCCCAGCAAAAAATAGATAGCAAAGCATCTATATTAAATGAGGTCATAGAATAAATGTGCCTAACAGATATCTATAGAACATTTCATCCAAATTCTGCAGAATACATATTCTTCTCAGCAACACAAGGAACATTCTATATAATAGTCCATATATTAAGACACAAAGCAAACCTTAACAAATACAGGAAATTTTAAATAATTCCTTCCACTTTATCTGATCACAGTGGGATTAAAATACTGTGGTGGTTTGAATAGAATAGATGGCCCCCAATATATTCAGTTGTTTATTTGTTTGTAGTTTGCATCTTTAGCCACTTGGCTGGAGGCAATGCCATTGTGTGGATCTTAAGGTGTGGTGGTGGGTTTGAGATTTCAATCTAAAGATATGCAAAGTGTGCCTAGCTGGAGTTCCTGAAGTGTGCTCTGGCTTTTGACCTTTAGGCTTGTACTTCTCTCTCTCTGCTTGGTCCTGTGAAGGCAGGCCAATTTCTTCTGCCATTATGGAACTTCCCCTGGATCTGTAAGCTTCAATAAATCCCTTCCTCCATAACTGTGCCTGGTCTGGAATTTCATCTCAGTGAACCTGAAGCTGTCTGCTACAAATACCAATCAACAACAAGAAAAGCTATAGAGCATACATAAAATCATGGAAATTAAACAATACACTATGAAATAATTAATGGGTCAAAGGGTAAATCAAGAAAGAAAGAAAAAAATCGTAGAATCAAATGATAATGAAAACAAAATATGCCCAAACCTTTGGGATACAATGAAGGCAGTTCTAAGACAGAAATTTATAGCTTTAATTGCCTGTATGTAGAAGGTTGAAAATAGATCCTTATCTCTCTCCATGCACAAGAATTAAGTCCATGGTGGCACATGCCTTGAATCCCAGCACTCAGGAGGCAGAGGTAGGAGGATCGCCATGAGTTTGAGTTTGAGGCCACCCTGAGGCACCATAGTGAATTCCAGGTCAGCCTGGGCTAGAGTGAGACCCTACCTCGAAGAACCAAAAAAAAAAAAAAAAAAAAAAAAAAAGTCCAAATGGATCAAAGGCCTTGATATCAGATTTGAAACTCTGAACCTGCTAGAGACAAAAGTAGGAGAAAACTACTTTTGCATAGGCAGTGACTTTCTGAATATAACCCCAGTTTCTCAGGAAATAAAACCACTAATCATCCCCTGGACCTCATGAAATCACAGAGCTTTTGCATAAAAAAGGACACTGTGAATAGAGCAAAGAGGCAACCTACAAAGTGAGAAAAAAAAAATCTTTGCCAGCTATACATCTGACAGAGGATTAATATCCAGGATATACAAAGAACTCAAAAGAACTAAGCAATAAGAAATCAAGCAACCCAATTTAAGAAAATGGGCTATGGAACTAAATAGAGAATTCTCAAAGGAAGAGATATAGATGGCCTATAACCATCTAAAAAAATGTTCTACATTTTCAGTGATTGGGGAAATACAAATTAAAACTACTTTGAGATTTCATCTCACATATGTCAGAATGGCTATCATGAATAAAACAAATGATAATAAATACTGGCAAGGATGTGGAAAAAGAGTACCCCCTCTACTCTGTTGGTGGGAATGTAATCTGATATAACCATTGTACAAATCAGTGTGGAAGTTCCTGAGACAGCAAAAAATAGATTTACCATATGACCCAGCTATAACACTCCTCGGCATATATCCTAAGGACTCATCTCACTACCATAGAGATACTTGAAAATTCATGTTTATTGCTACTCTATTCATAATAGGTAGGAAATGGAGCCAGCCTAGATGTCCCTCAACTGATGAATAGATAATGATGCTGTGTTACATTTATACAATCAATGGAGTTCTATTCAGTGGTAAAGGAAAACTCAATTATGAAATTTGCAGGGAAATGGATGGACCTGTAAAGGATTATACTTAGTGAGGTAACCCAGGCCCAGAAAACCAAATGCCATGTTCTTTCTCATATGTGGATCCTAGCTACAAATATTTGGACTTGTATGTGAGTTGGAATAAAACTTGGTAGCAGAGGCCAATAAGCTAGAAAGGGGTTATAAGGGAGGTAGGAGAGGGGAACACTTAAGAAGATGGTATTGTTTATATGTAAGTAGATGAACAGATTACTAGGGGTGGAAAGGCCTAAGTGAGGTCAGAGAAGAGATTGAGTAAAGGAAGGTGGGGGAAGGGTTAATCAAAATGTAAGAGGGTATGAATAAGCAATATGGAAACTGATGTTTTTGGACAATGGTGCATCCAGAAGTTGTAGATTGTTATTAGAAAATTTCAGTGCCAGGGATGGGCACCTTCCAGTGAGTTGTTGGCCAGGGATGTCCCTGATGCCCCAAAACATTACAAGTCATTGCCAAGGCTCTTGATTTCCCACCAGGAATAGAAGGTAAGACCCTATTTCTAAAGACTCCACAGGCTTGGGCTTCGAGGTCTCTGAGAAATCTTGCTGGAACTGAGCTGAAAACCTCCCCCCTGTAGACCAGCTGACAGAAAGCTAGAGAAAGCTATGCTACATGCAGCTCTATGGGAGAGGGGATTTCATCAGTGGAGATAAACAACAATGAATACTGCAAACCTTAAGATTGACCATCCAGGTCAAATGAGCCAATGGGTGCAGTAGTGGCATGTCTGTTATGGGGGTAAACTAACTGCCCTC
Source organism: Dipus sagitta (assembly GCA_036346955.1). Classification (NCBI taxonomy): domain Eukaryota; kingdom Metazoa; phylum Chordata; class Mammalia; order Rodentia; family Dipodidae; genus Dipus; species Dipus sagitta. The sequence continues at coordinate 215,560,629 of CM070770.1, forward strand.
TAATTGGACTGGAGTACCTCTCCATGGGAGGGAATACATACCTGATACTGAAAACCGATGACAGGGGAGGTCTGAGCCCTATGGGTGTAATGCTGCTGATGTCTGGCTAAATGCACATATAATGCTCACCAAACTGCTTAGTAAGTTCTTCTCTTAATGTTCATACCCATATATTAATGCTATTCTCACTTTTGGTTAGAGAAGCTTCTCTTTTCAGACGGCAGTGACCTCTGGGATGACTCAAAGGTACCACAGTGCTGAGAAGAAGTGACAGAGGAATGCTCAGCCCTGAAACATCTCTATTATACCTGTCAAAGCTCAGAGTCCATTGCAGAAAAGTTGGTGGAAAGAATGCAAAAGCCAAAGGAAGGATAGGACCCCTTACAATTCAATCTTCCAGATACAAAATGGCCTGGACAACCATGACCTCTTAGTGTCTGGCACTGCCTACACAAGGCCTCATGATAGGAGGAAAAGATGATGGAAAAAAAAGAGACTAATTGAGAGGAGGAGGGGATATGACAGAGTGGAGTTGCAAAGAGGAAAGTGAGGGGGAAGGAATTATCATGGTTTATTTTCTATAATTATAGAAGTTGTCAATAAAAGAAAAAAGAAAGTGCTGGAAGGAGCAAATCAATATAACAACTTTGAAAAGCTTTTTGGCTTATCTAATAAAGTTGCACATATATGTAACCCAATTTCAGCAATTCTGCACATAATCCATCCTAGCAGAAATGCCTAAGTGGAGCAAAGAATGTAAGTGAATTTTCATGTCTGCTTAATTAGAAATGGGAACAACCCAGTGTCCAACATCTGTAGAATGTATAACATACTCATTGAATGGAAACTTCCTGTCCTTTTTGGTATATTAGATGAAAGTTACAAGGTTAATATTAAGACTCAAGTTTTTGATTTTTTACTACAAACAACAGATATTTGTTTTAGCAAAGTTAGGTCAATTCGGATCCCCTTTATATCAAATATTTTTTATTGCAAATAATAAAGAATATGCTAAGAGTAGATAAACACACAGGAACTTAAGTATGCCACTTAAGAAGTGCTGTGTGTTGCTCAGATGCTTACCAATATTATTTTGAAAACCCAGACTCTATATCTTCCTGCTTTTTATGTGCAAGATGGCTGCCACAGACCGAGAGATCCTATCTTCATAATCCACATTCCAAACTGGAAAAGAGAGGCACAGGAATGATGTCCCTTCATCTTTCTTAAGGAAGCAAAGCTTTTCACCCTCTATTCCTCAGGGAATCAATGCCAGGTCACACATGGAAATGAGTGACATACTCTCATAACTTTTACTGTCGTATTTGGATATAATTATTCTGCTTTATTATTGTTGTTTTTAACCAGTGACTATGATGAATTTATAACTTAAACTTGATAGATATAGGAAAAACCATAGTAAAACATATAAAGTAAAAGTAAAAGTATGAAGATATTTTCAGCATGACCTTAGATCCATGACAAAAGAGGTTCATCAGGCCAGCTACATGAAATTTTGTTATATTTTTATGCTTACTTCCTTTTTTGAGGTAGGGTCTCACTCTAGCCCAGGCTAACCTGTAATTCACTATGTAGTCTCAACGTAGCCTTGAACTCACGGCGATCCTTCTACCTCTGCCTCCCAAGTACTGGTACTAAAGACATGGGCCACCACACCCAGCCTTTCTTCCCTTTTTAAGACATAAATGTGCTTGCAATTTTAACTAAAAGGAATTCCTCTGTTATACAATAACATTTTCCCCATTCATTATTATGTCAATAAATAAAAATGCAAACATTATTCCAATATCTGTATGACATTCCCTTGTGTGGGCTGCCATAATTTAATCATACTTCTATGAAAAGTTTAAATTGCTCCTCAATTTATATACTAAACATAATTGTAATAAAGATATTTCTATATGCAACATATCTTAGAATATGTTCCTAGAAGTACTTTGTGAGGCAGAGTATTAATACAATAAAAATTGTCTAAATGTTTTTTAACAACCTCACCCTTGATGAATGAGAGTAGTTTAAGACTCCGCTCTGAGGTATTTACTTCATACAGCAGACAGAAGTCCTCACTTATTCACAGGTGTCCTTTCCAAATTTTTAGTGACATGTGGTCAACTGCTTCCTGAAAATGTTATGTGAAGAATTCCAGAAATAAGTGATTGATTTGTTTTAAATTATACACTGTTCATGAGATAAACTCTCATAATGTCCTGTTTAATCCCATCAAGAAGAGCATCATCTTTATGTCTTGTCTAGTGTATTCATAATCCATACACTATCTATCTGTTAGTCACTATGAAGCTGCTTTGGTTAACAGATGAATTGCTGTAATTTTTCAGCGCTTGTATTCATATAACTCTTAGTGTACTTAATATCAGCTCCAAAGCACAAGAGAAGTAATGCTGGTGATTCACACAGACCAAAGAAAAGCTGCGAAATCCCTCTTAAAATGCAAAGGTGGAAGTTCAATAACATACTTCAGAGAAAGAGAGAACATATTCACATAACTTTAAATATAGTAAATATTTATATTTTCTCTATTTTATCATTGCTTTAACTTTTGTGATTAGTTTATAAATTAAAATTCATCGACATATGTGTATAGGCAAAAACAGTATTATGACTTGAGAAATGTGGTGTTAGGCAGTTTTCTCATGTGAACTTCATGGAGTATACTTACACAAACTATGGTGGCTACAGCATCACTAGGCAACATAATCTCATGGAAGTGCCATCACACATGTGATCCACTGTTGAACAATATGGTGCACAACTTTATATACAGGTTTCCATACTAGCTGTGGTTTCTGGCAGCCATAGTGGTTTTGGGATGTATCCTCAGTGCATAAGAGGGTACTACTGTAGTGGTATTTTTTTAAACACAGGTTTTGGTCTATTGTGAATAGTAAAATATACTTCTGAATTGTTAATCAGAATTAGAAAAATAGACAAATGAGAATCAAATTGTAAAAGTATCATCATACATCACTGATTTGTGACATTTTTGTTACAACTGTGAACATGTATGTTGTACTGTCGTGGAGTAAAAAGTTATTAAAGTGCTTCCATAGAGGAATTCTCAGACATACCTCTATTTTCTAAATTCAGCTATTCTATTTCATGCTTTATTTTTAAAAAAATCATATAAAAGTCAATTACAGTAGTGAGGAAAACATTCTTGATTTGTTTCTGGCCTAAATAAAAATGCATCTCTTGAGGTTCTTAAATAGAATTTTCATTGTTGTAAATAACTAGCCTGTCAATTAAGTTCTTCATTTCCTCTGTACATCAGTTTACATAAAAGTTTTCTTTCTAATTTTAAGTAATCGGGTTTATTTTTAGTTACCTGTTATTATTAAATTTCTAATGGTATTACCTGTGGTCAGTTAGTGTATTCATTGTGCCTATAACATTAGTGTTTATTTCATCAATCACAAATATGCTTTCTGTCTTTCCCTGGTACTCTCCCCAGGTTTTAAAAAATAATTTGGAAAATTGGATTCAGATGACTATATCGAAATTTCAATATGCACCTCATTTTAATTATCCTCACATAGCTAATACAATTATTGAGTGTACCTACAGTTTTCTATCTCATTGTTCATTGTTATTTACTTTAAGACTTCATCTCATTCATTCTAAGCTAACAGTTTCAGAAGTGTCAGTCCATGGTCCTGTGACCTCATACACCTGAGCAGAGCATCTGACAGTGGGAGCATGTGACATGGACCTTCTTCACTTCATGGTAACTGAAACAGAGAGTCAGAGAAGGGACAGGGATAACAGATCTCTAAGTACAGATGTTCAATGACCTAGTTCTTCCATCTAGACCTCCTAAAGTTACCAAAACTTCCATAATAATGTCAATAGCAGGGGATCAAGGCTTCAACCCATAAACCTTTTCAGGGAACACTTCATATCCAAACCACAATACCACTGAACAATTTTACAAAGTGACTAGATCCTTTTACTGCCCCTACCAACCAATTATAAGTGTTCTAGATCCTCACCATACCAAGTGATATCTTACATAATTCTTTGTCTGATATACAGCCATAGCCATATTAAACCCAGTGTAGAGTTTGTGAATTTTGGAGGAATTTCTCTAGATTCTCTAGATTCCATTATCTTTCCCTAAGTCTTTGGTAGGGGGCTACTGTGCAACATGACTAAACTGAAATTAACAAAATACCTGTTTCATTGTGCTTTACTTGGTTGTACTTCTCAGACATTGCATGTTTTTAAAAGTGAAAGTTTGTGACAACCCTCCCTCATCAAGTCTATGGTGCTGTTTATGCAAGTCATTGTGTTTGTAACATTTTCAGCAATAAAGTTTTTAAATACTGTACTTCTAAAAGCACAATATTACACACTTAGCTGACTACACTGAAATGTAAACATCACAATTATAGGCACCAAGAGCCAAAAAGTTTATATTATTTGCCTGACTGTGATATTTATTTTATTGCAGTGGCCTGGAATTAATACCTCTGAGCTGTGCCTGTATAATTTCTAAAAATAAAGAATTCCATAAAACTATAATATCATCTCTACTTTTCTGAATATTGCCTTTATTTACTACAGAATTTTATATATTTAATTAACAGAAGCAGTCATATCTTCCTTTAACCTAAGCCAATAGTAAATTTCTCAAATGATGTGTATTACTACACCAATGTTAAGCCCAGATTAATTTGAATCATATAAAAGTATATTTATATGATATTTGATAATGGTAACAAGCATGCCTACTTATTATACAAAGCAGTTATGGTTTGAGATTAATGTTCAAACACCCAGAAAAGTATGCCACTGAAAGGCTATGGCCAAAATTCTATTACTTGAAAACTTCCATACCCATGTGCCAGTGCTTCCAAAAACAGATAGCTAGTGACCCTGTTGGCAGCTCTTTAACTTTTACAGGGTATATGAGGTTCTGTTAGGTTTCTAGCACTGAGCAAAACAATGAATACAGGAAGAAAAAAAACAACTTTACAACAGCAATCAAAATCTGTAAATAACTTTTTTCAAGTAAAACACAGGTATCTCAGGTAAATATAACCAGTCAATATTCCTCTGGCATTTCTTAAGACAATAAAATCTTTCCCAGAAGCCATGAACAGATTAATTCCTGAGCCACACAGCCAATTTGTCCTCTCAATAAACAAGTTCTGGAAGGATTTACTAGAATCTTGGTCTTTGCTTCTTCTCCCAGATGGTCCTGGCCCTTCATGAACCCAAGATTTCAGGCAGGGTTGGGTGGGTTGAGATCACTCACAGATAACTGTGATCAAATAATGTATGCTCAATGAAAGGAGTCTCACTAGGAGCTGCCCTACTGTCCTTTACGTCAGCTGGAGCCAGCTGGTAGATGTACCTAGGAATGGGGTCAGTGTGTTTCCTGACAAAGAATCCTTCCTCCCCCACACTCTGCTTCTCCCACTTTCACTCACTTCCACTTGGAAGTTATTCTCCCTGGGCTATAAAAAAGAACAACACCCGTTCTTCTAGCTCTCCTAGTCTGGCATTCCATGTCCTTTATTATTTAGGTCTCTGGTTTTGGCTTATTCTGTTCTCTCTGCTAAGATATTTCTCCCATCCTCACTGCCAATCTCCATGGCTTTGTATATGTCCATAACATAGTCCCATGGGAAGGTGTAATCAAGGCTTTTAAGAGGAAATAGGGTCCCTCATGAAGTTTCTCACACCTCTTACCAAATGAGCACGTCACTTCACACTTCACAGAAGTGCATGGTTTCCTTTTTTCTCACAGACTTAGTTATGGCCTACTCTGGTAAAAGACCCTGACTGATTCATGTTTCCCCTGTCTGAATACTCACTAGTTCCTATTAAGTGTCAAGCAAATATTTGCTTAATGAGTGTAAACTGAGATGGCTCACCCTACTCTGTGTTCTGATAATATGATTTTCTCTTTTTCAGAGAAACTACTTCTACTTGTCCAACATTTACAGCAGAGAAACTGAGCTGATACATACCTGAATGCTTTAAACTCTTTAAATGTATTTTTAAAGAAGTAATGCCATAGCTCAGAATCATTACTCTAGCTTAGTGAAGTATGCTTGCTAATACGGTAGAATGAGTCTAGTTAGTTTTTTATACAATGGGAAAGTGAAATATTTATCTTACAATTCTCTGATTACACAGGTATTGCTCAACATATGATTCTTAAATACTGCTAGAAGATAACAGTTGTGAAAATTTATAGGAAAAATATTAATTGAGGTATTTATTTGCATTAATTAGTTTCTATTTGTTTTCATTATCAAATTTTTGGCACTTGGTCCCAGGCATCAGTGTTATGAAGAATTACATTTAGGAACCTCTACTCCAATTAAGCCAAATTATAAGTACGCTACTTACCAATCAAGAATAAATTATTTGCTGGGTGTGGTGGCACACACCTTTAATCCCAGCACTTGGGAGGCAGAGGTAGGAGGATCATTGAGAGTTCAAGGCCACCCTGAGACTACATAGTGAATTCCAGGTCAGCCTGGGCTAGAGCAAGACCATACCTTGAAAAACCGACTCCCCCCCAAAAAAAGAATAAATTATTTTAGTTCATGAAAATATACACAAAAAAATTTTTGCCTAATGCTGTTTGCCTCCTGAAACAGGCTCATAACCCCACTTCAAATTTTGGAGACAGTAATTATTTGCCATCTTTTTCCTTCTTAGGCTGTGAGGTTGAGATTCTTGGTGTCAGACCCACTTACTGCCTAGAATATAAAAATGTCCCAACAGATGTCAATTTTGCCAATGCAATCAGTGATGCTCTTGACTCATTCAAGTAAGTGAATGATTACCTTTTTTCTGCCATATTATTGTTCTTCCATGTTTCTAAGCTAAATAGCTCCCTCTAGAGTGGTTTAATAGAGCCTAGGTGAAATAACACCAGAGAGGTTTCCTTGGTGGTTGTTAATTTCTAGCAGGGTATAATTATAAGCAAGTAACTTCAGACAAAGGCACTCTCTGGAAGCCATGAATTAAAAGAAAGAAAGCCAGGCATTGTGGCACACGCTGTGAGTTAGAAGCCAGCCTGAGACTACATAGTGAATTCCAGCTCAGTCTGAGCTAGAACAAGACTCTACTTCAAAAAAAAAAAAGTGCAAAAACAAAAAGTCCCCAAGGTTTTTAGACCTCTGTATGTGTGTGGCAGGGGAGGTGTATGCATGTGTGTGTGTGCAGTTGCATGAGGATTCCCTTTTTGTGCTATTTTACAATGTAATACTTATTGGTGTTCTCTTAATGATGATTTAGTGTGTAGTTGTGTTTCAAAGATACCTATAAGCAAATAGGAAGGATCTGCGGTCAAATAACCTTGGGGAAATTATCTATTATTCTACACCTTTCTTGGAAATGTTTTCCTGCCATGTGGAATAATGATACAGGGTATGAAAAACCCAAGAAGTAGTAATGCCGCATGAATCAATCAAAGAAACCAAAGCAAGTCAGCATCAAAAATCACTGGAAGTGGAAGTAAAGACTGTGCATTGGAAATCAGTATCCAGGAGCTGAGGGTGTCTCAAGCTCTCAAGTTTTCAGGACTAGAATTGAGCTCACATTGGTTGCTGAATGGGTTTCCTGGGTGGGGTCAAAGCAGAAGACTAATGATAATCAGAGTGTGGTGTTTTCAGCAGGGCACACCATGAGAGATCACAGTGCTCCCTGTAGATGAATCACTGGCAGTCACCAACTACATGAATGCATGACTAAGATAGCCTCATATTCATAGATGATCAATTATAGATCCCATTCTAATACTAACTGGGTTCAGAGGTAACCAATGACAGATGACAGTCTTTAACTTCCTTTCTAACTCAACTGTCATGGTGAGCTGCAGGTGAAAACAAGAGTCTGGACTTCATTGATTCTTAGCATATCCCACTTCCATGAAATTTATTAAGAGGGACCTTTGGGTCACAAAAAGGTTCATGCTCTGGGGGATGGCCTTGAACTGCATGGAATGGCACAATTCTCATAGTCTAAAATGTGGGTGATGTCCCTGGATTTGGAAAGTGCAGACTTGGGCAGCATTGAACCAGATTAATGCATTTGTCTTGTGTTTTACTGCCAAAGTTAACAGAGCTGCCAGACATGGCTTTTTAAAAATATTTTATTTTATTTATTGTTTTATTTATTTATTCTTGACAGAGAGAGAGAGAGGGATGGAGGGACAATATGGGAGCACCAGGGCCTCCACCCACTGAAAACAACTTCAGACAAGTGATCCACCTTGTGCATTTGGCTTACATGGGTCCTGGGGAATTGAACCTGGGTCCTTTGACTTTACAAGGAAGCATGTTAACTGCTAAGCTATCTCTCCAGCCCCAAAACAGCTTTTTTAAGTAGTAGGTAGAAAAATTGAGACATTGGGTATCTTTCTTCATTGCTGTCCTCTATATTTACAAAGAAAAAATACTGACTCAGAAAAGCATGTGTGTATACGTGTGTGTGTGTACATTCGTGTACACATGTATATATGTGTGTATGTACATGTGTGTGTGTATTGGAACCCCCATGTGTAAGAATTCTAAGATCTAAGTGTTAAGGACAAGGAGATGGGTCAATCAGTAAAGGACTTTCCATCCAAGTGGAAGGACCTAAGTTTGGATCCCCAACACCCACATAAATGCTTAGTAGGTTTGGCAGCCTGTCTGTACTAGCAGCACTTTGGAGACAGGTAAGTGGGATCCTTGGGGCAAGCTCTAGATTTAAGTGAGAGGACTTTTCTCAAAAAAAATATAGTGGATATTGATTGAGGAAGACATCTGACATCAACCTCTAGCCTCCATACCACACACATGTGTATGTGCACTCATAAACATATATGCATATAGACATGCTTACTGAAATGTGCATATGCAAATCACACACATACACACACACAATAAGCTGCACATGTCTATGTGCATAAGGATAACCTATTGTTCACATGTGATATGGGCATTGCCATCCCAGTCATGTATCATTATGAGTTGTTACCTTTGAAATTAAACAACTTTTAACACACTGAAAAAAAAGAAAAGAAACAGCATCTTAAATATTAATAGCATAGGTCAAAGGGCTTAATTTCTATTGACCAATTTTGTTTCTTCACTCACTATACCCATCTTACAAAAAACATTACCAATTTTGAAAGTAAAATACTCTGTTGTGATCTAGTAAGCTAGTGGTCAGAGAATCAGCACCCATCTCTTTCTGTGGAGACTTAGAAGAGGAGAGGAGAAGAGTAGAAGAGAGGAAAGAAAAGGAGAGGAGAAGAGAGGAGAGGAGAAGAAGAGAGGAGAAGAAGAGAGGAGAATAGAGGAAAGAAGAGGAGGGGAAAAGAATAGAGAGGAGAAGAGAGGAGACAAGAGAAATCACTGGGTTGCAAGGAGGAAAGACACAATCGATATTCTGTGTCAAGTTCCACATGGTTGAACACAGCCCCAGAAACATCTCAGAACTTCCATGGCTGCTGGTGTTAACAAAGGAATAAATGGATGATAAGAAATTTCTTTCCACCTATTACAACGTAGCTGTCTTAAATGTCTTGATTGGCTTGAGATCTTTACCTATGACTCCACAAAGAAGAGTTCAGAATGCAGGCTTTGGTTCTGTTCAGGCCACATACTGGGCAAAGTGATCTAGAGACATCTAGAAGGAAGAGAAATGGGAGATATTTCTTTCCCTTTCCCTCCTTGTACAAACCACCAGCTCATTTCATTCCCAACACAGGTAGTGAGCAGGTTTTGCAAATAGGGAAATTGAGGCATGGAGAATTTTTTTCCATTCTTCTGAGACTTCCTTATTAGTGAGAAGCCCAGATTTGAACCCATATTTTTACCCCTGCCTTATGGTAATTTTCACATTTAAAATTGTTATAGTTATCTTTGTATGGGAATCCTGGCAAGGTCAAATTAACTTACTACTAGGAAGTTAGGAGGATACCAAGGTTGGTTAGAAGGAGAAATAAGAAACATGCTATTGAAGACGAATGATGAGATATGAGGATTGTTTGTTTAATGCAAAAATGCTTAATAGCACAGGGCAATCAAACTATAACTTGAAGGATTGCTTTCCCTATCAGAATATATAATCTTCATTTTACCAGTTTCCTACCAGTTGACAGTTAAGTTTATAGTCTGATTGTTATCCAGGAAGAATATCCATGACTTTTAAGCAACTGTATTGGACAATGGCCCAATATTGCACTGAGATGATAGTAGTCATTCAGGGGCCTTAATTCTAAGTTTGGGGTCATTTTACTTAACAGACAATAATTAACCCTTCTTTAAAATTGTTTCCACTTCTCTTATCATAACCTAGTTTAGTAAGGATGATGGATGTGATATTATAAACTTTTATACTGAAAAGCAATCTGGACAGAATCATAAGGTGATGAGAGATCTGGGTGCCCACCCTTCTTTAAAAATATTTCCACTTCTCTTGTCATAACCTACTTCAGTAAGAATGATGGATGTGATATTATAAATTTTTATATTGAAAAGCAAGCTGGACAGAATCATAAGGTGATGGGAGATCTGGGTGCCCCAAATCCCAGGGCTAAAGGCCTCCTACAGCTTTCAGGGAACTAGGATTTATGGTCACATGCCCTTCTGGCATAGTTCCTGGACCTCAAAGCTGTAAATGGCCAACAGCAGACCTGCAGGCATTTTCACCCATCTCTCCTCAACAAAATCAACTGTAACAAATGAACTGACCTGTGATGGAGACCAGACCCATGTGGAAAACAGCTGGCTATGAGGAATTTATCTGTGGAACTCCAAATAGGCAAGATCTGTCAGTCTTGGGAGGCTTTAATCCCTAATGAATCCATGAAACCTTAACATAGAAACTTTTTACATATCTATCCTCTGAATTGCAAGCATCTGAAATCCTGGCATATGGGGTTGACAGCTTCCTGAAACAATGCCAACAGGTAAATTGAGGTACTTCCTCCAAGCTCACTGATCAGAGATTTGTGAATGTGGTAAACAGCCTTTAAGAAACCAGCCTTCATTAAAGTGGGGTACTAAAATGAAGAGACCTGGGAGTATTTCATGGAATTTTAATGCCACAGTCAATCCCACTGTGTTAAATCACCACTGTATTAAGTGGCATTTTCCACTGCATATAGGCTCCATGCTGGAAGTATGGACATCTAAATAGATGAGATCCTGCCTGAACTGGCATATCTGGAATGTTTTAGATGTTAGTAAAAGGCAAATAAATGTGGAGGCTTATCTGTAGTGTAGCTTTCACGAAGGCTTCTGCTGTGTTCAAGTGGAGCTGCAAGAAGAACCCTGAGCCCTGTCAGTTTAGTGATCATGTGCCACAAACAAGTTCCAATGTACTCATGAGAATGGTGTTACTTCATACAAACTTTTGCCACCGCCTATGCACCTGTGGGACTTAAAGGGACTTTTTGTACTTCACTATGCATAGGTGCAAAGAGAGCTTGGAATAGTCATTCACACATTAGAGAGCATAAAAAATTATCATTATTTTTTACCATTTTACCATAATTACCATTTGTGAGAAACATTTAAATAATAACCTAACCCAATCCACACTGTGGAGGAGGGTGCAATGGGGCTTTTTAATAAGTGGTCAATTTGTTTTGTTCTAAAAGAGAAGAGAACATTTGACTAACATTTTCATTTAGCTTAAAACCAATGTTTCCTCAAAGCCATTAATGATATACATCCCATATCATCTAGCTGAACATCATAATATCATAAAGGGTGTGTGACCATAATGAAGAAACATGCCACATAGAGCCCACTCTGAAATATGCTTCCTAGTTTAGAAGTTGTGGATGGACATTCACAGACCCAGTTTATATTTCCAAGTTCCAGGTACATCTCAGAAAACTGTGCGATATGAGTAACTTCTAGAATCCTCAGAAAGCTATTCCCTCATGCACCAATCTGTAAGAGCTCTTCTGTGAGGATACTTGTCACTGTAGCTCCAGACTTAGAAGCAGAGTCAACCCACAAACATAGTGTGCTGGGTGTTGAGAGGTGAAGGTGACCTGGTGTCAAAGTGTTGGTTTTGTCCTCTCCTACACCCAGCCTTCTTGGGGTAGGAAGGAGTCGTGTAAGAAAGTAGGGGTTTCTCAAAAGCTCACTCCAGCTAAACAAAATGTTTCCCAGTGGCATGGGCTGGTGATTTTGTTCTGATGCTGGTTATGTTCTGGAGAGCTGGGCTTGAACCCTGGCTCCACATTGTTTTAGCATTGTGGAGCTAAAACACTCTCTTACACTTTTAGAACCTTGTTTTGAGGATTTCATAATACATGTATGTTAAAGTCTGCAATGTAGTATCTGACCACAGTTACTACCATGTATTATTGTTATACACTCAGCTGACAGTTATGGAATCCCTCGTGTGAAAAGGAGTGATAATTCACAGAGAAAAGGCCACTTAAAGGGGCACCTTCCTTACAGCATAAATATTCCTAGCCTGGAAGTGAGCATAGAGTGTCTTGGGGGCAGAACCAACGGATCCTGTCTCGAGACACCAGGGGGAACCTCCTGGAAGTGGCCCGAGCTTTCCTAGGTGTGAAGGCAGGGCAAGTGTGGTGTGACTCTGGTCAGACCAACCAAGCTCTCTGAACATCCATGAGTCTATTTCCCTCCTTGAACATGGGGAGCTTTAAGGCCCTTCAGTCTGTGAGGTTCTTCCATTGTTCAAGTTCAAAGTCAGGGGAGACCATAAAGGAAATGTTCCTGCATGCTTTGGAATGTTTTGTGTTTAAAAATATATTTTTTTCAAGAGAAATAAGGCAAACTACCAAGAATATTAATATTATTGATATCACCTCTTATAAAGTCTAGGCAGTCTAACTTTTCATGTCTTTCCTAATAGCTCATTTCTGGTCAGTTCTTGCTGCCATAATTATCTTTACCATAGCATGGTCATCATCATCGTTGCTCATATCTACTTCAGGTACTTGAAGCAGGGGATAGGCAAAGCCTGAGCTGGGGAGGGAAATCACAAGGGAAAGCACTGTGTGAAGGAAGAATGTTCCCTAGAATTGGTCTTTTCTCTCTTCATCCTACAAACTTTCTATTCCCATTTATGTCCCTAGCATTTGGTCATTCTTAGCCTAGCATCAGGGGTTAAATAGCTTGGATTTTCCTTATCAATGTTGTGGCCCAGAGGGGAAGTTTGAGGACCCACAGATGTGTAGTTATTTTTAGAACTCTATCTCCACATTGGAACTCACCTTTCATGTGTCCCCATAAAACAAGTGTCCTTGATGTGTCTGTTGATGTCAGACCTTAATCACTAACCTACTTACACTGTATAAGGTTGCTGTGGTAATGCTGTTTTTATTCTTGCTAGTCATTTAGGCCCACAGTCTCATGTCTTATTTATAGACTTCCTTAAAGTTATCCAGAAATAATTGAACAGCATCTACTTAAGCCATTACCTCCAATTCTAACCTTCTGGTGACAGCAGTTGGTGAGCATGGAGGTATGTAAACTATCCTTATCTCTTGCCACATCCTCCAATTCAGGAACATGAGAACCAATACACCATGGCCAGAACAGGGGGTGGCCAGTAAATAATCTAACTTTCGTCAGCAGGAGGGTCAGGACCAGCAGCCTTACATGCAGTATCTCTTCACCTTACTTATGTGAAAGTGGCCTGGGCCCCTGGGCAAGGTTTGGGGGCACTTAGCAAGCTGTTAGGACCTCCTGATTGTGAACTTTTATTCTGTTATTTTCAGGAATGGCCATGCTGACCTGGCAGCCATATACTATGAGCGCATAGATGTGGAAGGCCACCATTATGGTCCATCGTCCCCTCAGAGAAAAAATGTTCTCAAGGCTGTGGACACTGTTCTGAAGTATATGACCCAGTGGATCCAGGTGACCTAAAGCAAAGATAGTGGTCCAGCATTCCCTCCTGTCACTCGCGTTAACCTCCCTGTCACCTCCCTCCCTCAACAATTCCTTCTTTACTAGGTCAGTGTAAAGCTCTTTTCTACACACAGTAGTGCATAAGGCTCCAAGGAACCCCTTGTTCCACAGCTAGGCCAGTGGGATTGGAATGACCTAAATGTGAATTATTAGTTGGTTTGGTTAAAGAGCTGTCCCAGTTCTTAGGAACTGTATTACTTTTGGTGAACAATTTGGCATGGATATGGGTACCAGACCTGCTCTCCAGCTTAACAAATAAAAGGAAGCTTTGTTTATTGTTCTGTTTTTATTTTTATTTGCTTTTGTTTTATTTCCCCTGCTTTTATTTTTTTTTACATCTGTAATATGAGAAAATGTTGGTTCTCATATTACCACACAGTTGTGAAAATAGCAATATATATATATATATATATATATATATATATATATATATATATATATATAGTATTCCTTAAAAGCTAGACCTCTGAGCGGGGAAGAAAGTTTAGCTTTGTAAGCATGAGGCTTTGAGTTTAATCTCTAGAATTTGTGCAGAACAGCTGGTTATGGTGGTGCACACTTGTAATCCCAGCACTGGGGAGGTAAAAACAGGTGCATCCATGGGGCTCATTGAACAGCCAGCCTAGCCTCATTGGCAAGCTCCATCCAATATGTGACCCTGTCACAAAAGAGGTGGACAGAATTCCTGAGGATGACACCCAAGGCTGTCTTGCTCACACAACACACATGCACATGCACCCCCCCATACACACACACACATACAAAGATAGAAACTTGATCTTATTTTTTAGCACATTCTAGGGTGGGGTCTGTACTACCCTAAAGACTCCCCAAAGAGCTTCTCTTATGATTTGGAGCCACACCTTGTCAGGCAGATTAGTAGATGGTTAAACTTGAGCTGTGAAAATGTCCATTCACCAATAACCTGTGGTTTTAAAGCACACCTTTACTTTCTGTGTATAAGGTCCTTTCTTTCACTGCTGGTGACAGCCTATGTCCACTTCACAGGAGCGGGACCTGCAAGATGACCTGAATGTGATGATTTTCTCAGATCATGGGATGACAGACATTTTTTGGATGGACAATGTTATTGAGCTGAACAAGTATGTCACCCAGGATGACCTACAGCAAGTGAAGGACAGGGGACCTGTCGTGAGCCTGTGGCCAGCCCCTGGGAAACACTCTGAGGCAAGGCATGCCATGATGGGGGGGGGTGGACATGTTCTCACTGGACCCTAGTTTTTTCTTTATCCTATTCTTGGGGTTCTCCTAGTGATGTGTCAAACAGCACTAGGAGCCTGACTTGGAGAGCAGGCAATATAGCTCGCCACTCACACACCCAGGAATGGTGATAATTTCCATTTGTCCTTCTCTATAATGGCACTTGCCCTGTTGCAATTTATGAAAATTGAATGAGATAAAGGATATGTCATGCTTAGCATGTTCCCATGTAATCAAGCCTTCATTGGTTGGACAAACTATAGCATTTAGGTAAATGAGATGACTGTCAGAAGCTGACTCTTTAGAAAGAAGCTGCTACTCATATTCATTTTCTCCAAGGGAATGGAGATATGGGGCAACAAAAGAAGGGAAGAGCAGAGACCATGCAGACAGTGGGTCAGCTCCTTATCTCACAGTCATTCCCCTTGTGTTCTCATCCCAGCTCTGTTATCAGCTGAGAACAGGGCAAAATGCCTACCTTGGCTCCTCTGTCCTCTGTATGAGTGTGGTAATGAAGTCGTAGCTGTCTCCTGCTACCATACATGGGAGCACTTAGAAGCATGTTGGGCCCAGAGCAGAGACTGCATATGTGCCACTTATTATGAAGATTATTGTCAAAGAGAATGTTCCCAGCAGGGTGTGGCTGAGTTCTCATAGTGTGCAGATGAGAGAGAACTCTTCACCGCCCCCCTCCAGGGACTCAGAGCACTGAGACGATCATGTACCTTCTCTCAAAACAGTAACTAGAGCTGGAAGTGCGAAGTACCCTCTCAGAGAAAGGAAGAAAAGAGTGGCGGCACTTTTGGCTGACAGCTTAGCACTAAGGTTGCCTTATCACCTCCCCATGTGCTGGCAGCTTTTGCCCCCTCCCAGATAAAGCTGATGTGGTTCAGAAAGTATGAGTCTTACTCAGTAGAAGCTTCTAGCTACGGGGAGCCAGGGGTGCCTGAGGACTGCTGCCTTCCGGCTCCCATCTTCATGGCAAAGGAGCAATAACTCCCAAACAGCTGTCCTTAGCCATGAAGCCCTGGTTGAGGCCAGAATATGAATAGATCCTTCCCCTATGCCCTCCCTGACAACCCTGCCTATTCTTAAATCATGTCTGATCATTTGGCCAACAAGACCACCACTCCCAGTCTTAATCCAGCCCCCATGGGCATGTTCCTTTTCCTCAGGCTCCATATCAAGAAATGGAAGTGCTATTTGTGCTTATAGTGATAAATATGAAATCAGAAGGGACTAAAAAGATGGATTGGCATTTAAAGATGCTTGTAAAGCTTGAAGGCCCAGGTTCAATTCCCCAACACCCACATAAAGCCAGTTGCACAAGTGGCACATGCATCTTGAATTCATTTGCAGTGGCAGGAGGCCACAGCATGCTCATCCCCCCCTCTCCCTTTCAAAAAAATAAATATTTCATTTAAAAAAAGAAATCAGAAAGAATATTTTATAAACTGGTAGGTTCTTGAAAAGAAGTTCTGTCTTTCTGTCATGGAAGGTGGTCTTTGTCTCTAACTTGGCACATAGGATGTGACATCTCTAGAATGCTTGGGCATTAACAGCTTATGAGCTGGGAAGAGCCATTTCCAGCATGAGGTGCATGTCAAACATGGCAAGCAGCATACAGTCATTGGGAGATGACACAAAAGTGGGGGCTATGTTTAGATGACAGTTATGGCAGGTGATAGACACAATAGTTTGTGAGACTTGTATGCCACTAGATTTTTCACTTATCCAAAATAATTCTTTATTCTGCAAAACTCACTCCTATTTTAGCAAATGAGATGTTTAATCCCTGTATACCTTTACCGCTCTCTACTAATCAGCCTCAAGACCAGTTTTTAAAAAAAATTAATTATTTGCATGCGCCCAAGCACTTGTGTATGTGTGTGTGAATGTGTGCATATGCACGCATATATGGGTGTATATGGTCTCTTGCTGCTACTAACATTTATACAGCCTTATGTGGAGGGCTAGGGAATTGAACCCAGGCCAACAGGCTTTGCAAGCAAGTACCTTTAACTGTTGATCCATCCTCCCAGCCCCACCAGAAACCATTTTTAAAGGCCAGGAAGATGGTCCAATGGTTAAAGGCATTTGTATGCAAAGACTGATGGCTTTGGTTTTATTCCCTAGTACTCACATAAAGCCAGATGCACAAAATGGTATATGTGTCTAGAGTTCATTTACAGTGGCAGAAAGCCCTGGCATACCCATTCTCATTCTCTCTCTCTCTTTCTTTCTTGATTTTATAAAATAAAATTATTTCTAATAAGTCTATTTTAATAGTGCTAATCATATTAATAAACACAAAATTTTTGTTGTTTTTCAAGGTAGGGTCTCACTGTAGTCCAGGCTGATCTGGAATTTACTATGTAGTCTCAGGATGGCCTCAGATTCACAGTGTTCCTCCTGCCTCTGCCTCCAGAGTGCTGGGATTAAAGGCATCTGCCACCACACCCAGCAATAAACATAATTTTATATTCAGTTATATACAGAAATGATATGTCTGATTTGCCTAAAGGCTACAAACTGATACCAGCCAGTTGATTTTAGTTTTAGCTTTAAATATTTAGGCTGCTGCTAAATACTCCAAGTGTGTACAAACTCTACCTTCATCATAGAATTAGCAATGTAGTTAAAACAACTCTGAATACTTTTACAATTTGCATGTGGTAGGACATACTCTTTATGTAAAGTTAAATAACACATACTTTTTCCTTTATCTTTGAGGTATTTAATATCAGGCAGCCTAATCCTTTTAAGTTTGTGAGTATAAGTTTAAGTGTATACAATTTTGGCAAATAATGTGTTCATTAGTTATTGATTGAGTGTATACAAAAGCATTATAGAAAGTATAGAAGGTTGGGTTGAGGAGAGGGCTCAGTGGGTAAGAGCACTTACTGTATAAGCATGAGGTCCTGAGTTTGTTCCCTAGCATCCATGTAAAGAAAACAAAATGTGTTAAAAGTGTGTAAAGTATAAAGGAATAATGTTGCAATGGCCACCATGTATTCACCAACCATTTCAGATGTAGAATATTGACATGGTTGTGATATCTACATGTCTTTCCCAGGATGCCATCATTTTTTTTGCCCGTTCAGGGGAAACCACTCAGGAGTTATCACGTATATGATCATGCAGTTACTTGAGCTTCATGCAATATGAATAATCCTGTTTGTATTGCTCTACAACTTGCAATATTTTTCCCCAAAGATCCCTGAGAGTCTTTCATGTGTCTTTGGACTTGTGATATGTCCATTTTCATTGCTTTATAGTACTTTATTACAAAACCACACTAGTAGTTCTTTATTTCTTCCATTTTTCATTATCTCTTCTACTGTATATTCAAGCTGTTGTGTGCATATCATACAGATGCATATGTATGAGGGATTTTGTTTATAACCCTGAAAGGTGGTAGCCACTTATGTCAGAGGGTATGTGGCTTTCTAGCCTTCCAAGAAACAACCAGCTTGCATTCTGAGCTATCCAAATGTCTCTTGTTGTATTGTAGTCAAATCTATGAGCCATTTAGTAATACATTTTTTTATTTCTATGAAATCTCCCATTCCAGACATCTAATTAATATTTAATCTATTTAAGAGAGCACAGAATGGTCATGTTTTATTTTCTTTGCAGATATATCACAAGCTCAGCAAGGTGCAGCACATGACTGTCTATGAGAAGGAAGCCATACCCAGCAGGTTCTTCTATAAGAGGGGAAGATTTGTGTCTCCATTGACCTTGGTGGCTGACAAAGGCTGGTTCATAACAGAGGTAATTATAAAATATATGACAATTTGTTCAGTATGCAAATTCTATCAAGCATCCTAAAGATAAGTAAAGATTATTGAGCTCATAGATATCATTCATTGCATTGTTTACTTAATGAGAGAATCAAAAGGTAGGTTCAGGTGACTTGGTAGGCATGAACTGTAGGCACACACTGTCACATGAGCCCAGAACCACAGTTTAGACTTCATGGCTCCATACTCTGTACTGACATGTAACTCTAGCTAACACGTAACCTGTTCAGTTTGAAGCAGAACCATTGGACAAAAGCAATACATCAGAGCAGTGTGAATCCAGGGGAGGTCCAGCTTTGCTTTCACCTTTAAAAGAAATTTTAGATAAACAGATCTACACAGATTCAGGTACCTAGTTTGCCATCAAGTCTTTCTAGAGGAAATTATCTTACATTTTTAAAAAAACTTCTATGGCTTGATTGTGTAACTTAATATTGAAATAGGACAAGAATTACTTCTTTTCTTTCTTTATAGCAATTTTTTATCATTTATCAACTGGATTTGTTCATATATCTTATAAAGATATCTTGCCTTTATGGCCCTTACCGAAGTTGCCTCCTGCCTGAGTGACCTAGCAGCCTCTTGCTTGTCCTCTTGGGCCCTGGACTCAGCAGGATCTTGAATACACTTATGTTATGAGCCAGTGTTAGAAGACGCCACACTCTAAGAGAATGCATAGTCACACCATGTGTATTATAATCCATTCCTGAAGAGGACATAGATGGCTTGAGACATGAGTTTGAAGGTGGTTTGTGTTTAGATCAGACTGCGAAATTGTAGTAGTTGAGGCCAAGACTAGTAAATATTTCTGTGCCAAGAGAAAGAAAAGGTGATTCATCAATGGAAACATTAAGTCAGTGGATTCTAGTAATCTATGCATGAAAATGAGGGAGTCTGTGACATGAATTCAGTTCAGGAGGACTGAGATGTCTCTGTCTGCTGGCAAGGGAAGTATCTGGTCTCCAGGGGCCTGAGAACAAAGCATATCTGGTTAGAAGTTTGGCAGCAGAGTTAAGGCCCTGATTTAGCAGGCTTTACCTTGCTCTGCCAATCTGTTTCGAAGATTGGAGGCAGAGTCAGGGAGATGATGAGTCCCAAGCCAGCCTGGGCTACAAGACAGACCCTATTTCAAAACAAACAACATAAAGGAAAAGAGGGCCCTTGAACCTACTAGCACTGTTATATCCAAGAACCAAATGATTTTCTTCACTTTATCATGCTATTCTAAATTCACCTGGATTGAGGTTATTTTAGCTTTATGTTTTATATGCACACTAATACATAATACTCATATATCATGATGAAAACTCAATTTTATTCATGTAGCTTATGGGGTCTGGAACATATGAACACAAATGTTTCTCAGGGTTTTGCATTGAGCATACCTGCAGTCAGCTGAGACACATGGGTAGACATCTATCCACATTGAGTCTATAAAGTGAACTTCCCAAGTCACAACAAAGAACTTTCTCTTTGAACTTGCATTATTTTATAAAATTCTAATAAAATAGCTTTGAACTTTAAAAAAAAATATTTTATTTATTTATTTATTTATTTATTAGAGAAATAGGCAGATAGAGGTAGAGAGAGAAGGAGAGTTACAATGGGCACACCAGGGCATCTAGCCAGCAAACTCCACACCCATGCACCACCTTGTGCATCTGGCTTTATGTAGGCACTGGGGTGTTGAACCTGGGTCCTTTAGCCAGCAAGTGCCTTAACAGCTATACCATCTCTCTAGCCCTTTTTAATTTTTTTTTTTTGAGGTAGAGTCTCAATCAAGCCCAGGCTGACCTGTAACTCACAGTGATCTTCCTACTTCTGCCTCCCAAGTGCTGGGGTTAAAGGCATGTGCCACCACACACCAGCTTTGAAGTTTTGTAAGCAAATAAGCCACAAGGACAAAGTCCCAGTCAGCTGCTATTCATGTTTTAGCACAACTGTGTGTTATCTATTGTTTGCTTCCTCATGTTTAGCTGAAATCAACTGTACTGAAAGGCTCAGTTTGTTCACAGTGCTGATATTAAAAGAGTGCAAGGTAATGGGTGGTAATTTGGTGGAAACAGACTAAGGCACTGAAGTGACAAAGCCAGATGTCACCATGGAGATGTTCTTAAACTAGTAAGGTAAGGTCACAATTCCTGTGCAAAATGCCTTGGCTTCCTCTAGGAGGGTGGAAGTCCGATGACTTGGGCATGGAAAAAGGAAGGTTTCTTCCATGTTGGCAAAATTTTGTCTGCAAAGTAAATATGGTATCTTGTTTGTAGCACATCCAACAAGAAGGCATATTTTCACAATGAGTGGCTAAAACAACATTAGGAGACCTAAGGGTATCAGTTAATATGCTCTTAGTCCTAAGTCATAGACCATTTGTTATTGTTGTTGTTTATTGGTGGGGGGGGTGGATTTCTGAGAAAGTATGTTCAAGGCTGGCTTGTAACTCACCATGTAGCTCAGATTGGCCTCAAATTCATGATTCTCCTGTGTCAGATTCCCAAGTGTTGGTATTCCAGGCTATTTGAATGGATTCAATAATGAAGATTTACTATCTTACTTAGAAGTAAGAAGTTCCAGGGTTGTTTAATCCAACAACTCAATGACATCAAGTGCAAGAGGCAACTCTACCTTAATTCTGCTTTTTCTTTCAAGATCTCAATATGACTTCTGCAAGTGCAACTATCATATCCCCTCAAAACATCCCAGAGTGGGAAAGAAATGGTGTAGCTTCTCTTTGCATGTACCAGGGAACTGGGGTCTCCTTTCCTGGATTCTTAATCTCATTAATAAAAGAATTTAGAAAAGGACAATGTTTGTGAAAAAAATCATAGGGAAGACAAGCTCTAAATCTTGGCATCTGCTGGGAGGAGGAAGACAGATAACAAGAAAGAAAGTTATGTCATTGAGTTAGGGTCCAGAAAGCAGGCCTTGACTGCATTAGGGTCCAGGAAGCAGGCATTGAGTGAGGGTCCAGCAGCAGGTTCAGCAGTAGAGGCCAGCATGCAGCTACATGACGGTATTCAGACAAAAAGTGAGAAAACCCAGAGTGTCTGGATAAGTATACTTAATATTTTGGTCAGGATCCAAAGAAGAGATAAAGAGAAAACAAAGTATATCTTTTGAGTTAGAACTCACAAAAATGGGCAGACTTAGGAGTGAAGATCTGTAAGCAACTGCATTGATGGAAGGGTTTCTGAGATATTAAATACATACTCTCATTAAGGGGATAAATACCCCCTCCATAACTTGTCTTTAGGGGTGGATTTTGGCCAGGTGATCAATAGACTTAGTTGAATTAACTCTCAGGAGACAGACCAGAATCTTATCTGTTGGGTGGACTAAAATGCCACATCTCCACCAGGACCAGATGTATAATTCATAGTCTATTTTAGCTTTTCCTCATAGCTTTTCCTCAACTCTAATACCTTCATCTTCCTTCCTTTACCAGAGAAACAGGAGATGGGATCTACAGCTGATCATGAGAGAGGAGTTCATCCTTAATAACCTGCTAGCTTGCTTATGCTTGTCTACCTCACTGCTTTTTTCCAGGGGACAAAATATCTATCCCAGAACTAGTAGAAAAAGATTCTGCCATGTTTTGAAGGTTATAGAATTTAAGTGAGGAGAAAATAGGAAAATAATATATCATTATAAAGACAAAATTAGGTGCAAGAGTTAGAAGAACCCCATATACCTGTGAAGCCCTGACAGTTAAATATCTGTCACTGCACTTTGAATCTGCTTCTTTCTGTCAAGAAGCTACTAACAGTTTTCCCTCAGATCTCACCAATCAACTGATAAAAGTCCTGCCTGGGATCAGCTTTGGGTCTGATATGAACACGTGCTGAACTGCAGAATAGAGATCCACAATCACAAGACCAAAGACATGAAGAGGCTATAATTAGAAGATAGGAGAGGAAGGAGAAGGCACATCACTCACCACCTCATCTACATGGGGACACACTCCTTTGCAGTGCATTGGAAAATTAGTAACTAGTGTGGGTGAGACCATAGGGCTTTGTCCATATTGTATCATATATTACTTCTATATGTGTTATACATGCACATGTTCATTTGAGTTAAACAAAACCAAGATTCAAGTGAGGCTTAAGAAAAAGGAAAGTCCCATAGAAGAAGAATAATAATTCCAATATTGAAAACTACTTGAGTAGCTTTAATTTTTTTATTTTATGAAAGAGAGAGCAAGAACAAAAAAAAAAAAAAAGGAGACAGCACTAAGAGAGAGGGCCTCTAACCACTGCAAATGAACTCCAGACACATGTATCATCTTGTGCATCTTGTTTACATGGGTTCTGAGGAATCAAACCTGGATCCTTAGCCTTTACAGGAAGAGCCTTAAATGCTAAGCCATATCTTAAGCCCCTTGAATAGCTTTTAAAAGCTGGGAATGTAACTCAATTGGTAGAGTGCTTGACTAGAACCCACAAAGGTCGATCATAAACCAGGCACCATGGCATACACTTATAATCCTAGCAATTGGCAAGTAGAGGCAGGAGGATCAGAAGTTCAAGGTCATGCCTGGCTGAATAGTGATTTCAAAGATACATGAGATCCTGTTTCAAAAATAAACAAATTAACAAATATTTGAATATTTCATAAGGTAGATTTGATACTAAAGGTATATAAAGGTTAAAGGTATATAAAGTAGAAAATTTTAAAAAGAAAGAAATTAGAAATAAGATAAATAGATATGAGCAGATAAGATTATCTCTGAAAGCTGAGCACTGACTCCCTGACAGAGAGAGCATGCATGGCTCACCACATACTGTGTCAGATCTTTGAAAGAAAGACTCTGAAATCCAGGTTGAACACTTGGATTTCTTTCAGGGTAGAGGTTTATTTGGGAAAGTTATTACACCATGTGAAAGCACAGCAGGATCCTGGAACCAGAGGAACAAAATGAAGTTTTCCTGCTTCTGTGTTTCTGGGGTGTGCCTGGGCTAGACTAGGTGCAAGAGAGAAGTGACAGAGGGGTGGGATAAGTGAATGGGAGACAGAGAAGGGGTCAGATCCTTCAAGGTCTCTAAGAGTGAGGGCTTGTTCTCTTGATTCTGACAGGGTGTGCTTGAGGAAGTCAAGAAGACACTAGATCATAAAGCAAGGTTGCCTTAGAGATAACAAGAGGTTTTCCAGTGATGCTCCCCCAAAGTTCCACTGACTTCCATGTAAAGCTACTTTACATTGCAATAAATATATCAAGAAAAAATTTCAACTTTGGTCAATAATAACAACTAAAAAATAGCTATCTTGAACTACATGTCTACTGTTAAATATGTAATTCCTTTAGTGATTCTGCACTGTGGATATTGTCAGTCCTAAAAATAACATATTGTAACATCAAATGGAACACAAATCAGGGTCAGCATTTCTGAGCAGCCAATCTCAACTGAAAGTACCATCAATTTTGTGCATGTAACTTATGGTGTCCATTAAACATGAACACAGCCATCTCCCTGGAAAATCATCGTTGGAGTCCTGAAAGAACCTTAAACATCTTGCAGTTACTCCTTTGTAGACCTTAAGCTCAGAGAGTGAAAATCTTTTGATCATTTTATTATTATTATTGAATTTATACCTTTTTTGTTTTCTGAGATATGCAAAAGTTATAATTTCTGATTTTACTCTAATACAACATTGAATTGTTTTCTGAAAGTCCTAAAAACAAGTCCCCATTCTTTCCTTATTAGCTTAGACACTTTTTCTTCTGCTGAGTTCTACTGTTTCTTATGCTTCTTGACGACAGTAAATGGAAAACTGTATTCAATGTCCCTTTTCCTGCTCTATTTGATTTTATTTATTTTTGGTTTTTTGAGGCAGGGTCTTGCCCTAACTAAGGCTGACCTGGAATTCACTATGTAGTGGACTCAAAACAATCCTCCTACCTCTGCCTCCCAAGTGCTGGGATTAAAGGCGTGCACCACCTTACCTGGCTTTCCTGGATTTTTGTTTTGTTTTGCCAGTGATATTAATCTCTCACATTCCTATTTGCAAAATATCTTCCCAAATCATAAAAAGTGGTGCTTTTCTTTGCAACCTACACACCTGTCCACAGTGTGTGAGGTGATGCTCTGGTACTGGGTTACACTTCAGCCTGCATAATGGTGGGATCTCCATTCTGAAAGTAATCGCTCTGAGTCTAAGTTTGAATGGAGAATGAATCTGTTTTCTGGTTTCCACATAATTAGCAAAACAGCTGAATCAGGCCAGATTGAAGCTTTCTGGGAACTGTTAAGACAGAATTTCACCCTCTATACTTCCTTTCTCTCTATAGCTGCCATCCCATAAACATGTAAGATCCAGCTCCCTTGGTAAAAATGTACTCTCTTATATAAGCCCCAGCTTATATAAGCTTTCTGCCAACAGTTTAAATTTCGCAGATTCTCAGGCAGCTGCTTTGACAGGAACACTTAACCAAGTTAATTTCTTCTTATGATCACCTAAAGAGATGGAAGGCAGAGGAACAAGCTCAGCTAGTCAATGCAGTGGGACCAGTATCTAGGGAACCCCTCATGTGGCCTCTGCTCCACATCTTTTAAGATGCAAGCTGGACTTCCAACTTCTATCCTTTCTCCATTCCTGAGCAGGCAGGAATCTGAATATGTCCATGTTCCCAGTGGACCAAACACAAAAGGAAACAAAAACAAAATAGGCCTCCAACATCATCAAGCCCAAGCCTGTCCCCAGGCCAAGCACATTTTCTCCAGGACAGGAAATAAGACTCCTTAAGTGATGGCCCTCCCCTCTTTCTCCCTAAGATGTGACTACTTTCTCTGGAAAGGCTTTGTTGTCATAACTTCTTCCTGCCAGGGGATGGAGATCACACTCTCCCTGGGAGCTTTTGAGTACTTCACTTCCTAATGCTCTGCTATCTGGTGATGGACCAGGAATACTGAGATATTGAAATATCTATAGTTATCTAAGGATACTCAACAGGCTACTTATATTTGGCATGGAATAGACAGAGATGGCACACAAAATGTGAAGTGGAGATATATGGTGGGTAGTGTCTATTAAATACTCTTCCATCCTTATCTTTGAAGGCCATGGGCTTGAACAATCCTGGCCTATCAAATTCCACAAATATTTGCTTAGTGTATTCTCATGTAAGGAACTGTGAAAAATGCTGCTTGGTGCCACTGCAGTGACAAGCTGAGCTTGCTCCCCTGCCTTCACTCTCTCTAAGTGATCTTAAGGCTTCCTGATACAAGTAAAGAAATGTGTTATTACAAATGTATTACATATTGTAGAGAAAAGAATGCCATGAAAGTATCTGGGAAAGAGGGTGAACAATTGAGCTGAGGAGGCAAGAAGTCCTCAGGCAAGGTCACTCTGACAAAGTGACTTTACAGAGGAAACTTATGGGACAAGTGTTAATGGGGCAGGAAAATCAAGTTGTTCTCCAGCCTGAGGGAATGGGATGCAACAACAGATCCTGGGAAAAATAAAGTTAAAGAACCAAGCCGTTGGATTAGATCTACAAACTGTGGCAGGGGGCAGGGGGAAAAGGTTTGGAGATAGTACAATAGCCAAGAAAGTCCCTAGGTTGAATGTCAAGTACTAAAGAAAGAAGGAAAAGAAGAAAAAGAATCAAGTCCTTAGTTGTGAGTAGGTCTACAAAAATTCTATAAGAAATATAGTTATAAGCATAAATGTAAACATAATTTTTTGTTGCTCTACTAACTAGATATGACAAACCTTTTGTATTTCAAATTAATTTTTAAGTTAGCACACAAAGTAGTGGATCTCATAAGTGGCATTTTCATATACATGTGTTATTTTACTTTGTCTTAATTCAGCACCCTCCCCACCTGCCTTCCCGGCCCCTCACTCCCTCTGGCTGGTTCCCTTTGTCCCTCAAAATGCATTCCCCTCTGCGTTCATGACCTATATTCATTACTCTCTCTTTTCTCTTCTCTTTTTAAAAAGTATTTTATTTTTATTTGAGAGAGAGAGAGAGGCACACCAAGGCCTCTAGCCATTGCAAATGAACTCCAGACACATGTGCCACCTTGTGCATCTGGCCTACATGGGTTCTGGAGAATGGAACCTGGGTCCTTAGAGTCCTTAAGGCAAGCATCTTAAGACAGCCCTGCCCTCATCTTTTAAAATCTCTTCCTCCCCTTTCATAATACCTTTTGTAGTTTCATGACCTATACATACATACATGTATAATATTTATTGTATCTGTGCATATGTGTGTGGTGTGTTTGCATGCATGTATACATGTTTGTATAAGTGTGGGTGTAGGTGCGTATGCATATAGGTGTGTGTGGGTGCTTATGGAGACCAAAGATCAACTCAAGGGTCATCCTCAGCTACTGTCAATTGTATTCTTTGAGACAGGGTCTCTAGCTGAACATAGAGCTCACTGCCTGAGCTAGACTAGCTAGCCAGTGAGTCATGGGGATTCTTTCTCTTTGCCTCTCCAACACAGGTGTTCACCAATACACATGGGGCTCCAAACTTGAGTTCTTACACTTATGCTGCAAACATCCCACAGAACCATCTCTGAAGCTCATGTATATAATGTTAAATCTAGGTTTAACTTGTGAGAGAAAACATGAAGTATTTGTCTGATTCTGGCATATTTGACTTAACTCAGTAATCTCTGGTTCCATCTACTTCCTTATAAATGTAGAGCTGGTCAATCTTACCTCATGTTTCTTTAAGCAGAAATAACAAGTGTAATAACTAATAATCATCTTTTTTGTTTATTTTTATTTATTTATTTGAGAACGGCAGACAGAGAGCGAGAGATAGAATGAGCACACCAGTGCCTCCAGCCACTGCAAACGAACTCCAGATGCATGTGCCCCCTTGTGCATCTGGCTAACTTGGGTCCTGGGGAATCTGTCGGGCTCCCCCGGCAGGTAGTGCTGAGGAAGGACCAGGCCTTCTGGTTCCTCCGGAGGGGTTGAAGAGGAGGGTGGATGTTGACAGCCAGGAACACACAGAGCCGGGAGTCTTGTCAAAGCAGGATCTCACTTTATTGTAACGGGCAGGTGTTTATATAGTGTTGAGAACGAAGGCGGGGACCTCAGGAGGGGATAAGGTGTAAGGGCCAATAGCATACCATGACTTTTGAAATGATTGGTTCTAAGTGCGCGCATGGGAACTCCAACTCTTACTTGGCAGTAGCAAGCCAGAGGCCATTAGGCATCCTGCTGAGTCATAGCTGGCCAGAAACAGGTCGCCAAACTTTAGCTAGGCTTGGGAATTTTCACTAGGCCTCACGTCTGGGCCTCTCAAGGCCCAACATGAATCGAGCCTCAAACCGGGGTCCTTAGGCTTCACAGGCAAGTTCCTAACCACTAAGCTATCTCTCCATCCCAATAATCTTTGTTATGCCTAGATCAACTACCCACAAAGAGTTTCAATGATATCCCCATCAAGTTACTTAACATTTTATACATAGTGAATATATTAAGAAGTTTTTATTTTTAAAATTTCAGTCAACAACAATGACAATAATGGTATCTTGAATTAAGCTCACCCTAGGTACTCTCTCTGCATTGGTGGACAGTACTATAATAGTGTTAATTTGGGTCTGGGAGGCTCTGAGTTTTAGATGCTTGCCTGAGGTTACAAATATGAGTGATAAATACAGGATTTAAATCCAAATGTAACTCAGAAGAACATAGTCCATCCAATTCTCCAGAAAGCCTCCAAACTTTTCTTCAAAATGTTCTATATGCTGCCTGTGGAAGCTTTCTGGGAGTACATGTGTACTCTCTCCCCCTTGGCATGCTTCAATAAACATGATCCAATAAACGAGAGAAAGGGGGGAAAGAACAGCAGTTCACTTACTGCTTCCCTACAGTGCTTTACTCCAGTCCAAGTACTTCTGTTCTCTACATCCCTGCTGATTTTGCTGTTTGGCATTTTTCATGTCAAAGCTCAAACTGAGTGCAGCAATGAGCTCTCCTGGGTCAGTCTAGGGGGTCAGAAGCTGAGCAATTAAATTCTGTTTTAGAAAGGTAGAGACAGGGAAACTTGTACATATCTTGGTATCAGCATGTGGCAAATATATGTCTTTGTTTCATACCACTACTCCCCAGGGGCTCTTAGGGGTTCTGTAATGGGAAGCCTCTCTAGAGGACCTTCAACATAGCTGAGAACTAAATGAAAACTAAGAAATCATGGTGGTGTTTGACTTCTTTTGGGGATACATGAACAAATGTCTATTTGCTGCAGATAGGGAAAACAAGTCTAGCTTGGTGAAACAATGATTGGGGGGAGCAGTATTTACAGTAGGATGGGTGACTCTTGAACAACTGCATTGTCCAAAAGCCCACCCCAACGTGGTTGATGACTCATCAAACCTGTCTCCCTGGAGCTCTCTGCACAATTTACAGACAGTGACACTGAGAGATTCTACCCTCCTAGCCATGGTTCACTACCTATATAATCTTGGGTGAAGGCTTATGAATCTCCAAACTTTCCAAACTTACTGAGCCTTGTAAGTTTCATTATCTTCCTGAATCTTATGAGTTTCTGTCCTCTGACCAGGAGGGAATGTTTCCATTTGAAGGAAATACCTACAGAAACCACAGCTCCACCTTAAATTTAGCAGCAGATCCAAGCCAGTAAAACTGCCATTGGTTCATGGGAGTTTTCTCTAACACCTCTTCTAACTTGAACATTATTGATTGCCTATTTTAATTTGGAAGGAAAGCAGAAATTTATTTTCAGGAAGAGGGAAGGTGCTTGATTTAACCATGTCATAGAAAAATATAGTGCATTGAATTTTGGGCTTCAAATACACCTGAGATGTTCACACTTGATTTATTTTAATTGACAAGATTTCAGTAGCATCTTCTGGTGACTCAAGGGAGAATGGAGCAAAATTTTTGTTCCTGATCTCACACCTAAGAACATTTATATTTTTAGTGGTTTTGTTAGTCAGATTTCTTTTACTGTGACAAAACAACAGATTAAAATGAATAAATTCTTAATCTTACAGTGAGTAGAAGATTATGGTACCATTGCTGTTTGGGTCTAGATTTGTGTTTCCCACCCCTTTGATGCCCTCCCCTCCCTCCCCTTCCATCCTAGTGTCTAATCTAGGAGATGCTTGCTGGGTATGTAAGGTATCTTCGGTAGATTCAGGTTAGGTGCTGTAGATGAGTGAGACTATGTGGCGATTTTTTTTTCTGTGATTGGGTAAGTTCACTGAGAATGATCTGTTCCAGGTTCAACCATTTTTCCTCAAATTTCATTGTGTCATTTTTTCTTACTGCTGTGTAGAGGGGGCGGAAAGAATGTCAGAGTCACATGTTGGGTCATGATATGCAGAGACATTTAGCTTACCCATAACTGTGGGCTAACTCCACAATGCATGACCCGTATACCTCAACAAGGAGGGGCCAAGGGGAGGGGGTAGGTCATGGATGAGCCTAATAATGGTACCAAACTGACTGTATTTGCTGAATACAGAACTGACTAATTAAAAAAAAAATAAAAAATAAAAAATAAAATGAATAAATTCTCCAACAATTTTCCAAAACAAGAATCTTGCCTATATGCAAGCAGAAAAATAATAAATATAGATGGCTTAGACTGCTTCCTCCTTCTTCCCATCCTTCCATTCCTCTTTCTACTTCCACAATCATTCCCATTCCACACCTGACATTTCTAATCACTCCCCTAAGATTTCCCAATTTAGCACAAAGGAATCCTCAATAGAAAAAAAAAAATCAAAGGAACAGTCCCTGACAGGATTGAAGAAACCTTGTTTACTGGGTTTCTGGTTCATAGATAAAGAGTGAGTGCTAGTATTCCCTAGACTAGCATCTATAACTCTTGTCATTATTCCTCTGGCATCTCAGATCAAGGCAAGCTCATCACAAGTATCCTCATGGTGGACTGGAAGTGGAGTATTGGCATCAAATTAAAAGAACCCAAATCCAAGTCATAGCAACTCAATCATGTTTCACAGTGTGTCCTTGTGTGAAGCTGTCAAGTTCTAGTTCCACTGAAAAAGATTAACATGGTGGGTGCTCTCCATGCAGCATGGCGATATTTCATCTCACCACACACAGGTGTGGGGGCCTGGGAGGCACCAGAAGTGATAAGCAGGTCAAATTGTGTGAGGATCTTTGTGTACCTAAGAGTGTTGAATGCAGAGTTATCAACTTGTCTGGGTTTGCCTGGGGATGTCCCACTTTAAAAACTAAAATCTTGCATCCCTGAAGTCCCCTTGGCAATAAACTAGGACAACTGGTCACCTTCCCAGGATGACATGTCTCCAGACAGCCATGAAGAGTAGAAAACTCAGTTACTCTGGCCTCTAGCCTGCTTACTCTAGTCTTCCTTTTCCCTGTGAGGCAATAGCAGGTTTTCTCACTTCTCAGGGCTTCCTCAGGGTCTGGACTCCTACTACCAGTGATCTCCAGTATCCTTTTACTGAGGAGCCTTTGGACATACTCACCTTCTTGATTAGTACCTCACTGAGCCTCCTAACTGTGGCTTTTCCTCTCCAACACCCCCCACCACCACTGATTAGCTGCATAAGCATGTGTGTATGCGTGTGTGCGTGCACTACCCTTGTTTCTCACCTTCAACACACCTGGTGGGTCTGGTTATCTCCCCAAAATGTCACTAGGAGGCACTGTGTGGCAGTCTATGGGCCTGGTAGGTGTCTGATAGGGTCAGCTCTTCAACCAGCAGCCTGAGGACCCACAAAAGAAGCTTTCCTATTAGAGAGAGAGAGGTGTGCGACACACCCTTCCCATTAGTATGGTCTCACACATGTGCAGTGAAAAGAGGACATGGGTTACAACATGAAGATGCCAAAAGCCACAAGGAAAGGAAAGGAGAGGAGAGGAGAGGAGAGGAGAGGAGAGGAGAGGAGAGGATATGGAAGGGAAGGGAAGGGAAGGGAAGGGAAGGGAAGGGAAGGGAAAAGGAAAGGAAAGGAAATCATGAGTACATTTTGAAATTAAATGTATACTTGCATGTGATATCCATATACTTAAGTAAAACTGACACATCCTCACATGAGCAGTTCTTTGTTATTATTTCTTTTGCATGTGTATGTATATTGTATGTGTGAGTGTGAGCATGTGCATATGTGTGCATACTAATGTGCAGGTGGCTATGAAGGCTAGAGAACAATCTCAGGTGTCATTCTCAGGAATGCATTCTGCTTTTTTTCTACCATTTCCACTGTCCAGGAACTCACCAATTAGGCTAAACTCAGTGAACAGCTAGTCCCATAAAGCTTCCTGTTTCTGCCTCCTCAGTGAATAAGGACTACCCACTAAGCCATCTCTCCAGCACCTTATTATTGTTTATTTTAGTAAAGACAGTCATTTTGCTGGAGCAACTTGTCACTTTAATAGTAAAAACTAATGGACTTACCTGTGATCAAACCAGTGCCCAGTTACTTTCAGGGTCAAGGTATTCATTATTGTGTTTATTTGTGGAATAATGGTAACCTTTTGGACTATAACTTTTAATCCAGACAGTCTGTCTTCATCCCTTTTGCCATAGAATATATACATACTATGGGGATTCATAAAAAATAGGATGTGAATAACCAAATGTTCTACTTAGACTTCTGGTCTTGCTGCCTTGTCAATTGAAAGCAGAAAAAGCAACACATTAATTTAGCTGAGGAAACTAAATTAGTATAAAAAGTTAGCAATAAGCCGGGCATGATGGTATACGTCTTTAATCCCAGCACTCGGGAGGCAGAGGTAGGAGGATCGCCATGAGTTCAAGGCCACCCTAAGACTCCATAGTGAATTCCAGGTCAGCCTGGGCCAGAGTTAGACCCTACCTCGAAAAACCAAAAAAAAAAAAAAAAAAAAAAAAAGTTCATAAAATACGTCCACTGAAGAATACAAGCTACAGCGCTACAGCAGTAGAATGAGAGACAAGGGATAATACAGTCAAGAAACAGAGAGTCAATGAAATAGAGAAACTTGGGAAGCAGAAATGCTAGGGAGCAGTTTATGGGGTGAGACCCAATGTGGGGGTAATGTGCTATAACAGCTAAATAAGCAAAGAGGACTCAACTCCGTAGAAAAGCACCTTGGCCATGGCTAGTGGTGTCAGATGACCAGACTGCACACATTTGTTGAACACATACTGTGTGCTGGGTGCTTAGCAAACAGTTATGTCATCCTTCCAACCCCACAAGGTTCTTGTTAGAATTCCTATACCCAGAAAGGAAAGTGAAACTCAGGAAGTTATATAGCATGCTGGGATCACAGAGAAAGAAAGCAGAAAACTTAACAGTAACTCCATGGTCAATCTAATTTCAAATTCTCATTTTTCTGCCCACAGAGGGTGGATGAAGGCATAGGGCACAAGGAGACACTACCCTGTCCAGTTTCACCCCAGTGTCTTCTGGCTGTGGGCTGGCAGAAATGTGCACAGTGGCTGAGAGACAAACTCAGGTTCCAA
The DNA here is from genome assembly GCA_036346955.1 of Dipus sagitta. Classification (NCBI taxonomy): domain Eukaryota; kingdom Metazoa; phylum Chordata; class Mammalia; order Rodentia; family Dipodidae; genus Dipus; species Dipus sagitta. Next base: position 215,594,038 of record CM070770.1, read on the forward strand.
TCCAGTACTACCTCTCAGTAACTGTGTGGCTCTGAGAATGTCATTTAAACTCTCTATGTTACTTTTTCTTCTATTACAAATAACAATAATAAGATTGTCCACAACAGGATGCTCTGATAATTAAGTGAATATCAGAATTGACTTTGGGTGAACTGTGTGACTCAGTAAATATATGATGACCTTACAAACTTTGGGATCCAATTTAGAAATTGCTGGCAGTTTAGCTATCTTGATTTTACTCACTAATTATGACCAGCCAATTCCACCTTCTGTGTTTTAATTCTTTATAATACTGAATTCTGTTCAGAAGAAACATAGTTAGAAGATCAGGTATACGTGGTTGGCCTGCAATGGGTGGCCAGGGTTATGTTCAACAGGCTTCAGCCTCCTAGGGATTCACAAAACCTTCTTAAGCTCTTGTTTAATAAATGAGCATCTGTATCCTAAGAAATTGTAGTTCTGGGGCTGGAAAGATGACTCAGCAGTTAAGGCACTGGTCTGCAAAGCCTAAGGACCAAGGTTTGATTCTACACTACCCACAAATAGCCCGATGCACAGTGGCACATGCATGTGGAGCTCATTTGCAACAGCTAAAGGCCCTGGCATGCTTCTCTCTCTCTCTCTCTCTCTCTCTCTCTCTCTCTCTCTCTCTCTCTCATTTGTAAATAAATAAATAAAGATATTTCTTAAAAATTGTAATCCTGAAAATGACAGGGAAGTGGTGTCTCTGGAATCCATCCTGAATGAAAAATGGTTGAGGGAAAATGCAGACAGTGCAAGAGGAATATGGGTACCATTTCAGTGGCTAAGCACATGAAGGAGACTATGTTCCAAACTGCTCCTGAGGGTGGAGATAAAAGGAATAACAGGGGTGGTATTATGGTGTAAAGGGTGCTGGGAAAGGAATATTTAGGTAGACCCCTCAGGGCTCTAGTTGCTTTCCTGACAAAATGAGGTGACTATATATTCCACAACACTTCTCTAGCATCATCTGGGTATCTTACAATCCAATTCAATTTCTGTAGTTATGACAGGCATCACAGATTAAGGAGTTCAGTCTTATAAGGCTGTGTCCACTTTGATGCCAGGAGTGTGTTCTGGGTCCTTGAGCTGGGTTCTCATCATCTCTCTTTGAGTTAAATATTTCCTTAGAACAAATCATAGGACTCAGAAAGTGCTAAATTTAATATTTATTTATCTATTAAAAAGAGAGTTAAAGGGAGACAGAGAGAGAGAGAGAGACAGTGAATGGACATGTAGACCTCTTACTACTGCAGACAAATTTCAGATGCATGTGCCACTTTGTGCATCTGACTTATGTGGGAACTGGGGAATTAAATCTGGACTAGCCAGCTTTGCAAGCAAGCACTTTAAACTGCTGTGCCATCTCCCCAGCTCTTTGATTATAGCTTTCTTATAAAGGATATAACTCAGGACCATCCAAATGGAAGCAATGCATATGGTGTAGCATGGAAAGTGAGGGACGTGGTACTTCTATCCCTGGCAGCTGCCTGAACCATATTCTCCAGCGTTTTCTACGGGGTGTCACTGTTCAGGCATGAGTGATTATGTCATTGGTCACTTGATGGAATTAAAAATACAGGGCCTTTACCTTCTCCAGTACGTGGGAGTCAGAGCTGGAAGGTATAATCATCTAACCAGGATACTTGTTCCTCTGGTGAGTAGTCCCGTAAAGAACAGAGCCCTGAAGCTATCTGTCCCCCTCCCAAACCAGTGACTCTTCCAGCATAAACTCTGGGGATTGGAGAAAGGGGATCATTATGGATAACAAAAGATGCTCACTCCTATCACTCAGGAAATTCCAAGGGTTTTAGGAGCTCTATGACAGGAACCTGGGACAGAGACCAAATATATTTTTTATTATACCACAGACACACTTTTACATTCCTCCTGTCTGTAACATGCTATATTTAGTGGTTCTGAACTGATTACCAGATACATTTCATCTCAATGTAAGCAAATTCCTTTTTAAGTACAATTCTTCAGTATTTGAAGAAGCTGCCATGAAGGGTATAAACTACCAGGCACAAGAAGTGATCCAACTCTAGTTGGATGACCCTGGTTATGCTAAGGAGAAAATCTCCACCCTAGGGTGGTGGGGGTGGAGTTTGGTCCAGATGCCTGCATATCATCATGATCCCTATTGCTTTGCTTGATTTCAGAATCGAGAGATGCTTCCATTTTGGATGAACAGCACTAGGAAAAGGGAAGGCTGGCAGCGTGGATGGCATGGCTATGATAACGAGCTCATGGACATGCGTGGCATCTTCTTAGCCTTTGGACCTGGTAGGCAAGGAAATGAGCTGACACTTTTCCTCAGTGTTCCAAGGGAGTATCTCTAACAGGGGCTAATGGCCCTTGGACAGGCTGGAATTGTTGCTTTGTGGATCCTCTTTATGGGTCACGCTGAGCAAACCCAGTCATTCTCCATGAAACATCTTTTGCTGGCTTTCTTTCACATGCTTCTTGGATTTGGCATTTGTAAACAAATACTTCTTGTAAATTTTAAATCCTGAGTACAATGCAGAAAATGTATTCCACGTGTCTGTGATTTGATTTTTTTTAAACTTAATTCATCAAAATGTGTTTTAGAGCCATCTGATGTTCAGGAAAGCTCATTGGACACTAGTTTGATGACAGCTCTGAGTCTCCAAATCAATACTTTTACTTCATGGGGAATAACTCTAACACAGTTTCTCTTTGTCTCCAACACCCATCTCTATGCAAGTCATTGAGTGTGGGCTCCAGTAAAAAGCTAAGATGTGTTTAAAGGCAGACTAGGAAGTGACTTCGAGATTGACTTTGAAAATGAGCCAAAATGATAAGAGATGTCTTGTATAAAATGAATTTGCTGAGTCTTGTTTGAACAGATTATATTCCAAAGCACTAGAAGAAAAGGGGAGATGAATTAGGTCTTGTCCTTGATCAGTTATCTGGCAGTACACTGTGAATTTGCACACTGGAAAAGTTGATCACAGTCTAATGAACCTACTGCTAGTGAATAACCCATTCTAGGAAGAAAAGCAGGAAGGAAGGAAGACAGACAAAGAATAAATAAAAGAAAGAACAAATTAGAGGAGGGAGGGAGAGAGAGAGTAAGGAAGTTGAAGGAAGGAAGAAAAGAAGGATTTAACAGCTATTAACCATCAGTTGACTGATTCATAAGGTAGTCTCTTACTATTGCTTATCCTTTATTAAGTATAATTACCCTAGTACCTGTATTCCAAAGGTATTTTTTAGCCCAAAAATGTTTAACACTTTCCTTTCAAGTAGTAGGTTAGACCTAAAAACTCTGCTCTTTTCCTTGTAGAAAGATTAAAGACATGCCAACTCATTCTTGTTATTGTTCTGCTCTACTTACAAAAAAAAGTAACTGTTAAGTATGATGAAGTGTCAGTTTGTGCAACATCTATGGCTGCTTGTGGGAATCTGATCTTGGGGAAAACACTGGTCCAAATCCCTTTCCACTTGTGATCCCATGTGTGTTTCTTAAATCCCACAGTGCACATCAGATTCAGTGGCAACAGACATTTGTAGCTGGGTTCATGACATTGGCTGGAGAATGTAAAGGATGTCTAAGCACATTGCCATAGACCACTGAAAGTTAAGAAGTGATCCTTACTGGCCAAGCCCCAAGACAGTATACTGGGTTCCAAAGCAATAGAAATGAAGAATGGAGCTTTGAGAACGGTGACAGGGTTAGCTGTAGGTTAGGGAGGAGACCTGTCAGGGCATGGTCTTCATGTAGGAGAATGTCACTCATCAGGACTTGATGTCAAAAATGTGACCTTATTCTTCTCCAGAAGAGAGAAGTAAGATCATGAATACAAAGTGTTTGTCTGTTGAAGCAGTATACATGAGCAAGTCTCCAGTGTGTTTTAAAATAGAATCCAATGTAGTCCCATACTAAAATTACTGATTACAACACTGCATGAACACCAAGTTAAATTCAATGGGGACATTTTGACCATTAACAGGGCTTCCATCATTGGCTCCTTGAAAGCTAAAAGTTCTTAGTCTTTTCCAGATTGAAAGACAACCTCTGATGAAAATGGGCTGGGCTAATTGCAGAATGCATCCAGGAAGATATGGCCTTGAGAGCCTCCCACAAACTATCACGTTCTTGGATCCAATTCTCATAAAAGATTAAACAGCTTTAGACACTGACTGTTTATGCAGAAGAAAATTTAAGAGCAGGGCTGTTAATAGCTACCTAGCTGCACTTGCAGATAAAGGCGCATCCCTTCTAATTCATTGTCTGCACATCTTGCTGAGAGAAGAAACTGAGCATCCTTATGGCTGGCCAGATACCAGCCTTCCAAGCCAACAAGTCTGGTCTGGTAAAGAGAAAGAGAAATAATTCTGAAGATAGCCTCTCAGTGGTTAATCTTAGTTTCTAATTTGAACAACCTAGTCTTGCCCTGGAGTATTCTGCATTCAAGATAAGACAGCAGGGATGTGATTCAGTGGGTGGTCACAAACTGACATGCCTTGTTAAGAAAGCAGCACAAGGTGGCCAGAAACAGCTTGAGCATAGAGAATCTTCTCTCTTTAGTAGATTCATGATCTTACTTCTCTCTTCTGAAGAAGAATAAGGTCACATTTTTGACATAAAGTCCTGATGAGTGACATTCTCCTACATGAAGACCATGCCCTGACAGGTCTCCTCCCTAATCTACCGCTGACCCTGTCACAGTCTTCAAAGCTCCATTCTCCATTAGTAGACACATTTTAATATCCAAATATAATACCCAAATTTAAGCCCATGGGAATAACTTGGATCCCCAGCCTAAGTTCAGAATGCCATCCTGAGCTAGTGGAGCTTGGAGGGGTCCTTCCGAATTGAACTAGCATTATTTGACTACTTCAGAATTTTCTAGCTTACATTCCAGCCTGGTTCATCTTTGCCTTGGGCACAAAATACAATCTTTACAGAACAGAAAATCCTGACAGAACAGAAAGCCATGATCCAGCTGAAAATGAACACCAAATTCTCCTTCCTGCTTATGTCCACAGGATTCAATTTTGTATTTTCAATGTAAAAAAGTTAATCTTTAAGACTTTGCCAGATGAACCCTGATCTTGAATTATCCTGTGTTTTACTTTAAGTAGATTTTTGAAAGACTAAGGAAAAGCACATTGCATGCTCTCCCACCCATTCATAGGGAAATGGTATGGCCACATGTGACGGATGGTGTGATCGCTATAGCCAGGTTACAAGGCAAGAAAGAGAAAACTTGCTACTATAACCCTAGGACAAGCTTTTCAATGATTCCTCATGCTGTGATGGGTTGATATCATGGGAAAGTGCCACCACTGTCCCCACCTGAGTGCTTAATTTACCTTGACATTGAGAGGGACTGCACCTGTGTTTTCCCCTTGTAGGCATGGTTGGATTTTTTTCACTTAGTTTTACTTTGAAGTGATACTTATCCTCTCTGCCCCACAAGAGAAATGGATTTTAAGGCATATACTACATATAAACCCAAAGTTTTCTCTTGTTAGCATTTTTTTTTTTTTTGCATATAATGTCTGGCACTATGACTTTGGTTCTATTATGTGACTACTTCAGAATTTTCTAGCTTACATTTTAGCATGGTTAATCTTTGCCTTAGGCACCAAACACCTATAGAGTGCCTTGCCTTTTTATACTGAAATCAGCTTTTATTCCCTCAAATGAGCAAAACCCATGACTTGAGAAGTTGCCCTAGACCTAACATACTGGGTGGTAGAGTTTTCTGTGTGTAACTTTCTTCCACATTTTTAATAATAGGAGTAGAATTTAGTGTTTATATTTCCAGAATAAATTCCTGGCACTGCTTGCAGACTTTTGAAATAAAAGTATATCTAATCATTTTTAGTACAACAATTAAGCTAATTATTTTAAAGATAGAAACTTGGCTTTGCATCTCCTAAACTTCCCATTTCCTTTAAAAATCTTGAGTTAAAAGCAAAGGCTTCTTTTGATAGATTAAAAACTCCCCCTTAACTCAGCCTTATTGTAGCTTAGGGTCTGTTGTTGAGTGTTTTGTTTGAAGCAAAGTTGTCTGTATGTGTCACCATATTTACATATTTACTCTTGCTAATATTTTATTTATTTATTTGAGAGGGGGGGAGAGAGAGAGAGAGAATGGATGTACCAGGACCTCTGGCCACTGCAAATGATCTCCAGATGCATGTTCCACCTTATGCATCTGGCTTTATGTGGGTACTGGGGAACTGAACCTGGGTCTTTTGGCCTCACTAGCAAGTACCTTAACCATTAAGCCATCTCTCTTCACTCTTTAGAAGGACAAGTGTTTTCTATTTGCTATTTTTATGGGAAGCAGGCCTACTTGATTAAAATATTTCCACCTGCTTAGAGTTACTTTCCCCACCCTTTACTGGTAGTGCGATGAATGGCTAGCCCTATACTTCATACTTCAGTGTTATTACTGCTTCAGTCTGCTGCAGGCTAAAGGGAGATACACAATGGTACTTTCCACTAGGTCCGTTGGAACCTACTCTGGCATCTCAACTCCAATACCAGTTTGTTTATTTTCCCTATAGCTAAGTCATTTCATCTGTCCCCGAAAGACTCCTAAACAATGTTCAATTCATCTTCTAAATATATTGAAAACACCATTGGTATTGCTGGAGAATATATATAATTTCATGTCACATAAAGGCCTGTTACCATATGACGATGTAGCAGGAAAACAGAAACATTCTCCAGCTGCTGTGAGTACTCTGAAGTCCTAACTAGGTAGAAGTTCTAGAAGGTGCCCATGCTATCTAAAAGGAGCCCAGCACCCTAGTCTGTCTTCTTTGTCCTCACCCATTTCCCAGTGCTCTGAAGAAATGGAGTAACTTCATCTGGCCAATTTGCCTCTACAGAAAAGCTATGTTGTCCTAAGAGAGCATGCATGGCTAAACACAAAGAAGTCTGTTGCTAGCTTGTCTTTTAAAGATGCTCATTTCCATAAGCGATAGAAAGTGCCTTTCCCTCATAACCCATAGTCTTCCACTCTTCCCCATTCACAGACACCTGCCACAGCCATTGATGGAGCTGGTTCTCCAGTTGTACAGTTTCTGGAGCTCAAGAAGAATTCTCTATGTGATGAGTCACCCCATTCCTGGTTACAAGTCATAACCAATTGTTTATTTGTTTTTGCCTTACAGATTTCAAGTCCAACTTCAGAGCTGCTCCAATCAGATCTGTGGATGTCTACAACATCATGTGCAATGTAGTAGGCATCACCCCACTGCCTAACAATGGGTCCTGGTCCAGGGTGGCATGCATGCTGAAGGACCAGGCCAGCTCACTTCTGTGTGGCCAGCTGACTATTTGGGCACTGGTCTTCATTCTCCTCTTGTGCCCTATATAACTGATCACATTGCTTGTCCCAGAACACTGCAAGCAAAGTGTGCCTCCAACCTGGAACCATTTTCATTTTTTTGTAATTACTAGCTTTCTTAATGCAAGCCAGGTCATATAAATTGAAAATATGTTATTCTTGGATGGTTCTAAAAGTCCATGCCTTAAAAAAAAGAAATAGCCAAACTTTGATTTACTTGAAAGTAGGGAAATCCTAGCTTTTCATTTGTTAGGCTCTATAAAATTTTCTCCTTTGTTTTCCTGTGCTTAGTGAAGATGAACTGTAAGTGGTGGCTCCCTGCAGGAGCCAAACTTTGAGTGTATATCCTATGGTTATCTGGTGTCCCTCCATGTCCTCCCTTGTACAACATTGTCCTATAAATCAAGCTTTGTACTTTCCACACACAAGGAGTTTATTAAAGGACCATGGCCATAATTCTACATTTTTCCTTCCATTCCATAAAAGAGGAGGTCTATATGGAAGCAGTAGATGGTGCTGTTCTGACCTAAGTCAGAGTTTTTTCACCTCAACAAAGTCTCACAAAGGTTATCTACTAGAAGAGATCATCAATCAACCAACAACAACAACAAAAAAAAAAATTAAGAACTTATAGGTCAAGGTGAAAGACTCCTTAGACACCACCACTCTGGCTACTGGTTCAGGGTGCAGACTACAGGAATACTTAATATGTCATTATAGGCTTGGAATAGGATAGATGTCATATAGATAATATAAGCACATCAGCAGAAATCTTGGCTCATTGCTTGGGATGGTGACATAATAAGCATAAGTTTTATGCTGCAATCGTCTGGATTCAATACTTGCTTAGAAGCTACAAAGGGAATCATTATTTTATTTTTAAACCTTTTTTCTTTATTAGCTACATACATAGTGTGTAAACAGCACATGTTGGTACCATCCTTACCCTCACCACTGTCCTCTGCCCTCCGAAGGGACCCTCATCATGGGGGATTCCAGTTATCCCCAGGGGATTGTGGGTCTTGCATTGTGGGGGCAGCTATCAGTTATGGGGAAAAGGCAATGTCTCTATTGTAATGTCCCAACTTGTGGCTCTAACAATCTTTCTACCCCTCTTCCATTCCTGAGCCATGTTTGGTTCATTTTAGATCTACTTCAATGGTAAAGTCATGGGAGCCTCTGTGTCTCTGGATCTCTGGTTTGGTAGGAGTTGAGTGTTCTCTGTGTCTATCTACTTCACCCTTGTGCTGATACCAGGTTCACCAAGAAAGCAGCACTCTTTCTCATTTCCTCAATTACTTTATAGTTTCAGCTGGGGCCCTGGTGAGGTGCAATGAGCTTATTATTTCCACAGGTTTTGTGTCCATCTGAAAAAGAGAAGCAGATTCTCCAACGGAGAGTGAAGTCAGCGCTGGATAAATGGGATAACCATTATTAGTTTAGAGAGAATTTAATAGGTGTAGGCCCTCTTGTAGCCCAAGATTGGTGGGAGTTTGATATTGGAGAGCAAACTCATTTTTTGGGTATGATTCTGACTTGTTTCCAAGTTCCAGCTATGAGTTCCATTCCACTGAGCAGATCCATTAGCCAATCCAAGAGCAGTTGGTTACCCACCATGGCTGTGCACACTTGGGTGAGCATCATGTCAGGTGGTTTGCTGCTAAGTAGCTTAGACCATGAACTGCTTGAAGAAATGTTGGCCATTTTCTACCAGTCACTCATGTAGCACTTTCTGGCACTAGACAAGCTAACTGTCTGGGGACTGACTCTCTTCCAGAATCCAGCCAGGTCTTTCCATGTTCTGTACCTATAGCATATGGTATCTTTGGCAGTAGGGTCTTACTATTAACCTTTGGCGGGTAATCAAGTGCTGTGACAGAAGTCTGTCTTCTTATGGGCAACTTTGTAGGTCTCTCTGATCAACAGCTCACTGTGACTATTAATCACATCCTAGTACTGGGAGTTACAGGCCAGTGCCAAGGGAAAAAAAGGAAGAGGGCTTGAGAGGTGGCTTAGCAGTTAAGCGCTTGCCTATGAAGCCTAAGGACCCCGTTCAAGGCTCTATTTTCCAGGACCCATGTTATCCAGATGCACAAGGGGGTGCATGCATCTGGAGTTCGTTTCCAGTGGCTAAAAGCCCTGGAATGCCAATTCTCTCTCTCTCTCTCTCTCTGTCACTCTCAAATGAATAAAAATAAAATTTAAAAGAGGAAGAGAAAGATAAGTAATATAAAAGAGAAAGAGAGAAAGTGGTCTATTGGTTCTGCTTTTTTTCTCTTTTTTTCTTTATTAGTTAGTTTTCTATTCAGCAAATACACTCAGTTTGGTACCATTATTAGGCTCATCTGTGACATACCACCACTGCTTGGCCCCTCCTTGTTGAGGTATATGGGTCATGCATTGGGGAGTTAGCCCACAGTTATATGTAAGATAAATGTCTCTGCATACCATGACCCAACATGTGGCTCCGACATTCTTTCCGCCCCCTCTTCCGCAAAATTTCCCTGAGCCACGTAGGGTTCATTTTTGGTCTGCTTCAGTGATCAGGTGTTGGGGGCTTCTGAGGCTCTGGCTCTCTGATTTGCTAGGACTTGATTTGTCTCTGTGTTGATCTCCTTCCACCTTCTGCTGGTATCCAGTTCATCAGGAAACAGCATCCTTGCTTGTTTCGCCAATTTTTCTTAGTTGCAGCCGGGGCCCTTTGGAGGTATGATGGGGTGGCTCCCTCCTTAGGATCTACATCTATCTGAAAAAGAGAAGGAGATTCTCCAACAGAGAGTAAGTTAGCACCAAGACAAAAGAGATAACCCTTACGTTTTTATAGAGAATTTAATAGGTATAGGCCCTCTTGTAGCCCATGATTGATGGTGGCTTGATATTGGCGAATGGGCTTATGTTTGGATATGGTTCTGACTTGTTTCCCAGCTCCAGCTATGGGTCCCGTACCACTGAGGGGATCAGTTAGCCAAAGCGAGAGCAGTTGGTTTCCCACCATGGCTGCATGCCACTATTGCACTTGTGTGGGCATCACAACAAGTTATTAGCTGCTCAGTAGGTTAGACCATGAGTTGCTTGGACAGATATTGGTCATTTTCTCCCAGTCGCCCATGGAGCACTCTCTGGCACTAGACACGCTGACTGTCTGGGGACAGACTCTCTTCCAACTTCCAGCCATGCCATTCTAATTTGCATGTCAACCACATAAGGTGTCTTCAGCAGTAGGGTCTTACCACTAACTTTTGGTGGGTCATCAAGTACTCTGACAGAAATCTGTCTGTCTTTTAGGAAACCTTGTAGGTCTCTCAGATCAAAGGCTCATTGTGGAAGATAGCCCCATCCTGGTACTGGGAGTTACAGGTCAGTGCCCACTAACAAAATGAGGAAAATGATAACTAATATACAAGAGTCAGAGAGAAGAGACAGAGAGAGGGAGAGGGAGAAGGATGGAGGGAAGATGTAGAAGATTAAGGTTAGTCATGATCCTACCCTTTCCAGTGTCTTGTGGTTCAGGTGTTCCCTGTAAGGGACTGGTAAAGAATCAGACATTTGGTCTGTCTTTTAGTAAGTAGAATTTTATGGTACCATTGCCGTTTGGGTCTAGATTTGTGTTTCCCACCCTTTTGATGCCTTCCCGTCCCTCCCCTTCCATCCTAGTGTCTAGTCCACAAGATGCTTGCTGGATATGTAAAGTATCTTGGGTAGATTCAGGTTAGGTGCTGTAGATGAGTGGGACTATGTGGGGATTATTTTTCTGTGATTAGGTAAGTTCACTGAGAATGATCTGTTCCAGGTTCAACCATTTTTCCTCAAATTTCATTGTGTCATTTTTTCTTATTGCTGTATAGAATTCCATTGTGTTGATATACCACACCTTAGTTACCCATTCTTCTAGTGATGGACATCTGGGTTGATTCCACCTCTTAGTTATTACAAATTGAGCTGCTACAAACATGGTTGAGCAAATCTCTATAGCCTGTGGTTTGAAGGTTTTATGGTAGATGCCCAGTAAGGGAATAACTGGGTCTGTTGGTATCTCTATACTCAGCTTTTTCAGAAGTCTCCATATTGCTTTCCAAAGTGGTTGTACCATCCTACATTCCAACAAATAGTGGATGAGTGTTCCTACTTCTCCACGTCCTCGCCAGCATTTATTTTTATTTGATTTTTTTGATGTTTGATATCCTTATTGGGGTAAGGTGGAATCTCATAGTTGTTTTAATTTGCATTTCTCTGATGATTAGGGATGATGAACATTTTCTTAAGTGTATGTTTGCCATTTGTATTTCTTCCTCTGTGAACTGCCTGTTCAGCTCTTTGCCCCATTTTGGGAGTGGGGTGTTTGACTTCTTACTGTTTAGATTTTTGAGTTCTTTGTAGATTCTAGAGATTAGGCCTCTCTCAGTTGGATAATCCGCAAATATTTTCTACCATTCTGTAGGTAATCTATTGGCTTTGCTTATTGTATGCTTGTCTGTAAAGAAGTGCTTCAGCTTCATGTGATCCCATTGGTTGAGTGATGGTTTAAGTTCGTGAGCTACTGGGGTTTTGTTCAGGAAGTCTTTTTCCATTGCTATATCATGCAAAGTACTTCCTAAATTTTCATCCAGTAGTATTAGAGTTTCTGGTCTTATATTGAGGTCTTTGATCCATTTGGACTTGAGTGTAGTGCATGGTGAAATGTGTGGGTCAAGTTTCAGTTTCCTGCATATGGTTATCCAGTTTGTCCAGCACCATTTGTTGAAGATGCTGTCTTTTTTCCAGCCTATATTGTTCAGGCCTTTATTGAATATCAAGTAGCTATAGTTGCTTGACCAAAGCCTGGGTCCTCAATTCTATTCCATTGGTTTGTACTCCTGTTTTTATGCCAGTACCCTGCTGTTTTTATTACTGTGGCTTTGTAATATAGCTTTAGATCAGGTATGGTGAGGCCCCCAGAGGTATTTCTTTTGCTGAGGATATATTTGGTTATGTGAGGCCCTCTGAATTTCCATATGATATTTGAGATCATTTTTTCTATCTCTGTGAAGAACACTGTAGGAATTTTAATTGGACTTGCATTAAATCTGTATATTGCCTTTGGTAGGATTGTCATCTTCACAATGTTAATTCTGCCTATCCAGGAACATGGGAGGTCTTTCCATTTTCTCAAGTCTGCCTCAATTTCTTTTTTGAGTGTTTTTATGTTTTCATTGTATAGATCTTTCACTTCCTTGGTTAACATTATTCCAAGCTATTTTATTTAATTATTTTTTTTTGATGCTATTGAAAATGGGACTATGTCCCTTATTTCTTTCTCTGTATCTTTGTCATTTGCATATAGGAAGGCTAGTGATTTTTGTGCATTGATTTTGTATCCTGCTACTTTGCTATAGGAGTTAATCACCCTCAGGAGTTTTGGGATGGAGTCTCTTGGGTCTCTTACATATACAATCATGTTATCAGCAAAAAGCTAACTTAACTTCTTCCTTTCCAAATTGTATCCCTTTTATTTCCATCTCCTGTCTTATTGCTTGATCTAGGACTTCCAGTACTATATTGAAAAGCAGAGGTGAGAGATGACAACCCTGTCTTGTTCCTGATCTCAATGGGAATTCCTCCCATCTCTCTCCATTTTGTATTATTTGGGCCTCGGAGCTTTGTATATTGCCTTTTTTAGGTTGAGATATGAACCAACCATGCCAATTCTCTCCATTGTTTTGATCATGAAGTGATGTTGTATCTTGTCAAAGGCCTTTACTGCATCCATCGAAATGATCATGTGGTTTTTATGTTTAACCTTGTTTATGTGGTATATTACATTGACACTTTTCCGTTTGTTGAACCACCCCTGTGCTCCTGGGATGAATCCCACTTGGTCAAGGTGGATAATGCTTTTGATGTGTTGTTGGATTTGGTTTGTGAGGATTTGGTTTAGGATCTTTGCATCTAAATTCATCAGGGAAATAGGGAGGTAGTTTTCTTTTCTTGTGGCATCTCTGCCTGGTTTTGGAATTAGGGTGATGCTAGCTTCATAAATGGAGTTGGGTAGTTTTCCCTGTTCACCAATTGTGTGGCACAGTTTGAGGAAGATTGGTTTGATTTCTTCCATGAAAGTTTGATAGAATTCAGCTGAGAAGCCATCTGGTCCTGAACTCTTCTTTTTCGGGAGGTTTTTTATTACTTTTTTAATCTCCATGAATGTGATGGGTTGATTGAGGTGATTAATCTGCTCTGTGTTTAACTTTGATAGATGGTATGCGTCCAAGAATTCATCCTTCTCCTCCACATTATCCAGTTTTGTGGAGCAGAGGTTTTTGAAATGAGTCCTGATGATTCTCCCAATTTCACTTATGTCTGTTGTGATCTCTCCTTTTTCATTTTGAATTTTGTTAATTTGAAGATTCTCCTTTTTTTGCTTGATCAGGTTGGCCAGGGGTTTGTCAATCTTGTTTATTTTTTCAAAGAACCAGCTCTTTGTTTTGTCAATTGTCTTAATTGTTTTCTTGGTTTCCAACTCATTGATTTCTGCTCTGATTTTAATTATTTCTTTCCTTCTGGAGCTCCTTGGGTTGGATTTTTCTTGTTTTTCCAGTGCCTTTAGGTGGATGGTTAGGTTATTGATTTGGGACCTTTCTGTCTTTATTTATGAAGGCATTGAGTGCTATGATTTTTACCCTGAGGACTGCCTTCCTTGTGTCCCATAACTTTTGGTACGATGTGTTCTCATTGTCATTCAATTCCAGAAATTTTGCAATTTCATTTTTTATTTCATACACTATCCATTTATTGTTTAAAAGTGTGTTGTTCCATTTTCAGGTGCCGTTGGTATTCTTGGTGGGTTTTTTGGTGTTGATTTCTAGCAATATAGCATTGTGATCTGATATCATGGAGGGAATTATTTCAATCTTCCTAAATATGTGGAGGCAGTCTTTGTGACCCAGTATATTGTGTATTTTAGAGAATGTTCCATGGGCAGCTGAGAAGAATGTGTAGTCTGTGGAGTTGGGACAGAAAGTTCTGTAGATGTCCATTAGGTCTAAGTGATCTATGGTTTTGTTGAGCTCTCTTACTTCCCGGTTGAGTTTCTGTTTGGATGATCTGTCTATTACTGATAATGGTGCATTGAAGTCCCCAGCTATGATGGTGTTGGTGGTCATTTCTGTTTTATTGTCAAGTAGATTTTGTTTTGTGAAATGTGGTGCCCCTGTGTTTGGTGCATACAGATTTATGATTGTAATATCCTCTTGATGGATCGTTCCCTTGATAAGTAGGAAGTGGCCTTCTTTGTCTTTTTTGATTATTTTTCGTTTGAAGTCTATTTTATCCAATATAAATAGAGCTACACCTGCTTGTTTCTTATTCCCATTTGCTTGGAATATTGTTTTCCACCCTTTCACCCTGAGGAGGTGTCGGTCTTTAGTGGTGAGGTGGGTTTCTTGAAGGCAACAGATTGAGGGGTCTAATTTTTTGATCCATCCTGTTATCTTGTGTCTCTTGATGGGTGAATTAAGGCCATTAATATTTAGGGTAACGACTGTGAGATTTGATTTGATCCTTGCCATATTGCAATGGTAAGTGTGGGTTGGTGTTTTCATGGACTTTGAAGTTTTTTGTGCCTACTCTGAGTTTGGTTATTGTGATCTGCTTCTTGTAGGCAATTGAGTTTAATTATTTTTTTCTTCTCTGTGGAGAATTTTCTGAAATACTCTCTGTAGGTTTGGTTTTGTGTTCATGTAATTGTAAACCTGAATTTTGTCATGTAATGTTGTTCTTTCACCACCTATTTTGAGGGATACTTTCACTGGGTAGAGTAATTTGGGTTGGAAGCCATAGGTTCTTAGACTTTGCAGTGTTTCATTCCAGGCCCTTCTAGCTTTCAGGGTTTCCATTGAGAAGTCTGAAGTAATTCTGATGGGGTTACCTTTGAAAGTGGTGTGCTGTTTTTCCCCAGCTGCTTTTAGGATTTTCTCTTTGGTGTCAATGTTTAGAGTCTTAATGACAATATGTCTTGGAGAGTTTCTCCTTTGGTCCAGTCTGTTTGGAGTTCTGTTGGCTTCTTGTATCTTGATGGGCCTTTCTTTTAAGAGACTGGGGAAGTTTTCTTCAATTATTTTGTTAAATAAGTTCTCCATGCCTTTGGTCTGAATTTCTTCTCTTTCTGGAATTCCAATGATCCTGATATTAGGACATTTAAGTGTATTCCACAATTCCCTCATGTTCTGTTCACAGGAACTTTTGAACTTACTGAAATTGTTGAACTCTCAAACTGTTTCTTCCATCTTGTCTTCCAGATCAGAGATTCTATCCTCCACTTGGCTGACTGTATTCTTGAGAGCTTCTAGAGAGTTTTGGACTTGTTCAATTAAGTTTGCATTTTCTACTCCTTTTCTATGTATAATTTCCATCCCTCTGTCAAGCTCCCTTTTCACATCAGTTTCTGATTTTCTTGATGATTCTTGGAATTGATCCTTGCATTTCTTTATGCCTCCATTTAGCACAGCCAGCTGATTTTTGAGGTCTTCTTTTTGTTCACTCTCCCTCAAATCTCTTAACTCTCTTTGAACTCCTTCCAATTTATTATCTATTAGTTCTAGTTTATAGATGGCAGCATCCACACGATTATGGGTCCTTTGTTGCTTTCCTGCAAGTTCTACCAGTAGGTTGGTCAGGGTTGCACTGCTCATAGCTTCAAATTGGTGTTCTGAACCTAATGACTGTTCTATGTTTTGTTTGAATGTATTCATATTAGGACTTGGTGATCTAACTGGATTTTCTTGCATTTTATTTTTCATGTTATTTCTTTTCGCTGTGGTCTGCCCATGACAGTGTATGGGCACGTAGGTGGGTGCATCAGCCAGGGATCAAGCACAATGGGAATCTGAGGGAGCCTGAGACAGTTGCCAAGCTGCCTGTGCTTTGGCTCTCACTTACCAAACCGCCTATCTACTGCCTGCCTGGTGTGCCAAAGTTGCCTGAGTTCTCAAGTGGTAATGTGCCAAAGCTTCCTGTGTTCGAGCTAGCAGTGACTCAGAGGCAGCAAGCGCTGAAGCAGCCCGAACTCTGGCTGGGAACACTGGGACTCGGAAGCAGTCTGCGCTCCTCCGCCAGAGGACAATGGTGGATGGCCAGCGTGGCAGAGAGGTAGGGGGTGGCACCTGAGCTGGTGCAAGTGAGAGACACAGTCTGATCTTGTGTGGCAGTTGCTGTGGGACTGAGCTCACTCAGTAAGTGGGAGAGTGGACGAGTGTGAGGAGCAATCTAAGCTTCCACACGCAGGGATTGTTTGGTGAGCTGGCGCACAGAGGCGGCACCGGTGGCAGCTGCAGCACTCTGGACATGGAGGTTATTTGGGGGGAGGGGTGGGCTACCTGCCAGAGGACAATGGCGGATGGCCAGCGTTGCAGATAGGTAGGGGATGGCACCTGAGCTGGCGCAAGTGAGAGACACAGTCTGATCTTGTGTGGCAGTTGCTGTGGGACTGATCTCACTCAGTAAGTGGGAGAGTGGACGAGTGTGCAGAGCAGTCTAAGCTTCTACACGCAGGGATTGTTTGGCAAGCTGGTGCACAGTGGTGGCACCAGCAGCAGCTGCAGCACTGGGGACATGGCGGTTATTTGGGGGGAGGGGTGGGCTACCTGTCTGAGAGGGGATCCACGATTCCCTGTTCCCCCCGCCTCTGTTCCCTCCCAGATTTCTCTCCCTTAAAAGCCCCAATAAACCCTTAATATCTTGCCTTTCTTTCCCCGGGATTTGCAGCACAGCTAGGTGGTCGCCATCTTGGCCGGAAGTGGCTCTGCTTATTGTATGGTTGTCTGTGAACAAAATTTTCAGCTTCATGAGATCCCAATGGTTGGGTGACTCTTTAATTTCCTGAGGTACTCTGTTTTAGTTCAGGAAGTTTTTTCCCAGTACTATACTGTGCAACATTCTTCCTATTTTTTCTTCCAATAGTAGCAGAGTCTTCGGGCTTATATTGACATCTTTGACCCATTTGGACTTGGTTTTTGTGCATGGTGAGATGTGTGGTTCTAGTTTCAACTTCCTGCACATGGATATACAGTTTGTTCAGAACCATTTATTGAAGATGCTGTCTTTTTTCCAGTCTGCATTGTTAGGGCCTTTGTCAAATATCAATTAGCTGTAGTTACTTGACCCAAAGTCTGGGTCCTCTATTCTATTCCATTCATCTATAATCCTGTTTTTATGCCAGTATCATGTTGTTTTTGTTACTATGGTTTTGTAATATCACTTTAGATCAGATATGGTGATGCCTCCAGAGGTGTTTCTTTTGCTGAGGATATGCTTGGATAGGCAAGGCCTTTTGCCATTCCATATGAATTTTGAGATCTTGTTTTTTTTCAATCTCTGTGAATAAAAATGTTGGGATTTCTATTGTTATTGGATTAAATATGTATGTTGCTTTTGGTAAGATTGCCATTTTCACAATGTTAATTCTTCCTGTCCATAAGCATGGGAGGTATTTCCATTTTCTCAAGTCCTCCTAAATTTCCTTTTTGAGTGTATTTATGTTTTCATTGTATAAGTCTTTCACATCCTTGGTTAATGTTATTCCAACGTAGTTTTTCTGTTGTTGTTGTTGCTGCTATTGAAAATGGGACAATGCCACTAATTTCTTTCTCTGTATCTTTGGATTTTTGCATACAGAAAGGCTCCTGGTTTTTGTGTGTTGATTTTTGTATCCTCATACTTTGCTGAAGGAATTACTTTAAGAGTTTTGAGATGGAGATTCTTGGGTCACTTATATATAGAAACGTGTAGTCTGTGAATAGGGCTAACTTAACTTCTTCCTTCCATATTTGTATCCCTTTTATTTCTTTCTCCTGTGTTATTGCTTGAGCTAGGACTGCTAGCACTATTTGGAAGAGCAGAGGTGAGAGTGGACACCCTTGTCTTGTTCCTGATCTCAATGGGAACTTCTTTAGTCTCTCCCCATTAAGTATTATTTGGGCTTTAGGTGCTTTATATATCGCCTTTATTATGTTGAGATATAAACCATCCATGCCTATTCTCTCCAATGTTTTGATCATGAAGCAATGTTGTATTTTGTCAAAGGCCTTTCTGCATCTATCAAAATGATCATGTGGTTTTTCTGTGTTTAAGCTTATTAATGTGGTGTATTACACTGATAAGTTTCCATATGTTGACCCAACCCTGCCTTCCTGGGATAAATCTTGATCACGGTGGCTAATGCTGTTGATGTGTTGCTCATTTTGGTTTGCGAGGATTTTGTTCAGGATCTTTGCATCTAAGTTCATCAGGGAAATAAGCCTATAGTTTTCTTTTATTGTGGCATCTCTGTCAGGTTTTGTTATTAGGGTGATACTAGCTTCATAAAAGGTGTTGGTGAGCTTTCCCTGTTCTCCAACTATGTGGCACAGTCTGAGAAAAATTGGTTTCAGTTCATCCATGAAAGTTTGATAGAATTCAGCTGAGAAGCCATCTGGTCCTGAACTCTTCTTTTGGGGGTGGCTTTTGTTTATCTTTTCAATCTCGATGGGTGTGATAGGATTGTATAGGTGATTAATCTGCTCTGAATTTAGCTTTGGTAGGTTGTATGTGTCCAGGAATTCATTCATTTTCTCCATATTATCCAATTTTGTGGCATAGAGATTTTTGAAATAAGTCCTGATCATTCTAATTTCATTTATGTCTGTTGTGATCTATTCTTTTACATTTATAATTTTGTTAATTTGAGGCATCTTTTTTTTTTTCATCAAATTGGCCAGGGGTTTATCAATCTTGTTTATTTCTTCAAAGAACCAGCTCTTTGTTTTGTCAATTTTCTTAATTGTTTTCTTAGTTTCACATTCATTAATTTCTGCATGATCTTAATTATTTCTTTTCATCTGGAGCTTTTTGGGTGGATTATTCTTGTTTTTCCAATGCCTGTAGGTGGATGGTTAGGTTATTGATTTGGGAACTCTCTGTCTTTGTTATGAAGATATTTAGTGCTATGAATTTTCCCCTAAGGACTGCCTTCATTGTGTCCCATAAGTTTTGGTACAATGTGTTCTCAATGTCATTCAATTCTAGAAATTTTTCAGTTTCATTTTTCATTCCATCTACTACCTATTTGTTGTTAAATAGTGTGTTCTTCAGTTTCTAGGAGTTGGTGGGATTCCTGGTACACCTTGTGTTGTTAATTTCTAGCATTATAGCATTGTGATCTGATATCTTGCAGGAAATGATGTCTATTTTCCTAAATATATGAACACCAGCTTTATTGCCCAATATATGATCTATTTTAGAGAAGATTCCATGGGCTGCTGAGAAGAATGTGTATTCTGTGGATTTTGGCTAGAATGTTCTGTAGTTTTCCATTAGGTCTAATTGATCTATGGTTTTGTTGAGCTTTCTCACTTCCCTGTTAATTTTCTGTTTGGATGATCTATCTATTGCTGATAATGGAGTATTGAAGTCCCCAACTATGATGGTGTTGGTGTTTATTTCTGTTTTGTTATCAATTAGGTGTTGTATAAATTGTGGTGCACATGTTTGGTGCATAAGGATTGATGATTGTGATATCCTCTTGTTGCATCATTCCCTTGATAAGTAAGAAGTGGCCTTCCTTGTCTTTTTTGATTACTTTTGTTTTGAAGTCTATTTTATCTGATATTAGTATAGCAAAACCTGCTTGTTTCTTATTTCTGTTTTCTTGGAATATCATTTTCCACCCTTTCACCCTGAGGAGGTGTCTGTCTTTAGTGGTGAGGTGGGTTTCTAGAAGATAGCAAATTGTGGGGTCTAATTTTCTGACCCACCCTGTTTGCTTATGTCTCTTGATGGCTGAATTAAGGCCACTAATGTTTAGGATAATAAATGTGAGGCTTGATTTAATCCCTGGCCTATTGTGGTGGTTTATGTGGTTTGGTGTTTTCTTGGACTTTGTAGTTTTCTGCACCTTCTCTGTGTTTGATTATTGTGATCTGCTTCTTGTAGGCACTTGAGGTTGGTTATTTGACTCTTCTTTGTGGAGAATTTCCTGAAGTACTCTCTGTAGGTTTGGCTTTGTGTTCAGATAGTTGTAGAGCAGACTTTTATCATGGGAAATTTTTCTCCTACCATCTATTATGAGGGATACTTTTGCCAGGGAGAGTTGCTTGGCTTGGAAGCCATAGGTTCTTAGACTTTGCAGTGTTCCATTCCAGGCCCTTCTGGCTTTCAGGGTTTCCATTGAGAAATCTGAAGTAATTCTGATGGGGTTACCTTTATATGTAATGTGTTATTTCTCCATATCTGCTTTTAGGATTTTCTCTTTGTTATCAATGTTTGGAGTCTTAATGATAATATGTCTTGGAGAATTTCTCCTTTGGTCCAGTCTGTTTGGAGTTCTGTTAGCTTCTAGTAACTTGATGGGACTTTCTTTTGAGAGGGTGGGAAAGTTTTCTTTGAGAATTTTGTTGAATAAGTTCTCCATACCTTTGGTCTAAATTTCTTCCCCTCTGACATTCCCATGATCCAAATATTAGGATGTTTAAGGGTATCCTACAGTTCCCTCATGTTCTGTTCACAATGAAATTTGAGGAAAATGTTCACAAAAGTTTTTGAATTTATTCAAACTTTTGGACTCATGAACTGTTTCTTCTGTTTTGTCTTCCAGTTCTGGGTTTCTATCCTCCACTTGACTGACTCTATTCTTAAGAGCTTCTGTAGAGTTTTGGACTTGTTCAATTTGGTTTGTATTTTCTTCTACTTTTCTGTGAATAGTTTCCATCCCTCTGTTGAGTTCCCTTTTCATGTCATTTTCTGATTTACTTAATGCTTCTTGGAATTCATCCTTGCATTTATTTATGTCTTCATTTAGCTTAGCCAGCTGATTATTGAGGTCCTCTTTTTTTTTTCACTCTCCTTCATATCATTTAACCTTTTTTGAAACATTTCCTGGTTCTATTCTATTAGGTATAATGTAGCAAAGACAGCATTCATACAATTATTGGACCTTTGTTGATTTTCTGCAAGTTCTGCTATTTGCTTGGCCAGGGGTGCATAGCTTGTGTCTTCATTTTGGGGTTTGGATCCTATTGTCTCTTCCATGTTTTGATTACAGATTTCCATTGTGGGACTGGGCAACCTTGTTGGATTTACTTCCATTTGATTTTTTATGTTATTCCTTTTGCACTGTGGTCTGCCCTTCACAGTGTAGGAACCTTATTTAATTTAGGTGAAAGCTGTAGTTTACCGTTGAAGTGTCTTCAGTGATTATTCCCCTTTATGTTTGCCTCGATTAGGCTTCTGATGGCAATGGGGCCTATCTGCTCATGTGGGAGGAGCTCGTGAAGCTCTGGTAGGGACATTAGGACCTGGTGAATGGGCTCATTGGTCAGTGGTCCAGGGTATGGGACTGTGTGGTCACGTGGCCCAAGGGGACAGGGCATAGGGGGAATGGTAAAACTCAGACTGGTATTGTGGTTGGGAGGGGCAGTGGGATTGCATGGTCCTGTGATGCTGGGGGTGGGGGGATGGGACAGTGGGTACTGTTGGGACTGCATAGCAGGGGAGGATCTGTGACAGGCAGGGTGGGAAGATGGGACTGCTATGTGTCAGGTGACACAGCATGGAGGGGGGATGGGGAGTGGTCCTAGTGATGGAAAGGGGTAGGAAAATCAAGGTGGGGGGCAGGGGGGAATGCTAGCCTGCTGGGCTGGGTCCAAGTATCTTGTAGGAAGTGCAGGAGGACCTGGTCATGGTGGGGAGGAAGCTGGGATGATGGTTGCAGAGATCCTGGACTAGCTTGCTGGCCTGGGTCCCCTTAGCCTGCGGGTAGTGCAAGAGGAACCTGTGGAGTGGCGGCTGGGATGGCGGTTGGGACTTCAGCTGGGATGGCTGCTTGAGGGGCTTAGGGGACTGTTCAGCTACCCAAGAGTACAGGAATCAGTGGAATCCCTACTTTCCTCTGTGCCTTCCCACTGGAGGTCTGTTAAGATCTGAAAACCCTAAAAACCCCAAATATTTTGCCTTTCCTTCCCAGCGAGGTTAAGTGTGGTTAGGTGGATGCCATCTTGACCAGAAGTCTGGAATCTTTAAATAAATAACACAGGGCCTGGAAAAACGTGCTTGTCTGCAAAACCAAAGGACCCAAGTTCAATTCCCCAGGACCCATGTAAGCCAGCTGCACAAGGTGGTGCATGTTTCTGGAGTTCGTTTGCAGTGGCTGAAGGCCCTGGCATGCCCAATCTCTATCTGCTTCTCTCTCTCTTTATCTCTCTCTCTTTATCTCTCTCTCTTTCTCTCACTCAAATACATAAAATAAGTTAAAAATTTTAAAGTATTAAAAAATACAGGATTCCATAGAAAATGGTGAGATAAGGAATGGAGAAAGCATAATAGAACATAATCCCAATCACTGACCAACTGGCCATTTGATTATGTAACAGATGACAAAGTGGTGGTCAAAATGCCAGCATCTTAGAGATCTGAATTCTTTAGCACCCCCTAGAAGAGCTAATGAGTCTGACTTGAAAGATTTTTAGTTTGGTCACCTAAGTTCTACTTACTCTTAGTGTTTGCTATAAGAGGCTTGTAAGACAGGGGAAAATCTACTTTTAAATTATTAGAAGTTTACATATATATGCAAAGCCCCCAATATGTAATGGTCCACTTTAGTTTTTGACATTACCATGGTGCAGAAGCAATATGCATTCAGTAGAATTCTATTTCAATTTTAACTTGTGCCTTTCCCTAGACTTGTGTGTGCTATACTGCAGAATACTAACCATCAGGTAGGGCAGCAGCAACACAGCAAGTCATAGCTCCTAGCCAGCCACATGGTTTTGAGATAAACAATAATTTCCCACTGTACACTGTGATACTAAGCTATGAGGTTCAGAAGAGTTGGTATATTAAATTTTAACTTAATGATATTTTCAACTTATGGGATAGGTTTGTCAGAGCATCTGTATATGAACTCTGTTATTTTTGCATTGAAATAAGTTTGCACTAAATGAGTCAAATCTGCAAGTAAGACTCAGAAAAGGACAACACATCAGATCTACTCAGTAAAAAGGAAGCCCTTATATGGTATTTACTTGAAAAAAAAAATGAGTGTCAAAACTCACTCTGTTTCAGGAAAGTAGGGGCAGCCTTGAGTCATGACAGCAAATTATCACTCCATAAAAATCATTGAAAAGAACAGGCGTGGTAGTACATGCCTTTAATCCCAGCTCTTGGGAGGCAGAGGTGGGATCACTATGAGTTCAAGGCTAGCCTGAAACTACATAGTGAATTCCAGGTCAGCCTGGGCTATCTTGTAAAACAAAACAAAAAAATCATTAAATTCACCTTCACAAAAGGTATCCAAGAATTGATGTGTTGTTAAAGGTACCATGGACTCAGTTGGAAAGGAGACATAAGCGTTTGCTGTGTGGCTAAAAGCAAATTAGTACTTTCAGAACCTTGGTGCAAGTTGTTGAAACAGGTATCTATTGTTCAAAGGTCCTTTTCCACTAAAGGACCGTGTTTTGTTGAATTCCATGGAGTCCACTTCCTTCCTTGGGGAGGAAGCATCACTAAGAGATATTCACGTGATTTGGTCAAAAGCAGACCCTCAAAATCAAGAGAGGATAAACAGGTACCTAATCTTTCACTATCTTTCTTGTTTTGTTCTTCAGTTTTTCTCTTTCACTCTTCCATAGAAGCCTTAAAGTTATATAACACAATTTCATATATTTGTCTGACAACGTTTAATTTCTCAATCAATACTGCTAAAAAATGAATGAAGAATGCCAAAAGAATCTTGAGCACAGGTAAGAAAAAGTTAGATTCTGAGTGGGGTAAAAATCTCATTTAATTAAGTAAAATTATATATATACATATATTCATTTGACAGAGAAAGGGAGAGAGAGAGAGAGAGAATGGGCCTCCAGCCACTGCAAATGAACTACAGACTTGTGTGCCCCCTTGTGTATCTGGCTAACATGGGTCCTGGGGAATCAAACCTGGGTCCTTTGGCTTTGCAGACAAAAACCTTAACAAATAAGTCATCCCTCCAGCCCTCACATGTTTGCCTTTTTTCTCCTTTTTTTTATTAATTATTTTGTACTCAGTGAATACAGTCAAGTTGGTACCATTGTTAGCCTCCTCCCTGTCCTCCCCCTCCCCCATCCCCTCCTTGTTGAGTTATATGGGTCATACATTTTGTGGTTAGCTCTAGTTATGGGTAGGAAGAAATGTCTCTGTGTATCATGACCCAACGTGTGGCTCTGACATTCTTTCTGCCCCCTCTTCTGCAAATTTCCCTGAGCCATGTTGGGTTCATTTTAGGTCTGCTTCAGTGATGAGGTCTTGGGAGCCTCTCTGTGTCTGGATATATGATTTGGTAGGAGTTGATTGTTCTCTGTGTCAATCTCCTTCCCCCTTGTACTGGTACCAGGTTCACCAACAAAACAGCACCCTTGCTTGTTTCGCCAATTATTCTTAGTTTCTGATGGGGCCCTTTTGAGGTATGATGGGGTGGTTCTCTCCTTAGGATCTGCATCTATATGAAAAAGAGAAGCAAATTTTTCCAACAGAGAGTAAAGTTAGCACCAGATAAATGGGATAACCATTATGATTTTAGAGAGAATTTAATAGGTGTAGGCCCTCTTGTAGCCCATGATTGGTGGTAGCTTGATAATGGAGAGCGGGCTCATTTTTGGATCTGTTTCTGACTTGTTCCCCAACTCCAGCTATGGGTTCTGTTCCACTGAGTGGATCAGTTAGCCAAATCAAGAGCAGTTGGTTTCCCACTATGGCTGTGCACCACTATTGCACTTGTGTGAGCATCATGACAGGTTATTTGCTGCTAAGTAGGTTAGACCATGAGTTGCTTGGACAGATATTGGTCATTTTCTCCCAGTCACCCATGTAGCACCTTCTGGCACTAGACACGCTGACTGTCTCTTCCAGGTTTCAGCCATATCACTCCATGTTACATGTCAACAGCATATGGTATCTTCAGAAGTAGGGTCGTACCATTAACCTTTGGTGGGTCATCAAGTACTCTGAGATAAATCTGTCATTCTTTTAGGAAACCTTGTAGGTCTCTCTGATCAAAAGTTCACTGTGAAGCTGGGCATGGTGGCGCATGCCTTTAACCCCAGCACTCAGAAGGCAGAGGTAGGAGGATTGCTGTGAGTTCGAGGCCACCCTGACTCCATAGTGAATTCCAGGTCAGCCTGGCCTAGAGTGAGACCCTACCTCGAAACACAAAAAAAGAAAGGAAAGAAAAAGTTCATTGTGGATGATAGCCACCTGCTGGTACTGGGAGTTACAGGACAGTGTCTAGGAAAAGAAGGAAGAAAAAGATAAGTAATATAAAAGAGTTAGAGAGAAGAGGGAGAGAGAGAGAGAGAGGCAGTAGAAGATTAAGGTCAGTCTTCATTGTACCCTCTCTAGTGCCTTGTGACTCAGGTGTTCCCTCTAAGGGCCTGGTGAAGGTTCAACCATTTGGTCTGCCTTTTAGGATGTAGAATTTTATGGTACCATTGCTGTTTTGGTCCAGATTTGTGTCCCCCTCCCTTACCCCTACCTCCCCACCCACCCTATTGTCCAGTCCTCAAGATGCTTGCTGGGTATGCCGGCATCTTGGGTAGATTCAGTTTAGATACTGTAGATGAGTGAGACTATATGGCAATTATCTTTCTGTGATTGGGAAAGTTCACTGAGAATGGTCTGTTCCAGGTTCAACCATTTTTCTTCAAATTTCATTGTGTTGTTTTTCCTTACTGCTGTGTAGAATTCCATCATGTAAATATACCACATCTTAGTTATCCATTTGTCTAGTGATGGACATCTGGGTTGATTCTAGCATCATGTATATATTTTGATGGCTTAATTAACTGGCTAAAATTGTCTTGCTTTTATTTTTATTTCTTTTTAAAGGCTACCATCAGTGAAATTGGTCTTTTTAAATTTTTTTAAATATTTTTATTTAGGCCTGGTGTGGTGGCACATGCCTTTAATCCCAGCACTTGGGAGAGTTCAAGGCCACCCTGAGAATACAGAGTGAATCCCAGGTTAGCCAGAGCTAGAGCAAGACCCTACCTCAAAAAGCCTATATATATATATATATATATATATATATATATATATATATATATGTATATATATATATATATGTATATGTATAATTTGAGAGAGAATATGGGTGAACCAGAGCCTCCTGCTGGTGCAAATGAACTCCAGATGTATGCACCACCTTGTGTGTTTGTCTTTACAAGGGTACTAGGGAATCAAATCCGGGCTATCAGCATTTATAACAAGCATCTTTAACTGCTGAGCTATCTTTCCAGGCCATATTTTTGTTCTAAAGTTGAATTATTATACTCAAATTCTGCCATCCAAATACTAACCAGGCTCTACCCTGCTTTGCTTTGGAATAAGATCCAATATGTTTATAGTGATATGGCTATAGACTTCACTTGTAAATGTTTTGTGTTTCATGGGAGTAAAATATGTACACTTATGTACACAGATCTTTCCTCCTGGCTTTCTCTAAGACTTCACTGTTAATTTGAGGAGAAAAATATTTGATGGACCTACCAAGAAGAAATGAATAGAATGCTCTTTAAATTAAAGATGAGAGTAAGGTCTCCTTTCCTTGCTTGTGTGCTTCATCTCCAGAATCCAATTCAATTATGTTCTAAAGACCTAAGCATAAACTAGAACAGCCACAAAGAATACTTTCTTGTCTATGAGAGTCCTGAATTGTAAAGTCTCAATCCTTTCAAAGGAAATTTGAAAATTTATACCAGATCTGAGTTGTCATAGATTATAAATTGCATATTCCTTGTGTAAATTACCATCCCACCACTAGGACAAAATACCTGACTGGAAGCAAACTTATGGAAGAGTTTGTTTCAGATTGTAGTTGCACAGAATAGGTTCAGTTATGGCAGGGGCAGGAAGTGACCATCACATCAGCAGGAAGTAGAGAGAAATGAATGTTGCTGATCAGCTAGCTTTCTCCTTTCTATACTGTCTAGAATCTCTAGCCCATGCAATGGCACTCCCCACAGGGATGGTGTATCTTCCCACCTCAATTAATCTAACTAGCAAATCCTTAACAGATATGCCAAAAGATTTGTTTCCATGGTGGTTTTGAATCCTCTTAAATTGACAACCAGAGATTAACCATCATAGCCCTCCAGAGTTGCAGGTTCAAAGGATCTGGGATAAGTTTCAGACACTACTTTAAATCCAAGGTTTGGATTTACTCAAAGTAAAAGTGGGTTCTGATTTGATCCTAGGATGCCTAAGTCCACTGAGAATTTTCATAATCAGTCAGTTTTGCCAGGGGCCATTAGGCTGATATTGGCCAATAACCTACCCCATTTGCACCAAGCTCCAGACCTCTCAAATAAAAGTAAATTTGTAAGCCCCACTGATGGAAGCAGGGACAAAAAGAAGGGCCACTCAACTTCAGCATGCCCTACTCTTTGTCATTCTAAGGTTCTTTTTTTGTTGCTTATTTTTACTTATTTATTTGAGAGCGACAGAGCGACAGAGGGAGAGAGAGAGAGAGAGAGAGAGAGAGAGAGAATGGGCGCACCAGGGCCTCCAGCCACTGCAAACGAACTCTATATGTGTGCATCCCCTGTGCATCTGGTTAATGTGGGTCCTGGGGAATCAAGCCTCCAACTGGGGCTTAGGCTTCACAGGCAAGTGCTTAACCACTAAGCCATCTCTCCAGCCCCCCATTCTAAGATTCTTAATGGAACTATCAAACAAACTTGGGCATTGTTCAAGACACAGCTAGATTATGAAATTTTTAACAAAGTATTTTGCACTTATGTAAACACCAGTAGATTTCCAAATGTGATTTGTGGTTTACCTTTTAAAAGTAATTTGTGATAAACTAAAGTCAGCTATTGTCAACTATTTGCTAAAGAAAATGAGAAAGTAGCTACGTTAGTTTGGTTATACCACTTTTGAAACTTGGTCTCATGTTCAGGCTACAGAAAACACAGGTTGCTTTGAAATCATACATTTGAAATTTGAAATTTGAAACCAACATTTCTTGAATGAACAAAGAATAAATGTCAGTAGGGAATTTACTTAAATTTCTGATATTCTTATCTGTAGTTTCTCCACTTAAAGGAATTTTCCACATTTGGCTGGCAATCTTTTCTTATTTTCCAACTGACAATTTAATTACACTTTAATTCATGGAGTAAACATATTCCATTTCAGGCTTATATAAAAAGAAAAGAATAGTAGGAGGGAAGAAGGGAAGGAGAGAAAGGGGGAAGGAGTGAATTCAACTTAAAATACACTCAGCAATTTAATATTTTTAAGTGTAATAGCTTTATTGAGACAGAATTCACATAACATGCAATTCATCCATTGAAAGAGTGCAAGGCAGTGGCTTTTCATTTATTGAGCTGTGCAGCTAAATTCTTTTCATCATCCCAACCTATTATTTTATATATTTTTTGAGTTAGGGTCTCACTCATGTACAGGCTGACCTGGAACTAACTATGTAGTCTCAGGGTAGCCTCGAACTCACAGCGATCCTCCTACCTCTGCCTCCCAAGTGCTGGGATAAAAGGTGTGTGACACCACACCTGGCTTCCAACCTACTATTTAATAGCAGTGACTATTATTTATTATCAAAAACTCTCCACACTCTAAGTAACCACAAAACTACTTTCTATCTCAATATATTTGCCTATTCTAGATATTTCACAAAAATGAAATAATGTATATTGTCTTCCTGGATGACATATTTCACTTAGCATAATGTTTTCTTTTTTTTTTTAAAGGAATGCTTGCTTTATTTTGGGTCTCACTTCCCTAGGAATGCTGACAATCTGAATTTTTTTCAATTTTTCATTTTATTTTTATTTATTTATTTATTTATTTATTTTTATCCAGTTCTTTTTTTTTTCCTTTATTAGTCAGTTCTGTATTCAGCAAATACATTATTAATTAGCTTTGTATTCAGAAAATACAGTCAGTTTGGTACCATTATTAGGCTCATCCGTGACCTACCCCCTCCCCTTGGCCCCTCCTTGTTGAGGTATATGGGTCATGCATTGGGGAGTTAGCCCACAGTTATGTGTATGATAAATGTCTGTGCATATCATCACCCAACATGTGGCCCTGACATTCTTTCTGCCCCCTCTTCCGCAAAATTTCCCTGAGCCACATTGGGTTCATTTTTGGTCTGCTTCAGTGATGAGGTGTTGGGGGCTTCTGAGGCTCTGGCTCTCTGATTTGGTAGGAGTTGATTTGTCTCTGTGTTGGTCTCCTTCCCCCTTGTGCTGGTATCCAGTTCATCAGGAAATAGCACCCTTGCTTGTTTCGCCAATTTTTCTTAGTTGCAGCCGGGGCCCTTTGGAGGTATGATGGGGTGGCTCTCTCCTTAGGATCTACATCTATCTGAAAAAGAGAAGCAGATTCTCCAACAGAGAGTAAGTTAGCACCAGGACAAATGAGATAACCTTTACTTTTTTTAATAGAGAATTTAATAGGTGTAGGCCCTCTTGTAGCCCATGATTGATGGTAGCTTGATATTGGAGAGTGGGCTTATGTTTGGATATGGTTCTGACTTGTTTCCCAGCTCCAGCTATGGGTCCCGTACCACTGCGGGGATCAGTTAGCCGAATTGAGACTAGTTGGTTCCCCACCATGGCTGTGTGCCACCACTGCACTTGTGTGGGCATCACAACAGGTTATTTGCTGCTAAGTAGGTTAGACCATGAGTTGCTTGGACAGATATTGGTCATTTTCCCCCAGTCGCCCATGGAGCACCTTCTGGCAAAAGACGCGCTGACTGTCTGGGTACGGACTCTCTTCCAACTTCCAGCCATGCCATTCTATTTTGCATGTCAACCACATAAGGTGTCTTCAGCAGTAGGGTCTTACCACTAACCTTTGGTGGGTCACCAAGTACTCTGACACAAATCTGTCTTTCTTTTAGGAAACCTTATAGGTCTCTCTGATCAAAAGCTCACTGTGGATGATAGCCCCATGCTGGTACTGGGAGTTACAGGTCAGTGCCCACTAAGAAAAGGAAGAAAGAGATAACTGATATACAAGAGTTAGAGAGAAGAGAGAGAGAGAGAGAGAGATAGAAAGAGAGGGAGAAGGAGGGAGGGAAGATGTAGAAGATTAAGGTTAGTCTTGATCCTACCCTCTCCTTGTCTTGTGGTTCAGGTGTTCCCTGTAAGGGCCTGGTGAAGGTTCAGCCATTTGGTCTGCTTTTTTGGAAGTAGAATTTTATGGTGCCATTGCAGTTTGGGTCGAAGGGGTGGGAAACACAAATCTAGCATAATGTTTTTAAGGTCATAGCATGAATCCATTAAAGATAATATCTTATTGTATGGATATATTTTACTTATTAATGCATCAATTGCTAAGCATGCTGATTTCTTCACATTGCTTAGCTATAAATAGCAGTGCTCTGAACATCCATTTCCATGGTGCTTTTGTATACAAATATTTTCCTTTGTCTTGGCAATATATCTCGAGTGATATGGCCATTTTGAGGGATCACAACACTGTCCAAATTAGCCCTCGTTTTTCATTTCTATGAGGAGTGTATGAAATTTCTATACACCTTAATTATAGAATCCTGCTGAATGAGCCACCTCACTGTGGGTTTATTTGTACTTCTCTAATGATGCACCACGTTAAGTTTTTTTTTCTTTTGCATGTGCCATTTATGTAGAAATATCCACTCAAATCCTTTGTTCATTTTAAAAATTGGTTTGTCTTTTTTTATTGAGCCATATATTCTGTACATGTGTCTCTTATAAGATACATGATTTACAAGCCTTTCTTTATCTGTTTTAGGGATGCCTTTTTATACGTTTTCTGCCACTTTCTTTTTTTTTTATACTGAAGACGCTTTTATTTTACTATTTTACTGGAGATACTAGAAACAAAACTATGGCAAGGAACTCCAGAGCAGGTTTTTTTCCCCCTCATTCTGACCAAATATATTTTTAAATGCTCTTTGCTTCATTCCCCTGTAAACTATTATGATCTAGTTTAATATTTTCCCAGGTATGGAAACCTTAAGTCACCATTGAGGTCCTAACCTCTTCAGAAACAAAATCTTTACTTCATTTTGTCCCCACAACACTGCTCTTTACATGTAGTGAGCATTTTTTTAAAGTTTATCAATTTCTGTACCTGCTTTATTGTGCGTGTGCATGCACAGTGCATGTGCATACTCTTGTGTTCATACATTCGTGTGTGTGCAGTTAACATGCTTCAAGAATGCTGTCCAAGTTTTTGAGACAAGGTCTCTCAGTGGTGGGGAATTCCCCAGTTAGGCTTTAATTAGAAGCATGTACTACCATGCAGGCTATTTTTATGTGGGTTCTTGGGATTGAACTCAGATTCTCATGCTTGCAAGGCAAGAACTTTACAAACAGCTATCTTTGAGCCCTACAATTACTTCTTTTAGCTTATACACTAATTAAAGGAGAACTGTATGCTAGGAAATGGTACTGAAAAAGTCACAATTATTCTCTCTCCAACAGCATGTTTTATGAACTACTGGCAAAACATCCTGAAACTGAATACTCTCCATCTAGTATTTAAATTTCAACACTAATGAATCTAACATATATTTTAAAGGAATCCTCTACTTCAGCCCACAGTGGTTTCATTACTTTCACCATGTGTTCATTGCTACCTACAAGCAGTGCTTGCAAAGCTCACTGAACTTGGAATACTCTTTTGACTTTCACACACATTTTGTTCCCAGACAGGCCCATTTTCCAACAATCCTCACACATTGGTTTTAAACTTGTTTATTTGGGTCTCCAAGTTTTTGGCTCAGATCTGTAGCAATTCCATGAAATGAGGCTTCTTAGGAGTCCCTCAATAATAGTTCTTCAAATTTTCAGCGCTCGTGTTTTCTTTTGAGTGGTGTTTTCTTTGGTCTGCAACTGTGATCCTATGTACCTTATCAATACACAGGCTGTCAAAGCTGTGGGAGGAGTCTTCTGCTTGACTTGACAATGCTGGGAGAGACGTTGGCTGGCTGCTCAGCTTCCACAGCCTCTGCATTGCCTGTGAGCAGGCTGTACAAGTCCCTGTGCTTCTGAGGTTGTCTTAAATGATGTGATTTTGTCTGCAGGGGGCAGCCAGGAACTAGTGAAGAAGTATCAAGTACCTGGTCAGAATTCTTGGCGTTCTCTAGGGCCACATCAGCTCTGGCAATGGCTTTTTGCCTTAGCTTACAGTCTAAACTAACAGGGATGAAACAGTTCACTTCTTCCTCTAACATCTTCACATTCCACAATGGCATCTTGAAGCTTGGCAACAGTATCTGCAATCTTCTTACCTTTGTTGGGAATATTTTGCTGTGCAAAAGTCTTTCCTGGCACCTCCACTTCTCCCACAGCTCCACCAAACTCTGCTGCCCCAAATCCTTGGCAGCGTGAGACTCAAAAACCGCAAGGCGGCAAGGACAACACTCAGTCAGCATCCTGGCAGGGAGGCTTACAGCTGGCACCTGGCGGGGCGTGGGGGGCGGGCACCGTGAGCAGGAGTCGCCATTTTCCCAGAAGAATGGCTCCCCTACCTTTTTTTTTTTTCTTTTGGTTTGCCGAGGTGGGGGCTCACTCTGGCCCGGGCTGACCTGGAATTCACTAGGTAGTCTCAGGGTGGCCTTGAACTCACAGTGATCCTCCTACCTCTACCTCCTGAGTGCTGGGATTAAAGGCATGTGCCACCACGCCCAGTTTCCCCCACTTTCTTAATGGCATCTCTGTTACCTTCTCATTTTTGGCACAAATCACCTGACCAAAAGCAGCTGATGGTATTGTGGGAATTTCCTGACAGAATGAGACTCAGAGCCTTTCAGACTAAGGAGAGGAAGATTTGTTCAAGCTTAGGGACTGACACCTCGTCTCTCTTTAACGATGTCAGCCCCTAACTTAGGCCTGTGGGGCTCTTTATATCTGTCTTCTACAGCAGATGCAAGCAAGGTAACAGAAGCACGCATGGCATGAGTGGGGAGCTACATAGTTTAGATTTCTTGTAATTCTTGTTCCAGTTAGCCCCAAATTTTCAGTAACTCCCATAACAGGTGGGAAATTTATCTTGGGTGCCTGGTTTCTCCCTGTGGGTAACTTGCAGGCAAGAAACTCATTTCTCTGCCCTTTGGTCTCTCCCTATGGAGAGGCTTGTGAGCAAGTAGGAGTTTATCTTTTTGTTCCCTGCTCTCTCTCTGTGGGTGGCTCAAGGGCGACTAGAGACTTATCGCTGTGCTTTGTGGATAACTCCCAGCCTGTTGGGAAACTCTGTAACCTGGTACAAGTTTCTTTCAATATTGCTATTTTCTGAGCTGGAGGGATGGCTTGCCAGTTAAGGCATTTGCCTGCAAAACCAAAGGACCCAGGTTCAATACCCCACGACCGACATTAGCCAGATGCACAAGAGGGCACACGTGTCTGGAGTTTGTTTCCAGTGGCTGGAGGCCCTGGTATGCCCATTTTTTTTTTCTCTCCCTCTCTCTCCCTCTTTCTCTGTCAAATAAATAAATAAAAAGAAATAAAAAGCATTGCTATTTTCTGCTGGAATGGGAGCAAAGTTCTTTATTTTGGCTTACAGACTCAAGGGAAGCTCCATGATGTTAGGGGAAAACACGGCATGAGCAGAGACTGGATGTCATCTCTTGGCCAACATCAGGTAGAAAACAGCATCAGGACAGTGTGCCTAACACTGGCAAAGGGAAGCTGGCTTTAACATACATAAACCTGTCCCCAACAACACACCTCCTCCAGCAAAGCTCCACCTCCCAAACTGCCATCAGCTGGGAATCAAGCATTCAAAGCATATGAGTTTATGGGAGATATCTGATTCAAACACCATCCTTTAAGGCATACATTTTTAGTTTTCGATGAAGTCCAACTTTAGCCAGGGTGCTTTTTGTGTCATATCTAAAAAGGCTTTGCCTAATCAAAGACCATGAAAATTTCCTCCTCAAACTCTTCTCAGAGCATTTCAGTTTTAACTCTTACATTTGGGTCCATAATCCATTTTGAATTAATATTTATGTATGGTATGAGGAAGGGGTATAACTTCATTATTTTTTCATACAGATATCCAGTTCTCCTAGCATTATTTGTTACAAACAGGGTTTGTTTTTTTTTTTTTTTTTTCCGAGGTAGGGTTTCACTCTAGACTAGCCTGACCTGAAATGCACTCTGTATTCTCAGGGTGGCCTCGAACTCATGGTGATCCTCCTACCTCTGCCTCCCGAGTGCTGGGATTAATGGCATGCATCACCATGCCAGGCACAAACAGTTATTTTTTTATAAAAATGTTACAAAGATTCCATTGAACAATTTTTTAAAATATTTTATTTATTTACTTGTAAGCAGAGTGTTGGGGTGGGAAAGGGATAGAGAATGAGAGAGGGAATAGGTACACCAGGGCTTCTTGATACTGCAAAGGAACTCCAGGTGCATGTGCCACTTTGTACATCTGGATACATTTTGTGCATCTGGTACTGGGGAATTAAATTCAGTTTGTTAGGTTTGCTGGCAATCACCTTAACCACTGAGCCATTTTTCCAACCCTGAACAAATCTGAATTTTTGTATTTCTAAAAGTTCCCTCTAAATTAAAATACAAATATATTCTACCAAACAAGAACATTAATGCTGCACTTAAAAAGAGTGAGTGAGCCTTGCCAGGCATAGTGGCACATGCCTTTAATCCCACCACTCAGGAGGCAGAGGTAGGAGGATCACCGTGAGTTCGAAGCCACCCTGAGACTACATGGTGAATTCCAGGTCAGCCAGGGCCAGAGTGAGACCCCACCTCGAAAACAAAAAACAAACAAAAAGAGTGAGTGAGCCTGGGAAGCATCTATAGACTGACAAAGCAGAAAGAGCTTGAACTATCTTGTAGCTGAGCCTATAGGGGAGGCCCCATTTCGACCTGATCCCAGAAGAGCCATAGTCCCACCTCTACCCAATAAAATAACACAAATGTACCCAGTCTGCACACACTCCCTTACGGTTTCACTAAATAAATTATTAACAGCCCCACATGCCTCTTGTCACCAGCTTTCATGAGGGAATACTCACTTGTCACTATGCAATGATATCTCTATTTCTTTTTGTTTTTATTAATTAGTTTTGTACTCAGTGAATACAGTCAATTTGGTACCATTGCTAGGCTTATCCATGTCCTACCTCATCCCCTTGGCTGCTGCTTGTTGAGGTATATGGGCCATGCATTATGGAGTTAGCCCACACTTATGGGTAGGATAAATGTCTCTGCATATCATGACCCAACATGTGGCTCTGACATTCTTTCTGCCCCTTCTTCCACAAAATTTACCTGAGCCATGTTGGGTTCAATTTTGGTCTGCTTCAGTGATGAAGCGTTGGGGGTCTCTGGGTCTCTGGCTCTCTGGTTTTGTAGCAGTTGATTTTTCTCTGTGTTGAACTCCTTCACCCTTGTGCTGGTACCTGGTTCACCAACAAAACAGCACCCTTGCTTGTTTTGCCAATTGTTCTTAGTTTCAGCTGGGACCCTTTTCAAGTATGATGGGATAGCTCTCTCCTTAGGATCTGTGTCTATCTGAAAAAGAGAAGAAGATTCTCCAACAGAGAGTAAAGTTAGCACCTGACAAATGAGATAATCCTTACTTTTTTGTAGAGAATTTAATAGGTGTAGGCCCTCTTGTAGCCCACGATTGGTGGTAGCTTGATAATGGAGAGCCTGCTCATGTTTGGATATCATTCTGACTTGTTTCCCAGTTCCACCTATGGGTCCCGTACCACTGAGGGGATCAGTTAGCCAAATCAAGAGCAGTTGGTTTCCCACCATGGCTGTGCGCCACTATTGCACTTTTATGGGCATCACAACAGGTTATTTGCTGCTAAGTAGGTTGGACCATGAGTTGCTTGGACAGATATTGGTCATATTCCCCCAGTCTCCCATGTAACACCTTCTGTCAATAGACGCACTGACTGTCTGGGGACTGACTCTCTTCTAGCTTCCAGCAATGCCATTCCATTTTACGTGTCAACCACATATGGTGTGTTCAGCAGTACAGTCTTACCACTAACCTTTGGTGGGTCACCAAGTACTCTGACAGAAATCTGTCTTACTTTTAGGAAACCTTGTAGATCTCTCTGATCAAAAGCTCACTGTGGATGATAGCCACCTGCTGGTACTGGGAGTTACAGGTCAGTGCCCACTAAGAAAAGGAGGAAAGAGATAACTAATATAAAAGAGTTAGAGAGAAGAGAGAGACAGACAGACAGACAGAGAGAGAGAGAGAGAAGCTGTAGAAGATTAAGGTCAGTCTTCATCATACCCTCTCCAGTGTCTGTTGGCTGAGGTGTTCCCTATAAGGGCCTGGTGAAGGTTCAACCATTTGGTCTGCTTTTAGTATGTAGAATTTTATGGTACTTTGGGTCTAGATTTGTGTTTTCCACCCCATCTCTTGCCCTCCCCTCCCTTCCCACCCACATTGAGATGCTTGCTGGGTATGTGAAGCATCTTGGGTACATGCAGGTTAGGTGCTGTAGATGAGTGAGACTATGTGGCAATTTTCATTCTGTGATTGGGTAAGTTCACTGAGAATGATCTGTTCCAGATTCAACCATTTTCCCTCAAATTTCATTGTGTCATTTTTTCTTACTGCTGTGTAGAATTCCATTGTGTAGATACACCACATCTTAGTTATCCATTCTTCTAGTGATGGACATCTGGGTTGATTCCAGCTATTAGTTATAATGAATTGAGCCATTACAAACATGGTTGAGCAAATCTCTCTGGACTGTGGTTTAAAGGTTTTAGGGTAGATGCCCGGTGAGGGAATAACTGGGTCTGTTGGTATCTCTATAGTCAGCTTTTTCTGTATCTCTGTCATTTGCATACAGAAAGGCTACTGATTTTTGTGCATTGATTTTGTATCCTGCTACTTTGCTATACGAGTTAATCACCTTCAAGAGTTTTGGGATGGAGTCTCTCAGGTCTCTTATGTATATAATCATGTCATCAGCAAATAGAGCTAACTTAACTTCT
Source organism: Dipus sagitta (assembly GCA_036346955.1). Classification (NCBI taxonomy): domain Eukaryota; kingdom Metazoa; phylum Chordata; class Mammalia; order Rodentia; family Dipodidae; genus Dipus; species Dipus sagitta. The sequence continues at coordinate 215,631,383 of CM070770.1, forward strand.
TCCTCTCCAAATTGTATCTCTTTTATTTCTTTCTCCTGTCTTATTGCTTGAGCTAAGACTTCCAGTACTATATTGAAGAGCAGAGGTGAGAGTAAACACCCCTGTCTTGTTGCTTATCTTAATGGGAATTCTTCCAGTCTCTCTCCATTAAGTATTATTTGTGCCTTAGGAGCTTTGTATATTGACTTTATTATGTTAAGATATGAACTAACCATGATAATTCTCTCCAAAGTTTTGATCATGAAGTGTTGTATTTTGTCAAAGGCCTTTTCTGCATCTATCAAAATGATCATGTGGTTTTTGTGTTTAACCTTGTTTATGTGGTGTGTTACCTTAACAGATTTCCATATGTTGAACCATCCCTGTGTTCCTGGGATGAATCCCACTTGATCAAGGTGGATAATGCTTTTGATGTGTTGTTGGATTCAGTTTGCAAGGATTTTGTTCAGGATCTTTGCATCTAAGTTCGTCAGGGAAATAGGCCGGTAGTTTTCTTTTCTCGTGGCATCTCTGCCTGGTTTTGGAATTAGGGTGATGCTAGCTTCATAAATGGAGTTGGGTAGCTTTCTCTGTTCTCCAATTAAGTGGCACAGTTTGAGGAAGATTGGTTTTAGTTCTTCCATGAAGGTTTGATAGAATTCAGCTGAGAATCCATCTGGTCCTGGACTCTTCTTTTGGGGGAGGTTTTTTATTACTTTTTCACTCATGATGAGTGTGATAGGTTTATTTAGGAGATTAATCTGCTCTGAGTTTAGCTTTGATAGATGGTGTGTTTACAGGAATTTATCCATTTCCTCCATATTATCCAGTTTTGTGGAGTAGAGGTTTTTGAAATAACTCCTGATGATTCTCCCAATTTCACTTATGTCAGTTGTGATCTCTACTTTTTGATTTCAAATTTTGTTAATTTGAAGCATTGCTTTTTTTTTCTTGATCAAATTGAGCAGGGTTTTGTCAATCTTGTTTATTTTTTCAAAGCACCAGCTCTTTGTTTTGTCAGTTTTCTTAATTGTTTTCTTGGTTTCCAATTCATTAATTTCTGCTCTGATCTTAATTATTTCCTTCCATCTGGAGCTTTTTGGGTTGGATTCTTCTTGCTTTTCCAGTGCATTTAGGTGGATGGTTAGGTTGTTGATTTGGGATCTCTCTATCTTTTTCATGAAGGCATATAGTGGTATGAAGTTTCCCCTGAGACTGCCTTCATTGTGTCCCATAAGTTTTGGTATGATGTGTTCTCATTATCATTCATTTCTGGAAATTTTGCAATTTCATTTTTTATTTTGTCCACTATCCATTTATTTATTTATTTTTCTTTCTTTGTTTCTCCATCTCTTTATTTCCATATAATGGAATGTTCAGTGCTTGCACGTATCATTACTATTCTTTTTTTGTAAATTTATTTATTTATTTTTCTTTTTTTTTTTATTAATTAGTTTTGTATTCAGCAAATACAGTCAGTTTGGTACCATTATTAGGCTCATCCGTGACCAAGCCCCTCCCCTTGGCCCCTCCTTGTTGAGGTATATGGGTCATGCATTGTGGAGTTAGCCCACAGTTATGGGTAAGATAAATGTATCTGCATATCATGACACAACATGTGTAAAAGTCTGCTGTTCAGTTTCCAGGCACTGATGGGATTTTTGGTAGGTCTTTTGTTATTAATTTCTATCAATATAGCATTGTGATCTGATATCATGAAGGGAATTATGTCAATCTTCCTAAATATATGGAGGCAGTCTTTGTGACCCACTAAATGACCTATTTTAGAGAATGTTCCATGGGCTTCTGAGAAGAATGTGTAGTCTGTGGATTTGTGATGGAATATTCTGTAGATGTCTGTTAAGTCTATGTGATCTATGGTTTTGTTGAGCTCTCTTACTTCCCTGTTGAGTTTCTGTTTGGATGATCTGTCTATTACTGATAATGGTGTATTGAAGTCCCCAGCTATGATGGTGTTGGTGGTTATTTCTGTTTTATTGTCAAGTAGGTTTGTTTTATGAACTGTGGTGCCCCTGTGTTTGATACATACAGATTTATGATTGTAATATCTTCTTGATGGATCATTCCCTTGATAAGTAGGAAGTGGCTTCTTTGTCTTTTTTGATTATTTTTGGTGTGAAGTCTACTTTATCTGATATTGCTATAGCTATGCCTGCTTGTTTCTTATTCCTGTTTGCTTGGAATAGTGTTTTCCACCCTTTCACCCTGAGGAGATGTCTGTCTTTAGTGGTGAGTTGGGTTTCTTGAAGACAACAGATTGAGGGGTCTAATTTTCTGATCCACCTTGTTAGCTGTGTCTCTTGATGGGTGAATTAAGGCCACTAATATTTAGGGTAATGACTGTGAGGTTTGATTTGATCCCTGTCATATTGTGTTGGTATATGTGTTTTGGTGTTTTCATGGACTTGGATGTTTTTTGTGCCTTCTCTGAGTTAGGTTATTGTGATCTGCTTCTTGTAGGCATTTGAGTTTGATTATTAGATTCTATTGTGGGGAGAAATTTCTGAAATACTCTCTGTAGGTTTGGTTTTGTGTTCATATAATTGTAAAGCTGAGATTTGTCATGGAAAGTTTTTCTTTCACCATCTATTATCTATTTTGCTGGGTAGAGTAGTTTGGGTTGGAAGCCATAGGTTCTTAGACTTTGAAGTCTTTCATTCCAGGCCCTTCTGGCTTTCAGGGTTTCCATTGAGAAGTCCGAAGTAATTATGTTGGGGTTACCTTTAAATGTGATGTGCTGTTTTTCTCTAGTTGCTTTTGGGATTTTCTCTTTGGTGTCAATGTTTAGAGTCTTAATGACAATATGTCTTGGAGAGTTTCTCCTTTGGTCCAACCTGTTTGGAGTTCTGTTAGCTTCTTGTATCTTTATGGGCCTTTCTTTTGAGAGGGTGGGTAAGTTTTCTTTGATAATTTTGTTAAATAAGTTCTCCATGCCTTTGGTCTGAATTTCTTTGCCTTTTGGTATTCCCATGATCTGGATATTAGGACATTTAAGAGATTCCCACAATTCCCTCATGTTCTGTTCACAGATATATTTGAACTTATTGAAACTTTTGAACTCTCAAAATGTTTATTCTGTCTTGTCTTCCAGATCAGAGTTTCTGTCCTCCACATGGCTGACTTTATTCTTGAGAGCTTCTAGAGAGTTTTGGCCTTGTTCAATTAGGTTTCATTTTCTACTACTTTTCTATGCATAGTTTCCATCCCTCTGTTAAGCTCCCCTTTCACATCACTTTCTGATTTTCTTGATGCTTCTTGGAATTCATGCTTGCATTTTTTTATGTCTTCATTTAGCATCACCAGATGATTTTTGAGGTCCTGTTTTTTTTTTCCATCTCCTTCATATCTCTTAACTGTCTTTGAATTCCTTCCATTTTCTTATCTATTATGTCTAGTCTAGTGATGGCAGCATATACATGATTCTTGGTCCTTTGTTGCTTTTCTGCAAATTCTACTGGTAGCTTGGTCAGGGTTGCATTGCTCATAGCTTCATCTTGGTGTTCTGATCCTAACGTCTCTTCTATGTTTTGATTAGAGATTTTTATTTTTGGACTGGGTGATCTTACTAGATTTACTTGCATTTGATATTTCATGTTATTTCTTTTGCACTGTGGTCTGCCCATCACAGTATATGGGCAGGGAGAGTAAGACTTTGTCTCAATGGGCCAACTTCCTCTCTAGCTTTTTACTTGAGGGACATTCTAAAATATTCCTCAAACCAGTCCATTCCCCTGCTCTAAACTCTTCAGTGATTTCCCATTGTTTCAAGTTAACACTTCCGGTGTGGCTTACTGGGGCCAGAAGCAGTGTAGGAGTACTTGGTGTACTTACATTTTCTTCCACTTTTCTATGTTTCTTCATCTGAGACCACCATCATCTCCACTTTGTTAAAGTTTCTGTCTCTTCATTATAATCTGATGTTTGGCTTTCTTATCTAACCTCATCTTTTAAATTACTTCACTTTACTTCCCTTTAGTACTGAGAAATGTGTACCTCACAATTATCTTTATTTCTATTTCATTGCATTCATAAACATTTTATTTTTCATGAGTTTGTTTTGCATGTTAGGCATGTGTTGCAGTTAGGTTCACATTGCTGGTAGAAATCACCCAACCAAGAGCAGCTTGTGGGAAAAAATAGGTTTATTTTGGTTAACAGGCTCAAGGGGGAAGTCCATGATGGCAGGGAAAATGATCGCATGAGCAGAGGGTGGGCATCACATCTTAGCCAACATCAAGTGGACAATGGGAACAGGAGAGTGTGCCAAACACTGGAAAGGGGACACTGGCTATAATACCCATAAGCCTGCCCCCAACAATACACTGCCTCCAGGAGCCATCAATTCCAAAATGTCCATCAGCTGGAAACCTAGCATTCAGAACATCCAAGTCTGTGGGGTACACCTGCATCAAACCACAACATTCTGCCCCTGGCTTCCATAAGCTGATAACCATACATGATTTAAAATACAATGCATTCATCCAACTTTAAAAGTCCCCATAAATTTTATCAATCCCGATGATGTTCTAACATCTCCATCATCCAAGGTCTTTTAACTGAGCCATGGTACCAAAAATTTCCCAAAAACCTATAATGGCACAGAACAAACACACTGCAAAACATGCCATTGGGCATAGCAAAGAAATATTCAACCAATACAAGATTTAAACAGTTTCATCAAACTCTGTAGCTTTAAGTCCAACAACTCTAGTCAGTGTTAAATTTCCAAATTCAATAATTCTAACCAGCAACAAGTTTCTGGAGTTCTAATTCCATGCCTCCAGCTAGGCTACTCATAGTCCTTTCAAGTCTTAGAAGTAAGGACTTTTCAAACAGTATGCAAATGAATGCAAATTTCATACAGATTAATAAAAAATAATAGCAAATCACTTTTTATAACTTAGAAAATAAGTATAGCCATATTTTATGATTGCCTAAGGTCTAGACCCATATCAGATGTCATTAAAGGGGGTGGGATAGAATAGACACCAGCCTAAAGTATATTGGACAATAACCAAAGATAATAGTTGCTCATTTTATTTATTGCATATTAAGCTTGACCTTAAGATTATCATGTATCAAAATCTCTTACACACCTAAAATATTTCCTAGCCCCATTGCTATTCCTTAAGGTTGTATGGGGAAAAGTCATGAGAGAAGGAAAGGGCTCCAACTAGGTGGCATTCACATTGTCATTCTGGTCATTCTAAGAGGTGTTCCCAGGAGCATTACAGCCACTTGTTGAATTAGAAGATCTTAAGAGATAGCAGTTGGGCTGGGAAATATTTTACATGTATAAGAGTGCTTGCTGCAACGCCGGGCATGGTGGTGCACGCCTTTAATTCCAGCACTCGGGAGGCAGAGGTAGGAGGATTGCCATGAGTTTGAGGCCACCCTGAGACTCCATAGTGAATTCCAGGTCAGCCTGGGCTAGAGTGACACCCTACCTCGAAAAAAAGAAAGAGTGCTTGCTGCACAAACATGAGGACCTGGGTTCAATCCCTAGAACCCACTTAAAAAGCCAGGCATGGCTATACATCCCTGTACCTCAAGTGCTGAAGGGTATGGAAACTGGAGTACCACTGAAGTTCATTGGACAGCTAGTGTAGTAATATATATATATATATAGGCTGCAGGTCCAGTGAGAGACTGTTTTAAAGTGCATATAATAGTTAACTCCATAACAGACTTGCCCCTATTTCACCAGTGAGTACATCTTGTCTGGCTAGTCAGTTGTGTAGCTTGCAGGATCCACTGCTGGGTAATACTGTTGATGACTTTTCTCCCCTGAAAGCCTGCATAGTACTTTCCAGCACTGGTAGCTAGTCATTAGGAAGGATGCTTCCAACTAGCTCAGTTCCAACTTGATTTATCAGCATCCTGCAACCAAAGCATGCTTGTCTTTAGTCTTTAGCAAAACAGAGCCTTACCATGTATTTCTGGTGGGCAACCAAGAGTATTGGCAATAGCTCACATTTTTTTTGAAGCCCCAGGGAAAACCTAACGAATAAATCATTGGGAAGTACTAGGCTTTTCACTGGCATTGGGATTTTGCTGTAACAACCTATGCCTCCCAGGAGCAGCATTCTTCTCCCAGTTCAGGGTAATCCTGATCAAACTCTTTCAAAAAATATTTTAATTAGCTAACAAAGAAGTAAGTTTCCATATGAATTTTTCATATGACTTTAGTTTTGGTTAACCTTCCCATCCACCTTTCACCCCTGTTCCAATTTAAACTTTTCTACACCAGTAGTCTGTCCAGATACATTCATATGTACTATTCCTTCCCCTTAAGCTTTTCTCCCCTTTGGCCCTTTCTAGCTTTCTGACCTTTACTGCTTACTCTCATATGTGAATCTCAAATATCAAAGGTAGGATCCCAGCATGATAGAGAACATGTAGTATTTGTCATTCTGAGCCTGGGCAACCAACTGCTCCCTGGTTGGATTTGAGGTCAACTCCATGGAAGGGAATTCATACCTAGTATGGAAAACTTAGTCAAAAGCCTATTGCTAGTAAGGTCATAGGTCTTAGGAGGAAGAACATGATTGTTCTTTGGATAAATGGATATGTTATTCTTACCAAATTACCCTTTAAATATTTGTTTTATGACTCTCATTTTTAGGCACAGAGCTTCTTGTTGCAGTTGGTGGTGAGATTCAAAACTTGTCAAAGTGGGTGGAGAGTTGGCTTAGCAGTTAAGGTCTGTGAAGCCTAAGGACCCATTTAGATTCTCCAGATCCCACGTAAGCCTGATGCACAAGGTGGCACATGTGTCTGGAGTTCGTTTGCATTGGCTAGAGGCCCTGGTATGCCCGTTCTCTCTCTCTCTCTCTCTCTCTCTCTCTCTCTCTCTCTCTCTCTCCCTCAAATAAAAATAAATTTAAATTTAAAAGTCTTGTCAAAGTGCTGAGAAGTAGTGACTTATGAATCCTCAGCACTAATACCACACTCTCCAAGGCTCAGGGAACATCGTAGAAGAGGGGACTGAAGGAATATGAGACAGACAATGAGGAGGAATGCTTTGGAGATCTATTTTCTGAACATGAAGTAGCAACTGTGATTATGACCTCACAGTTACTGTTATTACCTGCACAATATCAGGCCTATCAACATTTTTTTTAAATAGTTAAGGAAAGCCAAATTTTAAAAGTCATCAAAGTAGAAGGCAGACTAGTTAGAAAGAAGAAGAGGGTCAGTGGAAAGGGGACAAGGGACGGAAGGCCATAAAAGCTAATGGGAGTGGGTTGTGATCCAAATACATTATACCCATGTATGAATTTGTCAATTAAAAGAATAAAAAGAAGGTCTGGACAGACTGATTAGTGTTTAAAGATGCTTGCTTGCTAAGCTTGACAACCCACGTTTGATTCCCCAATACTCATATAAGATCAAGTGGTGCATGCATCTGGAGTTACTTTGCAGTGGCAGGAGACCCTGGCACACTCATTTTTCCTCTCTCTTTCAGTCAATCCTGCAAAATAAAAAATAAATAAGTAAAATATTTTTAAGAATAAATGAAAGAAAATGGGCTGGGATGATTCAGAAGTTAAGAGTTCTTACAGGTTAAGCATGAGGACTTGCGATAGCCTGAAGCAATTCAATTCCCACAGAACCCATGTAAAAAGCTGGGCATAGTTACACATGCCTGTGATCCTAGTCAAGAGAGGTGAAACAGGGCTGGAGGGATGGCTTAGGGGGCAAGGTTCTTTCCTGCAAAGCCAAAGGACCCAGGTTTGATTCGCCAGGACCCAAGTATGCCAGATGCACAATGAGGCACATGTGTCTGGAGTCCATTTGCAGCAGCTAGAAACCCTGTTGCACACATTCTCTCTGCCTCTTTCTCTTTCTCTCTCTCTCTCTCAAATAAATAAATTAACTATTTAAAAAAGAAAGGGGTGGAACAGGAGAATCACTCAAGCTCACTGACTGAAAAATGGCAGTTTTGGGTTAAAGGAGAGATTCCATTTAAAGGAAGTATGTTGTTGAGAGAGATAGAGAAGGGCACCCAAAGTTCTCTTTGGGCTGCCATGGGCATGCAGGTGGCACTGGTGAATTTGCATGCACACATGCCTGTATAACACCTAACACATCCTACACCACATACACTACACACACACACACACACACACACACACACACACACACACACACCTAAAGAAAAGAATGAAAAGAAAGTGGAAGAGCAATAGAGGAGGACACCCAGCACCTACTTCTGTTCTCCACAAATGTGCTCATGGGTGCACATGTCTGCACTCCTATGCGTACACACACATACACATCTACAAAAATTAAAATTTCAAAACAGTAGCATCACTGCTTATTCCAATTTACCATATGACCCAGAACTCTGAGCATACATATCTGCACATCCAGTCACTGGAGCATTGGAAAGGAGGGTCACATAGCTCACATCACTCTGCTCTTCCTTCAGGTCACCCATCCCAGCTGGTTGTTTCTGCCTTCCTGTTGTGCTCAGATTCAGGATACTCCAAATGGGATTCCATATTTGGTAAATGCAGAAGTACTTATCTATAAAGCATGATTATATAAAATGATATTTTATCAATCAAATATCTTAGTTTAGCTTTTGAACTAAAAGAAAATATTGATTTCATTTCTTCTTAAAAGTTTTTAAAAATCATAATTTCCAGAAAAGCATATTTTTACTTTTAATAAGTTTAAAACACAACTGATTTTATTTGTTCAGAGAACTCTGGTCTGGCTTACTCATCTCTCCATATCCAGCTCCTAGATTAGTTCCAGGCATATGTAGACAATCAAATATTGAAAGAATGGATTTTTTAAAAAATGTGTGATGCCTATGTAGAATTACTTGAGGTTCTGGAGCAGCCTCTCAGCCAATCTGCTCCATGTGAAATGAGTCCCAGAAGAGAATCAAACTGGTAATAATAATAATAATAATAATTATTATTATTATTATTATCAGAGGCTAGGAAATGGTTGAATCAGTAAAGTGCTTGCCACTGAATTCAGATCTCCAGTACCCAGTGATATAGATTAGGAGAAAGGTAACTTTCTTTTGTAGGTAGGCCAAAAGAAAATGGTTGCTGCCCTGCTCTGGGACTAGAGCTCCAGTCTGATTTAGTCTAAATCAAGATGTCAGTCAGGAACAGCTTCCTGGGTTTTCCTCCTTTCTCTTCGCTTTTTCCTGTTCTTATCAGACCATTTCTGAGTCTATGCTCTTCTCCTGGGCCCATCAACCAATCAAGGTCTTTCATACTCATTTGAACTTGGCAATGAAACTCATCCTAATTGGATTCCTACTTTATAAAATGACCTAAGCTAGGTTGTCACATGGATTTCCTGAATTTTCCCTCTGGGGACCCCACCTGTCTTGGAAGTGGGAAGCTCCCCAGATTGGGAGCTTTTCTGCTTTTCTTCTCTCTTGTTTCCATATTCTCTTAAAATGATTCTTTCATACTTTACACTTATTTGTGTTTATGTTTTTGATTCTTTACTTATAGTAGACAAAAACTTGAAACCACTGACTTGATGGCTTGGAGAGTTCCTTAGAGGGGGATTCCAAACTCCAGAGCCTAGGCTCTTAATCCCACAATGCCATGTAAAAAGCTGAATGTATATACTCTTAGCACTGAAAGGTGAAGACAGGGAATGCCTAGGGCTTGTGTTAGCCAGATATTCTAGCCAATTGGTGAGCTCCAGGTTCAACAAGAAACACTGTTCCAAAAAATAAGCTGAAAAGCAATTGAAGAAGATATCCAACATTGACCTGTGGCCTCCAAGCACATGCACACACATGTGCATGTGCACCCACACACATATTTACACACACAAACATGCTTTCTCTACTTCTCTCTCTTTCTCTCTCTCTCTCTCTCTCTCTCTCTCTCTCTCTCTCACACACACACACACACACACACACACACACACACGGGAGAGAGAGAGAGAATAGAGCACACAAGATCCTTAATTGTAAGTTAAACTGTCTCCTTCAAAAGATATTCTCAGAACCTTATTCCCTGTAAGTGATCTTTGAATATGAACTTATTTGGAAATGGTATTCTTTTTGCAGATGTAATCAAATTAAGGTGGTTAAGAGTGGGCCTTAATCTAATGACAGGTGTACTTATAAGAACAGGGAAATTTGGTCTCAGAGACACAGAGAAGGAGGTAGAGTGCTAGAAGAGAGTGCTGCAGCTGTAAGTCAAGTCTAACCATAGATGGCTACCATAGAAGTCAGGATGGAGGCAGTGAGGAGTCTGCAGTGGAGCCTTCAGAGGAATCCTGGCTCTTCCAACATCTTGATTTCAGACTCCTCAGCTCCAGAACTGTGGCAGAACACATTGCTGTTGTGCTAAACTGTGTGGTTTGTGGTAATTTGTCACAATTGTTGGAGGAAAATAGCACACCCTTGCTATTGCCTCAAGTCAATCCAGCTCATGTTTTGTGTAGCTCCTCCTTCCTATAAAGACCTGTGATGTGTTCTGTGGCTATACAGACAGGAAGACATATGGTTACTGTTCTTGTTGAATTTATACTGCAGCCATTGTATTCCCAGTTGTGTGACACTAAATGTTGTGGTTGGTAAGAGAAAAACATGAAGAGAACTTCAGAGAAATCAGGGGAAACACAATATAAGAAAACTCTAAGAGATGAAGGCAGTTAGCTGAGCCATGATGTCCCAGCGGAGCCTGTTGCCTTCTTCTGGATCTTCCTCCTAGTCTTTGGTTGTCATCCTCTAAAAGGCTCTTTGCCTTGCTTGGACAGTTATCCCTGCAAAACAAAGGTGATGGTGTATCTTAAACACCACTCTTTCCTTTCTCATTCCTATAAATTAAATTCAAACTCTGTCACTCCCACACCGATTTCTGTAGGTTGGTTTTTCCATATACCTCTTCATTTCACAGTTGAATCCCCTGAGGTACCATTCTCATCTGTCTTTCATTGACTTTAGGTCCAGAATATTTCTTTCTACTATGTATAGAAAAATTTTATCCATTCTTCAAATTCTAGATAGTATGAAGCCATTATACTTTCATGTTCTCTTTTATTATTTTTTTAATTGTTATTTATTTCTTTGAGAAAGAAAGATAGAGAGAGAAAGGGGCAGAGAGAGATAATGGGAGTTCCAGGGCCTCCAGTTACTGCAAACGAGCTCCAGATGCATGCACCACCTTGTGCATCTGGCTTATGTGGGTCCTGTGAAATCGAGCCTCGAACTGGAGTCCTTGGGTTTCACAGGCAAGCACTTAACTGCTAAGCCCCTTATTATTGTTTTTATTACATAGACAAACTCGCTGTGTTAAAATAATTTGTTTACCTCAAAAATTCTTTAAGAATAGTGTCTTTTTCATTCTGGGGGACTTCCCCCTAGCATCTAACATAGTCTCCCACAAAATAGCTATTTTCATAGAAGATGAGAATAGAATGCTGTTACCTGAAGCTGGGCAAAGTCTGAACAATAGGTGCTAAGTTAGATTAAATAATTCTTTCATGTGATTGCAGAGTGGGGGACAGAGATAACAATAGTATAATAGACATTTCCAAAAACTAGAAGAACTTTTGTTTCATTGTACATGTGTGTGGTGTGCCTATGTGTATGAATGAATGTTCATAATTATGTGGAGCCACAAGTAGGCCAGAAGTCATGACCAATGTCTTCCTTTATCACCATAAACTTTTTCTTTGAGTAAAGGCCTCTTGCTGAAGCTAGAGCTCACCAATTCAGCTAGACTAGCCGGCCACTGAGTACTAGGAATTCCCTGCCTCACATGCCTCAGCACTGAGATTAGAGGTACATGCCACCACAATTGACATTTTTTTAATGTGAATGCTGTGGATCCAAACTCTGTTTCCCATGCTTGCAGAGCAAGCACTTTACCCAATGAGCCATCTCCTTGGCCCATGGAAAAAGAATTTTTAGTTTTCACCATAGAAAACCAAGTGTTTAAGGAAAAAACATGATTTAAACATCATACTCTGTGCACATGTTTTGAAGCCTTACATGATACCCACTCATTTCTATAATCTTCATGTTGTATTTGGTTAAAAATAACAAAAGATGGTAGTTGTCTTTTGACTGACTGAATGAATGAATGAATGAGTTAGATGGAAAATGATCCGAGTTCAGACAGTGCTTTCTCATAGCAGGGATATGTTGGAAAAGTCTTATACAGAAAATGTTTTGCAGAAAGGAGTAGGATGCGGAAAATGACAAGCTGTGTGATGCAGAATTCAGAGGGCATGGGTTTCTTTTTAGTGTTTCAGCAACCCCCATCATTAGTCATGTAAGAGGAAGTAGAGCAGTGGGGAAGAAGAAATGATAAATTAGCTCTGTCATCACAATATTTAAGTCAACTTTTCAACAAGACTCTGGTACAAGGTTGTACTGTCATTTCCCCTATGCCTTAGAGGAGACCATGGAAAGGAGCCCAGAGTCCTGAACGTGCAAAGTTTCACATATGGAGGGAAAAGGTTTCTAATCATCTTCTTCTCTGTTCAGAAAGCCCCAGGGGTTAGATTTTTCTTTGGTTTCTTTTAGCAGCAGGAGGGCATAGGGATAGCTGATTTATATCTCTCCTGACCCTTCTGCCAAGCTGCTGGTTAGGAAAGTTTGGCTCAAGGCAACATCAGCAGGGAGAACAGAAAGATGAACCTCCACCCAATGGTTCCTCCTATAGTTGAGGAGGAGAGGGAAGAGAGGGGGTTGTGGGCTAAAGGACAAGGAAAGAAGTTATACTGCTGCCTTTATAAACTGGAGAGGAAAAGAAATTCTGGAAGGTCAACATTGTCAACCAATTTCTACAATATGGACTGAAGATAAAGCACCATGAATGAATGAATGAATTATAGTATTTCCAAGAAGACTGCAGAATCTGCATCAGGTAAAAGATGGCTTGAGGGATTCAGGCCTTCCAGAACCTAGGTGTTTCTCTGCATCCAAAATTCTAAAACTAGCAACTGCCTGGTGCCCAATGTCACACATTCACTATGTGCCTTAAAGTTTCTCCTGTCCATCACAGACAGCTGGGAGCCTGAAAACTGAAATCACATGGCTGAGAAAGGGAAATTTAGGCCAGTGTTGGCTTTGAACATAAAGGAAAGTCTTGAAGCATGGCTAAACCTGCCCTGGCCCCACCAAACCACCTGAAAAAAAAATGCGAAAGTATGAATGCTGGTGCCTTCTTCATGATATATATTGGAACCTAATCTCCAATATGATAGTATTGAGTAAGTCATGAATGTTTGCCTCATGAGTGGATTAGTGTCTTTATGAAGGAAGTAAAGAAACCTCCTTCATCTTCTACAGTGTGAAGATACAAAACAGGTACCAATTATAAGGAACCAAACATCAAATCTGGACTTCCAGCTTCTGGATCTGTAACACATTTATATTGTTTATAAATTTCCCAATCTAACAGGTTTTCTCTGATATTTATCTTCAAATTCTGTCCATAACCCAGTTCTTCTAGAGCTATGTCTTACATTTGCAGACATCAACTACTGAATTCCTGAGCACTTAACACCCACCTTTTCCTCTCACTACTTTAGCACAGTGATAATCAGTACTTCAAACACTATGATCATGTCAACATTGTTTCCCCTGTTCTGACTATTTCTTCTAACAATGGTCAGGTATTTTCTTGAATCCACAGTTGACGTGTTTTCTTTACTTGCACAGTACTTCCAAGTGTACTTTCAAAGGTGTGACACATGAATATATGCAGTTATTTCTGTCACAACATGCGATACACTTCACTGAAAAACCATCCTATAAAGCTCTGAATAAAATATTCAGAGCTTATGGGGAAAAAAAGGTGAGGTGGAAGCAGACCTCTAAGATCTGGTGCAGTTCTATAGTCAGATCAGCAACAGAAATGATGTGCAATGACTTCAGAGATCATCTGGGTTGTCTGGGTGGAAAACTCAGTGTGGCTGGAGTTTGCTTAAGGATATGCACAAGAAATGATAGCTTATGAATGAGCATTGAGGCACTACAGATGGAGGAGAGTTCTGAGGCCAGGAGAAAGATCAAGCAGCCATAAACCAAGAGCTATGGAGGGATAGGTATGTTAGTCATTGGGAAGGAGCCTCAGTCTCATGTCCAAATGCTCATTTAATATTTTTCTTTTTGTTTTCAATTTCATTTTTTAACAATTACATGCATGTGTGCAATGTACTTTGATCAAATCCATCCTGTTACTCTCTTTTAGCCATCTCCCACTCTTGCTGAATGCCTTCTTCTTGCCAACATCTTATTCCTATTTTCCTGTTTGTTTATTTGTTTGTTTGCCTGTGACCCCTGAGTTAATTTGCTAGCATGAGTAATGGTGGGGAGTTATTAACTGGAGAATGGGCAACTTGCTAATGGCTGTACCACTAAAGAAAATGTCCTCCCCATCTCTTGGCAATAATTAACTGCCAATAGATTCTCTAGGGAAGTGAGGCATTATTAACCCCTCTCCCATCCATGAAGGAATGTTGATGGGCTCTGATTTTTTTTTTCTTAAAAGACAGTTTAAGATATTCTGAGGATGACAAAAGAGAGTCTTTTAATCTGCCAAGCTCCACATTTAAAGATTAAACCACAAATTTAACAATGTATGGAGAACTTAACAATTAAAATAGGTGAGAAATTATCTCAAGACCCCAGGACACAAGTGTATGGGAAGAAAGTACCTATATTCATAATGATACAGTTTAAAGGTAGATGGCCCCCAAAAGCTAACCAAAATGGATAACGATGGGAACTGTCCCTAAGTCTATGGGGGGAAGTAGATTCTTCCTTGTCAATTCTTGTCTAAAGAAATCCTTGCTACTTCCACTCTGCTAGAAGCCAGAAATCTCAGATAGGTCTGGTCTTTCCTTATCTCTTCTTCCCTAAAGAAGTTCCCCCTTTTTTTTTAGAAGAGACATCACTCCATTCCAAAACAATAATTCCCTTTCCTAGGAATGCAAGTGGGTTTATTTCCCTTTCCTAAACAACTGGCAGTGCCTGGATACATGAGATGTGGCTGAACTTATGAATTCAGCTCCCATCTAAAAAAACCCTCATAAAAGACCACAATTAGAGACTTTAAGTAGGCATTCCTATTTCTGAGATTCCCCTTTTACCTCCTAGGAGGAGCTCTATCTTCTTCCCTTCTCTTAAGTTCTGTCAGCTCTATTTTTATATATAAGCTCTATAATAAAATCTTTCTAAACATCACCTTCTACGGTCTGTGGATGTTATTTATTGAACTCACAGGACATAAAGCAAGAAGCCACTGACTCAGTGGAAGCTTTGTGTGGCTGTGAGCTTCTGGCACAATATTTTCTGAGTTTTTGCCTACCCAAGAGCAGAGAAAAGCTCTGTTGCTCTCCATCCCAAATTTGAATCCCCTTATCATTAAGACTTGTGTTATAAGCATGCCTTTAATCTCAGCACTCAAGAAGCAAAGGTAGGAGGATTGCTATGAGTTCAAGGCAAGTTTGGGCTACAGATAGAGCTCCAGGTCAGTCTGAGCTAGAGTAAGACCCAGCCTCAAAATAAAAATAAAACAATTTTAAAAAGACTTGTATGTATCTGAAGAGGAAGCTGCTTTAGGGAAGGGGTCATTTCAAAGGCCTAGGAACTTAGGTATCCCAAGTCATCAGCATGCATTCACTAGGAAACAGAAAGGGTCAATTTGAAGGGTGGACCATGCAGGAGCCTTGCCAATACCATAGAGAGTGAGTACAAGTTGCTCACAGGAAAGTCTGATGGGCTGGGTAGCCTGACTACTTGGGAACTATTGAAATAAACCAGTCAGGGTCAGTTCTAGGGATAGGTTCAGAATCTTCTTGGCAGTAAGTCAAAATAAAGCAAGGGTGATAATGGATAAGAAACAAAGCATCTGATATAGTGGCAAAAAAGAGAACCTGGATTTCTGAGAAAACAAGCAAGCATATTTTTCAACTAAGTCTGGTAACAAGAAAGGCACTTATAAAAGGCAAAGGGCCTTCCTAAACCTTATCATCTTTAAATTTAGAAAGGCTAATATTAAATTAAAAAATTTAAAACCAGGGCTGAGGAGGTTGCTCAGTGGGTAAAGTGCTTATTGGGTAAGCCTTGTGACCCAAGATCAGATGCTGTTGCAGTCAGGTTCACATTGATGCTGTTGCAGTCAGGTTCACATTGCTTGTAGAAAACACCTGACCAAGAGCAGCTTTTGAGAAAAAAAAAAAAAAGGTTTATTTTGGCTTACAGACTCAAGAAGCTCCATGATGGTAGGGGAAAACAATGGCATGAGCAGAGGGTGGACACCACTTCCCTACTGACATCAGATGGACAACAGCAACAGGAGAGTGTGCAAACACTGGCAAGAGGAAGCTGGATATAACACCCATAAGCCTACCCCCAAAAATACACTGTCTCCAAGAGGGCTTAATTCCCAGATTGTCACTATCTGGGGACATGGCATTCAGAACACCTAAGTTTATGGGGGACCCCTGGACCAAACCACTACAGACATCCAGAATCCACATAAAGCTGGAGACACATAACACAGCAGCATCTGTAAACCCAGCATGCATACTGAGAGAAAAGATGGGAGAGAGAAGAATCCCAAAGCTCACAGACTAGCTGCCTTGGTGAATACAGCTGAAAACTAGAAGAGAGACCTCAAAAACAAGGTAAAAAGTGAGGCTTGACACTTGATGTTGTCTTCTGGCCTCCACACACACCATGATAGGTGTTCAATCATGTCCATATCACACACACAATATGAATAAAATTTAAAATGTTTAAAGTATTTGAAGCTATATCCTACACTAAGATACTATTTTAAAAGAAAGGTGGGGGGGCAGAAAAATTATTCTACAAACAATGAAAACATGCAAGAAAGACAAGTTTATAGAACCAATCAAAAGTATAAATTATTACTTAATGATAACAAAATATATTTTAAAATATTTTATAAGATTGGAAATAACAACATAAGTCAAATTATAAAAATCTAGAAAGATTTGAACTCAAGAAGGAATAAGAAATGAGGAAACATAATTTCAGAAATCATGCCTAAACCAGATGAAAAATAAGAATCAATAATCACAACAGATAATGTTTTAAGACAAATAAAAGGCAAAGTGCTATAGTTTGGACACTAAACTAAGAGATAAAAAGATTAAAAATAAAATGACAAATGCGGACCAGCATACTTCTAGCATACAGATATTAAGGATCTAAAATTAAATCCAATACAAAGGAAAAGAGCAAATATTAAGCCTGTTTTCATTAATAGCTAATTATATTTTATCTTCAATGTTAAGCTGCTTTTCAAATGCTACTTGAATTTTTTTAGCACTTGGGGAAAAATACTAGAGTTTGAACACTCAGTTCTTACAGATGTCCATTAAAGTCAGAGATTGAATTCATAGGCACCACATCAGTTTGCAAACTTACAATTTCATCTTAGTATAAGTAACATGTCTTATCTCTGCCATTTTTCAAACTATTAAAAATAATTTGCAGTGATTTACATAGAATCAATTTTTTAAAATATTTTTATTTATTTGAGAGGTACAGAGAGAGAATATGCCATGTCAGGGCCTCTAGCCGCTGCAAATGAATTCCAGATACATGTGCTACCTTGTGTATTTGGCTTATATGGGTACTGAGGAATCAAACCTGGGTGAGAATTGAACCTGGGTCCTTAGGTGTTGCAGGCAAGTGCCCTAAGGCTAAGCAATCTCACCAGCACCCCAGAATCATTTTTAAAGAGAGCAAGAATAGTTGAGCCACGCATGGTGGCAAAGGCTATTTTCCCAGCACTCAGAAGGCTTAGGCAAGATGATCACCATGAATTTGAGGCCAGTATGGGTTAGATAGTGAGTTCAAGGCAAGCTTCTGCTACATAGTGAGAACTTATCTCAAAACAAAACAATACAAAAAAGAAAAGACTTGCTAATTGTCCTCTGGGGTACTTACAAATCCATAACAATATGTATAGGGAGCATATATTATATATCAGGTTTCATTACTGCAATATAACTTCCTAGGAAAGTGTATATTTGGCCAGAAGTGGCAATGCTGTCCAAGGGATTCTAAATACTTGCTAGTCACACACAAAGCTGAAGAAAAACGTGATCAAGAATATTTACAAAAGTGGGCTGGAGAGATGGCTTAGCAGTTAAGCACTTGCCTGTGAAGCCTAAGGACCCCGGTTCGAGGCTCGATTCCCCAGGACCCACGTTAGCCAGATGCACAAGGGGGCACATGCGTCTGGAGTTTGTTTGCAGTGGCTGGAGGCCCTGGCGTGCCCATTCTCTCTGTTTCTCTGCCTCTTTCTCTCTCTGTCTGTTGCTCTCAAATAAATAAATAAAAATAAAATATACTTTAAAAAAGAATATTTACAAAAGTAACATGCTTTTCTCTTAGGTGTTGTCAATTCTACCATTGTGGGGTGGAGAGAAAACAATGCCTAACTGGGTCTTCAGTGAGCTTTGAACTCCCCAAGCCAAGGGCTTTCAAATTCTTGTCTATGATTAAGCAAAGAATTGAAAAATGTAGACATGAAGCATGATACATTGGGAAAGATTTATTTTAAGAGAGTAGAAGTAAGAGATAGTATAAGAGAGAAGAGCTCGTAAACTGGGGAATGCATCCCCACCCTAGGCTCTGAGAGTTTCAGAGAGGGAAAATCCATGTGGCAATTTGAATCAGATCTTTTCATAAACTAGGCATCCAATTAAGATAAGCCTCATTGACAAGTTCAAATGTATATAAAGGACCTTGATTGGTTGGTGTGCCCAAGAGGAGGGCACAGATTCAGAAAGGGCCTGCCCCAGGAAGGGTAGAGGTGAAAGACCAGGATATATTTAGAAGAAAGAGTGATAAAAATGTTCTCTATCACCCTATTAATGAATCATACTGAAATATTCTTCCAGTCTCACCATGGCAGTGTGGCAAATATGTTCTTTTGTGCCTGTGACCCTAAACTGGTTAACTGCAAAAGAAACCTACCTTGTTCCTGACCTCTATCACTGCTACATTAGGTAACCACTTACTTTTGCCATTGCTAAGGACAATAGAAAAATAGTATTATGGGGTGAATACAAAATGTCTATGAAGACTCATGTGTTTTAACACTTGATTCTCAGCTAGTGGCACTGTTTGGGAAGGTTGTAGAATTATACGTGGTGGAGCCTTGCTGGAGTAAATGTGCCATTGAGGGCCAGGGCTTAGGTTTTATAGCCTGGCCGCACTTGCAAGTCATTCTCAGCTTTCTGTTTATGGACACAATGTGACCAGCTGTGATTTTGCTCCTTATACTATGCCTCCCCCACCATTCAACTTCTCCTAAAAACTGTAAGCCAAATCAAAACCTTCATTTTTTTGCCTCAGGCCTAGTATTTGGTCACAGGGATTAGAAAACAACTCATACAGATGGCCCAGGCAGCCTAAGTCTCTTTTGACATTGGCCAAGGGTCCTCTTCTGGTCACATTGATGCTCTGGAACTCTCAGATATTTTCCAGTGGATTCTACTGTAAAACAGATATCTTTTAGAAAGTGATTGTTGAGGGACATCCAGTCAAGATGGCGACCGCCCAACTGCGCCGCACCTCCCTGGGAAAGAAAGGCAAGGCATTAAGTGTTCACTGGGTCTTTTAGGAGAGAGAAATCTCTAATAGATCACCAGTGAGAGGGTGCAGAGGGGAAAAAAGGGAATCGCTGATTCCCTCCCTCATGGGTAGCCCACCAGTCCCCGAATCCCCCCAAGCAGCCACCTTACCTACAGTCCCAGCTTCAGGATACTCCTGCAATTACCGTAGGAAAGGGGATCAAGGCCAGCATAGTTCCACTTGCCTCACTGCACAGGGGCATCGCCCTGCTACCCCCGCCCATGCATGACGTGGGCAGGCTCCACCCACTGGTCCACTCCAGCTCAAGCTCCATCGGTCCATCTGCCCACCACATGTGCACAGCTCATCTCTGCCCATTTGCCCACTTATTGCTCCAGTGGCTGCCCATCCACGCGTGAGCTCAGGCACATTCCACCTGCCCATGTGAGCTCAGGCTCACTCTGCCTGTCTGCCTGAGCCAGCTCACGTGCAATCCCCTGCCTGTCTGCCACGCTGGCTGCCCACCAGTGTCATGTTGCACAGGAGGTCATACTGCTTCTGTGTCCCAGTGTCACACCACATGCAAGTTTAGGCTGCTTTGGTGCTTGGTGCTTCAGCATCACTCCTAGCATGATCTCAGGCTGCTTTGGTGCATCACCAAATGAGAGCTGAGGCTACTGTGGCACCCCTGCCATGCAGGAGCTGAGGCTGCTTTGGCATTCCACCAAGTGGAAACTCAGACTGCTTCTGCATCCGGCCTCAGGCTGCTTCAGCTTCCCTCTGTGCTTAAGCACTGGCTGATCCACCAACCCACATGGCTCAGGACCACTCTTCCCATCTGCTTCCCTGCTGGCTAGCTCAGTCCAGCTCCCCCAAGAGGCACCACTCCCGACCCACTGAGACCACAGTCCTACTCTCCCTGCCCATATACTGTGATGGGCAGACCACAGTGCAAAAGAAATAACATGAAATATCAAATGCAAGTAAATCTAGTAAGATCACCCAGTCCAAAAATAAAAATTTCTAATCAAAACATAGAAGAGACGTTAGGATCAGAACACCAAAATGAAGCTATGAGCAATGCAACCCTGACCAAGCTACCAGTAGAATTTGCAGAAAAGCAACAAAGGACCAAGAATCATGTATATGCTGCCATCACTAGACTAGACATAATAGATAAGAAAATGGAAGGAATTCAAAGACAGTTAAGAGATATGAAGGAGATGGAAAAAAAAACAGGACCTCAAAAATCATCTGGTGATGCTAAATGAAGACATAAAAAAATGCAAGCATGAATTCCAAGAAGCATCAAGAAAATCAGAAAGTGATGTGAAAGGGGAGCTTAACAGAGGGATGGAAACTATGCATAGAAAAGTAGTAGAAAATGAAACCTAATTGAACAAGGCCAAAACTCTCTAGAAGCTCTCAAGAATAAAGTCAGCCATGTGGAGGACAGAAACTCTGATCTGGAAGATAAGACAGAATAAACATTTTGAGAGTTCAAAAGTTTCAATAAGTTCAAATATATCTGTGAACAGAACATGAGGGAATTGTGGGAATCTCTTAAATGTCCTAATATCCAGATCATGGGAATACCAAAAGGCAAAGAAATTCAGACCAAAGGCATGGAGAACTTATTTAACAAAATTATCAAAGAAAACTTACCCACCCTCTCAAAAGAAAGGCCCATAAAGATACAAGAAGCTAACAGAACTCCAAACAGGTTGGACCAAAGGAGAAACTCTCCAAGACATATTGTCATTAAGACTCTAAACATTGACACCAAAGAGAAAATCCCAAAAGCAACTAGAGAAAAACAGCACATCACATTTAAAGGTAACCCCAACATAATTACTTCGGACTTCTCAATGGAAACCCTGAAAGCCAGAAGGGCCTGGAATGAAAGACTTCAAAGTCTAAGAACCTATGGCTTCCAACCCAAACTACTCTACCCAGCAAAATAGATAATAGATGGTGAAAGAAAAACTTTCCATGACAAATCTCAGCTTTACAATTATATGAACACAAAACCAAACCTACAGAGAGTATTTCAGAAATTTCTCCCCACAATAGAATCTAATAATCAAACTCAAATGCCTACAAGAAGCAGATCACAATAACCTAACTCAGAGAAGGCACAAAAAACATCCAAGTCCATGAAAACACCAAAACACATATACCAACACAATATGACAGGGATCAAATCAAACCTCACAGTCATTACCCTAAATATTAGTGGCCTTAATTCACCCATCAAGAGACACAGCTAACAAGGTGGATCAGAAAATTAGACCCCTCAATCTGTTGTCTTCAAGAAACCCAACTCACCACTAAAGACAGACACCTCCTCAGGGTGAAAGGGTGGAAAACACTATTCCAAGCAAACAGGAATAAGAAACAAGCAGGCGTAGCTATAGTAATATCAGATAAAGTAGACTTCACACCAAAAATAATCAAAAAAGACAAAGAAGCCACTTCCTACTTATCAAGGGAATGATCCATCAAGAAGATATTACAATCATAAATCTGTATGTATCAAACACAGGGGCACTACAGTTCATAAAACAAACCTACTTGACAATAAAACAGATATAACCACCAACACCATCATAGCTGGGGACTTCAATACACCATTATCAGTAATAGACAGATCATCCAAACAGAAACTCAACAGGGAAGTAAGAGAGCTCAACAAAACCATAGATCACATAGACATCTATGGAACATTCCATCGCAAATCCACAGACCACACATTCTTCTCAGCAGCCCATGGAACATTCTGCAAAATAGATCATATACTGGGTCACAAACCCTGCTTGCATATATTTAGGAAGATGGACATAATTCCTTGCATAATATCAGATCACAATGCTATATTGGTAGAAATTAACAACAAATGACCAAGAATCCCATTGGTGCCTAGAAAATGAACAGCACACTTTTAAACAATAAATAGATAGTGGACGGAAAAAATGAAATTTCTAGAAATTAATGAGGATTAGAACACATCAAACCAAAACTTATGGGAAACAATGAAGGCAGTCTCAGGGGAAACTTCATACCACTATATGCCTTCATGAAAAAGACAGAGAGATCCCAAATCAATAACCTAACCATCCACCTAAAGGCACTGGAAAAGCAAGAAGAATCCAACCCAAAAAGCTCCAGATGGAAAGAAATAATTAAGATCAGAGCAGAAATTAATGAATTGGAAACCATGAAAACTGACAAAACGAAGAGCTGGTGCTTTGAAAAAATAAACAATATTGACAAAACCCTGCCCAATTTGATCAAGAAAAAAAAAAAAGCAACGCTTCTAATTAACAAAATTTAAAATCAAAAAGGAGAGATCACAACTGACATAAGTGAAATTGGGAGAATCATCAGGAGTTATTTCAAAAACCTCTACTCCACAAAACTGGATAATATGGAGGAAATGGATAAATTCCTGTAAACACACCATCTATCAAAGCTAAACTCAGAGCAGATTAATCTCCTAAATAAACCTATCACACGCATCATGAGTGAAAAAGTAATAAAAAACCTCCCCCAAAAGAAGAGTCCAGGACCAGAAGGATTCTCAGCTGAATTCTATCAAACCATCATGGAAGAACTAAAACCAATCTTCCTCAAACTGTGCCACACAATTTGAGAACAGAGAAAGCTGCCCAACTCCATTTATGAAGCTAGCATCACCCTAATTCCAAAACCAGGCAGAGATGCCACGAGAAAAGACAACTACCAGCCTATTTCCTTGACGAACTTAGATGCAAAGATCCTGAACAAAATCCTTGCAAACTGAATCCAACAACACATCAAAAGCATTATCCACCTTGATCAAGTGGGATTCATCCCAGGAATGCAGGGGTGGTTCAACATATGGAAATCTGTTAAGGTAACACACCACATAAACAAGGTTAAACACAAAAACCACATGATCATTTTGATAGATGCAGAAAAGGTCTTTGACAAAATGCAACAACACTTCATGATTAAAACATTGGAAGAATTATCATGGTTAGTTCATATCTTAACATAATAAAGTCAATATACAAAGCTCCTAAGGCACAAATAATACTTAATGGAGAGAGACTGGAGGAATTCCCTTTAAGATCAGGAACAAGACAGGGGCGTGTACTCTCACCTCTGCTCTTCAATATAGTACTGGAAGTCCCAGCTCAAGCAATAAGACAGGAAAAGAAATAAAAGGGATACAATTTGGAGAGGAAGAAGTTAAGTTAGCTCTATTTGCTGACCACACAATTGTATACATAAGAGACCTGAGAGACTCCATCCCAAAACCCTTGAAAGTGATTAACTCCTATAGCAAAGTAGCAGGATACAAAATCAATGCACAAAAATCAGTAGCCATTCTATATGCAAATGATAAAATACAGAGAAAGATAAAGGGTCCCATTTTTAGTAGCAACAAAAAAATAAAATACCTTGGAATAACATAAACCAGGGAAGTGAAAGATCAATTCAATGAAAACATAAAAACACTCAAAAAAGAAATTGAGGAGGACATGAGAAAATGGAAAGACAGCCCATGCTCTTGGATAGGGAGAAATAACATTGTGAAGATGGCAATCCTACCAAAGGCAATATACAGATTTAATGCAATTCCAATTAAAATCCCAACTTTGTTCTTCACAGAGATAGAAAATATGATCTCAAAGTTCATATGGAAAGGCAGAAGAACTCACATATCCAAGCATATCCACAGCAAAAGAAATAGTTCTGGAAATATCACCATACCTGATCTAAAGCTATATTACAAAGCAATAGTAATAAAAACAGCATGGTACTGGCATAAAAACAGAAACATCGACCAATGGAATAGAATTGAGGACCCGGACTTTTATTCACGTTACCACAGCTCCTTGGTATTTGACAAAGGTCCTAACAATATAGGCTGGAAAAAAGACAGCATCTTCAACAAACAGTGCTGGACCTACTGGATAACCATATGCGGGAATTGAAACTTGATCCACACATCTCGCCATGCACTACACTCAAGTCCAAATGGATCAAAGACCTCAATATAAAACTAGAAACTTGGCTACTATTGGAAGAAAATATAGGAGGAACTCTCTATGGTATAGGAATGGAAAAAGACTTCTGAACAAAACTCCAGTAGCATAGTATGTTAAACAGTCACTCAACCAATGGGATCACATGAAAGTGAAGAGTT
This sequence comes from Dipus sagitta, assembly GCA_036346955.1. Taxonomy (NCBI): domain Eukaryota; kingdom Metazoa; phylum Chordata; class Mammalia; order Rodentia; family Dipodidae; genus Dipus; species Dipus sagitta. Next base: position 215,656,144 of record CM070770.1, read on the forward strand.
TCTTCACAGACAACATACAATAAGCAAAAGCAATAGATTACCCACTGAATGGGAGAAAATATTTGCTGAATATCCAACTGACAGAGACTAATCTTAGAGTCTACAAATAACTCCAAAATCTAAACAATAAAAAGTCAAACAACCCACTCACAAAATGGTGCAAAGAGCTGGACAGGAAGTTCACAGAGAAAGAAACACAAATGGCAAATACACACTTAAGAAAATGTTCATCATCCCTAATCATCAAGGAAATGCAAATTAAAACAACTATGAGATTCCACCTTACCCCCATAAGGATAGCAGACATCAAAAAATCTAATGAAAATAAATGCTGGAGAAGATGTGGAGAAATAGGAACCCTCATCCACTGTTGGTGGGAATGTAAGATGGTACATCCACTTTGGAAAGCAATATGGAGACTCCTAAAAAGGCTGACTATAGAGTTACCAACAGACCCAGCTATTCCCTTACTGGGCATGTACGCTAAAACCTTTAAACCACAGTCCAGAGAGATTTTCTCAGCCATGTTTATAATGGCTCAATTCATAATAGCTAAGAGCTAGAATCAACCCAGATATTCATCACTAGAAGAATGGATAACTAAGATGTGGCATATCACAATGGAATTCTACACAGCAGTAAGAAAAAATAAGACAATGAAATTTGAAGAAAAATGGTTGAACCTGGAACGGATCATTCTAAGTGTACTTACCCAATCACAGAAAGTTAATTGCCACATAGTCTCATTCATTTACAGCACCTAACCTGAATCTACCCAAGATGCCGACATACCCAGCAATCATCTCAAGGACTAGACATTACGGTGGGAGGGGAGGGAGAGAAGTGTAAAGGAGGGGCTGGGGGACATAAATATAGACCCAAACGGCAATGGTACCATAAGATTCTACATCCTAAAAGGCAGACCAAATGGTTGAACCTTCACCAGGCTCTTAGAGGGAACACCTGAGTCACAAGGCACTGGAAAGGGTATGATGAAGACTGACCTTAATCTTCTACAGCTCCTCTCTCTCTCTCTTCTCTCAAAATCTTTTATACTAATTATCTTTTTCTTCCTTCTCTTAGTGGGCACTGACCTGTAACTTCCAGTATCATCCACAGTGAACTTTTTATCAGAGAGTCCTACAAGGTTTCCTAAAAGAAAGACAGATTTGTGTCAGAGCACTTGATGACCCACCAAAGGTTAGTGGTAAGACCCTACTGCTGAAGACACCATTAGGCAGTTGACACGAAAAATGGAATGACATGGCTGGAAGCTGGAAGAGAGTCAGTCACCAGACGGTCAGTGTGTTTAGTGCCAGAAGGTGCAACATGGGAGACTGGGAGAAAATGACCAATATCTGTCCAAGCAACTCATGGTCCAACCTACTTAGCAGCAAATAACCTGTTGTGATGCTCACACAAATGCAATAGTGGCACACAGCCATGGTGGGAAACCAACTGCTCTTGATTTGGCTAACTGATCCCCTCAGTGGAACGTGACCCATAGCTAGAGCTGGGAAACAAGGCAGAACCATATCCAAACATGAGCCTACTCTCCATTATTAAGCTAACACCAATTGTGGGGTGCAATATGACATACACCTATGAAATTATCTATGAAAAATAAGGGGTACCTCATTTGCCTGGTGCTAACTTTATTCTCCATTGGAAAATCTGCTTCTTTTTTTCAGATAGACACAGATCCTGAGGAGAGAACCACCCCATCATATCTCAAAAGGGCCCCAGCTGAAACTAAGAATAATGGGCAAAATAAGCAAGGGTGCTGTTTTGTTGGTGAACCAGATACCAGCACAAGGGCAAAGGAGATTGACACAGAGAACAATCAACTCACACCAAATCAAATATCCAGAGACACAGAGGTTCCCAACACCTCATCACTGAAGCAGACCAAAAATGAACCCAACATGGCTCAGGGAAATTTTGCAGAAGAGGGGCCGGAAAGAATGTCAGAGCCACATGTTGGGTCATGATACACAGAGACATTTCTCCTATCCATAACTGTGGGCTAACTCTACAATGCATGACCCATATACCTCAACAAGGAGGGGCCAGGGGGAAGGGGTAGGACATGGATGAGCCTAACATTGGTACCAACCTGACTGTATCCACTGAGTTCAAAACTAATTAATTTTTTAAAGTGATTGTTTACCAGTTGTGTTTATCATAGATATGTTCATTTCTTCAATTCTCCATATCTTCTTCATACTGATTTTTACATGTAGAACAGACAAGTTCATGACAGACATCATAAAATTGTTAACTACAGTGCAGGATCAGACCCAGATAAAGTACTAAAACTATTGACTGCTTTATTTCCCATTAATCCAGTAGATGTAATCCTCAAATGTTGTTAGTTTAAGAGGATTAGCTAAGAGCCCAATAAAGCAAGGAAACTTTTCTGAAATTTAAAAATAAAGTAAGCCTGACATTATATATTTAAGGAATACTCCAGGTGCCTGAGACTATCCATCTGAACATATGATGCCAAAATCAAAATCCCTTGGATTTTGAGATGAGGAAAGCAAAGTTTTGGGTCATAAAAGTAAGAAGAGGAAATAATTTAGAATGATGAACACATGAAAAGCACATTACTTTAATAAATATTTTTGTTCATGTTCTACTTAAGCTTTGTGTGTGACTAGCAAGTATCTGTAACTGTTGACTTTTTGATTAGTTTTATAAAGCTGGTCAAATATGCAATTTCCCTAGAACATCATTCTGAGAGTTAAGTTCTGATGTCAAATTGATTTGATCTGGAATTAAGTAAGAGGCACACCTTTTAGCAAGTCTGTGAGAGTGTTTCCAGGAAGGATTGATGGAGAAAAGAATAGGTTTCTCCAGATTGGGGAGCCCTTCTGGTAGGTAAAGCAACATAGAGAACTCAATGCCTTTTTGCCTGGCTGCCATGTCATTCACTCATGCATGCACCTACCCTGCTTCAGACATTGGAAATGAGTTTCATCCAGTGAAGACTGAAGTCAAGTAGCTTCTAGAGCCTGCAGGCCTTCATTACCAGATTGGGACTACTGAGGAATCCTTTTGTAGACTGAGTTTCTCCTGGGTTCCTTGACCTTTCAGCCTGCAGGCAGCTATTTTTGGACTGCCCACATCTTATTTTATAAGCTAGTTCCAATAAACCCCTTTATAATACATATTCATTCTATCAGTTCTGTTCCTCTAGAGAACCCTGATTAAAACAGCCATATTCTAGCAATGAAACCTGTGCTACTATGTATAATTTCTGCAAGTATTTTTAGGCCATCTGTACATTATACATTACAGCATAAGAAAATAGACTAATGTGGGCTGGAGAGATGGCTTAGTGGTAAGGCACTTTCCTATGAAGCCTAAGGACCCAGGTTCCATTTCTCAGTACCCATGTAAGCCAGATGCACAAAGTAGCACATGTGTCTGCAGTTCGTTTGCAGTGGCTAGAGGCCCTGGCATGCCCATCCTCTCTCTCTCTCTCTCTCTATCTATCTATCTATCTATCTATCTATCTCCATCTCAAATAAGTAAATAAATAAAATATTTTTTTATAAAAAGAAAATAGACTAATGTATCTAAAATACTAATGGAAAGAAAACATGAGATAAATTTTTATATCCAGCAAAACTGACTCTCATATACAAAAGTTACAAACTTGCCATCAGTGTGAGATCATATAAGTAATATTATCTCCATGAGTCAGTCATTCCTGATGAGTTTACTAGAGAACAAGACTCAAACACAAAAAGTGCTAGAGTAACATTGATGTAAGTTTTAGTAATTAACATGAAATGCACAATCACTATGGAACAAAATATACTACTGAATGTAAGGGCTGTGTGGTTTGATTTAATACACACACACACACATATGTGTATGTATATATTAGCACATATTACACATATATGTAAATATATTATTAATATATATATATATTAGCACACGTTACACAAGTGTTTTCAAATGGGAAGAAGGCAAAAGGAAAGAGACTATGCATTATATTTTAAAAGCTTGTTTTTAGTAATAATAATGGTGGTATAATTGAGACTACTGTGTATAATGTAGAATAAGTCATGTGAGTTAATATGAGATAGTCTAATTATATTTCCATGTGTAGCTAGGAACAAGAATGCTTAGTGTAGAAAACAGTTAAGTACAAATGCAGAACAGAAAAGGATACACAAAGCTCCTATGTGATGATTTTTAATTAGAAATATCAGTAAAAACCCTTAGAGATTTTATCTTTCAATACATATATTTTCTTACTCAGTCCTCTGTAGAAGCCTCTAAAAAATTGTGTGCTATTAGCATTCCTGATGTATAGGTTGTGGTTTTTATAACATCACTTCCTCTAAATGAAACCAGGAATTCTGATGAAAAAAGCTTATTTCAAGCAATTATTCATTTCAAGTATTCTTTAAAAGGAACAATAAAATTTAAGAAAATATATCAAACAGTTGTGGTTTGCAGGCAATTTTAAATTTCATCTTTAACTTCCTGTATTTTAAGCATTTTCTACAATGAATCTGTAGTTTTAAGAATGACATTTAAACTAAAAACATAGAGAACAAAATTATGTTATGAAAACAAAAAGTAAAAATAGATGTCTGAAGAGCCAGAGGGTGGGGAGGAGTAGTTTGGAACACTATCCTCTGAACATGAAGGAAGTGGTGTATTCATGACCTCACAGTGGAGGTTGCTACCACCATAAGACATGCACAAATTGAGCCCATTAACATTTTGACATATATGATGGAAGAGGGAAGAAAAAAAAGAATGAGACATCAAAATAGAAAAGAGACTACATAGATAGAGAAGGGGGTTCAATGAAGTGTAAGGGGGCATTATGATTAAATTATAGTATCTTCGTGTATTAAAATCTCAATAAAATATACAAAAACATAAATATAGGAAAAAATCTAAAAATTTTAATATTAAAAAATCATATTAAAGTATATCTTTTGAAACAGATCATCAGGCACTAAAATAGAATTTTTAAGTCTTTATTGAAAGTAATACTCCTCTGGAAGAGCTATGTACATATGTGTGTCCCTCTTGACAGAAAAATTCCTCAAGTCTATAAGTAGAAATGGCCTTGGGACTAAGTTAAGAAATTACGGCCCAGGCTTCCTGAACCAGCTGCAGGCTGAGTGAATAATGTTCTGTCAGCTCTGCTGGGGAGCAAGGGCACATAGAAGAGGCAAGGCCTCAGCTTTCATTCCAGATGTTTATCACTTTGCCCCAGGAAATTAGTAGCTGGTAGAGAAATGCTTCAAGAGTATAATAGAAGCAAGAAGTGGAAGAACATACCTCCCACCTCATCTCCCAACATAAACCATAGAATAATCGAATGTCCTCTCTTCACCTGAACAGGAAATGGACACCCACAGCATCTACAGCAAGGTCTTTTAAAACTAGAGGTACTTCCAAGTGGGTTTCAATGACCAAAACAAATTCTAGTGGTTAAGAGTAAAAGGACAGGTGACTACCAAAAGGAGAAACAATTTAACCCTTTACTTACACCCGTGTTTTTCTCTCAACTCAACTACCAGATGCCTCATTTGTTATTTAATTTTCAAGGGTACAGTTACAGCAATTATAATTACTAATTACAAGATGTTTATAAATATCCTAAAAGCTCCTGAGAGAAAAGTAGTTGTGTTTGAGGTGTTGAAGACAGAGAATTATAGCATGCACAAAAATAGAGGGAGGAGTTCAAAAGGAGGGTTAAAATTACAGCATGGAGCAGTTTCTCAGTTGTTATGGGTGTGATATAGGTCTCCCAAAGCAAGTAACTTAGAGCAGAGCAATATAAAATGTAGGACAGAGGCTGATCTGCACCTTCTGAAAAGGCTTAATCTGTCTGACTGTGTGAGAGCATTACCATCTCTGAGTCAAGGTCTGCGTGAAGAAAGCTGGGAGTTTCTGGAGAAACCCACAGAGGTTGTTTGAAGGTCTAGGAGTGTTCTCAAACTTTAGTGTTCATATGAATACAGATGATGCAGACACAAGGTGTATTTCCAGACTTCACCTCCAGAATCCATCATCAGCTGATTGAGAGTTTTGCTCTGGAATCTGAAGCTGACTTTTATTTGTACCAAGCTTTGAGAATCAGTTCAAAGTTCACAGTGTGAAAGTTTTTAGGGAACTGACAGACCATTCTATGAAGAAAGAAAAGTGTGGGTATTGTCAGAATTTGAGTCCTAGTTCTAAATTTTGCTACAGAATGGTAGTAAAAACAAAGTTTCCTGGGATAGATTCTGCATGATTACTATATAATCACTTCTGTATCCAGAGCAACAAATGGAAATGGCCTGAGGCTACTTAGTTGGTGAAGGGTTAATAGCCTTCCCTGAAAACTAAAGGAAACTAAAGAGTTAATGACTATCCCTAAAGCTTTCAGGCAATAAAGAAGTTTGGCATCCTTCCCTGATTCATGTACTCCCCTTAGCCTAGATGGCCTTGAAGGACCAGAGACTGACTATCTGAGCATCCTTCCTTAGACATTCCTGGCTGAAGAAGCCTATTCTGAACAAGGACACAAACAGCTACAATTTTCTTATTAACTGTACCTGGTCCAGTCTGTTTTTCTTAGGATGCTCCTTATAAGCTTACACCTCAGCCTGGCCCAGTGCTTCAGCCTTCATCCCACAGGAAAGCTAAGGCTCCTTGCTGTTTTCTCTAAATAAAACAGTCTTGTCTGTAGAAATCAAGTCTGATGTTCTCTTTTGCTTTTCACTTACACTTTCCTTACATTTCTGGTGCCATGACTTGGATACCTCTTGGGGCTTTCGGGCTGCACGCCCCAGCTTCTGCTCCCCTTCTCTCTACCTCCCTGCCAATGTTTTACTCTCTCAGGAATTAAAAAAAGTTAAAAAAAATAAAAAAATAAAAATAAAAACCACTGTGCTCACTACTCTGAACTAAATAGCCACCTGTGACCTGAAATGTTCGGTCTTTCCAGCTTGATACCTGGGGGCTTCTTCCTTTTCTTCTTTCACCCTCTCCCACTGGACTTGTGAACTCCAGACTAAAGGCCTCTCACCATGTGATCCACTGCACTTATGCCTTCATCAAATTACAACTTCAGGACAAGGTATTTGTTCTCGGTCTGTGGCAGAGATGCCCCCTCCCTGACCTCAGAAACTCCAGGAGTTTCTCACTTTTCAGTCTGTGGATGATTGGAGATTCCTGGAGCCTTCCACGTGTTATTCTATCAGACACCCCAAGCCTTATGAGTGTGAGGACGCTCCCTCCTAAACCTTGGGTTCTAAATTATCTGTTCCAAAAAAAAAAAAAAACCACTCCTAAAGCTCGCAACCAAGTTTACTATGTTCCTCTATTTGTCAACCTCTTACTATCTAATAAGATTATTATATCTAAAAAACAAACAAACAAACAAAATACTGTAACCCTAAGATGGTTCCTGTCTTATTTATGCTGTTTTTACTGGGTGATTATCACTGAAATTATTGTCTGAGTCTTATAAAAGGTGATTTAGTCATTGTAACTTTATTCTTAGGAAAATTGAAAAAAACTCCTCCTGTCCTAGGAAAGCCTGCAATACGCAAACAATGTGAATATCGTTTGTCTAAGTTTCATATATTCTACCATTTATAAATTTGCCTTATGTTAAAATGAAAAATTTATTCATTGCTTAAAGGTAGTTGATGAAGAAACCATTTTATCATAATATGTCTAATATATGTTAAAATCAGACTAATTTGGCTTAACAATGACCAGGTTTGGCTTTATTTTTTAAGCTATATATACTCAGTCCCAATCAAGGTTTTACTAAAATAATTGTCTCATTTCTTGTATCTTAAGTTCATTGCTTATATTAATACTTAAGACATGTTCCCTGCACTAGAAAAATTATCTTAAATGCTCCTGTTCTGCTTCTAGTTTGTGGGGTAACTGGTACCCACACAGGTATCTAAACTAATCAAAGATGTTACCAAGTACAAATGCCAAAACTTTATGCTGCCTTACTTGACATGTTCTGCTTATACTTATAACTATTACATATTTAAAAAAAACAGGATGTGCCTACCTTCTAAAAAACGGTTTGTCTATATTGCTTTTGCCTTAATTGTTCACATAGTTCAAACAATTCTCTATAATAAGGTGATAAACTTACTTATTATTTCATACCCCATATTATGATAAAAGAAAAGTTAAAGGCCTCTGTCTGACACAAACTTATGTTTGTACTGTACTAAACTTTCATGCTAATTATGTCCCATATGACATAGTCTTTTGCACTGACACTGTAGTTCTTGTACTGCTTCAAGGCCATAATTTTTATTACAGCTCTGACCAGTACTAAAATTATCTTATGTTTCTTCTTAGCTCCATGATACAGCTACAGATATCTCTCTACTAATTTACCATTTTCTCAGGATTTGGAAGAGATTCCCCTGGACTCACACTGATGTAAAACCAGACTGATTCCCTACTCCATCTCTGGTATCAGTTCTGTAAGCTTTAATTTCCCATATCAATATCAACGTTTACAAGATCAAGATTTTGTAACTATGCTGGACGTGGTGGCGCATGCCTTTAATCCCAGCACTTGGGAGGCAGAGGTAGAAGGATTGCTGTGAGTTCAAGGCCACCATGAGACTCCATAGTGAATTCCAGGTAAGCCTGGGCTAGAGTGAGACCCTACCTCAAAAAGCAAAAACAAAAACAAAACAAAAGATACTTTAACTAGTTACATTTATTCTTTTAAACTCTATCTAAATCTGACATAAAAATCAAAACTAAGTCTTCATTTTGTTACATAAGACATCTGTTTACAACAATAGATTTCTTAAATGTTATATGTTTTCCTATTGGGTAAGACTTTTATTTATTTGCTATAAACTTATTCTAATAAGTAATATTGAATCTTAATTGTATAAAATATATTTCATTGTATTATATAACTAGTATAATTCTATAAAACAAAATTTCATTATGTTTTCATGTTATAATATTTTATAAAATAAACAACTGATATAGTAGCAAATTATAAAAAATAATCAAGGTTTTAGCCTTTCAGCCTAACGCACTTTCATTCATTCTCCTAAAGATAACATTGTTTGATCTTTGGACCAAGTAAGTAAAGACAATAAACCTTCTATATCATGAAATTAATTAATGTTGAAATTTAGGCTTAAAGGTTTTTTGTGTGTTTAAACACAAGCTTCATAGCATTTTGTCTAGCCCTAGCCTCAAGTGTACCTCAGTCACCCAACAGAAGGAGCTGGGCCAGGATAGAAATTAATATCAGATCATAAAGAGGGACACTGTGACTCTTTATACTCAAATCATACCTTTCAGTATAGAATCCAGGAGGACTGGGAGCATCTTACTGCACCTCATTGGCATCCTAAATTGAATGTGACAATCTGAGTTAGGCAAAAGTAATGAGAAAAATCACAGACCTGCTTCTAGTCACATACTCTATGTGGTAACAAGTCATTTGTTGGACATACAAGTCAGAGGTCAGACTCTCCCCTTCTGCCATTTTTGTCTTACTTATTGTGGATTTTCTGACAGGAAATGGGAATTTGGTTGATAATTACCAGGCTTACAGATAAGGTTTCCTAATTAAAGTCTCATAAACCCAAGAAAATAAATCATTGCTAGTGGGGAGAGAAACAAAATCTTTTGCTTAAACTTTTCCATGACCACTAGGCGAATTATTTTTTTTTTCCTCTTCCAGCCAGTGATTTTATTTGCAGCTAGTGTAGGGTCTGATAATCAGAGGAAAGAATTTAGAGACCTCACAGTACTTTTCTGATTTCAAGTTAATGGCTTGGTATGTCAAGGACATGCTGAGCCTGGCAGAATAAATTATGGAGCTGCAGCTGAGGAAACACAGCAGAGGAAGGCATGTAGCCCATGTCTGCAGACATGATAGAAACATAAATAAATGTAACAATTTTGAGAAAATTGAGGGGGTTCATTTGGCCTAGAGTGGAGATCAAAAAACTGTTTAGCACTACAGGAACACTGATAGTCTCCAATGAAACAAAAGTAGAAATTGAAGCAGCCCCTTTTCTCACTCTCTCTCCACAGGGTTTCCTCCCTTTTCTAAGCATCAATGGTAGATATCAGGGATCCTCAGTTGGCTTAGTCTCAATACTCTCCAGGCATTTTCCAACTCGGGCATAGCTCAGGAGTTTTCCAGTTTCACCATAATTTCTTTGGTCCTTAGACTTAGTTTTTAAGCATTATACAAAATGGAGTTACTGTATCACATATGTTAGCCATGGCTTTCATGGTCATTTCCTGGAAAATCTCTGAGCCTTGGTATGATAAGGACAGCCTCCATTCAGTGAGTGCCTGAAATCACTTGATCAGACTGTTCAGCTAAGGCAGGGAAAGAAATACACTCTAAAGTCATTTAATGGTTTTAGGATACAACAAATCCAGATGATTCATAAGAAAGTTTTAAAATGAAAATAACCAAGGCACATTATTGGAAGGGCAGGTGACCAACTGTCGATGTTTCTTGTCCCTGTGGGATTTCCATTGGGACAGGCTGTCAGTGTTAAAAATTGATGGAGATGGACAAGTTGGTGGCCCTACAAGTGAACCAAGGACATTAAATGAAACTCCAGTGTTCACTTCACTCTTTCCTCAAAAAATGAATTGTTTCTTAAAGCAGTGAGTACAAAGTATATAACCTAAGGGAGAGGTTAGTTTCTCTATCTCCTTTGTCTTCAGTGGCGTGAAGCTTAATATTAAAGAGCCTGTCTGCTCCAAGTGTCTCTGTGACTATACATTATAACACTCAGTGAACAGAAACGGACTGACTTCAAATCTCATTCATAAAGATCGGTTGAGAATTCAGCTGTTGGTAGACTATAACACCCTGTGCAAGACAATGTGAGAAAAATTACCAGAATATTGTTCACTGCCTTCCACAGAAACCAGCCATTTGCTCTTTTCCACCTGTCAGGGTGCGTTTATTAGTGAGTGACTTTTGTCTAGTTCCTGTTTACGCTTTCCAAGGAACCCTAAAATAGCCACTCTGGACCCAAACTTCCAGTAACTGCCAGACACACATCTTCCCTCACATCTTCTTTGCTCTGACTCTCTGTCACTATGCTTGGTACCCTCACTAGAAAAATGAGTGGGAGCCAGGCGTGGTGGCGCACACCTTTAATCCCAGCACTCGGGAGGCAGAAGTAGGAGGATTGTCATGAGTTCGAGGCCACCCTGAGACTACATAGTGAATTCCAGGTCAGCCTGGACCAGAGTGAGACCCTACCTCGAAAAACCAAAAAAAAAAAAAAAAAAAAGTGAGAGAGAAAAGTTTACCCTCTAGAATCCAAACCTGGGACCACACTTCCATTTTGTTTCCTTGAAATACTTCAAAGATGCTCTTTTATCAGCTTTTCTTTCTTTCTTTTTTAAAATATTATTTATTTATTTGCAAGTAGAGAGAGAAGTGATACAGATGGGGCGATGGGGAAAGAATGGGCATGTAAGGGCCTCTAGCCACTGCAAATAAACTCCCAATGAATGTTCCACTTTGTGCATCTGGCTTTATGTGGTAACTGGGAAATTAAACCCCAGTCGTTAGTCTTTGCAGACAAACACCTTAACTGCTGAGCCATCTCCCCAGCTCTTGGTCTCAGCTTTTCAATCGCCCAGCCCAGGAGGTTATTTTCTGTAGAATAGGTTAATGTTTCCTGCTACCCATCTAACTATTCATTTCCTTCCTCATCTCATCTAATAAGAGTGTGCCTATTTTCCTCTTTTCAGAAGTTTGTATTAATGGCCAATACTAAGTTCAAGAAAGTTTTCATGGAGGAGTTCTGGAGATATTGTCAATAGTGAAAGGAACCTCCATCATCTGATCTACCCATAACCTGAGTCTGTGTTTTGTTATTCCTTATTTCTCATTGAAATAAATCAGAAAAAAAATTCCTAAATCCAAGTGCCCAGAGTCAGTCCCTTAAGGCCACTATTTTCATAGTATTTGTAGCTACGTTGTCAGGGATTACCCTGTCTTCCATGAGTTATCTCTGCTAAGGATTGTGGATGACCCTGCAGAGAAACCATCTATGCTGATCACAGGAAGCTTCATTATCCCAATGAAGGGTCCTTGCATAATGCCAGACCTACTGTAGGAAGTGGTTGGTGGGTGAATACATCATGAAGATGTGATTCTGCTACCTGTTCTTGCATTCACGTTCCTCTTCATACATACTGGACTTCATGACTGATAAAACTGAAAAGTGTTCTAAAGAATTGAAATGGAGAACTGCTGGTTATGCATGAGAAGAAACTTCAGTTCTTCTCTACATTTTGGACCTTGTATATACTACTGCAACTGAAAATGGTTTGAGTATATACACCCTCTGGATACTTTGACCTGTATTTGGACTGTTAGTTTGCTAAACAGAGAATGTCTGCCAAGTCTTCAAGACTGGCAGTATAAGCACAAAACATCCTTCTGGTTACCTCAATACAAGATAGAGCCAGGATTCCCTTTGTAAAATTTGAAAAAGTGGGCTGGAGAGATGGCTTAGCGGTTAAGTGCTTGCCTGTGAAGCCTAAGGACCCCGGTTCGAGGCTCGATTCCCCAGGACTCACGTTAGCCAGATGCACAAGGGGGCGCACGCGTCTGGAGTTCGTTTGCAGAAGCTGGAAGCTCTGGTGCGCCCATTCTCTCTCTCTCTCTCTCTCTCTCTCTCTCTCTGCCTCCTTCTCTCTGTTGCTCTCAACTAAAATAAAATAAACAAACAAAAAAACAAAACAAAAAAAATTTGAAAAAGCCAAGAAGATGGAAAAAAAAGTAACTTTACAATGAAGAAGCCTGACAATACTAGTTTTGTCATGTGACCAGGGTCAGTAGTAACAATCCTAGATCATATTGATTATGTGCTCTGTGGTAATATGATGAAAATTCTGCTTTTATCTGTGATCTTTTGCAAGCACTCATAGCCTCAATATGATCATGGAAGAAATATTAAATTCTAATAATGGAATATTAGTATGACTGACCAGTGTTCTTTAAGACTGTCAAGATCATTAAAACCTGCATCCAGCTTCATGTGGCTTCTGGAGATCTGAACTTAGATATTCACACTTGCACATCAAGTGCTTTTTCCATTGAGCCATATCCCCAGCCCTGATGTTTTTATTTATTTATTTATTTATTATTTTTGCATGATAGTGGTGTGTGTGTTGGGGGGGAGTGTATGCATATATATGTGCAAATGTACTTGTAGGTGCTTACAAGCCAGTAGAGAACATTAGGTGTCCTTCCTCTATTGTTCATCCACGTATTTCCTTAGGAGACAGAGTCTCTCTGTCAATGCAGAGCTGTGGTTTTCACGAATCCCATTAATTCTTCATTATCCACTTTCCACGGAACTGGGCTTCATGGCTGTGCCCCGATGTTTACATGAGTGCTGAGAAATTGAGCTCAGGTGGCCTCTCAGGCCCTCATGCTTATGGTAAGTGCTCTTACCTATAAAGTCATCTCCCAAGCTCCTGTTTTTATTTATTTATTTATCTTTAGTTTTTTAGAACTTTAAAGTTTTGTTTTTAAAATACTTTTATTTATTCATTTACAAGCAGAGAGAGACAGAGAGAAAGAGAGATAATAGGTGCACCAGGGCCTCCAGCCTCTGCAAATGAATTACAGGCACATGCGCTGCTTTGTGCATCTGCCTTTATGTAGGTACTGGGGAATAGAACCCAGGTTATTAGGTTTTGAAGGCCTTCCTTAAATGTTGAACCATCTATCCAGCCCCCCCTGCCCTGTTTTTAGCTTTAATACCCTTTTTTACACTTTACTCAGTTTGTTTTCAAGCTTTATCCATTTGGGGAAGTATTGTTTAATTAATGTTTTCTAACATCATGTTCTTTTCTAGCCCCTCCACTCCCTTCTTTTTTTCTTTCTTTCATTTAACCTTTATTCTCTATTATTTTCCCTACTCAGGTCTCCTTCTTTATCTCATTTATTTATGATTTCCATATTTACCCAAGTAATCTTAAAATTCATAGCACATTCTACATTAGCTACGTCATTCTCTGTTTTCATAGTTGTTGGTGATACACTAGTGGGCTTTAACCAATTTTAAATGTATTATCTATTTTGCATATTTTGATTTTTCCCATGTTTGAGTGGTCCTGGTGATTGAACCCTCAAAAGCAGGTAATTTAATCAGAATATCCCCAGATAAAACCAGAGGAGATATCCACATCAACAGATGTACATATTATAACACAGATACAGGAGAAATATAAAAAAGCAAGGAACATGACTCTTCCAAAATATCATAATCCTCAACTGATGAATTCAAAAATAGTGAAATATGTGAAATAGTAGGTGATACTTTAAAACTTTCCTCATCATGGATGGAGGATTGCTTAGTGGTTAAAGCACTTGTGTGTGAAGCCTAAGGACCCAGGTTCAATCCCCCAGGACCCACATAAGCCAGATTCACAAGGGGCACATGTGTCTGGAGTTTGTTTGCAGTGGCTGGAGGTCCTGGTGTGCACAGTCTCTCTCTCTCTCTATCTGCCTCTCTCTCTACCCATTTCTCTCTCTTTCTGTCTGTATCTAATGAATAAATAATTTTTTAAAAAGTTTACTCATCAAAAATGACCTCAATGAGGATACAAACAAGCAAGTAGACTTAACCCAATATCCAGATAAGAAAGACAGAAACATAGGAGAAGCCACCAAAATGGATATATAAATCAGAAGTGCATATGAAATAGTTAGCAACATGGAAAAAAATCAGTAGGAATTGAGCTTTAAAAAAAAATACAGGGAGCTGGGGAGATGGCTCAGTGGGTGTGTTTGCTGATAAGCATGAGAACCTGAAATGGACTGTGTTTGTTCCTTGGCACCATGTTAAAAGGCTAGACAGGGTCAATCACTCCTATAACTCCAATCTTGTGAGGGCAGAGACTGCAGAATCACTAAGACCCTCTGGTCAGCCAGTCTCACTGAAAATGGCAGTTCTGGGTTCAGTGAGTGATTCTGTCTCAAGGAAACAAAGTGAAAATAGTGATAGAGGAGGATATAAATATTTTCCTCTGGTCTGTCCATACATGTACATGTGGTGTGAACATCAGTATACACACACAAATACAGCATACATACACACTACCCACCACACCACACATACTACACATCCACAATAAACACACACAAATAAAAAACTCAATGAATCAAAAAATACAGGGGAAAGCATCACCAATAAAATGGATAAGTCAAGAGAAAGAATATGTTTTCAAGGATAGAAGACAAAGTCGAGGAAGCACTATATTCAAATATCAATAAAGGAAAATATAAAAAGCATAACCAATGTCCAAGAATACTGAGATAAAAAGAAGAGATAACACACAAGAATCCATAGGATAGAACGAATTGAGTTTTTTTAATTTTATTTATTTATTTATTTGCAAGGAGAGAGAGAGAGAGAAACAGGTGACAGAGAATGGGCAGGCCAGGGCCTCTAGCCACTGCAAATGAACTCCAAATGTATATGTGCCCCTTTGTGCATCTGGCTTACATGGGTACTGGAGAATCAAACCTGGGTCCTTTGGCTTTGCAGGAAAGCGCCTTAACCTCAAAGCCATCTCTCCAGCCCCAAGAATTGAGATTTGTTTAAAGGAAGAATATATTCTCTGAAAGTATAGCAAAAAATTTCCTAAATCTATGAAAGAAATAGCATTCAAACACAAAGGTGGAGAAGAATTTCTTCACAGCACAGTCAAAATGTTAAAATTACAAAACAAAGGAGTATACTAACCATCTGTAAGAGAAAAATTCCAACTCATCCATAAAAGCAAAGGACCCATAATAACAGTATATTTCTCATCAGAAAAATCTAAAACCCATAAAAGCATAGGATGAGACATTTCAAACCCTGAAAGACAAACTGTTTTCAAGAATGCTGTATCCAACTAAGCAATCTTTTAAAATAGCCAAAGAAATAAAGACATCTGAGAATAAGCACAAACTAAGACAGTTCAGGATCACCAAGTTAGCATTGCAAAAGATTCTATACACAGAGGAGAAAGAAAGACAGTCTGAATCATGAGATCACATGAAAGGATGACTTTCATGAGAGGAATGGATGATCAAAGGAGACCTAGGAAGGAATTCAGCATGCTCAATACAGTAAGCAAGGACCCATAATATGGGTGAGGCAGAAAACAACTATCAATAATCCATCCAACCAGAAAACAGAAAAAATAGCAAACACCACTCAATAGTAACTTCACTTGAAATGGTCTCAAGTCACTAATTAAAAGATCCATACTGATTGGTTGACAAAATAAAGGCCATCTAACTTTCATTTCCAAGAAACACATTCACTAGCAAAGATGTCACAAATTGAGAATCAAAGATACACATCATCATCCAAGTAAATGAAAGTCATGAAAAACCTGTTGTAGCTATTCCAAAATCTGACAAAGACTTCAATGCAAAACTTGTTTAGAAGTGATTAAAGAATTCCACTACATAAAGGAAACAAATCATTGAGAAGATATAACAGGGCTGGCTGGGGAGATGGCCTGCTGGGTGAAAATACTCACTGTGCAAATCTGATGATGTGAGTTTGGATTCCCAAAACCCATGTAAAGTTGGATGCAGTAGCATATAATAGTATCCCCTATAACAAGATGAGGGGAAGACACAGGAGAATCCTGTAACTCATAAGCCAGATAGCTTGGCATATGTAGTAGTGAATAAGAAGAGATCCTTTCTCAAACAAGGTGGAATGTGAGGGCCAAGAAGTTAACCTCTGATCTCCACATGATGCCACCGTATATGTATACACATATTCTCACACATGAACATATACACCCCCTCCACACACACATACCATGTTTGCATACAAGATTAACAAAATTAAAAAAGTAAGATAGAACAATTGTAAACAAATATTGAGGCTCATGATTTCATAAAACAAATTTAAAAATGCATGAAAAGTAATAGTGGGAGACTTCAATATTCCACTCTTGTCTTTAGATAGGTCATCCAAGCTAAAAATCAGTAAAGAAACTTCAGGGCTAAATGATATCATATATCAACTAGATTTAACAGAATGTTGCATCTAACACATATGGAGCACACTTAGTTTGTGCTTCTCAGTGGCATCTGGAACTTCCACTAAAGGGAATCACATTATAGGCCACAAAGCAAGACTTGGAAAATACTTAAATACCAAAATAACTGTTTGAATCTTATCAGATCATTATGGGATAAACCAGAAATAAGCAGCAGGGGAAACCACAACAACTACACAAATACTTGAAAACTGAATAATACACTTTAGAAAGATAATGTACTCATTTAAGAAACCAACGAGAAAATTTACAAATTCCCAGAATCAAAAGGAAATGATAAGAAAATAACCAGAATGTCTGAGATATAGCTAAGGTAATTCAGATGAAAGTTTATATACATTAAAAAAAACTATGTAGTGGACTGGGAAGATGCTCAGTCGGTCTTGTTGCACAAACATGAAGACCCAAGGTCAGATCCACAGAACACATATAAAAGCTGCATGTGGTGGCACGTGTTTGTAATCCCAGTGCTGGGGAGGTGGAGACAGGAGAATAACCAAAGCTTATTGGCTAGCTTGTCTACCTATAAGATGGAGAGCAATTGAGGAAAACATCTGTGGTGGTTTGATTCAGATGTCCCCATAAACTTAGGTGTTCTGAATGCTAGGTTCCCAGCTGATGGAGATTTCGAAATTAATACCTCCTGGAGGGCGTGTATTGTTGGGGGCGGGCTATGGCTGTAATAATCAGTTTCTCCTTGCCAATGTTTGGCACAATTTCCTGTTCCTGCTGTCTACCTGATGTTGGCCAGGGGGTAATGTCCACCCTCTGCTCATGCTATCATTTTCGCTGCCATCATTGAGCTTCCCCCTCCAGCCTGTAAGCCAAAATAAACCTCTTTTTCCCACAAGGTGCTCTTGGTTGGGTGATTTCTACAAGCAATGAGAACCTGACTGCAACAACATCCTACCTAAATCTCTGGCTTCCACATGTACATGCACACCATACACACATACCACACACATCCACACACAAGAACATTCAAATAAAATAGCTCTCAAATAAATAACCCAATTATGCACCTCAGAGTTCTTAAAAAAAGAAAGCAAGAAGCTAAATCTAAATGCAGTAAAATGGCAAGAAATAATAAAAATTGAAGTGAAAATTAATGAAATTGAGAAAAAAAGGACAATACATAAAATCAACCAAAGAGCTGGTTCTTTGATAAGTTAAACAAGATTGACAACCCTTTTAGAACCAGAATGACTCCATCTTTGGAGTCTGGCTACCATTTCATTGTAACCCTCTGTTTCCCAAGAGTGGTTAGGCAAACCACCTGTCAGATTATCATTTTCCCAAAGTTACCCAAGCCCTGAGGCAAGGTGGACTCTACAACCAAGAAATTTCAATGACACCCCCACCACCATAAGTAAGTATTGCCTGGTTAGAGTCCTTCTCAAGCTTTCCCTGAATAAAGCCTATCTCTGCTGTTGAGCTGAGTCTTCTCTCTCTCTCTCATTTCTTTCCCATTTTCCTAACAACATCTAGCCAAACTAACCAAAAGAAATAGCAAAAAGAACCAAATGAATAAACTTAGAGTTGAAAAGAGAATTGTTTCAATGGGATCCAATGAAATCCAGGGTATCATTAATGAATACTTTGAAAAGGTATATCTCTAAAAGCTGGAAAAGTCTCCAGGGGGAGTATCATGGCAGAAAATGATAGAACACATCACACCTTGCCACAACAGGTGCAAGGTAGCAGCAAGAGATTAAGAATAGCCAAAAGCCCCACCACTAGGAACTCATCACTTTCAGCAAGGTTGCACTTCCCAAATTGCCACCAGCATTCAAAACATATGAGTTTATGGAGAATATCTGATTCAAGCATCCACACCCATTCCCACTAGCTTTTAAAACTATCCAGGAATAAATTTAATCAAGGAGGTGAAAAACCTCTACAATGGAAACTTTAGAACACAGAAGAAAGAAATTGAAGGAGACACTAGAAGATAGAAAACCCTCCCATGCTCATGGATTGGCAGAATCAATATGAGAAAAATGGTGTAGCAGTTACTTCTTGTTTCTGGGATAAAACACACTATCAGAAGCAGTTTATGGGAGGAAAGGGTTTACAGTTTTGTGCAGAAGTTTCATCATGGCAGAGGAAGCAGCTGGGACATCACATCTCTACACAAAGCAGGAAGGAAATTGTCCCAGTGAGCTAGTTCTCAAATCTCAGCAGTGCTGGACTAACCAACTCCAAGATCCACTACCAGCATCATGACTCCTCCAAAAATTATCCACTTCACAAAGGCTCGACTAGATAGGGACCAAGTAGGAAGCTTAATCACACTTGAGGCTATGTGGGACATTTTACAATCAAGCCAACACAAATGGTTATTTGCCAAAAATAACCTACAGATTCAATGTAATCCACAACAACAAAAACTTTGTAGTAATAGCACAAAAGAGACATGCAGATGAATGGAAAAAGAATAGAAGTCCCAGAAACAAACCCCCACAAGCCACCTAATTTTTGACAATTGTTTCAAAAGTATACATTGAAAAGTAAGATGGACTCTTCCACAGGTACAGGGAAACCTGTAGAAGAATGAAACGAGATTCCCTATTTCTCAATCTATACAAAAATGATTTAAAGTGGGTCAAAGATCTTAATGTAAGACTAGAAATTAAGAAACTAATAGAGTAAAACATAAATAAAACATTTCAAGCTGTAGGCATAGGCAGCAATTTTCTGAGAAGGGCTCTACTAATAGAACAGGAAAAAAATCCCAAGAATTAACAAATGGCATTACATGAAATTAAGAAGTTTCTGTACAGTAAAAGAAACTATCAGAAAAATGAAGTGACAGTTGACAGAAAAGGAAAAACTTCACCAGCTATACATCAGAAAGAGCACTATATCTAGAATATCTAAAGAACTGTAAAAAGTAAGCACTCCAAATCATTCCATCACTAAATGGGCTAATAAACTGAATATATTATCCTCAAAAGAAGAGAGGTATGAACTAAAATTAATTTATGATTCCATTTCACACCATTCAGTATGGGTACCACCAAGAAAACAAATGGCAGGTGGGCTGGATAGATCAGTTAATAAAGTGATTCCATTGCAAGCATGGACACTAAATTCAATCCCCAGTACCCACCTAAAATGCCAGACATTATAGCACACACCTGTAATCCCAATGTGAGGGAGGCAGAGACAGGAGGATTCCTGTGGCTTGTCTTCAGACCAGGAAGAGACCTTATCTCAAGAAAAATTTGTGGGTGGCATAGCAGTTAACAAAAATAGCAAGAACAGGAGAGATAGAACCCCTGCCTCAAAGGAAGTGGAAGATAAGGTCCCATCTAAAAGTTGCTCCCTGACCTCCACACACATGCCAATAGCACATACTTGTACATGCACACATGCACACAGACACACACACACACAGGAATCAGTCAGTAAATCGTTAGGGCTTTAGGAGAGTTTTTTTGTTGTTTACTTTTAGTTTTTCACTAAACCCAGGGCCTTTCTAATGTTGGGCAAGAGCTTTGCTAAACTGTATGTACATCAGTGATGGGGGAGGATTGGGAGTTCCCAGATCTGTGCTATTCAGACAACTAAAATTTCAATAGATGAGTTGAATCTCATTTAAACATTATTAAAAATTTTCAATTATATTAAATTCAAATGTATGAAAACACCATCTGTTGTCTTACAAATATGCACATATTTTTATGTTTTGTGCATCAATGAACATTTTAATGTGAATTAAAAACAAAACTATACTTCTGTGGTCATTTCTGTGCTTGTTTTTGAATCGAGAGGAAGGAGCCCAACTGAACTTGAATGACTCTGTCAATGAGATAATTGAGGATTATCAAACAAAACTTTAGACAATTGTGTGTAAGAGTTTTAGCAGCACACTGTGGAGGAAATAAACCTTGTGCTATGTAGTAGTTTGAATGTAAAATGTACCCCATATCCTCATGTGTTTGTGATTAAGCCTCATATTTAACCTCCAGCTGGTAGAGCCTTGGGAAGGGGAGTCTTGCTAGAATGGATGTCTTTCTGGAGGCAAGCCCAGCCCTACTTACCACACTTAGGTCACTCTCTCTACTTCCTGTTAAGGTGACAGACATCTGGCTGTTTGCACTTGCTATGATTTTTTCTTCATAATGAAATTTTCCTTGTAACTGTAAGCCAGAAATAAACCCTTTCCTTCTATAAAGTGCTTCTGGCCTGGTGTTTTGTCCTAGCAATGAGGAGGTAACTGCTGCATGCTGGCTTCAGACAGTGGTTTTTATTTCCTGAGCTAAACTGGTTAATTCTTCTGGTCTCTCATTACCCAGAAGACATGCAAGGCAACGGAGGCTTAAGGAAATGTGTGTGTGTTTCACTGATTCTTGAGACATTTATGCCATGAGTAAGGAGACCCTGCACTACGGCAGTTTTCAGAAGGATCATCCGGGAGCACATTGAATTGGTACCTAGTTTGGGAGGAGGTTCTCCTTCTCTTGGAACTCTCACCTCTATTGAACTGTGGATAGAAATTTTTGTTGTATGCTACTACACTATTGGCTCAGCAGATGCTTGGTTCAGGCTTCCTGATTACTGTTCCACTACTAAAGAAAACCTATAGTTCTTGTGGGTGCACAAGAACTTGTGCTGGCACCTCTGTCTGCACCTCCACATTCTTTCTTGCATAGGTGATGATGACTCCATCGTAGGGGTATGACTTAAATTTGGAATGCTCTCCTAAGGACTCATGTTTTGAATGCTTAATCCCCAACTGGAGACCCTTCGAAGAGCCTTTGGGAGAAAGTAGAATTGGGTCAAAGAAGTGGACATTTGAAGGTTATATTCATCCCTGGTTCTAGCCCTGATCTGTTTCCTGTTTGCTGCTATGATATAAGAGACTCAGCTTCAGGCTCCCTCCTCCATAAACTTCCCCATGACTTCCTACAATGATGGGATGAAATTCTTCAATAATGGCACAGAGCCTAGGTGGGTAATCAGTGGCTCTCTGATTGGCTAAGAGATCCACTCAATGCAAAGGAACCCATAGCTGTGTAATGGGTTGCTAAGGTCCAGGAAAGTCTGTGCACCCCAAACCCTAGGTTTGTTTCTAATTTTAGTCAAAGAATTGAATAAAAAAGAAAACTGAGAAGGATAATTATTAAATTATTATATTTATTGAGTGAAGTAGAGTCAAGGAAAGCATCCATGTGGCTAGAGATCCCACATGGAAGGCTTAAGAAAAAATCATGGAAAGAAAAGAGAAAAGAAAGTTCAAGGAGCTCCTGCCATGTGGGGAGCTGGAGGGGATAAAGAAAACATGTAGAGAATAATGGCTAGGAGGGCCTTACGGCTGGGCCTGGGACCAGCCAGCCCAGTCCCAGCCAAGGGAAAAACTCACCCACAGCTGGAAGTTCCCAAGTGACCAGAGACAGCCTGCCCTCCCCTTGCAAAGGTATTTATAACCTTAGGGTGGTGGGCTGTCTTCTGGCACAGGTGAACCAGATGGCCAGCTGGTTTGTTAGCAGTAAGGGCTGTCTCAGGAACAGATTAGCTCTGGCACGAAGTTCCAGGGGCTGAACTTGACCAACCACAATGTTTAAATCCCATGAAAGACCTCCCTCCAAGGAGGGGTCCTGGTTGTGGGAAAACTGGTCTCTAGGGAAGTAGGAAAAATTTAAGAAATCAGATCCTGGATTTCTGACAAGTGCAAACTTTCCTGCCCTTTTTACCTTCAATGGTCCAGACACCCTAACTCTACCCCTTCCTCAGCTGGAACTGGGAACACAGTCAGAATCCTACAGAGACAAAGACTATGGACTTCAATCAGGAGTTCCCACTAGTCTTTGGCCAAAAGTGAGGCTACACCCATTAAAATAACAATGCTTATCACCTTTAACCTATTCTGATCTCACTATACATTACAGAATCTGTTTTTCTTTTTCAGTAAACAGCAAGAACCAAGGACAACCCAAATCTATCAACAAGACAAAAAGTTAGATAGCTGACTCCATGGCATGAAATGAACCACCCCTAGCATAGCAGCTAGGGCCCATATGAAACCATGGAGGAATTGATGAAATGAGCAAGAGTGCTGCTTCCATGGTGAGCCTGACAGGCATCGAGGATACTCAAAATGTCCCAAACCAGAAATCCATAAGCTACTGAGAGCACAACACTAAAGTAGAGTTAAAACACACCCACCCTGTCTCAGAGAATTTTGCTGAAGAAGGGGCAGAAAGAATTTAAGAGCCACAGAGTGGGACTATACAGAGGCATTGCACCCCCACAGTGACTTCTGCTTTCACAACTCATAACCTACAATACCATGATAAATACCAGAAAGCCCATTAAGGAGGGCCCTCAGTGGAGTGGGGACAGGGAGGATGGAAATGATGGTACTAACACATGATGTATACATTTAGTTTTGAGAGGATCAAATTTCCTCCAGTTTACAGATAGGCCTAAGTTTCAGTTTCCTGGAGAGGCAGGCAAGACTTATGAGAAAAACCACAAACAAAGGGCTGTTAATTAACAGCAACCCTGACATATGGCTGGGGAAGAAGGCTGGCTGGGAAAGATAGCCACGTAGGGGCCTGAGTCAGTTCTTGCAATACCTCTGGACTATGACCATAAAAGGACTTGCCCAAGATAGCAGGATCCAGGACTGAGTCAGTTCCTGCAAAGTCTCTGGAACATGTCTAAACATATCCAAGGATAGTAAAATCTGGGCCACCGCCAATCAAAGGTGTACAAATGTAACTGCTGCTTGCCTAACCAATCACATTAGAAGATGACCTAACTCTCCTAAAATTCCCCTAGCTGTGCTTAAAAGGGATCTGTGTGCTCCTTTTAGGGCCACCATTTTGTTTGAATGGTTGACCCCCACATTCTGGCTGATTTTGCCAAATAAACGCTCTTTGCTTTTACATACTATTTGAGTCCAGGGTCTTTCTTCAGCAGTTCTTGGACCCTTACATTTGGGGGCTTGTCTGGGATTGCTGGAGCCCCCACTTCCGCCCCCCCCCCCCGACAGACTCAGTAGTGCAGTGTTTCTAGGGAAGCAATTGATTCTCTGCTGATCGGTGAGTTGGGGCACCCCTCTGTACTGTGTGTCTGTCTGCTCTGTTCCTTGTTTTTCCAGTAGATCTTGTGTCCAGACACAATTTGGAGACCCATGAAGGTCAGGCGGATGCATCCTTTCCTACTTTCTTGAGAGACACCATGGGAAAGGCAGTGAGTTCCACCCCACTTGGCCTAGTCCAGTCACACTTCAAAGATTTCCAACACCTGGCAGACAATCTGGGTTTTACAGTACAGCCGGAAAAACTAACCACCTTTTGCAGGAATGAATGTCCAACTTTCAATGTGGGATCACTGGAGGGAGGCACCTTCCACCTTCCCACCATTTACCAAGTTAAAGGTATTGGGTATGGGAATCCTGGGCATGATGACCAGGTCCCATACATTACTGTTTGGCAATATCTGATGGAGAGCCACCCCTCTTGGCTGAGACCCTTTTGGCTGCCGACTCCAACGATCCTGTAAGTTAAGGAGTCGGGGCTTCCAAGGGACTGCAAGTTGGCAGTCCTAGCCCCCTCTGCTCCTGAGGAGGACCTCTAGCCACCTCCCTATATACCTACCCCATGCCTGAATCCATACTGCAGGTGGTCGTTGCAGGTCCAAGGGAGGACAGAGGGAATATGATAGGTCCTCCCCATACATAGGCCCAGTCCATGAGACAGGCAGACTCCACCATGATTGCACTGCCTTTATGAGCAACCAGCCCCTGATCAGGAGGGCTGAAAGTATATGTCCCACGTCCCTTTTATCATTAGTGACCTATATAACTGGAAAATGCAAAATCCCAAGTTCTCAGAGAAACCCTCTGCCCTGCTAGAGCTATTAGACTCTGTAATGATTACCCACCAACCCATGTGGGATGATTGTCAACAGCTTTTCAGGTGCTCTTCATGACTGAGGAAAGAGAATGGGTGCTAGCCGTAGCCCAAAATCAGTGCCAGGGCCAAATGGCCAGCCCATGGCAGTCCGAACCGACATTGACAAGGCTTTTCCCTTGATTCACTTATACTGGGACCCTAACGACCCTGCAGGTAAGGAGAGGCTGAAGGTCTACCTCTAGATTCTAATGGGTGGTCACTGGGAGGCTTCCAGAAGGCCTACAAATTTGTCTAAGGTAGGCCAGGTCATACAAGGTAAGGAGGAAAGCCTAGGGGCCTTCCTCTAGCGACTGTTGGAGGCCTACCAGACTTACACACCCCTCAACCATGAAGCGAAGGAAAAATCAGTCTGCTGTGAATATGGCTTTTGTGAATGAGATCATTTCCCATGGCCCTACCTGTAAGGCAGTGAATCCCTTGACTGTAGGACAAAAGGCCCTGGAAAACCAGCTACACAGACAGAGACCAAGCACAAGCTAGGAAATAGATTACACCTAAGTCAAACCAGGTTTATATGGACGTACCTTTTAGTTCTTGTAGACACCTTTTCAGGCTGGGTGGAGGCATTCCCCACAAAGAAAGAGACTGCCACCATAGTGGCTAAGAAGCTGCTAGAAGAAATTATACCCAGGTATGGACTGCCTTCATTGTTGGAATCCTATAATGGACCTGCCTTCATATCTTAGGTAACACAGTTGCTTGTTAAGGTTGTGGGGACAGATTGGAAACTTCATTGTGCCTACCATCCCCAGAGTTCAGGCCAGGTAGAAAGAATGAATTGGACCTTAAAGGTGACCTTAACTAAATTAACCCTAGAAACTAGCAGTGACTGGGTAGCCCTCCTTCCTTATGCCTTGTATAAGGCTAGAAGCACCTATATCCTTGGCCTAACTCCCTCTGAGATACTATATGGGAGCCCCCCCTCCCCTTCTGCCTAACCTTCAACCTGTGATCCTTGCAGAATTTGACCATGAGAAGTTCCTGGAATCCCTACAAGCTCTCCATAAGGTCCAAAAACAGATTTGGCCAGATATATGCCAAATCTATGAGTCAGCTCCCCCTCCTAACCCCTATTGCTTTGAACCAGGTGATGAAGTCTGGATTAAGATGCATAATCACAAGACTCTCAAGCCATGCTGGAAAGGCCCTCACACAGTAATCTTGACCACGCCCATAGCTGTGAAGGTTGATGGAGTCAGAACCTGGATACAACACTCCTACATCAAACCTGCAGGATGAGAGATCACTCAACAGTTGCAACACTGATGGGAGAGGCTTCCTGATGACTTCACTCCAGAAGGATGGAAGATTCAGTTCCACCCACTGGACCCACTAAAGCTAAGACTTTACAAATCCTGATCTTGATCTCTACTATGGGTTTGGCCCTTACTGGACCTAACCCTCATGAGCCATATAACCTCACATGGGTGGTTACTAACACAGCTACAGAGACGATTGTTAATTCCACATTCCACTCAGCCCCTATTGGAACTTGGTTCCTTGACATAACATTTCACTTGTACACATTGACTGAAGGGGATTGGGATACGTATGCTGAATTCCAAAATTGCTACCACCCAAATGGGTGCAACACACCCCCTTCTATGCCTGCCTGGGGAGCAAGAGATCCAAGTCTCAGAAAACCAAATGTGGTGGGGGGGCAAAATCATTCTTTTGTGCAAGCTGGGGCTGTGAGTCAACAGGAACAATCTCTTTGGACCCCCCAGTTAAGGATGACCTCATTATAGTTAAACAGAGCCCAGGGTCAGACTTACCAGGATGTGGATATGGACTGTAGCCCAAACTCTACTCAAACAGTCTCGGTGGACCATGTGCTTTTAGTACCTGTAATCCAATCACTACTAAGCTTACCCAAAAAGGTAAAATGCCACCAACTGGGGAGCAGGAAACACATGGGGACTATGGCTCTATAAACCGAATAGTGATTTTGGGATATTATTCACTATTCAGCTCCTAACTCAAAAGATAAAATTCAGGCCTGAAGTACCATTAGGCCCCAAACCAGTCCTGCCACCCATTAAAATGTCACCATAGGATCAGGAGGCCATGCATACTGAAAGGCCCAACCTAACAAATAAGCCTAGGGTGATTTATATCCCATCCAGGAGTCCTGCCCCAAGTCAAGAACCCCAACCCCAATCTGGAACTTGGGACTTACTCTGGGCCACCTATCAAGTGATAAATAACTCTAGGTGTGAACTCACTGATGACTGCTGGCTCTTAGATTCAAGGCCTCCCTATTATAAGGGAATAGCCATCCTTGGGAATTACACTACCTCTGAGGATAATGGGGGCTGCCGCTGGCACCACCTGGGCATTGGGAGGTTAACTTTGGAACTGGTTGAAGGGAATGGACTCTGCATTACAGGGGGACATAAACCTGTCCCCCCATACTCATAGACACCTATGCCACACCACCCAAAAAGCCCCAAATCAGGAGATATACCTCATCCCTCCTGATGATGCCTGGTGGCCTGCTGTATGGGATTGGCTCTTTGTGTTCATACTTTAACTCTCAACCACACTGAAGGATTCTGTGTGGTGGTCCAGCTAACTCCTAAGAACCTTTATTATTCAGGTGAAGACATGGAGACTCAACTCTCCCTCTCCTGACTGGAAGATCAAAATGAGTGGCAGTCACTGTAGTCCTAGTCCCCACCCTGCTAGGACTCTGAACTATGACCAAAAAAAGGACTTGCTGAGATAGTGGGCTCCAGGACTGAGTCAGTTCCTGCAAAGTCTCTAAAACATGTCTAAACATGACCAAGGAGAGTAAAATCTGGGCCACAGCCAATCAAAGGTGTACAAATGTAACTTCTGCTTGCTTAGCCAATCACATTAGAAGATGACCTACCCCTCCTAAAAATCCCCTAGCTGTGCTTAAAAGGGGCCTGTGTGCTCCTCTCAGGGTCACCATTCTGTATGAATGGTTGACCTCCACATGCTGGCTGATTCTTCCAAATAAACGCTCTTTGCTCTTACATAC
Source organism: Dipus sagitta (assembly GCA_036346955.1). Taxonomy (NCBI): domain Eukaryota; kingdom Metazoa; phylum Chordata; class Mammalia; order Rodentia; family Dipodidae; genus Dipus; species Dipus sagitta. The sequence goes on from CM070770.1 coordinate 215,684,188, forward strand.
TATTTGAGTCCAGGGTCTTTCTTCAGTGATTCTTGGACCCTTACAGTTTCTATTTTATTTTTTAAGTCTTAAAAAAGTATACTTTTCTTCTAATGAGAGTATGATGATAAGTTGGCATCTTTTAGATGTGACCATTGAGAATTTTTATTTTTTTATTCAACAAACATAAAAACTTAGGATGTACCATGTTAACCGTGTAGTGGAACTGCAGAGACACAAGCATCAGTGTCTGTTCTAGAGGTACTCTATCAAGGGACACCAGAAGTAGATAATTATAGTAGAACTGAATAGACCCATTAGGATACATATTCAGAATGCTGTGAAAGCAGTAAAGACTGGGATCAAGAATTTACTGGGGGATTTGGGAACATCATCTGGAGAGGAGACTCCTGGAAGGACTAAACCAGGCACAAAGCACTGGGTGAAGTGGCATCACACAGATACCACATAAGGCCCTGAGCAGAACCAGTTCCAGAAACCTTGGGTGGCTCTGCTTGGTTGTGTATTCAGCCTCTCAAGTGTACCACCAAGATAGTAGATTTACTCCTGGGTTCAATCTCCACCCCACCACCTTTTAGCTATGTGAGAAACTCCCCTTACTCCTACACTTCCTCCAACACACACACACACACACACACACACACACACACACACACACATGCACATGCACACATGCATGCATGCATGCATGCATGCACACTCACACTTTTGTACTGGTGTGTATTTTGTATAGATAGGACAAAAGATATCCTATCTCTTCACTCAGAACCAAGAAGGCTCAATAACACACTAAGTCTGACAAGGTCATCAGTCACTAAACAAAGCAACTGTCCAAGTACAAAGTTCCATCTCAGTGGAAAGTATCTTATGTCCTTCTGCATCTTTAAGCCTGCTTTGGGGAACTGAGTCATCAGTACTTTACAAACTCTGTCCTTGGTTCAGTACTCTTCTATGACAATGTATTTACTGGGAAGTGCTAAAACGAGGGAAACAATAAGGCAAAGATTTTATTTGGTATTAAAATAAGTATGTTCCATTTTAAAATTTGACCTTATTTTTGAAGGTAACGTTTCCTCATTCTCAGAGAAGGAATACTGTGTTATATGCCCTTTATTTTATGAAATAATTATAAAAGTAAATAATGGGAAATTTTGAATCCCTTTTCTAATGAAAATTAAAATTTGGTAATTTCTGTCAAGCTGTCAGTTTTGACTTTTACTTTCATTAGTTAATTCTTAAAATAGTCACTCAGGCTGGGCATGGTGGCTCACTCCTTTAATCCCAGCACTTGGGAGGCAGAGGTAGGAGGATCGCCATGAGTTCAAGGCCATTCTGAGACTACATAGTGAATTCCAGGTCAGCCTGGGCTAGAGTGAGACCTTACCTCGAAAAAAAAAAAAAAAAGTCACTCAGGGACTCAGGCTACTGAAGGCTTTGTAGCTGCACTTTCTGAAAGCATACAGAAGCCCCCTGAAGACATGATGAAACATGAAAGACTGGGGGGGGTGTTCTTGCACAGAGGGTCAGATTGTGAAGTGACAAACTACTTATACCACATACCTTCAGTTAGAAGTCAGTCACCTAGGTCCAAACAAAGAGAGATTAACCATTAGGTTAATCTGTCAACATAACAGGACCTAGGATCATGTGTGAGCAATATTTTAATTAGGTTAGCCTCTGCATATACCTGTGATTGATTATCTTTTAGATTGAGTGGGAAGACCCATCTTGATGGTGAATAAGCACCATTCCATGGGTTGGGATCCTAAACTATATAAAAAGGAGAGAAAGAAGAGAACTGGTTCAGCAGGAGCATTTATCCCTATCTACCTCTTTCCTAGTGATGTGATAATTTGACTCTAGCTTCTTGCTCTCCTGTCATGCTTTCTCCACCACAATAGTCTATCCTCTGAAACTGTAAGCCAGATTGAACTCTCTTTCCTCCTTACTTGCTTCTAGTCAGGTATTTTCTTCCAGCAATGATAAAGCAATTGACACAAAAAGTAAGTGAACTGGACTGGAGAGATTGCTTAGTGGTTAAGGCACTTGCATGTGAAACCTAAGGACTCATGTTCGACTCTCCAGTTCCCACATAAACCAGATGCACATAGTGACACAAGCATGCAAGGTCACACATGTGCACAAGGGGGCACACACATCTGGAGTTCAATTTCAGTGGCTGGAGGGCCTGGTGCACTAATACTCTCTCTCTCTCTCTCTCCCTCTCTCTTTCTCTCCCTATCTCTCTATCTCTCTCTTATAAAAAACAATGTCTGTTGGGTTTGCCTCAAAAAAGGGTAAGTGAAGGAAAAGTGTACATGAATTATCATTGAACACTGTATTCCTGCCATACCTTAACTGTAATGTGAAGGTAAATTGACCAGGTAAGGCAAAACTGCAAAGTAAAAGATTTCCATGTTCAACTGTTAGCATACTACCTTATAGGCAACAGAGAGGTGCCAGGAGAAGCATGAGGCTTGAAGTACTACTTCATAAAAATTAAAGTAATCCCAGCATGAAGGAGGAATTAGAAGAAACACAAATTAGGGAGGTGAGATGTTTAATAATCTTGGCATTTGATAATGAGATCTGTACTGATGTGATTGAAGGAGAGAGAAGAGTAAGCATGAACATTAAATTTTCAGTAGATTAATTACATAGAGTGCCAGGATTGGAAATCAAGATTTTGAAGTTAAGAGGTGAAATTTGAAACCATGAAAGCCTGGTAAGCAAAGAGGAGATTTACCCAGTGCTTGCAGCCTCATGATGGAGAGTGAGAAGTGAGCTACTTCAAGGAAGGTGAGCATGGAAAAGGCAGGGTTTAGATTTGGTGCTCTGCCTCTCTGAAATGTCTTGTTCAACCTTAGGATAAAAAATACAGTGACCAGGAATCTGGGAACATTGCCTAGTAAAGTGCTTCCTGTGAAACTCTGAGTATCCAGAATTAGATCCCAGATCCTATATAAAAAGCCCTGAATCTGTGGTGCACTTTTGTAATCACAGTGTACCTACTGTGAGAAGGAAGACAAAGACGAGAATTTCCTTGAAGCTCATGAAGGGAGTAATAAATAGCAAAGGCAAAAGTAGTAAAGACCTGTCTCAAAATGTGATGGAAGGTGAGAACCAATCCAAAAGTTGTTCTCTGACTTCCACATACACATTGTGGCACACACATGTTTACACTCAGACACATGAGTATGCATGTGTACATACACAATATAAATAATAAACAAACAACAAATAAATAATATGAGCTCCAGCTTCAGTGAGATTCCCATCCCCAAAAATAAGGTGGAAGCTGGGTGTAGCAGTGCACAACTTTAATCCCAACACTTGGGAACCAGAGGTGGGAGGACTGCTGTGGGTTCAAGGATAGACTGGGATTACACAGTGAGTCCCAGGTCATCCTGGGCTAGAGACCCTGCCTGGGGGTGGGGGTGGAGGGTATAAAACTAAGGTGGAGAGCAATTGAGGAAGGCATCCAATGTCAACCACCTCTGGGCATATGATGTGGTCAGAGAAAACCTTGGGGTGTCAGTAGTCACCTTTCACCTTGTTTGAGACAGGGCCTCTCTTGTTTTGTTGCTACAAGTGCCACACTATCTGCCCCACTAGTGTCAGAGGCTTCTGCAGAGATTGAAGGAGATCAGCTGATAGAAGGTTGTGAGTTCTCCACAGGTAAGAAGCCCTTTTCAAAAAAAAAAAAAAACATTATAAACAAGAAAGTTAGAACCCAAATGTTTCTGTGTCAGCCAGGAGGGCTTCACACAGCAAAGACACTCACATCCAGCCCTGATCCTTTGACAGTTCTGATGTATGCTGGGAGATAAACTCTGGGACTCAGCTTCCTCCATCTATCTAGGAAGTTTAAAGTAAGGATGGTAGTGAGGTGACACAAACCAGGCAGAGTCAGTAGGGGCACATTCCAGATTCACTGAGCCCTGACAGAGAGGAGAGAGAGCAACTTCATCTTAGAGATGTCATCCCTAGTGCTCTGGGTGGGATTCACCTATTATTCCCTACACCAAGGGCTCTATTATCTAAGGATTTTGCCATTTCCTATTTTCATGAGCATGAGCAGTGAATAGATGGACACACGGTCCCAAGCTGGAAAATGGAATGAGGCAGGAGTGTTTTGATCCTTGGAAAGAGAGAGAAATATTTAGTAAGTTCTGAAAAACATTAAAGGTGAAACACTTTCAGAATAGTGCCTAGAAATCTATACTTCCCTATTTTTGTCCATGCAAAATGCCAAATTTTTGTTGGCTTTAGGCCAGCTAGGAGCCTTGGGAAGCAATCTGTAGGAAGATGAGCACAACAAAACCTACTGTTAGCTTCAAAGTGTTCATTTTTGTTTACTTATTTATTTATTTTTGGTTTTTTCGAGGTAGGGTTTCATTCCAGGCCAGGCTGACCTGGAATTTATTATGTAGTCTCAGGGTAGCCTTGAACTCATGTCAATCCTCCTGCTTCTGCCTCCCAAGTGCTGGTATTAAAAGGCATGTGCCACCATGCCCAGCTCAGAATGTTCTTTTTTATGGGTGTGGGTGTGTGTGCACTTGTACATGTTTGGGAGCCTATATGTGTGTATGATGTATGTGTATGTATGGACATGTGGAGGTCAGAGAGACAACCTTGGAGTGTCAGTCATCACCTTTCACCTTATTTGAGACAGGGCCTCTCTTGTTTTGTTGCTACAAGTGCCAGACTAGCTGCTCCATGAGTGTCAAAATTCTCTTGACTCCACCTCCCATGGCCATAGGCATGTAGGGATTATGGACTCCTATACTATTTGCATCTAACTTTACATGGGTTCTGGGGATAGGAAGCCCAGTCACAAAGTTTGTGCAGCAAGCACTTCCAGCCACTGAGCCTATTGTTCCTTAAACATTTTATGCATCTGATTTCCTGTATAGTAAAATGCTTCTTAACTCAAATTAAAATGGTTTCCATTCACTTTTCAAAAATCATATAAAGTAGACATTTCAACAGACATGACTGCAGATTAGTACTGATGACACCACTCCTTGGTAGAATTGCTTCCTTGCTTTCAACTCTGTGGTTTTGTAAGCAGTGTCCTTTGTGTAGGTACTGCATTAGGCAAACCACTAGCACAAGGGGCTTCACTGTCCGGAAGTTTAATGTTCAGAGTAACTGCTTTGGCCCTACAGTGAGAGATCAAGGTTAATTACCTTGCTCCTGAAATAGAAAATGAGGTAACTGACCTGCACAGTGAGGATGTCAAACTGTCTTTTTAACCTGACACCTGCCCTGGAAATGCTAGGAATCTATGACACTTGCAATTAAATGCCTAAGATTATGAAACACAAGTTCAGACAGGGCTAATTTAGAAATTATTGTCAAGACTTATGGGGGAACAGTCATAATTTGGGAGAAGAAAAGTTTAAAATGACAAAAGCCCTACAGAGAGACCAGTCACATAGTTTTCCCTGTTCAAAAATGAGTGTCAGTCAAAAACATTTCCTCTATTACAATGAAAGTCATATAGATTAAAAGACCTGCAAGCTTAAGAATTTGCCATAATTGAGCTATTCACAGAAAAGAGATTCTATTCCAATAAGGATAAGAACAAAAATTTGGATTCTAGATCCCTCTTCTTCCCATATGTTTTGGCAAAGAAGGAGTTTGCCCCAGACTAACACTGTCTCTTGGGTTCTGCTTCATGTTATGCTGCCATTGTTTCCAATTTGAATAACACTGAGATAGGAAATGGTCAAAGATTAAAGTGCCAGACTATGAAGAAACCAAGATCAATCCTAAAGCATATGCACACTTGCAAGAAGCTGCAAGAATATTCTATTCATCCACATTGTTAAAAGAAAAACAAAGTAAAGCTTACAAATAATATGAAGATATTTCTTCCTACTTAGCCAACTGAAAGTCTCCAACTCATTTTAAAGAGATTGAATATGTCTATTTGAAATATTTGTATTTGGACTATGACTTGTGTAAGTGTTTTTGAAAATGTCATGACTGGAGCTGGGGAGATGGTTCAGTGGTTAAAGGCACTTTCTTGCAAAACCTGCTGACCTGGGTTCAAATCCCCAATACCCATGAAAAGCCAGATGCACAAAGTGGCACATGCATCTGGAGTTCATTTGCAGCTGCAAGAGGGATGGCACTCCAATGCAGGTGCATGCTCTCTCTCTGCTCACAAATAAATAAATAAATAAAATCTTTTTTAAAAAAAGAAAATGGTGAGATGGGTGTGGTAGCCATGTCTTTAATCCCAGCACTTGGGAGGCAGAGATAGGAGAATCACTGTGAGTTCAAGGCCACCCTGAGACTCCATAGTGAATTTCAGGTTAGCCTGGGCTAGAACAAGACCCTTTCTCAAAAAAAAAGGCGGGGGGGAGAAAGAAAATGGCATAACTGATGCAAAGCAAAACTAAGGCAAGGAAAAGGAAGATCAGTATAAACATTATTATGGGCTGGGGAGATGGCTCAGTGGGTAAAAGTGCTCATTGCACAATTCAACTTCAATTTTAATCCCTAGAGGTCATCTACAGCCAGATTCAGTGGCAAGACTTTATAATCCTAATCCTCCTATGGCAAGAAGGGAGGTGGAGATAGGAAACTCTTCCAAAGCTCATGGGAGCTAACTAGGTTGGCAAATGCAGAATTGAACAAGAAACCCTGCCTCAAACAAGGTGGAAGTGAGGACCTACACCCAAGCTTGTCCTCTGACCTCCACACAAGTGTCATGACACACCCCCATATTCACACAGGAACACACCACACTCATATACATGCAAGCACCATACATGAACACAAATATAATCAACATTTTATTTTAAAATTTAAGACAATTTAAATTTTCAAAAATAACATAGATCATTATATGTAAGCATAATGACAAACTAAAACATGGCCCAAATCTGAGAAATGTCTTTTGAAAATTATATGTATTAAATCATAACCTGAATTTTCACTTCAATAGGTCATGTCTGGTCTATGGCAAGTTCAGACCCATGACAAATATGTGTGTGGGGTCAAAGGGAAAGCTAGTGGAAGGTGGAAGGTTCAGGAGTGACCAAGACCAAAGAGACTACTCTGAGGCAAAGATGGAAGCTTTTATTCAGGGAAAACATGAGCTTCCAGGACTGACTCTCAAGAGCTGAGTACAGTCAACTTTGACATTACAGATAGTGGATGACCCACTTCCTTATGTCTCTGTCACCCTCCTGCTGTCCTCAGTGACTCCATTTTGTCCTGACCTAATGTTCCAGCCTTTTGTTAATGATAAGAGATGAAGGTTAATTTTTTCCTGCTGATCATAAGGGAAATGAGTTCGTATGGGAGAGGCTGGATAATGCAGGCAATGGGTCTCTCTTCAGGACAGGTGATGAGGAGGCAGTTTCATGGTGGCTAGAGGTGGAAGAGTGGTGAGACCAATAGCACCAGTGTAGCATGTTGTTATGAGTTGGTCCTGAGCAAAGCAGAGACTTCCCTCATACCATCCCTGTATTGAGCTGGCTTCAGAGCAGTTGCTGGCAGACATCTGTTATAGCGAAGTTGAGGGAGATGAGCTCTGTGCACCCCATGAGAAGACAGAAGGGAGAACAAAGGAGCTTGTTACTCTTGTCAACAGTAATGACATCAAAACATAAGGTGTAAAGGGAGGATGAGCATTCAGAGGTGAGAGATAGAGGGCTTGGGGCAAGAGGGGAGGCAGAGGGGTATTTTAGGGTCAGGATAAGAGTAGGAACACAAGAGAGTTTAAGTTTGAGAGTGTCCATTGGGGTGGCAGTGTACTTATCCCTGGATGAGATAGGGTAAGGGCTGAGGAAGGAGGGGGCCTGAGGAATGGCTCTAATTCTGGCTAAGGCAAGTGGGAGGAGCTGGGGTAAGGGTAGGTGAAGTTAATCAGGGACAGGCAGAGGCAGAAGACTTGAGTTAATGTTAGAGCCTAATATTGTAAGTCAGCATCAGACAGGGGAACCTATTAGTCTGACTTATTGTTTTGTAGTTATATTTTTCTCATTAGGTGATTAAGACCATATAGGCTGCCAGAATTAACTGTATATTTTGGAGGTCAATAATGGCTCTGTAGGAGAGACTTTCAGGGATGTGTGAGGAATTCTATGACTCTCAGCATTGTCTTCTGCTAGGATAAGTCAAGGCTGTGCTGACCAAGTGGCCCTGCCTATTTGGGAAGCCTGGAGGTTTCCTCCAATGTGACTTTCCTGGTGCAGATACACTGACTTGGAATTCATTTCTGGGTCTCCACATCCTCTCTGATCAAGAAGACAAGTAACTTGCCAGGAAAGAAGTTCAAGTGCCGCATCTTCTCCTGTGGCCTTTTGACCCAGGAGCAGGAACCAAAGTATTGGTTATCCTTTTAACTCCAAAGTTTCCAATTGATTTTGGCTTCTACATATGGTTATTACTCAGAGAGACTGTACATATCTGATTAGCAAAACAGATTAGTGATAAGGGTGCAGAACATATGTGGATAGCAAAGCAGATCTGGCTAGAGGATGACACAATAGTTTAAAATCATTCTGATTAATATTTAGTTGTCAGCTGACAATGTAAGCTATATCTGGGACATAGAAAGCATGCACATTTTATCTTTTAAGTATCTGTCAGTTATTAGTATAGGAAGAACATTTTAGCAGCCCTGAAAATAATACTTTATCAATAACTTTAAGGCAATTGATTCAATCTAGAAGTTGTATGCCAGGAAAAACACAAGACAGTATAAAAACTTAGCATCTGCCTTTGAAAATAACTTTGGCTAGTCTGTATATCAATGTAAGTACCAGCTACCCCACAAACTGGAAGTAGAACAATTTAAAATTCTTTTCAGGGCAAGAAACATATTTTAAGTATCAATATCTCTATAAGCAATGACCTTAAGATGCCAAAAATGAGACAATTAATTAGGTGAAACCTTTACTGAGACTGATTATACATAGCTTAAGAACAAAATAAAACTTGGTCACTGTTGAGTTAAGCAAGCCTGACTTTAACATGCATTAGAGACAGTATGATAGACACAAAGCAATTTCTTAAATAGTATCTTTTACCATTGAACAATTTTAAATCTTAACTAAAGAAATATTTATGACTTACATGAAGCTTAGACAAGGTACATTAACACTGTTTGTATACAGTGAATTTTTCTAAGACATGGGAGCTTTTTAGTTTTTCACTGAAGTTATAGTCTAAGTCTTATAAAAAACTATAACTTCAGTGAAAATCATCTAGCAAAACCAGCATGAACAAGAAATTACAGTTTTATCCAGGCATGGTGATGCATGTTTATTGATATCTAAACATCATGGACTCTGTATAAACCCAATTATAATATTTTAATATTTTGACATCTGGAGAAGTCTGATATTAACAAAAGGTAGGGTTGAAATATTTAAGGCACATGAGGATCCAGAGAATAAAATGTGAACAGAAGATCTGTGGACAGAATTTAAAATAAACAAGAAATCTATATTATGTAGTAACATTTTGGCTTAAATATGGAGACATGAAAATGTTTATAATTTTTAAAGATCAGAAGTGGGATACCTTTATATAATATGTACATATATATTTTATAAAGAGATTTAGCACTTTTAAAAACTAAATAAAATGACCATCAATCTATAAGCCAGTTTTTAAAAATTAATTTAGCTTTATTTAACATAGCCAAAGAATAGAGGAACTGGATTAAACTGCCATGATCTAATGAAAAAAGGAGACAAGTCTCATGGAAAAGAGATGGAATGGGCATGCCAGAGACACTTCTTGCTGCAAACAATTTCCAAATGTATGCTCCACTTGAGCCAAAAAGATTATTATTATTTTTTTGACAGGGGGGTTTCAAGGTAGGGTTTCACTCTAGCCCAGGCTGACCTGGAATTCACTATGTAGTCTCAGGCTGGCCTCGAACTCACAGTGATCCTCCTACCTATGCCTCCCAAGTGCTGGGATTAAAGGCATGCACTGCCACGCCCAGCTTCAAAAAGAAATTTTTGTTTGTTTGTTTTTGTTTTTTGAGGTGGGGGACTCATTCTGGCTCAGGCTGACCTGGAGTCAACTATGTAGTCTCAAGGTGGCCTTCAACTCATGGTACTCCTACCACTGCCTCCTGAGTGCTGGGATTGAAGGCATGTGCAACCACACCCAGCAAAAAGAAATATTTTTAATCTCTTAACATACACAAAATTTTATGACACAATCTTTAATTATTTGAACCTTAACCAACTCTACAATTCTGCCCGTGATAATTTGGTTAACTTGTTCAGTAATGACACAAGTTAAAATTAAAGTATTAAGACTGTTGCAGGAATTGAGAAATTACATCTTAAATCACAACATAACTATGTTTAGAATTTCTTTTTACTGTGCACCATGAAGTAAAATGTTTTCAATTGTGTGGCAGATAAATAGTGTTTAGTGTTTTAACTGTCATCTATTTACCTTATAAAATAGGAAAAAAGAGTAAATAGTTCCTCTGTGAGATTTTTTTTTTTTTTTTTTGAGGCAGGGTTTAGACCTTTTTAGCCTTAGGAGAGAGTTAAATGTGTAAATGTGTCAATTTTTTAGATAAGGGGACTTCTGGTTAAGATGGCAGCATAGGAACCATGCCAAAGCAGCCTAAGGGAGAAAAAAAAAAAAAAAACAGCAAAATACACTTTTGTATTAAAAAGTGAGGTATATAAGAAATTAAAATGGCAGCAGAGAAGTAGGAGAGATCCAGAGCATCCACAGCCCACATAGGCAGGCAGAAGCAGCTCCAACAGTGGCAGCACCAGGTCTGTGGGGCCACAGTTGCCACGCTCGGCTTGAGCCACAGGAAAAGCCAGGTGAGGGGATGTTCCATTCACACCAGAGCTCTTCCCAAACTCAAGAAATGTGGAGAACTGCAGTGAACAACAGAGGAGCAGATCACGAGGTAGAGGATCATGTGGACCAGTGAGAGAACTAGAGCCACCATTGACAGGCTCCTCTCCCCCACTGCCAGTCCAAGCACCAGCAAGCACCAGAGACCAGGAGAACACAGCACACAGGACCTGCCACCGGTGACCAAAGCAGCTATCCAATGACCCAGCCAGCCTACTTGAACCCACAGTGCACCAAAGAGGGACCCAAGCAGGAGCACAGCATAACTGAGACCAAAATCATCCCCAAAGGTAACTGGGATTACAGCAGGTCCCAGTACCCACAAAATAAACCTGATATATAGGTCTGATCTGGAAATTCTAATTGCACCTTCCATATCAGGATAAACTATATGTTAAATCTGATGGATGGTCAGATTTGCCGTTTTGTTGTTGTTGTTGTTGTTTGTTTGTTTTTTTTGTTTTTTGTATTATTATTATTTTTTTTTTTTTTTGGTTTTCCAAGGTAGGGTTTCACTCTAGCCCAGACTGACCTGGAATTCACTCTGTAGTCTCAGGCTGGCCTTGAACTCATGGCGATCCTCCTACCTCTGCCTCCCAAGTGCTGGGATTAAAGGCGTATGCCACCATGCCCAGTAGATTTGCCATTCTTCAATAAGCTGTATTTTGAGCTTGCTATTTGTTGCTTCTTGATTTATAGTGGCTTTGTTTCCTCTTCTGTTATACATTAGGGAAGGGTCTCACTTTGTCACAAGCTGACTTGGAACCCTCAACAGACCAGAAATATTAACCTCCTTGTTGTCAAGATTAAGGGTGTGGGGCACCACACACCCTAAGGGACAGTTAGAGGATCTGGTTGTCATAATACCTTCTCTTGCATAAATACTCTGCGGTTTTTCATTGAAAGTGTACATTGTTTAGTTAAATTTTAGAATCTGCTGTATTTCGTTCCACTCAGCCTACTAGAATACTCTCATAGCAGGCAAACCCCACACCTAGGGTCACTTTCGTAGAAACTCTGAGAGTCTTGAGAGCCACACCTACCACCTTAAACTCTGACCTTGAAGATACATAACATCAGATTGATGGATACATCTAATAATACTGCAGCTAACTAGAAAATCCAAGCATTAAATTAATCCAAGATGCAAAAACATATACATTATAACACAAGAAATACCAAAAATCAAGACAGTATAAATCCATCAAATACTACTAATGCATCAGAAATGACCTCCAGTGAGAATGAGTGTGGTAGTTTGAATAGATGGCCCCCAATATATTCAGTTCTTTACTGTTTGTAGTTTGCATCTGCAGCCACCTGGCTGGAGGCAGTGTCAATGGGTGGATCTTAAGGTATGGTGGTGGGTTTCAGATTTCAATCTAAAGATATGCAAAGTGTGCCTAGCTGGAGTTCCTGAAGTGTGCTGTGCTGTGCTGTGCTGTGCTGTGCTGTGCTATGTGGCTTTTGGCTTTTGGCTTTTGACCTTTAGGCTTGTACTTCTCTCTCTCTGCTTGGTCCTGTGAAGGCAGGCCAGCATCTTCGGCCATTTATGGAACTTCACCTGGATCTGTAGTCTTAAATAAATATCCCTTCCTCCATAACTGTGCCTGGTATGGAAGTTCATCTCATTGAACCTGAAGCTGTCTGCTACAATGAGTTAGAAGAAATGACTGAGAATGATTTCAAAAGAATGATTATAAATATGCTCAGAGAAGTCAACGAGGAAATCAAAGGAATGAAAGAGGAAATAAAAGGAATCAAAGTAGACACAGGATACCAATTTAATGAAATGAAGAGGTCAATACAAGACATAAATAAGGAAATAGAAACAATAAAGAAAATGAGTACTACTTCCGGCCAAGATGGCGACCGCCTAGCTGTGCTGCAAATCCCAGGGAAATAAAGGCAAGACATTAAGGGTTCACTGGGTCTTTTCGGGGAGAGAAATCTCCAATAGATTGCCACTGGGAGGGCATGGGGGGGGGACAGGGAATTGCTGAGCCCCTCGTGGGCGGGTAGCCCACCCCTCCCCCCAAGTAGCTGCTGTATCTACAGGGCCGCCAAATGCCAATAAATCCCTGCATGTGGAAGCTTAGACTTCTCCGCCCACTCGCCCATTTATTGTTCTGGCCATCGCATGTTCAACAAAACCTGGCAATACCAGGGGATCGCTGATTCCCTCACGGGCGGATATCCCACCCCTCCCCCAAGTAGCCGCCATACCCATGGCACCACCATGCACCAATCAATCCCTGCATGAGGAAGATTACACTGTTCCACCCACTCGCCCAGTACTGCTCTGGCCACCGCACATTCAGGAAGCCCTGGCAATAACAGGGAATCGCTGATTCCCTTGTGTGCGGGTAGCCCACCCCTCCCCCCAAGTAGCCACCATATCCACAGTGCCGCCACGCACCAATCAATACCTGCATGTGGAAGCTTAGACTGCTTCGCCCACTCGCTCACTTACTGCTCCTGCCCCTGCAGGTTCAGCAAGCCCAGGCCCACGGCAACTGCCACGCAGGCTCAGACTGTGTCTGTCACTTGTGCCAGCTCAGGTGCCATCACCTACCAGTCTGCTGCGCTGGCCATCTGCCATTGTCCTGTGGCGGGGGAGTGCAGACTGCTTTCAGGTCCCAGTGTTCCCATGCCAGAGTTTGGGCTGCTTCAGTGCTTGGTGCCTCAGTGTCCCCCCTAGTTTGAATGCAGGCAGCTTTGGCGCATTACTGCTTGAGAGAACAGTTAATTTTGGTACCCCGGCCAGGCAGTAGATCAGGCGGATTTGGCAAGTGAGAGCCAAAGCCCAGGCTGCTTGGCAACAGACCCAGGCTGCTTCAGATTCCCATTGTGCTTGATCCCAGGCTGATCCACCCACCTACGTGCCCATACACTGTCATGGGAAGACCACAGAGCAAAAGAAATAACATGGAAACTCAAATGCAAGAAAATACAGTTAGATCACCCAGTCCTACAATGATCATATCTAATCAAAACATAGAAGAGTCATTAGGATAAGAACACCAAAATGAAGCTATGAGCAATGCAACCCTGACCAAGCTAATGATAGAAATTGCAGAAGAGCAACAAAGGGCTGATAATCATGTGGATGCTGCCATCACTAAACCAAACATAATAGATAAGATAATGGAAGGAGTTCAAACAGAGTTAAGAGATTTGAGGGAGAGTAAAAAAAGAAGACTTCAAAAATCAGCTAGCCATGCTAAAAGAAGGCATAAAGAAATGGAAGGATGAATTCCAAGAATCATCAAGAAAATCAGAAGATGATGTGAAAAGGGAGCTTGACAGACGGATGGAAATTATACAAAGAAAAGTAGTAGAAAATGCAAACTTAATTGAACAAGTCCAAAACTCTCTAGAAGCTCTCAAGAATAGAGTCAGCCATGTGGAGGATAGAAACTCTGATCTGGAAGACAAGACGGAAGAAACAGTAAGAGAGTTCAAAAACTTCAGTAAGTTCAAAAGTTCCTGAAAACAGAACATGAGGGAATTGTGGGATACACTTAAACGTCCTAATATCAGGATCATTGGAATACCGTAAGAAGAAGAAATTCAGACCAAAGGCATGGAGAACTTATTTAACAAAATAATTGAAGAAAACTTCCCCAGTCTCTTAAAAGAAAGACCCATTAAGATACAAGAAGCAAACAGAACTCCAAACAGACTGGACCAAAGGAGAAACTCTCCAAGACATATTGCCATTAAGACTCTAAACATTGAACCCAAAGAGAAAATCCTAAAAGCAGCTAGGGAAAAACAGCACACCACTTTCAAAGGTAACCCCATCAGAATTACTTCACACTTCTCAGTGGAAATCCTGAAAGCTAGAAGGGCCTGGAACGAAACACTGCAAAGTCTAAGAACCTATGGCTTCCAACCGAAACTACTCTACCCAGCAAAAGTATCCCTCATAATAGATGGAGAAAGAGGAACTTTCCATGACAAAACTCAGCTTTACAATTATATGAACACAAAACCAAACCTACAGAGACTACTTCAGGAAATTCTCCACAAGGAAGAAACAAATAACCAAACTCAAATGCCTACAAGAAGCAGATCACAATAACCAAACTCAGAGTAGGCACAAAAAACTTCAAAGTTCATGAAAACACCAAACCACATATACAACGAAAACATAAAAACACTCAAAAAAGAAATTGAGCAGGACTTGAGAAAATAGAAAGACCTCCCATGTTCTTGGATAGGCACAATTAATATTGTGAAGATGACAATCCTACCAAAGGCAATATACAGATTGAATGCAATTCCAATTAAAATCCCTACAGTGCTCTTCACAGAGATAGAAAAAAATGATCTAAAATTTCATATGGAAAGGCAGAAGGCCTCGCATATCCAAACATATCCTCAGCAAAAGAGAAACCTCTGGAGGCATCACCATACCTGATCTAAAGCTATATTACAAAGCCATAGTAATAAAAACAGCACGGTACTGTCATATAAACAGGAGTATAGACCAATGGAATAGACTTGAGGACCTGGACTTTGGGTCAAGTAACTATAGCTACTTGATATTTGACAAAGGCTCTAACAATACAGGCTGGAAAAAAGACAGCATCTTCAACAAATGGTGCTGGACAACCTGGATGACCATATGCAGGAAACTGAAACTTGACCCACACATTTTGCCATGTACTACACTCAAGTCCAAATGGATCAAAGACCTCAATATAAGACCAGAAAATTGAAGACTACTGGAAGAAAATTTAGGAAGTACTTTCCATGATATAGGAATGGAAAAAGACTTCCTGAACAAAACCCCAGTAGCTCACGATCTTAAACAGTCACTCAACTGATGGGATCACATGAAGCTGCAGAGTTCTTTACAGACAAGCATACAATAAGCAAAGCAAATAGATTACCCACAGAATGGGAGAAAATATTTGCAGGTTATCCAACTGATAGAGGCCTAATCTCTACAATCTACAAAGAACTCAAAAATCTAAACAGTAAGAAGTCAAACACCCCACTTACAAAATGGGGCAAAGAGCTGAACAGGCAGTTCACAGAGGAAGAAACACAAATGGCAAATACACACTTAAGAAAATGTTCATCATCCCTAATCATCAGGGAAATGCAATTTAAAACAACTATGAGATTCCACCTTACACCAATAAGGATAGCAAACATCAAAAAATCAAATGAAAATAAATGGTGGCGAGTATGTGGAGAAGTAGGATCACTCATCCACTGTTGGAGGGAATGTACGATGGTGCAACCACTATGGAAAGCAATCTGGAGACTCCTGAAAGAGCTGACTATAGAGATACCAACAGACCCAGTTATTCCCTTACTGGGCCTCTACCCTAAAACCTTCAAAACACAGGCCATAGAGATTTGCTCAACAATGTTTGTAGCATCTCAATTTGTAATAGCTAAGACATGGAATCAACCCAGATGTCCATCACTAGAAGAATGGATAACTAAGATGTGGTATTTCTACACAATGGAATTCTATATAGCAGTAAGAAAAAATGACACCATGAAACTTGAGGAAAAATGATTGAACCTGGAACAGATCATTCTCAGTGAATTTATGCAATCACAGAAAAAAAATCCCCACATAATCTCACTCATCTACAGCACCTAACCTGAATCTACCCAAGATACCTTACATACCCAGCAAGTATCTCGTGGACTAGACACTAGGATGGGAGGGGAGGGAGAGGAGGACATCAAAGGGGTGGTAAACACAAATCTAGACCCAAAAGGCAATGGTACCATAAAATTCAACTTCCTAAAAGGCAGACCAAATGGCTGAACCTTCACCAGGCCCATAGGTGGAACACCTGAACCACAAGGTACTTGTGAGAGAATGATGAAGACTAACCTTAATCTTCTACAGCTTCCCTCCCTCCCTCTTCCTCCCCCCACTTCTCTCTAACTCTGGTACATTAGTTATCTCTTTCCTCCTTTTCTTAGTGGGCACTGACCTGTAACTCCCAGTACCAGCATGGGGCTATTATCCACAATGAGCTTTTGATCAGAAAGAGCTACAAGGTTTCGTAAAAGTAAGACAGATTTCTGTCAGAGTACTTTGTGACCCACCAAAGGTTAGTGGTAAGACCCTACTGATGAAGACACCTTATGTGGTTGATATGTAAAATGGAATGGCATGACTAGAAGTTGGAAGAGAGTCAGTCCCCAGACAGTCAGCATGTCTATTGCCAGAAGGTGATTACATGGGTGACTGGTGGAAAATGACCAATATCTGTCCAAGCAACTCATGGTCTAACCTACCTAGCAGCAAATAACCTGATGCCCACACAAATAATCTGATGCCCACACAAGTGCAATAGTCGCACACAGCCATGGTGGGCAACCAACTGCTCTTGATTTGGCTAACTGATCCCCTCAGTGTTATGGGACCCATAGCTGGAGCTGGGGAACAAGTCAGAACTATATCCAAACATAAGCCCACTCTCCATTATCAAGCTACCACCAATTGTCTGCTACAAGAGGGCCTACACCTATTAAATTCTCTATTAAGAAAGTAAGGGTTATCTCATTTGTCCTGGTGCTAACTTACAGTCCATTGGAGAATCTGCTTCTCTTTTTCAGATAGATGTGGATCCTAAGGAGAGAGCCACCCCATCATACCTCAAAAGGGCCCCAGCTTAAACTAAGAATAATTGGCAAAACAAGCAAGGGTGCTGTTTTCCTGGTTAACCGGGTACCAGCACAAGGGGGAAGGAGATCAGCACAGAGAAAAATCAACTCCTACCAAATCAGAGAGCCAGAGCCTCAGAGGCCCCCAACACCTCATCACTGAAGCAGACCAAAAATGAACCCAACATGGCTCAGGGAAATTTTGTGGAAGAGGGCCGGAAATAATGTCAGGGCCACATGTTGGGTGATGATATGCAGAGACATTTATCATACACATAACTGTGGGCTAACTCCACAATGCATGACCCATATACCTCAAGAAGGAGGGGCCAAATAGGTCATGGATGAGCCTAATAATGGTACCACACTGAGGATATTTGCTGAATACAAAACTAATTAATAAAAAAATTAATTAATTAATTAAAAAAACAAGAAAAAAAAGAAAATGAGTCAGAAGTACTAGCAATGAAGAACACAGTTAATGAAATAAAAAAAACTCTGTAGAAAATCTCACCAGTAGAATGGATGAAGGAGAGGACAGAATATCTAACCTAGAAGACTAGGTGGCAGATCTAATACAGTCCAACAAAGGGAAAGACAAACTAATAGAAAAGTATGAGTGGAAATTTCAAGATATTCGGGACCTTATGAAAAGATCAAACATAAGAATTCAGGGTATAGTAGGAGAAGGATTTCACTCAAAAGGCATAGTAGGTATCTTCAAAAAAAATCATAGAAGAAAGCTTCCCCCAAAATGGGAAAGAGGTGCCAATGCAGATACAGGAATCCTTTAGAACAACAACCAGACAAAACATGGAAAGAACCTCTCCTCGACATATTATAATGAAACTACCAAACACACAAACCAAACAAAAAATATTGAAAGCAGTTAGAGAGAAAAATCAAGTTACCTACAAAGGGAAGCCCACCAGGATCACAGCAGATTACTCAACACAAACTTTAAAAGCCAGAAGGGCTTGGAGTGGAGTGATGTATTCCAAGTTCTGAAAGATAACAACTGTTGACTAAGGTTACTGTATCCTTCAAAGGTATCTGTTCAAGTAGACAGAGAAATAAGGACATTCCATGACAAAAGCAGGCTAAAGGAGTATTTGAAGACAAAACCAGCTCTACAGAAAATACTTGAAAGAATCCTCCATGCTTAAGAGAAAGAAAAGCACACATATAAGGAACCAGGAAAAAATAAACAATACTCAAATACTAGTTAACACAAGAGAGCAAAGGTAAAACCAGAACTACAAAAAAAATGGCAAAAATAAATACACACCTTTCAATAATATCTCTTAATATCAATGGCCTCAATGCCCTAACCAAAAGACATAGGTGTGCATATTGGGTTAAAAACCAGGATCTTTCAACTTGTTTCCTCCAAGAAACTTACCTTTCTACAAAGGATGGACACTATCTTAGGGTGAAAGGTTGGAAATTGGTTTTTCAAGCAAATGGGTCTAGAAAACAAGCAGGGGTTGCTATCCTAATACTTGACAAGGTAGATTTCAGTCCAGCCTTAGTTAAGAAAGATAAGGAAGGTCACTTTATACTGATTAAAGGCACACTCCAACAGGAGGACATTACAATTCTAAACGAATATGCACATAACATGGGGGCTCCCAAATTCATCAAACAAACACTATTAGAACAAAGATTACAGATAATACCAAACACAGTGGTAGTGGATGACTTCAACACCCCACTCTCATCAATTGATAGGCCATCACAGGAAAAAATAAACAGAGAGGCATCTGGATTAAATGAGGTCCTAGAAGAACTTGTATAACATATATATACAGGACATTTCATCCAAATGCTGCAGAAAATACATTCTTTTCAGCAGCACATGAAACATTCTCTAAAATAGACCATATATTAGGACACAAAGCAAATCTTAACAAAAACAATAAAATTGAAATAATTCCGTGCATTCTATCTGACCACAATGGAATCAAACTACCAATCAATAGCAAGAAAAGCCATAGAGCATACACAAAATCATGAAAATGAAACAATGCACTACTAAATGAGGAATGGGTCAGTGAAGAAATCAAGAAGGAAATCAAAAAATTCATAGAGTCAAATGATAAGAACACAACATACCAAAACCTTTGGGACACAATGAAGGGAGTCCTAAAATGGAAATTTATAACTTTAAGTGCCTATATTAAGAAATTAGAAAGGTCACAAGTAAAAGACCTAATGCTTTACCTTAATGCCTTGGAAAAAGAACAAGGCAAACCAAAAATCAGTAGATGGGAATAAATAATAAAGATTAGGGAAGAAATTAATGAAATAGAAACAAAAAAACAAACAATCCAAAGAATCAATGAAACAAAGAATTGGTTCTTTCGAAGGATAACAAGATTGATAAACCCTTAGCAAATCTGACCAATAGAAACAGAGAAGAGGCACAAATTAATAAAGTTAAAGATGAAAAAGGCAACATCACAACAGATACCAGAGAAATTCAAAATACCATGGGGACATACTATAAAAACATATACTCCACTAAGTATGGAAATCTGAAAGAAATGGATGATTTCCTTGATTTATATGACCTACCTAAATTAAATCAAGATGAGATTAGTCACTTAAATAGACCTATAACAAGCATGGAGATCCAAGCAGTTATCAAAAATCTCCCAACTAAAAGCAGTCCAGGCCCAGATGGATTCACTGGTGCATTTTCCCAGACCTTCAGGTAAGAACTAACACAAATTGCTTCTTAAGCTTTTCCATAAAATAGAAAAAGAAAGAATCCTACCAAACTCCTTCTATGAAGCCAGCATCACCCTGATACCAAAACCAGGCAAAGATAGAACAAAAAAAGAACATTACAGACCAATCTCCCTCATGAACATAGATGCAAAAATTCTCAACAAAATATTGGCAAACAAAATACAAGAATATATCAGAAAGATCATTCACCCTGACCAAGTAGGCTTTATTCCAGAGATGCAGGGATGGTTCAACATATGCAAAGCAATAAATGTAATACATTATATAAATGGACTGAAGGACAAAAATCACATAATCATCTAATTAGATGCAGAGAAACCATTTGACAAAATCCAAGATCCCTTCATGATAAAAGTCCTACAGAGACTGGGAATAGAAGGAACATATAATAAAGTCTATTTTTGACAAGCCTACAGCCAACATATTACTAAATGGGGAAAAGTGGAAGCTTTTCCACTAAAATCAGGAAAAAGACAAGGGTGTCCACTGTCCCCACTTTTATTTAACATAGTACTGGAAGTTTTTGCCATAGCAATAAGGCAAGAGACACAGATAAAAAGGATACAAATTGGAAAGGAAGAGATCAAGTGATCATTATTTGCAGATGACATGATTTTATACATAAAGTACCCTAAAGACTCTACCAGCAAACTGTTAGAGCTGATAAACACCTACTGCCATGTAGCAGGATACAACATAAATACAAAGAAATCAGTAGCCTTCCTATATGCTAACAACAAACACACAGAGGATGAAATCAGAGAATCACTCCCATTCACAATTGCATCAAAGAAAATAAAGTACCTTGGAATAAACCTAACCAAGGAAGTAAAGGATCTGTACAGTGAAAACTGTAAAACACTCAAGCAAGAAATTTCAGAAGACACTAGGAAATGGAGAAACATCCCTTGTTCCTGGATTGGAAGAATCAATATTGTGAAAATGCCAATCTTATCAAAAGCAATCTACACATTTAATGCAATCCCCATCAAAATTCCAATGACATTCTTCATGGAAATAGAAAAAACAATCCAAAAATTCATTTGGAATCACAAAAAAATATCGAATATCTAAAACAACACTGAGAAATAAAAATAAGGCTGGTGGTATCACCATACCTGATTTTAACCTATACTACAGAACCACAGTAGCAAAAACAGCATGGTAATGGCACAAAACCAGGCATGTCGACCAATGGAACAGAATAGAGGACCCAGATGTAAATCTGGGAGCTATAGCCACCTTATATTCGATAAAAATGCCAAAAATACTCATTGGAGAAAAGACAACCTCTTCAGCAAGTGGTGCTGGGAAAACTGGATATGTATCTGTAGAAGGATGAAAATATATTCCTCTCTCTCACCATGCAGAAGAATTAAGTCCAAATGGATTAAAGACCTTAACATCAGATCTGAAACTCTGAAACTGCTAGAGGAAAAAATAGGGGAAACCCTTCAACGTATTGGTCTTGGCAAAGACTTTCTTAATATAACCCCAATTGCTCAGGCAATAAAACCACAGATTAACCACTGGGAACTCATGAAATTACAAAGATTTTGTGTGTCAAAGGACACCATGAATATAGGAAAGAGGCAAACTACAGAATGGGAAAAAACCTTTGCCAGCTATACATCTGATAGAGGATTAATATCTAGGTTATGCAAATAACTCAAAAATAAGAAATCAAACAAGCCAATTAAAAAAATGGGCTATGGAACTAAAGAGAGAGTTCTCAAAAGAAGAAATACAGACAGCATATAAGCATCTAAAAAAATGTTCTACATCCCTAGTCATCAAGGAAATGCAGATTAAAACCATGTTGAGATTCCATCTCACTCCTGTCAGATTGGCTACCATCATGAAAACAAATGTCCATAAATGCGGGCAGGGATGTGGAAAAAGAGGAACCCTTCTACACTGTTGGTGGGAATGCACTCTGGTCCAGCCATTGTGGAAGTCAGTGTGGAGGTTCCTAAGACAGCTAAAAATTGATCTACTATATGACCCAGCTATAGCACTCCTAGGCATATAGGACTCATCTCATTACCTTAGAAATACTTCCTCACCCACGTTTATGTCCGCTCAATTCACAATAGCTGGAAAATGGAACCAGCCTAGATGTCCCTCAGCTTATGAGTGGATAATGAAGATATGGCACATTCACAGAATGAAGTTCTACTCAGCAATAAAGAAAATTGAAGTTATGAAATTTTCAGGAAAATGGATGGATCTGGAAAGGATTATACTAAGTGAGGTAACTCAGACCAGAAAGCCAAGTGTCACATGTTCTCTTTCATATGTGGATCCTAGCTACAGATGACTGGACTTCTATGTGAGTAGGAAGAAAACTCCATTAGCAAGGACCAGTAAGGTAGAAAAGAGATATAAAGGGAAGAGAAAGAAAGGGAGTGGTTACTTAATAGGATGGTATTGTATATATGTATGTAGAAGACTAGATTAATGGGGGTGAAAATGCCCAAAGTGAGGTCAGGGGAAAGAGATTGAGTAAAGGAAAGGTGGAGGGAGGGCTAATCAAAATCTAAGAGGATATAAATAAGGCATATGGAATCCTCCGTTTTTGGACAATGGAATACTCAGGAGTTGTAGATTGTTGCTAGAAAATTTTCAGTGCTAGGGATGGTATACCTTCCAGTGAGTTGTTGGCCAGGGAGGTCACTGGCGACCCCAGAACATTATGGGACATTGCCAAGGCCCTTGGTATCCCACCAGGAAAAGATGGTAAGATTCTATTGCTGAAGACTCCACATACTTGGGCTGCAAGGCCACTGAGAAATCCTGCTGGAACTGAGCTGATAACCTCCTCCATGTAGACCAGCTGACAGAAAGCTGGAAGAAGCCATTCTGCATGCAGTTCAATGGGAGAAAGGGAAGTCACCAGTGAAGATACTCAACAGTCGACACTGCAGGCCTTGTATTTGGCCAGCCAGGCCAAATGAGCCAACAGGTGCAATAGTGGCATGTCTATCGTGGTGGAAACCAACTGCCCTCTAATTGGACTGGAGGCCCACTCCATGGGAGGGAATACATCCCTGATACTGAAAACTTAAAACAGGGGTAGTCATGAGCCCTAGGCGTGTAACATCTGTTGCTGTCTGGCTAAATGTATATACTGTGATTATCAAACTGCCCAGTAAGCACTTCTCTTAATGTTCATACCCTCATATCAATGCTACTCTCACTTTTGGTAGAGATCCTTCTCTTTTCAGAGGTCAGTGACCTTGGGATGACTCAGAAGGCATCATTGTGCTGGAAAGAAGTGACCGGAGTGCTCAGTACTGTAATATCTCTATCACACCTTCCAAGGCTCAGGGTCTAATGCGGAAGAGGTGATGGAAAGAATGTAAGAGCCAAAGGAAGGGTAGGACTCCTTATAATGTGCTCTCCCCAGACACTAACGGCCTGGATATCCATGACATCACAGTGCCCAACATTACCTACACAAGACCATCATAAGAGGAGGAAAAGATCATGACATCAAAATAAAAGAGAGACTGATTGAGATGGGGAGGGGATATAATGGAGAATGGAGTTTTGAAGGGGAAATTTGGGGGAGGGAGGGTATTACCATGGGATAATTTTTTATAATCATGGAACTTGTTAATAAAAATTTGAAAAAAAAAAGATTTAATTAAAAGGTTAATAAATAGAGGAACCTAGTTAATTTGGTTGGGTACTCTAAATTTAGCCTTTCACAACCATTATTATGACTAGATTAACATCAATGTGTTAAAGTTAAGTTTACCACCTAAATACCATAGCAACCTGTTTTCAATCAGGGCCATACTTTGTTAGTCTGATGCAAGCCGTAGGCTAATCGTCAATTTATATCTCAAGAAGTCTCTAATCTGATTAAGTACTTTGTCTTTAACCTTTTGTATAAGCTTACTCATATCTTCATCTACGTACATTTTACTTTACAATCCATGCAACCACTCAGTAACAATCTTTTTCATCAAACATTTAACATCCAACATATAAAGTTTTCTCTCCATTTTTTTAAGTCAATTCATCTCATAACTACCAAAAAAACCTTGTTGTCCTTACCATAACACTTTTAATATGATCATGCTTTCCCTCAAATAGCCTTTTGAAATAACTTTTGTAAAGAAAGAGTAGATCAGGTTTCACTTATGCTGTTTACCTAGAATAAACATAGATTTTGGAACTTTGTTTCTTTTTTCTTTTTTTTTTTTATTAGTCAGTTCTGTATTCAGCAAATACAGTCAGTTTGGTACCATTATTAGGCTCATCCGTGACCTACCCCCTCCCCTTGGCCCCTCCTTGTTGAGGTATACGGGTCTTGCATTGTGAAGTTAGCCCACAGTTATGGGTAAGCTAAATGTCTCTGCATATCATGACCCAACATGTGACTCTGACATTCTTTCCGCCCCCTCTTCCACAAAATTTCCCTGAGCCATGTTGGGTTCATTTTTGGTCTGCTTCAGTGATGAGGTGTTGGGGGCCTCTGAGGCTCTGGCTCTCTGATTTGGTGGGAGTTGATTTTTCTCTGTGCTGATCTCCTTCCCCCTTGTACTGCTGTCCGGTTCATCAGGAAAACAGCCCCCTTGCTTGTTTCTCCAATTTTTCTTAGTTTCAGCCAGGGCCCTTTTGAGGTATGATGGGGTGGCTCTCTCCTTAGGATCTACATCTATCTGAAAAAGAGAAGCAGATTCTCCAACGGAGAGTAAGTTAGCATCAGGACAAATGAGATAACCCTTACTTTTTTTTTTATAGAGAATTTAATAGGTGTAGGCCCTCTTGTAGCCCACAATTGATGGTAGCTTGATATTGGAGAGTGGGCTTATGTTTGGATCTGGTTCTGACTTGTTTCCCAGCTCCAGCTATGGGTCCCATACCAGTGAGGAGATCAGTTAGCCAAATTGAGAGCAGTTGGTTCCCCACCATGGCTGTGTGCCACCACTGCACTTGTGTGGGCATCACAACAAGTTATTTGCTGCTAAGTAGGTTAGACCATGCGTTGCTTCGATAGATATTGGTCAATTTCCCCCAGTCGCCCATGTAGCACCTTCTGGCACTAGACGCGCTGACTGTCTGGGGACTGACTCTCATCCAACTTCCAGCCATGCCATTCTAATTTGCATGTCAATCACATAAGGTATCTTCAGCAGTAGGGTCTTACCACTAACCTTTGGTGGGTCATCAAGTACTCTGACAGAAATCTGTCTTTCTTTTAGGAAACCTTGTAGGTCTCTCTGATCAAAAGCTCATTGTGGATGATAGCCCCATGCTGGATCTTGGAGTTACAGGTCAGTGCCCACTAAGAGAATGAGGAAAAAGATAACTAATATACAAGAGTTAGAGATAAGAGAGAGAGAGACAGGGAGAGGGGAAGTGAGGGAGGGAAGATGTAGGAGATTAAGGTTAGTCTTAATCTTACCCTCTCCAGTGTCTTGTGGTTCAGGTGTTCCCTGTAAGGGCCTGGTGAAGGATCAGCCATTTGGTCTGTCTTTTAGTAAGTAGAAGATTATGGTAGCATTGCCGTTTGGGTCTAGATTTGTGTTTCCCACCCCTTCGATGCCCTCCCCTTCCTCCCCTTACCCTAAAACCTTCAAACCACAGACTAAAGAGATTTGCTCAACCATGTTTATAGCGGCTCAATTTGTAATAGCTAAGAGCTGGAATCAACCCAGAAGTCCATCACTAGAAGAACGGATAACTAAGATGTGGTATATCTACACAATGGAATTCTATACAGCAGTAAGAAAAAATGACACAATGAAATTTGAGGAAAAATGGTTGAACCTGGAACAGATCATTCTCAGTGAACTTACCCAATCACAGAAAAAAAATCGCCACATAGTCTCACTCATCTACAGCACCTAACCTGAATCTACCGAAGATACCTTACATACCCAGCAAGCATCTCCTAGATTAGACACTAGGATGGAACTTTGTTTCTTTTAACTTTCCTGAAACACATATTTTAGCAATATGAAAGCAGATTGGAACATTATTAGAAATTTCATAATTTTTTTTACAAATTCAGTAATGAGCACTTCTAAATTTAAACATAAATCTTGAGGCTATTCCATAGAAGCATAGAAAGATAAAGTAAATGTTAAACAGCTACAAATTGGCATTTTCCTATCATCATGCTGGGGCCAGGATCCTGAGATTCCCTGTGCTTGTAACCCCCTGGCTCTGCAAGGCAGGGAAGCTAAGAAAGAGCCATTTTTCTCCCCTAAATTCCAGGGAGACTTTTGGTCTTCCCTCTGTGCTACAAGGAGGCTTTGCGATCCTGCCATTTTACAACTCTTTAAGAGTAGGAGAATCTTGTGGGTTTTTTTCTATGATCTTAATTACTTTTAGTGTTCCTTCTGGGGGACACTCAACTGTAAAAATTGGCTATGCTGTCTAGTACAGTAGGCTTGGTGGAAAACATCCCCATAGTGAAATGGCACTGCTCAGAACAGAAATCATTCTGCAGCCTTAGGGCTATGAGACATGTATATACTCACACAAACACATTTACTTCAAGTGCACTTTTTATATAGATTCTAGACAACCAT
This sequence comes from Dipus sagitta, assembly GCA_036346955.1. Classification (NCBI taxonomy): domain Eukaryota; kingdom Metazoa; phylum Chordata; class Mammalia; order Rodentia; family Dipodidae; genus Dipus; species Dipus sagitta. Next base: position 215,711,007 of record CM070770.1, read on the forward strand.
TTCCCCATCACATATTCATTCATCCATTCATTTATTCAGAAAAAAATATGCCTTCCCATTATAAATTTTATTTTATTTACAACTCCAGAGACCCACATCAAACTTTGTTACCAGGCAGGGTGTCAGGAGATGCTGAGGGTGCTGGAGGAGCTGTTGGGGCCAGGTGGCTAGAAGGACCTGGTGAGAAAAGCAGGTAGAGCAGAGAGAAGGCCATACACACAGAGTAAAAAAAATAGGGTATTTTGGACCATTTGCCTGTACATTGGCAGAAGTTTGTTTTAAATCAGTGAGAATTTGGAAATCAAAAGTATCTGGACCCATTTGAACCCATTGTCCAGCTTTTGGATGTGGCCAAGCAGAGTTGCAGAGAAAGATAAGCTGTTGTCCAAGAGTCACAGAGGCTTTAAATTCTTATGGAGACAGGGAAAGAGCAAAGCAAGGGTGAGAGAAAAATAAACCGGAGCTTAAGCTGGGTTTACATAGAACACCCCTGGCCTGTTTGGGTGAACAGGGCCTTTACCTCCCACATGGGCAGAGGCCGTACAGGTTGCAACTGTCGCCTTTTTCGCCTGTTAGTGGGCAAGGAGGGTGACTGTGCTCCTGATGGTGAAAGCAGCTGGCTGTGGAAGATGACAGCTCAGGAGGGAGAAGGAGAGGAGGGAGGGAGAGGGAGTGTCCTGAGATGGTAACTGAACTAAAAAGTGCCCCTTAGGGTACGGGAGACCAGAGAGCAAGAGACCCATGGTGTCCAGAGTGCATCTTTCTCGAGACCTGGGGTTGGGGCCTGACAGCTGAGGGGTGTAGCCTGACATGCCAGTATGGCTTACACGAGGAGGGAGGAAATCTGAGAGTAGGCCAACCTGAGAGGACACTTACCGAGAAGGAGGGAGGAGATGGAGAAGGGAAGAACAGTGAGGTTGAATCATGATGGGTGTGTGAGCCTTTATGAGGCAGAGATAGTCAGAAGCCTTCAGAGGGTCAAATGGCAGCCTGGTGGTCTGGTCAGCAGAAAGGTCTGGCCACAAAAGAGGGCAACCAGAACCCTTCCTATCTGAGTCACAAGCACCAGATGTAAGGTTTGGGAGTCACCAAGACCACAGAGATCACTCTGAGGCAAAGATGGAAGCTTTTATTTGGAGAAAACATGAGCTGCCAAGACTGACTCTCAAGAGCTGAGCACAGTCAATTTTGAGATTATAGATAGTAGGCTATATAGAGTTCTTCAATTGGGGGAAGGTGAGGAAGGGAAATAGGTAGGGTGTGAGACCAGAACAGTGACCAGGTGTACTGAGTGATAAGGGGGCAGGAAACCTAGACCTGGGGCATTGTTAGGCAAGGAAGGTATAATGGCTGGGTGGTTCCTTGAGGAATGTGGATGACCCACTTCCTTATGTCTCTGTCACCCTCCTGCTGTAACTCCGTTTTGTCCTGACCTAACAGAAAGGATAGTAGAACAGGAAACCACTTGACACCTGGGAGCCACTGACAGCTTTCAAAGGCTAAGGACAACAAACAAGTAGGTTAAGGGAGGGAGAGTGGGTACCAGGAAAATGACTAGATGGAGGACAAGACGGTGGGAGCCAGCCTTGTTTGGGGGTTTTACATACAAACTCCCAACAAGGAACAAAAGGACAGGATCTACCTGCTCTCTAGAAAGGGTATTTCCTTCAGCAAAGGGAAACCTGACAGAAGGAACACAGGGGCATGCACAGTTAGGGTGCTCATAGCAATGCTGGCTTTTTACCCATTAAAAACCATTAAAATGTGGCTGGATAAATGGCATAGCAGTTAAGGCATTTGCCTGCAAAGCCAAAGGACCTTCATTAGATTCCCCAGAACCCACCTAAGCCAGATGCACAAGGTGGCACATGTGTTTGGAGTTGGTTTGCAGTGGCTGGAGGCCCTGGCATGCCATTCTCTCTTTCCCTTTCTCAAATAAAAATACATGAATAAATATATAAATAAACATTAAATGGAGTTGCTACTTGTTTTCCAGATTCTTGTGACCACTTTAAAGACACAGCTTCTCAGTTTATGACATCCAGCAAATAAAACTGAGTAACAGAGAACGTATGAGTGGGAAAAAAATTCTCAGATCAAGTAGGAGTTCACAGAAGAGAGAATAGAGAAAATGGAAGAGTATAAATAAGCATTGATATTGTATTGATTGCTTTTGCATTAATACCTGATATAAGTAAGTTAAAGTGAAGACTATCTAACTTGGGTCATGGTTTCAGAGCTATCTGTCCATCATAGTGGAAAGGGAGTGGTGGGGAACAGCAGTTCACAACATGACAGCTAGGAAGTAGAAAGAAAAGGAACAGGCTGGGACCCAGGTACAATCTTCAAAGGCACACCCCCAGTTATCTACTTGCTCTAGATAGGCCTCACCTACCAACATTTTACAAATCCACCAATAATAATGCTACTAGTTAGCACAAGCAGTTAAAAAACATGGGCTGGAATGGAGAGATGGCTTAGCAGATAAGGTGCTTACCTGAGAAGCCTAAGGACTCATCTTTGACTCTTCAGGAACCAGATAAACCAGACACATGGTGACACAATTGTGCAATATCTCTCAAGGGGGTGCATGCATCTGGAGCTCGATTGCAGTGGCTGAAGGCCCTGGCATGCCAATTCTGTCTTTCTCTACCACCTTAAAAAAAGGCCAGTCTCTTGGTCTTGCATAAAAAAAAAAGAGTCTGTGTGGGACATTTCATATCAAAACAATAACAGGTATAACATGAGAACACTTTTGTATTGCAAAATAAAAATATCCACAACTACCTTAAGAAATAAAGAAATAAAAATCATCTAAGAGCACGATAAAAGTATCTGATGGAGGAAAGGGTTTCATTTTGGCTTACAGTCTCAAGAGGATGTTTCATGACAGCAGGGAAAACATGGCACAAGCAGAGTCTAGACATAATCCTGCCATAGCAGGTGAAAAACAGCAGCAGGAGAGTGAGCCTAGTGGGGGCTAATAAACCTCAAGGTCTGCCGCCAGTGACACACCTCCTCACAAATTGCCCTCAGGTGGGAACAAATCATTCAAGACACATGAGTTTATGGGGGGCATATAACTCAAACCACCACAGTCACACTGTTAATATGCTGTTGAGTTTGGCTGGATAGTACTATGTGGAGGATTTTTATATTTATATTTGTAAGGGATATTGGTCTGTGGCCTTTTCTTGTGATATATTTGTTTGGGTTTGGAATAAGGGAAATGATGATCCGATAGGGTGAATTAAGAAGTGTTCCTTGTATATTTTGGAACACTTTCAGAAGAATTGATTTTATTTTTTCTTTACATATTTGGAAAAATTCATCAATGAAGTCATGTGGTCCTGAACCTTGCTTTTCTGGAGAATTCAATCTCTTTGTTTTAGATCTGGTCAAATATTTTACTTTGTATTGAGTCAGTTTGAGTGATTTATGTTATTAATTTCTGGTTTCATTCTATTGTGGTGAGTGAAGAAATGTAGAGTTTCACTTTGTTTAGACTTATGTGTATCATCTAAATTAGTTTGTTGGTATAATTTTTCTTTATTGCTGGTTTTTCTGATTTGAGCCTTCCCCCCTGCAACCTACACCTTTGTTGACTTTATTTATCTTTTTAAAAATTAAATTCTGGTTTTAAAAATTCCATTGCATTTCTAGTCTGTTTCATATATATCCAGTGTAATATTTTGTTGTTTTCTTTCTGTTATCTTTGGGTTTAGGTTGGTCTTCTATTTATAGTTGTTTATGGTATAAAGTTGGGTTGGTTTGAGCCTTTTCTTATTTTTCAATGAAGAGCAACAAATTTATACAACTATAAACTTTGTAGTTATGTTTTGTTCCTGACTAATTGTTATTTAAAGTACCTTGCTCAATTTCAATATATTTGTGTAATTTTCAATTTTTATTGGTATTATTTTCTAGTTTTATTCCATTGTGGTGAAAGAATAAATATTGTATGATTCTAATTTTTTAGACATCTTTGTATGTATAATGTGTATGTGTGTGCATGCTCATGTATGTGAGTGTGGATATGTGGGTGTCATGGCATACATGTAGAGATCAGAGGATAACTTCTGGTGTTAGTTCTCATCATGTTTAATGCAGGGTCTCTCATTGTTTACCACAAGCTTACAGATGATCCTCTTTTGTCTGCCTCCCTTCCCCACCAAGGAATACTGGGATTGCAAATGCTTGCAGTACAGCATTCAGCTCTGCATGGCTTCTTGGGATCCAAACTCGGGTATTCATGTGCAAGTGCTTTATCCACTGAGCAATCGTCCAAGCCCTTGATTTCAATTGTTCAAAAACTTATTTCAGGGGCTGGAGAGATGACTTAGAGGTTAAGGCACTAGCCTGCAAAGCTTAAAGACCCATGTTCTACTATCCAGATCCCATGTTAGCCAGAGGCACAAAGATGAGGCACATGCCCACTAGGTGGCATAAGCATCTGGAGTTCAATTACATTGGCTGAAGACCTGGTACACCAATTTTCTCTTTCCCTCTCTTTCTCTCTCTTGCTCTCTCTAAAATAAAATAAAAAAAGAACTTGTTTCAATCCCAGTACTCATAAGACAGAGGCAGGAGGATCACTGTAAATTTGAAGCTACACTGAGACTACATAGTGAATTCCAGGTCAGCCTGGGCTGGATAAAGACCCCATCTTAAGAAAACAAAAAGCAAACAAACAACAACAACAACAAAAATTGTTTCATGGCCTAACATGTACTTTCCTCTGTTCTGTGTATACGTAAGAAGCATACATATGCTACTGTACTTTTGGGGTATTTTATATATGTCTGTTAGGTCAGTTGGATTATAGTGTCATTTAAATAATTATGTGACTTTCTAATAAATAATGCATATTCATAAGAATTTAGATATGTGCACAGGTGAACACCAGATAGGCTTGAAACCTAAGCTGGCTAAAACAAAGTCTTCTAGAAGAATTCTAAAAGAGATTTTGGCTGGGTGTGGTGATGCACACCTTTCATCCCAGCACTCAGAAGGCAGAGGTAGGAGGATTGCTGTGAGTTTGAGGCCACCCTCACACTACATAATGAATTACAGGTCAGCCTGGGTTAGAACAAGACACTACCTTGAAAGACCTAAATAAACAAATAAATAAAAGAAAAGAAAGAGAGAGAGAGCGAGAGAGAGAGAGAATTTGACAGCAACATAGTAAAGCAAAATTATGGGAGAGGAATAAATCAAAGACTAAATAAGTCATTAAAAGAACATTAAATAAAGCTGTGAAAAACCCACTCACCCAAGACTCAGAATTTGACAGTTTATGTTTTATTTAAGCATAAATAAATACAAAATAATTACATAGTTCTTATGAAAAATAATTGTAGAATACAATAAATGGGACACTGATTTAAAGACATAGGATACATGTATCTTAAAGAAACAAGAAAAATAATTGAAATAATGATTCACAATAAAACCTGAAAAGCCAGCAAGATGAATTAGAAAGACATGAAAAGATGATAAGAAGCTGGAAGCTGCAAAAGCAACAAACTGAAGATCAAGTAGAAGTGGATGAAACTAAACCATCATTTCAAAGTTATACTTATGATCATAGAACTAATATCCGAATTGGAGTTCTAGTTACTTTTATCATCTTTGTGGAAATATCTCACCAGAAATAACTTCAGAGAGGAATGACTTACTTTTGTTCAAAGTTTAAGGAAACAGTGGCTAGCATGACAGCAGGAGGATCCCTGGCAGTGTGAGTGAGCAGCTGTGACTCCTCCCTTCCTCACATCAGAAGAGAAAGGACGAGAAGCAGGGCTCAGCTTTAAACTTTAAGGACTGCCATCCCTGACCCAGTGATCCATTTCTTCGAGTAAAGCCCCACCTGATAAAGGTTCTACAACCTCCCAAAATAACGCCAACAAGTGTTCAAATACACGGACTAATGGACTGATGGGAGGACATTTTGCAAGCAAACCACAACAGTTGATGCAGACAAATATAGCTCTTTGTTCACCTAACCTGCATCCATTTCTTTCTGTGTATATAGTACATTTCATCATCTCCCTTGGACAAGGACACATGACTGAGTGCTAGCCAATAGAATGAGTTTGAGTCCTACTTTTATGCTAGAACTTCCTCAGTTCTCTTTATGTGCCAATCAGATTCCAAAAATTTAGTAAAGAATTTTGAGATCCTAAAGACAGTGTAACTAAAAGATGGAACTAGATGGAAGGAGATCACTACTTATAAAAATGTTTTCCTAATTTTGGAACACTTGTCTGACTTTGAACAGTAAATAATCATCTATGAGGTTAAACTGTATATACATATGTACATGTAACAATAATAAATATGGAGTACAAAGAACAAAGATGCAGGGCTAGAACTCCTTTTAGCATTGTGACCTCCAGGATTTGATTTCCATCACTGCTCCTTCTCTGTGATGGTTAACCTCTAGTTGTCAACTTGACATGGTTTAGAATCACCATGGACACAAGTCTCTGGTAATGTTTGTGAGGGATTTTCTTGATTAGGTTAATTGAGTTCAGGGAACATCTCCTCCCCTCAACCCCCTGCGCGCGTGCGCGCATACACACACACACACACACACACACACACACACACACACACACAACTATGAGTGCAGACAGCAGTATTCCATGCATGGGCTGGGATCAGAGGCTGATTACAAAGGAGAAAGAAAGCTAAGCACCAACATTCTTTACTCTTTACCTCCTGATTGTGGACACAATGTGACCAGCTCTGTTTCATGCTCTTGCTGCCATGCCTTCCCTGACATGGACTGTATCCCTTTGAACTATAAGCTAAAATAAACCTTTTTTTTTCACCTTAATTTGCTGCTTGACAGATATTTGTTCACAGCAATAAGAAAAGTAACAAATAACCCCCCTCAAAAAGCCAAACCACAAATCCTAGGTGTGTTCATTAATATGATTTGAAAAATAAGAGTCCATTGCTAAAGGTGTCATTAAATTAACATTTCTAGAGTAAAAATTTTATCTGGGCACAAAATTTGAAAAAGCTTACTATATTTCAGCTATCATTAATGAAAGATACTCATACCTATGGGGAGTTCTAGGTTTCAAGAGAAAGGAAAAGCATTTGATTGTAAGTCTCCCCATATACCCTCTCAGAAGAAAAAAAAACAATAAAATCATCATACCTTCAGCATCACAAGGAGGCAGAAAAATCCCAGTCTTAATATACCTAGTCTTGGTAAATTTAAAAGTGAATTCCAACAGAGCTACTCACCTGCCACTACAAGCTTATGAGTGTGAAAAATAAGAGAGGGAAGATTTGAGAGTGTGCAAAAAATACCAGGTGGTAAGGATGGTATTTCAATGAAGTACAGATGAAATCAATTCCAGAAAAGAAAGTACAACAGTAAATGGTAAGATAGTAAACTCAGATCACAACTTGTTCATTCACAACTCTAACTACAGACAATAAGCTTAAAAGGCCAAATTAGAAGTGAAAGAGAAAGAGAAAGATAGCTTCTCAAACAGAATTAAATATATGAGGAGATAAAGGTAAAAAAAATAATAAAATATCCTTCAAAAAGAAAAAGAAAAACAATATATCTTTCCCTCTGTGTTGGTTACTTTTCTTATCACTGTGATAAAATACCATCCAGAAGCAACTTAAGGGAAGTCAGGTTTATTTTGGCTCATGATTTGAGGTGGATATAGTCTTTTGTAGACTTTGAACATGCCATGCAACATGATACCCAATAAGAATCAGAAAGGGATTGGGTGGGAACCAGAAAATGAGATGAAGTTACACTGGTAGTCCTGGTAACATAATGGTGGTCCTAGGTGTAAGACAATTCTATAGTTTTCACAAGCTTTAAGCCCAGTTCATATATTTGGTCTGAAAGTGACTCCTACTACGTGGAACATTAAAGAAGAGCTCCACTCTTCCTCCCCATACCTTGTACTACTAGACAGGCATGACCTGAACTAATACAGTTGCTTGAGATAGAGCTATTCTGTGGACCTGAATACAAAGAACAGTCATAAATCCATGAGCTTTGGTATACCTTGTCAGAGTGTCTAAGTAGCAGATTGGGAGGTATGGATAGGGCCACTTGAGTAATTTAAGCAGAACAGAGTTATATCTATGAAAGATATGGAGGTTGGTACCCTCGCCCTTCACAGTTATGAGCAAGTCCCATTACCTTGGGAGCTGAGACCTCCACACCTGAGGCTAGCAGATAGTGTTTGAAGCTTCTTCCCTTTTGCAAGTGGTTTGCTATGGGGTGATAGAGCTCTATTCACCCAGTTCCTACAGAGTCCTTCTTGCATCAAGATGGTTTGATGTGGTGTTGTAGTCAGCTTCACATTGGTGGCAGAAACGCCCAACCAAGAGCAGATTGTGGGAGAAAAGGTTTTATTTTGGTTCACAGACATGAGGGGAAATTCCATGATGGCAGGGGAAAATGATGGCATTACCAGAGGGTGGATGTCACCTCCTGGACAACATCAGATGAAAAACAAGCAATAGAAGAGTGTGCCAATCGCTGGCAAGGGGAGAAGACTATAATTCATATAAGCCCACCCCCAACAACACATCACTTCTGGGATGATCCAATTCCAAAATTCTACCAGCTGGTTACCTAACATTCAGAACACATAAATTTATGGGTCATACATGAATCAAACTAACACATTTTGCCCCTGACTCCATAAACTGATAACCATCCATGATATAAAATGAAATGCATTCATTCCAAATTTTAAAGTTCCCATGGCTTTTATCAATCCCAATGATGCTCAAACATTCCTATAGTCCAAGGTTTCTTAACTGAGCCATAATACACACAAAAAAAGAAGAAAACAACATACTGGCATAGAATAAATATTCATACTGCAAAAGATGGTGTAGGGAATAGCAAAGAAATATTCAATCAATACAAGATTTAAACAAACAGGGCAAACATCAAACTCTGTAGCTCCAAGTCCAACAACACTAACAAGTGAAAAGTTTACAAATCTGGTAATTCTAACCAGTGACTAGTTTTTGGAATTCCAATTATGCCTCTCAAGCTGGGCTACACACAGTTCTGGAAAAAATCATCTGGTATTGGAAGCTCTCCTTGGCAGCCATTCCATAGTCTTGACATCTACACTGAGTTTCCACTGCAGCCCACAGTTCATCCACATGGCTCCAATGGGCCTCCACACAAGTAATCCAACAAGCCTCTTCACACTGCCATGGCCATTTCCAAAAAAGCAAAACTATGTTGCAAATTCAGTGACCCTTTCTTTCCTGCATTTGTTATACTTCATAGTACCATGTGGGCTACAAATTTGTTAACCCAGGGGGAAATAAAGTCGACTTTGAAGAACAAGACTGTCCTTCAGCATTTAGGCCCCTCCAAAGAGTCTGCAGACTTTCTGCTATCTCAATGCTGATCAGCTGGTCCAATCTCAGTGGTTGTAATCTCTCAATCAATTGCAGCTGAATGAGCAACAGTTTTGGCACAAAGATTTTATTTTATTTTTTCTGTACCATGTCCCTCTGCTCATACCAGTCAATTTCTATACAATGCAACCCTGCACAAGTTCTCAAGACATGGGCAAAATAGCAAGCATCTCACACAAATTGCTTCGAGACAAGTTCTGACAAAGTTCTTCCTCACTCTCAAAAGCCAAACCTCACAGTTCATAGTTCTTGCTGAATTCAGGTCTTTCAACTCTGACCAGAATTGTCCATCAGGCTGTACTTACAGCACTTCCAGGTGTCTCTTATGTCAATATTTTAAATTCATCCACATTCCTCTTGCCAAAGCCATAGAATCAGGTTTCTAGCAGAAACAATGCCATATCTCAGTACCAATCTTATTGTTGCAGTCAGCTTCACATTGCTGGCAGAAAACACCTGATCAAGAACAGCTTGTGGAAGGAAGGGGTCTATTTTGGTTTACAGACTTGAGGGGAAGCTTCGTGATGGCAGGGGGAAATGATGGCATGAGCAGAGGGTGGATATCACCTCCTCACCAACAACAGATGGACAACAAACAACAGGAGAGGTTGCCAAACACTGGCAAGGAGAAGATGTCTATAATACACATACCCAATGACACATAACTTCCAAGAGGCTCCAATTCTAAAATTTCCACGAGCTGGGGACATAGCATTGAGATTGCATAAATTTATGGGGCCACTTAAATCAAACCACTACATGTGGGGTGGGATGAGAAAGCTCCAACACTGAGACAGATTACTAGATTCTTCCCATGCAACTTCCAACCAAGATAACTATATCCAATAATGTTACCTATTAAATTTTAAGGAGGTGTTTACCATTTACAATTAGCATAAACTAAAGCAATTCATTACCACCTAATCTGCATTTCTGAAGGACTACTTCACAGAGAAGAGAAAGAAGGATATATATAATCATAAGAACTCAGGAAAGTTTAAACCTCATTAGAATAGATAAGGATATGAGAATTAAGAAAAAGTCAAACATTGTTATCTCAATAAAGAAGCAAACCTCTAAAATGAATAAAGGAGAAAAAAACACACAAGGTAGTCAAGGCAATCAGTGTAAAAGATAACAAGAATTAGCTCTTGTCTTTCAATAATAACCATAAATATAGTCTTAACTCTCAAATTAAAAGAAACACATTACCTGGTCAGATTAAACCAACTTTTTGTGTATAAGAAATTCAGAGTTCTCAGCATATTTGGAGCCTGTGTACTCCTGATGGGTGAGGTACTTGCTGTGCTTGGAGCCTGTGGTGTGAGGTGCAGCATGTTTGGGGCTTATGCACTTCAAAGAAGTGAGGAGTGTGGCTGATTTGGGGCCTATGTACTCTGGGCAGGTGAGAGGCATGGTGTGTTTACAGCCTGCATCTTTGGGGCTTATGAGCTCTGGGAGGGTGAGGGGAGTGCGGGGCTTGGGCCTTTGGGGTACCAGCATGTTTGAGGCCTGTGTACTACAGGTGAGTGAGGGACAAGGTGTGTTTGGAGTCTGTGCACTCAGGGCTGGTGAGGGACATGGTGTGTTTGAGGCCTGAATGCCCAATCTGTGCTGCCTGGGCCCTGGTGGATCCTCCTACCCATGCTGCACTTCCAACCTCAGCAGACCACCTGGGTCTTGGCCACCTCCACTGATCATGTCAAGCCATGTCACTGGCTGTCTCCACTTGCCAACACCCCTACAATGGCTTACTCTAGACCCAGACTCCAACCTGGTCCATGGAGCCTAGTGCCTCACACCCCATTCCCTACCCTAACTCCCCCCCACACACTGATGGCATCTGTCTACTGGTACCCCAGTGGGACATCTCTCCTACTCCAGAAAGGGAACACAGGAATATCTAGCAAAACCCACCAGGGGGTACCAGTGAGTCCCCTACTACCTGTTTGGCTGAGTACAGTAGTTGGGTAGGTATAAGTGCCACAGCCCCTGAGCTGCACAGGTAGGGCACCACTATAATCATAAGCTGAAGAAAATTCAGACCTCCAACCATAGCTCTCCTATTAGCCACCAGCCCAGAACTGCAGGCATGCTTGCAACCTCCACAACCCAATACATTGCCATTCCATACCAATCCAGTTCAAACTCAATATAGAACACTCACTGAAGATCCTACAAGGGTAAATACTTGCTTCCTCCTTAATGAAACCGATTTTTTACCCTGATATGTATAGAATTCAACACACACACACACATAGAGAGAGAGAGAGAGAGAGAAAAAACAAATGAGAGCCCTCCAACAAGGTTGCTTCATCTCACAATGGAAGTCTCCAATGGAAGTATAGAGGAAACAACAGAACTTGAATCCCAAAGTGAAAGCACAATAAGCTTATTTACCCTAACCAAGTGAATAGCTGAACTGAAGCAAGTCATAAAAAAAAAAAACCAATTGCATAAATTAAATTTAGCAGAATCATCTCTTACAGCACATGGCTTTCTTCACTAGGTTTAACTTAATTGAAGAAAACCAGAGAGACCTCAAAAAAAAGATAAATGAATTGGAGGTGAATCAACAAATAGAGGATTTCAATGACCAGCTGATTAAGCTTAATAAAGATGTGGATAATTGCAAGAATGAATTCCAAGAAGCATCAAGAAAATCAAACCATGACCTGAAATTAGAACTTGACAAAGGGATAGAGATAAAATACAGAAAAATGGACCATAAAACAAAAATGAAATAGAGCTTTATAAAAGCTTCCCTAGAAACTCTCATTAGCAGAATTAATCATGTGGAGGACATAACCTCAGATCCGGGAGACAAGACTGAAGAAATGGCTTGGGGGGCAGGGTCCAAAAACTTCGATAAGTTCAAAAAGTCATGCAAAAAGGATATGAGGCAATTGTAGGATATTCTAAAATGACAAAACATCCAGATCATGGGTATGCAAGAAGGGGAAGAAATTCAGGCCAAAGGCATGGAGAACATATTCAATAAAATTATTGAAGAAAACTTTGCCACTTTCTTAGAAGAGAGACCCATCCAGATACAAGAAGCTCACAGAACACCAAACAGACTGGACCAAAGAAGAAACTCTCCATAGCACTTCATAGTTAAAACCCTAACAACAAAAACAAAGAGAGAATGCTAAATGCAACAAGAGAGAAACAATTAATAACATACAAAGGTAATCTCACCCAAAATATTTCAGATTTTTCAATAGAAACCTTGAAAGCCAGAAGGGCTTGGAATTGAGGACTTCAAAGTCTAAAAAACTATATCTTCCAACCCAAACTACCATGCCCAGTGAAAGTATCCCTCCTAATAGGTGGTAAAAGGAAAACCTTCCACGATAAAAGCCAGCTTTATGATTATATGAACACAGAGCCAAATCTACAGAGAGTACTTTAGGAAATGCTCCAGACAGAAGAATCAAATAACCAACCTTAAGAACTTACAAGAGGAAGAACACAATAACCAAAACCAAAGAAGGCACAAAAACATTCAAAGCCAAGAAAGCACCAAACCACATAAACCCTCCAGCATGGCAGGGATTAAATTGAACCTCATAGATATAACATTAAATATTAATAGTTTCAACTCACACATCAAGAGACACAAGTTAACAGGGTGGATCAGAAGAAAATGGACCCTTCAATCTGCTGTCTTCAAGAAACCCAACTCATCACTAAGGACAGATACTTCCTCAGGGTGAAAGGATGGGAAATGATTGTCCAAGCAAACAGAAATAAGAAAAAAGTGGGTACAGCTATATTAATGTCTGACAAAATAGACTTCAAACCAAAAGTAATTTAAGAAAAACAAAGAGGACTGGGAAAATGGCTTAGGGGTTGAGGCACTTGCCTAAAAAGCCTAAGAACTCATGTTTGACTCTCCAAGTCCTATGTAAGCCAGATGTACATCAGAGACACAAATACATAAGATTACACATGCACACAAGGGGGCATGTGCATCTGGAGTTGGATTTCAGTGGCTGAGTTCCTGGCATGCCAATTCTCTCTCTCTCTCTCTCATTCACTCTTGCTTTCACACATAAAGAAGGCTAGTCTGTTGGGCTTGCCTCAAAAAATTAAAAAAAAATTAAAAAAGGACAAAATACTGGATGCAAAAGTAGGGAGAACTCTTCATGATATAGGAGTAGGTAAAGACTTCCTGAGTAATACCCTAGTAGTCCAGGAAATTAAACAATCACTCAATCGGTGGGATCTCATGAAACTAAACAGATTCTGTAGAGACAAACATACCGGTAGTAAACACAGCCAACAGACTCCCCACAGAATGGGAGAAAATATTCACCAGCTATTCCATTGACAGAGGTCTACTATGTAGAATCTACAAAGAACTTAAAAAACTAAGCAATAAAAAAAAGAAGTCAAACGACCCACTAAAAAAATAGGGCAGAGAACTGAATAGGGAATTCTTAAGGAAGAAATTCAAATAGCTAATACCTAAGAAAATGTTCAATATCCTTAAAAATCAGGGAAATGCAAATTAAAACAACTATGAGATTCCATATTACTCCAGAAAGGATGACAATCACAAAAAAAAAAAAAAAATCAAGGCCAGGCATGGTGGTGCATGCCTTTAATCCCAGCACTCAGGAGGCAGAGGTAGGAGGATTGCCATGAGATCAAGGCCACATAGCGAATTCCAGGTCATCCTTGGCTAGAGCAAGACCCTACCTTAAAAAAAATCAAACAGCAATAAATGTTGAAAAGGATGTGGGGAAAGAGGAACCTTCATTCACTGCTGGTGGGAGTGAAAACTTGTACAACCACTGTGGAAATCAAAATGGAGACTCCTGATAAAGATGAAAATAAATAAGCTACCAACTGACCCAGCCATTTCTCTACTGGGCATCTACCCTAAAGGTTCCACTCCTCAGTGCAGAGTTATTTGCTCAACCACGTTTATAGCTGTTCAACACACAATAGCTAAGAACTGGAATCAACCTAGATGTCCATCATTTGATGAGTGTATAATAAAGTAGTGGTACATATATACCATGAAATTCTACTTACCAGTAAGAATATAATGAAATTTGTAGGAAAATGGACAGACTTGGGACAGGTCATACTCACACACATACAATCACAGAAAGACAAATGCCACACATTCTCACTCATTTGCAATTCCTAAACTGGAATATCTTGAGTTGCAGGAACACCTGACAAGAAACTCGAAGGACAGATAATAAGTGGGATGGAAGGTCTGGAGGGAGAGGAATGGGAGGGAAAGAAAGAGATATACACAAAATCAAATCCAAAATGAATTGGTGCCATAGAAACCTTCCTCCCAGATAGGAGACTAGAAGATATAACCCCCAACAGGAGCATGGAGGGATGGTGTGGTAAGAAGGGTCCTGGAGAGGATAGGATGAAGCCTATCCCCTTTAACCTATCCTAATCTCACTTTCCACTGGAGAATATGTTTTTCGTTTTCAGTAGTGAGAACCAAGGACAACCAAAATATATCAACAAGACAATAACAGACAGGTGACTCCCTGGAGGGAGATGAGCCACACCTGGCATTAGCAGCTAGGGCACAGATGAAACCACAGGGGATTTGGCGAGATGAACAAGAGTGTTGTTTCTACAGTGAGCCTGACAACCTGTGCCAGGTTGATGGAGAAAGGCACTGAGAATACTCAAAACACACAAAAGCCAAAATCCAGGAGGTGCTGAGAGCTAAACACCAAAGTAGACTTAAAGCACACACACAAAGGCTCAGAGAATTCTGTAGGAGAGGAGGCAGAAAGAATCTAAGGGTGGGAGTGAATATCCAGAGGCAATACCCCCCACCCACGATGACCGCTGCTCTCACAACGCATAACTCACAACTCTATGGTGAATACCAGTAATCCCACTAAGGAGGGACCTCAGTGGAGTAGGAGGAGGGAAATAAGGGTACCAACAAATGATGTGTCGAAACAAAGCTTCTACTTAATAAGAATAAAAAAAGAATTAAACTTAATTCCAAAAACACATACAGACTGAAGGAAAAGGGATAGAAAAATGATATTCCAAGCAAATGGAAGGCAAAAGTAAGCAGAGTAGCAATGCTCATATATTTCAATCTAAAATTAGAAGAGATAAGTAAGATCACTACAGCCATGCATACCTGTCATCCTAGCACTTGGAAAGTGGAGGGAAGAGAATCAAGAATATACAGTCCCCCTCAGTTACGTAGTAATGTTGAGACCAGCCTGAGCTACATAAAGCTCTGCCTTAAAAATATAACTACAGGTGACTTCCAGCCAAGATGGTGACCGCCTAGCTGTGCTGCAAATCCTGGGGAAAGAAAGGCAAGATATTAAGGGTTCATTGGGGCTTTTAGGGGAGAGAAATCTGGGAGGGCACAGAGGCGGGGGAAACATGGAATCACGGATCCCCTCGCGGGCGGGGAGCCCACCCCTCTCCCCAAATAACTGCCAAGCTTCGACTGCTCCACACGCTCGTCCACTCGCGCACTTACTGAGTGACCACAGTCCCACAGCAACTTCCCCACAAGCTCAGACTGTGTCTCTCATTTGCACCAGCTCAGGTGACATCCCCTACCTGTCTGCCATGCTGGCCATCCACCACTGTCCTGTGGCGGGGGAGCACAGACTGCTTCCGAGTCCCAGTGTTCCCAGCCAGAGTTCAGGCTACTTCAGTGCTTTGTGCCTCAGTGTCACTCTTAGGTCGAATGCAGGCAGCTTTGGCACATTACCACTTGGGAATTCAGGCAACATTGGCGCCCCTGCCAGGCAGTAGATAGGCGGCTTTGGCAAGTGAGAGCCAAAGCCCAGGCTGCTTGGCAACTGCCCCAGGCTGCCTCAGATTCCCATTGTGCTTGATCCCAGGCTGATACACCCACCTACGTGCCCATACACTGTCATGGGAAGACCAAAGCACAAAAGAAATAACATGGAAAATCAAATGCAAGAAAATCCAGTTAGATCACCAAGTCCTACAATGAATAAATCTAACCAAAACATAGAAGAACCATTAGGATTAGAATACGAAATTGAAGCTATGAGCAATAAAACCCTGACCAACCTAATGGTAGAACTTGCAGAAAAGCAACAAAGGACCGATAATCATGTGGATGCTGCCACCACTAAACTAGAGCTAATAGATAAGAAACTGGAAGGAGTTCAAACAGAGTTAAGAGATTTCAGGGAGAGTGAAAAAAAAAAAGACCTTAAAAATCAGCTGGCCATGCTAAATGAAGGCATAAAGAAACACAAGCATGAATTCCAAGAATCATCAAGAAAATCAGAAACTGATGTGAAAAGGGAGCTTGACAGACGGATGGAAATTATACATAGAAAAGGAGTAGAAAATGTAAACTTAATTGAACAACTCCAAAACTCTCTAGAAGCTCTCAAGAATAGAGTCAGCCAAGTGGAGGATAGAAACCCTGTTCTGGAAGACAAGATGGAAGAAACAGTTAGAGAGTTCAAAAATTTCACTAAGTTCAACAGTTCCTGTGAACAGAACATGAGGGAATGGTGGGATACACTTAAACGTCCTAATATCAGTATCATTTCAATACTAGAAGGAGAAGAAATTCAGACCAAAGGCATGGTGAACTTATTTAACAAAATAATTGAATAAAACTTCCCCAGTCTCTTAAAAGAAAGACCCATTAAGATACAAGAAGCAAACAGAACTCCAAACAGACTGGACCAAAGGAGAAACTCTCCAAGACATATTGCCATTAAGACCCTAAACATTGAACCCAAAGAGAAAATCCTAAAAGCAGCTAGGGAAAAAAAGCACACCACTTTCAAAGGTAACCCCATCAGAATTACTTCACACTTCTCAATGGAAACCCTGAAAGCTACATGGGCCTTGAATGAAAGACTGCAAAGTCTAAGAACCTATGGCTTCCAACCGAAACTACTCTACCCAGCAAAAGTATCCCTCATTATAGATGGTGAAAGAAAAACATTCCAAGACAAAGCTCAGCTGTACAATTACATGAACACAAAACCAAACCTACAGAGAGTATTTCAGGAAATTCTCCACAGAGAAGAAACAAGTAATCAAACTCAAATGCCTACAAGAAGCAGATCACAACAACCAAAATAAGAGTAGGCACAAAAAATTTCAAAGTGCATGAAAACACCAACCCACATTTACCATTGCAATATGGCAGGGATCAAATCAAATCTCACAGTCATTACCCTAAATATTAATGGCCTTAATTCACCCATGAAGAGACACAAGCTAACAGGATGGATCAAAAAATTAGACCCCTCAATCTGTTGCCTTCAAGAATCCCACCTCACCACTAAATACAGACACCTCCTCAGGGTGAAAGGGTGGGAAACAATATTCCAAGCAAATGGGAATAAGAAACAAGTAGGTGTAGCTATATTAATATTGGATAAAATAGACTTCAAACCAAAAATAATCAAAAAAGACAAAGAAGGCCACTTCCTACTTATCAAGGGAATGATCAATCAAGAGGATATTACAATCATAAATCTGTATGCACCAAACACAGGGGCACCACAGTTCATAAAAAAAACCTACTTGACAATAAAACAGAAATAACCACCACACCATCATAGCTGGGGACTTCAGTACACCATTATCAGTAATAGACAGATCATCCAAACAGAAACTCAACAAGGAAGTAAGAGAGCTCAACAAAACCATTGATCACTTAGACCAAACAGACATCTACAGAACTTTCCATCACAAATTCACAGATTACGCATTCTTCTCAGCAGCCCATGGAACATTCTCTAAAATACACCATATACTGGGTCACAAAGACTGCCTCCATATATTTAGGAAGATGGACATAATTCCCTCCATGATATCAGATCACAATGCTGTATTGCTGGAAATCAACAACAGAGATCCACCAAGAATCCCAACGGCACTTGGAAACTGAACAGCACACTTAAACAATAAATGGATAGTGGACGATATAAAAAATGAAATTGCAATATTTCTGGAATTGAATGACAATGAGAACACATCGTACCAAAACTTAGAGGACACAAAAAACGTGGTCCCCAGGGGAATATTTAATGCACTCAATGCCTTCATAAAAAAGACAGAAAGGTCCCAAATCAATAACCTAACCATCCACATAAAGGCACTGGAAAAACAAGAAAAATCCAACCCAAAGAGCTCCAGAAGGAAAGAAATAATTAAAATCAGAGCAGAAATCAATGAATTGGAAACAAAGGAAACAATTAAAACAATTGACAAAACAAAGAGCTGGTTCTTTGAAAGAATAAACAAGATTGACAAACCCCTGGCCAATTTGATGAAGCAATAAAAAAGGAGAAGCTTCAAATTAACAAAATTCAAAATGAAAAAGGAGAGATCACAACAGACATAAGTGAAATTGGGAGAATCATCAGGACTCATTTCAAAAACCTCTACTCCACAAAACTGGATAATGTGGAGGAGATGGATAAATTCTTGGACGCATACCATCTACCAAAGCTAAACACAGAGCAGATTAATCACATCAATCAACCCATCACGCTCATGGAGATTGAAAAAGTAATAAAAAACCTCCCAAAATAGAAGAGTCCAGGACCAGATGTATTCTCAGCTGAATTCTATCAAACCTTCATGGAAGAACTCAAACCAATGTTCCTCAAACTGTGCCAGACAATTGGTGAACAGGGAAAGCTACCTAACTCCTTTTATGAAGTTAGCATCACCCAAAATCCAAAACCAGGCCGAGATGCCACAAGAAAAGAAAACTACCTGCCTATTTCCCTGATGAATTTAGATGCAAAGATCCTGAACAAAATCCTCACAATCCGAATCCAATAACACATCAAAAGCATTATCCACCTTGACCAAGTGGGATTCATCCCAGGAGCACAGGGGTGGTTCAACATATGGAAATTTGTAAATGTAATAAACCACATAAACAAGGTTAAACATAAAAACCACATGATCATTTCGATAGATGCAGAAAAGGCCTTTGACAAGATTCAACATCACTTCATTATCAAAACATTGGAGAGAACTGGCATGGTTGGTTCATATCTTAACCTAATAAAGGCAATATACAAAGCTCCAAAAGCTGAAATAATACTTAATGGTGAGAGACTGGAGGAATTCCCATTAAGATCAGGAAGGAACAAGACAGGGTTGTCCACTCCCACCTCTGCTTTTCAATATAGTACTGGAAGTCCTAGCTCAAGCAATAAGACAGGAGAAGGAAATAAAAGGGATACAATTTGGAAAGGAAGAAGTTAAGTTAGCTCTATTTGCTGATGACATGATTCTATATGTAAGATACCCGAGAGACTCCATCCCAAAACTCCTGAAGGTGTTTAACTCCTATAGCCAAGTAGCAGGATACAAAATCAATGCACAAAAATCAGTAGCCTTCCTATATGCAAATGACAAATATACAGAGAAAGGAAATAAGGGACATAGTCCGATTTTCAATAGCAACAACAACAACAAAAACCTTGGAATAATGTTAACCAAGGAAGTGAAAGATGCATACAATGAAAGCATAAAAACACTCAAAAAAGAAATTCAGGAGGACTTGAGAAAATGGAAAGACCTCCCATGTTCCTGGATAGGCAGAATTAACATTGTGAAGATGACAATCCTACCAAAGGCAATGTGCATATTTAATGCAATTCCAATTAAAATCCCTACAGTGTTCTTCACAGAGATAGAAAAAATGATCTCAAATTTCATATGGAAAGGCAGAAGTCCCCGCACATCCAAACATATCCTTAGCAAAACAAATTCCTCTGGAGGCATCACCATACCTGATCTAAAGCTATATCACAAAGCCATAATAATAAAAGCTGCATGGTACTGGCATAAAAACAGGAGTATAGACCAATGGAATAGACTTGAGGTCCCGGACATTGGGTCAAGCAACTATAGCTACTTGATATTCGATAAAGGCCCAAACAATATAGGCTGGAAAAAAGACAGCATCTTCAACAAATGGTGCTGGAGAAACTGGATAACCATATGCAGGAAACTGAAACTTGACCCACACATTTCAACATGCACTACACTCAAGTCCAAGTGGATCAAAGACAGAAAGTCGAATACTACTGGAAGAAAATTTAGGAAGTACTTTCCATGATATAGGAATGGAAAAAGACTTCCTGAACAAAACCCCAGTAGCTTACAAACTTAAACCATTCCTCAACCAATGGGATCACATGAAGCTGAAGAGTCTCTTTACAGACAAGCATACAATAAGCAAAGCCAATAGATTACCCACAGAATGGGAGAAAATAGTTCCGGGTAATCCAACTGATAGAGGCCTAATCTCTAGAATCTACAAAGAACTCAAAAATCTAAAAAGTTAAAAGTCAAACATTCCACTCACAAAATGGGGCAAAGAGCTTAACAGGCAGTTCACAGAAGAAGAAATACAAATGGCAAACATACTCTTAAGAAAATGTTCATCATACGTAATCATCAGAGAAATGCAAATTAAAACAACCATGATATTCCACCTTACCACAATAAGGATAGCAAACCTCAAAAAATCAAATAAAAATAAATGCTGGTGAGGATGTGGAGATGCAGAAACACTCATCCACTGTTGGTGGGAATGTAGGATATTACAACCACTTTGGAAAGCAATATGGAGACTTCTGAAACAGCTGAGTATAGAGATACCAACAGACCCAGTTATTCCTTTACTGGGCATCTACCCTAAAATCTTCGAACCACAGGCTAGAGAGATTTGCTCAACCATGTTTGTAGTAGCCCAATTTGTAATAGCTAAGAGCTGGAATCAACCCAGGTGTCCATCACTAGAAGAATGGATAACTAAGATGTGGTATATCTACACAATGGAATTCTATACAGCAGTAAGAAAAAATGACACAATGAAATTTGAGGAAAAATGGTTGATCCTGGAACAGATCATTCTCAGTGAACTTACCCAATCACAGAAAAAAAAAAAATCCCCACATAGTCTCACTCATCTACAGCACCTAACCTTAACCTACCCAAGATATCTTACATATCCAGCAAGCATCTCGTGGACTAGACACTGGGATGGAAGGGGAGGGAGGGGAGGGCATCAAAGGTATGAGAAACACAAATCTAGACCCAAATGGCAATGGTACCATAAAATTCTACTTACTAAAAGACAGACCAAATGGCTTATCCTTCACCAGGCCCTTACAGGGAACACCTGAACCACAAGACACTGGAGATGGCAGGATCATGACTAACCTTAATCTTCTACATCTTCCCTCCCTCTTTCTCCTGCTCCCTCTCTCTCTCTCTCTTCTGTCTAACTCTTGTATATTAGTTGTCTTTTTCCTCATTTTCTTAGTGGGCACTGACCTGTAACTCCCAGTAGCAGCATGGGGCTATTATCCACAATGAGCTTTTGATCAGAGAGACCTACAAGGCTTCCTAAAAGACAGACAGATTTCTGTCAGAGTACTTGGTGACCCACCAAAGGTTAGTGGTAAGACCCTACTGCTAAAGACAACTTATGTGTTTGACATGCAAAATAGAATGGCATGGCTGGAAGTTGGAAGAGAGTCAGTCCCCAGACAGTCAACGCGTCTAGTGCCAGATGGTGCTGCATGGGCGACTGGGGGAAAATGACCAATATCTGTCCAAGCAACTCATGATCTAACATACTTAGCAGCAAATAACTTGTTGTGATGCCCACACAAGGGCAATAGGGGCACACAGCCATTTTGGGGAACCAACTGCTCTTAATTTGGCTAACTGATCTCCTCAGTGGTATGGGACCCATAACTGGAGCTGGGAAACAAGTCAGAACCATATCCAAACATAAGCCCACTCTCCAATATCAAGCTACCATCAATCATGGGCTACAAGAGGGCCTACACCTATTAAATTCTGTATAAAAAAAAAGTAAGGGCTATCTCTTTTGTACTGGTGCTAACTTACTCTCCGTTGGAGAATGTGCTTCTCTTTTTCAGATAGATGTAGATCCTAAGGAGAGAGCCACCCCATCATACCTCAAAAGGGCCCTGGCTGAAACTAAGAACAATTGGCGAAGCAAGCAAGGGTGCTGTTTTCCTGATGAACGGGATACCGGCACAAGGGGGAAGGAGATCAACACAGAGAAAAATCAACTCCCACCAAATCAGAGAGCCAGAGTATCAGAGGCCCCCAACACCTCATCACTGAAGCAGACCAAAAATGAACTGAATATGGCTCAGGGAAATTTTGCAGAAGAGGGGGTGGAAAGAATGTCAGAGCCACATGTTGGGTCATGATATGCAGAGACATTTATCTTACACATAACTGTCGGTTAACTCCACAATGTATGACCCATATACCTCAAGAAGGAGGGGCCAAGGGGAGAGGGTAGGTCACAGATGAGCCTAATAATGGTACCAAAATGACTGTATTTGCTGAATACAAAACTAACTAATAAAGAGAAAAAGAGAAAAAATATATAACTACTGATTAATAAAGAAACAATCCATCAAAAATATAATGGGGGCTAGAGGGATGGCTTAGGAGTTATGGCATTTGCCTGTGAAGCCAAAGAACCCAGATTCAATTCCCCAGGACCCACATAAGCCAGATGCACAAGGTGGTGCATGTGTCTGGAGTTTGAGCTCCCCTACCTCTCTGCCTCCATCTCTCTCTCAAATAAATAAACTTTTAAAACAAGATATAATGATTGCCATTATATATATATATATATATATATATATATATATGTCACATCTTGGTGCACCTACTTTCATTAAACTAGTACTACTGGATATGAAGGGACAGATAGGCTTAGATATAATAATAGCAATGATTTTGTTATTGCAGTCTCATTAATCAATAGAAAATTTAACAAAACCTTCAGAGTTAGAGAGCACCATAGATCAGATGGATTTAACAGTATATTCCATCCAACAGCGGTGGAATACATATTCTCAAATTTCAGTAGCTCATGGAACTTTATTACATCGGGCATAAAACACATTTTAACAAATACAAAAATACTTGAAACATTTTATTATATGTTCTTAGTTCATGGTAAAATAAAACTGAAATCAATAACAAGAGAAACTATAGGGAAAAGAGAAACATACAAACATATGAATATTGGACAATACTTGTGAATAATCAGTGAGTCTGTGCAGAAATGGGAAGGAATTAGAAAATTCCTAGAATAAAATGGAAAATAAAACAACTTACTAGAGATGCAAAGAAATATTAATGAAGAAAGCTATAGTTATGAATAAACACATCAAAAATTCAGGCAGGTCTTAAATAAATACTTTAATGGTACAAGGTCTTGGAAAGGCAAGAACAAGCCAAGCCCCAAATTAGTAGAAGGAAAGAAATAACAGAGATCAAATGAAGACCAAAAGAAAAAGACAAAACTGGTTTGGACAGATTAGCAAGCCTGTAGCCAAAACTAACCAAAATCAATAGAAAGAATAATAAAATGTAAGATGAAAAGGAGTATATTGTTATATATGATTCTAACTCCCATAGATATCAAATAGAGAATATTTTGAGAGCTTACATGCCAATAAGCTAGAAAACATTAATGAAATGGATAAATTCCTAGATATACATAACCTACTAAATTTGAACCAGGAGGTCATAAGGCACCTAGACAGACCACTAATGAACAATTTTATGAAAGTAGTAGTAATAATAATAATAATAATTATAATAACAGCAATAACTTCTAAGGAAGAACAGAAAGATTCACAGGTGAATTCTATTATATCTTCATCTTATGATTTATTTTATTTATGGTTTTGAGGCAGAATCTCAATATATATAGCACAGATTAACCTGGAACTACTATGTAGCCTAGGCTGGCCTCTAACTCACAATCTTCCAGCTGCAACCTCTCAAGTGCTGAGATTACAGGACTGTATCATAATGCCTGGCTTCTGTCAGGTCTTTAGAGAAGAACTAACATGAATTCCTCAAACCATTCCATAAAATACACCAGGAAAGAATACTTCCAAACACACTTTATGAAGCCAGTAAAAATCAAATAAAGAGAAATTGAAAAAGAAATCTATGTGCTAAGTTTTTTGATTAACATAGATGTGAAAATTCTTAACCAAATAATTGTAAAGTGGACTCATCAACATATAAAAATGATCACAGAACATGATGAAGTTGATTTTACTTCAGGGCTACAAGGATGATTAAACACATACAGACCAACAAATGTAGTACAATATATGAATAGAATGAAGGACAAAATTTATACAAGTAACTCAATAGATGAAGTAAAAGCCTATGACAAATTCAACATCCTTTCATGATAAAAGCCTTAATGAAATTAGGAATATGTGGATCATGACTAAATATAATGAAGGCTATATGTGACTTACAGGTAACATTTTACTCAATGGGGAAATATTGAAAGTATTTTCTCCAAAGCCAGGATTAAGACAAGGGTGCATACTCTTACTATATAATTCAATACATTGTTTGAAATCATAGTCATAAGGTAGGGGAAGAAATAAAAGTTATAAAAATATGAAAGAAAAAGCCAAATTGTCACTGTCTGAAGATGATGTGATTCCATATTTAAAATACCCTAAAGAGGGCTGGAGAGATGGCTTAGTGGTTAAGCGCTTGCCTGTGAAGCCTAAGAACCCTGGTTCAAGGCTTGATTCTCCAGGACCCATATTAGCCAGATGCACAAGGGGGCACACGCATCTGGAGTTCTGTTTGCAGTGGCTGGAAGCCCTGGTGCGCCCATTCCCTCTCTCTCTCTATCGGCCTCTTTCTCTGTGTCTGTCGCTCTCAAATAAATAAAAAAATGAAGAAAAAAAATTTAAAAAAAAATAAAATAACCTAAAGATACCACAGAAGAGCCTTAGATTTGACATTTTCACTAAAGTATCGGATAGAAAATAAACATACAAAAGTCATTAGCTTTTCTATATATTAAAAATGAACACAGTAAGAAAGCTCAAGGAAATAATCCTATGTACAAAAGCCTAAAATATCTAGGAATATCTGTAATCAAGGACATGAAAAATTTCTGCAGGTAAAATTATAAAAATGCTACAAAAAAAAGAAGTCATGAAAAGACAGAAAGATCTTCCATGTACATTGACTGGCAGAATTATTACTTTGAAAGTTGCCATATTGTGAAAAGCAATCTATATATTTGATGCAATCCCATCAAAATTCTAATGATGTTCTTCACAGAACTAGGAAAAACAATCCTAAGATTCATGTGGAAGCAAAAAAGACTCAATATAGCCAAATAATCCTCAGCAAAAAGAGCAATGCTGGAGATAGCATAATACACAATTTCAAATTATATTATAGAGCCATAGTAACAAAAACACAGCATGATATTGGCACCAAAGTAACACATATAGACAATAAAATAAAATATAGGATCCAGGAGTATACTTAACAGCTAGAGCTATCTGTTTCTTGACCACAATACAAAATATTATGGAGAAAAGATAGCTTCTTCAATAAATGATACTGAGAAAAAGTAGGTATTCACATGTAGAAGAATAAAATGTGATCGCCATCTCTTATCCTCCACAAAAAAAACAGTTCAAAATGTATCAAATACCTTAGTACAAGACCTGAAACTTTGAAACTGCGAGAGGAAAACAAAGAAGAGACACTTTCCATACAAGGTCCCCATAGTTCAGGAAATAATTGATAATGACGATTGCTTCTACACATCAAGGGAAACAGTTAATAGAGTGAATAGTAATCCTACAGAACATGGGGAAATCTTTTACAGCTATTCATCTAACAGGAGTTAATACCCAGAATACATAAAGAACTTAATTTTTAATAAACCAAAAGCTCAAATAATAAATGGACAAAAGAATTAAACAGATACTTAGAAAAAACACAAGACCTGTTTCTGGGTGCAATAGTGGCAATCAGGTATAGGGGTAACCAAATGCTATCTCTGACTGGATTTAAGACCTACTCAGTAGGAGAAAATTCATGCCTGTTATTGAAAACTGAGTCAAATGCCTACAGCTTGGAAGAACATATGGACTATAGAGAAGCTACCACTGTTCTTTGGATAGATGGACACACTGAGCCCATCAAATTGCCTTCTAAATGCATATTTCAGTGCTCTCACTTTTGGTTAGGGAAGCTTTTTTATACAGATGGCAGTGCATACTGGGGAGACCTAAGCCTAGATAAGGTGATTTGAAGAAGAAAGAGCCAAATGCTTAGCACTGGACCAGTCATCCATATCAAAGTCACCAGGGCTCAGGAAACATTTCAGAGGAGGTAGCAGAAAGAATATTTTAACTTCTATCATTGCTAGTCAGAGAAACTTCTCTATAGAGATGGTGGTAGACAAAAGAGACTCAAAACTTATCAAAGCTAAAAATAAGACGTTGCTGACAGCTCAACCCTAAATGAGATAACTCTTATCATTCTTTCCAAGGTTCAGGCAACATTTTGGAAGAGGGGTCAGAAAGAGTTTAGTATCCACAGGTTAGAAAGGAGTACTTTGGGGGACTGCCATCCATACATGAACTGACTGGTGCATTTGTGACTTCTCAGTGGCTGTCATTATCCCTACAAGACCTGGACAATAGTGATCCCAACAACATTTTAACATAGACGATGAATGGGGGACAAAAAGAATGAGACATCAAAAAAGAAGTAGGACTATTTGGAAAGACAAGAATGCTCAATGGGATAGAGATGGAAGGACAAAAGCAGATAATAGGATGAAGATATAATGAAATTACAGTAGAGTCATGTATTAAAATTTGCAATAAAAGACATCTAAGCAACAAAAAAGAATAAGCATGAATGGCCACATTAACACATACAATGGTCAACATCTTTAGATGTCAAGGAAATACAAATTAAAACCATATTGAAATTCTGTTTCTCTGAGTCATAATGGCTATTATTAAGAAAACAAAAATTAGTAAATGTTCATGAGAATGTTGGGAAAGGGGGCATTTATAAATCGTGGCAGTAATGTAGTATAGTCACTGTGGCAATCTGTGTGGAGATTCTTCAAAAACTGAAGAAAGAACTACTACATGATTCAGGTATACTACTATTGAAGGAATACAAACCAGATACAACAGATACCTGAACATCCATGTTCACTGTGACAATAGTCACAATTACAAGATGTGGAATTAGCCAAGATATCCATCAACAGATGAATGAGTATAGAAAATTATATCTCAGAGTGTTATTCAGCCATAAAGAGAATGAAAATATATTATTTTCAGAAGAAATAATTAATCTGGAAGTCATCATGTAATGTGGAGAATAGGCAGACAGACTAGCATTGTTTATTTTGTTTCTCACCTGTGTAATCGAGGAGGAAAAAGAAATGAAAGTAGAAGACTATTAGGAAAGAGAAGGGAGGTTGGAAGGATAATACAGTGGAAAGAGGAAGCTTAAATGATCAAAGTATGTAATGTAATGGGAATATATGAAAATTGTACAAAGAATACCATTATTTTTCACAATTAATGTAAGCTAATTGGAAGGAAGGAAGGAAGGAAGGAAGAAAGGAAGGAAGGAAGGAGAGAAACTCATGTTTTTCTGATCTAAATATGTTTTGTTGATAAGGGTATCAGAAGCTAGACATAAATTTTAAATGTTGATCAATGAATATTATTGAGTTCATTTAAGTATTAAAATGCATAAAAAGTACGAGTTTGAGAAAAAGTGAATAAAGAAGTCAAGCAAAGCAGGTGCTATCAAATGCTTGAAAAAGAAAAGACAACAATAAAATAGAACTGATTTGTAAAACAATAATTTAAGCATAATGTCTAAATATAAAATAACAATTGAATCTATAAAATGCAGAAGCCTCCTGGGTATAGAGAAAATTTGTGCAGAATGATCATGTACAAAATATAGCCCAGGAAAAAGTCATAAAGATATGAATTTTCTTACTGCTCTCAAAAAAAGATGTACTACCTTAAAATGCAAGAAAATTAACCTGGCACCAAACTTCCAAGATACAGCACATAAGGTTAAGACAACAGTGAAGCAGTATGTTCAAAAAACATAAAACGTTGAACCAAGGCTATGATATCTAAATAAGCTATTTTCCCAAAACAGAATAGAAAAGTACTTTAACTGTGCCAGATCTCAGGGGCTGCTCTGTACATACACTTCCTGATGAATCTGAGCTGATGAGTTCAAGCCAACCAAAAACTGACAAGAAATGTACGGTAGGGAACTTGTGTGAACATGTCATAATTAATATAGATATAAGGGTAAAAACAAAGAAAAGGCCATAGATAATCTAATAAATACATATTATATGCTCTGATAAAGAAAATACAACTAAGAATGTGAAAATGGTAGTGATAAAATTATAAAATAGAATAAAACTCTTGTATAGGTCTTATCTGGGTCTAAAGGTGCCATTTAAATCATCATGTAAATACTAAGAAAAAGTAGGTCTAAAAATCTGTATAAATAATAACAGTAAAAGTTAACCACTCAAATGAAAATACAAATCTTGCTAAAAATTCCACAAAGGAATGAAAAGCCAACACAACAAAAAATGCAAAATTATAAGATAATGTGTTCAAATTTAGATCCAGCTTAGCAGGTACATGAACAAAAGCGAATTGGCTTAACTC
Source organism: Dipus sagitta (assembly GCA_036346955.1). Taxonomy (NCBI): domain Eukaryota; kingdom Metazoa; phylum Chordata; class Mammalia; order Rodentia; family Dipodidae; genus Dipus; species Dipus sagitta. The sequence continues at coordinate 215,740,016 of CM070770.1, forward strand.
ATGCTCTAAAAGTAAAAATATTTCCACATTGGCTTATAAACAAAACCAAACTCTTGGGTTTATGAAAAAAGCACTGAACACAATGATCCCAAAGTTGAATAAGCCAAATGCACCAGAAATTTAAAGATTAAAAAAAAAACTCAAAAAGTACTTTAGATGAAATATGAGTAAATTCTTTTATTATTTCGTTATTGAGTGAACCCCTCTATAATTAAATGTCCAGATGCAGTAAAATAAAATTAATATACTCATGTATATAAAATACTTAATGAACATAGCAAAGAGGGCTGTGGAGATGACTCAGTGGATAAAACAACTTGCTGCACAAGCCTGTATTGGGACCCCAGAGACTCTGTAAAAGCCAGAAGCCTTTGTGAAGTTCTGTTATCCTAGCATGCCAAGGGTGAGATGGGAGGTGGGTAGGATTTCCATGAAGTTCATAGCCAGATAGCCTGGCAAATGCATCATGGTGAACAACAAGAAAAAACAAGAGACCCTACCCCAAATGAGGTGGAAGGTGAGGACCAGTCTTGGAAAGTTGTCTTCTGATCTCCACAATGCTCTGTGGCATGCAAACATCAACATTCATACATGAGAACACATACACATACAGAAAAAAATCATAGGAAAAACAAATGACAATGTATTTGCATTGACTTATGTTAGCTAAAGCAAACAAACTTTGTAAGTTGAAGAAAGAAACAAAGCCATACATAAGAATGGCCAAAAGACACAAACAAGCAATTCATAAAAATATTAATAATACCCCAAACATTTAAAATGATATGATTTTTGTGACAAGGTGATAAAGAAGCAAGCACTGTCACACATCACTGGTGGCAAAGCAAGATAGTAAAACTCTTGTGGAGGGAATTGGAAAGTTTAAGCTATCTAAACTGCATATTCATTTACTTACAATGCACTAATCATACTTTTAAAATTTTATCCTGGAAATATACCTCCAAATATATGAAAATAGATTTTCACAAGGCTATTCTCTGAAGTATTGATGATTTGTGATTGGAAGCCCCTGGAAATATCCTAAATGTCCCAATTCAGAGAAGTTCAGTATGAAGGACAGACATCACATGCCTCTCTCTGAATGGGATACCCTAGCAGGATAATTGACACAAGAATACATAACTTGAATCTATGTGGCAACATCAGAATTCCAAAATAAGGAACAGTTCATTTAAAGTAGGAGGGGGCAGTAGTCTTCAAAATATATTGATACCAATATAAATAACAATAAAAAGCTATGGAAACATTCCAGATTGAATGTGAAGAGGCACATAAGCTAAACACAATCATGACCCTAGGCTGGATGCTATGCTGCACAGGAACATATGCTAGAAAAAGCACTATAGGACAACTGACAACCCTGGAAAATGAAGGGTTAGGTGAAATTCTAAAACTTTTTCAATGTTACATTTATGGCAGTCTTAGCCCTAGTCTTGGCCTTACATACTTGAGTATTTCATCCATAGGGTCATGATATACACAACCTACCCTCAGATGGTTCAGGAAAAAGGTATGGGTGGGGAAAGAGAAGGGAGCAAGTGTAGGGGTGGTGGAGGTAAGGACTGGAGAGAGGGGAGTGAGCAAAATAAAAAAAAAAATCAAATGTGAGCAAAACCCAAATCCAGGTAGTGTATATGTATGTTCTTTGTACTAATATGCTTTCTTACAACGTTTTTAATGTAAATTTGGAATTACTCTACGAAAAGATTAAAGGTTGTAAAATTTATCCTTCCACTAAAACAATTCTAAGTCTATTTGGTTATAAAAGAGTTGCCCCTCAAAAGAAAACAACCACCAAACTATACTAGCAACCTGGACCTGAATTTTTTTTCTGCCATACTTAGTACCATAAATAATAAAATAATAATTACAGAAGCTTGGGGTAAGCTCCATAATCAAGTTTATCTTCAGTTAAGCTTTTTTTTGTTTGTTTGTGAAGTCATCAGAAAACTGTCTTATAAATGCAATAGTTCAGAAAACACATTATTATTGTTTGTGTATCCTTCTTAAAATTTTTTCTTAAGATACATTTCAGTAGACTTCAAAGAGTTTCATGTCTAGTATCAATGAAAAAACTATTCATTGTGATTAAAGGTAATCAAAACATAATCCTAAATCTGTAAATGCAAATGAAATTTAGATTTTAGTGTATGGATAAAATGCATAATATAAAATTATATAGGAAGGCACAAACTTGAATTTGTTAATAAAGCTTGGATGATTGCTGAAGGGCATGATGATAGAGGGGAGATATAAGTAAGTTCAATTCCTCAATTTATATTTGTATATGTATATGCTTGAGTATGACAACTTGTGAAAATCAACTAGAAAATCACAAAACAACTTAAAGGTAACTGTCATAATACACAACTTTTCTGGTTCTCTGTAAAAAGGAGCTGGCTTTAGGTGATAGACAGAACCATCTCAGGATGGTCACAGTGAAAAGCAATTAATAGGTGTTGCTAAAAGACCTTTGACAACCCAAAAAATATCCTTATTACAAAATGAGCAGAGGACTTGAATAGTTTCTTCCTCTAAGAAAATATAAAAATGGCCAATAAGCACATGAAAATGTGTTCAATGTCAATAATCCTTAGGGATATGCAAATCAAAACTTCAGTGAGGAGAAATAAATCTGAAAGCCATCTCATTATTAACTAGCTGTCAAGATGCCAGAAACAGCTGTGCAGCCTTTGGGAGGAGAAAAGTCATAAGTGTTCTTAACCATTGCAGGATGTTGCAAACTTTGCAGCTGGCCAATCAGACCAATTGTAATAAGGGGTCCGATGTTTTGGGGGCAACTATTTGCTTTCTCAATGGACTTGCAGCCTGCTCCACATGAGGGAATTCATTCCTGATGCTGAAAACCTAATAAAAAGCTTATGGCTTAGGAGGTCATAAGCACTAAGAAGGAAACTACTACTGTTGTCTGGCTAAATGGATATATTATGCCCACAATCTTCCCTCTAAATACTAACGTTTATGCCCATATATAAATGCTACTTTCACTTTTGGTTAGAGAAGATTCTTTTTTCAGACAGTGGTGACTACTGGGATGACTCAAAACTCACCATAGGGCTGAAGAGAAGTGCCAGTGGAGTGTTCAGCACTAAGTGAGACATCTCTATCATACCCTCCAAGGCTCAAAGACCATTGTGAAAGAGGTGGTGAAAAGAATGTAAGAGACAAAACAAACTTACAATGCTGTCATCGTGACACATTGTGGCCTTAATATTCATGACCTCATAGTGGCTGACATTACCTAAACAAACCTACAAAATAGGAGGGAAAATGATGACATCAAACTAAAAGAGAGTCTAGTTAGAAAGAAGAAGGGATTCAGCAGAGGGGAGACTTAGGAGGGGAAAAAGGGAGAGTGGTGGGAGGGAATTGTGACCATGGTATATTTTCTATATTTATGGAAGTTGCCAATAAAAGATATAAAAAAAGCACTGCAGCAGTGAGGTTTGGAGATGCAGTTCAGTGGTAGATGCTCACCTAGCAGGCATGAGGCTCTGAGCTTGATCCCCACAGCACAAAAGAGAAATTCAGCTACAGGGATTTGCTCCCCTGTCCATTAGGGATGCTGTGCTCATAAAAACAGAAAATAAGTTTGGACAAGTATATGTAGAATTGGAATATTGTTGGAGTTTTAGTGACAATGAAAAGTGCTCTAAGTAACTGCCAAAATCAATAGGACTGCTCCTCAGAAAAGTGAAAATAGAAGTACCAGATTGTGTAATGATCATATTTATAGATACAAAAATCCAAAGAATTTAAAACAGGGACTTGAAGAGACACTTATAAACTTATGCTCATATCACCTTTATTCATAAAAGCTAAAATGTGGAAGCAACCCACATTTTAAATAGATGAACAGATAAGTATTATGGACTATATACCACAACAAAAGTATTATTCAGCCTTCAGTAAAAGGATATTCTGAACAAAGTAGATGAACCTTGAAGACATTATATAAGTGAAATAAGCAAGCCACAAAATGATAATTTCATTCACATGATAGTTAAGTTTATTTATTTATTTTAAATATTTTATTTGCAGGGAGGGAGGGAGACAGAATGTGAGAGAAAATGAATGGGCATACCAGGTCCTTCTGCCACTGCAAACCAAAACCAATTCAAGAAATATGTGATACTTTGTGCATCTGGCTTTATGTGAATACTGGGGAATCAAATCCAGGCTGTCAGGCTTTTCAAGGTTAAATTTAAAGAGGCATGGGCTGGAGAGATGGCTTAGCAGTTAAGGCACTTGTTTGTGAAGACTAAGGACCCATGTTCAAATCTCTAGACTCACAATAGCCAGATGAACAAAGGTGAGGCAAATGCAAGGTCACACATGCCCACCAAGTGGTGCAAGCATCTGGAGTTCTATTGTAGAGTCACAAGGCGCATCTCCAAGGTTATATAAGCAGTGAGTATTGTTGGGAAGGAGAGGCGCTCCTACTGGCTGAGCTGCCTGCAGGTTGTACAAAGGAATAGCTTGGGGATGTAGCTTTGTTGAGTCTTCACCTATGCTGGGGTGTGCTTTTTAGTGATGCAGTCATCCTGCTCCCATAATTAATCCTTCATCCACACTCCTGTAAGTAACTCCTCACAAAAAGAAACCTCACAGATTTACTAAGCTGGACTTGGATAAAATTGTTTCTTTGGAATGTCATCAGAACCCTATCTAGGTTCATGTCTCTCCCCCACAAAAATGTCATACAACATTTATTTTACCACAATAAAAATGGTTAAAAAAACAAAACAAAACACTTTCAGGACTTTTTCTTTAAAGGAATAGCTCCTGGATTACCACCAGATCCTGGTGGACACTAGTAATCATAAGATACAGGCATTGCCACTCACGAATGGGGTGTTACCTGACCTATTTGGTTATAATGTTAGAAATTCCAAGAAATACTCAACCATTACAGAAAGATGATATATGCAGATTGATACCTAACAGTTCCCATAGGCATCAGTCAGACACATAATCAGAATGTTCATTAATCCAGAGGTTTTACATTGACCTTCTTGGGAGCATATCCTCAGCCAGTACCAATGATCTTATGATAAATTCTTAATGACCAGCTGACAAAGGACAAAACTACTGAGGTCAGATTTACAGATGGCTTTGTGCCATATGCTAGGACAAGATCTAGATGGACTTTTGCAATCATGATTGCCCCATTTAAGGGGAATTCTGAACACTGAGAAAAGAAATCCTCCCACTGGGCAGTGATGTAAAAGGAGATGATCTAAATTTACTGATGGAGTGGCTGAGAGGTAGCCCTATGGTCACAGAGAATAAAATAATTTTTAAGGTCATATACATACATATATGTAAAATATTAAGTTAATTTTGTTTAAAAATGTTTGTATGTACCATTGTAAAGTTAAAACTATCTGTGTCATTATGTTAATATTATGGGTGGTTTCCATGTTTCCCTAGGGCTTTTCTCCCCTCAGTGATTTTGAATTGCTTTTATAAATGGGTAAAAATGTGGTAAATATTATTTTAAAAAGAAACTTCCTTGTGACTTGGTATCATAAATGCATGTTCAGGGCTGGAGGGGTGGCTTAGTGGTAAAGGCATTTGCCTACAAAGCCAAAGGACCCAGGTTCAATTCCCCAGGACCCACGTTAGCCAGATGCACAAGGGGGAGCACGCATCTGGAGATTGTTTGCAGTGGCTGGAGGTCCTGGCACACCCATTCTTTCTCTCTCTCTTTCTCTGTCTGTCTCTCCCTCTTTCTCTGTCAAGTAACTAAATAAATTAAAAAAAAAATGCATTTTCAGCGTTCTCTTTGGAGTTGATTTTGACCCAAAATCTGTCTTCTGTAAGCAACAGTGGTGAGTGTGTGGACACTTTCTATTATGACCCCACTTTAGTATGCTATGTACCGGTGACAGTTGACATATGATCAGTTTAACTGTTTCAGTCATATAAGTAGTATAAAAACAGAGATGCTTCTATTGCTCTAAAAGTATACAAGGCATACAGACATAGGCTTTGAGATGAAATTGGCTAGTGTTTGATTTCTGACCCTTCTGTAAGCTGTATGATTTTGGGAAAGACATTTAATCTCCAAATTTGCTTTATTCAAAAAATAGATCTTGCCAACTGCTTTATACTGTTTTTGCAGTGTACGCAAAGTAATTAAAATCTGCAAATCAGGGAAGACAGCTGTACATCAGACACAAACATGTGGTGGTAGGTCTGCATGCATTCCGTCCTTGGAAAGACAGATTGGATGATGGAAATGTAACAAGCTCAGTCATTTCTAAGCTTCACATGATCAAAAAGAGAGTCAAAAGTGTCCATTTACTTTCTTCCACCAATGACCATAACCCTTGGAAAAATAAACCATTAGTATAGGATGGCTAGTTGAAGGAGAATGGTATGGAAAGTCCTAAGCTCATACCTTCCTAATCATACCCCCAATTTCTCAGTAGAATTTCACACAATATGTCTAATATTACTACAGTTATGAGAACCCACAGAATATGAAAATGGTGTTTACAGAGTTTTAAGATGTGGAGGCAAGCTTCCTTAGCACCAGAGTGCCCGTTTTCCTCTAAGTTTTCCACTTTGATTTTAGGAGTCCTTTAAGAAAGATCAGTTTCAGCATATTCCAGGTTGACTGAGGCTTGGGAGCAATAAAAAAAAAAAAACAACAGCAATCTCTAAGCTCCATGGTCACAGGAAATACTATAGTCCTGTCCCCATCCATATTCTTCATCCATGCCCTGAGAAGTCTTATGGAGTTATTGCTATGAAGGTGCCCACAGCCACTGTATGCTGCAACCTGCAGGCTGTAGCCCATTCCTGTGGCTCTCAAGGGCAAACTCCATGGGATTGAGTGATGTCCTGTTGAGAGACAGAAACATCCTCTGTGGGAATACAATAGGGGCGCGCGCGTGCGCGCACGCACACACTCTCTCTCTCTCTCTCTCTCTCTCTCTCCAGTTAAAGTCAGATATGTAGCCTGACCTAGCCCTTTCCTTGCTTCCTATTACAAGGACCATGTGTTCTTACCAGTATCAGGCTTTTGTCTTTGAAATCAGGCAATGAATTCATCTTGAATCTCATTATTTCTAGCCTATGAAAAGTGCCTAACACTGACTAGAGAATTGAGGGAGGTTGGATTATTATCAAGATTATTTTCTCTGATACATCTGGAGATGCTGGAATTTTCTAGGGAACACTATTAGCTTTATATTTTAAGGTAAGGAAGGATAACACCTGTAGTAAGCAACCTAGTTTCCAAAATAGATCTGTAGGAAGCTCCTCCATTGGAAAAGCTGTGGCACTTCTCATGCTGTGTCCCTGTGGATTCCTATGTGATGTCCAAGTTTGTGACAACTGAAACATTCCCTACCATTTAGTCTTTCTGCCTCAAAATGCAGTTGTTCTTACAAAAATGTGAGGTGACTCCATAAAACATGACTGCTAGTTAGCCTTCAAATCCTCCAAATTTTTAGAAAATATGGGAGGAGAGGGAAAGAGACAGAACAAAAAGGAAGAGCAATGTCAGAAGGATACGGGTGAGAAAGAAGAAAAGGATGAGGAGGAGAAAGAGGATGAGGAAAAGAGATGAGCGAGGGAAAAGGAGGAAGGAGACTGCCCACTGCTCAGTTCCTTCTTGTTGGTTTCCCTGATGTACTCTATTAAACCTGGGGATGACAGCCCCGTAGAAACATCTGGAATCCATCACATACTTTCTGCTTCAGCAGTGAAGGGCTGATTTCTGGATATTAATCTAAGGTGGAGGCACTCTAAATGCCTACCAATGAGAAGCAGGCTTTTCTAATCTATTCTGTCAGATGAGAGAATCTAGAGATTGGAGGGAAGTTTTTCTTACAATGTCAAGGTAGGAGTCCTGGATTTTGCCATCTAGACAAACAAGAATCCTCTCTGTTTCAGGGAAGATTCAGGCTGCAAAAAAACAAGCTCACTTTTTTTTTTTTTTTTTTTTTTTTGCACAAGCTCAAACAACTAAACATTTCAAGGATTTTTAGACTTCAGTAAGGTAATGTTAGAAATGAGTCTAGATTCAGAAGAACCCTACAAGAAAGAACCACACAATCCTAAACATATACAGGCAAAATTTACTTCTGCAGGGGGCCACAAAGCCAACAACAACAACAAAAGAGTTCAAAGCACACCAGAAGTAATTCTGATAGCATTTTAATCTCCTGACATGAGGGTTCTGTGTCTCATTTTGATTACACAGAGCTTGACCTCACAATCTACCATGACTGTCTTAAATATAAAAACAAGGCAGTTTCCAGGTGAAACCTTAAGGAATGAAGGAGTTAGAGACCTTTTCCCAAATGCAGAAATAGCAGCTTTGGTTTCAAGGATTGTTGAATCTTCTGGATGTCGATGACTCTTGTTCTTAAGCACAGATGACTCAGGAAGTGGGACTTCCCACAGAATAGCATCCTTCCAGAATTGAGTTTCTCTATCTTTTTAACCCTTTAACAGAAAAGACAGCATGTCACTCTCTCCAAACAAAGTTGCATTTCTAAGATAAATCAAGAACAACCATGAATCTCAATCTCTCTCTCTCTCTCTGTCTCACTCTCTCTCTTTTTTAAGCAGACTACCCTGGAATTCACTGTATAATTTCAGGCTGACCTTGAACTCATGGGGATTCTCCTGCCTCAGCCTCCCAAGTGCTAGGGTTATAGGTAGGAGCCACCACTGCTGGCAGAGATTTTGTTATGTAGACAATGATAATTGCTCATACTTTGAAGGAGTCATCTACGTGGAAGAAAAGCGTATAACTAACTTCTCTCACAAACAAGCTGTTCAAGTCACAATCTAGAGTCAACAGTGAACTTACTACCATGTTGATCATTTATAATTCCTCTTAGTCTCAACAAGTCTTGGGAAACTTCTGGGGTTGTTTCTATGATGTCATGACTTCCCTTTGTATAGAGGGGTTAGCTGCAAGTCCAGTTTGCTGTAAGGGTGGTCACTGCCATGTGTAAGCCAATGATGAATAACCAAAAATGACATCAGCATAATTACCAAGAACAATAATATTTATTCCCTGCACATACAAGAAAGATGGTTTTGTGCCAGAAGGCAGTTGAAATTGATGATCTATTCTTCTCAATGACATAAAAAAGAAATATTTACAAGACTTTTAAAAAACAATCATTTTCTTATTGCCAAGAAATTCATTTAGCTATTATTTTCAATTAGGAAAATGGTCTCCAGCTTTTATGTGTAAAAAATTGTAACTGTTTATTGGTGGTAAAAGAACTAAAACTTTTATTTTATTACAATTTATGACATATATTCAGCTATTAACCTTTAGCAGTGAAAATGGAATGTTCCTTCTAAATTCTAGAATTCAATGGGAATCTAAACATTTTCCCCATATTCTTTTATGACCAACAATTTCTGGTTCAGGGAAAGTGCACTTCATTACAAAGCAACATTCACAACACTGAGGAGAAATGTTTTTTTAAAACTATTTATCATCCTTCAAGGTTTTAGTTTTCTTCTGACTGTTATAAGCAAAGGATAGGCTTTACTGGAAGAGGATAATCTTGTGAACTGGAGCAGCTGGTCCAGTTCATATATTATCCTTATTTTGAAAGCCACAGTCTCACAAAACGCTCCAGCTAATAAGACAGCATATGCTAAACAAACCACAGCTGAACTGTTACCTTGAAAGAAAGATGGACATAATAATAAATAGCTCTCCTAGGCTTAAGTGTCCTTGAGCTGCTTTTTTTTAAATTAATTAATTTATTTATTTGAGAGCGACAGAGAGAAGGAGGGAGAGAGAGAGAGAGAAGGAGGGAGGGAGAGAGAGAGAATGGGCGCACCAGAGCTTCCAGCCTCTGAAAACAAACTCCAGACGCGTGCGCCCCCTTGTGCATCTGGCTAACGTGGGTCCTGGGGAATTGAACCTTGAACCGGGGTCCTTAGGCTTCACAGGCCAGCACTTAACCGCTAAGCCATCTCTCCAGCCCTTGAGTTTCTTCATTATGATAGAATAATAAATCTGAAAACCTGTTGCATCCTGGGAATTGAATGTTACCAACAGAGAAGAATACTGTCAAGTAGTTTCTGTGCAGCTTTCACTCAGGCTGAAATTTAAAAAAAATCTTATGTAAGAGGTTGCATCTTTGTGGGAATTAGAGATTTTCATTCAACTGATACATGTAGGATGAAAATGTCTGGGTTGTATTGTCAACATTTCGTCTGCCAAGTTGGAGACCAAATCATATGTGCATTGTGCTTGAGTACTTGAGAATAAGTGGAAATAATTTTGAATTTAAATATACTGTTTGTGACTACTCTGGTAAAAAAGCATTTAAGTAAAACTTATTTTGTCTCAAAATATCTACAACCAGAATTTATTAATTCAGTTTTCTATGGTACTTTTAGAAACACAAAAGTCAAGAAGTCTTTTATCATAATGATGCTTTATTAAAGTTTAATTAGAAGATATAATACCTAAGTGGTAAAGACTCAATCAACAGGCAAACTAACTTTTTCAGATTGCATAACAGAGCTCAACCTACAATGCAAATGGTATGGGAATGGATATAATTGCAAAAAAGTAACAAAATGAAAGTGATCATGGATGCATTAAAAATGTTAACTGTTGACAAGCATATAAGTGGACACAACAGATTGTGGAGGGTAACTTAACAATATATTTAAAAAGTCTTAAACATGTGTATAAAATTTGATTTAGCAACTCATGCTAGAACATTCATCTTCTCCAGGAGTGTTTGCTGCAGCCTAAAAATTCAACATCAGTGCTTGCTTAGGCAGCACATATAATAAAACTGGAATGATACAGAGAAGATTAACATGGTCCGTGCACAAGGATGACATGCATATTCGTAAAGCATTCCATATTTTCAGCCATAAGGAAAGAAGGCAAAAATAGCTTTCTGTCTCAGTCTTTCCCTCTTCCATTTGAAAGAAAGTACTCTGGGGTTTATAATCTGTAACCTGTTAAATGACAGCCTTCTGAGGACATTCCAAGACAGTATACAGTCCTGTAGTCTACTTGGAATCCATAGATAACACTTCAAGAGAGACACCTTGTTGGTTTTGACTGGCTATTCATAAAAATTTCTTAAAGAGATTAGTGATAGAGTTAACGCTTTCCTGTTAGTTTTGAATTTATATTGTTTCATCCCATGTACAAAACCATTTTTTTTCCTGCAAATAGTTGGGGGTTGTAAAAGAATGTTTTCTCATGACTTTTTTGCTTCAGTGACTTTACAACAAATTTAACTCTGAAAAAAAAACTCAACATCAGGAAAATGTTTAAAGAAATATCCAACAATGAGAAACAAAAGGAAAATAATTCAAGAAGGGTGTCAATATGAAGCATTTTAGCTTAATGTGGCAGAATATTTAGTCATGAGATAGGTTCAAAATAATTATTGAAAAAAGGTAAGTTTCCAAATATTTGAACTTCAAGGTCTTAATTTTGTTTTTAAATATATACATATATAAACTATATTTCCTCTGACTAATTATATATAACATATAATAAATTAATATATTTGACCAAATATATATATATATATAATAGGAAACATAGTTTGTTGAAATATTATTATGATAATTTTGGTTGACATAATGATGGTCAGTTCATGTTTTCTTCTTATCTATTTTCATATAATATTCAACCCATAATTAACATATGTAGGACTGGGACACAGACAGGAAAACTCAGTGCTTATGGGAAAGATATAAATTCAGCTTAGAAAACTGGTTTTGAAGGAATAGAGATAGCCAATCATAAACTCAAAGAGGGCATTTGGACTGGATATCAAGATACTGATTTCTTTCACATGGACATTAAAGAAAGGTGCCCAGGACAGGGAGGAAAGAGGTCCTAAGATCCTCAGAAAATACCAGTACTTCAAGGGCAAAGGACCTAAGAAGGAAGAGCCAAAATAGTTGGGAAACAAAACATGTTCAGAACTTAATTTTGTTGTTTACCCATGTCATTAATCATAAAATATCATAAGATCACAACATCTTCACATGTCTGGCATTGATATAAAGATGTAGCACAATACCATAAGTGTTTCAGAAGTCTTTAAATAGTTTGGGCTGTTTCTCTACTCCAGTGCAATGAGTTTGTGAATGTGACTTTGAACTCTACCAATGGAGCTGCAAGTGGATATGAATGTTAAAGTTAATGACATTATTAACATCAAGAGAAAAGAACAATGTTTTGGTTTTTATGCAGTGCCGGGGAGCAAACTCAGGGTCTTGTCCATACTGGGAAAGTGCTCTACCACTGAGCGCTACATCCTCAGCCCAAATGAACAGTTTGCTTCATCAGTATTAACCTGGAGCCAACCACTCTGTCTAGTTCTATGAAGTAACATGACTGTAAAAGGCTCTTAACTTCAAGGAGTTTAGAAATCCAGGGGAAAAAGAAGAAAAACAGAGAAGACAGGGACATTCAAGTAACCAGAGGTGGAAGGGGAGTTTTTCCTATGGAGAATTTAACTTAATAGCTGAAAGTGAGGGTATTATGGTTTGAATGTAAAATGTCCCTTGCAGGGTCATGTATTAGAACACACCGTCTTTAGTTGGGGCATTGATTGTGAAGGATGTTGAATCTTTTCAAGGTGAGGTCTTGCTAGAGAAAATGGGTCACTAGGCAGGCCTTGAGGTTTTATAGCCCAGCCATACTTCCTATACTCTCTTCTTCCTGAGTGTGGATGCAATGTGATGAGCTGGCCTCCCATTCCCATTGCCATGTCTTCCTCGCCATGATAGACCAAATTCCCCTGAAATTGTGAACCAGAATAAAACCCTTTTCTTCTTTGAACTGCTTCTTGTCAGGTATTTATTTGGTCATGACAATGAGTAAAGTAACTAACACAGGTAGCAACTCCATTTTCACAAGTCACAAAACAATAGCATTTGATGGATTTTCAGAACTCATCTTTAATGTTCTGTGGAAAACTGTTAGAAAAAAAAATATTTGTAATAGTTATCCTGTTTCTCTCCTGTATATACACAAGAATCTTAGATGCTGAACAATAACTCTAGAGAAAAAAATTATATATACTCTTTGTCTTACCACTATTATCTTTGTTATCAATGACTACATACTCAAATCCTTCTGTCCTTGCCAAGATCTCCTGATTCTGTAAAGACTGGCTTAAATAACCCAGTTGTCTGTAAGACTATATCTGACACACACACATACACACACACACTGGTACAAAGTGAACTCCATCTCCCTAAACTTGCACACTAGTACCATAATGGTTTTATGCCTTACCTGATATGTATGAGGTTCTCAGGAAATCCTCATTGAAGGCATTGGGAAGCACAGGAGGCAAGATACGTCACCATTTTGGTAAGATACCACAGCTCTGAAACTCAGGAATCTCATGACTGATGCTGGCTGCCAAATCCAACAGTTGGTGAGTAGGTGGAAAAATTCTGGAACCTGAATCTGCTCCAGGCAGGTATACCATTCCATGATTATCTTGATCATTTTGAGCAAAGGGATAACTTTTCCTTCTGAATCCCTTAGTTAAGTAAGGATTATTCATTTTACTTTGTGTCCTAGAACCTACAGAACACCTGGCATTCAGGATGGAAACACTCAGCATTTCCTATTAAAATATCAATTGTAACAAAATTAATATCCCAAATGGGCATGGTGATGCATTTCTGTAATCCCAGAATTCTGGAGTCTGATGCAGGAGAATCTCAAGTTTGAAGCCAGGCTGGGCTAGAAAGAAATACCCCATCTCAGAAAAAAAAGAATATTCAAATTATATATCAATATATAAAACTATATTTGTGCAAAACTTCCTATGGACTACCTTGAGCCATGATAATTAATGTCTGAAATTTAAAAAGCAGTGTGCAAGGTACAGCTAATCTGAAAAGTCTCAAATCCTCAACATTTCTGGTCTCAACACAATTAGGTAAGGGATATTCAACTTGCGTATCAACTTCAAACTCAATTTACCTTTCAAAAACCTATAAGAAGGGCTTTAAAACCTTGCAAAATGTTTTTAACCAGGCCCTGACTTATAAAAGACACATCTACAATGGGCCACTTTTGGGAAATTATATAGGATAAATTATGTTAAGGTCAGAATCAAGTAACTACTACATTAACTGACATGTATGAGATTTCTGGGCATGTAAAAAGTGTCCGTAGGCTCTCATTTGGATTTTGAGGGGAAATGAGGTAGTTGTGACAAATCACTTGGGGAAAATACTTAAGTACTCAAGTAAAGAATAAAGCAAGCAGGAGTAGTAGCACATATCTATAGTTCTAGCTATGCAGGAGGCTGAGGTAGGAAATGCACGTGAGTCCAGAACTTGAAAGACACCTTGGACAACTAGGCACTTGCTTGCAGACTACCAACCCAGGCTCAATTTTCCAGCATCTATATTAAATCCAGATGCACAAAGTAGCACATGCATCTGGAGTTTGTTTGCTGTGGCAAGAGACCCTGGTGCACACATACTCTACCTCAAATGAATAAATATAAATAAATAAGTGAATAAACAAAGAAAGGGAGAAAAGGAGCAAGTAAAGACCTCACATCCTGGGTTTATATTGGCTATAAGCCACCCATGTATCTCCCTTGCATGATAGCTTGCTTTTTCCTCTCTGCCTAAAGGAAGGAATGACACTTTTCAGGCATGCCCTTTTCCTTTCTAACTCATATTCAAAAATTTTGGACTATGCTCCACTGACATAGAAAATATTTTTACTCTAGATAAGAGGAAGCATATTAATTTGTAGTGAGAAAAATAATAAGGGTGGGACTTGGGAAGTAACTGAGTGGGTAAAGTGCACATCTGAGGACCTTAGTTCGTATTTGAGAGAAATCTGTAAACTTCCAAATTCAGCCCTCAGCCAAGCTGAAGCAGCCAGGGCTGCTATGGGAAAGGACTTAGCAACCAAAGGCTAAATGCATATGAATCATCATTTGCAGCCTTTCTTCTATTTATTGTCCCATATTTTTATATTTTTATATATTTTGTCTATAAACAGTTTTCTTTGAAATAAATATGCTTATAGTAAAACCAGGAGCATATCAACAATTAAGAGATGTGGTTTTTTTTTTGGAAGAAGACTTTCCAGAGACGTGGATGTGGAGTCTTTTCTTCAATTGATCTATAAGGCCATGTCTCCCTGAGGGAATTTGAGTTTGAAGACATTCAGTTAATCTTGGCCTTCAAACCAATATCCAGGGCTGGATGGTAACTACTGTTTCTGGAACTTGAGGCCACAGAGAGTGACTTCAACTTGTATCTCTCCAAATACTCCAATCCCAGTATCTCAGTTAAACTGGAACTTTGAGACAGTTCTGGTATTATATCAACCAAAGCAAGCCTCAAGCAGAGATAGTAGTTTTTACATTAATATATTAATACATTTCATTAACATATTAGCTATCCTGAGCATGTGGAAGTAATTGCAAGTAGTTTATAACGATTGAACTTCCTGACTAAACTAAAAATAGTAACACTGTGGCTACCAACCCAGCTAGAGATATAACAGTTGGGGAAACTATTGTAGGAAGACATAGAAAAGCATTATCAAGAAATCATTCCTAATATCTTGTCTGAAAAGTATGTGATGGACAGCGAGAAGTGAAAACATGAAGGTGAGAAGTCAGCTGGAGGTCAAAGTCTCACAACTGCATAAAGAGAAAGAACTTTGAGGTTGAGGGAAGAAATGACAAGAAACAAATAAAAACATGTGGCTAGGATGGGAGGAGGTGGGTAAATCAAGAGAGAGAAAAGGATTTTTTTTTGTTATACTTGTATGGAAAGTTTGCATAAACAGTCAGCTGTCTTTAGATTGAAGATAAGGTACAAGGAAACACATTGTGACCATGGTCATAAATACTCCAGCCACTTGAGAAAGGACCGCCCCTGTGGTCTGTAGTGCACATAGCCTTGGATTTCCCTCACAAATAGCCTGCACCTCCAGCCCAGCAAAGACTGTCCCCTTCACATGCCTACAGCACCTCAAGACCAGCTAGTGAGGTGTCTTTCTGAATTTTTTTGTTTGTTTGTTTTGTTTTTTCGAGGTAGGGTCTCACTCTAGCTCAGGCTGACCTGGAATTCACTATGTATTCTCTGGGTGGCCTTGAACTCTCAGCGATCTTCCTACCTCTGCCTCCCGAGTGCTGGGGTTAAAAGGCGTGCACCACCACTCCCGGCTTCTGCATCTCTTTTTATTGAATTTTGATTTTGTTTACAAACAGGGTCTCATGGAGTATAGGCTAGCTTCAAGCTTGCTATGTAGTTGAGGATTGAATTTCTGATCTTCCTGCCACCACTTCAGGTTCTGAGATCACAGGATTGTCCCAGTATTTTATATGGTATTGTGGATCAAACCCAGAACTTTGTCCGTGTTATGCAAGCACTCAAGAGCTACATCCCCAGTTATTTTCCACCTCTTGTAAGTTCCTCCTACCTGGGCTGTGCTAACACTGAAGAGTGCAGGTAAAGTCACCACAGCCCCACAGAGTCTGGAGCAAAGGGAGCAGGTTCTGTGAGGGCTGGAAGTTTCTCCTTTGGCTTCTAATCTTTTCACAACTTTTAAACATTTTAAAAGCTTTCCCCCCTTATTTTTCTCGGGTGCTAAGAAGATACATGAATCTAAAGGGAAGACTCAACCAGTGAAGAAATTTCTAGAAGGCTGCTTAAATTAAAAGCAACCTTAAATACGATCCTTGGGCTGGAGAGATGGTTTAGCGGTTAAGCGCTTGCCTGTGAAGCCTAAGGACACTGGTTTGAGGCTCGATTTCCCAGGACCCACGTTAGCCAGATGCACAAGGGGGTGCAGGCATCTGGAGTTCGTTTGCAGTGCCTGGAAGCCCTGGTGCGCCCATTCTCTCTCTCTTTCCCTGTTACTCTCAAATAAATAAAAATACAAAAAAAAATTAAATACGAGGGACTGGGGAGATGGCTTAGTGGTTAAGGCGCTTGCCTGCAAAGCCAAACAACCCAGGTTTGATTCCCCAGGACCCATATAAGCAAGGTGCACATGCCTATGGAGTTTGTTTGTAGTGGCTGGAGACCCTGGGGTACCCATTCTCTCTCTCTCCTCACTCTGTCTCTCTCTCTCTCTCAAATAAATCAAATACAAAAAAAAATTAAATATGATCCATTTTTGGAGTTCCATTTACAGCCAGCACACTAAGCCTACCCCTTGCACAATCAAGTCTGAAGATTTCATGTTCATAAGCAGCACTGAGGAAGAAAGCCCAAGAGGAAGGCCCTCTGGGAAATCTTGTACAAAAGTCACAAGGATTGCTGTTGTTAGGGTATGGTCTTAGGCAGGCATCTATCTCTAAGATCAAAGAAAATGAGAACACAGAAGTGGAAATGATAAATATTTGAAGAAGGGAAATGAGAATATACTTTCATCAGACCCTGAAGGAGGAGAGGAGTGTTTGAAGAAGCCCCTGTGAAAGACATGGCATTTGATCTTAACCTCAAAATATGATAGAAATTTAAATATGCAGAGATTGTAAGTCTAGAAGAGATAGAGGCCTACTAGCATATGTATATAATTGTATATATATATACAGCAATACATATGATTGCTTATAATTTTGTTGTAGATTATAGTAATTTATATGTATATAATTGTGTACGTACAAGGTATGTGGGGGTAGGGGATAACTGCTTCAGACCAAAGACACATGGTAGCTAAATGTAATATATTATCTCAATGCACTCCTGAAACAGAAAAATAAATGGTAAGTCCAAACTAAAAAAAAAATTATTTTTAAATATTATTTATTTATTTGAGAAAGAGAGACACAGACAGACAGACAGAATGGGTGCATCAGAGCCTCCTGGCTCTGCAAACAAACTCTGAGACACACGTAACAGTTTGTGTGCCTGCCATTGTGTGGGTAATGGGGAATCAAACCTGCGCCATCAGACATTGCAAGCAAGTGTCTATAACCACTGAGAAAGTTCTCCAGCCTCAAACTAAGGAAACTTTAATAAAGTATGTACTTTAGTCAATGCTATATCACTATTGGTTAGTAGTGACCAGTGTTAACATACTATTATAAGATGTTATTATTAGAGGAAACTGGATATAGGTCCTATAAGAACTTTCTATTCCTGCATTATAAAAATCTTTGCAATTCTAAAACTATTACAAAATAAAAAGTTTAAAGATACAGTGCAACAGGCTTCAGTTGTAGAACATAGAGAGATCATGCTGGAACTGAGATGGAAGCCTGTGCTCTACTGACTATCATAGTGCTAGAACGTGCTATGTGAGCTGCTGGGGAATAAAATTCACTAACAACATGGACAAGCAGTGGATCCTGAAAGCTACAAAAAAGCTATATATATGTACATATACTGTGCTGATTTGCCTGGTTTCTTATGGGGCCATCTGGAGCCCAGCCCACATAATTATGTCACTTTTTAATGATAGAAGGGACATTTTCTGTTTCCTCATTCCAGAGAATCTTGAAAATTTCCCATTTTTAATATTGATTCTTTGACATTCAACACATCTTCACATGAACTACCTTTAACTTACATATAAAGGACAAAAGAGAAGAAATACCTATCTTCTCCAGTGTACTGAAGATTTGTTAACTATCTATTACACTTGTCTTGCTAACAGTGACACATGGTGTGTAGCTATGTTTTGCAGAATGGACCAGGATCCCTCCATGCGAGGACTGTTGAGCTGTTATTTCACCTTAAAGGAAGTATTGTCCGGGGGAAAAACAACTTTTCCCACAACAGGGCAAATAATGGCAGGATTTGACTTGAAACACAGATCTTAAAAAGGTTCAAAATCATTTCCCAAGGCAGCACATCTTTGAAAGGAAGTAACTCAGGAATCAAATGGTTCTCTGTTATGTGGCATTTCATTTTGTTCTATTGTCATTTGCAGACTAAGAATGCAAAGATGACAGATTGATAGATGTCAGTAAGACAGACAGCTGATAGGTGGTAGAATAGATTAAGAAAGCCATGAAAGAAGGAGAGATTGACTTGCTCATTCTAAGAAGAAAATGATTCCTTATTTGGAGATTTAAAATGCAAACCCAGGTAACAATGTTTTTTAGTCATTTTGTAATATATAAACTTACTTGCTTATTTAAAGAGAATATCTATGGTCTACTGCAATGAATCATCCACCATTGATGTACCAGTTATCTAGCTACCTTTTTAGGCATATCTATGCATTGCTGTTATTTGTCAGGTCTCTGAGGAATAAATGGATAGAATGTAAGAACCATAAGGCTCTTACACAGCTTAGTAGATATGAGATTAAAGAAGGTTAGTGATTTGTGGATGTGGAGGTAAGGCAATATGAATATAAAATTAAAAACTATCCCATGATGGTCAATAATTAGCAACAGGAATGAATTAAATTTTTTTATTAGAGAGAGAGAATTGGCATGCCAGGGCCTCTGGTCATTGCAATTGAACTCCAGACATGTGTGCCATCTTGTGTACATGTGACCTTATGTATGCGTCACCTTGTGCATCTGGCTTATATGGGATCTGGGGAGTTGAACATGAGTCCTTAGGCTTCACAGGCAAGCATCTTAACTGCTAAGCCATCTTTCTAGCCCTGAATTCAAATTGTAATAGCAAAACAATAATAAAACAAATTTTTAGGAAGTATAGTAAGGTGAAAGAAGCCTAAGGTAAGAGAAAAGAATGCATGGAACTTTATAATAAAAGAAGAGAAACAAGGAAAACATAAAGGAAGGTGACCAAGGATGAACTGGTTAATTGAACATGGGGCTTAATAACCATTTAAGTGGTCATCAAGTTTATGCTTACTTGGGATATAGGAAGTTCACTATATGAGCAGTAGATCCCAGCTCTAAATCTCTAGATGTGACCAAATAAGGGAAAAAATAATTTTGGCCTTTGGATTCCAAACTAACTTCTTTTACCTTGCTTTTCTTATTTAACAGATTATATTTCATCTTCATGCTTAACAAGACTCCCAGTGCAATTCTTTTAAAAAGATTCACCAAAACCTCTAGCCTTGCTATCTTGATTGACTGCAGGAGCCTTGAATTTCTTTGATATTCCTGAGTGGGGCAATGCACCATGTGAATATATTCATACACATTTGCTTTGTGGCTTATGAAATAAACTATTTCCTTGACAGGGAGAGTCTGGAGCCACTGATCCTGAAAATGGGCTTATCAATAAATCCAAGCATATTCACAGTAGGGGTAAGATTTTAGTGTTAAATAAGTTATGAATGTCAGGTGAATAACATCTTTTATTATACAGTGGTCTCAATCTCACAGCCCCAAACTGGGCAGAAGGCAAGTACTATGTACTCCACTTGGATTTTCATTATGGAGGAGGATAAAAATTCTACCATTCTAAACACATAAAATAAGTTAAAACCATACCATTTCTTTGGAAAGAAAAGATTTTTATGAACTGTGACCATTCTCTCTAAGGAGCTAGAAACCTGCTTTTGATCTTCTTATTAAGTCCTCACATTTCCTCCATGCATCAAATTTACTGGATCATTTTGAAGGAAGAACACAATACCCTTCCCTTTCTCACAGCAAGTGATGAGTCTACAGTACAATTCAAAATGTACTTGCTGGTCCTAACTTCATACCTGAAAACAAAAGTGTCTATTGGAAGCAGTTTAAAACACATCAACAAACTTATATGACTTGTTCTTCCAAATTATCACCTTGGAGTCACCACATTACTTCAAAAAACAAGGCCATTATTCAAAATAATTTTTGGAAGTCTGCTTTAGGTTCTGTCTTTACAAAAGAAATCAGGCCTATGTTTATAGTGTTGTTGGGTAAAAATGCTGTTTTTTTTTTTTAGCTTAATCATTCATTTGATAGCATATATCACTTTTAGTTTAAAAAATTGAAGTCTAATCTCCAAAGACAAAAAATAACCACTGAGGAGAATCAAAGAATATATAGGATCCTCAACTCCAGGGGAATTGGCTCCAGGACCTCCAAAGATACTCAGACCCTCAGATGTACATAACCTATGCACATTTAATGATTTAAACCATGTCTAGATTATTCATAATGCCTAGTACAATGTAAATGCTATGAAAACAATTATTTGGCTCTATTATTTAGGGGAAAGAACAAGGAAAAGTCTATAAATGTTCAGTATAGACACAAATAAAAATATCTTCAACCCGCAGATGGGAATAGGAAACCATGACTAAAAATTCTACATTCTATTCTGAAGGCTATTAAACACAGAGGGATTCCAAACTGTATACGTACCTCACTGAATGTACCAACAAACTACCAGTGTTTACCTGAGAAAGGATCACATTTTAACTGAGGTTAAAGTTGTGATATGAGTACTTATTAAAAAGAACTCTCTAAACTAAGTACATTACTTTACAGTTTCATGGAAAACTTAATTATATGAATTTTTAATCATTGCTCTGTTATAAGTTCAGTCAAAAATATGAATTTGGGGGCAGAAGAGATGGTTCAGCAGTCAAGGCACTGGCCTGCAAAGCCTAAGGACCTGGGATTTGATGCCCTGGCACCCACATAAAGCCAGATACACAAAGTGTGCATGTGTCTGGAGTTTGTTTGCAGTGGCAGGAGGCCCTGGTGTGTCCATTCTTTGTCTCTTGTCTGCTTCTCTCTACTTGGAAATATATATATATAAAGTTTTTTTGAGGTAGAGTCTCACTCTAGCCCAGACTGACCTGGATTTCACTATGTAGTCTCAGGGTGGCCTCAAACTCACAGCGATCCTCCTACCTCTGCCTCCCAAGTGCTAGGTGTGTGCCACCACGCCTGGTAAATATATATTTTAAATGTGACTTTTTCAACATTTATAGGAAAATGATTTGATCTCTCAAATTTCTATTTTTCCCCCAACTGAAAAAAACTTCTAATAAAGAATAGATCTTTGTTATGATTGTGTTATGTATGTGATTACATTAACAGAAGAGAGAAACTGGTCTCACCTGAATTGTTTTCTCTCAAGTAGCAAAAAAAAGTCCACTTACACATATAACCAAATGTTATTTAATATCTTAAAAAGTAACACAATCCAAAATGGATATTTAACACAACACTACATAAACAATATGAACACAATATTACCATATGGAGGGACTTTCAAATATAGACTTACAAAAATCCCTGTCATTTTTTTCTTTTAAGTTATTATACTAAGCATGACAAGTAATCATCATTTACAATATGGTACACTGACACAATAAAAACCATATTACAAATGTGCTGTTAGAAATCAGTAACATTAGGGAAGACATCTCATGAACTGTTGTTATTTCATATGAAATACTATACAATATAAACAGAACATCCATCTTGGATGACCTTTACAGCAACCAGAGACCAAGTAATTTAATTTTTTTTCAGTGCAAACACATTTTATTCAAGGCAGTCTTGGCTGCAAAACTCCTTTCTAACAGTAAATCCCACTTGCTTTTCTTATTCATTTACCTAATGCAATAGTCACATTCAGTCACTCAGAGAAAGATACCCGCAGAATTAAACTTTGATGCTTAAATCTAATTTTCTTCCAGGAAGTAGTATCCAGATCACTGCTCTAAGGACTTTGATTTGTAGCTGTTGATACTTACATGAAGGTGACTAGGGCAGCTCTATTCCTAACCAAACCAGTATGTATGTGTGCACAGTACTGCACAGTATTCTACCCTTCCAGTGTGGAAGGATGGTGGTGTACGTATCCAGATGGGGAGAAGTGGGAAGGAGGCATACAGGATGGTCTTCACAAGAAAGGAAGGGTTGGGAGCTGCTGAGTGCAGTGCATGATTGATTTCCTGGAGTGGCAAGGATTGGTATTGGAGGAAAGCTCAGGTCTCTGACTTGGTACCTCTTTCTGGTGGGAGCAAGGGAATGGTTGTACCAAGGTCAGCCTTTACACAGGGAGTTAGGCAGCTGCATGTGGAATAACCAAGCTCTAACCTTCTATTTCTACCCTTGCATAACCATTGCTGCCTTTTTTTTTTTTTACCTAGTTAGTATTGTATATGCATGTTCGCATGTGAAATCAACAGTTAGCAATTAAAGCCCTGTAGCTGACCATATACAATCATAATAAGGTTTAGTTTCCCTTGGAGCTTTTTAGAATTCTGAATCTTGCAATTCATTAACTGTAAGTCCTAGAACAACTGTAAGAGCAATCACTGATCACTGGGGAGTTTCTCTGTGATGCTGCTGCAAAAGCCATGGGGATTCAATTGATCAGGGAGATGCCAGCACCGCTTTCAAAACATGAGGAAGCTTAATCATGAAGTTTTTCCATATGTATAATTTATGAAATGTCTCTTAGCAAAAACCTATGGGAAAAGAGTGGATGTATCCTTAATACTATAAAACCTTGGAGAAGGATGGGGTGACAGCTGATTCTTTTATCTTACTTGGCTAACCTCAAACCAATAGCTCTTTCCTGCCCATATCTTACTAAAACCAAAGAAAATAATGCTTCCTATGGCTTCTGCATTCATTTTTTTTTAACCTGCATTCTAGCTCCCCCAAGCCCTAATCATGTTCAGAAGGGTCCCTCTCTCACAGAAGAGTGCTGGATGGCTTTGACAGTGGGCAGGGGGATGGGCCAGGGGAGGAAGCAATCACTTTTCCTTGGATCTACTCTGGTCTAACGCTGCACTGCTTGATGGAGGAGACTGGTCTGTAGAAACCAGAAGGCACCTGCAATGGATCTCATACTTCCTAATTTGAGAAAGCAGTTAGAACTGGATTTGTGTCCTTGGTCATCCAGATTCTCCAGAGCAGGGCTTGATGTGTCTGACTGAATTGTTACTGTGCAGCTGAGCATTAGAAGTCTATTTGATAGAGTATTTTTTAAATTAAAATTTGTTTCAGCATCGTCCACTCCCCAGAGCAGTCATGCTCCTGAAGATGTGATTTTTTTAGCACAGGAATTAGAAACCCAAAATGAACTGTAAACAAGGATAGGCATCTGGATTGTCCATGGACTGCAATGGCCTTGGTATGGACTTATTCATCTCCCACTTCACAATTCAATTTTAGCAAGGTGTGCTGAGGTGTAAGACTGCAAACACCTTGAACTTTCTGAATAAAATGGACAAAGGTGTCTAGTTGGATTTGTTTACTTTGACTTTATTAGAACACATAAGAAAAATAGTATTGATTCATGATTTCTCATGGTGGTCTATCAAATAGCTAGAAAATACATCATTGATAGCTGCCACTATGTTTCTGGGTTATTTTGAGACACATTTTTTAATTCTTTCAAGTAAAGGTGTTACAAATATGACCTGTGTTAATTGTCAGTAAATATAATATTTTAGAAGAACTTTGAGATCTCCAAATCAACTGTGTAACATTGTCAATTGTTGCATTTTAAATCAAGCTCTGAATGCTGTCCATATGAAAGGCAAGACTTCTCAACAATGATTTCCATAAAATTGTGAGAAATATGTCTATCTTTTAAGTTAAAAAACTTTATTTTCAAGTACACTTTGTGGTGACAAGTGGTTTGTTCTGGGTAGAACTTACAAAGCTAATGTTATCTCTTCTATGGAACACATTTCTTCTCTTGAGGATGATGATGATAGAATTTAAGTGTGCACTTTTGAAATACTGATTGGGTTATGAAAAAAGAGGCATTTTTGAACAGCTGGTGTTCAAATCATTGTTGCTTCAGACTCACTTTCAATTTATGCTTCCTGAACTTGAGCTCTCCAACATCAGAGAAACAAAAATTTGTTATTTTATCCAGCTAGACCCCTTTTAGCTCTTCTATTTGCTTTCTCTATTGGGTGCACCCCCTTTCATATGCTCATTAAGTTCCCCTGAGATGTGCAAAGTATATCAAATGGAATACAAATGACTTAACAGAATCCTGAATGCACAGCACAGCTCTTTGAATGAAAATGAGGTTGGGCTCCACAGGGTAGCATGCTATAAAGGCAGAGAGGCTCAAAGTGCTTTAAGTTGGCAGTCCAAATTTCTTACATGTCTTCCGTTACTGAAAAACCTAGCAATCCAATCATATTTCTATAGAAGTAAATAGCTTGCCAAATTATGTTTACCAAGTGGCTCTTTGCCAAAGAGAACTTTAATAGGAATGTAGAAGGGTAGGAGGGAAGAGAAGAATTTCAAATCTTTTGTTCATTCGTGACTAGAATCAAATGTGCTTTCATGGGAAAACAAGAAGAAGGTGGTTTATAGCTGAAAGCCATGGAATGCCGGGGAAGAAAACCATGGCAACGAAAAAGTCATGAATCCACATGGGCATTTCACTGACACATACACGCGGAATGCCACAGCCTAATGTCAAGGCATGCTTTAAATGCTGCTTTTCTAACAATACACTTTAACACACTGCTGCCATTTCTTCAAATTCATGGAGGTAGTTATATGTAAAAATAAAAATTACCATAAAGTAATATGCTGTATCATAATATATAAGTGTGCAAAATGCCGACAGATGTGTTGACCCTTTAAAGTTGAATGCCTCACAGAGATTCAACCAGATTCAGTTTTGTAAACCTTTCAGTTGTTGAAGACTAGACAAGCAGTCATGTAGCACAAAGCTATGATTCCACTGGAGGAAAAGAATACTGGCAACACATCCAGAGAGCCAAAGTTTGGGGCATCAAATAGTCTAACCTTCTTGGTGAGACCATCTCAGACATGTGCATTCATCATATGTCACATTTATCATGCACATCCCATTACCATTCCAAAATCCATATCAGACATAGACAAGAGTATTTCTACATAGAACATCTGTTTACATGGAATATCATCTTGGAAGTCAATTATTTCTATGCTAATGGCTGATGGTCTAAGGGAGGTTTGTTTCATTTTGTTTTATATCTTATATCCCACAGTATCAGGCAAACAGGGTACACATTTGATTTGAATAACATCTTTTGTAAACCTCTTTCTTGTGAACTACCAAAACTTTGTATTTTAAAGCTCCTCTTAAAGGTAATGATTTCTTTTCCTGCTCACACAATATTTGATTATTTCAATGGCTACTTTCAGAGGCCCAACTGGAGGGATGATGCCTTGTTTAAATGGCTGTATTATTTATGAATTGAGTGTGATAAGAATCTGAGAGCAAGTTTTTGAAAAAAACAAATTTAGACAGCAAAGTTAGGAGTCATATGATGTACAACTCCTCAAGAAAACAAATGATGTAGTCTACTAGGTATATTATTATTCTTCCTGGACATAGTTGAGCAATGAGGCAAACCATGGGTTTCTGAGCAATCAAGGCATGCCTTGGAGGAAATAAGGTATGAGATTGAAAGCCAACTGGCCTAAGCAGTTCAGTGGTGTGGCAGTATACAAAGAAATGGACTTAAGTTTCACTATGATTAGCACACAAAAAAGAATTTATACCAAACTTGAGGCATCCAGTTTGACCCAATGCAACTTCCAAATAGCTGATAAAGTAGGAGAGTATTCATGTATTTCTGACCACATATAGGCCTGCATTCATCAAGCAGATTGGTAGCGATTAAACAACATGAGAAAAGAAGTCTCACAAATTTTATGCCAGTCACTGAAATTCTAGATAAAAAATTTTTAGGTTTTTAGAGCCTATTTGAGTATTTGAATAATTGTTTAAGGTATTTGTCTCCAAAAACAGATGCTATTAACTTAAATAAAAAAATTATGAAACACCACTTACTTGGACAGGTATAATCCTTTTGAAAAAGTTTTGTAATACTTACAAATAAATTCCATTGTTCTTTTTCCCATAGGATTGAAGCCTAATTGCTTGTAGACCCTTTGCCACTGAACCTTTCTTTGTATTCAATATGATATTATAAACCAAAGCAGAATGTGAGCAAACCATTTTGAAATAAGTTGGGCTTCTGACTACAGATCCACCTAAAAGATTGCCTCCTGAAATTAGTTACAAAGTATTTGTAAACATTACTCTGGCATAGTTCATGTCTGCATAATTGTTATTCTGATAAATTTTAGGGGAGTACAAATTATGGTTATACCACACTAGCAGAATGAAGACATTCTGTTATTACATGGGCCCATGTATATTTCTAATCAAAATTACTTTAAAAGCTTTCTATAGAGATCTTCCCAGGAATAAAAGGCCTAAAGTTCAACTCTCCCTAAATTTGCTCTTTCCTATAACCACTAAAAATTATCTCTCACAGCCTAATTTAGGCATTCTATTTAAAACTACATAAAATAGATTTACGTCCTTCCATTAGAAAGAATAACATCCTCAGGCCATACTCTTCATTTGTATCACAAAGAACATTTTGCTTTGAAACAAACTAATTAGTGTATATATTATAGAAGATAGATCATCATAGGATCACAGAGAGGAAGTCATCTTCCTTCAGTATCTGATTAATTCCTTCTAAAAGTCCACATTGCCTCTTCTATCACTTAGTGCTATGTCCCAGCCAGACTGGGACTTCCCTTCCTTTGCTCACTTCAGATTCAAAGGCCTATATTCCTGTTTATGATTATGGAAGGTTACAGATCAAGACAAGCATCTAGTTCACTAGAAAATATAATCCTGAAAACAAACACTCCCAGCATTTCCATCACGACCCCTTCTGACACACTTCCATTGGGTCCTGCAAAACAGTGTCATAGAAACTCACAGTGAAAGATAACTGGTGTATGAATGATCAGCAAACAAAGGGGTGGGGCTCCTTCTGGTCAGGTGGGCATTGATTTCACTCAAGGGGTACACCCTTGGATTTGACATTTTGTAGTGGCTTGGATTTATTATGTATTTTTAAATTATTAAGGATCAGTTCTGTGGCCCCATTTAACCACAGACTGGAAGTAACACACATCTGTGGCATTTAAAATGGAATTGGCAACTGCATGATGTTGAAAATGCTTATTCCACTTACAGTGTCTAGACTTTCCTATGTGTGCTCAGATACAGTTAGTGAAGCAAAGTATACACATCACCCCTACTGCTATTCGGTTGCTTCAGAGCCAGAAATGTGAAAAGCAATACTCTGAAATAAAGATATATATATATATTTTACCCTAGCCTACTTCACACAGTTCAAGGAAATCCCCAAACTGCATTTGAGATGCTTGTCTTTCCAAAGATGTAAACATCAGTCCCAGTGTCGTAAACTTTGCTATATTGAATGAGACAGATCTGAGGCAGAAGGACAATCACACACTAGTAACAGAAGCTTGCAAGCAGTTGGATGGTTTCTGTAATTTCTCAGCTTCATTTGCTGGGGGATCCGTACTTGCACGGAAGTTGAAGGCTGGGCCAGCTCCACCATGGGCCGGACTCAAAGCAGGATTCTGACGGCGGTTACTTTCAACAATGCTTGATGTGTTGGAAGCCAGGCTCTCCCGAGTACTAAAAGAGTAAAAAGGGATGGTTTTGTTTTGCTTTGAGCATAAATACTCATATACTGAGCCCCAGAGGAACAGCAATGATGTAGTTAATGGATTTCCTCTGTTGATTCACAATGTCATATCAATATACATCTCCACTGATTATTTGCATATGCTCTTCCAGCCAGGGTTCTGGGAGCTCACATGAGACATGCCAGTCATCAGCTCATAGAATGAGTAAAGGGTTTTTAACCACCAAATGCACTTTGAAATGACTTCTCCTTTTCACATTCAAGAAAACAGCTTCAAAATTTGATGTGATAGGCATCACACTAGCTTTAAAAACGAATGCTCATACCTGTGTGATGATTTCATCAAAGTCTGGGAATTGGTGGGCATAGGTTCTGCTCCTGAATAAACTCGATAATTTTACTGAAGATTCCATTCTCTGTCTCTGATTAGATTTTGACTTTGGTGGACTGCAAGTATGCCACGAGCTAATTTTGCCATGTGAATGGGAATAAAATTCTTTTAAAACATTTTATACCTCACTTCAATTAAAATGCAATTATATT
Source organism: Dipus sagitta (assembly GCA_036346955.1). Lineage (NCBI taxonomy): Eukaryota > Metazoa > Chordata > Mammalia > Rodentia > Dipodidae > Dipus > Dipus sagitta. Next base: position 215,768,976 of record CM070770.1, read on the forward strand.
TTCAGATAAGAATGTTAGTTTATGTGTGTGTGTTCCTTCATGTGTGTACATGTATGGTATATGAACATATGTGTTCATACACATGGATGGATAACAGAGGACAAACTGGGGTACTACTTTTCCTCTCAAGTGTCACCTACCTTTCTGTAAGGCAGAATCTTGCACTAGTTTGGAACTCACCAAGTAAGTTAGATTGGTTGGCCAGTGAGTCCTAGGGATCCACCTGCCTCTGCCTCACCAGCACTGGGATTCCCTGCTCAACTTTTTATTTTTCCATATGGGGCCTGAGAATTGAACTTTATGCTTACACAGCAAGCATTTTCTGTCCGAATTATCTCCAAAACCCAGAATATTAGTTTTTGTCCCGTTTATATTTCCCTTTGCTAGAAATATTTCTCTTTTAAGGGATAATATAGAATATATAACATAGATTTAAATGTTTCATTATTTTAATTTTTCTTGGACATTTTCTAAATTAGAAATAACTGATTTTATCGCTGTAAGTGACTTAGAACATTGCACACTTAAATGGCAACAACAGAAACAAGATTAATAAATCTGATTGAGAGGAAATGAATGTTTCATGTTAAAGTAAATGTTTAAAGAAAGTTACCAACTTACACAGAGGGAAGAAGCCATAATCATTCTCAAAACATCCACTCCATTGTGTAGACTTAAAGTTTAGAAAGTATTCAGAGTTGGTCCCATAACTAATTAAAGCTGACTAAACCTAATCAAAAAGTCAACTACCACAGTGGAGATAAAATCTCTTCATCTCTTCCATTCCCATCCTAAGCTCATAACAATTCTACCAGAACCCTTTTCTTTGGTAGTCATTTCTAGCAGTTATTTAATGCCAATCCTTTAGGGACTTGAGTTTACTTTTCATCAAGAAGACATGAATTAATTGATGAAAGAGCAATTTGCTCATTAATTGTAAAAAACAAACTGACAAAAAGGACAATGTACTTTTCTTAAATGTATAGAGTAACTCCAGAAGGTTAATGTGCTTAAAGAGATAAGTCAAGTTTTTCCATGAAACTAAAGATAAGCATTGGGCAAATCTAAAGTATACTCCAGAACATCATCACTAAGGTACAGAAAGTATTAGTTCTATCTATTTACCTGCCTGACTCTCTCCCAAGAAATTGAGATATAATTGGGGGGGGGGGGTCAGGTGTAGAGAAGAAGGACAAAAACACATATAGAATCACAAAGAATGCACATTCCTTCAGTTTCACTTTTAATCACAATAGAAAGTTTGGACAGCATTTAACTTCCTCATGTCTACAATGGGGATTGTATGATGTGGTTTTCCTACTTAGAGAGTGACTATGAAGAAGAAATGAACATGTGAACAATTTGCTCAATAAAAGTTATGTTATTTCTGTTATACAGCTGTTATATAATGAATTAAGTAGCTACTATGGGTTTGCTTGGGAATCTAAATATCTCTAACAACTTTATTCCTATGGGAAAATAAATGCTAGCAAAGAAAAAAAAAATGTACTTTTAAACCAGCTTTTAAGTACCTGTTAAGTGCCAGGCAGTGTGCCTGGTATTGTAAACATAAATCATATATAGTATAGAATGTAGTTGTGGGCTGGAGAGATGGCTTAGTGGTTAAGGCGCTTGCCTGTAAAGCCAAATGACCCATGTTCAATTCTCCAGATCCCACATAAGCCAGATGCACAAAGGTGAGGCAAGCACAAGGTTGCACATGCCCACTAGATGGCACAAGTGTCTGGAGTACGATTTCAGTGGCTGAGGTCCTGGCATGCCAATTCTCTCTCTCTCTCTAAGAAGTAAAAATTCGGACTTGAGTGTAGTGCATGGTGAAATGTGTGGGTCAAGTTTCAGTTTCCTGCATATGGTTATCCAGTTTCTCCAGCACCATTTGTTGAAGATGCTGTCTTTTTTCCAGCCTATATTGTTTGGGCCTTTATCGAATATCAAGTAGCTATAGTTGCTTGACCCAAAGTCCGGGTCCTCAAGTCTATTCCATTGATCTATACTCCTGTTTTTATGCCAGTACCATGCTGTTTTTATTACTATGGCTTTGTAATATAGCTTTAGATCAGGTATGGTGATGCCTCCAGAGGTATTTCTTTTGCTGAGGATATGTTTGGAAATGTGAGGCCTTCTGCCTTTCCATATGAAATTTGAGATCATTTTTTCTATCTCTGTGAAGAACACTGTAGGGATTTTAATTGGAATTGCATTAAATCTGTAAATTGCCTTTGGTAGGATTGTCATCTTCACAATGTTAATTCTTTAAAAATAAAATGTAGTTGGGAGATGTCTGTGGTAAGATCTTTGAACACAGATACTACTTTTTAAAAATATTTTATTTATTTATTTATTTGACAGAGAAATCAGGAGAGAGAAAGAAAGGGTGCGCCAGGGCCTCTAGGCATTGCAAACAAACTCCAGATGCATGCACCTCCTTGTGCATCTGGCTTATGTGGGTCCTGGATAATCAAACCAGGATCCTTTGGCTTTGCAGGCAAATGCCTTAACCACTAAGCCATCTCTCCAGCCCCCTAGATGCTACTTTAATAGGGGTAGATGCCTACAGTATTTCAGTTCTGCAAAGAAGATACTTCCCAACTGTTATAAGACTGAGTAAAGTTTATGGCATTCATATTACAACTCTGGATATGTTGGTGAAAAAATTAACAAAGATAGATTTTTAGCAATAAAAATATTTCTCAAATTTAATTTTTTAAAGAGAGCCAATGGAGTATGCAAACTTAAAAATAAGGTTTTAGAGTTCCATAAGCTAAGTGGCTCCACTGCTCATCCTGCATGCACGTGGCTGCTTACCCTGACTTTCTGGAATGTATATCATGCTATGCATTCAGCAGACAGAATCCTAGCAATATCTTCTCTCTTATTTTTGTACTGTTGTTGTTTTCGGCTTCAGCTTTGAAGGAAAGCCTGTTCAAGTCAAGATTTTTCAATTTCAATGTGAGTTCTCATAGCACAATTCAAGTTTCTACCTTTTTCCTTTCCAGTATTCCTTAATTTCCTACAAAAGAGACTGAAAACTTTTGAAAATGTGGCTGAATATGACTTTTGGACTAAAACTTTGAATGTAGAGGGAAAAATCACCTGGTTGAGTCTCTGTTGCTTAATGAATTATTTTACTGAAAGACCAAAATAAATAGCAACTTAAAATTCACACATCTCGCAGCACTGAAAGGGTAGCAGCATGATAATTTTATTTAGCTGAAATACTACTCATGCTGAAGTCTCTAAGTCAAATATTTTCTTCTGTATTCTTTAATGCATTAGAAATGCTATTGAACTCACTGAGGTGTATAGAAAACACATCTGTCACCTAACTTCTAACCAAAGGAGTTTGAATACAAAAAGGATAAAATCAGGAATTCTTGCATAAAGTCTTTAGATGCATAAAATTCATGGGAGATCGATGTTCTTAGAGAAAAAAAATTTAACCTGATATTAGTGGATAGACCTATGACTAATGTATGAAGGTTCTCTACTTAGAAAAAATTTACCTTGTACTATAGTAAGGCATTTAATATTTAAATATTTTAATTATGAAAATTATTTAATTAAGAAAAATAAACTTTCAGACACAACTCATCATAAATAGTGTTATGCACCCAAGGTTTCAAGAGGATATATTCTGTGGAGATACTAGTCCAATTATTTCATGAATAAATCTATTTACCCCTAAACCAACAAACTTTCAATGTTATGCAGTAGTAGGGTTTCTGGGTTAGAATTAGCTCAACTACTTCTAACATCTCCTTAGCAATAACTGTGAAAACAGCATTTGTTATGTCTAAGGCTAGGGGCTGACAAGGGAACATGAAGGTTGAAACTATTGTTTGAAAAACAATAGGCCATAGAGTCTACATGGCTTTAAAAAAACACATAAAAATACAGCAAAATAGGGCTGGAGAGATGGCTTAGAAGTTAAGATGCACAAGGTGGCTCATGCATCTGGGAGTTCCTTTGCAGTGACCAGAGGCCCTGGAGCTCTCATTCTCTCTATCTGCCTCTCTCCCTCTCTCTCCAATAAATAAATGAAATATTTTAAAAATACAGCCAAAAAAATAAACTCTCTCTTCCATAAGTGATGGTTATGAACTTTTATTATAGACCATCAATTGTGCTTATCTGGTATCCACTATTAGGATTTCAGAAGTGGAAATAAGAGTAGAACAGAAAAATAGATACAACAAAGACAGAGAGAATGAAATGGAAAATAAGGCTCAGTTTGGGATTAAGAAAATATTTAGCACAACAGTTTCTCAAGGATCCTCAAGGGACAGGGTGGCCCTTCAAGGGACTCTTGGTCTCCCATGCACTCTATCCAGAGTATAAACTCTGAAGTGTATTGGACATTAGAACTGCCACATATGTGTTAAGTTGGACAAAAAGATTATATGATCAAAATAATAACAGTAATAAGTCAAGAATTAGCCCTTTAAAAATAACAAAATCTGGGGGCTGGAGAGATGGCTTAGCGGTTAAGCACTTGCTTGTGAAGCCTAAGGACCCTGGTTCAAGGCTCGACTCTCTAGAACCCACGTAAGCCAGATGCACAAGGCAGTGCATGCATCTGGTGCTTGTTTGCAGTGGTTGAAGGCCCTGATGCCCCCATTCTGTCTGTCTATCTGCCTCTTTGACTGTCGCTGTCAAATAAATAAAAATAAACAAAGTAAATTAAAGAAAAATAACAAAAGCTGCACATAGGACAAACAAAAAGAATCCTAATTTTAATTTTGGGATGTTTTGTCCCCACATCATCCAGAAATATGGTTAAATAATTGCAGCAGAAGTAACTATGATTCTTAACAATTAAAATAAGTCTATGAAGTGCATAATCCTATAAATATTGCAAGACTTGGAAATCAGAGCTGATGAACAATGTCAGCCTCCCAGTAGCATTTCTGCATCTCAGAGTCACCAATCTGGAGTAGAATTAAGAAGCAAGATTTAGGACCCAATTTGCTATTTAAGGAGAAGAAAGAGTTAAGGAGAATAAAAGGAAGTGCAAAGTCTCTGGGTTTGCCTGTATAACCCCTAACCAACCTCATGCTTTGTACATGACCACTACGCATTTTGTCCTCTCAAATACCGACTCTGTGGAACTACCAAGACCCACACAAATAAAGGGATTGTGATATAGTGTCTAGATGGGCTGCATCAGTCCTGTAGGAGGAGAAGTAAAAGTGCCAGCAAAGGTTCTGATCTAACAGCGCTCAGGCATCTAACTTTTCAGTGAGTGAAACAACATTCCTCTTCTCTGTCCATAGACAGAGGAAGGATTTCCACAGAGGAAGAAATCTGAGCATGTAGGACAGACTGCACACGAAGTAGGAATTAAAATGGTAGCAAGCTTCTAGAACCTCAAGATCTGCCAGTACACTCTCATTACAGGGAGAATCCCATGCACTGGCAATTTACCCCTACCCTTCTCTTTCCCCTCTGACTTTTCATTCAACTCCAAAAGCTATTGTTTTTGAAGGACTTACAAAAATCCCTTCCCTTAGTATGATGTTAATACTACAGAAGAAAAACTACTGGGAAGTATCAGTCTTAGGCTAGACTGACACAAGCTTGAGGGAAGAAGCCAACCCACCAGTCCAGATTGGTGATCTCTACAGCTGCAGAAACATTATTTTTCAATTCCTGAAAAAGAAGTTAGAAACAGGCGGTTAACAATATAACTCACAAAACTCATAGCCCTAATCCACAGAACTGAGACTGTGAAATCAGTTATCTGCATAAAGCCCTAGGCCCTGGTGGGTATACGTGTATACACAGGGATGGCTCTCCCTACCGTGGGGAGTTGAATCCACTGTCCACAGTGATACTGCTACTGTCCATGCTGTCCAACCGTGCTGAGTGGGTGGCTCTCTGGTTGCTGCTGCTATCAGTTTCTTTTGGGGTAAGGAGGGTAAGGTTCTTCTCAAATTTCCTCTGCAAGTCTCTCTCCTTCTCCCTTTCCAGAAGCCACTGCATGGTTCCCACATCATCTCTATTTTTCTCCTCCTCTGTGTGCTTGTTGGCCCCATCCTCAGAGTCATCATCATCAGAGACATTGTAATAGTCAAAAGAGGCCTCCTGGTTCCCTCCAGACTCCTGCTGCCGCTGGGAAGCAGGTATGGCTTGTGCCACTGAAGTCCCCAGGGGAGTTTCCAGTTTCTCACATCGGCCTGGCAGCACATCAGCAGGTGTCTTTGGATGAGTTTTGAGGAGGGACAGGCTAGATTTGTGGTAGCTGTTTACAGACAAGTTACTGTGAAGAGGCTTGAATAATGTGTCTTTGCTGAATATCTCTTTCCTCTTATCCAGGCTGCTTGGCTCAGTGCTATGGTGCTGAATGAGGCGGCCATTGGCAATCCCCTCGGCCACTCCACTGGAGGCAGCAGGACCCACACCTGGCCCTTTTGGTGATTCCTCCTTGTGTCCAACAGGCTCCCTAGATGAATGAGGAGTTTGTCTCTCAGATGAAGATAGCTTTTTTACTCCTTCTACCAGAGTAAGTGTGTCATGGTTTTCCTTATTCTTTCCCAAAGGTGATGGTGCAGTGAGCACAGTCTCACTAGAAGTGTTACACTGGAAATAGTCATCTGCAGCTGTTTTTGTGGGGCAAGAGTTGAGTTCGCCATAGGATGGCAAACTCTCAGGGGGTTTGCCTGGCTCCAAAAGACTACATGCACTAGAAGGTTCCTTGCTGCCACCTACTATTTCTGGAATGCACACCTCTTTGTAGCTTATGGATGAAATGTGAGCCCTTTGATGACCAAGTGTCTGTGTAGGTCTTAAAGTACTATCATCAATGTAGGACTGGCTGGGAGTCTGGTCATCTTGGCTACAGCCTTCAGCCAGGTCTTCAGGTGTCCCTAGAGAAGAGGCGCCCAGTGGACCTTTGGAATTATCCATGGACCTAGATCTTTCCTTGGCTTTGCTGGATCTCTCATTTCTAGACCTTCGGTCCTGGGTATGGCTGTGGCTTCGGTGCACTTTTGAGTGGGAGCTTCCCCTGGAAGGTTCAGGAAAAGGCATCTCAGTTCTCCTTTTGGCCAGTTCGCCAGATACATCCCATTCTGGCGTCATGGGAAAGTGGGACTCAATTACATTTGTGCTGCTATGCATGATGAAGTTATCTCCTTTGTGTTCAATGATGAAGCAGCCTTCCCTGGGTGCCCTGGTGAGAGGGTCACAAAAGTCATACTCTCTTTCACCAGGGATATCTAGATGAGAGCCATCTGAAGGGTCTCCTTTAGATACTCGTGTCTTGCTGTGCGATCGAGACTTCCCATGGGACTTCCGATGAGTCCTACTCTTTTTACTCCTTCCACTGTGGTGGGCAGAGGATCCTGCTTTACTCCGATGAGCTTTTTCTTCTTCAAGTTTCTTCATTAGAGCAGTGTGCCTCATGACATTTTCCACGGTCAAGTCTGGGTTAATACGCCGTATGATTTCCATCTCCACTTCCCGAGGGATAGTCGTTGGTGTGTCCTCGTCTCGCAGGGGCCATTCCTCAGGAGGAAACTGAGCAGAAAAATTGGCCAGTTGTTTGGTCTTGTCTTTCTTAAAACTCAGCCGGAATAACTTAAGGCCAAATTTTTTTGACTGCTTTTCACCATCTTTAGGTTTTGAGAGAGTTTCTGTCTTGTAAGAAAAGTTTACAGTACTTTTGCTCTTTTCAGTGGGTGGCACCTGGCATAGTGAAGGAGGGCAATAAGGGTCTTTGCAGTCCTTGGCGGGTTTCCTCTGCAAAGTGGAGGCATGCATGCTATGCATGTCTTCCCGGCAGCAGTGGCAAGAGTCGCAGTGGTTTCTGGGTAATGTCCGTTCCCTGACACAGCCTGAGGCAGAGGGCGTTATGGTTCCAGGTTGTGGAGAGGTACACTGAGACCTGTCAGGTATCCTCTCATCCAAGTGGTACCACTTGCTGTTAGTTCTTATGAGGGAAGGAGTTATGAAATAAGTCTGCGGAGTCACAATGAAATAGCCATCTGGGGTCGGATAGATCTTCCTCTCCCTTACCAGTGTGTTTAGCGTGTGCCGTAGAATTTCTTGGCTTGGAGTTGGAACACCTAAGATCATAAAAATAGAGATCCTCATGAGAAGGAAGCAGAAACATGCTGTATAATCCTAGGTTTCAGAATCCTAGTAATATTGTCATGTTTAAAGTATCATGTCAGGGTATGTAAGTGTTTTTGTTTTCTTCAACACTTTTTAGTTTTCTCTGAAAACTCTTAAGAGCATTATTTATGACCTACCCAGTTAGAAATATAAAAAAATTAGGTGGAGATGTAACTTAGTGGTAGATGGCTTGCCCAGCATGTGTGAGGCCTTGGGTTCTATCCCTAACACTACTAGGGAGAAAAAAAGTTCTTAAAAAGAGAATAGAAGTTAGAGTTAGATGGCTCCTGCTGTCACAAAGCCTTCATTGAGCTATATCATGAGAGAGACCATTTTTTATGTGTGTATATGTGCATGATGTGAATATATAGGTGTACATTTGTATGTGTGTCATGCCTATGGAGGTCTAAGACAACCCAGGGGGAGTTTGTCCTTTTCCACTTTGCTTGAAACAAGGTCTCCCTTGTTTTGTTTTTACTGCTTTGTGGGCACCAATCAGGTAGGCCTTCAAGCTTCTTGATTCGCCCTTAAATGCCATAGGCATGATGGGATTACAGATATGTAAACAACTTTGCTTCTGGCTTTTTGTGGGTTCTGGGAAGTTAAACTCTGGTAGGAAGGCTTGCAGACAATCACTTTTACCGCTGAGCGATTACTCAAGCCAAGAAGGACTATTTTATTTTGTGCAGGAGAGTGAGGGTGAGAAAGAGTGATGTGTGAGAGAGAATTGGCATGCCAGGGCCTCTAGCCACTGCAATCAGACTCCAGATATGTGTTCCCCCTTGTGTGCATATGCAACCTTGCACACTTGCATCACTTTGTGCATCTGGCTTACACAGGACCTGCAGAGTCAACCATGAGTCCTTAGGCTTTGCAGGCAAGCACCTTACCAGCTAAGCCATGTCTCCATCCCAAGAGGGACTATTTCTAAGGGAGAGAAAAATTACTAGTTTCCTATAATATGATAGAAATTTACAGATAAGACTTTTCAATAAGATCAATTTGGGAAATGAAATTAAAATGGCTGCCTTGATACTGAAAAACAGATACATGTAGAACTATCCTATATGTTAAGTTTTGAAAGATTAAACTTAATTTTACAAATCTCATAAAAAGACAATTAGACCACTGTCTATACTGTGTTCCATAATTCTGAATTCATCACCTTCTGTTTTGAAACTCACCAAAGGGGTGAAAGACAGGTGAGGGAGCAACAGAAGAGGTTTTTAACCACTGAGCCCTACCTAATCAACACACTAGTAAATGCCTGTGTGTGTAACCTGTATCAGTTTATAATCCCATGTTTGCTAGAGTAGAAATACCAGGGGCAAAGACTGGTGCTTCATTGCACAATGGCTGACATTGTCTTGAAAAGGTTTTGTGTGCATGCTTATGACTTCTCTACCTTATTTGACAGAATTAGGAGTACAAATTCTTAAGAGTATCAATTCTCCAGGGTGTAGCCCATTTATTTTATTTCTTAGGCACTCTGTTCTGTGCCAAGCAAATAAAGGGTAATGATACTTGTAAAAGTGATCTGAATGATATAATTTGAAAATAGGTCAGGTCAAATCATATAAATCCTGCCAATATTCAACTATATCTGACCCACTCAAATAGGAATGTCATGTGCCCCAGTGAAGGCAGTGTAATGTGGAGACTGAAAACGTGTTCTAGAGCCAGTCTGCTGGTTTGAAAGCCACCTCTATCACTGATAGTAGTGCTATTGGTTGAATTATGCACTCTTATTCCTCCCTACTATAATTTGGATCTCAAATGTTCCCTAAAGCTCCATGTGTCCTTTAAGGCTTGGTTCTGGAGTTGTTGTTATTGGGAGGTAGTAGTATCTTTTAGAGGTGAGAGCCCTGAACAGGATTGTGGGATCCCAGTCTCTTCCCGCTGCCTCTCTCTTTTACTTTCTTACCATACTTCACTTTGAGTTTTTCTGACCCAACTAAAAGCTGCAGATATTTATAGTTATCTTATTATTAAACTCTAATATGATATCTGATTTTTCAATAGCTCATAAAATCCTGGGTTCTCTCACAAATCTGTGGGGTTAACCTGACAAAGTGATGGCTGCTTGTAGGTTCCATCACTTCTAGATTCTACACCTGAAGTTTGTCATGAATTTGGATTTTGAAGGTATAAAGAAAACAGATAAGCTTTACATCTAGCAGGGCTGAAGCCTGACCCCTCTCCTTTCTCATGCACTTGCATATTCCAAAGCAAACATAGATATTTAAAAACACAGCATGACAATGTGGTGTATCTTATACCTACATACTTTGTTTATCCTGAAAATCTGACAAACGGTCAAACACAGCACACTTACATGTTCTATATGCTAAACATTGTAGATTTTTTTTTTTTTTGCAATAGGGCTTCCCTAAATTCATTAGACTTTCCTATAGTCTCTGAAACATGTGGGCTCAAGCAATTCTTCTGCCTCAGCCTCTTGAGTAGCTGGAACTACAGTCTCATGCCACATGCTTAGTTTTAAACTGGAAATGTTTACTGAGCTTCTTTAGATTATTCTTATTTATTTATAAAAAACACTGGCTAAAGGGAATGCAGTAAGATGAACTGGAAAGAGAACATGGTGTAGTTATCCTAACACCCTCACAAGTACATTCTAGAACCAGCCTCAGCCTCACACCCTTACCTTGCTTTCACCTCAGTGAGTCTGCACTCCTCCCTGGAAGATCAGTTCTAACACCTTAACAAGTGCTGGTTCCATTTAAATGATCACTACTTTATGAATGGATGCAGAGTTCTTCAAAAATATATTTGGGCTGAGGATGTAGCTCAGAGGTTAAACATTTGTCCATGTCCTTGTAGTTCTGGGTTCAATCCCAGCACCACCAATATATCATGCGCACATACATATGCACATATGCACACATATATAGTATATATAGTCTTGATTCTATAATGGAAACTGGTATATAAGTTTTTGAGTTGATTTTCAAAAGTTCAGTTTAACACCCACCACAGCTCAAGGAATTTTGCGGAAGAGAGGGTGGAAAGATTGTAAGAGCCATAGGTTGGGATGTTATACCCAGAGGCTTTGCCCATGCCACCCCATAACTACTGCTGATCCCACGACATATAACCCACAATCCACAGGGAATAACAGCAACCCTATTGAGGAGGGCCCCCAGCAGAATGGGGGTAGGGAAGAGGAATAAGATGGTACACATGATGAATCCATACTAAGTATGTTCTTCAAAAAAACCCCAAAATTCAGTTTATGTAAAGAGTCATAGTAAGTTTTGTTCCAATATACTATGTATTTTTACTAAAAGACTTTTCAATTTCTTTTTTTTTTTTTTTTGGTTTTTTGAGGTAGGGTCTCACTCTAGCCCAGGCTGACCTGGAAGTCACTATGGAGTCTCAGGGTGGCCTTGAACTTACAGCAATCCTCCTACCTCTGCCTCCCGAGTGCTGGGATTAAAGGCGTGCGCCACCACGCCCGGCAAGACTTTTCAATTTCAATAAAAATTGTCTTTGTAATATTGTTACCCAAAATGGAAAATAAGTCAGATTCTGGACACTTTCTTTTATTTATAAAATATAATCAAATATGATAATTAAAATACTTTAATAATATTGTTAGACTTCAAAACTTTTGATTTAAACAGTAAGCTATAAAAGAAATAAATATTTTCAGGCTGGAGAGATGGCTCAGCAGTTAAGGCGCTTGCCTGAGAAGCCTAAGGATCCGAGTTTGATGCCCCAGTACCCACAAAAAGGCAGAAGCACAGGATGGCACATACATCTGGAGTTTGGTTGCAGTGGCTAGAGGTGCTGACACACCCATTCTCTCTCTCTCTCTCAAATAAATAATTAAAATATCTTAAAAAATAAAATAAGCCGGGCATGGTGGCACACGCCTTTAATCCCAGCACTCAGGAGGCAGAGATAGGAGAAGCACCATGAGTTCAAGGCCACCCTGAGACTACATAATGAATTCCAGGTTAGCTTGGGCTAGAGGGAGACCCTACCTCGAAAAACCAAAAATAAATAAATAAATAAAAATAAAATAAAATATTTTTACCAACTATGGCATTTAAGTCTTATCTGACTTATTTTCTATTTTGGATAACAATATTGCAAAGACAATTTTTATTGAAATTAAAAGTCTTTTAGTAAAAATATAGTATATTGGAACAAAACTTACTATGACTTAGCATTGTCACTGAAAACACATTTTTCTAGTAAAATTTAAACAGTGTTAAGTTTTCAAAGTGTTTTATTCTGACATAGCTTAATTGCACAAAAAGTAAAAGGGAGAAAAGAAAAAGTAAGGAGGAAAGGAAGGAAGGTAGGAAATAAAATTTCATTTTTAAATAAAGTATCCCTTATAACTTTGGAGTTATTGCTAAAGAAAAATTTTAATTACCACAGCACCCTGAATCAGGAGCTGCTACCCGTTTTCTGTAAATAACAAGAGAGTGAAGATCCATATGATCAGTGTTACAACTCCTCAACTCTACCATACAGCATAAGGAGCCAAAGATATAATATATACATATAAGGTATGGCTATGTTCCAATAAAACTTTATTTTTAAAGGCAGGCTGTGAGCCACACTAGGCCTACAGGACATAGTTTTGTTTGTTGTTATTTGTTTTGTTTTGCTACACAATATGGCTTTGACCTGGACTCAAGTATATATGTTGGCCTTGCAAACTTCTGGGACTGGCCAATAGTGATCAGTGTCACACAGGTGAGAAAAGTTTACTTAGGGCCTCTCAGTCCCTGTGATGACTAAGGCCTTGAGATTAAAAAAAAAAGTTTTTTTTAAATTTATTTATTTGAAAGTGACAGAGAGAGAAAAAGGCGGATAGCGAGAGACAGAATGGGCAGGCCAGGGCCTCCAGCCACTGCAAATGACCTCCAGACGCATGTGCCCCCTTGTGCATCTGGCTAATGTGGTTCCTGGGGAATCAAGCCTTGAACCGGGGTCCTTAGGCTTCACAGGCAAGTGCTTAACCGCTAAGCCATCTCTCCAGTCCAGGCCTTGAAATTTGAGTTCATTTTAAATATCAACAATGTATTAATTTCTCTATTAGGTATTCCAACTTAGTGATGTTATAAAAAATGGTGAATGTTCTACAAATTGCATACAGCTCTATGTTATTTTATAGTGAGGCATGTACCCAGTTTTGAAAGAACTGTATGATCTCTCATGAGGCTATGTAGCAATGTAAGGACTTTAAAAGCAGCTGAGAGTGGTGGAGATATGGCTTAGTGGTTAAGGCATTTGCCTGCAAAGCCAAAGGATCATGGTTCAACTCTCCAGGATCCACGTAAGCCAGATGCACAGGGGGCGCATGCAACTGGAGTTTGTTTGCAGTGGCTGGAGGCCCTGGTGTGCCCATTCTGTCTCTCCCTCCCTCTTTCTCTCTCTTAAATATATATATATATATGTGTGTGTATGTGTGTATGTGTATATACATATATATAAACATATATATACACACATATATATATTTTAAAGCAGCTGAGAATGCAGGAAGAAAGGCCATCCTTCACCATTGTTTGCCAAGAGCACAGCTATGATAGCTCACCTGGGGTTCTGCTCATCTTACTACCAAAGGAAAAAATTGTACTTTGCAGGCAACTAAAAGAGACAATTAAGACTATTGAGATATAAATCAAGTAGGCATTACCAACTTCCTGGAAAAGATGTAGCTCTCTGTGGTATTATGGGCTTTCCATGGAACCAAATTTTTGCCATTAAAAACTGGCATTATATTGAACTATACATTGAGAAAAATCAATCAAAATAAAAAAATTTTTACTTTCACAAAAACAAAACAAAAAAAAACAAAGACTATCGAGATATAATAAAATGTGAAGACCAAATGGCTGATCCTTCTCCAGGCCCTTACAGGGAACACCTGATCCACAAGACACTGGAGAGGGTAAGATTAAGACTAACCTTAATCTCCTACATCTTCCCTCCCTCACTTCCTCTCTCCCTGTCTCTCTCTCTCTTATCTCTAACTCTTGTATATTAGTTATCTTTTTCCTCATTTTCTTAGTGGGCACTGACCTGTAACTCCCAGATCCAGCATGGGGCTATCATCCACAATGAGCTTTTGATCAGAGAAACCTACAAGGTTTCCTAAAAGACAGACAGATTTCTGTCAGAGTACTTGATGACCCACCAAAGGTTAGTGGTAAGACCCTACTGCTGAAGACACCTTATGCGGTTGACATGCAAATTAGAATGGCATGGCTGGAAGTTGGAAGAGAGTCAGTCCCCAGACAGTCAGCGCATCTAGTGCCAGAAGGTGCTACATGGGCGACTGGGGGAAATCGACCAATATCTATCGAAGCAATGCATGGTCTAACCTACTTAGCAGCAAATAACTTGTTGTGATGCCCACACAAGTGCAGTGGTGGCACACAGCCATGGTGGGGAACCAACTGCTCTCAATTTGGCTAACTGATCCCCTCAGTGGTATGGGACCCATAGCTGGAGCTGGGAAACAAGTCAGAACCAGATCCAAACATAAGCCCACTCTCCAATATCAAGCTACCATCAATTGTGGGCTACAAGAGGGCCTACACGTATTAAATTCTCTATTAAAAAAAAAAAGTAAGGGTTATCTCATTTGTCTTGGTGCTAACTTACTCTCCGTTGGAGAATCTGCTTCTCTTTTTCAGATAGGTGTAGATCCTAAGGAGAGAGCCACCCCATCATACCTCAAAAGGGCCCTGGCTGAAACTAAGAAAAATTGGAGAAACAAGCAAGGGGGCTGTTCTCCTGATGAACCGGATACCAGCACAAGGGGGAAGGAGATCAGCACAGACAAAAATCAACTCCTACCAAATCAGAGAATGAGAGCCCCAGAGGTCCCCAACACCTCATCACGGAAGCAGACCAAAAATGAACCCAAGATGGTTCAGGGAAATTTTGCGGAAGATGGGGCAGAAAGAATGTCAGAGTCACATGTTGGGTCATGATATGCAGAGACATTTAGCTTGCCCATAACTGTGGGCTAACTCCACAATGCATGACCCGTATACCTCCACAAGGAGGGGCCAAGTGGAGCGGGTAGGTCACGGATGAGCCTAATAATGGTACCAAACTGACTGTATGTGCTGAATACAGAACTGACTAATAAAGAAAAAGTAAAATAAAATTTAAAAAATGTGAAATTTAAGATAATTTATAGATTGCAAGGTTTGGGTTCATATTAGTGTTTGATATGCAATATCAAAATATTAATTTGAAAGCTGAAAAAGGAGGAAAAATAACTAGGAAAGAAATATAAATTTGTTTCATTTTCAGTTTGTGCAGTGTGAGATATTTAAGGGCTGCTTGATTTTACATGTGTGCTTAATGTGAACTAGAGGCAAAAGGAAGCCATAGCCTTTAGGGGCAGTGGTGATATGACTATGGTTCTGTGTGAAGTCTACACGGGTTTTTATTAGGGATAGACATGAATTTTATTAGGGGTCAGGGGAGGAACGGATTTAAGGTCACTCTCTGCTGCCAGGAAAGATAGAAATTAACCAGGCTATTAACTCCAGCAGGGCAGCATGTTGTTTGAGCAGGTCACTGGGGTCAGAAAATATCCTGTATTTTTCCTACAAGGTGATCTTAGACATTCTGACACCAGCAGTCTGCAGGCTTGTGTTTTAGCAATATGTGCTGGGATAGCACCTGTATGTTGCCTAGTGTCTCTTGTCACAAAGGCAGTCTGCATGGCTACTCAGGAATCTATTACATAAATTTTCTTTGGAGGAAAAGTGGGGAGATCCAGTCAAAGGAAATTATATTATTACTTCTCTTAGAATTGGTTCTTCTACCCTTTCCCTGGGTGAGGGGTACAGTTCTCACACCTTGACTTTTGGGCTGGGTGGTTTGCTTTTGTTACAGCAATGCAATCCTGTGCTGTGGGCTTGCATTCCCATGCTTTCGTTGTCTCCACAACCTCCACTTACCCACTCCTCTAAAGGGGATGGCATATAGATGGAGCAGTGCCACCTTGATAGGCCCCTCCTGGATCAGCTGGCTTCTGCAGAATCCATAACACAGAACCTAGATAAATGCTTATTGCTGCATGTCCCTGACAGCCTGTGGTTATCACCCAGCATGTTTGTAGTAAAAGCTAACTGATACATCCAATAAGTTGTTTCTTCTGAGATTAAAGAACAATATATCAATCATTCATTTGGAATATGATTTCTATTTCCATCTAACAAGCTGGAAAGTTGGCAGGTCCAGTGTTTTATCTGACTTGCATGATGCTAATGTACACATAGTTGAGATGTGCACAAACAGAAAATTGCCAGTTTTAAGGGAATTTAGAGATTTGTCAGAAAACCGAATTTCCAGATACTCTTATAACATCAGACTTGGCACCTCTGCAGGATATCATGTATTTGGGGTGTTGATAATACCCTGGAGTAAAGTGAAAAGGTGGCTTTCTTGAGATTTTCTTGAGATTGTTTAGTCTGATCACCATTCCCAATATCTTCTTATATTACAATAATCAAATATCATTCATATAGCACCTGACATGTTACCTTCATTTAGGAAGAAAAAAGCAATTATGTTTCTTTAAAAGTAAAATTTTAAGTTTTTCAAGTAATACTTTATTATGGCTCATCAGGCCGTAACACAAACAGGCAAGATATATTTATTTTTGACATTATTCTTTCTGTAGTAAAACTCTCAAGAGAAAAAACAGTTCTCTTGTTTCTCAATAGCCCCATGTTCATGTATTTAACGTTGAAGTGCAAAGGATGAATGCAATCATGCTCATTTTTCTCATTTTTTTTTTGCATGTGCGTGTACACATGTGTATGTCTGTGTAGAGAGGAGACCAGAAGTTGATGTCTGGTGTCTTCCTCAGTTGTTCCCCACCTTATACACTAAGGCAGGGTATCTCACTTGAATCCTGGGCTTGCTAATTTAGCTATTCTAGCTAACCAGCTTGCTCTGGGGATTCCTTCTCTCTGCCTCTCAATAGTACATGCAGGTTACCATGCCCACCAAGAATTTTGGGGAACCAAACTCTGGTACTCACCCAGTAAACCATGTCCCCACTCTCATTTCTGCCAGATTCTTATGGATATTGATTTAATTTCTTCCCTTCAGTATCAATTTAAAAAGTATCAATTAAAAAAGTTAGTGAACTTATTTTTGAAATAACATGGGTGCTTTAATTTTATTAATTACAATAAGAAAAGTTTCAGGCTAGTTTTGGTGAAATTTTTTCTATTATATTTAAGTGGTAAAAACAGTTCACTAGGGCTGGAGAGATGGCTTAGTGGTTGAGGCATTTGCTTAAGGACCTATATTAGATCTCTCTCCAGGTCCCACGAAACCAGACGCACAAACGTGATGCAAGCAAAGGTCGCACATGCCCACTAGGTGGTACAAGCATCTGGAGTTTGGTTTCAGTGGCTGAGGCCGTGGTGCAACAATTCTCTCTCTCTCTCTCTTTTTTGCTATCTCTTTAAAAAAAAAAAATCACTAGAAGTCCTAGAACCATCTCAGTGCGCTTCCATTTGGGAAGTGCTCTTGTATTTTCTTGTTACCTGGGAAACATGTTGTCAGATGTTCCATCAGTGCTTCTTGGGTGACAGGCTTTCTTGCAGAATTCATTGCTGAGATGGCCAAGCAAAGAATTTCCCCAAGTGGAATAAATTGAGACTGACTGATGGGAGACATACTGATTGGTGATACATCACCTGCAGAAAGACAATTTTCAAGTGAGTGATACATTAAAACATCCAGTCATTTGTCCATACACATACACCTTCACACATACCCTTTCATTACTATCTTTTATCCTTTGTATTAGAAATTCAACCAGCTTTTTAAAAATATTTTTATTTATTTATTTGCAAGCAGAGAGAGACAGAGAGAATAGCCATTCCAGGGCCTCTAGCCACTGCAAATGAACTTCAGATTCTTGTGCTACTTTGTGCATCTGGCTTTACGTGGTTACTGGAGAACTGAATTCAGGTGGTTAGGTTTTGAAGCAAGCACATCAACTACTGAGCCATCTCTTCTGACCTTCGATCAGCTTTGAACACTGGAACTTGTTCTAGCCACAGTCAGTTCCATTCAGGTGGAAAGGCTTCTGAATACAGCTGATGCTCTGATTACCTCCACAAACAAAACTTTCCTTTAAAACCTCAGGTCTCATATGACTTAAGAGAGTACCAAAAAACATGCCACTAATGAGGCTTTGAACAAGCAATTTCTGATTGTTATTAGCTTGAAGCTGATTTATTTAATAACTTCCATTCACATCACAACAAATAGATTTATGGAAAGAGGGATTCATTCAAATGTTGGGTTCCATTATATATCTGGAATCTGCCAGAGAGATTGGGAACTGCAGACAGGAAGTGAAGCAGATCCTCTTCTACAAAGACCTTTACCTTCAAAGTGTTTCTACTAATTGGAGGAGATAGACCATAGGTCAGAGGTCACCGGACTATGTGACAGTACACATAATATACTGGACAATAAGCTCACAGCAGAAAGGAAGGCAGTATATAACACTGGGATGGGGGAAAGACAATGTGGCCTAGAGGCAGTGTTGTTCTTAAGGATGTGCAATCTGATGCTGGTGTCTAGGCATAAGCAAGGCCTTGGTAAGCTGGGAGGTGTGTGGGGGCGTACACTGAAGGTGATAAGAGATAGTTTTTGGGGAAGTCACAGAGAAGGGGTATAGCTATGTAGCAACAGCTATGAGAACAGAATTGAGTGCCAACGGCCTCCATCACATGGAACAATTGAGCCATGGAAGGAATTTTAAGATTGATGAACCTGGATGTCAGAAAGTGGCAGCCATGACAATGGCCTGTAAGAAGAAGGGACAATGTCCTAGAAAACTGTGTTCTCTTGTATATGATTGCCCACTAAAAGGGACAATGGAGGTAGTAGAGACTGAAGAGCGAGCATTGAAGGGTGACAATGCTGGTTTTTGAAGTGTCAACCTGTAATGTAAACACCTTCCTCCATTTTGGAAATCTTTACACTGTAGTGTGGAGATGATCAAGTTATACTCCAAGGCCCTTTAGAATTTCCAGAAGGGGTGACCCCAGTAGAAGGAGAGACCAACCAAGAGAACGGGAGAATCAGCTCCTGACAGCTGAGTGCCACCTGTTTCATACTTGTGGGTTCCGTAAAGTTTCACGTGAAAAGATGTCCTACAGAAACTGTGAAAACAATCAGCAGAGTCAGATTATTTGTGCTTTCCTAATCTTACTTCTTGCCTGCATTTATATCATCTTTATCTTTTTTAATGGTTTCTTAAGAATGACTGTAATAAGCTACGATAGCTGGCCAAAGCTGACTCTCTGGCCAGCCTAGAAGATGTTTGGGGGCTCTGGAGTGGACCAGCCTCACTGTCTGGGTACTTAAAGCTATGTTGAGCCACAACTCCTAGTTTGCAGGAGAGAATAGAGAATCTTTGGGAAAGACCTTGAATACAGCTTTGACAGACTAAAAGAAAAATGGTGTGATGCATGAAATTAGGTGATGGGGCTGGAGATCCCTAGTGTTGGGGTAAGTCTAGAATCAGACAGAACAATAGGACTTCAGGGTCCAGGCTGAGCCCTGGATCTCTTCCCAAGTCCAGCTGAATTCCATGCTTCCTCCCCTCTGGATTACTTGGGATTCTATCAACTCTGTTGTGGCTCTACTCTCTGCAAGATGGATGTGAGAGGAGTAAGGCTTCCTCCTAATGGATGGGGGCGGGGCGGGGTAAGAATACTGAAATTCAGAAAAGAAGGTCCAAAGAGATAAAAAAACAAAAATAAAAACTAGCCGGGTGTGGTGGCGCTTGCCTCTAATCCCAGCACTCAGGAGGCAGAGGTAGGAGGATCACCATGAGTTCAAGGCCACCCTGAGACTCCATAGTGAATTCCAGGTCAGCCTGGGCTAGAGTGAGACCCTACCTCAAAAAAAAAAAAAAAAAAATTAAAAAAAAAAAACTAGAAACTGATCAAACTCAGAACCCACAAAGTACTGAAAGAGAAACCTTCTGAAAAGTTCTTATAATATTTGATTTGACAGCAGCAAGTAGAAACTGACACAGGAACTTAGGGCCTTTACTAGAGAGGTGAGTTTTGCTCACTGGGTGGGGAAGCTCTAAAAGGACAGAACTGTGTGGGCTAGGACCATTTGAGTGGGGAAGTATATGACTGCTGGCCTCTAAAGGCCCAGGTGTGAGGCCTAGTGGAACTTCCTGAGCCTAGCTAAAGTTTGGTGATCTGCCTCTGGCCAGACGTGACTCAGCAAGACGCCTAATGGCTTCTTACCTGCTACCTCCACATGGGAGTTAGAATTATCATTTCAATAGTCACAGTTTACTATTGGCCCTTACCTTTCCCCACCATCCTACAATCCCCGCCTTCACCCCCAACATTATATAGGCAACTGTTCATAGCAATAAATCGAGTTCCTGCTTCGACAAGACTCCCGACTCAGTGTGGTTTTTCTCCGGTGGCCAGGAGAGGTCTGAGTCGTCGGACGCTCATCTCCTCCTCAGCCCCTCGGGAGGAACCAGCGGGCCTGGTCCTTCCCTCGGCACTACCTGCCCCCGCCGGCGGAGCCCGGCATCTGGCGCCCAACGTGGGGCTCTTGGAATCCGGCAGACTAGTGCCCCCTGAGAGACATTCGTTGAGGAGGTCAATCGGTGTACATATGCGGGTGAGCGTACCCCCATAAGTAGTCTTTATATTTAATGTGCTAAACTTTGCTTCTATAACCTGTACTTGTTGATCAACATCTCTTTGTTCTCTTTCTCTTTCCTTTCACTTTTAGTTTGCAGACAAGCTACATCTGCGGCTTTTGTACAGCATGTTTACCTATCTTTTGGATCCTTGTGGTTGTATTGTACTCATGTGTATGTGGGTTGCTATTGCCCTAATTTTATGGACATTTTTCTCTCAACTTTATAATGAGGGACAGTCTAACTGTAAATCCAATCCTGCCTTAGAATCTCTCAGGGCACTCCTAAAGAGTAGAGGGCTTAATTTGACTGATAATCAGGCTCAACAGACCTGGGATTGCCTTCTCAAACTGGCGCCATGGCTGCCGGAAGGAAATCTCTTTGATTGGGACACGTGGGATAGGGTAGAGGCCCTTGTTTGTCGGGCACATGTGGAGAAGGGTCAAATACCCCCCTCAGGGGTCCTCCCTATGATCTCAGCCCTCAAGGCCTGCTTCCCTCCAAGGCCAACCAAACATAAACAAAAGACAGAAGAAAAAGATAATATACAGCCTAATCCAGCTACTCCTCCTGGAGATACAGCTTTAAAAAAACCCCAAAAGGATGCATCTTTATGCTCCTCACTCGATCCCTTTGAGAGTGCTCCCTGGCCTTCCGGGGGACCTCCTCCATCAACTAACCCTTTCTGGACCCCCTCGGCCCCTCCTTCATATTCGGCCGCCGAGACCCCTTCAGCCCCTCCTTCATATTCGGCAGCCAAGCCGTCAGAAAATAAAGCTACTTTTTTATTTCCCGTCAATCTAAATCCTGGGGGCAATCGCCCTGCTGCCTGGTATCCGTGGGAAGCTCAGGACCTTAAGGAGCTTATAAAGGCGGTCTCAGAGGATGGACCCAACTCTCCTTGGGCTGAGACCCTATTACAGGGACTTGCCCATCAACCTTGTACAACCCAAGATTGGAAAAATCTAGTCAGGGCTGTCTTGTCAGGTCCCCTATACATTAAGTGGTGTGCCTTTTTTAGAGATGAATGCCATGCACAGGCAGAACGAAACCAAAATCAACAGCCCCCTGTGCCGATAACTTTTGGGATGCTCTCTGGTACCTCTGATCAATATGCTACAGGCACTCAACAGGCGGCTATACCTGACCCATATAGGGACCAGGTCAGGGCACTGGGCTTGGCGGCATGGAAAAAGCTTGATGAGGGACCCTCTGAAACTCCCCTTATGAGTATTACTCAAAAACCATCTGAGGATTTGGCTACATTTATAGATAGGGTGGAAAAAAGTCTCCAAAGAAAATTTCCCCCAGGGGCATTACGGGATCAGTTTACTAAAATGTTGGTCTGGGATGGGATGACGGCCGATCACCGCCTCGCCTGTGCGGGTCTCAAGGACAACTCCATGAGTAGATGGATTGTAGCCACCAAGGACGTTGGCACTATCTCCCATCAGGCTAGGGCCATGGCTGCCGCCCTTCAGGAAAATAAACAGAGAGATTTGGCCAATACGATCTGTGCATTACAGTTAAATTCTAAAAACTTGACATGTTTTGGATGCGGGGACGAGGGCCACTTTAAAAAAGAGTGCCCCAACAGGACAAAGCCTCCTCCGCGCTCTGGGGGGACGACCAACGCCCCTCACACCCTTTGCCCTAAATGCAATAAAGGGTTTCATTGGGCTAAGGAATGTAAATGGAAGTTTAACATACAGGGAAAGCCTTTAAACTCCTCCAGGGGCTTCCCCCAGCCCCGTTAAATAAGGGGAAAGAGACCATCAAAGCCTATTGGACCGTCCCCCTGGTCTCCGGCCTTAGACCCAAAATTATTTTGAATATTGGCAATAAAAAATTCAAACTTCTCATTGACACTGGAGCGGACCGAACGGTCCTGAGAAAGGAGGAAGTGCCCCCCTCCTGGCAGCTTGTGCCCGGCCCTCCCCTACTGGGAATTGGCGGGCAATCCACCTCCTGGGAGACTGCCACGTGGCTCCCTTGGACTGACCCAGGGGGGGACAGGGGAAAAGTCCGCCCTCTCGTGGTGACTGGGCTCACTGCTAACTTACTGGGGCAAGACATCCTTGGAGATGCTGAGGCTTTCATCACTACTGACCATAAGGCCTTTTATAATGATTTGTTAGATAAAAAAGAATATCAACAACAGTCTGAGGAAGGGAGGGAATATCATCCCAATTATAGAGATGACCCTTACTTTGAGCAACTCAGACAAAAGTACTCCAATAAACACCCCCAATTCTAAGGGCCACTGCCCAGCCCCCCCCCATTTAAAATCCAGTGGAGACCGGGGGATCCTGTATGGGTTGAGCAGTGGCCTCTCCCTTCTTCTAAGTTACACCAACTCCACATACTTATTGATCAACAGTTGGAGGCCGGACATATTCGTCCCTCCACTAGTCCCTGGAACTCTCCTGTCTTTGTCATAAAAAAGCCTAATGGGTCCTGGAGATTTTTACATGATTTAAGAAAGATCAATGAACGCATGATCCCCTTCGGAACTCCCCAGAGGGGACTCCCATGGATCCCAGCTATTCCCAATATATACCATATTACTATCATTGACATTAAAGATTGCTTCTTCTCTATCCCTCTCCATCCAGGAGACATGGAAAAATTTGCATTCTCTGTACCTGCTGTTAATTTTTGTGGCCCAGATAGGAGATTTGAATGGACTGTCTTACCTCAGGGCATGGCAAATAGCCCACCCATTTGTCAATATTACCTGTCATCCATTTTCTCTTCTCTTATCAATCTCCCTGATACCCTGTTTTATATTTACATGGATGATATTATTCTTGGGTGCCTAGATTCCTCCACACTCCAGGACCTTACCCACCAATGTCTAACTATCCTGCATACTCACGGCTTTAAAGTAGCTCCGGAAAAAGTTCAAACTGTGCCTCCCTTTAAGATCTTGGGCTCGATCCTTACCCTAGATACAGTTTCACCTGTTAAACCACAACTTTATATTCAGGATTCTTACACCTTGCCTCAACTCCAGAAGCTTTTGGGAGAAATTAATTGGATGAGGCCTTGGATACCCATAACTACTGAAGAGCTGTCCCCTTTATTTGACCTCCTAAAGGACCTTAACTTCTCCTCTCAGGTAATTTTGTCCCCTTGTCATCAACAAATTTTTCGTAAGGTACAACAGGCTATAAATACTGTGACCCTAAAGAGGTTCAATCCTGATTTGCCCATTTCCCTCTACATTTTCTCTGGGGAAACATTATGCACTGCACTGTTGGCCCAGGAAGGTGAACCCATCCAATGGGTCCACCTCTCAATTGGTGGGGTCCCCAGAGTTTATTCTATAACCAACCAGGTTGCTGATTGCATTATCAAGGGCAGAGACACCTCTGTCCGGTTGTTTGGCACAGAACCTCACCTTATTGTCACCCCCTTTAAGATAACAGATTTCACCTGGCTTCAGAGAAATAATAATAGAGTTGCTATGGCTCTCGAGGGGTTTCTAGGTAAAATTGATTGCCATTATGGCCCCCACAAATGGATGAGTTCTTTCTCCAGATTAGAATGGAAGCCCCCCAGGCTTTTTCTGTCTCAACCTAACCCTGACTTTCTTACCGTGTTTACTGATGGAGGGCACCTGGGGGCTTCCCTAGTCGTTTACCCTCCCTTAAAACAGGAAAAAGAGCCTATGCCCATAAAGTCAGTCTCTCATGAGGTTGAGGGGTCAGCACAATTCAAAGAACTATTTGCTGTCGTTCTAGCTTTGGACACTATTCAAGAGCCATTTAACTTATTTTCTGACAGCCTTTATGTTGTTAATTTATTACCCAACCTGGTTGAGGCCCATATTAGACTGGACTCCAACCCTATATCTCCTCTGATGATTCAAGCTCGTTCCCTACTCAAACAAAGAATTAACCCCATTTTTCTTCAACATCTCAGGGGTCATCAAAACTTACCGGGATTTCTTTCTCGAGGAAACAATTTGGCTGATAAAATGGCTTCTATGCCTCAGTGTAATACTATTACAGAAGCTACACGCTTCCACTTATTGACCCATGTCAACTGGAGAGGTCTCAAGCACAGGTTTCCACAGGTACCAGTCAAGGACCTTAAAAAAATTGTCCGGACTTGTAAGTCCTGTCAGCCCTTCCTCCAAGTACCCCCCCTTCAAACTACAGGAAGCAATCCTAGAGGGCTACGCCCTAATCATCTGTGGCAAATTGATGTCACACACTATTCTCCATTTGGGAAACTTAAATATATTTTTCTTTCAGTTGATACCTTTTCCCGTGCCTGCTGGGCATCAGCACATGCTGGGGAAAAATCTAAACATGCCATTAGTCATATGCTTCAATGTTTTGCCACTCTTGGGCTGCCTGATCAAATTAAAACAGATAATGGCCCCTGCTTCGTAAGCAAGGCCTTTGTAGATTTTCTCCAGAACTGGAAAATCTCACATTCTACAGGCATCCCATACAACCCCCGGGGCCAAGCTATCGTTGAAAGATATAATCAGACTCTCAAGTCTCAATTACAAAAACAAAAGGGGGAATCCTTACCCCCACACGACCAACTAAAAAAGGCATTATTTACCCTAAATATTTTGAACTTTTCTAAAGAAGATAAACAACTCTCCCCTTTTCAAAAACATTGGTCTTCATCCATTACCTACAGTTCTATCTGGGAAAGATGGAGGGACCCATTGACTGGGGCCTGGAGAGGGCCTGATCCGCTCCTCACAGCAGGGAGAGGGTTTGGATGTGTCTTCCCTCAAGATGAAAAAAGACCCATTTGGGTACCAGCGAGAGACCTAAAATATTTGTCCCAACAAGAGGACACTGACAGTCACTTCTCTAGGGAGTGTCCCACCCCTGAGGACTGTTCCTAAAATGGTCCTTCACCCTACTAAACTAAACAATTCCCTCCCTTGTGGAGGATTGCTGGCTTTGCCTCCGATCTGGGCCTCCCTGGCTGCTTGCAGTACAGTTGCCTGTACGACCTTAAAACATTACTCAGCCACCTTCCCCATCCCCATCCAGCTTTTCCCAATGTTTCCCCTGGAACTTGCATTTGGGCCCCGCCTTCCCCTAATAATTCCAGTATAGATGTGGGATACATTCATCCTTCCTTCTGTACTTTTAACACAGCTGATCCCAATGCTCAATGCTGCCCACCTTCTGGAATGGTTTATGTTTGTGGAGGCGGGATGGCCTATGACTTTCTGCCCACCAATTGGACGGGCCTTTGTGCCCCAACCACCTTAATCCCAGATGTAAATATCATCCCTGGAAATGAGGCCCTCCCTGTATCAGAGGGAGACCTATCTTCAACAACAGCTAGATTCCCTGGCTGAGGTAGTCCCACAAAACAGGAGAGGACTAAACCTACTAACGGCCGAAAAAGGAGGCGTATGTTTGTTTTTACAGGAAAAATGCTGCTTTTATGCCAATAAATCAGGAATCATCCAGGACAAGATTAAGAGGCTCCAGGAAGACTTGGAGAGGTGGCAGCGGGATCTCCAGGACAACCTGCTGTGGGCGGGCTTACATGACTTCTTACCCTACCTTCTGCCTCTACTTGGGCCCCTCCCCCTCCTTCTTCTCCTTTTCCTTCTCCTCACTGTCGGGCCTTGTGTAATTAATAAGATTACACAATTTATTCACCAATGGCTAGAGGCAATAAAACCTCATCAGGTCAAAATACAGGCTGGAAACTCAGGAATTAAGTTCCTCAGATGACCCACTGCCACCTCCTCTGCCCTCCATGTGACCAATGACGGGTAAGATCCCCATAGGGGGACAACCTAAGACAGGCCATGGGGTGGGTTCTCACCGAGCTAAACACATGGTACCCAGTGACGGGTAAGATCCCCAGAGGGGGACAACCTAAGACAGGGGCCATGATGAATGCTCTGAGCTAAACACCTGGTACCCAATGACGGTTAAGACCCCCAGAGGGGGACAACCTAAAACAGGGGCCATGGTGACTAATGCTCTTACAAAAACAAAAGGGGGAGATGCTGGCCTCTAAAGGCCCAGGTGTGAGGCCTAGTGGAACTTCCTGAGCCTAGCTAAAGTTTGGTGATCTGCCTCTGGCCAGACGTGACTCAGCAAGACGCCTAATGGCTTCTTACCTGCTACCTCCACATGGGAGTTAGAATTATCATTTCAATAGTCACAGTTTACTATTGGCCCTTACCTTTCCCCACCATCCTACAATCCCCGCCTTCACCCCCAACATTATATAGGCAACTGTTCATAGCAATAAATCGAGTTCCTGCTTCGACAAGACTCCCGACTCAGTGTGGTTTTTCTCCGGTGGCCAGGAGAGGTCTGAGTCGTCGGACGCTCATCTCCTCCTCAGCCCCTCGGGAGGAACCAGCGGGCCTGGTCCTTCCCTCGGCACTACCTGCCCCCGCCGGCGGAGCCCGGCATATGACAATATATTTAAACTATTTGACAAGTACCCAATTGTTCCATGCAAAATCTTACTCAAAAACCCAATGCATAGGGGCTGGAGGGATTGCTTAATGGTTAAGGCTCTTGCCTGCAAAGCCAAAAGACCCAGGTTCAATTCCACAGGACCCATGTAAGCCAGATGCACAAGGTGGCACATGCATCTGGGGTTCGTTTTCAGTGGCTGGAGGTCCTGGTGCACCCATTCTGTCTCTCTGAACTTTCTCTCACACAAATAAATAAATATTAAAAAAAAGAATGCACAACAAATGAACTTGTTCTGGTGGTGAATGCAACAGAGGTGGGAGCTGGGAGCTCCTCTAGTCATATCTCCCCTCCAATGTGTGCCCTGGAATGCAGTGACAGACATTAATATTCTCTTTTTATTCATTCTCTCTCACTGCATTTCAACAGTAGAAGATGAGAGTTATTGAGGCCAGCTGTCTGGCTTAGTTGCTGTGTTAGCCATGTGGACCTACCTCAAAGTCTCCTTGAATAATTTTTAAAATCAGGTAAGGAGGAGGATGGGGTCAGCTACTGAAAAGAGTAGTCAAAACACATTCCAAGACCTTTGGACTTGTGTATAGTTTGAGATAGTAACACCTTCAAAAATCTTATCATAGCAAGAATGTCTCAGAGGACTGAGACACAAAAATACTAAATAGAAGTTTTAGAGATGTAAGTTGAACTATTTCCTGACTTTCTATAGATTGCAATAGAAAACTTCTCTATAAAAATGACGAGTAGTAAAATTAACTACTTGCTTTACTGTTTTGGCCAAAACAATTTGCTTCATTTCTTTGCCATCTTCTTAGTTAATTTCCTATCACTCACCACAGCCCACTGTAGGAGGCAGCATGCTCTGAGTGTTTGCAGTGTCTGTGTTCTGACACCACAAGTTTCTCTGTAACAGTGAATACTGTCAGTAACTTTCAATGCAGGATACCGAACAAAATGGAATATGGGTGCTCTAAATAATGATCCCCCTCTTCCTTTTTGTTGTATGTCTGTATATGAGTGTGTGTGTGTGTGCATGATATGTGTATTTGTGGGTGTGTTCATGTATGTGAATGGGGTTGTGCCCCTGCCACTGCACATGTGTGGAGGTCAGAGGACAACTTGGGATGTTAGTCCTTGCATTGCACCTGGGTTGAGGCAGGATCTCTTGTTTTCACTGGTCACCAGGTTATCTGGCCTGTCTCCACCTCCCTTCTCACTGTCGGTGCTCTTGGATTGCAGATGCCAGCATTTTGTATGTTTTCTGGATATCTGAACTCAAGTGTGAATGCTTATAAGCACTTTATCCACTGAGCTATCTTCCCAGCCTTGATCCCATTTTTATCCTGTATTAAGAGAAGTTAATTTACACTCCCTCCCTACCCCCAATTCATTAACAAAACTTTCTGCAGCCAAAAACTTCCTGGATCTTTTCCTTGCACTCTACCTCTATTACCAAGCATCTCACACCCTCTTCTCCAATGCAAATTATGGTAATATCTCACTTGGCCCATTAGAATGGCTTGATGATGCTCAGCCTGCCTGACTTCTTTCAATTTTTTTTTTTTTTAATTTAAGAGAGCAAGAGAGAGAATAGGTGTGCCAGGGCCTTCACCCGCTGCAAACAAACTCAAGATGTGTGAGCCTCCTTGTGTTCATGTGCAACATTGTGCGCTGTGTCATGTGTGTCTGGCTTACCAAGGGACCTGGAGATTCGAAAATGAGTTCTTAGGCTTCACAGGCAAGCGTCTTAACTGCTAAGCCATTTCTCCAGCCTTGTCTGACTTCTTTCTTGACATCCTCTTCACCACAGGGTAACCAGAGTCCTCTTAAGGTAATAAAAAGTATGCCACTTCCTTGTGTGAAACCCCACAGTGACTGCCTATTGCACTTAGTTGGGAAATCTGATTTCATATAAGTTCTGCAAGGGCCTGCAAGGTTTGCAACTGTGTACTCAGCTGAGTACCTATCTACTGACCACTTCTCTGCTTATTATTCTAAACCTACAACTTCCTCTGTTCTTGGACTATGCCAAGTGTTTTCTGAACTCAGATAGGGCCTTTGTATTTTTTGTGCTTTTGGCCAAGGATATTCCTGAGGCGGACCTTTTCAAGACTGGCTCCTTCTCATCCTTTAGTACACAAGTGAAACACCATGTGCTCAGGAAGCCCCGCCCTGATCACCTAGTCTAATGCTATATAACATGACTTAGGAACAGTTTCCTGACTTATCTATCTCGGTATGTATGTGCATTTATGTGTACAGTTTACTATCTGTCTTACCACTAAATATAAGCTCCATGACAGAAGGTAACATGAACACTCCACTGCCAGTACCTACAATAATGCAATGCTTATACCAGATACCCAATACATATTTGGTGAATGAATGAATATCCACCTATACTTATCGTACTATAATAGAAGGGATTTCTTAGGATACTTTAAAGAATTATGTTTTATGCATATTTTGATAGTTACAGAACACATACTAAATATATCTAGTCTTTCAATACTTAAGCTGGTCTCTCATTAATTTCATGAGTAATTCCCAAAACATGGTAGTTGTTATAGAAAAATTATATATTAAGTGAGGTTTAGAATATGCATTTAATATCTGTATTAAAGGAATCACTGATATCATATAACACAACACAATATTCAGAGTTATCAAGATTTTCTGTGGATCTTATATAAACTTGCTTAAGAGAATGTAAAAACTGTTCAAATAAAAAAAACCCTGCAGATACTAACATTTTTGCATAAGCTATGATTTATTACTTACTTTTTGTCCATACATTATAGGATGGATTTTCTATTGTCAGAATGAAATCTGAACACACTCTTAAGTCAACTCTAAGCTCACAGGTATTTTGTGGGTTAATGAATTTTTTCCTAACTGCTATAAGTGTATTCTTTTGTACATACAAAAAAAGTAGTTAAAAGGTTTTATTTTAGCTCTGTTTTCTTATAAACATTTAAGTACAGTCCTTAGAGGGCATTTGTCCAGTCTAGGATAATTCAGATAATATCAAGCATAGGGCCTTGGAGAGATAACTTTCTGCTAAGTGAACTTAAAATGCAAAAAGATATGAACATATCACAATGGTGAGTGAATTTTTGTTTCAAAAGCATTTGTTTAAAGCAGGCCAGTAAAAATTTGGATACTATTTTCATGTAAAGTACTTTTTCAGTTGATCTGCACGACGAGAAAGCTAAGCTACTGGGATGAATGAAGAAGGAAGTGAAAATGAGTGACCTACACTAGAGACAGGAGAGAACTTGCATAGAATGAAGGAGCATGCTGAGCCTGAGGAAGTTGGTGGGTTTGGAGCTCTCAGATGGGGAAGGCTGGGGATGAGATACAGAAAAGTTAAAGCTAGATCCTTGCAGACCAGAAGGCTTAGGTTTTATTGTCAGTGAGTATGAGGCATTG
The DNA here is from genome assembly GCA_036346955.1 of Dipus sagitta. Taxonomy (NCBI): domain Eukaryota; kingdom Metazoa; phylum Chordata; class Mammalia; order Rodentia; family Dipodidae; genus Dipus; species Dipus sagitta. The sequence goes on from CM070770.1 coordinate 215,799,705, forward strand.
CCCATGCTTTTATATACTCATCATATGACATATTTATGTTAGATAACCATTCGTGTGTAATTATCGAAAAGGGACTGCTGTGGACTCCACCTCTCACACACTTGACAAAAGGGTGGACACACAACAGGTGGACAGGAAAGCTTGTAGATGCCAGATTGTTTTGTCTTACCATCTACATTACTCGTTTCCTCCTGAGAAAACATCTCTTCCAAGCACATACATTTTTATTATTTAAATCTCCCTCCATTTTCCTTCTAACTTTTAATAAGAGTTTTGTTGGAATTATTTCAAAAAGGAATTATCTCTCATATAATTCATACATTCAAGAAATATTCAAATGTCTATTAAATTCCAAATACCTTAGACACTCAAGTTCCAAAATTGTTTCTACCTGGATTCTGTTTTGGAGCCAAAAATATACAAAATTATACAAAAAGTGCTGTGATAAAGCCCTATCTTTATGAATAAAATTTATCTTTTGTACCATGTTTTGGGTGTGCTTTACTCCCTACCTTTGTATATGAGAGGAGATGACAAAAGCATGTGACTTTCATGATAACTAACATTCATTCCCTCCAGGATGATATCCACAGCTTTCTGAAAGATACCCAAGAAAAGTCATATATATACCTATTTCATTATATCTTAAATTACTCCTCTTAATACAACTGTGGAATAAAAGGAAAACCATATTTTTTTCCAAGAGAAGAGCACCATAATAAATAGCAATGTTAAAACACTTCAACATTAGGGGCTGGAGTGATGGTTCAGTGGTTAAGGTGCTTGCCTGCAAAGCCTAATGACCTGGGTTTGATTCCTCAGTACCCACATAAAGTCAGATGCGCAAGGTAATGCATGTATCTGGAATTCATTTGCAGTGGCTAGAGGCCCTGGTGTGCCCATTCTCTCTGTGTCCCTCTGCCTCTGTCCCTCTTTCTCTTTCCTTACAAATATATTTTAAAAAAATACTCCAAGATCTATTTTCTTATCCTTCTTTAATCTGTTTTCCCCTTAGCCTACATTCAGTACCAATTATTCCATTTCCCCATCTCATAGGTATCATTTTTCACTGTAAATGTTAGTTTAATCTCTCATGTGGGTTGAAGGGTCATCTCTTACCCTCATGACATTCACATACCAAAACAATTTAGTTACAAATGCAGTTGTGAAACTGCACTAGTTTAGAATGGTAGAGTCTTATTATAAGAAAGCATCCAGGAGATACACTGGTATTTAAGAACCCAGTGTCTTAAGTCAAATACAATTAATTTCTTAGTTGGAGCCTGTTTCTTTCTCTGTAAAATAAGGATTTGGGTAAAATTATTTCAATTATTCCTTCATGCTTCAAAGTTCTATGATTTTCTATTAATGTAACAGAATTTGGCCAGGCAATCAAAATACAATGCTCATGTCCAGCTTTATGTTCAATGTTGTGGAAATTACTTCCATGTTTATGTGATCTGAAGGAATAGGCTTAAAGAAATTATTAAATAATGGGCTGTGATTTTTTCAAAACCCTCATAATAAAAGTTTAATATTTTACTCTTTCTGATTCAAATCTTACTCAGCCTTGTTTCTTAGGACTAGCAAGTGCCCTTTCTGTTCTCTAGGCTGCCAAAATAACACCAAAGGCATTTCTACTCCATTAAAAAAAACAAACCCTGTACATGGAACTGCCAATTTGCTAAATTTTATCTGAAGTGCCCTTGGGCTTGGGGGAATCATATGCTCTCTGAGGTTTCAGTTAAGTGAACAACTTCTCTGTGAAGCATCAGACAAATGTTTTGTTTTACAATTTAATTCAACTTATTAACTGCAATTTTTATGCTTAGATGCTGTTTGGTTCTTTTAAGTCTATTATGATTTTTTTTTTAACAAACTCCAGACACATGCGCCACCTTGTGTATCTGGTTTATATGGGTCTTGGGGAATTGAACCTAGGTTCTTTGGCTTTGCAGGCAACTGTCTTAACTACTAAGCCATCTCTCCAGACCTATTATGATATTTTTGTTTTCAAAATAAGATGTTATAGAAAAGAACGTATGTCTTTCCTATGTAGTCTTGAAGACCACACCATTATGCAAAGTGGTAGAGAAGGGGCAGAGCATATGAAAACCATTAGCTCACATGCTGCTATGCGTCCTTGAAAATCAGATTACTGTTCTTGACATGCCCATCTTCCTATTGAAATATGAAGGAAAACTGGCATTAAAAAATGCACTTTTGTGCCGGGCATGGTGGTGAACGCCTTTAATCCCACCTCTCAGGAGGCAGAGGTAGGAGGATCACCGTGAGTTCAAAGCCACCCTGAGACTACACAGTGAATTCCAGGTCAGCCTGAACTAGAGTAAGACCCTACCTCAAAAACTGAAAGGAAAAAAAGGCACTTTTACCAGTTTGCTTTAAATGTCACTGATTTCAAAATTTTAAAACTAGGCCCTTAACAGCAACCAGCAGTGAAAGGCTATTTTAAAAAGAAGGTTGGAAGGGTCGCGCGTGCGCGCGCATACACACACACACTCTCTCTCTCTCTCTCACGCAACTAAAAAGTAAATTTGACATATTTATAGGACCTTTATGATAAGCTGATACATGGATTTCCAGTGTGTAACAATCAAATCACTGGAGTCAGCATTTCAATCTCCTCAAATACCATGTCTGTGTTGTGTGTTGTGAAACATGAGATTTTTCTTTTCTAGTTATTTTGAATTTACCATAGTTATAGGCTGTACTCTATTTTGCTGTAGAATACTAGGAACATTTCCCCCATATAATGCATTTTGGTACTCATTGTAAAACCTCTGTCCATCCCTCCTCCCCTCTTCTTTTCCTAGTACCCACTACGTTCCCAGTAACCACTATTCCATCTTTTTCTCTCTAAGACTGATTTTTTTTTACCTTCGACTAATTCATGGGAACATTTACTATTTTTCTTTTTCTACATCCTTATTTCACTTAATATGATATTCTCCAATTCCATCAAAATTGCTTTCCTTTAATTAACTATTTATTGAGTAGTTTACACATGTAGAGAATAGAGAAGCAATGTAAATTGTGGAAAAATGCATCAATCTTTTTAAATATTTTATTTATTTATTTATTTATTTAAGAGAGAAAGAGAGACAGAGAGAGACAGAGAATGAATATGGGTGTGCCAGGGCCTCTAGCCACTGCAAATGAACTCCAGAGGCATTCACCTTGTGAATCTGGCTTATGTGAGTACTGGGAAATCAAACCTGGTCCTTAGGCTTCACAGGCAAGTGCCTTAACTGCAAAGTCATCTCTCCAAACCAAGGAATCAATCTTGATCCCTGCCTTTAGTGAGTTTACAATTTAGTTAGGAAAACAAGACACACACATATGTGAAAATATTAGCTATCATAAAATACTCAAATCAATGTTCAAAACATCCATAGGGCCATAGAAGAAAAATACACGGTTAACAGATTTTATAGTAGAAGCCACAAAGAGTAAGTAAAAAATGACCTCCTGGTTGGACATGGTGGCACATACCTATAATCCTAGCACTTGGTAGGTGGAAGCAGGAGGATCAGGAGTTCAAGACCAGCCTTGGCTACATGAGAACCTGACTCAAAAAACTAAATCAAACCAAAACAAATAAACAAACAAAAATTATCCAAAAGGCAAAAATGACCTCAGAATAGAACTTTAGTCACTCAGGAAACAATGCAAACAATTAACAAGCTTGATCTCATGAAATTAAAAAAGGTTCTGCACAGCAAATAGCTTATAAGTGAACAGACATCCCAGAGAAAATATTTATTAGCTATACGTTGGGCAGAGGCATAACACCCAAGAATACAAGAAACTCAAAAAACTAAACAAGACATCAAGCAACCCAATCAATAAATGGACTAATGAAATGAAATTAAACACAGATGGTAGGCATGTAAACTAGTCTAGCCACTAGGCAAATTAGTATTGTGATTTCTCAAAAACTTGATATGACCCAACTGTACCACTCTTGGGTATTTACCCAAAGGGCTCCAAGTTAACATACAACAGAGCTATTTGAACATCAATGTTTACTGTTGCACTATTTACAATGCTAAGTTATAGAATCAACTAGGTATCCAACGACAGAGAAATAAATAAAGAAAATGTGACACACACACACACACACACATGTATTTTCAGCAACAAAGAACAAAGTCATGAAATTTGCAGGAAAATAGATACAATTAGAGATAATAATATCCAACAAATTAAGCCAGTCTTAGGAAAATAAATATTGTATTTTTTCCATAATGGTGTGTGTGTGTGTGTGTGTATCTCAAATACAATTAATGTATATAATGGAAACTATGAAAAAAATGATCTCCTATTGGGGTAATCTGCCCCACTGGGTGAATTTATGTGGAAGAAAGATTCTGAGTAGGGTCTCTAAGAATGAGTAGAACTGGTGGGGTATACAGACAATTCATATTCATAACATACTATGTTTCCCCTGACCAAATATCCTTTGAAACTAATTCCATCAACTTTACTGTTCAAAAATATTTATTTATTTGTGTGTGTGTATGTGTGTGTACAGGGATGCCTTTCACCTTGCTTTGAGGCACGGTCTCTTGTTCATTTTTCCATTTTCCAGCTTCCAGGAAATATTCCTGTCTCCACTTCCCTTCTCTTCATAGAATCACCAAGATTAAAGAAATCAGACATAATTTCAAGCTTTTATGGGGTGTCTGTTGATCAGAACTCGGACACAGAGTTGTACTACAAGGGCTCTATGCACTGAGCTATCTCCCCAGGCCCTGACTTTATTTATAAGATGCAAAGTACTATGTACAGAAACAACCTTAACAATGAAAATAAGAAACACGCTTTCTTTTCCTCTGTGGAAGAATGATGCAAAGAGAAAGGAGATGTTCAAGGAGGCTCATCAATATAGAGAGGCACAATTTTAAAATGTTCCAATTATTCCTATAAATTACATAAAGGATTCAACACACAGAGAAATATCTCTAGCACTGAAACTATGCATTGAGGAGGTGGCAAAAATCATGTTTTCAGATATGCCATGCTTCACTTTGGCAATGAAGCATGGGATGTATTTTTCCCATTCACCATTCCACTACCATTTTTTTTTTAAAAATGTTTTTGTGTGAACAGTCCATGCATGTTGTAAGAAAACAGTTCAGTCTATTAACATTAAAATCCTTAAACAGACTCTAATGAAATATGCTTACTTCCTTAGTAGTCAGTATCAATAAGCAGCCTCATTAAGATTCTAGTCTTGGAAGCCATCACTGAGCATGTAAATCAGGCTGATTTTAGCATGCTGCATGTGGGATCGCAAGCCAAATAAGCTAGATTTCAGGGAATATGTTAATTAAGGTAGAAAATTTCAAGTAATGTTTACTGAATGCCTCCCATTGTGGAGTGAAAGAGATACTGCTGATGGAAATGTGAGGTGCTTCAATTACATCCTACTATCAAATCCTCTGGCTGTTGACTTTCAGATCTGATGTGATGAGAGCTCATGCTGCCATGGTCACATGCAGTAGGCAACCTTCGTTGGAACACCTGGACTGTCTGAGAGAGAGAGAGAGAGGCTGAAGCAAGACCATTTTTCAGAGTACAGCTTGCCTCCATCACATGGTGTCAACAAATTACCATATTTCTTTGCATATAACAACTCTTGAAATAAAAACAGGGGGACCTACCTGACCCTTTCTGGACTGGCTCCATCCCTCAGGTAGCTTTGATGCTAAAGGCTGGTGCATGCTAGGGACACGCATCCAAGCCCAAGAAGGAGCCAGTAACAGAAATGGACGTCCTAGTATCTGTAATAAGAAGAGAGAGTAAACTTTCAAGTAACAGGATCTTCAATGAGCATTTCAGACTGGCTACTGCAGGCCTATGAAACACAATAGGAATCTAGTACTTTACCTTGCCAGACATACTTTTAAAAAAATGAGCTGCAAAATTCTTAGCAATCCTTACAATTCAGGACTTGAGATGCTATAATAAGTTCAGTTCAAAAGCTAGCTAACGGGCTGGAGAGATGGCTTAGCAGTTAAGGCACTTGCCTGCAAAGCCAAAGGACTCAGGTTCAATTCCCCAGTACCCACATAGGGCCAGATGCCAAGGTAGCACATATGTCTCGAGTTTGTAGTAGCTAAAGGCACTGGTGTGCCCATTCTATCTTCTTCTTTCTCTTTCTCTCTCAAAATGAGCAGCTGGAATCCTGGTCCATGCCTAGCCCAAACATCACAGCCACTGTACTGAGCTAAAATCCCACTGCAGTGCTTCGGGAATCTGCAGTGTCACTCCTCTTTGGATTCTTCTCTGCAAAATGAAATCATAGAGATGGAGCAGCCAACCTGACTTCTCACTACCCTGCCCAGAATCCTTTGTGAGCTGATGAGTCATTGCTCCAAGAAAAGCTACAGTCTGTGTGTGTCTGTTAGCTCTTTTGTCTGTGCAGTTTGAAGACTTGGATGGGGAAGGAGCCCAGGTGCAGGGCTGCAAGGAGCATAGCCTACTCTCCAAGGGACCCAGGTGCCTTTGCATGTGTTAGTTCTGGTTAATTTTGTTAAAACAGTAAAAAGGGCACATACCTCCAGATGCTTGAAGGAAGAACACACACATTAAATCACCAATACAGAATTATAGACCTGACACATTTTCCTCTTTTGTTTTGTTTTGTTTTTTTAAGGTAGGCATTTCATTGTCATGAAGGATGAGTCTCCCCACCTGTGTATAACAGGCGGTTCTATAATACACTGTATCAAAGCTTAGTAGCTGCAGCAAACAATTTGTCATGAATTCCAGTTAACATACAAGTCTTTGCAAGCACAGGTCTCATCATCCCTACAGCCTTGCAGCCTGGGCAGCCAGCACAGCTCTGCCAAGAAAGGCAGTGTTGGGAATGAGGTCACTATGTCAGGAACTCATTCTCACTATGAGGTTCTCCCAAGCTTACAACACAACTGGTAGGAGTCATAGGATTTAGTTACTTATTAATGTTGCTACTTCATCTGCTTTTGTTTTTAAAAGAAATTCTATGTTTAAGATTAGTAAGGCAAAAAAATCAATTCCATAAGTATGCAAAAATGTCTTTTTCACTGCACCATTTGTAACAAGCTCATTATTAAAACATACTGAATAACTCATGCATTTATATGTGCATGTACTGTATGCACACAAAAAGAATGATACACACATACATCCAACCTTATAGCAGCAGAAGCACTGAAAAAACATGTGGTATTTTGTTGATAGTGTAAGAAATAAAACACACACATCCAAAAGAAAGGGGCTGAGGAGACAGCTCAGCCAGTAAAGTGCATGCCATGCAAGCATGAGGACTGGAGTTAGGACCCACATAAAAGCCAAGCATGGTAGCAAATGCCTGTAATACCAGTGCTGGAAAGGTGAGGGAATCCCTGAGGCTTGCTGGCCAGCTAATCTAGCCAAATCAGTAAGCTCTAGTTTCAATAAACATTTTCAAAAATATGTAGAGAGCTATTAAGGAAACACCTGACATCAACTTCTGGCCTCCCCATGCACAAGCACTGCATACAATGCACACACAAACAAACCTAAGCAAATATGTGCACTCATATACATAAGGACATGCATACTTAACACATGCATGTGAAAGAAAGAGAAAATAAGAGTCAAGAAGGAAAAAAATTAAGGAGGGATTGAATTCTACTATGTTAGCAGTAATATTGCCCAAATGCTCCCAGAGTAACACCAAAACAGTCATCATCACTCTCACCTCAGGAACCAGATAGATACCCATCAATTGTCCCATACTCAGAAGCCAGATAGATCTGGGCAGCAGATATGTTTGTACAGCAAAGTCACTCATAGCCTCATGGAAACAGGATCTAAGCTACAAAGGGAAGGTGCAACTGAAGCTAGGAATTATAAACACATAAGGAGGCCTTCCAATTTTCTCTTTCTCTCTTCTCTCTCTCTCACTCTCTTTCTCTCCTATTTTTCCCTAGTATTTTGAGATACGATTTCACTCTGAGGTCCATGCCAGCTTCCAACTTGCTGCAACCTTCCTACCTCAGTTTCCTCAGTGCTGGGATTATAAACTTAAGCCATCACACCTGGAAGATCATCCCAAACTCAAGTCCCACAAGAATTATTTCCACTTGTTACTTCTGTGATTCTGTCATTTACAAATACCTCCAACCATAGAATTCAGAGCCTGTTCTAAGCCAAGCACACCCTAGTCAACCTCTCCTGTCATTACTTTAAAGTGATTCCCAGTTTGCCCTTGGGAGACAGAGTAAACTAACCATCTTCTGTCTCCAGTAGCTACAAATGGTAACTTGTAACTTTTCTGGAGCTGCCTGTAATTGGGGATATCCAGCAAGCATTCAGACTCTGCATGTATTTGTTGGCCAATTGACAGATTTGATTTGAATGCTACTAAAATAGATCCTCTCTGGCACTTTGAAACTTTGAACCCCATGGGTTCTCTACTGATCTCGCCTATCAAACTCCCTCTTAGCATGCAGCAGTAGTACATGCCTTTGTTACAGACTAGTCTTTATTACAGGTAGTCTAAGAACATAGTAGGTTTTTGCTTTAGTGTATCATTGTCAAACCCACACTATAGCTATTAGTAAATCACATGATGCTTCAAGTATTATTATTTTATGGACTGTCAAAATCCTCACACATTACAGTCTTATAAGCTTTATTAGAAAGGGTTTAGTCTTGCTTTTCCCTTTCAGTGTGTTGCTTCCTCTCTTCATTTGTCCCTGATGGTCTCATCTATGCTATACCTGGAGTACCAGCGCTCCCTGCCGAAGCATCTCTAAGTTCAATTCTCTGAGTTTGACTGGATCCTTAGTTATAAATTCACCCAAATGCATGTATTTCATCTGTGATGGCTAATACTCATTGTCAACTTGACTGCATTTAGAGCTATCTGAGAGACACACTTCTCGGCATGGCTCTGTGCATTTCCCAAGAGATTTGCCTGAATAAGGAAGACCTACCCTGAATATGGCATCACCTTCCCATGGGTTGGAAAAAATCAAACTCAGCAATAGCATTCATATTCATATTCTCTCTCAAACCTTGACTGTGAACACAATGACCAGCCACTTCATGTTCCTGTCACCATGCCTTTCCCGTCATGATGTACTGAACCCTCAAACAGTATAAGCCATTCCTTCCTCAAGTTGCTTTTGTCAAGTGTTTGGTTACAGCAATGAGAAAGTAACTAGTACAACATCCTGATCTTGTCAGGCATAATCTGACCACTGTAAGTTCAGAAAGCATACCTTATAAACACTTGTAACTTTAGAATACAATGATGTCACTGCATGACAAATAAATCAAAGTCTGAATACAGCTAACTTTAGCTCTGGCAACTTAAGACCCTTTGGGAAAGGCTAGGTCATTGTACCACCTCTTGACAGTTAAAGATTCAATGTTCTTCTGTGACATACACAAGATTATAATAGTGTATGAAGAAAACAGCACAAGTATTCAAAGAGTTAGAAAATTACAAATAAAAATGTATTCAGATTTTCTAATACTTGAAGATACACATTTTTTGCCATCTTTATATGGGTCTGTTCTGCTCATCGATAGAAACATCTAGTCCTTATGGGAATCCTGAAAGGTAAGTACTGTGAGATTCAAATTTTCAAAAGGGGATTAACTCTTCCTTAAGGTGGCACAGCTGGTAAGTTAAGCAGCAGGATCTGAATCCTGGAAAGCTACCTCTAGAGCCTGGGATTTAAGTATTATACATACTTCTCAATTATTGTAATAAAATGACTATTGGAAACATTTAAGCCATTTTCTAAAATAATTAAAATCAAAGCCAAATTCTCATATGGAACATAGGGCCAATTATGATAAAGGTCACAGGCTGAATTCCTTCAACTGCCGGTCAGCACCTTTGTCTGGTTTTAGGACTTCTGCTGCCCTCTGGCCTCTATTGAGTTTCATTAAATGGCCATGTAAACAAGTACAAAAGACCAGTCAAAATAAACACCAGATTTTCTTGTTGCCCTACTAATAGGAAGATGGGTTTATGGTGGACACCAATTAATTTCAACTCAGAAATAAAGGCAAGAAAGACACTTCCAAGTTTTAGAAAGCAGTGAGAGGGGACGGTCAAGGACTAATTCCAGCCATAATTAGCAGTTCTTCTTCCCTGTCTGCCCCCTGCTTCTTTTATCAGCAACTTCACTGTTATAGTAAAGATTTACAAACATCATCCAGAGAGTCCCACTGGTGACCAGCTCACTGACGAGGTGTGAGGAGAAGTGGTACTTGGCACTTGACTGGTTTGCAGGCAGAAGATTAAACTGTAGCAGCGTTAGTTACATAATCATGCAGAACTGTAGTACACACTTGGTTGTTAAATGGTCCACTGCAATCTTAGAGCTGCTGTACTTGAAAAAGTAGAAAGTAGTAAATACCATTAAATCAATCAAAAATATTTACTGGGTGCCTAATTGTGATGCCCTACAGTTACTTGGGGAATTTAAGTACAAGTACATTGTCCATAACTCAAGGTATATAAATTGGTGCACAGACTTAAAAAAGAATTTTTTTGTTTACTGATATTTATTTGAGAGAGAGAGAGAGAGAGGAGAGAGAGAGAGAGAGAGAGAGAGAGAGAATGGGCTTGCCAGGGCCTCCAGGCACTGCAAACGAACTCCAGATGTGTGTGCCCCCTTGTGCATCTGGCTAACAAGGGCCCTGGGGAATTGAGCAGGCAAGCGCTTAACTGTTAAGTCATCTCTCCAGCCTGCACAGACTTTTTTAATGAGGAGTGGAGAAGGTCTCTACCTTCCAATATGTTTGTAAATGCACTGAAGAAAATATAATATTCACATTTAAGTACAAAGAATACAAAACAGTATTAGTCAAATGGAGGCACAGGTAGATCACAAATGTTTAGGAAAGAAGAACCAGAAAAAGGCAAACTACTAGAATTTGGCAGATGAGAGAAAAAGAGAAAGGACATCCCATACCATACTGTATCATAAGCTCTATGAAGAGGGAGATTTAGCATATTTTGTGTTAAAAGTGCATTGCCTTATCATTGAATAAATACATGCTGAAGGAAGGGAGGACAGGAGGGAGGAAGCATGAGCTAAGGAAGGGAGGATCCTAAGGCAGGCCTGCCTGGGACCAAGCATTCATTCTGGGAAGTAAAGAGAGCAAGCCAAAAAAGGGTTCAAGAAAATTTTGAGTGGACAACCTTCTATTTGCAATGAATTTTACTCAGTATTTATATCAGCCAGTAGTAAGTCTCATCCCTAAGAAACACCTACATGATCTTTACCCTCTTCAAACATAATTATTGCTAATCTTTTGGAAGATAGGTAGACAGGAAGGTATGTTGATAATAAGGACTTCTAAGGGGCTTCTGTGCCTTCCATCACCACTCAGAAACGTTGATATCATTACTTTCATTTGTTTGTAAGACTGTACCAACAAGGTAAAAAAAAATTCCCAGTTTATAACAATATTTTATTTCAAAGTCAATGAATATTTAGTCCAACATGTTTATAATGCTTGTTGCTCAGGTAAGTATGAATGTGAATGAGGTAAATCTTTTATCAATATAGTTTAGATTTATATCTGAGTCATTAAGTATAGAGAGAAATTATACCATGAGAACAAGGAAAGATGGCCATTTCTGACATAAGAAAGAGTCATCAAAGCAGATCAGTGAAAATAAAGAAGAAAGAAGCATCTGAGGTGGCTGTACAAAGTTGGTAGAAATAATTGGGATATCTTTCCATGCAGATCAGCAGAAGGGTCATAATAATGGGGTTAGAAAGTTCAAGGTGTTTAGGGAAAAGGCTGGTAGTTTATCTAGCTTGGGCAAGATGGATGGATTTATATGAAGTATATTAACAAGATAAAAGAGATAATCAGGTTGGATAAGATTCTGAAGAACATTAAATGATAGAGAAAACGCATGCGTTTTTATAGAGTGATGTTATTGATGTTGAATGATGAGGTTTATCTGGCAAGAGGTATACAATATATGTGTTGCAGTCAGGTTCACATTGCTGGCAGAAATTACCCAACCAAGAGCAGCTTGTCAGAAAAGGGGATTATTTTGACTTACAGACTCAAGGGGAAGCTCCACGATGGCAGCGGGAAATTATGGCATGAGCACAGAGTGGACATCACCTCTTGGCCAACATCAGGTGGACAACAGGAACAGGAGAGTATGCTAAACACTGGCAAGGGGAGACTGGCTATAATTCCCATAAGTCTGCCCCAACAATACACTGTCTCTATGAGGCATTAATTCCCAACTCTCCATCAGCTGGGAACCTAGCATTCAGAACACTTAAGCTAAGGGGACACCAGAATCAAACCATGGCAATATCCAAAGGGAAAAAATAGCTATTGAGAAAAGCCTATTGTGAGAGACCGAGACCGAGTAAGTCCAGAATGTTTAGTCAGGGAAGAGAGAAAGCAGAAGAATGTAAAAAACTATTTCCATTTCATGAAAATACTATGTAAAATTTCAAGCATGAAATATCAAGATACTATCAGAAATGCATTTCTGACTGGGGATGTAGTTGAGAGGTAGCTTACATTAGACCCTGGTTCAATTACCAGCAGTGGAAGGAGAAAGGGAGGGAGGGAGGCAAGAAGGGAAAGAGAGAAAGTACTTTTCAGGAGTGTCACAAATACCTAACACTGCTTGCCTAGACTAAAAAAAGAAAAAAAAAATACCATTGCAGTAGCCTGACATTTGGAGTACTGGCCAAGGTGGACTATTAGTTCAAATTCAGAAGTTATTTTTAGAAAAACAAGCAAACAAAAAAGTGGGGGAGCTGGAGAGATGGCTAGGTGGTTAAAGGAACTTGTTTGCAAGGTTTGATAGGCTGAGTTTGATTCCCCAGTACCCATGTAAAGCCAGATGCACAGTGGCACATGTGTCTGGAGTTTGTTTGTAGTGATAGGAGGCCCCTATGTGCCCATTCTCTCTCAGATGAATAAAGAAATATTAAAAAAAAAAAACAGAAAAAGAAAGAAAAAAGTCCCTAAACAGAAATACCATGGCTCCAGTAATAGATCAGATTTTCTGGCTGCACAAAAGCTGATAAGACACAAAACAGAAATTCAACAAAAGCAGTTTCAAAACAGAAAGTTCTAAAGTTTTCAGGGCCTCTCTACCTCAGGATTTACTGAGTTAAGTGTATTTTTGTAATGAAGGAATAAACAAGTTCAAGTAATGTTGGATTAGATGCAACACAGTGTAGGCAAGGAAATAAAATATTTTAAGAGAAAATGCACTTGCTATCCCTTTGAATATCAAGAGGGCAACACTAGCAGCCCAGCGTGAGGACTCCAGCTGTTCTGCTACTTATAGCACTTCTCAATACTCTTTTCATCAGATCAGTTCTCAGAGGATTAGGACCACAGAATAATAAGGTTTTAGAGACAGAAGAACTGTAAATTATCTAGTACATTACCACTTGACAGAAAATCATGCCCCAGCCCAAATGGGGGAAGTGACTTGCTCAGGTGACAAAGCACCATGTGTCTTGATTCTCAGTGTCAACATCTACTATTTTACAACACTTTATAAAATATTATTACAAGAATGTTAAGCTCCAAGGTTTCTTCCAGTGTACTTTGGATTAGGACTTGCAAATTAAGTATGCAGATATCCAATATTCCAAATTCCAGCATGGTATAAATTATTTTATTCTTCTTAAGTCTTCTAACCAACATCTAGAGAAAGAAAGGACAAGCTGAAATGAAACTGAGAGAGCTGAGTATGGTGGTGTGGTGGTTTGAATAGAATAGATGGCCCCCAATATATTCAGTTGTTTATTTGTAGTTTGCATCTGCAGCCACCTGGCTGGAGTCAGTGCCATTGTGTGGATCTTAAGGTGTGGTGGTAGGTTTCAGATTTTTTTTTTTAGTGTTTCTTATATTTCTTTTTTTATTTTCTCAATTTTTATTAATATTTTCCATGATTATAAAAAATATCCCGTTGTAGTCCCCTCCCCTCCCCACTTTCCCCTTTGAAATTCCATTCTCCATCATATCCCCTCCCCATCTCAATCTTTCTACATACATATATACATATATACAATACCAACCTAATAAATGCCCTCCTCCCTTGGGTTTCAGATTTTAATGTAAAGATATGCAAAGTGTGCCTAGCTGGAGTTCCTGAAGTGTTCTGTGGCTTTTGACCTTTTGGCTTGTGCTTCTCTCTCTCTGCTTGGACCTGTGAAGGCAGGTCAGCTTCTTCTGCCATTTATGGAACTTCCCCTGGATCTGTAAGCTTCAATAAATATCCTTTCCTCCATAACTGTGTCTGGTCTGAAAGTTCATCTCAGCGAACCTGAAGCTGTCTGCTACAGGTGGTATGTATCTTTAATAGTAGTGCTCAGGAGGCTGAGGCTGGAGGATTACAAATTCAAGGCCAAATGGACTATACAGAGAGTTCCAGGCCAGCTTTGGAAAACATCTCATAAACAAACAAATAAAAAACAGAAGAGAGGAAAAGGAAGAAGAGAAAGGATGAAAGAAAAGAAAGCAAAGGGACAAAGACAGACTCATTTTCCAATTAAAAGGGAAAACTGCAAATTTATTTTAATACTAAATGTCAGTAAAGCCATGTGAAGGCACAGAAAGCTAATATACCATCCTTCTTAATTATAGTATTATCACAATGACATTTGGATTTGTGAATGTTACACCTCCAACCTGCTAGGTTAAACACATGAGCATATCTCAGATACTCCTCTTTAATACTTCCTTTTTCAGGGGAGAGTGGAAGGACATTTTCAAAATCCTTATATATACAGGGTCAAACACAAGATTATATGTTAAAGACTCTCTGAAATTTGCACAAGCTATGCATTCTACTCCATAACAAATTGCTGCTTGACTATTAAAAATAGTTTATTTATATTCAACAACATCCAAATTACTTCCCAAAATTTGCAGGTGTGCTATTGATCCTTTGGAGAGAGTACCTGTGTTAAGCCAGTCATTGTATGGTCGGTCCCAACCCCTGGGGACAAATATGCCCCCAATTTGGCAAGCAACAACTATACTTGAAATATACCTGAGAATGTTATTTCCCAATTCGTTTTCAAAACTCTTATCAGTATTTCTTCTGCTTTAAAGGTATACCTAGAACTCGTTTTGCTGGAATTAGTTACAAGGTCAAAAGTGAAGAAACTAAATTACTTTATCACTGACTTATTTAATTATGGCTGAGTTATCCTCTCTGTGGGACGCATTCCTCCTCTCTAAGATAAGATCAGGGAGAAGTATGAAGGGTCCAAAGACTGCCACATTTTGGAAAAGACATAGCTATCAAAGTAACCTCTGACCTCAAGGTGTTTCCAATTAAGTGCAGAACAAAAAGTAAACACACATAAAACAAAGTACCACAATATTTCCCAAAAATAGTTATGGATGAGAGGGAAAACTTACTTAAATTAAGTCCAGATAGGATGTAAAAAGAAATACTGGCCAGATATTCCCATCACAAAGCTGAGCTTGGCATATCTGAGCTTGAATTCATTCTCTCTCTCTCTCTCTGCGTGCGCGCGCGCGTGTGTGTGTGTGTGTGTGCGTGCGTGTGCAGAAGTGTCTTCCTCAATTGCTCTGCACCTTATTTTTTGATACAAAGTCTCTTACTGAACCTGGAGCTCACTGATTCATCTAGATAGACTAGCTGGTCAACAAGCTCCAGGTATCCTCTGTCTCTGTCTTCCCAGTACTGGGATTATAGCCACACCAGTCTTTTATGTGGGCACTGGGGATCCAAACTCAGGTCCTCACACTTGTCCAGTAAACACAGCATTAAGTAATCTCCTCAACCTTGAATTGGCACTTCTTTTTTAAATTTTTCTTTTTGAGGCAAGCCTAACAGACTAGTCTTTGTGTGTGTGTGTGTGTGTGTGTGTGTGAGAGAGAGAGAGAGAGAGAGAGAGAATTGGCATGCCAGGGCCTCCAGCCACTGCAGTAGAACTCCAGATGCGTGTGCCCCCCTTGTGCACATGTGCAACATTGCATGCTTGCTTCACTGTGTCTGGCTTAAGTGGGACCTGTGGAGTCAAACATGAGTCCTTAGGGCTTTGCAGGCAAGTGCTTTAACTGCTAAACCATCTCTCCAACCCATGAATTGGCACTTCTCACAGACCCAACAGCACTTGTTAGAAAGAGTAAGCCTCAATGTGACGTACACTTCACAATGCTTGGAAGTGCCTTTAACAGGCTGCTTCCCTGACATCTAAGCATATTCTGTTACTGGTGCCTACTGTCTCCTCTCATTCTAGTCCTACTAACCATAATGAAACAGGTTCAGATGGCTGTGTTCACCACATTCCCAGCAACTAGGAATAGCCAAAAATAGTTATCACTTTTCCATGACTTCACTTTTGAAGATTTTAGTTACTCATAGTCAACCACAATCTGAATGAATTAAATGAGAAATTCCAGAATTAAAAAAATTTTAACTTGGGCTGGAGAGATGGCTTAGCAGTTAAGCGCTTGCCTGTGAAGCCTAAGGACCCCAGTTCGAGGCTCGATTCCCCAGGACCCACATTAGCCAGATGCACAAAGGAGTGTACACGCCTGGAGTTCATTTAATAAAAAAAATTGTAACTTGTAGTGTGAGGATATGCTGTCCTTACTTCATTCTACCTAGGATATGAATCATTTCCAATGTATCTACACTCTAACATAAACTGCTCATGAATCAGTTAGTAGCTGCCTTTTTATCAGGTCAACTGTTCTGGTTCCACAGCCTTGTGTTCAGGTAGTTCTTGCTCACTTCATAATAGCCCCAAAGAACAAGGATAAATAATGCATTCAGATATGCCAAAGACAGGCTATATGTTTCTTCATTAGGTGAACATACAATAATAGATTAGTATAATTTTACCACAGTATATTGTTATGATCATTCTATTTTATGAATATTATTGATAACCTAATATTGGATATAACTTATAAATTAATCTTTATCATAGTAATATATAGGAAAAACAGTATAATTAGGGTTTTGGTAACATCTATGACTTCTGATATCCACTGAGACTCTCAGAACAATTTTTTCAAAAATAAAGAGAGTCTGCTGCATTTGAATTAAAAATTATTTGGGCTTTTGTTTGCTTGACACCTTCATTATTGCAAACATTTGCTCATTCACTAACGTCTGTATATAAGTCAATACTGTTTCTCCTCCACAAATCCTCTCACATAAGTCAGATCATGCAGCTTTATTAATAAAGTAGTCATAGAACCAGAAAAGGCCACAAAATCTTGATGCCAAGAAATAAAAATTTAATTATAGGGCTGGAGAGATGGCTTAGCAGTTAAGGCATTTGCGTGCAAAGCCAAAAGGCCAATGTGAGCCAGATGCACAAAGTGGCACATGTGTCTGGAATTCATTTGCAGTGGCTGGAGGCCCTGGCATGCCTATTCTCTCTCTCTCTCTCTCTCTCTCTCTCTCTTGCTCTCTCAAATAAATAAGTTGAAATAAAAATTTAAAATTTAATTATATTCTCTCTTGTCTTGCTAAAATTAATGGATAAAAATAACAGAATTTCAGGCTGGAATGTAGCTCAGTGGTAGAACACTTAACCTACTATGTGAAAGGTCACATAGTAGGGTTAGACTCCTCAGCACTGACAAAAATAACAAAAAACCACTCAGAAGTGGTGGTATACTCAGGAGGCAGAGCAAGAGGATTAGAAGTTTTAGGATATCCTGGACTTAATAAGCAAAACTCTGTTTTTCTTAAACACCTAATTAAAATTTAGGAGCTGAAGAGATTGCTCAATGGTTACAAACACTTGCTTGCAAATCTGCCAGCCTATTGCAGTCAGGTTCACATTGCTGCCAGAAAACACTTGACCAAGAGAAACTTGTAGAGGAAAAAAGGTTTATTTTGGCTTACAGGCTCAAGGAAAAGCTCCACGATGGCAAGGGGAAATGATGGCATGAGCAGAGGGTAGACATCACTTCCTGACCAACATAAGGTAGACAACAGCAACAGGAGAGTGTGCCAAACTGTCATGGGGAAACTGGCTATAACACCCATAATCCCACCCCCAACAATACACTGCCTCCAGGAGGCATTTTAATTCCCAAATCTCCATCAGCTGGAGACCTAGCATACATAGCACCTAAGTTTATGGGGGACACCTGAATCAAATCACCACACAGCCCAACTTCAATTTTCAAGCATGCACATAACACCTCAAGAAAATGGTACATGGTAATGTGACCCCAATGTGCCTATGGCAAAACAACAGAGACCAAATCTCAAAAAGAAAGTAGAAGGACAAACAGCTAAAGTTGTCCTCTGACTTCAACACGAGCACATATGCATGTGCATATGCATATTCATTAAAAAAAACTCCATTCTGGCTGAGGAGACAGCTTGTTTAGTAAAATAGTTGCCTAGCAAGCATGAAGACTTGAGTTCAATCTCTAGAACTCATATTAAAAAAAAAAAAAAGCTGGGCATGATGGTACATGCTTGTAATCCAAGTGCTGGACAGGCAGAGGCAGGGAGACACCTAGAGCTCACTGGTCAGCCAGTTCAGCCTAATTAGACAAGATCCAGGCCAATGAAGGACTCTGTCTCAAAAAAAGGTAGATGGAGCCGAAGGAGTAACATCCAAGATTGTCACCTGGCATCCATATGTACATATGTAAATTTTAACCCACATGCATGCATCTGCACACACATGTACACACATACACAATCTCTTCTGATTGTGTATGTTATTTAATTGGTATTTTAAGCCTTTAATATATGATGGTGCCAAGTGGGAGGAAGACAGAGACAAATGACAATAGAGATGTGCCTCCTTGGCATCACAGTTCTTTTCACCAGGAAAAAGGCTTTCCCCCATCATAGTCTTAGGTGCTTGTCCAGTTCTCAGTGCTGCTGTGTAATAACTACAGACTGGGGAAGGAGAGAACAAGAGAAGAAAACAAAATACCACAGTGATTTCCCCAGTCACTCTATGCTCAGGAGGGTGCTCCTTGGCTGAGAAAGTACAGGCTTATTTTGAAGATCTTTCTGTCCACACCAGTGTGCCCTTCTAAGTTTTGGGCTATCAGTGAGTCTACTTTAGGTGAGAGAATAGGACATGCAATATATATACTAGTTTGGTTTTGTTTTGAATTCTGACCTCCTTTCCCCATATGCTTGCTACCACCTACTTTTCAGAATCTTCAAAGAGCTGCTGGATACATTATACCCAGGATTACAGCTATATTCAGTAGCACTGTGTTTGCTCAAATACAGAATCAGAGTGGAGTGAACCAAAACTAAAAAAGTTAAAAAGTGGGGCTAGGAGATGGCCCAGCAGTTAAAGGTACTTGCTTGCAAAGCCTGCCAGCCCAAGTGCAATTCCCCAATAACCCACGTAAAGTCAAATAGGCACATTTACATTAGAAAGATACCCTGGTGTCCCCCTACAGTCAAACATACACAATATTTTCTTAAAGAAATAATCAGGGGCTAGAGAGATTGCTTCATGGTTAAGGTACTTGCCTGTGAAACCTAAGGACCCAGGTTTGATTCCCCAGTACCCATGTAAGCCAGATCCACAAGGTGGCACATGCACCTGGAGTTCATTTACAGTGGCTAGAGGCCCTAGTGTGCCCATTCTCTCCCTCTCTCTCTACCTGTCTCTCTCTTTTCTCTCTCACTCAAATAAGTAAGTAGAAAACAATTTGAAAAAAGAAACAATCCATAATTTTTGTTGTTTAACAGTTTCACTGTGATAGAAGTAAATCCATTCACTTTGCTCTTTAATGATTTGCTTTTATTTGGGGGCTGATGTAGTTAATATTTCTTTCTTCTTTTTTCAAAATTTTTACTTATTTATTTATTGGACAGAGAAGGAGGGAGACAGAGATAGAAAGAGAGAGAGAGAATGGGCACACCAGGGCCTCCAACCACTGTAAAGGAACTCCAGACTCGTGCACCCCCTTGTGCATGTGGCTAACATGGGTCCTGGAGCATCAAGCCTGGGTCCTTTGGCTTTGCAGGCAAACACCTTATCTGCTAAGCCATCCCTCCAGCCCAGCTTCTTTTTCTTTGTTTTAAGCTGTTTCAGCTTCAAAAAGATTCCATTTCACTTCATTCACTTCGCACATTTCCAAACACTCTTCTCCACCTCTGTGATAATGGCGGAAAGATGTGGCTCACTACAAGTTTCCTGCTTTACTGTGATTCTCTCCTCTTTGGCACAATATGTTCTTGGGTTTACTAATAAAAAGGTAAACTGAGTGATAGCATGCTGACCTCCTTTTCCTCAGTACTGTCTAGCACAAGTACTGAAGGGGGGTAGAGTTAGGGTGACTGGATCCCTAAAGGTGTATAAAGGGCAGGAAAGTTTTTCTTATCTCTTGCCGATTTTCAAAGAACTGTTTTTCCACAGTCAGGACCCCTCCTGGGAGGGAGATCTTTCATAAGATTTAAACATTGTGGTTGGTCAAGTTAAACTAGTCTCTTCCTGAGACAGCTCCTAGTCCTAACCAACCAGCTGGCCCTCTGGTTTACCTGGGCTCAAAGACACCACCCTAAGGTTATAAATACCTTTACAAGGGGAGGACAGGCTCTCTCCCTCTCTGATCACTTGAGAACTTCCAGTTGTGGGTGAATATTTCCCTAGGCTGGGCCTGGGCTGGCTTGGGCCCAGGCCCAGCTAGTAGGGGCTCTGCCTAGGCTCTAGCCCAAGCCCAGCTAGGAGGACCCCTAGCCTTACTCACCATATGTGTTCTTTATCTCCTCCAGCTCTCCACAGGGCAGGAGCTCCTTGAACTTTTTTTCTCTTTTCTTTTCAGGCTCCCCCCTATATCCCTATCTGATCACAGGGACTCCTGAATGACACGTGGCCCACATGGACTTTTGGGCTCCACGTGGTGGACTTCTCTTCTCCCCTTCTCTTTGTTTCCCTTACCTCTCAGCCGTCTCCTTTCCGCACTCCTTTGTAAAATCTGAATGAAATGTGGTATTTTAAAAATCATTCTCTTGAATCTGGAATTGCCAATTCTTTGGTTAGTTTGCAGATATGAACTCAGGGCTTGGGGTTCCAGGTAGCACCTCAGAACTCCAATTTCCCCATTACTGTACCAAAGAACTTTGTCATCAACATTTGATGGACAGGGACAAACAAGATCATTACTGTCAGATGGAATTATGGAGCTCACTGCTTTCCGCTTTGACCCTCTCTCTTTTTTAGCCACACTGCACAGAGAGGATAGGTGCTTTCAAAGGCTCCTTCCTTAGCTTTGGCTGAAACAACTACAACTGGGAGGAGAAACAAGTACAGGCCTGGAATTTCCCCCAGGAATGTTCAGTCCTTCTCTTCCTGTTTCCAATTATTGATATTTATGATCCCAGAATAGTAACATTCAAATATGCTCAGCTTATGTATACGACTTCTATAGTTCATTACCTCATAAAATTCCACCCAAAACTTAACTCTCAAACCTTATGTCTCAACAATATTATGTTCCTGCAGAAATAGCAGACCCATGGGCTAGGGAGATTGCTCAGTGGTTAAAGCACTTGCTTGCAAGGCCTATCAGTCCAGGTTTAATCCCCAGTGCCCAAGTAAAGCCAGATGTATAAAGTGACCCATGCATCTGGAGTTCATTTGCAGTGGCTGAAGGCCCTGGTGTGCTCTCTCATACATAAATAAAATATTAAAATAAATAAAACATTAAAATAAATAACATACCAAAATTCTTAAGGCCTTCTCACTGGAGCATATAACCCAGTGGTGATATTTTTTAAATTTTTTTTGTTTATTTCTATTTATTTATTTAAGAGTGACAGACAGAGAAAGAGGCAGAGAGAGAGTGGGGGGGGAATGGGCACATCAGGCTTACATGGGTACTGGGGAATCGAGCCTCAAACTTGGGTCCTTAGACTTCACAGGCTTAATCGCTAAGCCATCTCTCCAGCCGCCTGCCCCTCCCCCCCGCAGTGGTGATCTTAATACAAGCCCTATGAAATCCATATTCATATTATATATGCTAAGGTATTCATTCATAATAGGATAGTGAAATGTTTGTTGACCAGAACCCTTGGGAGGAGCTCAGGATGAATGGATGTTATATTTGTAATTCTACTCTATTAATGAGGAAAATCTGAATACATGCAGCATGAGCCGATTTGCTAGAAAGGCTTAGGAGTAATGGATCAATTTTCCTACTTCAGCCAAATGGGGATGATTTCTGGCCACTGGAAGCAGCACTCTAGAGAGGGACAGAATGGAGACCAACAGGCAGGGTTGCTTGGTGCAGATACCTCCCACTTGCTGTCAGCATGAGTCACTGGCTTTGCACATAGATGTACCACTCTTCAACATAATTCCTCCATGAAGACATGCAGACCCTGATACAACAATCTGGTGGGAGAACATTATGTAGCCTGGGTGAGAAAATGGGGTCCTGGGCTTCTTAGTGAGAGACAAATCAGGCCCACCTGTGCCTAAGGGATGATCTAAATGGAATCAGCTGGCACTTCCCTGACAGGTAGGCAGAGGACAAAGACTCCTGGAAATGTTTGAAGCACACCACACTTATCATCATAAGATTTCAATGTGAGCAGAAGTTATTTCTAACTCAGTCAATGATGTGGGATTTGAGTTCTTAGTGAGATTAGAACTCCAATCCAAGTCCTTATCCACATTTAGCAAAGAATTGAAAAGCAGACACAAAGAGTAAAATTATTAAAGATTAGGGCTTGAGAGATGGCTTAGCGGTTAAGGGCTTGCCTGTGAAGCCTAAGGACCCCGGTTGGAGGCTCGACTCCCCAGGACCCACATTAGCCAGATGCACAAGGGAGCACACACGTCTAGAGTTCGTTTGCAGTGGCTGGAGGCCCTGGCGCACCCATTCTCTCTCCCTCTCTCTATCTGCCTCTTTCTCTCTCTGTTTGTCGCTCTCAAATAAATAAATAAAAATAACAAAAAAAAGTAAAAAAAAATTATTAAAGATTTACTTTAACAAAGAATATGGGTTGAGAAAAGATGTAAAGCACTCTTGCTGAGTAGCTGGGAGGGGTTCCTGAGCAGGTTAATGTGTTGGGATTTTTAAAATAAACTTGGGGCTTTGTTATAACCTTGGAAATGTAAATTAAGAGGAACTTAGGATGTGTTTCATAGTTAGGCTTAGGTACACAGCAGAGACCTTTATTGGTTGGTGGGCACACAGGAAAGGTGCATAGGCAGTAATAATGGGTCAATTGCTACTGCAGGAGGAGAGCATCACAAAACACTCACCTGGAATCCCAGCCATTGTTCCCTTCTGCCCTTTCCCTAGCAGCAAGTGATCTTGGGAGATCCTAGCTTATGTAGGAAGTTGGTAAACTAGAAGGGGAACTTGAAAATGCAGCTTTTATAGGTCACCATCCAGAATGGTGTGGGACTTTGTGGTGATGCAGCTGCCTTTGAGTTACCCACATTTCAGTAAGTAAATATTTCCACATCCATGCTCTGTAAGTAACCCTAATAAACTCACTGGTTCACCAAACTTGTATTTTGGTGCAACCGTGCAGCGATCTATTGTTTGTGCTCTATCTGGGGAGAACAGACATGTGATCCCATCGCCCCAGGGAAGTTTACTCATGACATATTTTATGTTAAGGGTGAAACTTTGGTTAATCAAACTATGGCTTACTAATTCCCTCAAGAGACATACCAATTTAATATTTAAAAGTTACAAGCCCTACAAATTATAAAAGCAAAGTTAATATGTTAGTAGTAAGTAAACACAAAACTAAATTTTAATAGTAAATGTTTATGAATATTAAGATGTTAATATAATTTTAGATGTATAAAATTTAGCCAAACACATTGTAAGCTCTTTTTAAAAAAATTATATTTATTTATTTGAGAGCGACAGAGAGAAAGAGGCAGATAGAGAGAGAGAGAATGAGCACGCCAGGGCCTCCAGCCACTGCCAACAAACTCCAGACGCGTGCGCCCCCTTGTGCATCTGGCTAACGTGGGTCCTGGGGAATCCAGCCTCGAACCAGGGTCCTTAGGCTTCACAGGCAAGCACCCAACCGCTAAGCCATCTCTCCAGCCCATATTGTAAGTTCCTAATAAAAGGATCATGGTATACTCTTTCTCTTCCTTAGTTTTCTTTTTTATTCCTTTCCCTCAGCCACACTGAGTTTTTAATGTGTTTTGAGTAGCACATACATTGAACAGACTATACTCTTAATGACTTGTTCATATCAATAATTTTTTCTGTTACCTTTCAAAAAATCACTATGTCTAGAACATTCACATTTTGTAACAAAGAAGTCAGTTCTCATAGGAATAGCAAAACTGGCCTCTTTAAAGTTCCACACCTCATCAAAGGCTTGTTTTAAGAACAAATGGCTGATGAAGAAAGACATTATTCCCAGTGAGATAGAATGTTCTATTTCTCTAGCTAAAATGTAAAACACTCTTGCCTACATAGCATAAAATCATATGTACTTAATCATTATAAGTATTTAATATTTCACCTACTATTTACTTTTTATCTATCTATAATCTGCCTCTCCAATTCAGCCTGCACTGGTAACAAAGATGCTTTTAATAAACTGGCTTGTGGCCACAAAGTAGCCCAGGAAAAAGTGTTGGTTTCTGTAGCGGTGGAAGTGGCAGGATTTCTGTCTCCTGAGCTGTCCAGAACTGACCACCTAAGAGCTGAATCAGGACTTACAAATCTATCTGAAGGAAATCTGTGTGCTGTGTGGACAATTAATTGGTTTAGCAGTCCACATGAAAAGAAGGAAAAATAAGGAAAATATAAGAAGCTTTTAATAATAAAGATAATGTTCCTGTATTTAAAAAACCAACCTTTTGGCCAGATGTGGTGGCGCACACTTTTAATCCCAGCACTCGTGAGGCAGAGGTAAGGAGGACTGCTATGAGTTCAAGGCCACCCTGAGACTACACATAGTGAATTCCAGGTCAGCCTGAGCTAGAGTGAGACCCTCAAAAAACAACAAAAAACAAAAACAAAAAACCCACCAAAACTAAAACAAAACCAAAAAAAAAACAAAAAAAACAAAACAAAACTTTTATTAAATGGTTGCAGGCACAGTGAGCAAGTTGTCATTACCAATGTTGGGTCTTTACTGCCCTGTCCCTTGAGGAACCAAGCATGCCTAAGCCCACTCGGCCTTTCTCCTTTCCACCTGTCTTGTGACTTAGCCACCATGTTTGAGGTGCACCTGGTCCAGGGCTCCATCCTGAAGAAGATGCTGGAGGAGCTCAAGGACTGCATCAACAAGGCCTGCCGGGACATCAGCTCCAGTGGCATGAACCTGCAGAGTGTGGTCTCCTTGGTGCAGCTCACCCTGCACTCTGAAGGCTTTTACACCTACCACTGCGCAACCTGGCCATGGGTGTGAACCTCACCAGCATGTCCAACATATTATAAAGTGTGTGCTGACAATAAAGACATCTTACACTAAGGGCTGAAGATAATACTGATACTTTGGCACTAGTATTTGAAGCAACATATCAAGAGAAAGTTTCAGACTATGAAATGAAATTAATGGATTTAGATGTTGAGCAACTTGGAATTCCAGAACAAGACTACAGCTGTGTAGTCAAGATGCCTTCTGGAGTATTTGCACATATATGCCGAGATCTCAGTCATATTGGAGATGCTATTGTAATATCCTGTGCAAAAGATGGAATGAAGTCTTCTGCAAGTGGAGAACTTGGAAATGGAAACAATAAGTTGTCACAACCGAATAATGTGGATAAAGAGCATGAAGCTGTTACCATAGAAATGAATGAGCCAGTTCAGCTAACATTTGCACTATGGAACCTGAACTTTTTTACAAAAGCCACTCCACTTTCTCCTACAGTAACACACAGTATGTCTGCAGGTGCCCCTGTGTTGTGGAGTATAAAATTGCTGACATGGGATAAAGTACTACTTGGCTCCCAAGATTGAGGACCAAAAAAGATCTTAGATGTTGATAGAACCTGAGGAAACAGCCTTTGCTGAAGTCTTCTGTCACCAAATATGTACCTTTGAGTACACGTGTAGATAATGTTTTCTGTAAATAACCTATTTTTTCTTTCCATTCCCTACAATTTGTTGATTGGTCTTAATAATATATTTCGGCCTTAAAAATATTCTTCGTGGTTTTTTATAACAAAGGTCTTGACTTAACTACAGTTTCAAGAAATATTTTTTAACTTAAACAAAATTTACTGAATTCTCAAAAAAAAAAGCCAACATTTTATTATATTATGCTCTTCTGTCCAAGTGTGTGTGTGTGTATGTAAGTGTTAAATGTCCTTTCTTTAATGCAGTGATGGAGACAACAGATGGTAGGTTTGTTTGTTTTTTTTTTTTTTTAGAACTTATGTATCAGAACTAAAAATTAGCAATATTCTATTTATTAGTCCACACAAATGTTACTGAAGGGTTCTTAGTAATGTCCACAGATCTGAGGACTGTTAAATTTGATTTCAGACAGCAGAGGTCTCCAGAGACAGACAGCCTGGAACATCCCCCATTTCCATTGTGATGCCCAGATTTTTTAATTCAGTGCCATGCTTATTTTGTTAACACAAAGCATTAACATTTGCTCTTCAACTCATGTCAGATTTTTGGCTATGTTTTTAGTGTACTAATTCAAGTAGGTACTTCGCTGTTCTTCCTTACACTTGTATCTTCTGCTTAAAAAAAATACACATTGGGTTGGAGGGATGGCTTAGTAGTTAAGGCGCTTGCCTGCAAAGCCAAAGGACCTTGGTTCAATTCCCCAGGACCCACGTAAGCCAGATGCATGAGGTGGCGCACGTGTCTGGAGTTCATTTGCAGCAGCTGGAGGGCCTAGTGCATGCACACACGCACATACTCTCTCTCCTATCTCTCTTTCAAATAAATAAATAAAATATAAAAATATACTTTCATAATCTGTATTCCAATGTTAGTATTATGTTATTGGTTTATAAGTTTAAACTTTCCATACATTTTAGCACATATTTTCCTAAACCAAACTGGGTGACATTTACCTGATGGTAACACAGGGTTCTAACTACTTTCCTTCTTCATATGTCCATAACCCACCACATGTGCAATTTTAACCACTTCTCATTTCAGGAAACTAAAATAAAACCAAACTATTGGAAAATATAGCACCACAACTAATTTGGGTGCATCTGCAGTCCTGAGTACATAACTATCAGGTGTGGGTAGTACCATTGGGTGGACAGTCTAAGTTCCAGTGACTCCTATACCTTTCTTTATCATTTGAGACCCAAAATAAATTTATCTTCCCTTACCATCTTTATTTCACTACTCAAGACCTCCATTTTTCTCACTTCCTTTCTTCTGTTAACAACTGTCCTTTATCGAGTACCAGTACAAACCAAGCATTATGCAAGACACTTTGCATATACCATTTATTACTCACAAAAGCCTTATGAAGTTAATTCTACCAGTGTCATGTTTGGATGAAATCTGGGAAAGCTGGATAACTTGTCCAACTTCATTAACTGGTCACAGATGATCAACAGTGTAATGGCACATAATCACATTGCTATGGCACTGATGGAGTTATAACAAGGAAATAAGTTCTCAAGCAGACATTGACAAGAACAAGCTGATTGTGTAAACAGTCTGCAAAAGTACCTAAGAGACTAAGTTACATTTTCTGTATGTCCTAAGTCATTTCTTCTAGTGAGGAAATTATTTGAACTTGTTGAAGATGAATAACAACTATTTTTTAACTTTAAGAGTTTGGTTTGAGGAGTCACTGTCTTTCTCTCTTTACCATAGCTTTCCACAGACTTTTGCATTCTTGGCCAGTTAGAGGGAATGTGTGGCTTGTCCTAAGTCACTAACTTCCACATGCTGTTTCTGGAGGAACCTCTGCTAGAAAGGGGGTGTGATGACAGAGATAGGCTTCAGGGAACTTGGAGTACACATCACCATCATCCTGCCAATCAAGTGCAGAAGAACCAAGGAAAATGTTCATGGTTCTTTTCAGCTTGGGCTTTTGACTTCCAAATAGGTGACATCCATTTCTTTGGGAAAAGTCCATCATCTGTAAATTACTGAAAGGAAATTGAGATTCTCAACTCAAATCTTGGGTCTGAGTTTGATCTTTCTATAACTGTTTCCTGAGACTATCACTAGAAAGGAGTAAGTTACAGGCTGGAGAGATGGCTCAATGGGTAAAGTGCTTGCTGCACAAGCATGAGGATGTGAGTTTGGATCCAAGCACCCACTTACAGATGGATGTGGTGGGCATATGGTTGTAATTCCACAGCTATGAAGGCAGAGACAAAAGGAACCCTAGGGTTTGCTGGCTAGTTCACCTGGTCAAATTAGTAAGCTCCAGGTTCAGCAAGAATCCTCCAAAGTAAGATGGAGGGTAAATGAGGAAGACATCTAACATGGACCTTTGACCTCTACACACATGAATGCATACCTGCCCAAGGTGTATATCCACAAACATATGAATTTACATGCATACCACACACACACACACACACACACACACACACACACACAGAGGAGTGTTTTCAAGGGCTACAACCTGAGGCCTCCTCTGTGCTCTAGCTACATCCTGACCATTCTCCCACCCACCATGCCAGTTCCAATCTTAAGCTCCACAGAGATGAGTGACATAACTCCCTCTCTGGCCCTGAAACTCTCCTTGGACACCCAGACCTCCCTCTTGATTTTTTTCTTCCTCTCTTCTACATATCCCAGGGTCTCAGACCAAACATGTCCAAGACCAAATCTCTTTTTCCCATAAATCTGGCTACCTCCTGCATCTCTTAGTTTGATGGTTTGGGCTGTAGCAGTACCACCGAAGTGTTCTTAGAAACTGGGAAGACATAATTTCTATCTTGTCTTCCCTCAACATGCTCCTCCCTTCAATCTAAGGAGTCAGTATAACCAGTTGGCTGTCTGTCTGGATGTCTCTTTCCTTCTGCTTTCCCACTGGCCAGGTCACTGGCCCTAAGCTTTATACTGGATTTCTAGGAAAAGCACATACTAATCTCCTCCACAGACCCCATGTGTAATGGCAAGAATCTGCTCCCATTCCAAAGCTCCTTTCTTATCCCTGCTGGTTTTATGCTGGCAAACTTCCAGGGCTCTAAATATACTGATACCAACTACATCTTTTATTTGATTTTTTTAAAAAAACAATGCTTCACTATATATCCCATGCTGGCCCCCAACTCACAATCCTATTGCCTCAGCCTCCCAAGTGCTAAGATTATGGGCATGTGCTACTGTGCTCCACTTAAAACTTTCATTTTGAACTGATAAAACCAAGGTTGTTACATGAGATGACAAAATGTTCTAATCATATCAGAATGATATTCCTCTAGAGCAACTTACCGAAGTTGAAGAACAAATAATATTTCTCCTAACCCATTAGGAAAGATGTCCCATTAAAGCTAAAAGAATTTGTTCACTTTAGCAATGAAATTAAAATAGGCACTAATATTGCCTGACTAGCTACCACATGGCAGGCACCCTGTGATGTAGTATAATTCTGATTTTAAGCAATCTGATTTATTTTGTTCTAAGTCTCCAAAAAAGTAAAAGGGTACACATATCAAATGGGATTCTGTGCAATATCCTAAAAATATGCCATGCACCTTTCTACATCCCCCACCACCAATAACATGCTGAACATACACGCATAAAGAGTGGTGAAAATGCTTAGATGCATAACATAATTGTTTTGATTTAAATACAAATATAGCATTTTTATATTTTTAAAATAGATTTTATTTATCTGAGAGAGAGATAAAGACACAGACACAAAGAGGTGGACAGAGAGTTAGCATGGGTACACCAGGTCCTCCTGCCACTGCAAATGATCAGATTCATGCACCACTTTGTGCATCTGGCTTTACGTGGGTACTGGGGAACTGAACCTGGGCCATAAGACTTTGCAAGCAAATGCTGTAACTGGTGAGCCATCCCTCCAGCCCAGCATTTTCTTTTTTATTGGAATTTCTGATTTCAAGACTACAAAATTTTAGGTAGATTAAAACAGGGAATGGATCAAGATGAATATCGTATTTGGTGATAAGAAAATTCAACAGACAACTTTAAGATTATGTAAAATCCATCCATTTTATATTTATGAGATCAAGAATACCCTTTCTATATAAAATAAGATATGTGCATCAAAACATGTTTTATGCTTTAGTGTTGGTTTCAGTCCTTGGAGGACAACAGGAAGACAAAGACACAGTGCTATCTACCTACAAGGAACCAACTTTCAGCTCAAGAAAGTTCAGAAATGTATCACTGATAAAGATAACATCTGCTAAGCAGGCATTAAGGCATTATGCAATCTGTACAATATCACTATATATCAAACCTAAACAATATCTGCTCCAAATATGGGAGCATTTGACATAGTAAAACCACAGAAGTGAGAAAAACATACCATATTAAGGGAGAGTCTATGTCAAAAATCTGAAAAATTAGTCCTCTCTAAATATAACATTTGAATTTAGCAGCACATTTGAAAAATTTATTCTTTACAGCAATACTCCCTCCCTGATGTGCTTGTCTAAGCAATTCAAGACAGAATCCTTTCTTCATGAACAAGATAGATATACATTTCAAAGTAGCCCCTACTTCAGTCACTAAGACTCTGAGTTAGCACACTATTAAGGTTTGTTTTATTTTATTGGAAATATTTTAATATGGATGAAATAAAGCCACTCGAAGTTATTTTGTCCAAAAGGAATGAGACAACAAAACAGATTAAGGACTTCCTTGAAAGAGGAGGGGCCTCAGGAGATGGGATGGAGGAATGGAGACAAAAAAGGTTAAAGAAATGGGAACATGATCAAATTACTGTATGGAGCTGGAGAGATGGTTTGTAAAGTTTGTAAAGTTAAGGTGCCTGCCTGCAAAGCCAAAGGACCCAGGTTCAATTCCCCAGTACCCATGTAAATAAAGCCACAAGCACAAAGTGGTGCATATGTCTGGAGTTCGTTTGCAGTTACTAGAGGCCCTGGTGCACCCATTCTCTCCCTCCCTATATCTGCCTCTTTCTCTCAAATAAATAAATAAATAAAATATTCAAATTACAGTATGTTCATATATTAAAGTTCTCAATAAAACAATTATTTTGCCCAGACAAAGCGGCACAGGACTATAATGCCAACATTTGGAAGGCTGAGGCAGGAAGATGACAAGGTTGAGACTGGCCTGGGCTAAACAGTAGAATCTGTCTCAAAAAATAAGCAATCAAGAACTTATTTTAGTGGTATTTTGTGAATGAAGCTGGGTATTTTATAAATGTGACCCTTGGATGTCATGCTAGAAATTCCACATGAAGGAACTCCTCTTCAGTAAAGACCCAGGTAAGCCTACGAGTTCATTCCCCTCATTTATACCTTGAGTGGTGACCAGCCTATCACGGTAAAGTATCAATTTAAAAACATTAGAATCTACAATGAAGTATAGTAGAAGAATTAAGATTTTTGTCTAACTCCAATGCCTTAATACTCTTGACATTCTACCTTGTAGATTCCCTACTTTTAGTCTTCATTTAAAGGTTTGCTTTTCCAGCAAAAACTTTCTGAAACTACTGTTCAAGTCTGTAGACATGACGGGCTTAAGATGTGTTTGTAAAGGGCAAATTTTTATAGAAAAGTATTGTGATTGCCTCAAATTATGTACCATCACAGTCCTTTCCACATTCACAAAGGACCATGTTTGGGGAAACTTTACAGAGCAGCAATACATTATTTCTGAGGAAAGCCCTCTGCTAAGCTACTGGCTTCATTGATAATGTTAGTGATAAAACAATACTGCATTTGTGATTAACCCCTAGGCATCAGTCTTCAAATCAATCATGCTTTTTATTGTGGAACTTGTAACAGGGCATAATGACTCACACTAGTTGGAACTTGCATTTCTTCTCTTGAAGAGAGTTTTTAAAATGGTAAAAAAACAAAAAAAGCTGTGAAATGCAGAATATAAAAACTGTTTCTTTCATTTCGTTTTACTTAATCTTTAACATGATAATTTTGCATGTGTTAAATGCACTAAGAGGCCTAAATAATGAGGCAATGAAACTAAAAAAAAAAAAATCTTGCCTAAAACAACTAGAGTGCATTACACAGGATTTGATCTTATATAAATGTTGAATCACTAATGAGCCTCAAAATTGTCTGAGTCAGCAAAACATGCTTGAGATTTGAAATTCCACAACTATTCTCTTTCCAGAGAAAGTAAAGAAGTGCCAGTATTTTCAACAGGTGGATTTTTTTCTCCACAAGATCACTATAACCTGCTTTGCTTTAGACAAAGCAAGAGTCTGTGCATTTCAAGTGTTTACCCACTCATGGTCTAAGCACAGATTGTCTACCTTGGAATCTGGGCCATTGAACAGAATCAACATGTTGAAGAAAGTCACAGTCCAAGATGCCACACTTGCCATAGTATTTTGAAGTGATTGATTGAAAGCTAAATGCACTATCCTATTTACTTGGCTTTAGTAAGGTCTATCTTTACAAAGACACATAAACAGAGTAAAAAAAAATAAAACATGCTTTAAATTCTTTAAAAAGTAGAGAAAATGTGGTGTTCAATAAGGCTGGCTACATGGCCTTGAACTTCATGAGTACTTATGGTCAGGATAATCAACCATTTTCAACAACATACTCATGACCTCATCTCAAATAAAACAAGGTTATTGAAGAGGTTCCACATACTGTGCATCCATAGCAGAAGCTATTCCTTGTTGTTTGAGGTGGGGTTTTTGTTGTTGTTGATACATTTAAATGGTTAATTTTTTAATTTTTTTTAAAAATATATTTTATTTATTTATTAGAAAGAGGGAGAGAGAGAGAGAGAGAGAGAGAGAAAGAATGGGCACACCAGGTCCTCCAGCCACTGCAAATGAACTCCAGATGCATGTGCCCCCTTGTGCATCTGGTTTATGTGGGTCCTGGAGAGTAGAACCAGGATCCTTTGGCTTTGCAGGTAAACACCTTAACCGCTAAGACATCTCTCCAACCTGAAATGGTTATAACTTTTTTTGCTTGTTTTTTCGAGGTAGGGTCTCACTCTAGCCCAGGATGACCTGGAATTCACTATGTAGTCTCAGGGTGGCCTCAAACTCATGGCAATCCTCCTACCTCTGCCTTCTGAGTGCTGGGATTAAAAGCATGCACCACCATGCCCAGCTTTGTTTAACATTTTTATGAGCTGTTTGCAAGGCAAATGCAACAGTTGGATGGCAATATGACAGTGTGGTGAACTCAATCCTAAAGCTAGCTCACATACTTTCCATATGTGATAGGAAAACCTGGATTGTCCAAGCAGCTTCTCCCTACTTAGGTATACCACCTTTGGAAACACTGCCCTATCCATTATGGGGACCTAGGTTGAATATGATCCAACACTCTGTAAACACCCAGCTAAACCCTAGAGAGAACATAAGTCACTATGTCACAGAGAACTAGAGTTAGGACTTAAGGGTTTGGATCGTGTGTTTGCCACACCAGCACCTTGAATTAGTTATTTGTTCACAAACCACCATCAACATCTACAGCTTTTTGCTTTAGGAACACAGCTTTTCTTCACAGATCCAACTTTCAAACTGTCAAAGCATTATTAAGCAGATAATTTTGAAGCAGTCAGATATTATGTTCAATTAATGAAAGATCCAATATGATCAAAATTGGGATAAAAACTGACCAATGTCCGGTAATTGAAAATGCTTTTTAACCTACTGATCAAGCAAATCTGACACTTTGTCCAATCCCTTTCATGTCTACCATAAATACATATAAAAGACTTTAAAAGGTAATCGATGCCAAAATATTCTCTAGAAAAGAACAAATTTGCTTACCCAATACAAATCCACTTTAATATATCATCTATCCATCAAGAGATCCTGCCACTGATGCCAGAAATCAAATGGAATGTTGACTCTATGCAGAATGACAAATGTGCAGGGTTATCTCTTTTTTTTAGAACACGCTTAACATTCTGTCTGCCACGTCCACATGTGTTATCTGTAATATATACATGCACATAGAAAAGGATGAATAAAGGCAGCTGTAAAACTTCCTCCCATGTTATAGTCAGCAATTAATGCAAATAGGAATGAAAACACACTAGACTGCAGTCTTTTGGAGACAGGAGCTCATAATTCCCAAAGATTCAGAAGCATTACCTCATTGCAGCCTTGAGACAAGCTGAGCATTCACTCTAGGTCTTACCCAGCATCCACTGGTTCACACAAAGACAACAGAGGCGTGACCAATCACATTGTGGCTAGCAGGCACTGTTTCAAAGCCCTCTCCCAATATTACCCATTGCCATGCTGGCTGGCAGCCTGCTGAACTTGTCGTCATGGCAACACATCCCAGCTGCTCACCGAGGCTTGTTATATTACTTTTCCTTTTCACCACTCACTTAGCTAATTAAAAATTTAGAACTATGTTTTGCATGCTGGAAGCAAATTGAAACAATGCAGGGTCCTTCTTTCTCTTTTCTCCCTACCCCCCTTTTTCAATGGAGCTTTTAAAAATGCTGGGAAAAGCTATTTGAAGGACACTCCCATGAAGTCCCAATATAACCAATCAATGGAGAGACTGCATGTTGTAGCTGTAGCCAGATGGAATTTGTCGCTAAATCTAATCTGCAGCAAAGCAAAACCAAACCATCAACATCGCTAAAGATGTTCTTCCTTTTGGCAATCTATAAGCCAAATTGGCATAGATTATTTATGTTGCATTATTTACATTACGGTTGGCCAAAATTTTCTTTTAAATATTTTCATTTAATATGATACTGATTTAAAGCAGCTTTACCCAGAATTCCACAATGCAAGCAGAATAAAAAATAAAGCACACAGAAAAGATTCTGTAAAAACTGCCAATATGTCAAGTGCCTAAAGAGGTTTCTGGCAAAAATCATGTCGGGCAATATGCCATATGTTGTAGATTTAACCACGAAAATGTAGCATGGCTGAAGACAGACTACATCATTGCAGCTGAAAAACCATGGAAAGAAAATGCCAGTTTTTGCTTACCAAAGCATGGAGAAATAGATTACACATCCTAAACAGTTCCAAGTATGATGGCAGCTCACCTAGATCACCTTTGTGAAAATTCCTTCTCTACCCTTTGTTAAATCTCTAGCACTGGAAATGACAGATACCAAAGGCATTTTCAGAATTTGAAAGTAAATATTTCTCAGGGTAGTTCAGCTAGTCACATAAATACTAAGTAGAGCAGAAAAAAAGTTGTAATTTGAAACTATGTCCAATATAAAGCAGAGATAACCATCAAAGTTTTGAAGGTACAAGTGTTATAGTGAACAGGGAAGGTCTGTGTGGATAACAGGATATGTAAAGCAGAGTAGGAGCTGAGATACATCAGCAAGTAAAGTTCTTGCAAACACAAAGACCTGAGTTTGACCTCCAGAACCCATGTTTAAAAAAATAGTCAGGTATAGTGGTGTATGCTTGTGATACCAGAGGTAGGGAAACAGAGATAGTCAGATCCCTGAGGCTCACTGGCCGGCCAGTACAGCCTACCACATGAGTTTCAAGACACTGAGAGATCCTATCTCAAAAATGGTGGACGGACCTTGAAGAATTGGCAGGGTTGTCCTCTGCCTTCCAAATGTATGTGCACGTGTGCACCTGTGCACACCTGAACACACACACACACACACACGCACACACACACACTCACTCAAGGTTAGGAAAAGTGGCTTGGCTTCTGCTTTCTCCCAGATTGGTCTACTAATTTTTCTCACATTGAAATAATCCAGAATTGCCTGATTTGTAACATTTAGTCCTCAATCACAGAACAAATACAAAATCATATAGGCTGGCTATATCTTTGCATTCTGCCCACATCCTAAACATTCAGGCCTACTTCCAAGTATATCTGAAAGAAGCTGTCCCCATGGACACAGTGAAGAACAGAAATTTCCATGACACTGAGCAGGGGGATCCATGTTGCTTGTGAAGCTATGCTAGGACTACGGGCCAGAGAAAGTGAAGCAGAGATGATTGGCAGAACTCTCTTGGGTATCAAAGGTATTCAGTGTTTGCTTCCCCCCTGTCTTCTCACTCATGTTAGCAACAGATGGAATAACTAGGCTATAAGAGTGCCAACAGTACCTCCCAACTCCCACCAAAATGACAGTAATTGGGATTTATCTTAAAAAAGAAAAAGAGGGAACATGAAAACAGATAAAACCGTTAAAAAAAAAAAAACATAACTCAGGGAGTTGGAAGAACAGACAGATGAGAGAGGTAGCTGAATGAAGTATGAAAAGAACTTTAAATATACATACAAGAGGAGATACCAACCATGGAGGGTGGTGTGGGTGGAGGGATGCTGAAATAATTCAGTGTGTATGATGAGACTGAGAAAATTTTTAAATATCTGTGGGAGAAGGAAGATACAAATACAGATTACAGGAAGAGCCCTATGGAATCCAGCTTCAAATGCATATCCTAAAGACAAATATGTGCACCCACTTGTGTCCATAACCAGCTCTGGCCACTGAAAGACTCTGGAAGTAATGCTACTCCAATGCAAGGAGTGCCAACATTTAGCATCTAGTGTTCTAAACACCAGTCTCCACTGAAAGACACCAGGGGTCAGGCTGTTTTTGAGAAATAACTTGTTGCCAAGGCAAGAAAAATCATTACATGAACTTGGAGCATTATATAACAAAAAGCAAGACAAGACATGGAAGTTTCTAGAGATGAATCATGAATAAATTGAACATAAAATGGGATGATCACAAAGGATCTAAATCCACGGAAATAAAATGAACACAAAACTACACCGTGATACAAAAACAAAATATTACATGATATACAGAACAGGGCAGTACTTAAAGCCTATGGTGAAAGGTTGTTAGAGAACAAGCTATTCCTATAGTCCCAAAATCAACAGATTACTTTTTTAATTACAAGAGAAAAGACAATGGAGAAACCATGCCAAAAGCATAATATACAAATGCCCAAACTACATTATCACTCATTAAACAAAGAGCTGCCTAAGCTACCTAATGCTGTGCACTGAAAACAACACAACAGTCTTTGCGGTACTCTTACAAAAAGTGTTTATTCTAAGCCTAATCATGCAATAAGCACACAACTTCAAGTTAAGGAACATTCCACAAAACTGGCATGTTTTAGTCAAAACTGTTAATGTCACCAAAGACAAGGAATGACTAGAAAATTGTTCATCATTAAGACACTACTAATATGCAATGAAATACAACTTATCACCCTTAAAAAGTTAGAATTTAAAAGTATTTTTTTAAATATAGGATACAAGCACTGGTGAGAAAGCTCAGTGGTTAAAGGCACTTGCTTGAAAACCATGACAGGAGCCGGGCGTGGTGGCGCACGCTTTTAATCCCAGCACTCGGGAGGCAGAGGTAGGAGGATTGCCGTGAGTTCGAGGCCACCCTGAGACTCCATAGTGAATTCTAGGTCAGCCTGGGCTAGAGTGAAACCCTACCTCAAAAAACCAAAAAAAAAAAAAAAAAAAGAAAACCATGACAGCCCAAGCTTAGTACCCACATAAAGCCAGATGCCCAAGAAGGCACAAATTTCTAGAGTTTGTTTGCATGGCAAGATGCCCTGGTGTACTGGTTTGTGTTCTCTCTCTCTCTTCTTTTGTAAATAAATAAAAAAAAAATGATAAGTATTTTTAAAGTATATAGGATGTTACTTGGGACAGAAGGAAATTTTAAATAAATACAGACTACAATGGATAGCAGTGTCATATCATTGTTCACTTTCTGAATTTGGTTTTCATAGTTTCAATATGTAAGATAATGTCCTGGTTCTTAGGAGATGCACAGCTAAAACACTTAAGGGTGAAGTGTCATAAAGTTTGAGGGAGGCAGTAGATATCCAATAGATGATAGATACATAAACAGATGATAGATGACAAACAGATAGATGACAGATTAGATAAAGAGCTCACAAATATGGCAAAATATTAACAATTAGTAAATCTAGCTGTAGAATATACTGGTGTTTATTTTATTTTATTTGAAATTTTTGTGTTGCAAGACATAACTGGAAAACAAGTGAGAAGAAAGAATGCTGACACGTATGTAGAATTGGGTCTTAAAAGAGAAGTGGTTTAAAAAATCCTGATGCTATAATGATTCACCTAAGATCAACTTCTAACATTATATTCTGGAATAAATGAAACCTTTACCAGTAGAAACAATAAAGCTGACAATAGATGGCAACAGTAGAAAAGAATGAAGTGTGAGATAGGACTGAGCACAGGAACACTGCTTCACAAGACCGGACAAAGTGGCAAACACTTGTAGTTTCAGCACTTGTGAGGCAGAGGTAGGAGGATCACTGTCAGTTTGAGGCCAGCCTGGGACTCTACATCCCAGGTCAGCCTGGGCTAGAATGAGGCCCTATGTCAAAAAACTAAAAGGAAAAAAAAAAAAAAAACAGAGTGATTAGATACTCACGACAGACCTGATAGCTCCTAGAAAGGTTAAACCAGACAGGTTAACTTAGGGATGCCAAGCCAACCATAGCTGAGAAGGGAGATGGAGAACCCAGTACACTGGAATTAAGTGAAACCTGATACATCAGCT
This sequence comes from Dipus sagitta, assembly GCA_036346955.1. Classification (NCBI taxonomy): domain Eukaryota; kingdom Metazoa; phylum Chordata; class Mammalia; order Rodentia; family Dipodidae; genus Dipus; species Dipus sagitta. The sequence continues at coordinate 215,838,333 of CM070770.1, forward strand.
TCTAGAATGTTGGCAGCTCAGGGTAGAAACTGGTGGGCTTTTCTGTGAAATTGGTTTATGTAAGAGAAAAGACCACCTGTATCCCTAACAGATCACTCTACAAGTAGATCTGACAGGAGGGAAGTTCTCCCTCCTACAGAACTTCCTAAAAGCATTGTGGTACCAGTAGAGAGCAAAGCAGACAAAAATCCTAAAAGGAACGTTAACGAAATGGAGACAAAGCACAAAAAAAAAAAAAAAAAAAAAAGAAGAACATTCTTTCCAACTTCTAAGATTAATAGTCTTAGGAGCTACAAGAGTTGTGGTCCAGCAAAACAAGGTAAGGTAGTGAGTGAACAAAAAGATAAGGCACACAAGTGCATCCAACAGGGTTAGTGAGAAAGAATCTCCCAGATAACCACCACTTATTGAGCCTCCAATGCAACAAGCCCAGATAAGAGGAGGAAGAAAGAGTACTCTGAAAGCCTTCAAGAAAGAGAAGATTGAACCCTTACAGGGAATACCTGAACCACAAGACACTGGAGAGGGTAGGACCAAGACTAACCTTAATCTTCTACATCTTCCCTCCCATTCTCATTCTCTCTCTCTCTCTCTCTCTCTCTCTCTCCTCTCTAACTCTTGTATATTAGATATCTCTTTCCTCCTTTTCTTAGTGGGCACTGACCTGTAACTCCCAGTACCAGCATGGGGCTATCATCCACAATGAGCTTTTGATCAGAGAGACCTACAAGGTTTCTTAAAGACAGACAGATTTCTGTCAGAGTACTTGATGACCCACCAAAGGTTAGTGGTAAGACCCTACTGATGAAGACACCTTATGTGGTTGACATGCAAAATAGAATGGCATGGCTGGAAGTTGGAAGAGAGTCAGTCCCCAGACAGTCAGCACGTCTAGTGCCAGAATGTGCTACATGGGTGACTGTGCGAAAATGACCAATATCTGTCCAAGCAACTCATGGTCTTACCTACTTAGCAGCAAATAACTTGTTGTGATGCCCACACAAGTGCAAGAGTGGCACACAGCCATGTTGGGGAACCAACTGCTCTCAATTTGGCTAACTGATCCCCTCAGTGGTATGGGACCCATAGCTGGATCTGGGAAACAAGTTAGAACCATATCCAAACATATGCCCACATGCCATTATCAAGCTACCATCAATCATGGGCTACAAGAGGGCCTACACCTATTAAATTCTCTATTAAAAAAAGTAAAGGTTATCTCATTTGTCCTGGTGCTAACTTACTCTCCATTGGAGAATCTGCTTCTCTTTTTCAGATAGATGTAGATCCTAAGGAGAGAGCCACCCCATCATACCTCAAAAGGGCCCTGGCTGAAACTAAGAAAAATTGGCGAAGCAAGCAAGGGTGCTGTTTTCCTGATGAACCGGATACCAGCAGAAGGGGGAAGGAGATCAACACAGAGAAAAATCAACTCCTACCAAATCAGAGAGCCAGAGCCTCAGAGGCCCCCAACACCTCATCACTGAAGCAGACCAAAAATGAACCTAATATGGCTCAGGGAAATTTTGCGGAAGAGGGGGTGGAAAGAATGTCAGAGCCACATATTGGGTCATGATATGCAGAGACATTTATCTTACCCATAACTGTGGGCTAACTCCACAATGCATGACCCATATACCTCAACAAGGAAGAGCCAAGGGGAGGGGGTAGGTCATGGATGAGCCTAATAATGGTACCAAACTGACTGTATTTGCTGAATACAAAACTAATTAATAAAAAAAAATTAACAAAAAGAAAGAGAAGACTGAATAAATAGTTTGAGGTCATAGAATACTTGGGACAAAAACACTAATAGGTATCTGGACTGTTTGATGTATTTGAAAGAAAAATAGTGACATTTAAAATATATGTGGGGCTTGAAAAAAATATATGTGGGGCTTGGGAGATGGTTCAGTGGTTAAGGGCATTTGTTTGCAAAGTCTGCAGGCCTGGGTTCAATTCCCCAGTACCCATGTAAAGCCAGATGCACAAAGTAGAGCATGAATCTGGAGTTTGTTTGCAATGACAGGAGCCTCTGGCATACTCATTCTTCCTTTCCCTCTCTCAAATAAATAAATAAATAAAAATATTTAAAGATGAAATATGTGTGGTTAAGCAAGAAAGGCAATCATAACTTTAGGTAAAAAATCGTTGCATAAGAGTTAAGTGTACTAAATATACAATATCTGGTCCTTCAAAACTAAGAGCTACACAGTCATCATAATGTTAACATTGATTAAAGAGTTATTTTTAAATTTTCATATAACTAAACTGAAACAATATGCGGAGGGAAGGTGTAGCAGACAGCTCCGGGTTCACTGAGATGAACTTCCAGACCAGACACAGTTAAGGAGGAAGGGATTTATTGAAGCTTACAGATCCAGGGGAAGTTCCATAAAAGCAGAAGAAACTGGCCTGATTTCACAGGCCCAAGCAAAGAGAGAGAGAGAGAGAGAGAGAGAGAGCAAGCCAGCACAAGCCTAAAGCCAAAAGCCAAAAGCCAAAAGCCACAGCACACTTCAGGAACTCCGGCTAGGCACACTTTGCATATCTTTAGATTGAAATCTGAAACCCACCACCACACCTTAAGATCCACCCAGTGACACTGCCTCCAGCCAGGTGGCTAAAGATGCAAACTACAAACAAATAAAAAACTGAATATATTGGGGGCCATCTATTCTATTTAAACCACCACAGAAGGGGTGTATATTGGGAGGTTAAATTTCATTTACCTTACAAGAAAGACAAAAGTTAAAAGTATGTTAAGAAAAGCATTTACACAAAACATTACTTAGAAATTAGATAAATACTAAAGAAGCAACTAAACAGATATGAAGAACTTACCTTCAGAAAGTGGGAGTCTGGAGTGGTGGATGGATGGTCTGTGTCGGGAATCAGTGTTTCTCATTGTACTATTGACAGCAGTGTGTATGTGTGTCTGATCATAACAACCGTGTTGCTTGTATTAAACTGTGTATATAATTACATTGTAAAAGTAAAATTTTATATAAAAAAAAACTAAGAAAATACAGGTAAGGCAGAAGGCAATCAAACCTTTACTGATTCCTCCCATGGGCCCTGTACCATGACAAGAAAGACTCCAGAATGCTGGGTGGGTACTATTGTTGTTTTGAAAAATTAATGACACAACAATTTTCATTAAGAACCACTAAGGATGTTACTAGAATGGGACTATAGGGAGTACTGGTCAGTGTGAAACTACTTTCTTTACGTTTTTCTTTTTTTTATGTTTATGTGTGTGTATGTGTGTATTTCTGTGTAAGAGTGTGGATGTGTATGTGCCACAGTGTGCAGGCAGAGGTCAGAACAACTTTTGGGTTATTCCTTGCCTTCCACACCATTTGAGACAGAGTCACTCATTCACCACTCCATTTGCAAGCCTCTGTGAAATTCTCCTGTCTCTGCCTCCCTTCTCACCATGGGTTCACTGGGATTACAGAAGCATACTAAAGATTCTGGTTGTTTATGTGGGGTCTTGGGATTTGTACTCAGGTACTCAGAGTTGTATGGCAAGGGCTTTATCCACTGAGCCACGGCCTAGCCAAATACGAAACTACTTCCTAATACCTCTTATGAAAATAAGGGATCTAGCTGGAATCATAGTTATAGAAATTCAGCAATTCATTGTTCAATTTGTTGAGGATTTCTCTTCTGGCTCCCTTATGTACTAGTTATATAACTTGGGACAAGTTTTTGTTGTTGTTGTTGCTGCTGCTGCTGCTGTTTTGAAGCAGGGCCTCACTCTAGCCCCATCTAGCCAGGAACTTACTCTATAGCTCCATACAGGCCTTAAACTTAACAGCAATCCTCCTACCTCAGCCTCCTGAGTGCTGGGACTAAAGGCATGTGCCACCATGTTCAACTTAAGTTTTTAATCTCCTATTATATAGGTTTCCTTTTATGCAATATGGGCTTAATAATACATATCTCTGGGTTAGGTGGATGGCCCAGTCAGTAAAGTGCTTGCCTGAGGAAACACATGGATGATCAAGGTAGGACGCCCGTGGAGACCTGAGTCCAATCCCTAGAACGAACATCGCAAAAACTAAGCTGGGCATGGTGGTACAAGCTTTTAATCCCAGTGCTGGGTGGAGGGGGGGCAGTCAGGCAAAGTATCCCTAGGGTTCATTGGCCAGCCAGTCTAGCCACGAGGATGTTCTGTCTTATAAAAGGTGGACAGCACCTGTGTGTGGAACACCCAAGGTTGTCCTTTGGCCTCCATATACATGTGTGTGTACACATATAAAAAATAAAATAATGAATTTCTAAAAAGTAATACATATCTCCTAAGTGGTATGTGGTCTAGAAAGAAATGCTCAATTCAGTTAACTATTACTCATTTTATCATGAATGGGGCCCTGGTGTTGTCACTAAGCTACAACATGGCAGAAAACAAAGTTCTGTGGTAAAATCAGTCTGGAAAACACTCTATATGCCCATATGGACAGATACCATTCACACTAGAATTAAAGAAAACTGTTTAATTTTTGTTTAATCCAGCATTTGTTCCCATTACTTTGACCATGATCAAGAAGCCCAAGATCACAAATTCTGGAAGTCACTGACAAGACTATGAATAAGGAGAAACTGCTTTTACCCCTACTTTACTGCTACTCCATAGCTTTTCAAATTCCTATTGGCTTACCCAAAACACTTTGACAATTCTAAAAGCTGCCACATTTTTACAATGAAAATATTATTTATAAGCAAGTGCCTTACCCACTGAGACATCTCCACAGCCCAGAAATATTATTTAATGGAAAACTCCCTTAACTACTTTGGTAAAAAGGAGCCCAACATATGCTGATGAGATTTTCATGTGCCTTTAAAAATGATCACAGTTGGTCTGAACCAAGAATTTCAAAGCTCCAATTAAAGATTTTTTTTTTTAGAACAAAACTAACATCAGTAATAGACTCTTTACTCTTTTAAAGAAATACTATGAATCATAGGTAATTGAAATGGGATATGTTATGGTTTCTAAAATATGTGTGGGCTAAGGAGATGGTTCACCAGGTAAGAATGCTTGCTGTGGAAGCATGGAGGCTTGAGAGGGTCTGAGACAATCAGAGTTTGATTTTTCTTATCACCCACATAAAAAAATCTGAATGTGGTCACACACGTAACCCCAGTTCATGAGGGAGTGGAAATTAGACAATCGCTGGAGCTTGCTGACCAAAAAATGGCAGCTCAGGAACTCAGGGTTGAGTAAGAGAATCTCTTTCAAGGAAACACACAGTTGAGTGATAGAAAAGGACACCTAATGTTCTCTTCCAGCCTCCATATGCATGTGTACACACATGTACATATGCCATAGAGCACACACACATACATATGCCATACAAACATCACACACACACACACACACACTTATGTGTCACAATGTATATCATAAGCCCTCTATTAGCGCATCTTTTTTCTTATGTAGCATTATAGGTTTTGCAACTGTCCTATTCCAAAATATGTATGGTGGACTCTTTGATATTCACTAGCTTCTCTTGTTTTTTGAGGAAACTCATAAATACATTCTTTCTGTATTGGTATGTTCTAAGAGAAGGAATCTGGAAGCCCAGTGTTGCTTATCTTACAGAAAAACCAAACTGTTTTAATGTGTAAAGACTTAAAAAGGTTCTAGGAAACCACTGGATGGTGAAGACTCCCCTTACTTGAAAAAAAAAAAAAAAAACTGAAGAGGCTATCTTCTGCTAAATTGTGAATGAAGGTATCTGACAAGGAAGCAATGACAAGTTCCCTTTCTCCATTCTATTCTTACTCCATCCAGTCACCACAAATCCTTGCTGCTGGGCTGGAGAGATGGCTTAGCGGTTAAGCACTTGCCTGTGAAGCCTAAGGACCCCGGTTCGAGGCTCAGTTCCCCAGGACCCACGTTAGCCAGATGCACAAGGGGGCGCACGCATCTGGAGTTCATTTACAGAGGCTGGAAGCTCTAGCGCACCCATTCTCTCTCTCGCTCTCTCTCTCTGCCTCCTTCTCTCTGTTGCTCTCAAATAATTAAACAAAAAAAAATTTTAAAAAAAAGCGGAGAGAGGCAGTCCCACGGGGATAGCTTCACTCTAACACCAAGGATTTAAAAAAAAAAAAATCCTTGCTTCTAATAGGATAGGCAAGGTACTCAAGGACTTCCCTGTGGCCCTGCCACTCCTCTTCAATGACTACATCCTGTCCTTCTAGGGAAGCTAACATCTGTGGGAGCTTTAAGCTGGACCCCCAGCTCCCAGCTTCAACTGTGACTCTTTGTAGACATTTCTTCCTCCTCCTAGACTCTTCCCTGCAGCATTCTGAGCTCCTGCAACCAGTCATGACTTCACACCACCTGCTCTCCTGGGGCACTGAGATTTCCCTGTTTCGTGGGATCTCTTACAAACCATAAGTTCCTGGGGTACTAAGAGGCCTTGAGTGCCAGGTCTTCTAACCACCTAGCTCCATGTTATCCTGATTCCTACATTGCAGTGACTTTCAGCAACTGAGTTGACAGGGACTCTTTCCCATCCTGCTTAGACTACACTCTCTTCTTCTCCTACTACACTGCAGGCCCAGGAAGGCATGCACCATTTGTACTTTTCTAACTAGAGGATGTTCTCAAATAATTTCCACACCTATGTCACAGACAGGCACACAGTAGTAAGTCTCCAGAAGCACACAATGAATATATGAATGAAAGAAAGAATATAAGTAAGCAACATCCAGAAAAATAAAAATTGTAAGAATTTCAGCTTTTCTGAAGTACCAACAAGTGTAATACAATTAGCATGTGAATCAAATACAAAAAAAAGTGCTATACAATGGTGAAAGGGTATGCCTAAAATTAAAACTTTATGACTAATTTAAGTTATTAACTGTCTTCAGGAGGCCTTATATGTCAGAGGGACACTTGATAAAAGTGGGGAGAGGTGACACAGTTAGATGTAGGATATGAATGCTGAAAAGAATGAAGACACTTGGGAAACCATTCTGGGAAAGCATGATTTGGCTGAACTGCTGAATTTATAAGAAAGCCAGCCTGAAGAAAAAAAAAAAAGTAATAAAAAATACAATTAGCTGGGCGTGGCGGCACATGCCTTTAATCCCAGCACTTGGGAAGCAGAGGTAGGAGGATTGCCGAGAGTTCGAGGCCACTCTGACACTACATAGTGAATTCCAGGTCAGCCTGAACCAGAGTGAGACCCTACCTCGAAAAACAAAACAAACAAACAAACAAATACAATTAACAGAATTTCTAAAACCTGAAATACACCAGGATGAAAATTTTAAAGTACAGAAATTACAAAGATAAAAAAGAATACATGGAAAATACTTTTAAATTTTTGTGTTCAAAGAATCGATATTATGATTGATTTAAAAGTTGTCTATGTATTTATTAACTTGAAATCCGTGTGTGTGTGTGTGTGTGTGTGTGTGTGTGTGTGTGTGCGCGCGTGCGCGCACTGAGGGTGGTACTGCAGGGGATCAAACACAGCGGCTCATTTATACTAGGCAAGCCATCTACCATTTTTGCCACATTCAGCCACTTCATGTTTCCTTCTCTTCCTTTTGTCCCTGGCCCAGAGGTCTCATCGGTGGCTATGAACTCTGCTTCATTCCACCATTTTGATAAAATGATACAAAAACTTCAATGTTTCCACAAGAATATTTTTAAAACTACAAATCTATAATAGCACTACTGTGTAGAAAATTAGTTTGTATATATCACTTATTTTTTTCTCATTATCTCTTAAGAATTAACATAAGTGTTGTAGTAATGGGTATAACAAAGACAAGGTGAAGAAAAGACCCAAGGTGGCGACTGAGCACCACCTTAGTACCAAAGACAGTCCTTTATATATATAGTCTCTCATTTAGTCACAGCAGCAACCCAGTAAGCTCATTATTTCAATCTTAAGAATAAGTATTATTAAGTTAATAGCTTGTCCAGGGGCTAGAGTTACTAAACCAACAGCCCAAGAACACTGGATCCCTGCCTAGTGATTATCTACTAAATTGTGTTGAATTAACACGGAGCTAAATTGAAAAATATGCCACCTGCCAAGTTTGAAAGGCTATGCATCAGCTGGGCATGGTGGCACATGCCTACCATCCCAGCACTCAAGAGACATAGGCAGGATGTGGTGAGAAGGCCACCCTGGGCTATATGGGAAGACCCTGTTCCAAAAGGGAGGGAGGGAGAAACAGTGGGAGGAAGAGAAGGAAGGAGATAGGGAGGGAAAGAAAAGCTCTGTATTAGTTTAAGGGCAAATATATGTGTAACCTCAAAACAGTTAACTGAAAGGAAATAAGGTTCCACATGCTTGTATTATATAACTCTCAACTAACTCTTGAATGTGAGTTTGTCAAAATGGAACCTTGTATGTTTAAAATAGCAGATAATTGAGTTCAAAGCAAATGATTAATACCAGAGGCCAACTGTGCTCAGATGAGTATATATAAACTTGTATGGGACACAGAGTGTCACAGCATTTGAAAATAGTGAAAAAAAAAAAAAAAACATAAGGAAAGGTGACAATGATAGTCCTTATGAAGGAGTAAGGCTGGGGGAAGAGGTCATTAAGACAATGAAATCAGGAAATCAAATTTTTAAAACTGTAGAAAATGTGTATTGGGGAGCAATTATTTTATTTAATCCTCTCAACAACCCAATGAGGTGGTAAAATTATTATTTGCTTTTTACTAATTGAGTAATAGAAACAAAGAAATCAAATAGTACATACAGCACATTAAGAGTTCCTCTGAATATAACCAATGAGCCAAAACAGAGCATATTTGAGGATGAATGTTGTATAACCAGGAAAAGATAGGTTTGCTCCCAAACTACATAATGAAAAACCAGTGAATGTTGTAGCCAACAATTAAGTATTACTTATTATTACATCCTTTCTAACAGCTTGGTACTTTTAGCATACAAAATCTCACTCACTCCTCACAACAATCTGTGAAGCAGTGATTACAATAGCTGTTTACAAATAAGGAAGCTGAAACTAAGGTATTTAACCTTTGTGAGGTCACATAGTAAATAATGGCTGCATTCAAAACTTGAAATCAAGTCAATCCAATGAGAAGAGAAAGCCCTGATTTTTAGTCACTATGCTGCCATTATGTTATGGTTTAAAAGTGAAATGCCTCTAAATCCTATTGTTCAATAGGATTTGAACATTAAGTCCCAGATGCTGGAATCGTTTTGAAAGGAGAGGGAACTTTTATAAGACCTAGCTGACAGGCACAGGTCACAAAGAGTGGACACTGAGGATTACACTATGATCCTACTTCTGGTTCCTGTTTCTGCTTCCTGATACACTAACATGCCAAGTACAGATTTTAGCTTTCAGCACAGGAATGACTTCATAGAGGAACTATACAAATCTTGTTCCATTAACAAACTGGGATTTGTCTAGTTTTCCTGATTGAATGAGGAGTTAGTTGGTTAGTAAAAAAAATTTTCAAATATACTATTGAATTTATGTGAGGGTACAAGTAAGAATTATGATGTGGCTGCCTTTTAAATTATCCAACCTAAACTATCCAGTTAACTACAGAATCATCTAATTTCAAAGGTCATGGCTTCAGGAAAAATTTGAACTTAATCTGAAGTGATTTCTTAGGAATTCTTAGAATAACAGCTCATCATCCATTTTTTTTGAGGGGGGGAGGAAGGGGTGTGTGGTAGGGGATATTAAAACCAAAGCCACTTACAGTAAGTATTTTATGCACACACACACACACGTACACACAGAACAAAAAAAATACAGAATGGTCCTTCTTCACACCAGTTAGAATTAAGTTCTGACTGGAAAATTTCCCCTAACATTTAGAAAAAAATATTTTCCAATGCAGAGGAAATATACCATGGTATCAAATATTCTGTTAAGAAGCATCTATAGAAAGCTCAAAGTAACCAGTGCTCTCGATGCAAAAAGTAAAATTAAAAAAAAATCTGACAACTGTCGATATTTTCAAAACCAATGTATCAAACTTGATCTGTATTAGAATGCTTTCATTTTAAACATTGTGGTCCTAAGGGAACTATGCAGCTACTTTCAGAATTGTTTTGCTCAGATTTAGAACATTAAGCATTTCATGACTAGAGTTTTTAAAGTTTAGGGGAATGTATTTAATGGGGAGTACAGAATGACTGCAATTCCTAGCAAGGAAGGAGGAAATGATGCCTCTTACCAAAATAACCTGAAGATAAGAATGAGGACAAACAACATTTCCAAACTCTTACTGAGAACGTCAATTATAAGTATCCTTTCAGTCTTCACAAAAATACGATTTTTTTTTCCATTTCAGGAATGGAAAGCAACTTTGCCATACCAGGTAGATGGATTTATTCAACCTACTGCAGAATTTGCAATCCCCTAAGAAAATGGACATCTTATTTTCATAAAACTGGTTTGCCCTTCCATTTTTAAATGTAGCTTACAGGAAGTCAGAAACTTGCAACCAACACAACAACTTGTTGCTCTGGCACAGAGAAAATTGGAAATTATCTATAAAATCCAAATGTTGAAATTATTTATAGTTATAAAGCCAACCAAATGAACCAATTATGAACAAGAATCTAAGATCATCTTGCCTTTTCACCTCACCTCTCTTCTCACCTCAGCATGACTGCATACTGCAGTGACATCTGCCCACTCTCCATCTCGGTCCCCCAAATTCTGAAACTGGGATTCTCCCATGTTTTCTCATTCTAGAAAAAGTCTGCAAATATTAAAACACCCAGAGGGCTGGGCATGGTGGGGCACACCTCTAATCCCAGCACTCGGAAGGCAGAAGGAGGAGGAGTTCAAGCCACCTTGACACTACATAGTTAATTCCAGGCCAGCCTCGGCTAAAGTAAGACCCTGCCTTAAAAAAAAACAAACAAACAAACAAAAAAAACCTCAAAGGCATAGATGACAAACACCTGCTTAGACACCCTCCCAAAGTAACTGCTGAACCTTTTCTATTAAAAAATAAAACTTTCAGGACTGCAAAGATGGCTTAGTGGTTAAGGCACTTGCCTGTGAAGCCTAAGGATCCATGTTCAACTCTCCAGGTCCCACATAAGCCAGACACACAAAAATGATGCAAGTGCACATAGTTGCATGTGCAGACAAGGTGGCAGACGCACCTGGAGTTCTATTGCAGTGGCTGGTGTGCCAATTCTCTATCTCTCTCCGTCTCTCATGTGCAGATTAAAACAAGGCCAGTCTGTTGGGCTTGCCTCAAAAAAGAAAGGAAACGAAAGAAAAGAAAAGAAACTTTCAGGTAAAGGAGATGTACCTTTATTTAAAAAAATTATAGAGTCCCCTCCCATCTCCCTCCTTTGTCCTTCAGCCCCCTCCACTGAACTCCTACTTTCTGCTTACTATTACCTCTTTTTTTGGTCCTCTTGCATTATCTCCTAGACTAGACACTAGGATGGAAGGGGAGGGAGGGGAGGGCATCAAAGGGGTGGAAAACACAAATCTAGACCCAAACAGCAATGGTACCATAATTTTCTACTTACTAAAAGACAGACCAAATGGCTGATTCTTCACCAGGCCCTTACAGGGAACACTTGAACCACAAGACACTGGAGAGGGTAGGATCAAGACTAACTTTAATCTTCTACATCTTCCCTCCCTCACTTTCCCTCTCCCTCTCTCTCTCTCTCTTATCTCTAACTCTTGTATATTAGTTATCTTTTTCCTCATTCTCTTAGTGGGCACTGACCTGTAACTCCCAGAACCAGCATGGGGCTGTCATCCACAATGAGCTTTTGATCAGAGATACCTACAAGGTTTCTTAAAGACAGACAGATTTCTGTCAGAGTACTTGATGACCCACCAAAGGCTAGTGGTAAGACCCTACTGATGAAGACACCTTATGTGATTGACATGCAAATTAGAATGGCATGGCTGGAAGTTGGAAGAGAGTCAATCCCCAGACAGTCAGCGCATCTAGTGCCAGAAGGTGCTACATGGGTGACTGGGGAAAATGACCAATATCTGTCCAAGTAACGCATGGTCTAACCTACTTAGCAGCAAATAACTTGTTGTGATGCCCACACAAGTGCAGTAGTGGCACACAACCATGTTGGGGAACCAACTGCTCTCAATTTGGCTAACTGATCCACTCAGTGGTATGGGACCCATAGCTGGAGCTGGGAAACAAGTTAGAACCATATCCAAACATAAGCCCACTCTCCAATATCAAGCTACCATCAATTGTGGGCTACAAGAGGGCCTACACCTATTAAATTCTTATAAAAAAAAAAAAGTAAGGGTTATCTCATTTGTCCTGGTGCTAACTTACTCTCCGTTGGAGAATCTGCTTCTCTTTTTCAGATAGATGTAGATCCTAAGGAGAGAGCCACCCCATCATACCTCAAAAGGGCCCTGGCTGAAACTAAGAAAAATTGCAGAAACAAGCAAGGGTGCTGTTTTCCTGATGAACCGGATACCAGCACAAGGGGGAAGGAGATCAGCACAGAGAAAAATCAACTCCTACCAAATCAGAGAGCCAGAGCGTCAGAGGCCCCCAACAACTCATCACTGAAGCAGACCAAAAATGAACCCAACATGGCTCAGGGAAATTTTGAGGAAGAAGGGGCGGAAAGAATGTCAGAGCCACATATTGGGTCATGATATGCAGAGACATTTAGCTTACCCATAACTGTGGGCTAACTCCACAATGCATGACCCATATACCTCAACAAGGAGGGGCCAAGGGGAGGGGGCAGGTCACAGATGAGCCTAATAATGGTACCAAACTGACTGTATTTGCTGAATACAAAACTAACTAATAAAGAAAAAAAAAGTAAAAAAAAAATTATACAGTCCCCTCACATCTCCGTCCTTTGTCCTTCAGCCCCCTCCACTGAACTCCTACTTTCTGCTTACTATTCCCTCTTTTTTGGTCCTCTTCCATTATCCACAACAATCTGTCAGTGGGTCCAGTATTATGCAGGTTTTATACAGGTAATAGCTGCTGTGGTCATGAATACAACGTCCAATTTATGCCTGGGAGACAATGTTTCCAAGAACCCCACCCTATATTTGCCTCTTGCATTCTTTCTGTTAACTCTTCCACTAATCCCTGAGCAATTGAAGACTGACATGGAGAGAAGTGCTGAACTATCACTTCTTTTCAGCACTTTGACAAATTTTGAGTCTCTCTAGCAGTCATCAACATCTGAAAAGAGACTTTGCTAACCAAAAGTAAGAGCAGCACTAGCGTGCGTGTGTGTAGATGTAAGTATTTAGAGGGCAATTTGGTGGGCATAATATATCCATGTAGTCAAACAACATTAGTAACTGACCCCCTAGGTTTTATCCTCCCAGCCATAGGGTTTTGACTAGGTTTTCAGTGTCAAGCATGATTTCCCTCCTGTGGACTGGGCCTTAAATTAGATAGCAGTTAATTATCCCCAATATTTACATGCTGCTATTGCACTAGTGGGCCTGAGTGGCCAGTTGTACAGTTTGAAGATACACTGCTAATGAAGGCTGCTGAAGACTCCTCTCCAGCAGGCTGCACAGCACTTTCCAGCACTATGACTGATACTCAGCAGAAAGGAGGCTTCCAGCTTAGTTTCCACTTGATTTTTCAGCAACTAAAGCAATAGCATCTTACCATATAGTTTTGGTGGGCAACCAAGGACCTTGGCAATATCCTGTATAGTTGGGGAATTTCAAGGGCCTTACCTACCAGTACCTAATTGGGACAGTGAAACTTTTTCTGTGACAAACTGTTGTTTCTGGGTACAACATTTATATCCTTGCAGGGTACTTCTACCTAAAATCTGTTTTAAGATATATTTTTAGTATATTCTTAATGTAATATGTAAGTATATGATTCACTAGGGTTTGGAGGGCACAGATATCACTAGTGCATGAACTATTCCAGCTATGGAGTAGTGTTTAAAGGAAGGCATATGTTCCGGGACATGGGAGGTAGTATACAGCATAACCTGGTCACTATGTCTTCACTATGCATGATGTAAACTTAGCAATAGGGATAAAGTTATAAATAACTACATAATTTGGTACTGCCAACCATTCTGCCAAGTATTTGCCATCTTCCTAACAAGACATAGTTCTTTCCTCTTTCTATATAAGCTCAGAACATTTGCAAAACTACAATGTGTCTTTTTTTGTTGTTGCTGTTTTTTGAGGTAGGGGTTTCACTGTAGCCCAGGCTGACCTGGAATTCACTATGTAGTCTCAGGGTGGCCTTGAGCTCATGGGAATCCTCCTACCTCTGCCTTCCAAGTGCTGGGATTAAAGGCATGTGCCACCACACCAAGCATTTTTTTTTTTTACATTCACATGTCTATCTTCTGTACACTATCATGAAATGAAACTGATTTTAGACAACATGAATCTATGACACTCAATGAAATGCTTTGGAATGGTATGCCCTGGATAGATTTTTTTAACACTAAAACTCAAATATGATTCTGTATTTCTCCATCTTCTCACATGATTTAAATTACTGATATTTCATTTCTTTATACATTTAACAAATACTTTAGCATGGGAAATTTTAAACATTTAAAGATTGTTATAATAGTATCCTCAACTCCATGGATATATCTTGCAATAATTCATTTAATCCCTCTTTACAGAAACTATACCTAGAAATCATTACTGTCACATAATATGTCTGACTTAGGAAATAAAAATGATGCAAACTCATATGTTAATTAGACTCCTTGAATTTGTATCAAAAAGGTCTTTAAAAGTAAAATAAGATACCTCAATTATTTTTTAAATGATTACCTACTGGGAATGATGGTGCATAGATGTAATCCTACCATTTGGGTGGTAGAGGTAGGAGAAACACATGTTTAAGGACAGCGTGGGTTATATAGAGAGAATCTATCTCAAAAAATAAAAACCAAACAAATCATTCTCTGCTCTAGCTAAGTTTATCAAGTGAACAAAGAGCTACTGGTTTTGTTCATGTCCTTGTCTGTTAGCTTGTCAACAGGGTCACTGCCTAATAGTAGCCTATAGTAAAAATTAGTACTAGTTAAATGAGTCAATCTATTTACTAATGGAAGGTTGGTGTTCCTTTCCAGACTCGATTGTCATCTAGATTAATGAATCTTATTAAATTTGGAATCTCATGCTTCCAGTTAGCACCCTAAACATTCTAGAAAACTTTGAACTTATTACTGTCCCAGTTGAAGGCCCCAGCAAGTAGGTAGGCTGAAAGGTTATGCTTGCATAGAATTATGCTTACATAGCAGAACACAGGACATTTTACTTACTGAACAAAAGTATTTGACTTGAAGGCTAAGAATGACTTTTTATTTTAAACAATACATAAACAGACTTTAAAAAACTACATGGTTAGGGTATTTCCATTTTCTAGAACCCACTCTTGTCATCTCTTGGGTAAGAGCTCTGCATTTTTTCCTTAAGTTTTGGGTTTTTCTATTTCTAGAAATCCCCTCCTACTGTACAAGAGCTTTACCTTCCTTTGTTCTCTTAAGTTCTATTCATAATGTAATAAAACATCTCTAAACTTTACCCTCTGGTCTGTGAATTTCAATTCTTTGAATTCATAAGACAAGAACCTAGAAGCCACTAATTCTGTGGAAGTTTTGTGTGACCACGACAATCTGGCAGCCTAACTCCTGGGTTAAAGCCCAACCAACAACCAAGAAAGGCTCTGTCAGCTCTCTTAGACACCTGACAATTCCCCAATCTTATTGTTTCATTGGCTGAAAATACCATTTTTCAATACCATATTGGCTGGATGGGCCAGGAAATCAGAGGATATACAGCTTAACACATCACAAGATAGATAAGATGTTACCATTCTTTAACTAGACATAAGGTGTTCAGATGTACTCTGTATTCACACTTTTCTTCTTAATGATCAATAATCAGATGTAGCAGCAAAAACCAATGAGGACACTGGGGCTAAAAGGGCAACCAATATTTTGGTCCTGGCCCCAAGGTCAATCAAACCCCAAAAGAGAACAAGACCCTTGTAAAGGATCTACAGCTCTGTCAGCCCATACTCAGTCCTACGATAAAGTAACTCCATCTGCCTAGGTCCCCTCAATTGCTCTCCAAGGCCAGAAAGCCTACAAGAATGGGAACCCCAAAGACCCTAATTCACCCCAGGGTGCACTTGTCCAGGACTCCTCTTACTTTTATTCTTTTTCCCCAATATCTTTATCAAGGATCGTCTTCCCACACTATATACCAATACACCTTCATGGTCACTTACATAAACTCGCTGGAGAGGTACCCCAGATTCTACACCAGATGATCCCATTCAGCTCAAAGCAGCAGAGAAACAGAATACAAATTCTACACCAGATGATCCCATTCAGCTCAAAGCAGCAGAGAAATGGAATATCATAACTACCCATTCCTCTTGTGGCAAAGACAGTGTAACCTAAAGAAACATGAGGTGCATAGTCCCCAGTGGACTGGTATATATGAGCCAATAGGGCCACTTCATTACCAGCTAAGGACCCCATGAATATCAGGGACTGGAAGACAATAGAGGAAGGACAAATATTATTAAGGAAACTAGGCATTAAAGAGACCGTATTTGGTGCACAGGTTACCAGGCCAGATAGCACTGTGTTCAGCAGTGAATTAAGAAAGAAGTTAATGCCAGGCATGCTGGTGCACACCTTTAATCCCAGCACATGGAAGTCAGAGGTAGAAGGGTCACCAAGTGTTCGAGGCCAGCCTGAGGCTACATAGTGAATTCTAGCAAGATCCTACCTTGAAAAGCAAGAAAGAAAAAAAGAAAAAGAAAAAAGAAAAAAGAAAAAAGAAAGAAAGAAAGAAGTTAAATAATCTGGGACCCCTCAGGACTGGTATGGAGCTTTAGTGACCGCTGAGACTCTTGCTAGGTGACATTTATTAGGTAGCAAAGGCTTTAGATGATCTGAGCAATTGATATGTAAATTGTGCCAAACATGCAAATTGGACCCATAAAGTGGAAAAAAATAAACAATCAAGACGAGAGAAAAAGCAGACAAAAGGATTGGTGTGGGTCACCACAAAACATGTTAAGATTTGTGCCAACCAAATTCCTAAGGAAAAAATTGACAAAAAGTCAAATGGTATACTAGGATTTAAAGTCTAAACAACAGTTTTCAGAAGACATAAATGATATAATAATACAGGTAAAAAAAACCTGTTTATTCTAGGGGTATACAATTACCCTTCCATACACACACTCCCCAAGTGAACTGTGGATATTTCTTTCCTGCAAAAAGGCATGCTGGCTGAGGACAGTTCACTGAACCTGAGTCACTCACAACAGTTAGGTGTAGCTAAGTGAGAAACAACAACCAGGGCTGCGGCTATAGTAAAGGCCTGGAACCTATCAGACCTAAAGAAACAACCTGAGTGGCAGGTACAAAAGGTGAGTGTAGGAGCCTATTACACTTTGTACTTGAGGCAAACCAAGGAGTGCAAGTTGACTTCACTGAGACTGCTGGGGGAGGGGAGATGCTTAGAACCACCATGACAACAGCAGCACCCCAGGATGCAGAGCCCAAATGTCCCATGGAAAGTGTCTGTGGATTATGGAGGACTAGATGAAGCATTGTTCCATATACATGCCACAGTACCCGTATTGTTCTTTTAACCAAAGTATTGATAATCGTGAGGGCTGGGGAGATGGCTTAACTGTTAAAGGCACCTGCTTACAAAGCCTGTCGGCCCATATTCAATTGTCCAGGACCCATGTAAAGCCCAGTGCAAAGAATACTGCAAGCATACATATATACAAATAAATTTAAAAATTTTTAAAGTTAAAAAATGATAGGTAAAAATGTTTAAAAGTGTCTCTCTTCATTCCCCTTTGAATTTATATGGGTCTTGCAGTTCTACAAAGGTCCTGACTGCCATTGGTTTTCTCAAATTTAAACTGTAATTTTCCCATTATATATATAAAGAATATCTTGAGCCGGGCGTGGTGGCGCACGCCTTTAATCCCAGCACTCGGGAGGCAGAGGTAGGAGGATCACTGAGAGTTCGAGGCCACCCTGAGACTACAGAGTGAATTCCAGGTCAGCCTGAGCTAGAGTGAGACCCTACCTCGAAAAACCAAAAAAAAAAAAAAAAAAAAAAAAAAAAAAAAAGAATATCTTCTAATCTCTTCCAAGAATGTCTAAAAAGCTAACCTAAGATGGGCATGGTGGCACATGCCTTTAATCCCAGCATTTGGGAGGCAGAGGTAGGAGGATTGCCATGAGTTCAAGGCCACCCTGAGACTTTGTAGTGAATTCCAGGTCAGCCTGAGCTAGAGTGAGACCCTACCTTGAAAAACCAAGTCAATCTACAAATGAAAATCATGTAACATGGTATGGGTATTTTGAATGGATTTCCCCCAATAGATTTAGGAGTTTTATTCAAGCTTGTAACTTGGTGTCACCGTAGGTGGATCCTGGGGTCCAGCCCTACGGTTTTACTGGGGTTGCATCTAAATTCCAGTTTAAGACATACAGAGTGCTTGAGCTCTGCCTGGGGTACCTAGAGTGTGCTTGCTTATGCAGCTGATGGTGGTATTAGCTTCTCCAGTAATTACAGAACTTCCCATGAATCTGTAAGCTTCAAATAAATCCCTTCTTTCTCCCATAAACTGTATCTGGTTTGGAAGATCAGCCCAGCAATGTGAAGGTAACTACAACACATGGAATGACTTTTAAATTTTTTTAAATATTTCATTTGAGAGAGGAATAGAGAGAGAGAAAGAGCAAAAGGCAGAGAGAATGGGCATGCCAGGGCCTCTACCTACTGCAAATGAACTCCAGGTGCATGTGCCACCTTGTACATTTGGCTTGTGTGAGTACTGGGTCCTTGGGCTTCACAGGCAAGCACCTTAATTGCTAAGCCATCTCTCCAGCCCAGGAATGACTTGAGGTTAGGAACAGGTTATGAAAATGGAAGGAGAAACTGCTAACTGTTTCAGAAAGCTGAAGTCCAGGAAGGTCCAAGACTATACCAGGGGACTCAGATCTGCTATCAAAGATGTGGTCCAACTGAGTGAATGATGCATACTCCACAGTGATATATTTTGTTTGTTTTTAATCTTTGTTGTTTTATTTGATTTTTCTCAAAACACAGAAGCTTTGCATATGTACATACTACATACATATAAAATAATAGTTATACAAACATCTAAACTGAAAGGAAATTACCTGGCTCATCAATCAGTAGTAAATTGGATTGTGCCTTTGTTAACATGTCTACTCTCAGTGTCAAAGTTTACTTAACTGTTGGCTGCTGATCTCAAAGCTGTTAACATTAAAATTACATTGATTGAGCCAAAATCAAAGATCACTGCATTGTTTACACAATAGGCATTAAGGCTAATTACTTACTAATCCTTGAGGCTTTTAAACACTTTTGATGTACTAAATACCCCTGAGGACCAACCCTATTTTCAATGGGTTAAGAACAGACCCTGCAACACATATCATCTAATAATAGAAGAATATGAACAGGATGCCAGGCATGGAGATCAGTATTCATTTACTAAAGTGTAAGGTAAAAACATTCACAATCTATTAATTTCCATATCGTTTCTTTCTTTTTTTTTTCTTTTTTTTTTTCTTTTTTTTTAGTTTTTCGAGGTAGGGTCTCACTTTGGTTCAGGCTGACCTGGAATTCACTATGTAGTCTCAGGGTGGCCTCGAACTCTCGGTGATCCTCCTACCTCTGCCTCCCGAGTGCTGGGATTAAAGGCGTGCGCCACCACGCCCGGCTAATTTCCATATCGTTTCTGTATTCCTTCTGTTGGAACTTTCTGACAGACAATGTACAACAAAGTTAACAATATTAAAATTAATTCTATCTACTGTGTGCTGATGACTTCTTGTGATGGTCTGTGATGTGTTTTCACACATAATGTACGCATGTTTACCATCTCACTTATACTATATACCAAGTATATTCTTAGAGTATCCTCAGTGCATAAATATATTCAAGAAATAATGTATAAATGCGTGAAATGAATGAAAGCACTGAAGAATAGGAGAACCAGAAGCCCAAGAATAAATTTTATGAATGAGTACATATTACTTAAAGACTCCACTGGCATATGAAATCCCTAATTCAATTATGTCATCCTTTACAGTACATAACTTGGTTTATGAAAAGATAACTAAAGAGGATAATCACATTTTAATACCTCATCATCCTTATCTCTAGACCATGTAAGAGAAGCTAGGTCTGAGCTTGTTTCATAAAGTAGCTTAGTTAGCCATACCAGATCTCAAATACACACACACACACACACACAGAAAGAGACAGAGCACACATAAATTCTGTCTTTGTGTCAGTCTCAGTAAAGTGTGTTTTCTTTGGCATGATATTCATCAAGAAGTATTTACTGGAGAATTATACAGAATTTGTACAATAAAATTTGAAAAGATTAAGGTAAATAAGATTGGCAATTCAGAAAGAACAATAGGTTAGAATAAAATATACTACATAGAATATGCAGTCTTACGAAGAACAGTATGTTTTTTTTTAAGAAAAAAGAACTTAAGCTTTCAAACTTTACTGACAAAAAGGTAAATTTAGTACAGCCAAACTAGAAAATTATACTTGGTCTTTGTAGGACATCATGGGAACAGACACCTTGGGTTATCTTAAAATTCCAAATTACATCATGCTCTATTCTTTTTGATGTTATCTTTACAAAACTGGCTCTTGGTGACTGTTGTGATAAAAAGCTGTGCCGGGCTCCCCCGGCAGGTAGTGCTGAGGAAGGACCAGGCCCGCTGGTTCCTCCCAAGGGGTTGAGGAAGAGGGTGAACGTCGGACAACTCAGAACCTCTCCTAGTCACCAGAGAAAAACCACACTGAGTCGGGAGTCTCATTGAAGCAGGAACTCGCTTTGTTGTTACAGGCGGTTGCCTATATAATGTTGAGAATGAAGGAGGGGATTCTAGGATGGGGGGAGAGGTAAGGGCCAATAGTAAACTGTGACTATTGAAATAATTCCAACTCCCACACAGAAGTAGCAGGCAAGAAGCCATTAGGCATCTTGCTGAGTCCTAGCTGGCCAGAGACAGGTTGCCAAACTTTAGGCTCAGGAAGTTCCACTAGGCCTCGCGTCAGGGCCTCTCAAGGCCCAACATCTCCCCCTTTTTGTTTTTGTAAGCACGGTGGAAAACATGGCCCGTCTTAGGTTGTCCCCTTCTGGGGATCTTATGTACCATGTGTCCAGCTCGTTGAAAATCCACTCCATGACCTGCCTTAGGTTGTCCCAGCCTGTCTGAGATCTTACCCGTCATTGGTCAGATGGAGGGCGGAGGAGGGACGCTCATATGAGGACAGTCAGTCATATGAGGAGCTTGACTCCTGAGTAGCCAGCCTATGATAACGTATTTCGACCTGATGAAGTTTTATTGCCTCTAGACGTTGGTGAATAAATTGTGTAATCTTATTAATTACACAAGGCCTGACAGTGAGGATAAGGATAAGGATAAGGAGAAGGAGGGGCCAAAGTAGAGGGAGAAGGTAGGGTAAGAAGTCATGTAAGCCCGTCCGCAGCGGGTTGTCCTGGAGGTCCCACCACCTCCTCTCCAAGTCTTCCTGGAGCCTCTTAATCTTGTCTTGGATGACTCCCAATTTATTGGCATAAAAGCGGCATTTTTCCTGTGAAAACAAGCATATGCCTCCCTTTTCAGCCGTTAGTAGGTCTAGCCCCCTCCTGTTTTGTAGGACTACCTCAGCCAGGGAATCTAGCTGTTGTTGGAGATAGGTCTCCCTCTGATATAATCAAAAGAGGGCATAGGGAGGGCCTTATTTCCAGGAATGATATCTACATCTGGGATTAAGGTGGCTGGGGCACAAAGGCCCATCCAATTGGTGGGCAGAAAGTCATAGGCCATCCTGCCTCCACAAACATAAAACATTATAGAAGGCGGGCAGCGTTGAGCACTGAGCTCAGTTGTGCTAAAAGTACAGAAGGAAGGATGAATGTATCCCACATCTATACTGGAATTATTAGGGGAAGGCGGGGCCCAAATGCAAGTTCCAGAGGAAACATTGGGAAAAGCTGGACAGGGATGAGGAAGGTGGCTGAGCAATTTTTTAAGGTCGTATGGGCAACTGTACTGCAAGCAGCCAGGGAGGCCCAGATCAGAGGCAAAGCCTGCAATCCTCCACAAGGGAGGGAGATGTTTGGTTTAGCAGGGTGAAGAACATTTTAGAAACAGTCTTCAGGGGCGGGATACTCCCTGGAGAAGTGATTGTCAGTGTCCTCTTTTTGGGACAGATATTTTTGGTCTCTTGCTGGTGCCCAAATGGGTCTTTTTTCATCTTGAGGGAAGACACATCCAAACCCTCTCCCTGCTGTGAGGAGCGGGTCTGGTCCTCTCCAGGCCCCAGTCAATGGGTCCCTCCATCTTACCCAGATAGAACTATAGGTAAAGGATGAGGACCAATGTTTTTGAAAAGGGGATAATTGTCCATCTTCTTTAGAAAAAACTTAAAATATTTAGGGTAAATAATGCCTTTTTTAGTTGGTCGTGTGGGGGTAAGGATTCCCCCTTTTGTTTTTGTAATTGAGACTTCAGAGTCTGATTATATCTTTCAATGATAGTCTAGCCCCGGGGGTTGTATGGGATGCCTGTGGAATGTGAGATTTTTCCAGGTCTGGAGAAAATCTACAAAGGCCTTGCTTATGAAGCAGGGGCCATTATCTGTTTTAATTTGATCAGGCAGCCCGAGAGTGACAAAACATTAAAGCATATGACTAATGGCATGTTTAGATTTTTCCCTGGCATGTGCTGATGCCCAGCAGGCGAGGGAAAAGGCATTGACTGAAAGAAAAATATATTTAAGCTTTCCAAATGGAGAGTAGTGTGTGACATCAATTTTCCACAGATGATTAGGGCGGAGCCTTCAAGGATTGCTTCCTGTAGTTTGAAGGGGGGGGGGTACTTGGAGGAAAGGCTGACAGGACTTACAAGTCCGGACAATTTTTTTAAGGTCCTTGACTGGTACCTGTGGAAACCTGTGCTTGAGACCTCTCCAGTTGACATGGGTCAATAAGTGGAAGCATGCATCTTCTGTAATAGTATTACACTGAGGCATAGAAGCCATTTTATCAGCCAAATTGTTTCCTCGAGAGAGAAATCCCAGTAAGTTTTGATGACCCCTGAGATGTTGAAGAAAAATGGGGTTAATTCTTGGTTTGAGTAGGGAACGAGCCTGAATCATCAGAGAATATGTAGGGTTGGAGTCCAGTCTAATATGGGCCTCAACCAGGTTGGGTAATAAGTTAACAAAATAAAGGCTGTCAGAAAACAACTTAGACGGCTCTTGAATAGTGTCCAAAGCTAGAACAACAGCAAATAGTTCTTTGAATTGTGCTGACCCCTCAACCTCATGGGAGACTGACTTTATGGGCATAGGCTCTTTTTCCTGTTTTAAGGGAAGGTAAACGACTAGGGAAGGCCCCAGGCGCCCTTCATCGGTAAACACGGTAAGAAAGTCAGGGTTAGGTTGAGACAGAAAAAGCCTGCGGGGCTTCCATTCTAACCTGGAGAAAGAATTCATAAATTGTGGGGGCCATAATGGCACTCAATTTTACCTAGAAACCCCTTGAGAGCCATAGCAACTCTGTTATTATTTCTCTGAAGCCAGGTGAAATCTGTTATCTTAAAGGGAGTGACAATAAGGTGAGGTTCTGTGCCAAACAACCAGAGAGAGGTGTCTCTTCCCTTGATAATGCAATCAGCAACCTGGTTGGTTATAGAATAAACTCTGGGGACCCCACCGATTGAGAGGTGAACCCATTGGATGGGCTCACCTTCCTGGGCCAACAATGCAGTGCATAATGTTTCCCCAGAGAAAATGTAGAGGGAGATGGGTAAATCAGGATTGAACCTCTTTAGGGCCGCAGTATTTATAGCCTATTGTACCTTATGAAAAATTTGTTGATGACAAGGGGGCAAAATTACCTGAGAGGAGAAGTTAAGATCATTTAGGAGGTCAAAGAAAGGGGACAGCTCTTCAGTAGTTATGGGTATCCAAGGCCTCATCCAATTAATTTCTCCCAAGAGCTTCTGGAGTTGAGGCAAGGTGTAAGAATCCTGAATATAGAGTTGTGGTTTAACAGGTGAAACTATATCTAGGGTAAGGATCGAGGCCAAGATCTTAAAGAGAGGCACAGTTTGAACTTTCTCAGGAACTACTTTAAAGCTGTGAGTATGAAGGATAGTTAGACATTGGTGGGTAAGGTCCTGGAGTGTGGAGGAATCTAGGCACCCAAGAATAATATCATCCATGTAAATATAAAACAGGGTATTGGGGAGATTGATGAGAGAAGAGAAAATGGATGACAGGTAATATTGACAAATGGGTGGGCTATTAGCCATGCCCTGAGGTAAGACAGTCCACTCAAATCTCCTGTCTGGGCCACAAAAATTAACAAGGGGTACAGAAAATGCAAATTTTTCCATGTCTCCTGGATGCAGAGGGATAGAGAAGAAGCAATCTTTAATGTCAATGATAGCAATATGGTATATATTGGGAATAGCTGGGATCCATGGGAGTCCCCTGTGGGGGTTCCGAAGGGGATCATGCGTTCATTGATCTTCCTTAAATCCTGTATGAGTCTCCAGGACCCATTAGGCTTTTTTTATGACAAATACAGGAGAGTTCCAGGGACTAGTGGAGGGACGGATATGTCCGGCCTCCAACTGTTGATCAATAAGTATGTGGAGTGGGTGTAACTTAGAAGAAGGGAGAGGCCACTGCTCAACCCATATAGGATCTCCTGGTCTCCACTGGATTTTAAACGGGGGGGGGGGGGGCTGGGCAGTGGCCCTTAGAATTGGGGGTGTTCATTGGACTACTTTTGTCTGAGTTGCTCAAAGTAAGGGTCATCCTTATAACTGGGATGACATTCCCTCTCTTCCTCAAACTGTTGTTGATATTCTTTTTTATCTAACAAATCATTATAAAAGGCCTTATGGTCAGTAGTGATGAAAGCCTCGGCATCTCCAAGGATGTCTTGCCCCAGTAAGTTAGCAGTGAGCCCAGTCACCACGAGAGGGCGGACTTTTCCCCTGTCCCCACCTGGGTCAGTCCAAAGGAGCCATGTGGCAGTCTCCTAGGAGGTGGACTGCCCGCCAACTCCCAGTAGGGGAGGGCCGGCACAAGCTGCCAGGAGGGGGGCACTTCCTCCTTTCTCAGGACTGTTCGGTCTGCTCCAGTGTCGATGAGAAGTTTGAATTTTTTATTGCCAATATTTAAAATAATTTTGGGCCTAAGGCCAGGGACCAGAGGGATGGTCCAATGGGCTTTGATGGTCTCTTTCCCCTTATTTAACGGGGCTGGGGGGAGCCCCAGGAGGAGTTTAAAGGCTTTCCCTGTATGCCAAACTTTGACTGACACTCCCTAGCCCAATGAAACCCCGTTTTGCATTTAGGGCACAGGGTACAAGGGGCGTTGGTCGTCTCCCCAAAGGGTGGGAGAGGCTTTTTCTTGTTGGGGCACTCCTTTTTAAAGTGGCCCTCGTTTCCACACCCGAAACATGCTGATTTTTTAGGATTTAACTGTAATGCGCAGATTGTAGTGGCCAAATCTGTTTATTTTCCTGAAGGGCGGCAGCCATGGCCCTAGCCTGATGGGAGATAGTGCCAACGTCCTTGGTGGCTACAATCTAGCTACTCATGGAGTTGTTCTTGAGACCCGTACAGGCGAGGCGGTGATCGGCCGTCATCCCTTCCCAGACCAACATTCTAGTAAACTGATCCTGTAATGCCCCTGGGGGAAATTTTCTTTGGAGGCTTTTTTCCACCCTATCTATAAATGTAGCCAAGTCCTCAGATGGTTTCTGAGTAATACCCATAAGGGGGGGGGGTTCAGAGGGTCCCTCATCAAGCCTTTTTTCCATGCCACCAAGCCCAGTGCGCTGACCTGGTCCCTATACGGGTCAGGGATAGCCGTCTGTTGAGTACCTATAGCATATTGATCAGAGGTACTGGAGAGCATCCCAAAAGTTATCAGCACAAGGGTCTGTTGACCTTGGTTTCGTTCTGCCTGTGTATGGTACTCATCTTTAAAAAAGGCACACCACTTAATATATAGGGGACCCGACAAGACAGCCCTGACTAGATTTTTCCAATCTTGGGTTGTACAATGTTGATGGTCAAGTCCCTGTAACAGGGTCTCAGCACAAGAGTGGTTGGGTCCATCCTCCGAGACAGCCTTTTTAAGCTCCTTAAGGTCCTGAGCTTTCCACGGATACCAGGCAGCAGGGCGATTGTCCCCTGGATTTAGATTGACGGGAAATAAAAAAGTAGCTTTATTTTTTGGTGGCTTGGTGGCCAAATATGAAGGAGGGGCTGAGGGGGTCCAGAAAGGGTTAGTCGATGGAGGAGGAGGAGATCCCCTGGAAGGCCAGGGAGCACTCTCAAAGGGATTGAGTGAGGAGTATAAAGATGTACCCTTTTCTGTGGTTTTTAAATCTGAGTAGCCGGATCAGGCTGTATACTATCTTTTTCCTCTGTCTTTTGTTTATGTTTGGTTGGCCTTGGAGGGAAGCAGTCCTTGAGGGCCGAGATCGTAGGGAGGACCCCTGAGGGGGTTAGTTGATCCTTCTCCACATGTGCCCGACAAACAAGGGCCTCTATCCTATCCCACGTGTCCTAATCAAAGAGATTTCCTTCCGGCAGCCATGGCGCCAGCTTAAGAAGGCAATCCCAGGTCTGTCGAGCCTGATTATCAGTCAAATTAAGCCTTCTACTCTTTAGGAGTGCCCTGAGAGATTCTAAGGCAGGATTGGATTTAGAGGTAGACTGTCCCATATTATAAAGTTGAGAGAGAAATGTCCATAAAATTAGGGCAATCGCAGCCCACAGACACACGAGTACAACACAACCACAAGGATCCAAAAGATAGGTAAACATGCTGTACAAAAGCCCCAGATGCAGCTTGCCTGCGAACCGAAAGTGAAAGGAAAGAGAAAGAGAACGAAGAGATGTTGACAAGCACGTACAGGTTATAGAAGCAAAGTTTAGCACATTAAATATGAAGACTGCCTCATAACTTATGAGGGTACGCTCACCCGCACACTGATTGACCTCCTCAATGAATGCCTCTCACGGGGCACTAGTCTGCCGGGTTCCTGGAGCCCCATGTTGGACGCCAGATGCCGGGCTCCCCCAGCAGGTAGTGCTGAGGAAGGGCCAGGCCCGCTGGTTCCTCCCAAGGGGTTGAGGAAGAGGGTGAACGTCGGACAACTCAGAACCTCTCCTAGTCACCGGAGAAAAACCACACTGAGTCGGGAGTCTTGTTGAAGCAGGAACTCGCTTTATTGTTACAGGTGGTTGCCTATATAATGTTGAGAATGAAGGCAGGGATTCTAGAATGGGGGAGAGGTAAGGGCCAATAGTAAACTGTGACTATTAAAATGATAATTCTGGGCTGGAGAGATGGTTTAGTGGTTAAGCGCTTGCCTGTGAAGCCTAGGGGCCCCGGTTCAAGGCTTGATTCCCCAGGGCCCACGTTAGCCAGATACACAAGTGGGCGCAAGCATCTGGAGTTCGTTTGCAGTGGCTGGAAGCCCTGGCGCGCCGATTCTCTATTTCTCTCTCTCTCTCTCCTTCTCTCTGTCTGTTGCTCTCAAATAAATAAATAAAAATAAACAAAAAAATTTAAAAAAAATGATAATTCCAACTCCCACGCGGAAGTAGCAGGCAAGAAGCCATTAGGCGTCTTGCTGAGTCCTAGCTGGCTAGAGACAGGTCGCCAAACTCTAGCTAGGCTCAGGAAGTTCCACTAGGCCTCGCATCTGGGCCTCTCAAGGCCCAACAAAGCTGTATTGTGCAAACATTAGTGGAACAGAAGTAAGGATGGCCACATCCCATCTAATCCCCACATCTGAGAAGTAATGTACTGCCCAGCACACACATTCCCTTAGGAGGGCACTGGCAAAGCAAAGCATCTTTCAAATCATTATGTAGTTGGTAAGACAAAAATAATAGTTGTTTACAAGTCATTTGGATGAGTAAACAGAACAACTAAACATTCCTTATGGTAGAGCGTAAGAAAAAAATATTACTAAGAAAAATTAACTAAGGTCCTGCAAAGTGACAGAGACCCAGTGATGGGTACTGGATTTCAAAGACAACCTTGATTTCAGAAATGATAAAAAAAAAGTCTACAGTAGGGGTATCTCTTGATGTTATCTATCACAGTATTCAGAATTTTAAAGAACATGATCTCTCTTCACCACAATGTCATTTTGCATAGGAGGAAAATGAGCTGCAGAGAAGTTAAGAAGCATGTGGCAGGTTATAGAACAAGGAGGACTCTAGGGCCTGAACTCAATCCCAGGGCTACCCACCCCTGTGGGTGTGCTTCACTTTCCTTGCCAGGAAGCATGACAGTGCATCACATGTAACACTCCAGAGGCACTCAGTAATTACATAAAACATATGTTCCATCTAAAGAGGTTGAGCGGTGGTTCCCAAAAGAGTACCAAATCTTAACCACCAGAACCTGTGACTGCAGCCTTATGGGAAAAAAATGGGGGGGGGAGGGGGTATTTGTACATGGGAGACTTCAAAAGATCACATGGGCTTACTTGGGTGGTTCTAGGTCCAATGAAAAATGTTCTTATGAGAATCAGAAAAAGAACTGGGCGTGGTGGTACAGGCAGAGGCAGGAGGATCATTGTGAGTTCAAGGCCATCCTGATACTACATAGGAAATTCCAGGTCAGCCTGAGCTAGAGTAAGATCCTACCTCTGAGGAGGGGGGATCAGAAAAAACACAGAAATGGCACATGCCTATAATCCCAGCACCTGGGAGGCAGAGGATCATTGTGTGTTCAAGGTCACCTTGAGACTACATAACGAATTCCAGGTCAGCCTAGGCTAGAGTGAGAACCTACCTTTAAAAACAAACAAACAAGACACAGAAAAGAAAATTCCATGTGAATGCTGAAGCAGAGAACGGAGTGCTGCAGCAGCCATAAACTAAAGACTCTGGAGTCCTGAGTCCTGGATGCTTGCAAGGGACCAGGAAAAGATCCTCTCTGAGAGCCAAAATCTCAATTTCAAATTTGTGCCCTGCAGAGCATCAAGAGAATAAAGCTCTGTGATTGGAAGCCATCCATTTATGGTATTTTGTTACAGCAGCCTTGGGAAATTGATATCCCAGTCTTCAGTACAAGTCATCATATAATTTTGTTAGAAACTTCTTTAAAACCCAAATTGCCTGGTTAAATGCTAATAACTTTTATAAGTCTGAAATTGGAAAAGCAGACTTCTATTTGGTACATAGCAAGGAGATTCCTCCTTTCATCACTTATCATGTAGCTCTCACTTTTGAAAACAACTCACTTGGGCTGGAGAGATGCTCCAACAGATACAGCACTAGCTGCTCAAGCTGGAATACCCAAGTTGGACCCTTGACCCAACATAAAAAGCTGAAAGCAAGGCTGGGCGTGGTGGTGCACGCCTTTAATCCCAGCACTGGGGAGGCAGAGATAGGAGGATTGCCATGAGTTCAAGGCCACCCTGAGACTACAGAGTAAATTTCAGGTCAGCCTGAGCTAGAGTGAGACCCTACTTTGAGAAACAACAACAACAACAACAAAAAGCTGGAAGCAAGGGCAGACTTCTGTAGTGCTAGCAGGTGAACACTGATGATGAGATGGGAGGTGGACACAGGAGGTTTTCCCAAAGGCTTGTGGCAAGCATGGCAAGGAATGATAGAGTGAAAATCCAGAGAGCCCCTACCTCGGATAAAGTAGACAAACAAGGACAAACCAAAAGTTGTCCTCTGACCTCCACATGTGTGCCATGACACATATGCACCTACACTAACACCTCATATGTACAACATGCACACACAAATAAATAAAATTCAAATAAAAAAAGTCATTCAGGGCTGGGAAGATAGTTCAGTGGTTCTTCCAACCTTATGGTATGTAAAATATGGTAATTTTAGCTACCGCATTCAAAACTGAAATCATTAGTAAAGTTTGAGTTGTGTAGTATACATATAGCTTCCCTGATATGCTTGTTTTTTTGTTTGGTTGGTATATTCTTTTTTAAAATTTATTTTATTTATGAGACCGAAAGAGAACTGGCATGCCAGGGCTCCTAGCCATTTCAATTGAACTCCAGACATGTGTGTCATCTTGTACACATGTGTCACCTTGTGCATCTGGCTTATGTGGGTTCTGGGGAGCTGAATCTGGGTCCTTAGACTTTGCAGGCAAGTGCCTTAACTGCTAAGCCATCTCTCCAGACCTTGTTTGGTATAGAATTTTATGCAAGCACTTTGGTTTCCACAAGACTTGGACATAGTTAAAGAAAGCCATTCTCAATATGACCTTTGCTAAATCTACAGTACTTAATCAGTATCACTTGGGATAGTCTGTCCACAAACTCAAATAAATGGTAGATGTGAACCTGATTATGTTTGGAAATTATACAAGAGTTTAACAAGAATTCTTTTCTACTGGTGCACATTAAAACTATAAACAAAGGGCTAATATGAACATTAGCCAATAAATCATTCAGGAAGCAATGCCATGTTTCTTTAATATCCATTGTCATCCTGAATGTGAATCTGCCTCTTGCTCACCTCCTATGTACATTCTAAGGGTAAGCGGAAAGTACAAGCAAGCACTTTAAAATAAGTACTTTATAAAAATACAAGGTTTTTTGAAGTACTATTCTGCAAGCAGCTATAAATATTGTTCAGATGAGGAGTCCTTGTGTGGAACAATTCTTGGGTCTTAAAGCTGAGGATACACCCACATCTTCCATGTTCTGACAAAGAGCTGGGGAACAGGGATACTGTGGGAGGTTGGCTTCCCCCAGTCAGAGCCAAATTTACTCTGCTTCAAGAAGAGAGGCCATACTACTTTCCACCAGGCTCAAACAGTAACTAATTGTTCAAGACCGACATGATCCCTTGAGTGAATCACAGCAAATCTATGTGCTCAAGATCTTTATAGTGATTAAAAGCCATAAGTAACAATGTTGGTATGTGCAGGCTGATTAACACATCAAGGGGAAGGGAAAAACACCCATTAGATATTTCTACTCATATGTTTGCATGCAAACTTCAAATTCAGCAGCAGCACATCCCAAATGGAACTCATTAATGTTGTTTCCCAAACCACTTTACTCAGGTATCTGCCTCCAGACACTTTCCTCCTGCCCCTCTGATGTAACGTGTGGATTTACAACCTCAAACAGATGACTCTCCAAACAACATCTCAGTCCTGTTGGCCATCTACTCTCTACTGGCATCATCTACATCTTGTGTCTGGCTTCCCAGAAAAGCCCTTGCTTGGTCTCCCTTACTCCCTCCCTTTTTTTCTCAATTCCATTCCTTTCTTCTACAACACAGATCTTGATTACATCACTCTAGATTAAAAATTCTTTTCTATGGTTTCTTATTTACTGCCCTGAGCAACATGCAACTTTTAACCCTGAGTAGAGCAACCCTATGTGTCTTGCTTAGACTGGGTTTTTTCAGCTAATACTTGTTCTTCTGGTAAATTATTCACAGAGACACCTTTTACTGGCTCAAGTGTTCTAGATTCTAGTGCAACTCCCTATATGGTACCTCCTGACTTGTCTTACTCTCCAGTCTTTTCTAGTTTCTCCTTACCCTGCACAGCATGACCACACCTGAAAACAAACACACACACACACCTCTAACACAGTGAATACCTTTCTGTTTCTTTCTTTCCCCACAGTCTACATGCTTCATGGGAACAGGAGACTTAACTTTCCATTGTTTCTAGGTATCTTGACCCTAATACAGTACTTTCATACCATATGTAGCTGGAATCAATACAATACTTATATATGCTAGCTATATTATATGTTGCTAAAGTCAATCAACACAGAGAATACCAGGAATATCATCAGTGTATTATAGTGGATAACAATGCTTTGAGAAATTACAAGGAAAA
Source organism: Dipus sagitta (assembly GCA_036346955.1). NCBI lineage: Eukaryota > Metazoa > Chordata > Mammalia > Rodentia > Dipodidae > Dipus > Dipus sagitta. The sequence continues at coordinate 215,870,288 of CM070770.1, forward strand.
TTTACTGCACAGACTAGGGTTTGGGTTTATAACTATAACAACAACAAACTACACTTTCTAGGGAAATATTTCTATTAGGGCTATTCTGCTACTAATAAGACTTACATTAGACAACGGACATGAAAAAAGAAATCATCATCATTTGTACAGTGACCTGTAGTAACCATCAAAATATGACTTCCTTCCCTAAAAGGAAATAAATATAGCTTCATATTATTCTAGCAAGCTTGAAAATTTGATATGGAGAAATTATTTCCTTCTTAAAACCAAAGATGCCATGGCTAGGGTAATAAGATAACATTTTCTAGGCATGCAATCAGAGCAGTGGCATCATGCTGATCATGGTCACTGTACCTTGGAAAAACATTGAGTGGAGCACCTTCCATGCTGTCACCCTTTGCATATGATGCTGAATATGGTCTTTTCCTGGTAGCTTGTGAGTAATGGCAACAAGAAGTTAGTTATGAATCCTTAGCAAGAACCTCTTTGTTCATTTGGTTTTAATGTTTCCAAAAGCTCAGCAGAACCAAGTGTGTTCTATGCCAAAGATTCAATTCCTTTCTCTATCTCAGTTAAAATAATTGAATTATGCCCAATAAATTGATTACTGGCATAAATTATGTCCTCCAACTACTCATGTATGGAAACAGTCCAACTTACCACATTCCATGTAACATGAAGAGACGATGTGTACTTCCAAATTCAATGCCATTCTCTTTCCTTGCATTTCCAAAACATATATCTACATCTGTACCAGAATATTCAAAGGAAGGCAACAATCACCACAGAATAAAACAACCGCATAATATGTGATTTAATGATGGCCATGAACTTGGTCATCCAGTTACAGCTATGAACTGTTCAGGTCTCACCTTGGATGCTGCTCAAAGAAAATAACCCATTAGCAATGTAGAGGTCCCAACAGTTCAGCCATCCTCCATGAAATTGGTTATGGCAATATCCCATGTAATTACCCAAACAACTAAAATTTATCAGTCACCTCTTTCCATCTTTAAATACTGCATATTTGAAATTTATGAAATCAAGTAAATATATTCATCTGAGTACACTTATGAGGTGGTTACAGGAGTGACTTTTTCTGGTGACCCAAACCTTCAAAGTTCATATTTCACATTTTATCAAAGTTTTCCATCCCCCAGATGAAAAACATAACATTCTGAGATTTCTTCATTATCTCTCAATTTCCACCGCCAGTAATAGTGGTTGTCATTCTTTTTAGGACCACCTCCAGAAAGGAGCCACTTCCTTTTTCACTTTCCTTCTATCTCAGGAACTTTGAGAACCGGCCCAGGGAGCCACAATCAGCTGGACACCAGGTGGTAGGCTCATGCAATCATTGGCCCATGTTGAAAGGATAGAGGATTAAAATTTGTAAAGTAGCATGCTTATCCCAGACCTCCTTTCTGATCACCCACTAATAAATCAAACCTACAATGCAAACTGAAACAGCAAGGCTCACTGATTTCATAGTATTCTCGAAATGGAATATAAAGTTCTCAACCATTTGAAGGAACAAACTCCTGGAGGCAACAAAGTCACCTGGTTTTGTTTGGTTTTAATCCCAACAGTTTATCTTCTTCCCAACTCCAGAAAGATGCAGAAAGAAACAGGAAAACCATACAAGACACAATGATTCCCCATCATTAGACTGACTTCTCTTGCTAATTGAGCTCAAAGAGACAAGTGGGCTCAAGACAGATGACCTAAACTCCAAAGCAATCTATTGTTAACATGCTTGCCTTCAATGGCGAATGACCCAAATTCAATTCCCCAGTACCCATGTAAAACTAGAAGCACAAAGTGGTACATACATCTGGAGTTCACTTGCAGTGGCTAGAGGCCATGGCACACCCATATTCACCCCCCTTTCTCTCTTTCCCCTTGCAAATAAATATTTTTTAAAAATGTTTAGAAAAAGAAAGCTGTCCCAAAGCCAATAGGCAAAAACTACAAAATGAAATTCCTAGCAAAATACCTTGTGAGGGTCCTGATAACCTAGATATGAATCTGCAGTTTTTTTCTACAAAGCACCCTGACTACATTGGTCCTTCCACAGTAGGACTACAAGAACATCAGTAGCAAGGAGTGGTGAGGAGTCACATTCATTTCTGGGCTACTACTGAGGGTTTGCTCACTTACCTGTAAATAGAAAGGAGAGTATCTCCGAAGGAAAACAAGAGAGCTGCATAAAGGAGCTCTTCACAGATGCAGAGCCCCAATTAAGTCCCAGAAAGGGCAAAACAAGGCAATAATTAGGATGTTGTACACACATACATGCACACTCCTACCTCCTATCAAAAAACCTTGGTTGGCAGCCTCACGACTGTTAAGCCTTAATTGCTACTTGCAGATCAGTAACATGTGCACTGAAAAAAATATCATGTCTACCCTGCAAAGACAATGTATTTTAAATAGTTATTTCAATCACTCCTATAGGTCAGGAGCCACTGTAATTACAGGCAGCTAAGTCTCTCTCTCTCGCTCTCTCTCTGAAAAAAAGAAAAAAAAAAGTTCTCAGAAACAAATGACCACTTTTTAGAGCCCCCCAAACGGCTATTGCTAACCTCAGACTATAAGCTTAGTAACAGTAACAACTGTTAACTGTTCCTGAGCACGAATGAAATGCTTGTTATAGTTCTCAGGGTTCTACAATGAGTAAGGCACTAATTCCTCAGAATAAACTCATGAAGTAGGGGCTAACGTTGCCCCATTTTATTTATGGGATACATAGAGCTAAGGCTATAGGGCCAACTACATGCTGAGCCTATATCTCCAATTCAGGCAGTTGTCTCCAACACCAAGCCCTGATTCACACTATTAAGTATGGGCTGTACTTGAAGAAAACCAACTGAAAAGGTTTTGTGTGCAGAGAATTAGAAAGTGACTACAAAAGTAATCTGTGCCAATGAATAACACTCTCCCCATGTACTATTTTGTTTTTTACGGTTTTTTGAGGTAGGGTTTTACTTTAGCCCAGACTGACCTAGAATTCACTATGCAGTCTCAGGCTTGCCTCGAACTCACAGCAATCCTCCTACCTCTCAGGTGCTGGGATTAAAGGCATGTGCTACCACGCCCAGATCCATGTAATGTTTTAAAACTGACAGCACATTACTGTTTTTATACTACCAGTACTTTTTTCTGTTAACAGTTGACTGGTCCTTCACTTCTGGTCCAAGTTTAATTTCTTACATCTCTTACAGATCTGATTACAAACAAACAAACTGCCGGGTGTGCTAGTGCACATCTTTCACCCCAGCTCTCTCACTCTGGAAGCTGAGACCTAGGTAAAACACCCTGAGTTCAAGGCCATCCTAAGACCACATAGTGAATTCATTCCAGGTCAGCCTGGACAAGAGAAAAACCCTATCTCGAAAAACCAAAATAAATTAATAAATAAATCATTTTTTAAAGAATTCCATTTGCTTTATGCTAATTCTGGGGGACAGAGTGCTAATTGTTTACCCTAAGAAAATTTAATAGGTCTGGATTCAAATTCTAGTTCTACAATATGTTAGCTATGTAATGTTCAATTGGGTATTTGTTATACGTGACACTTTGTGTCACAGATAACAGTGCATGTATGCCTGTATACATTGACACAAAAATAGTACCAACCTCATAAGATTGGCTATCTATTAAGTGAAAGTATATATTAAAAGCACTTCACTGGTCCTCAGTAAGTGGAGAACATCATTATTATAAATTATTATCTCGTCTTGGAAATGTATTTTATCATTAAGTGTTTTAAAAAAATATTTTTTTATTTATAAGCAGAGAGAGAATGAGAATAGGCATACCAGAGCCTCTTGCTACTGCATACTCCAGGTGTACAAGTCACCCTGTACATCTGACTTTATGTTGGCACTGAGGGATTGAATCAAGGATGTCAGGCTTTACAAGCAAGTGCCTTTAACTGCTGAGCCATCTCTCCAGCTCCACATTGGGTGTTTTATGCAGAACTTTTTTACTTACTTATTTTTGATTTAACTATTATTTAGTAATTTACCTTGATTTATATATTAATTCTTCAACCTGCACTTTTTAATTTCTCTCTTAGAAGTTTAGCTATTTATCTTTAATATATATGTAGAAATCATTTCCTTCTTGAGTTTAAAGCACATATATTCTTATATAGATAGTGAGACTACATATTTCTTTTTTAAAGGCAAGAAAAATATATGGCATGTCTTTAAGAATACAGAATTACCTCATTCCTCCCCACTCTCCACCCCTGACTATGTAACAAAAATTTCATTTTAATTTGAAGTCTACCAATTTTGAGGGTAGGAATTAGGAGAAGGAGCACGGTTAACAGTTACTTTTCCACTAGTTAATACAATTAAGTGATATAAACAACAGGACTGTATCAGTTATTAAAGATGGAAAAAATAACCCAATTTCAAATACAAAAGGAACAACTTCTAATGAGGCAACAATTGATTTGCTAATTCTAAATAATTTATCCATTCATTAGCTAGCCTAAGGACATGAAAGTAATGATGACTTCCTTTCACTAAACATTCTATAAAATTTAAATCTTTCACTTAGACAAGTCTTCCTACTGTTTATCCTTAATTAGTGCAGTTCATGTCCAACTTTTATATATTTTTATATTGTCTAGTGAAACATTATATTTACATAAATATATATATATATGTACACACAGAGATATGTGTCTCTTTGACACACGCTTAATTAAATAATCAATTTTTTATTTTTTTCTTTGACTACAGCTAGCAAGAAGCCCTGGCAATGCTAAAGAACTAATTCCTAATGATGATATAGTCTCATTTGAATTATTCTTAAAGCAACTTTTAAAAGTAAGCTTGGGGACTTGGTTTGAGAACAAAAGTCAAATCCTCACCTACTGAATCTCTGATCTGGTACCCTTTTTGTGGATTCAGAACACCATCCTCAGAGAACTATCCAGAAGATGAGACAGATTACCTCCTTCCACAATGCACAGTGACTATGATCCCCAAAGGAGACACCCTAGCAGCCTGACCCTTCTGACCTTATTACTCCTGACCCTTCTGTTTGTCAAAGCACCAATGGGAGAAAACTTGAAATGCCTGGTCTTTCTACTTTTGCATGATAGAGCACTATTTATGAAAAGTCACTCAATGGTAAAAATTGAAGGACACCACAATTTCATGCCATCCCCTAAACTGGCCTCTCAGCTAATCATCAACCTTCAGGGTATCTACTCAGATCTTTTAACATTTTGCCCTGCTTCCCTTTCTATCTCCTAAGTGATGGCCAATTTCCTGAAGGGGGAGACACACACCATTGGACATGGACACCTGAGTAATCCCTGTTATTTTCAGAACATTCATACCCACTCTCTGCCTGTCAAGTTTTTTTCTCTGCCTGCTACTTCATCTATGTCCACCCTGAGCCAGGGTGGCCTCTCTCTAATGCAAATCCCAGCATATCATACTTCTACTTGAATTTCTTGTGTAACTTATTATATTCAGAATAAAATTATAGTGCCTTAGCTTGAAATATAATGTCCTTTTAGATCCTAGCCTCTGTGTCTCTCTTACCACCCCTAGCTAGACTCCAAAGTGACAGAATTACCTATGCAACACCTCCCGTCTCTAGCCTCTTACCTCCCAACTTCTATAGTCCCTACTTTGCATGGATGATGCCTACCGGATACTGAATCTGAATGCTCCTGCCATGTGGTGAACCAGCAGTTCTTACTCATTTCCCATCATTCCACTGCCCTGCAATGTTTTCTACATGTCTCCAGGGAGTTATGGGATTCCATAAAGCAATAACACATCTTTACTGTAGAAAAGAAGCTCACACATGTCAAGGCTCTCCTACAGGCACTCAATACTGGTTTGTTCTGTGTGAAGAAGAGAAGTAGATGAATAAAGGGAGAAGCTCAGAGATCTAGGCAATGGCAAGTCAGTGGCTCCTAAACCCACAATTACCTAGAGAGGTTTTAAAAACATAAAGTTCTGGGCCTAGTCCCAAGCCTACAAATACTTGGAGAATGAGGCCAAGATGTATGCCTGATTAACAAGCTCCCTGGGAGATTCTATAGCAGGAACAAATTCAGTGCTGATCCACAGATGGTGTCTGGGAACTGCAGCCTACACAGAATGTTCCTGCTGTGACTACCTCCTGCTGAGTAAAGCCAGAATATAAGGACAGTGACAACTCAATGTAGCCTAACAATGTCACATCCCAACTCTCAGAGCCCTTGGCTAAGGACTTGGGGTTTTTCACCAATGGATCATTTTGCATTCTACAGGTCACCTATACATACATTCTATAGTCCTAACTACATTTTAAGGGCCTTGAGGGCAAGAGCTGGGATGATTAAATGCTACAGCTCTTCCTCATACATTGATATGGAGATCAAAGTTGACTACTTAGAAGTTGATTATTCTCATATTTAAATATTTCTCTCATTTGGAAAAAACATAAAAAGTAGTATTCAAATAAAAACACAAGCAACTAGAAGGCCTTCTACTTTGGTGATCTTTGGGCAATTTCAGCCTTCTTGTAAAGAAAGCCTCCTATATGTATTCATAAACATATGTTTGTAACCTCCCCACCCTCATTAGGGCTAGCACTATCAAGAACATCCAGAAAATACCAAGCATTGACAGGGAGGTTAATACTGTACACTGCTGATGAGAATGACAAAACACTGCAATCATTGTGAAAAGTGTGGTGGTCCTTCACAAAAACTTTCCACAGGAACCAGCAATTTCACCACGGGGTACATACCCATAAGAATTAGAAGCAAGGACTCAACAAAATAATTTCAGTTCATACAAGTATTCTGCATCAATTACCTTGCTCATTGCTGGGGAAAATGCCTGACAAAAATCAGTTTAAAAGGTGAAGGGTTTATTTCATCTCACAGTTCCAAATTACAGTTCATGATGGCGGGAAAGCATATAGCAGGAGCTTGAAGCTGAGCTGGTCACATCTTGCCAACAGTAAGGAAGCAGAGTGATGAAAGTGATGAAATTAACATTGTCTACTACAACCTGGTCTGTGAAATGGCATAGTTCACGCTTAAGGTAGGGCTTCCCACCTCAACCTACTCATGATAATTTCTCATAAGTAAGCCCAGAGGCTGACCTAAACTAGGTCATCTCTCACAGGTGATTCTAGTTCCTGTCAGGTTGACAATCAATAGAAACTAACAGATATTCATCACAAGAGTCAAAAGGTTTGAAGAACCTAAATCTCACTGACAAATGAATGAAACATATATGTGCCATGGAATATTATTCAGCCTAAAAAAGGAAGAAAAGTCTGACACATGCTATATCATGTGTGAATCTTGATAATATTGAGCCAAGTGAAATGAGTCAGTTCCAAATAAATATTGTATGGTTCCACAAAATTGATACTACATATGATATGTAGTGAGTAAAATTCAGAGACAGAATGGCAGTTGCTAGGAACTAGAAGGGGAGCAATGGTGGATTGTGGTTGAAAGCATACATAATTAAATAAGTGTACACCTAAGGAAAGACTACTTACTTATTTTCTCAAAGGGCAAGTGCATAGTGACTGAGTCACCTAGCTCAGATGAATGTACTTTTTATATATTGAACCTCATGTACACTGTTAAGCCCTCTTCTTTAAAGAAGTAGTTTACTAATCAAAGTTACAAATCATCATAAGACCAAAGAATAAGAAGTTCAAACAAGTGATATGAAAATCATTTTAGGAAATGTGAATTTGACCTTTACATGTTGTTGCCTGATTCTACAGTTAAAAGCATAGACAAACTATAAATCACAGTATTAGTTGCAAGGTTTCAACCTTGCATTTTATTTCTTAAATATTATTGAATAGAGCATATAAAGAACTTAAGTGTTAGCTAGTTAGCTAATCATATAATGAGGAAAATATGTATACGAAATCATTTCTAATGGGGCTGGGAGCTGGCTAAGCAGTTAAAAGTGTTTGCCTGCAAAGCCCACTGGATCAGGTTCAATTCTCAAGCACCTACTGTTGTAGTTACCTTCTCATTGTTGGCACAAAGCACCTGACCAAAAGCAGCCAATGAAAGGAAAGTTGTTTATTTTGACTCACAGTCTTGAGAGGAAACTCCATGACGGCATACGGAAACATGGCATGAGCAGAGGCTGGGCATCACCTCCTGGCCCATATCAGGTGGACAATAACAGCAGAAAAGTGTGTCAAACACTGGCAAGGGGAAGCTGGCTATAATACCGTAAGTCTGCCCCCAGCAACACACCTCCTGCAGCAAAGCTTCAATTCTCAAATTGCCATCAGCTGGAAACCTAGCATTCAGAACACATGAGGGGACACCTGACTCAAACCACCACACCCACATAAAGTTGAATACAAAGCAGCACATGCATCTGTGGTCCCAACTCTCTTATAACAATGGGAAGCAGAGCCAGGAGAATTCAAAGGTCATATTTGGTTTATGGTCTGGCAGTTTGTTTACAGTGGTAAGAGACCCTGTCTCAAAGAAGGTAGAACACAGATACTTCCAGACACATGTTGTGGCACATATGCCCATACACACACAAATAAATATTATTTATATATAGATATAATTTCTAACAATTTTTCAGTTTTTTGAGATAGGGTCTTACTCTAGCTCAGGCTGACCTGGAATTCACTATGTAGTCTTAGGGTAGTCTCAAACTCACGGTGATCCTCCTACCTCTGCCTCTGAGTGCTGGGATTAAAGGTGTGCCTAGCTCTAACAATTACCTTCATGTGAACACAATTTAAAGGATCTTTGGACATTGTCTCATAAAGCTTTATGAACATTCTTAAATATTCCAAAAAGTATTTTTCTGCATTTGCATAACTTTGTGTTATAAACTCCAGGGATTATGTGGACTTTAGATTTTTTGAATAATTTTTTTCATTTTTTATTTTATTTGAGAGTGACAGACACAGAGAGAAAGGCAATAGAGAGAGAGAGAGAGAGAGAGAGAGAGAGAGAGAGAGAATGGGCACGCCAGGGCCTCCAGCCACTACAAACGAACTCCCGACATGTGCGTCCCCTTGTGCATCTGGTTAACTTGGGTCCTGGGGAATCGAGCCTCGAACCGGGGTCCTTAGGCTTCACAGGCAAGCGCTTAACTGCTAAGCCATCTCTCCAGCCCATGGATTAGATTTTTGCCAGTCCTCTTGCCAGTAGAACTAAGTAAATATGCTTCTATACTATTCACATTCACGGTGAATAGTAATTCAATGTGGATAATAGAACTCACCCTATGACCATGGAGAAACTACATAAAACTGGAAAGATGGAGCACTTACTTAATAGAGGGTCCCAGGAACATGTTTCCCCCTAAATTGAATTTTATTACATGACATTCCCTTACATTTAGTATAATGTACTCTAAACCAGTTAACTGATTCTTATCAAATATATCATAGACTTACCCATTTTAATCATTTACATATCACCAAAATTCCTAGTTTATTAATGTCTTATTACCTTGGATATAATCTTATCTTTTATCTGCAAGCCCACACAACTCCTACTTTGTTTCCTGATAATGTCCCTTTGAATTACAGTGTCAGGTCTCTTCAACTTGTTCAATTATTTGGCCTGTGGTTATCTTCAGAGTAATGTTCAGTCAAAATACTTACAACACATAACAAAAGTTAGCCACATGCAATCTGATGTTTCTTTAGTGATTTTTCATACTCAAAAAAGTCAAGAGTAGGGCTGGAGAAATGGATTAGTGGTTATGGCACTTGCCTGCAAAGCCAAAGGACCCAGATTTGATTCCCTAGGATTCATGTAAGCCAGATGCACAAAGTGGCACATGTGTCTGGAGTTTGTTTGCAATGGCTGGAGGTTCTGGCACACCCATTCTGTCTTTCTCTCCCTCAAATAAATAAATAAAATTAAAAAAATTAAAAATTCAAGAGCAGAAGAGAAAATGAAAATGAAAAAGGAAACAGTTGGTAAATGAATTAGGTTATGTGCACATATGGGACTTTGTCCCATTTCTTTCAAAGTGGCATATGTAGTTTCCAGGCACCTTCATTCTAAACAAGACCTAGGATTTGTGTAAAGCCAATTGCTCATCTCCCCCAGGAATCAGGGATGTAAGTGACAGTTCATGATAACACCAAGCCAATTAAGACATCAGAAGAACTCACAGGGTGTGAAGAAACCCACTCCTGGTGATAAGAAGAGGAAAGGCAAGAATTGTCTCTCCATATCTCCCTTAACAGATCTGACAAGGCTCTATTATCTTTGGGTTAGACAGAGTAATTCTTAGAACATCAGTTGGCTGTGTAGAGGTCATTCTCAAAAACATACATAAATGTTTAAGGTTAGACTGATTAGAATAGGCAGAGAACCTTAAAAATCATTCCTTTCTCAGTTCAACACCGGCATTTCTAGCAGGGAAACCTCACTTTCTTTTAGAATAAGTGCAAGATAAACCATTAGGAAAGTGAAGAAGGAAATTTTATTTTAAAATAAAGTCTATCAATACTTGACATAGGGCTAAAGAATCAAACATTTATGATTAAAAGTACATGTATGAAAGTGTGTGAGAATACACTGTATGTGTGTAAGTGTGAAGGTATATAACAATAAAGTGCATGTGTATGAGTGTGAGAATACACTGTGTGTGTATAAGATTTGCTTTGTCATTGGTACTGCTTAAAATATTCATTGGTGGCTACCTCTCCGGCTTGTTCTGAGGCCTAAGTAACACTGCAGTGCCTGGTACCCAGGAAGCCTGCAAAAAACATCGTTCCTTGGAGCAATGTGAGTTGAGGGTAAGGAGTCTCCATTTGGAGATATAAATTTCAGGTTCTCTTTTGTCTTTTAAAGAAGTATGTTGTCAGAATGAGAGAAGCTGGTTATGTCTGTGGAGACCCTTGGACCTCTGGCTTCTCAATAGCTGACACTTCCATGAACCTTTCTCCAGACGCCTGCCTCCAAGACACTACACCACTAGTAACCACAACGCTGAGAGAAGCTCAAGGCTATGGACTTCCATAGAACTTCCCTGCACAGATTTTCACACATAAGACTGTATGTGACTAGAGCAACCTCATTTCTTGCCTTTTGGGTCAGGAAAGCATATACTACTTTCTATGACATCTGTTGTGCTATGACTATGAAATGTCCCCTACATGTTTAAGTATCTGAACACTTGGCCCCTATCTGGGAATGGGCCTTGGGGTGGGGTCTTGTTAGAGGAAGTAGGACACTGGAGGCAGGCCTTGAAACTTCTGCCTGGCTCCATTTCCTCTTCTGTCTCATGCCTGCCAAAGTGCGTGACCAGCTGCCTCATACTTTCCCCACCATGTCATGCTTTCCCCACCATGATGGACTATATCTCCCTCCAATTATAAATAAACCCTTCCTTCCCTAAGTTGCTTCTTGTCAGGTATTTGATCCTAGTAATGAGAAAAATAATACAGAATCCTCACATACTCTTTGTCATTATACTCCCACCAAACAGGGTTCAATGCGTAGAAAACAATATTTGTATTCTCCAGAAACTATGCTTTTACTGAAAAAAAAAAAAAAGCTAAAACTTGTGGAGTCAAAAGTAGAGATACCTTTTGAAGTTTAATATGTTGGTCATACCAATAGAAAGTAACTTGCTTAAATCTTTTAGTTTTTTTTTTTTTTTTTTTTAGCTCTTTTCCTATTGATTTGAAGGATAGGAAAATTGGGAGTGGGAAAATGTACTGAAAATGAATAAATAAAATAGAAACTCAGGAGGGCTGGAGGGATGGCTTAGTGGTTGAAGGTACTTTCTTGCAAACCCTGCTAAACCAGATTCAATTCCTCAGCACCCATATAAAGTAGGATACAAATTGGCACATGCAACTTTGATCCCAGTGCACCTCAGGCAATGGAAGAAGGAGCCAAGAGAGTACAAAGCAAGTCTGATGTATGTTTGCAGTGCAAGAGACACTGTTTCAAAGAAGGAAGAGTACAGACACCCCAACATTGTCCTCTGGCCTCCATACATGCACTGCTACACACCCCCTAACACACACACACAAAAAATATTTTTTTGAAACAATGGAAACTAAGGTGGACAGAGTCAAAGCAGGAGTCTTTGAGCACTAAGATCCTAGCTAGCCAAATTTTCATGAGGTGGCTTTAATGCTAAGGATGGTAAGAAACCATTTCTCCCCATAAGTCAGCCACCATCTGAGAGCCCTAAATCTGACTGGCAACCAAAGGCTTGCAGAAAAGCTGCTAAAATACTACCACCTGTGACATGTGGGCCAAAACTGTGATACCCCCCAGTCTTTTATTTCTTATGCAACCATGTAATTACTTTTTAAAATTGAACTTAAGTGGGAAAATGCACTTGGTTGCAAGGAGAGATTCTATCTCACTTTTCCTTCAAAATTGCCTTGAAGGATATAGCTTAGTTTCATGGCTTTCTTTTCTCATAGTGAGTTTTGGTGAGACTGATTTTTATTGCATATAAAAACACACACACAACACAAAGAGGCATTTTTTTTTCTTTTACCTTCAGCTGAATAGTTAAAAAAGAAAGCTCAGATTATACTGTGTCTGATTAGATGGGACTAAATTTGAAATTTAAGTAAAGCCATGTATGTATGTATTTGTGTGTATATGTATCTGTGTGTAGATAGATGGGGGGGGGGGAATATTGTTGAATTCACAATGAATCTTGTTGCAGTCACGTTTACATTGCTGGTAGAAATCACCCAACCAAGAGCAGCTTGTGGGAAAAAGAGGTTTATTTTGGCTTACAAGTTTGAGGGGGAAGCTCTATGATGACAGGGAAAATGATGGCAAGAGCAGAGGGTGGACATCACCCCCTGGCCAACATAAGGTGGACAACAGGGACAGGAGAATGTGGCAAAAATTGGTAAGGGAACATTGGCTTAATATCCATAAGCACGCCCCCAACAATAACACTGCCTCCAGGACATGTTAATTCCCAAATCTCCATCAGCTGGAAACCTAACATCCAGAACACCTAAGTTTATGGGGGACAGCTGAATCAAGCCACCACATTCCACTCCTGGCCCCCATAAACTGATATCCATACATGATATAAAATACAATGCATTCAGTCCAACTTAAAATTCCCCATGGTTTTTATCAATTCCAAAGAAGTTCATACATCTCCATAGTCCAAGGTCTTTTTACTGAGTCATAGTACCAAAAAAAATCCTTGAAAACCCCATAATGGCACAGAATAAACATTCATACTGCAAAAGATGGCATTGGGGATAGCAAAGAAACATTCAGACAATACAAGATTTGAAACAACCAGGGCAAACATCAAACTCTGTAACTCCAAATCCAACAACTCTAGCCAGTGACAAATCTACAAGTCTGATATTGTAACCAACAACAAGTCTCTGGAGTTCCAATTCCACTCCTCCAGCTAGGCTGCTCACAGTCCTGGAAAACTTCATCAGGGCTGGCAGCTTTCCTTAGCAGCCATCTCATGATCCCAGCATCTCCACTGGGTCTCCACTGTAATCCACGGTTCATCCTCATTGCTCCGTCGGATCTCCATGCAGGCAATCCTGCCTCACACTGCCCATGGCCATTTCCAAAACACAAGACCATGTTGAAAACTTAATGACCCTCTCTTTCCTGCATGTCTCATACTCCACAACACCAGGTAGGGTGCCAATTTTGCTTATCCAGGGGGGGGAATAAAACACGCTTTGAAGAACAGGATACTCCTTGAGCACTCAGGCCCCTTCAAAGGAGTCTACATTCTTCCTGTTGCCCCAGTGCAGGTCAGCTGGCCCAATCTCAAAGGTTGTAATCTCTGAAACAATTTGTATGTGAACAGGTAGCACTTTAGGCCAAGAGATTTCATTTTTTTCTGTGCTTTTTTCCCTCTGCTCACATCAGTTCATTTCTATGCAAAGCAACCCTGCACAAATTCTCAGGGCACCGGCATAACAGCAAGCTTCTCGCACAAACTGCTAGCCCAGTCCAAACAAAGGTCTTTCTCACCATCATAACCCTAACCTCACAGCCCATAGTTCTTACTGCATTCAGGTCTTTCAACTTTGACCAGAATAGTCCACCAAGCTGTATTTACAGCACTGCAAAGTATCTCTTAGGCCAAGGTTTCAAATCCTTCCACATTTCTCTTGAAAGTCAGCTCCACAAGGCCAAAGCCACACAGTCAGTTGTCTAGCAGCAACCTCACTCTCGGTATCACTTTACTGTTGCAGTCAGGTTCGTATTGCTGGTAGAAATCACCCAACCAAGAGCAGCTTGTGGGAAAAAGAGGTTTATTTTGGCTTACAGGCTTGAGGGGGAAGCTCTGTGATGACAGGGAAAATGATGGCATGAGCAGAGGGTGGACATCACCCCCTGGCCAACATAAGGTGGACAACAGGGACAGGAGAGTGTGCCAAACACTGGCAAGGGGACACTGGATATAATACCCATAAGCCCACCCCCAACAATAACACTGCCTCCAGGACGTGTTAATTGCCAAATCTCCATCAGCTGGAAACCTAACCTAAGTTTATGGGGGACACCTGAATCAAACTACCACAAATCTCTAACATTTTTCCTAAATTGGAAATCTGAGGACAAGTAAGCTCAGTTACATAAATGAATAATTTTGTGGGTTTTTCTTAAATCACATATCAAGATCAGTAGGAAATGGAATCTTGGTTTTCTGAATATACAAATACTAAGAGGCTAAGAATCTAACTTAAATCTTCTCCAAACATTATCTGACCCTGGACAAGATGCTTGCCCCACCCATTTCCTGCATCCCCATATGTAAAACATCTAGCAATGCCCAATCCTGCATCATTATGTTCTAGAAAAAAGTAATAATTATACAATAGTAAAAATGTGTCGAGTTCTTCCTGTCCAGTCAGGTCAAATGTGACAACTGATACAATAGTTGCATGGCTGATTTGGGGAAAACCAACTGTGCTGTGATTGGATTTGAGACTCAATCCACAGGGAAAGCATTCCTGCCTGGTAGCGAAAATCTAATCAAAAGCCTATGGCTAGGACAGTCCTAAGACCTTCAGGATAAACTACTACTGTTGTCTATCTAAATAGATATATTATTATACCCATCAAACTGCCCTCTAAATAATTGTTTATGCCCATTTATTAATGTCATTTTTGGTTAGAGAAGCTTCTCTTTTCAGATGTGACCACTGGTGAGACTCAAAACTCATGAAAGTGCTGAAAAGTGACAGTGTTCAGCACTAAGTGAGACATCTCTAACACATCCTCCAAGGTCCAGGAACCACTGTGGAAGAGGTGGTGGAAAAATGTAAGAGCCAAAGAAAGAAGGGTGCTTACAATATTGTCTTCCAGGCACAAAGCATTGATGGCATCCATGACTTCACAGTAGCCAACACTACCGACATCAGACTTGCATAATAGAGGGGAGAAAAATGGTGACATCAAAATAGAAGACAGACTAGTGGAAAAGAAGGGTTACAGTGGAGGGGAGCTTTGAGACAGTAAACAGAAGGTGGTAGAAGGGGATTATGATCATGGTATATTATCTATATGTACAGAAGTTGTCAATAAATAGTTTTTAAAAGTTAAGTTACAGGGCTGGAGGGATGGCTTAGTGGTCAAGGTATTTGCCTGCAAAACCAAAGGACACAGGTTCAATTCCCCAGGACCCATGTTAGCCAGATGCACAAGGGGGCACACATGTCTGCAGTTCATTTCCAGTGGCTGGAGGCCCTGGCACGCCCATTCTCTATCTATCTCTTTCTCTGTCTGTCATTTTCAAATAAATAAATAAAAATAAACAAAAAAAGTTACAATGTTTCCTGCCTCATAAACAAATAAATGTTTTTGTAAATAGTTGTTGGATGCAAAACAGCTAGTTCTGTTTTGCATTATCGCCAAAGATCTATAGTGGAACTTCGAAAAGAAATCTGGGGCTTGAAAAATGGCTCATCAGTTAAAGATGCTTGCTTGCAAAGCCTGGCAGCCTAGGTTCAATTCTCCAGCACTCATGAAAAGCTAGATCCACGAAGTGGTGCATGCAACTGAAGTTTGTTTGCAGTGGAAAGAGGTCCTAGTATACACATTCTCTGTCTGTCTGTCTGTCTGTCTGTCTGTCTTTGTCTCTGCTTGAAAATAAATAAAAATATTTTAAAAATTCTGAAAGAAAGCCCCTACTTGTTCAACCTAGTGTCTGTAGAAACTATCCCATTTCACCTGTAAACTCCTTTGGTCTACTGAGTAGAGCAAGTTAACAGATACCCCACAATTACACTGCAGCATCTTCACATCACCCCAGGGTGACAACTATGCCAGGGTTTGGAGTTGAGGCCCACTCCATGGGAGACAATTCATGTCTGATAACTGAAAACCTAGTGGACAGTTTGGAAGGTCATAGGCCCTTGGAGGTGTGCTATTACTATTGTTTGGCTAAAAGTATACATTATGTCCACCAAATTGATTGCAAAATATTTGTTTCCATCCAGTTTAGTGCTATAGCTTTTGGTTAGAGAAGATTCTTTTCAGATGATCCTGGTGAGACTCAGAACTCATCAATATATTGAGAAGTGACAGTGGAGTGTTCAGCACTAAATGTGAGTATCCCACCCTCCAAGGCTCAGGAATCTTTGCAGAAAAGATAGTAGAAAGAAGGTAACATTCAAAGGAAGGGGAGGAGTGTTTTGGAACACTGTCTTCCAGATTTGAAGTGGCTGAGTGCATTCATGACCTCACAGCAGCTGTCATTATCTACAAAAAACAGGCATGATATTGGTCCAATCAACATGCTGTCTTGGAGAAAGGGAAAGAAGAAAGAAAGAGAGAGAGAGAGAGAGAGAGAGAGAAAGAAAGAAAGAAAGAAAGAAAGAAAGAAAGAAAGAAAGAAAGAAAGAAAGGAGAGGGAGGAAGTGATGGAGGGAAGAAAGTAACATTAAAATAGAAGAGGGACTAGTTGGAAAGAAAGGGTTCAGTGGAAAGGGGAAGGACAAGGGGGACAAAAGGAAAATAATGAGAGGGGATTATGATCAAAATATATTTTACATATGTGTGAAAACTAGCAATAATTTTTTAAAGTAAAAGGAAGGGGCTAGAGAGATTGCTTAGTGGTTAAGGCTCTTGCCTGCAAAGCCTAAGGACCCAGGTTCGATTCCTCAGAACCCATATAAGCCAGATGCACATGGTGGGACATGTATCTGGAATTCTGTTGCAGTGGCTAGAGGCCTTGGCATGCCCATTCTCTCTCACACTCTCTAATCAGTAAATAGAAATAAAATGCTAACAAAAAAAAAAAGTGAAAGAGAGACCCACACTATAACTACTGAAATGCAACAAGACCGTGTACTCTCATAGTTTTAAATGTAAACTACTGTATACTTGCTATATACCTGGCCAGGGGGCACATGAGCTTCCAGTTTCCCAGGACATCACACAAGAAAACGATGACTGACACGTCAGTGATAGAGGTATGCACAGGTGCTATGGGTGCAGAAAGGAGAAGCTCAAAGCAATTAGGCTTCCTCCAGAAATCTGAAACACCAAGAGAAAACCACATGTGAAGTAGAGGGAAATGGGCCATTACTAGACGGAGAAAAGACTTTAGCAATTTTTTAAAAAGTGAAGGTAGTGTTGTTGCAAAGTAAAAGTTTACTGTACTTCTTTTGTGCAATTTCTATGTAATGCAATCTTCCTGTCAATATGTCATGTGACTACTGAGCTTTTATAATTCTCTGCTGGCATTCATAGCTACATGTAACATATATCAGTACTGACTTTTTTAAACAAAACTAACGATAAATAATGAGGACATAATGCTTCCAATGTACCAACTTAACTTCTAAGGACTGCATACACAGGAATTCAAAGGATTTATTCAATATTTAATGGGTAGGTGCCATTTATTACTTCCAGAGATCCTGGGAAAACAGGTCATGTATTCAGTTTACCCAGCTAGGGATGGAAAGGTTAGGTTCTGAAGCCAAGCTATCAGACCTGCCTCTCTGTTCTAACTCATTGTGCGCCACAGTCCCTCAGAAACTCAGTGTATTCAAGTACATTAAGTAACTCACAGGTGTCCAGGAAGGGCAGGAATGCCAGGCTTGGAACTCTGCAGCTAGAACTTCTTCAGGCAAGGCTTTGCCTTAGCAGTCACAGCCAGGAACAGCTGTGCAATTGTCATCACCAACATGGCCACACCAATGCTACCAGTGAGCTACCACCACTGAATGGGGACTGCAACCCTCCTACAAATTCACCTCTACTTCCAGGAAATACATGTTATGGTCCCACCATCTTGCCCTATCAGAGTAATATTCAAAGTCAGGCAGGTAGTGTGCAAACAGTAAAACCCAGGCCACCAGGCCCTGCCTCCATGTAAGGGAGCCAGGAAAGCAGTTACATAGTGACATGTTGGTAGGTAGAAAAGCCAGGCTCTGATTCTGACCAGTGACCTAGAGATAAGTAGATTCACAAACTGCATGGGTCAGAACAACAGAAAAGCTTCTCTCTCAGTTTCAGAACTTGGAATTACAGGTATCTACAGAGCAGCTTCCTTCCAGAGCTTGAAGAGAATCCATCCCAGGCCTCTCTCCAGCTTTTGGTGGTGGCCAGCACTCCTTGGCTTCCCCCTACTTGTGAACACCCCAGTCTCTGCCTCTGTAGTCATATGGTACTTTCCCCCTGAGTCTATGATAGATCTATTTTTAAATTTTTTTTGTTTATTTTTACTTATTTATTTGAGAGCAACAGACAGAGAGAGAAAGAGGCAGAAAGCAAGAGAAAAAGAGAGAGAGAATGGGAGTGCCAGGGCCTCTAGCCACTGCAAACGAACTCCAGATGCATGCACCACCTTGTGCATCTGGCTTATGTGGGTCCTGGGGAATGGAGCCTCGAACCGGGTCCTTAGGCTTCACAGACAAGAGCTTAATGGCTAAGCCATATCTCCAGCCCTGATACTTCTATTTTGGAGGACACCAATCACATTAGATATCAGGCCCATTGTACTCTGTTAGGATATATCTCAACAAGATTATGCCTACAAAGACTTGATTTCCAAGTAAGGTCATATTTACAGGTACTAATGGCCTAAGTTTGAGTGTATGTTTTGGTGGGACATGTCTAATATGGAGCCATGAGGTACTATACAGACATGAGTGAAGTTCGGAAGTGTGACAGATAAGGGAAAAAAACATGCAATGTACCTCAATTACCATGGGTGGAAGAGCTCTAGTTTGCCTACTAGTGAAATTAAGTCAAAGAAAAGGTGGATATGCTAAAGTAATAATGAGTCTACTATCTCTCTGAAAGGAAGAGACCAGACAGGAATCTGCAGTAGGGGTGAGATGGCGTGTTAATTGCAAAGATACTTGGTCCCCTTCCTCTGAAAATATGGGCATCAGAAGGATAAGGCCAGACATCCGTTCTGCTACCCTCTAATGCCCACAGGCATCTGCCAAATATCTCTCTTTTATCTTCAAAAAGAGAAAACTTGGCCTGGAGGAGCCATCATGAATTAAAGTAGAAAGATAAATGGAGATTTTAACTGTGAGTATGAGTTACCTAAACGATAATTTTTCTACTGAGTAGGTATATGACAGATGTTTGAAATATACATTATTGACATAGTTGGCCTCATCTTTTGTGTAGCTACTTGCATAGCTCTAACTCTTTCCAAAGCTGAGTATAGATAGTGAACACATTTCTTATTATCAACAAAACAATAGCTCTGAATCAATGCAGACATTTATGTTAACAAATCTAAGCATTAAAACACACTTTTTGGTCTTATGACCAGGAAAGCAATCTCCAAGCACTTCTAACTTCAAATTTTCAGGTTTTTCAAGATCTAAGAACTCAAAGTCAGTGGAAGCCAACTGACCCACCATCTGCTGAAAATAAAAATAACTTATGTCATCTGTTCCCTACTAAAAAGCAGAACATAAAGTGCAAAAAGCTCAGCTATTCCTGTGTTCTGAATTTTCAGGGCTGCAAAGATGACCTCCCACCTCACCCCAGAACCTTTTTACTATTTATGTGTGCACCTGAAGGACCTTACTGCTCAGACAGCTGTCTGTAGTCCAAAACAGAACCATCATCTGCTCCACTTTTTCCATCTTCTTGCTCATTCACTGTACTCTTCTAATTAAAAAAAAAATCCCCATTTACATTTTTAAGAGACTTCTTATTTATTTATTTATTACAGAGAGAAAGAATGTGCATGCCAGGGCCTCCATCAGGTGCAAAAGAACTCCAGATGCATGCGCCACCTTGTGCATTTGGCTTATGTGTGTCCTGGAGAATCAAAACTAGGTTCTTTAGCTTTGCAGGCAAGCACAGCTAAGCCATCTCTCCAGCCCCTGATTTACTGTCTTTTTTTTTTTCCAATCAGTGTATACTTGGTATACAAAGTGATGGGCTTTATAACAACATTTTTGCTCAAGTATATCATCTATTCTGACCACAGTCACTCCTCATCCTCTACTGTGTCCCCCTTCCCACTGATCTTTTTCCATTTCCGGGTTCCACATGTGAAACTAAATATGTGATAGTTGTCTCCCTAAGTCTGGCTTATAATATGATAGTCTCCATGTCCATCTAATTATCTTTATTCCTCTTTACAGTTAAAATAACCTCCACTACGGATATACACATTTTCTCTTTTCTCTGTTGAGCGATTATAAAGAAAGGCTATACCACATCCTACTTTCTTCTGCATGCAGCCAGTTTCAAGGCCCTTTAGCCATGTTATACTGTGGCATGGAAATGGATGGGAACAGTAGGAGACTCCAGGGGGACACTGGTACTATGCTATTTAGATCTTAAAGCCACATGAGCAAAAGAAAGCTCTTTAGTTAGCAAGTTACTCAGCCACAGGTGTTTTGTTGCTCCAACAGAAAACAGACTAAGACAAGGTGCTTTCTGGGGATTAAAAAAAAAAAAAGTTTTCAGTGTGATCTACCAGTGTTGTCAAACATGGTTTTGTGCTAGTCCCTTGCCATCCTTATCAAGGGATTACCATATAGGTCCTCTTACTACCTCCCAGATTTCCCAAGCACTATACACTCATGGAATCCATCTGTCCTGTTAACCATAGCCAGACATCCCTTTCTCAAATGTTACTTTCACCATTACTCTCCCAGAGCCACAAATCTATTACCCACCCCACAACCTGAGCCCATGTAAATGTCAGGCTCTCCCCTGACCTGGCTATATATCCCAAAGTTACAACATGATAAAGTTCATACACCCAATTTTCATTTCCAGCCTCAGGCTTGATTTATACTGTTTCCACACCTTCCCCTAATCCTTCTCCTTCCCTTTCTCCTTAAATCCTAGCTATGTAAGACCTAAGCCCTATGCAGGTGATATCCTTCTCTTGTCTGTATCATGTCTCTCCTACA
This sequence comes from Dipus sagitta, assembly GCA_036346955.1. Classification (NCBI taxonomy): domain Eukaryota; kingdom Metazoa; phylum Chordata; class Mammalia; order Rodentia; family Dipodidae; genus Dipus; species Dipus sagitta. The sequence goes on from CM070770.1 coordinate 215,891,666, forward strand.
CCACCTCAATCAACCACTCTACTTGTCACTTAATAGTACACTATGAATTCCTGCTTTACAATGGAGAAGCTGTTTCAACCTACCAAGCAGCAGGAGATCCTTCAAAGGTAGGAGCCTAGTATATGTATTTATATTTATTTAAAAAAATGAAACATGGGCTGGAGAAATGGGTTAACAGTTAAAGCACTTGCCTGCAAAGCCTAAGGACCCAGGATCGATTCCCCAGTACCCATGTAAGCCAGCTGCACAAGGTGGTGCATGTGTCTGGACTTTGTTGGCAGTGGTTGGAGAAGGAAATGAAAACTAAACACAGTGAGGTATACTTGAAATCTCAGCTACTCTGGAGGCTGAGGTGGTAGTGGTGCAAGTTTAAGGTCCTTCTGGGCAACACAAGACCACATCCCACATAAAGAGGATGGGAGATGTACTGACTCTAGAAGGTGAAACGGGACTCTAGCCAACCTAGAGAGACAAGTAGCATATTCTAAACAGTATCACAGAAAGTCACAAGTGTAACAATGTCAGTGAGGTGTAGCTGGTGGTAAAGAGCTCTCAGAACCTGGAGCACACAGAGATGGAGAAGAAACAAAAGGAGAAATAATGGGGAAAGTCACACCATAAAGATTTCCTAGTCTACAGTCTGTATACAACTTCATTCATATGCATGACAGGCAGTAAAAAGAGAAGCAATGTTCCCAACTTTGTTTTTAGGCCAAGTGGAAAATAACAAATGCAACACAAAAGTCTTGTGGGGCAACAAGGAGGATGAGCTGGACTGGAAAAGATGTATGTTGAAAGATCCTATGGCACAACTGAAGATTTAGACAGCAGAGATGAAGAGAAAGAGATGACGTTTATTAAAAATATTTGAGCAGCAGAAATCAACAGGATTTTCTGGTGAGCTGGTTGCACATTCCAACATCACATAAAAATAGCCTAGGGATTTACTACTTAAGGAAAGGCTTATTACCTCTTTCAAAAGTTAACCATGTCAGTTTGTTCTCATGTGACAGCAGCCAAAGTTAATTCTGAATTAACTATAATTTATACTCTCACACAGTAAGAAACCTCTACCTTATACCTAATAGATTAGGCATCACATAGTTTTGTGACTGAGTTACTATACATCTGTATTATCAAAAAGTTAGTGTATTATCCTTGCAGCAAGGACCCAACCAGATTTGATTCCCAGGTTTTGCATTCAGCATAAATGATTATGTGCCAAAGAACATGTCATTGTCTTAATTAATCCAAAGTCTCTTGGGTGCAGGGAACTTAAGGGTCAAACTGTCCTGGACATGTAAAAATTCTAAGGTTCTCATATTCCTTTTTTTCATATAAAAATGCTCCTGACGCATATCAAAGGTACTGAAATACCAAGAGAGTTGAACTTTTGAAAGCACATGCATGTGCTCTTCGGAAATAAAGAATAAAGCCACTCAGTTCCAAGTGTAACATTCTTTACTTCCACTTGCTTGATGGTATGAGTCAACATAGGTAGTTTCAAATTAGAGCACTTGGAACATCTAAGTCACAAACAGATCCCTGCAAAGGGGAAAGGGAGAGACAGGATGGTCTTTATTTAAATTTGCCTATGGTTGTAACCTGCCAGGTTATCATCTATCAGCAGAGCCCTAAAATGCACATATTTAATATAAAATATACACATTAAATATATATAAGGCTTGAGGATGACAGGAAGCAGAATTTCATCCTAACATGTGCACTGTGTCCATCCATAAACACACAACTCCAGCAAGCAGAGAAGGCCAGGGCTATTCTAGTGATCACATGCTATGTTCAGAAGTTCTGTAGTTGCTCATTAGGGCACCTCTGCAGAGCCTGACTCTGAATTGGAGCCATGGAGCCAAAGGACTGGGTACACATAGAAGAGATAGTGAACCATGAGAATGTCTACATATTTAAAGTATCACACTGGACCATAAGCATGTCTGCATATATAAAGTATCACAGAGGACCATGCACATGTCTGAATATATAAAGTACCACAGGGGACCACGAGCATCTCTGCATATACAAAGTATCACAGGGGACCAGGCGCATGCCTGCATATATAAAGTACCACAGGGGACCACGAGCATGCCTGCATATACAAAGTAGCACAGGGGACCATGAGCATGCCTGCATACATAAAGTATCACAGGTGACCAGGCGCATGCCTGCATACGTAAAGTACCACAGGGGACCACGAGCATGCCTGCATACGTAAAGTACCACAGGGGACCACGAGCATGCCTGCATACGTAAAGTAGCACAGGGGACCACAAGCATGCCTGCATACGTAAAGTAGCACAGGGGACCACGAGCATGCCTGCATACGTAAAGTACCACAGGGGACCACGAGCATGCCTGCATACGTAAAGTACCACAGGGGACCACGAGCATGCCTGCATACGTAAAGTACCACAGGGGACCACGAGCATGCCTGCATACGTAAAGTACCACAGGGGACCACGAGCATGCCTGCATACATAAAGTACCACAGGGGACCACGAACATCTCTGCATATATAAACCACTATGCAATATGCAGATTTGATTCCTCCTGGAAATTGTACCTTTATAGTCACTTAATACCAAAACTTCCAGTGTTAGAAAAAAGGGAAGAATTACCTACATCCATCTAACCCAACCCCATTTGCTTCTTCATATATAGTACCATGTACATTTCATGATTCATCTTTATTTAAGCTTTCCTCTTTTCTGCCCAAAAACCAGTGGGAAATGAACTCACTGATTGGTAAGATTTGATAGCATGGACTGGGAGCTTAAAATGGGCACAAAAAGCATGATCTTCAATACTCAAAGTTCAAGAATTTTCCATCTAGTTGTCCTTTTGCAAGATATCAACAATAAACAGTCTTATGTGTGTTTGGTTCAATCTCCTGAGCTTAAGTGAGGTTTATCCTCAAGGGAACTCAAAAGCCAAGGCCAAAGGTCAAGCCCATGGTAATAAACCACATTTCACACTGGTAATTACTAGTGTGAAATGGTGCTTTGTCATTAGAAAGCTATCATAAAGTCTTACAACACCATTAGAAGCACCTACAGTATGTTCTAGATAGGTATGCTAAATGCAAAGGGCAGCTATCAATATCTACAACTATCAATTATGTTTCTGAAAAATGTCCTGGTGTTTTCATTTCCCAAATTGTTCAGGGGGAAAATTATTATTTGCCTTAATTTTCAGGAATTTTTGCTGAAAGGGAGAAACTAAAAATCTCTTACCTGATTATTTTTAGATTATTTAGTACATCTTTAAAGGGGCTTATCTTGTCCTTTGAGCCCAAACAATCAACCCACTATGAAAATAAATCATTATTTTTAAAATAAAAATAAAGTATGATAACCTGAATAATCATTAAACCCATTGAATGGACACACAGGGGGGAGAAAAACCGATCATAGGCCTCATGTGTTTCTAAGCTACTTCATCTTATAGTTTATATGACAGAGGCTTGGCTTACACCTGAAAAAAATAGCTTCATATGAGTGTATTTCCTTCACGTTTCCTTGGTGGAAAGAACTCCTTAGAAATGATCTCAACGGGTCTCATTTTTAGCATCTGTTTCTATCAACTCTCATATGCTGAAAGGCACTATATTTGGGAAGAAACTAGATAAAGACCCTTGCCCAGCCACAAGCCTTCCCCCTAAAAGGTCCCCCAATGATCATTTTAGTTATTTGTCCTAATATTTACTATTTCTTTCAATTAACGCCAACTCCTGCTTTTCCTTCCTCGTACTGACATTGAAAATAAAGACTACATGATAGACCTCCCTCCCTGAGAAAAACCTGTATTCTAATTCTATCCAGCTCTATAACCCCACAAGAATCTTGCAAGACACTCTGGTCTTAGGGGCACTCCATAAATGTTGAATGACTACATTCCCTGTTCTTCTCAGCCATGAGAGAAGCCATTGAATATAAGAAGAAAACCACCAAAACCCACTTCAAATAGGCAATGACTGCAAAACCATCTTAGCATATGCTGGTCATGGAATGCATTGAGAACATCACATAAAATTAAAGCCTTTTCCCTCCTGCCCTCTCAAATGCCTTGTATCAGTGGCAATTCACAGGGAAGTTCTTTTGCAAAGTCTGAATATGTGATAATTATGAAGCAATGCCAAGAGATAGACAGAAACAGCTTCTCACAGGTATATATCTAAAATTTATTAAAGAGTCTTTCACATTTCTTAATGAAATGATAGACACCTGCCCTCCAAGAGCCTCAAGTCTAGTGTCAGTAGTGGTTCCCTTGAGGGTAGAAGAGGGGCCCTGAGAAGGGGTCCATGAAGACATTCATACCATAAGTAGAAGCCTGGGATTATCTGGAACACTCACAGACATGGGTTTATGTACATTTGTGTTTTGGTGTTAGATTTAGATCTAGGTGTGTTGCAAAATTTACTGCCCAGAGCCTCGAGTGACTTAAATTATTGAAGTATATAACCTGTAGCTGTCACTTCCTTTACCAATTTGGCCTCTCATGAAAGACAATCAAGACAGCCTTATAGCCTTATTGTCAAAATAGTGCAATATCTTTATGTCACCTGATTCTGCAATAAAAAGATACTTATTTAGGTTTTATGTGCATGGAAATGTGGTCTCAAGGCATTTTTAAAGCAGGAAGTACTGGCCCCAGTTTAAAAGAACTTGCTGTTTAGGGACGAAGATAGATAGCAAAGCTCGACTTTTAAGTACCAACCACAAGCTTGAACAATCTTCCCAGTAAAGGCAGGGCTTAGAATGAGTTGGTACAGTGCGTGGTTTAAAAGAAAATCTCTATGCTGACATTATATTGTAGTCAAAACCAAATTAATTCCAGAATGAAAAGTAAGTAAACATTGATGCCTGACGCATCATTAACATACAAGTGGTTAACAAGTAAGGAGAAAACAATGCAAGGTTCCCAAAATGTATCTACTTCAGCATCTCAAGTACATTATCCCTGGGTCCCCAAGTCTCAAACCAAAGCCACTCCATCACATTTCCAAGGAGAACAGGCGCATTCTGAGGGTCTGACAGACACTGCAATTTGAAGATGACACCTATTTTGAAGCTTTCGCTTCCATGGACCGTTTTATTTGTCCTTCTCATGTGACATGATACAGCCTCCATTCTTTCCACGCAACCTAATTCAGTGCGACCATATGTTAAAGGTACCCAGATGTGTGAGGACTCAATCCACAGATACACCATGATTCCCCAGAACACAGCATAGGTCCCTGCTTGCAAATCTCAGGAGCCTGAGAGGAACGTGTGCAGAACCATCCCCTGCTTGGAAACACCAGAACGGTGCAGGGAACCTGTGCCCTTTACAGAAAAAGGGCTCTTTTAAAACCCACAGAGGTATCTAGCCACAATGCAGAAGCAGGCTAGCCTGACACTGCGGACGACCCTGGACCCAGGCTGCCCACCACCAAACTGGAGAAGGCTGCAGCCTGAGCTTGCAGTCGTTTGTGTGCCAGCAGCCCAGATACTCGGCTTGAACCCCCTCCCCGATTTTACCTAATAGCTCACCAACCCCATGTTGAGAGGGCCTGCTGGGGATCTAGCAGAGGTACAAAATGGTGGATATGAGCTAATTTTCTCCTGCTCTCCCCATAACTTGGGCGCACCCATCACCACAGGTCCCCCTGCTCGGAAGGCCAGGATGCACGGAGCACAGCCCAGGCAGAACCTACCACGAGCGCCCAAACACGGTTACCAACCTGATGTCATGTAGCCGCGCGAAGCCTGGGGCGCGAAGGCCGCGGGGAAGCGCTTGTGCAGGCGGTAGTCCTTCTCGCTGCGGGACCTCATGCGGTCCGAGGCCCGGTCCGAGAAATCCGAGCTAGGCCAGGCTCGCCGCAAGGTTGTGCTCCGGGTCTTCTTCATGGTGGGGAGGGCGACCTGCTGCCCCGATCGCGGGACCCTCAGCGCTGGGGCACAGCGCGCAGCTTCATCCGTCTACGGCGGGCACAACCTGGGAGGACTCAGCGCGCATTTTCCCAGCCCCTCGTCGTCGTCGTCTACACCGCCAGCGGCGGGTCCGGCCCTCCCCACGCCCTCCCACACCCCCACGGCGAAGGCTCGGGTTTTACACACGTTCCACAAAGCATTCCACTTCATTTGAAATCCACCCGGCTTACAGCTTCCAGGTTCCTCGGGCGGGGGTGGGGGGGAACCACGTACGGAGGCCCCCGGCCGGGAGGGGCGGGCAGGGTGGGGGAGCCGAGGCTCGCCGCGTGAAGGCGATGGGCGCGCAGACAATGGCCCGATTCAGCGCAGGAGTCCTTAGCCAACTGTGCACCACCACACAAAAGACCCAAACAAATAAGGGGGCCCAGGCCTCCAGGGAGGGGGCCGCCACGCGGGACCCGACACCTTGAAGGCGGATGAGCGGCGCCAGCCCCAGCTGCACCGACAGGCTCGGCGTGAGGCGTGGAGGTGACGGTGTCCGAGCCGTGTACACCCGGGCCTATCAGCGGCGAGGCCCGAGGTCCCCGGCGCGGGCCGCCTCCGCCACCGCTTCTCAACCCGCAGTGCTCGGGAGGCCGTCTCCGTTCCAGAGGCTCCAATGAAGGCGGCGCGGGGAGCGCGGCGGGCAGTGCCGACCTCAGCGCCGACCGGAGGGCGGGCGCTCCGCCGGAGTCCCGGAAGACCCGCCGGGCGCGTGCGACCGCGGCGCCGCCGCGTCAGGCTTCCTTCTCCCGAGGCTGGCGGCGGAGGCGGCGTGCGGGCGCGCGGGGGAGCAGGTGGGCCGGGGCGCGCGTCGGCACGCAGGGGCCCCCCGCCGCGGGCATGCTCCTACTTCGTGGCCGCGGCTGCGCCGGGAGGCCCGGCTGCGGAGGGCGCGGAGGGAGTCCCGCGCGGAGCCGCGGCGGCTGGGTGGCGGACGCGCAGCGGGGAGACGGGAGGACCGGAAGCGCTGCGGCCGCCCAGTGTCATGCTAATCACCCAGCCGCGAGGAGTCAGAGTCCCGACCCGGCGGGCTTCGCATTTCCTTGGGAAAAAAAGCCCTAGTGTGGGCGGCGCAGGGAGCTCGGGGGCCACCACCGCCCGGAGACAGCATTGAGATATTTACTTATTGGGAGGCTGGGCCCTCCCCTGGGTCCCGGGAGCGAGCCTCCGTGGGAACGAGCTGTTTGGCGGCGTCCTGCCCGGCGCAGGTGGGCAGAGTCCCGAGGAAACCCGAGCCGCCGGGCGGGGGCGCCACTGCTGGCTCCTCGGAGCGTCACGGACGCCAGGATGCTAGTCCACTCCGCCTGCCAAGCGCCGCGCCGGCGGCCTCCGCCTCCTCTTGGATCTCGGGTGGAAGTCACTCCCAGCCGCCCTGGCTGCATTGGGTCCACGGCCCTGCTAAGCTCGGCACAGCTGTTTCTGGTCCAAGGACCAACCGCTAAAGGACCACAGTGCGCCGCGCGAGAGGAGGGGGCCGCCGGGGCTCTGGGCCCAGCACGTCCAGGTCACGCCTCGTTAAAGGAGCCCAGCCTCATGGAGGCCCATCCCAGCCACACTCCCACACTGCCATCTTTTCCACATCGCTCCCAATTTGCGTTTTCAAAAATGCTTGTCGTGCTGTATAATCAACAACAAATATAAATCTGGTGGCCTTTAAACGCGGTATGTTACGTCAGGAATAAATATTTATTATATATGTGACAACGCAACATTCAAAATCATTTTAAAGGTAGCATTCCAGATTAATGGGAGACAGGATGCAGAGGGATATTAAACCTTTTATAAAGGCATGCTGTCATCATCCAGTATGTTCTAAAGGGTTGAGATTCCTGAAGTCCCTGCAGAACCCAGGGCTATTCCAAGACGATTTTTATTTCTTTCTGTTCCTCTCATTTCCTTTCCCCTTCCCTTTCCCCTTCCCCTCCTTTCTTTTTTCTTTTGGTTGGTGGAGCATCAAGATTCTTAGGGAACCAGGGAGAAAGTGACTGGCAGAATGGAATCTGAAAATAGAGACCTAATCTTTCAGTATCATTAGGCTGCCCCCTGTAACCCACAGCCAAGATCATCTATCTTGGATAACAGGTTTAATAAATAACTAGCCACAAGCCTCATGTGGAACTTACAGCAATATGTACTACTGTCGACAAATAAGCTAATGTTCAGTGACCTTGTTTAAAGTTAGGATGGGGGGAGGCTAGAGAAATGGCTCAGAGGTTAAAGGTGCTTGCTTGCCAAGCCTGATGGCCCTGGTTCAATTCCCCAATACACACATAAAGCCAGATGCTCTAAGTGTTATATACATCTGGAGTTCCTTTGCAGAGGCAGGAAGCCCTGCACACCCATGCTCAAACACATACACTCTCTTAAATAAGTAAATAAAAATATTTTTTAAAGTTAAGATAGGGCTAAAGAGATGACACAGCTGCTAAAGGTGCTTTCTTGCAAAGCCTAGTGGTCCTGGTTCAATTCCCCAGTACCCACAGAAAGGAAAACACAAAGTGGTGTAAGCATCTAGAGTTCATTCGCACTGGCAAGGGGCCCTAGTTCACCCATTCTCATTCATTACCATTCTCTCTCTTTCTAGTGTGTGTCTCCTTACAAATAAAGATACTTTAAACAATAAAAGTTAGGATACTTCCCACAAAAGAGGTACGTTGCGAAAACGTCTCTCTTCTATAGGTATGAGGACTGCTAAGAATAGAAAAACTGCAGCTTTATAAGCTAGAGAAGTATATATGTATAAAGAACTGTCGGGCTGGAGAGGTGGCTTAGCGGTTAAGCGCTTGCCTGTGAAGCCTAAAGACCCCGGCTCGAGGCTTGATTCTCCAGGACCCACATTAGCCAGATGCACAAGGGGGCACACGCGTCTGGAGTTCGTTTGCAGTGGCTGGAAGCCCTGGTGTGCCCATTCTCTCTCTTTCTCTCTATCTGCCTCTTCCTCTCTCTGTCACTCTCAAATAAATAAATAAAACTGAACAAAAAGAAATTTAAAAAATAACTGTAATGATGATTTTAAAAAATATTTAATGAAGCCGAGCGTGGTGGCGCACACCTTTAATTCCAGCACTTGGAAGGCAGAGGTAGGTGGATCACCATGAGTTCGAGGCCACCCTGAGACTACATAGTGAATTCCAGGTCAGCCTGAGCTAGAGTGAGACCCTACCTCAAAAATAATAATAATGAGTGCAAGTTACTGACATTTAGGTATCTCAAATCAACTATTAGCCATACCTCTCATAGCCCAAAGTGGTTATACAAATGATTGTAATAGTTATGACTTAATGCTACTGTGATAGCTGTGGTGATTCCCATGCATTGAGCAAATAAATTTTGATTGTTTAATTAGTATATGTTAACACTGTGATGGCTATTGAGCAGACAGAACACAGGCCCCATCCAGCTAAATTGTACTATGTTCTGGGAGGAAATATAACCTCTATGAGGCATGACAGTTGAGCTATGGACTATAGCATGAAAAGCTACCCAAACAGTGAAGGAAATACTATTTACAGCCACAGGAATAGTCTATGCAAGAAGCCCTGAGGTGAAAATGAGTCTTGGTTTCTTCTACTGGAAGAAATGAAAGGAGGCCAGTGTGGCTGGCTGGAACTGGAACGTAACAAGAGATATGGGTGATGAGGTCATAGAGGAAAAAGGAGCAGATCGTGCAGGGACTTGCTGGCCATGTTCAAGGTTTTATGTTCTATTCCATGTACAATGCAAACCACTGAAAATTTAAAGCAAAGATCCAGTGACAGCTTTAGAATTTCTCTATAAAAGTTTATTGGGGGAAATGTGAAGAAAGGGGTCAGCTGGGAATTTCCTGGAAAGTAAGTTTGAATCACATTTAATCCTTTTTGTTTGTTTGTTTGTTTGTTTGAGAGCGACAGAGAGAAGGAGGCAGAGAAAGAGAGAGAATGGGCGTGCAGAGCTTCCAGCCTCTGTAAATGAACTCCAGATGCGTGCGCCCCCTTGTGCATTTGGTTAATTTGGGTCCTGGGGAATTAGGCAAGAAGTTAACCACTAGGCCATCTCTCCAGCCCCACATTTAATTTTTAAAACATGTTCACTGGGGCTGGAGAGATGGCTCAGTGGTTAAGGTGATTGCCTGCAAAGCCAAGGGATCCCGGTTTGACTCTCCAGGACCCACGTAAGACAGATGCACAAGGGTGCGCATGCATCTGAAGTTCCTTTGCAGTGGCTGAAAGCCCTGGCATGCCCATTCTCTCTCTCTCAAGTAAGTAAGTAAGTAAGTTAAGTAAATAAATAAATAAAATATATTTTTAAAAAACATGTTCACTGTTCATATGAACCAATGGGGGTGTGTTGATAATTCTTTGGGGAAGAAAGCTACTGCTGGTCTCAGCTACTTTTCACAGCAGACCTTCCAGTGAAGTGACAGCATCTAGTGGCCAAGCAGTCAGACACAGAAGAACCAAACAGGAAACACAGTGGCCTCAGAATCAGATCAGGTGATAAATATAGGAGGAATAGCAGGAGCAGTTAGGTAAGGCCTTTATTCAATTCATGTCACAATACTGAATGGTCATGAGGGGAAAGCTTAAGTGAGCAAATGGCATATTGTGAAACCAATCCTATTAGAAGAAAATGGGAGAGTACAGTTGTGTGAAAGTCAAGCTCAGAATGCCTAACTGCACTATGGAAAGTTTTGCTTTGTTCATATGTGACCTCTGGGTCTTTGGCTCCAGTTCTAGTTCCCCAGGCCACCTCAGATAATGTTATATTTATGGGTTATGGCTCATCAAGTCAACCCATCTTTGGGACCCCACTATTCAACCTGGGAAAGTTCATAACCAAAGCAATGACAAAGCAAATCCACTTTATAGTACAAAAATTTTTAAATCAGGCTTAAGAATAATTTGTATCTTTGTGTTTATATATCAGATAGGAATACTAATTAGATCTTTGTAACCTAATTCAATTGTGCCATTGATTTTAGATGTATAATCATAAATGGTAAGGTGTAAGAATTTTGACTTTGAAATTCTCTTTTCTTAAAACTTTAAAGTTTGGAGCTGAGGAGATGGGTCAGTGGTTAAAGGTGCTTACCAGAAAAGCCTCATGGCCTGGGTTCAATTCCCCAGTACACATGTGCCAGGCACACAAAGTGGCACATGCATCTGGGGTTCATTTACAGTGGTAGGACAGACCCTGGTACTCCCATATGTTCATTTTCATTCTCTCTCTTTTTCTCTGTCAAATAAATAAATATAAATATTTTTAAATGGGACTAGAGAGACGGCTTAGCAGTTAAGGCACTACCTGTGAAGCCTAAGGACCCAGCTTTGATTCCCTAGTACCCATGTAAGCCAGATGCACATGGTGGCACATGCATCTGAAGTTTGTTAGCAATGGCTGGAGACTCTGTTGTGCCCATTACTTCTCTCTCTGCCTTTCTCTATCTCTCAAATAAATCAATAAAATTTTAAAGAAAAGAAATGTAAGCTCTATAAAGCGAGGAATAATTCTGTTCATTGTGGCTCAGTGTTCTCATTTGGTATAGGCCAATTAAACAAATGCAAAAATTTGCATTGAAATCTGTCAGTCAGATGTAGAAACTGCTTTTTAAAATTAAATGTACCAAAGATAGCTAGTGGGAATCAAGGGGACAATGAAGGATAGATGGATGACACAGAGTCAGGGTGATCAGTAGACTTTATTCATTGATGATTCCAGACCCACCCAGAAATTAGATCATTTGAATTTTAGATCCTCCCATTTCCTAAATTTTTCAGTGCTTATTACTAATGTTAGTTATGTTAACCCTTATTTTTCTATTCCTTTTTGGTGTTCATTCCTTATTATATATATATATATATATATACTTTTTGTTAATATCAATGTCAAATCCACTCAGGACTTAAGTCTTTATGTGATTTCTTGTTGAACACTGCTGACCTTTCCCTCCTCTTAAGCATTTCCCCCCTGGACCTAGTGGCACTATCCCCTGGTTCTCTGATGTGACTACACCTCTGCCCATTCTGTACAGGCTATTTCCAGGATTTCACTTCAATCAACCTTCCTTCATAGTCATAAGCTCACTAGCAGAGTCCAAAACATCTGATGCTTTGTCCTAACACCCCAGACTGAATGTTTTCCTAACACTTCTCGCCATCTCATTTCTTTCCACTGGATCTGCAAATCTTGATTCCTTGATATCAGTTAAATATCTCCCCAAACATTCCATTGACAGTCAAACTCAAAGTTCTCATTATACAAGATTCATCACTACCAACTCACTCTCCCAGCATCTAGGGTCTTGGTACATATTTCCAGACATGGTGACTAGGTTCCCACCACCCAGCTGACCTAGGCAAGCACATGGGAATCATCCCCTACTCTTTTATCATTGTCACAAATCTCATCCAGTTCTTGACATCTCTGCACTTGGTAAACACTCTGTTTTTGCTGACTTCTTATATTCTAGAGGCCAAAGTCAGGAAACTGGGGAAGGAGAAGGCCATGAATAGAAAATCAACATCACTTGATGAAGACACATTACAAGTAACATAAAAACTCAGTGAGGTAAGAGTTTTACAATATTATAATATTTAAAAATTAGATGAAAATAGGGCTAAGGTTATATCTCAATAGGTGGAGCATTTGCCTGGCTTGCAAGAGCCTCTGGGTTCAATTGCTAGTACTGAAATAAATAAACAAATATATGGGCGTCAGACACAGAGATACACATCTATAATCCCATCACTCAAGAGACTGAAGGTTTAAAGACAGTCTGAACTATACCGTGAGACCTTGTCATATATGTGTGTGTTCTTTTTTCTCTCTCTCCCACATATTCTCACACACCTAATGTATTTGTTAGAACACTTCAAAATAAGCTTTTCAATTCAAAAATGAAACTTGAGTATTAAGTAGTAATTTGCTTCAATATTAACTAGTTTAAAGCCAGCATCAGACTACATACTAAAATGAGTATATTTGTTTGTACATTAACTGGCATAAAAGACCCAATTCAATTCAATGCAGTCTGACATAATGAAAAATACTGAACCATATTCTCTGGTAAGGTTAGTTCTGTTCACTAAATTTTGTTATAGGAAGTAAATCTCAGAATCTATTTTTATTCTGCACTTGGCACTTGCTTAATAATATCAATTCCATTTTCTTTGGGAAAATATCCATGAGGCTCTCTTAATAAGCTTACAAGTTTCTCTTCTAAATTGTTAAGGTATTTTCAGTAAAATGAGAAGAATATCGACCTAGTAAGATTTTTCATTTAGTGCAAAGAAACCGGTGTATCATGACCTCAGTGTGTAGACTGCAAGTCCTTTTTAAAATTTGTCTCATTTGGCAAAACCATCTCTGTACCCATATTAGTTACTTTCTCATTGCTGTGACCAAATACTTGACAATAAGCAGTTTTAGGAAGAAGGGTTTATTTCTGCTTACAGTTCCAAGGGATACTGTCCATTATGGCAGGGAAAGCAAGACAGCAAGGAGTTGGCTAACAACTGGTCACATTGTGTTCAGTCAGGAAACAGAGAGTGAACAAGAAGTGGGGCTGGGCTCAAGACTCACCCCCAGTGAACCACTTCCTCCAGCAAGGCTCCACACCCTAAAGGCTCACAAACAGCCCCACCAGTAGAGGATTAAGTGTTCAAATACATGAGCCAATAAGGGACATTTACTTTCAAACCACAACAGCACCCTAGCACATGCAGCATTTGAAGAACCTAACAGTTACACTCGCAAAGCTTCAAGTACAAAATGTATCACCAACAATATGGTTTTTTACAAAGCCAGGAGCAAGCCAGGACTCACAAAGAGAACAGACTTTTCTTTAAAAACACCCAACACTGGGCTGGAGAGTTGGCTTAGCAGTTTAGGCACTTGCCTGCAAAGGCTAATAATGACCTGTGTTCAATTTCCCAGTGCCTACATAAAGCCAGATGCACAAGGTGTTGCATGCATCTGAAGTTCACAGGCAGCGGCTAGAGGCCATGCTGTGCCCATTTGCTCTGTATCTCTTTATCTCTCTCTGCTTGCAAATAAATAACTAAAAATATTTTTTAAAAGAATGACCCAATGTTTGCCTGAGACCAAGTAGCCAATACCAAGCTTCTGCCTGTGAATCCGATATCACTGAATTACAGTAGTGATCTGAATCTTAGAGCCTCTCAGAAGTTGAGGGAAACACAAGAAAAAAATTAGCTGGCTTATGTGTCTGACAATCTTAAGCATCCAAAGTAAATCTTTTAATTTTCTGTATACAACTCAGGAATATGGTGTGAACATCTCATGTTTCTCCTACCAAGTTCCAGGAGAGAGACAGAACAAGACTTTTGCTACAGTTTCTTCATGTGCTTCTTGGTGCCTAACCCCAAAGTTTAGCTAAGATTCCAGTATTAGTGGGCTCCTCTGATGACTGTAACTGGCACCAAACTTTCTGTATTGAGAAAAATGTTCATTTCATGAAGAAAAATTCATACCTTAGTTTTCTTTTGAAATTTGAAATCTCTGACATATTCTGTTACAGAAATAGTTGACTTTTGTATAGCAGAAAATATGTTCAGGGCACTGCGAAGATGGCTCAGTGTTACCCACATAAAGTGCTTTCCACATAAAGCATGTGGACTTGAATGGGATCCTCAGCATCCATGTAAAATGCTGGGCGTAGTGCATGGTGAAATGTGTGGGTCAAGTTTCAGTTTCCTGCATATGGTTATCCAGTTTGTCCCAGACAGTTAGCGCGTCTAGTGCCAAAAGGTGCTACATGGGCGACTGGGGGAAATTGACCAATATCTGTCGAAGCAACGCATGGTCTAACCTACGTAGCAGCAAATAACTTGTTGTGATGCCCACACAAGTGCAGTGGTGGCACACAGCCATGGTGGGGAACCAACTGCTCTCAATTTGGCTAACTGATCCCCTCACTGGTATGGGACCCATAGCTGGAGCTGGGAAACAAGTCAGAACCAGATCCAAACGTAAACCCATTCTCCAATATCAAGCTACCATTAATTGTGGGCTACATGAGGGCCTACACGTATTAAATTCTTTATAAAAAAAAAAGTAAGGGTTATCTCATTTGTCTTGGTGCTAACTTACTCTCCGTTGGAGAATCTGCTTCTCTTTTTCAGATAGATGTGGATCCTAAGGAGAGAGCCACCCCATCATACATCAAAAGGGCCCCGGCTGAAACTAAGAAAAATTGCAGAAACAAGCAAGGGGGCTGTTTTCCTGATGAACCGGACACCAGCACAAGGGGGAAGGAGGTCAGCACAGACAAAAATCAACTCCTACCAAATCAGAGAGCCAGAGCCTCAGAGGCCCCCAACACCTCATCACTGAAGCAGACCAAAAATGAACCCAACATGGCTCAGGGAAATTTTGCGGAAGAGGGGGTGGAAAGAATGTCAGAGTCACATGTTGGGTCATGATATGCAGAGACATTTAGCTTACCCATAACTGTGGGCTAACTCCACAATGCATGACCCGTATACCTCAACAAGGAGGGGCCAAGGGGAGGGGGTAGGTCACGGATGAGCCTAATAATGGTACCAAACTGACTGTATTTGCTGAATACAGAACTGACTAATAAAGAAAAAAAAAAAAAGAAAAAAAGAAAAAAAGAAAAAAAATGATGTAAAAAATACAAAAAAAAACACAAAAAACAAAAAACAAAAAACAAAATAAATAAAATGCTGGGCGTGGTGGCATGTACCTGTCATCCCAGTATTACAGAAAAACAAACAGGCAGATCCCTAGGGCTTGCTAGCTAGCTAGTATAAACGAATTCCTAAGCTCTAGGTTCAGTGAGAAACTTTGTATCAAGAAATAAAGGTAACTGGGTATGGTGGTGCACGCCTTTAATCCTAGCACTCGGGAGGCAGAGGTACATGGATCGCTGTGAGATCGAGGCCACCCTGAGACTACATAGTGAATTCCAGGTCAGCCTTGGCTAGAGTGAGACCCTACCTCGAAAAACAAACAAAAAAAGAAAAAGAAAAAGAAATAATGGTAGCAAAGAACTGAGAACACCCAATGTCAATCTCTGGCCTCCACACACATGCAGAAGCACCTGCAAACACACCTACAAACATGAACGTGCATATGCACACACAAACATACCAGCCCCCTAAATATGTTCAGGGTTATCCCCTCTTTCGTTAAAAATCATGCAGATCATGAGAGCAGTAAATTCACAAATGACCACAGATAAAATGCGATAGGGAGCAAGCTACTAAAGTAGAAGAAAGCATGGGTCCACACAGAAGCAGCCTCCATTGGTTGGAACTTCCACATAGCCCTATAGAACACACTGCCATGAGACACATCCAGCCTGCAATAGTCCTGGTTTAACTTTTAGGATTTCATTTTTTGTTTTATTTATTTATTTGAGAGAGAGAAAGAGGCAGAGAGGGAGAGAGAGACAGAGAATGGGTGTTCCAGGGCATCCAACCATTGAAAAATGAATTCCAGATGCATGCTCCATCTTATGCATCTGGCTTACATGGGCCCTGGGGAACCAAACTTGGGTCCTTTGGCTTTGCAGGAAAGCACCTTAACTGCTGAGCCATCTCTCCAGCCCAAGGATTTCATTTGGTTTGTACATTTTACTTAAAAGATCACTATAAATACAGGTCTCCACTCCACCTATTTTCTTCTGATGCCCTGGCACAATACCTTGGACACTCATTGCTATGGATACAAAACACAAAATATATCCATCCCCTCTCTCAGGTGTTCTTAGATGCTGTCTGGTGTAAGGTGCTTATCATCTTCATGTGCTCCTGCAGAACTCTTCTTCATTCTCCAAAACTCCAAAATTCCCTAAAACACCTTCCCTCTCTTTGCCGTCCCATCTTTCTACAGCTAGAAATTTTTGTTCTGTTTATGTATCAGTAGATGCCCTTCCTATTGCATCCTTTACCTAATTGTCATTTGAGGAAATGCCATTCAAAAATGTCTTCCTTAGCTGTGTGTGGTGGCACATGCCTTTAATTCCAGCACTCAGGAGGCAGAGGTAGGAGGATTGCCATGAGTTTGAGGCCACCCTGAGACTCCATAGTGAATTCCAGGTCAGCCTGGGCTAGAGTGAGACCCTACCTCGGAAAAAAAAAAAAGTCTTCCTACTCCCCTGGCCTGAAATCCTTTATAGCCAGGCCATGATATTAATCTTCACTGTCAACTTGACTGGATTTGCAATCAACTAGGAGACATGCCTATAAGAATACTTGTAAAGGTGTTTCCAGAGAACTTTAACTCAAGTGGGAAGATCCACTCTGAATATAAGTAGTACCATCCCATGAGCTGCAATCTCAGACTGAATAACAAAAATGAGAAAATCAGCTGAACAGCAGTATGCATCTCACTCCACTTCTTGACTGTGGACACAATGTAACCACCTACCTCACAGTCACACCACTATGTCTTCCTCACTAGTGATTGAGTTTAAGTCCTCAAATCATGAGCTTTAACAAAAATGTCTTCTTTCCTTAATTAAGTTGCTATTTTCAGGTATTTTGTCACAGTAACAGGAAAAGTAAGTGATACGCAGGGTGTTGGATTCATTAAACAAATGTTCATTGAACAGTGACCCTGAACTAATGTTGGCTATAGATACTGGGATATGTTTATCAAAAAAAGTTTTATAAAACCACAATAAACAAAATGATCTGTTACTAAGGAGTCTATACTCTAATGGGAAGAAACTACAATTGGAAAAATAACTTTTTCTAATTTAATCACATTTTTTCACACATCCTAATAACTATATAACATAACATAAAATAGTGGCACAAGAAGTGGAAGAATATAATGCCCATCATCTGAGACTGAAAATAATGCCATTTGATATAAACTGAAGGGTTACAATTAAAAATAGGATGGACATGAAAGACATCACTTAATTATTTTATGCCTAATGTCCTTCAAAAATTAGGCTCTCAAAAAATGTGGGTTATCTGTACTGGACAGATGGTTCAGCAGTTAAGACACTTGCCTGCAAAGCCTAATAACCTCAGTTCTATTCCCCAGTACCAGTATAAATCCAGATGCACAAAGTAGCACAGGTAGCTGGAGTTTGTTTGCAGTGGCTAGAGGCCCTAGCATGCCCATTCTTTTTCTCACTCTTTCTGTGTATCTCTCAGTCTCTCTGTGCTTGAAAATAAATAAATAAAATTTTAAAAATACATTTAAAAAGGATGTGGGCTATAATGTGGCAATTTTAGCCTTTCTTTGGTGCTGAGTTCCTAGTAGAGGCATAGTGAGTGCCCATGCATTTAGTGAATTTAGTATCAGAACAAATATATCTATTTCATTTTCCCTCATAGCCTGTATATCTGGTATTAGGTAGGGACACCTGCATTTAAAGAAAAATTAAATATCCCTTGTGGTAGTTTGAATAGATGTTCCCCCAAGATATTCAGTGTTTTATTAGCTTGTAGTTTGGATCTGTAGTCACCTGGCTGGAGGCAGTGTCACTGGGTGGATCCTAGGGTCCAGCCCTAAGGTGTGGAGGTAGGTTTGAGATTCCAATCTAAAGATATGCAAAGTGTGCCTAGCTGGAGTTCCTAAAATGTGCTGTGCTGTGTGGCTTTTGGCTTGTGCTTCTCTCTCTCAGCTTGGACCTGTGAAGGCAGGCCAGCTTCTTCTGCCATTATAGAACTTCCCTTGGATCTGTAAACTTCAATAACTCCATAACTGTGCCTGGTCTGGAAGTTCATCTCAGCAAACCTGAAGCTGTCTGCTACATCCCTTATATTTGCATAGGACATGCAATAGTTAAAAGATTTGGTCTCTACAGGGAGGCACTACCAGCGTGATAAGACATTTAATAGGAGGGTTCTGATTGGAGGTCTTTGGGTCTCTGCAGAGAATGTCCCTAAGAGGATTATGGAGTCCTGGCCTTTCTCTTTCTTTCCTTTATTTTCCTTTTTAGAGTACAAAGTTAGTGGTTTTGCTACAGTATATGGACTCCTGCTAATGATGTGCTTACTTTAACACAGGCCCAAAAGTAACAGGGCCAATCAATTATGGGATGAAACTTCCAAAACTATGAGTCAAAATTAACCTGTTCTTTTTCAAAGTTCACATTCTCCCGCATTTATTATAATGATGGAAAACTAACAGACAGTGCATTACAGTTTGTTAAGCCTAAGCAAGGCAAGGGTTATTATTAGGAATTAAGATGAGAAAAATAAGCCTTATAGAACATCAAACAAGTAGGTCAGAAGTTTAAGAACAAAAATTTCATTTTGAAAAAAAACTCATTTTGAGGGTTCCTAGTCCTGGATGTTTCATTTTCCCCTCCCTTGTTGCCTCTACAATGCCAAATATGAACAATGACTAGATGTAGGTTGTTTCTCATTCACTGTCATTTATGTAGCATGAGTGAAGTTTATATAAATCTTAGTGTAGAATATTCCCCCAAATTTGTAAGCTGTCTTATGAACAAGGAGTTATAAATATATATACACAAATGGAAAAACCACACTGTAACACAGATGGATTTGAAAGAATGGATCCTTTCCAATATGTGCTGCCTAAAATTCAGGAAATGTTATATACAAACAATTAAAATCCTATATCAAAAAAGAAGCAAAGCTCACATACTTCTTCTCTTTTTAAATTACAGTAATTTAAGAAAGAAAAGAAAAGAAAAAACTCCAAATATTTATATTTGAGACTCTAAGAATCCTTTGGAGCTGGATAGATGGTTCAGTGGCTAAGTGTGCTTCTTACACAAGCATGAGGTCTGGAGGTCCCTGAAACAGCCAGAGTTTGAATCTCTAGATCCCATATAAATAGTGGGGCATGGCCACATATGCCTGTAATCCCAGTCACCATAGACAAGCACCCACTGTAGTGGTTTGATTCTGGTGTCCCCTGTAAACTTAGGTGTTCTGAATGCTAAGTTCCTAGTTTATAGAGATTTGGAAATTAATGCCTCCAGGAGGCAGTGTTTGTTGGGGACAGGTTTATGGGTACTATAGCCAGCTTTCCCTTGCCAGTGTTTGGTACACTCTCTTATTGCTATTGTCCACCTTATATTGGCCAAGGGGTGATGTCCACCCTCTACTCATGCCATCATTTTCCCCTGCCATCCTGGAGTGTTCCCTTAAGTCCGTGAGCCAAAAAAAAAAAAAAAAAAAAAAAAAAGAAAAGAAATAAGAAACACCTCCCCCCCCCAAAAAAGCTGTCCTTTGTTGGGTGACTTCTGCCAGCAATGCGAACCTTACTGCAACAGTAATGTTGGTACCAAGAGTGGCATTGCTGCTAGACACCTGACTGTGTGGCTTTGGCCTTTTGGAGCTTATTTTCAAGAGGAATGTGGAAGGATTTGAAACCTGGGCCTAAGAGACACCTTGTAGTGCTGTAAGCACAGTTTGATGGACTATTCTGGTCATAGTTGAAAGACCTGATTACAGTGAGAACTATGGACTATGTGGTTTGGCTGATGAGGGTGAGAAAGAGCTTTGCTTGGACTGGGCTGGAAGCAGTTTGTGTGAGAGGCTTGCTGTTATGTTCATGTCCTGAGAACTTGTGCAGGGTTACTTTCGTAGAAACAGACTGATGTGAGCAGAGGGATATGGCACAGAAATGAAATCTTTTTCCGAAATTGCTGCCCATTCAGCTGCAATTGAGAGATTACAATCTTTGAGACTGAGCCAGTTGACCTGCACTGGGGCAAGAGGAAGAACATAGACTCCTTTGACGGGGCCTGAATGCTCAAGGAGTGTCCTGTTTCTTCAAGGTCTGCTTTATTCCCCCCGGATTAACAAATTGGCACCCTACCTGGTGTTGAGGAATATAAGAAATGCAGGAAAGATGGGCCCGGCAGTGTGGATTGTAGAATCTGCTTCTCTTTTTCAGACGAGAGCTGGACCTGAGGAGATAAACAACCCAGTGCACTCCACCCTGGCCTCAGCTGAAACCACAGAGGAATTGTGGAAATGAGCAGGAGTGCTGCTTTCCTAGTGAATCTGATATCAGCACAAGAGTAAAGGAGATGGACACTGAAGACACTCAACACCTACCAAACCAGAGATCCAGAGGCTCCTAAGTGCCCATCACTGAAGTAGGACTTAAATGTTCCCAGCATGGCTCAGGGAATTTTGCCAATGAGGAGGGCAGAAAGACTGTTAGAGCCACAAGTTGGGACACTGTGCACAGAGACATTGCCTCTCCCCCATAACTAACTGCTGCCCCATAATGCATGACCCACAATCCCTGTGGAGTTGACCTACATCCCCAACGAGGAAGGCCTCTTCAGAAAAGGGGCAGGGAGGAGAGAAAGGATGGTACCAACATGTGTTTTTTACATACTAAATATGTCAATATCTAATTAAAACAACCATAAGATGAAATAAACCCTTTCTTCCCATAAAAAAAAGAAGAAATGCAGGAATGAGAGGGTAATTGAGTTTGCAACGCCGTCTTATGTTTTGGAAATGGCCATGGGCAATGTGAAGCAGGTTTGCTGGATACCTGCATGGAGACCCAATGGAGCCATGAGGATGAACCATGGGTTGCAGTGGAGACCCAGAAGAGATGCCAGCCCTGGATGAAGTTTTCCAGAACACTGATTAGCCTAGCTGGAGGGGTGGAATTGGAACTACAGAGACTTGTTGCTGGTTTGAACTATTGGTCTTGGAGATTTGTCGCTGACTAGAGTTGTTTGACTTGGAGCTACAGAGTTTGATGTTTGCTCTGTTTAAATCTTTTATTGGTTGAATATTTCTTTGCTATGTCCAATGCCATCTTTCGCAGTATGTTTGTTCTGTGCCATTATGTTTTTTTTTTTTTTTTCTGGTGTTATGGCTCAGTTAAAAGATCTTGGATCGTGGGGATGTTTGAACATCATTGGGATTGAGAAAAACTATGGGGACTTTTAAAGATGGACTGAATTTTACATCGTAGATGGTTATCATTTTATGGGAGCCAGGGGCCAAATGTGGTGGTTTGATTCCAGTGTCCCCCATAAACTTAGGTAATCTGAATGCTAGGTTCCCAGCTGATAGAGATTTGGAAATTAACGCCTCCTGGAGGCAGTGTATTGTTGGGGGCTTATGGGTATTATAGCCAGCTTCCCCTTGCCAGTGTTTGGCACTGTCTCCTGTTGCTATTGCCCACCTTATGTTGGCCAGGTGGTGATGTCCACCCTCTGCTCATGCCATCATTTGCCTCTGCCATCCGGAAGCATCCCCTCAAGCCTGTAAGCCAAAATAAACCTATTTTTCCCCACAAGCTGCTCTTGGTCCAGTAATTTTTGCTAGCAATGTGAACCTGACTACAACATCCCCTATCATAGGCCATATATATATATATTCCAGTATATATACATACATATGGGGTACTAATTCCATACCACACCACCCCCCCACAGACATGAATTTCTTTATCTAGAGTGATTTTAAGACTTTTGTGTAATATTGTTACTTAATGAGGACTAACATTTCCAATGTTAACATAGAATCAAAAATATAGACACTATTATTTATAATTTCTAATAAGTCTACTTGAAAGATTTGTTTTAAACTTTGCTTCAGCATTTAATCTTGAGAGTTAAGATAATTAGGCTTAGGGATCTTAAATCTTCCCATTATTAGTCAGGATATGATACAGATGTGGTAGAATATTCACTTCTAATGGTTCTAGCATAAAAGGGTAGCTATAACATACCAACAATTTGCAAGAGCTTTTATTAAGTACCATAACTTATCAACTAGAATGCTCTATAAAGTAAAACTAATATTAATTACACTAGAACAGAACATGTAACTAATAACCTTCTGGGTAAAACTGGTACATATGGTAACCCTACTTTAAGTGAAAAAAGTAACCCCAAAACATGCTTTGTTTTATAACACAAACATATACATTAAGTTAGGGAGACAACAGAAAATACTAGTAGGATCAAAATTTTTGTTATTGTATAAAAGTAGTTGTTTTAGGGTAACTCTATTTGCTCTTCTCTCATCCCTGAGTAGAAGGGCAGAGACTCAATGATCAGTGACAGTTAATTTTTGGTAAGATATATAATGAATTGGTTCCACTATGATTTCAGTTTTTAAATATTTTATTTTTATTTATTTATTTGAGAGAAAGGGAGAAAGAAAGAAATAGGCAGGCAGAGAGAGAGATAGACAGAATGGGCACGCCAGGGCCTCCAGCTGCTGCAAACAAAATCCAGACACATGTGCATCTGGTTTACATAGGTCCTGGGAATCAAACCTGGGTCCTTTGGCTTCGCAGGCAAGTGTCTTAACTGCCAAGCCATCTCTCCAGCCCTGATTCCATTTTTTTTTAAGTTAAAAAGAGGTTCACGTTGCATATGATGACAAATGCTTCCAGTAACAAGATGAAATACAGCCTAGATACATTTCCTAAGCTATTTCTTCCCTCCTTTTTTTCCTGTTTCCCATGGGGAAATGAGTACAGTTAGAGACTATCACCTCCCTCCAGTCTTCTGAGCTGCAGATTTGGTGGCAGAGGAATGGAGCAAGTCCCAACCCTTTACACGAGAATGTGCCTCAAAACATAAACCAGACTAGATCTACAGTCCACACCTCATCTCAGCCTGCAAACGGGTGTCCATGTGATCACACACACACCTGCCAGCAAGGAGATTGCCACCTACCTGTGTCTGTGCCTTCTGTATAGAAAGGAGGGAAACTATTCTAGAGATGGGATAAGGCCCAACTTGAATTATAGGCCATAAGAGAGACAGACGTCAATAAAGGAAAGTTGAACCCAGGGATTTAATGGGCTTAGTCTTGTTCCAAAAAATCTCAAAGACTAATTTCCAAAAGATATCTGATCAGGATTCCTGGCTCTATATTCTATGTTTACACATCTCCAAGTCTCTGTAGAAAAGATTCACAAAGACTTTTCCAAAATCAAGATATATTTTTAAAACCTAAACTACTTAAGTATAAGGTATAAAGGAATCAGTCATGGGGTTTTTTAGCAAATCAATGTATTCCTGGTCTAAGAAGTATGTTTTAAACTTAGATCTTGTAACAAGCAAAACAAAACTGCCTTGGGTAAGAGGCTAAATGTGTCCTAAGTATCTACTAATTTCAAGAACATCCACTTTGTTTTTATATATCATTACAAACTATTGCTCCCCACTAACCTCTCAGATTAAACTGTAAACATTTAATAAAAGTGATTTCATATACTTGTCAGAGTTCATTTGACCAGGAAGGTTCAAGAACTGCAACCACAAAATCAGAGCCAAATGTTCCATGCTGTGCAGCATACAGCTGCAGGGTTCCAGGAGACTCATAGGCCTGTGGTACCTGAGTACCACAGAATAGAATGAAACCCTGAACTGCCTTCAAAAGACACAGTTCTATCAATGAAACCTTCAGACTTGTGCTAAGGCCAGGGTATCCCTGAAAGCATCTTGTTTAAGAAGTGTATCTTAGGAGCTAGAAAGAATTCTCTGAAATACCTCAGTCAGCTTCTGAATTGCAGCATCACTACCACCCAGCTGGGTGACCCCGGAAACAGTTCCTTCTCCTCCCTGCTTCCTCTGCAATAGGAAGAGAACAACAGTTTCCATTCTGATTTCCCTTCCTGAGATACTCCTAAACATCTTAGAACAGTGACCATTCAACTTGTTTCTGTAAATGTAAAACACATACCTTCTGACTGCCATATCAGGTGGTGGAAAACCTATTACGTTTTGTCACTTTGAATTCTTTTCTTTTTTTCTCTTATTTACATCTAGTCCTCTCTAGTTTTTTAATGTTTAGAAAATCTAAAAATAATCACTATTTCAGCCAAAGACCTACCTAATTCAACTCTGGACACACACATACTGACTCAGTTTCAGCTGCTTCTACTCAGGCATTTTGTTCCAGCAATGGGTAACTGCTACACTCAACAAATGCATTTATAGTTTTATGTCCACTGCCTTAGTGCCTGCATTCTCTTCATTTGTACATGCTACTACTAGCTCAGACTATCACTGCTACATAAGCCAGCAACTCCAATGCCTGAGTGGCCCTGGAGCAGTACCTTCCCCATTCCATCAGCACAGCCCACCATCTCCCTCCCACATAAAGCAGACTTTGAAAGCATTAGGGTTCCATAGAGAGAAAACAGTAAAATTGTAGAGTGAATTATTACTATCTATAAAGCATTATGTTCCAGAAGGTATAATCGACTAGGTCCTTAAATCTAAAGAATTTTAATCTAAGATGGCAGAGTGGAACAGTCCTAGATGTCTCTGTACTTCCTAAAAAGTACAGCCTCCAAGACCTACCCAAGCCTCCAGACACACACACCACACTACAGTTCAGGGACTATCTATATAGCATGCATTTCATTGGTTCATGGGCCCATATTGTCAGTCTTGTCTGGTTTTTCTTATCCTATGTCCCTGGTTAATTCTCAGTGTTCTAATTTTGCTATGTGCCAATTTGTGATTCTTACTCTGATCTGCCTAAACTTTCAGGTTCTATTACTATAACTTAATATTTCCCTTCCAACACTGGAAGGGAAATCCATTCCCTGGCTTCACTGCCTCAGCTCCAACCTGACCTAAGTATGGTCTGCCTAAGTAGGACAGCCACAAGACAGCGACTCATAAGATAATGCATCTGAATGGATGGAAAGAGCCTGATGACCTAGAGAGGATAGAGTTGGAAAAAAATCTAAAATTAGGGTAGTTTCTTTTGCAAGATAATAGTGGTCATTTCACTTCCAGATTTGGAAAACCAAAAGGAAGTCATCAGCATATTTTCATCAAACTGGAAAGATTTAAAGGAAAAGGGTAAAAACAAGAAAGGAATTAGTTAAGAAAGACTCTGAGATTCAGAGCTGGGGAAAGGCCTGTAGCCCAGCAGAAACGAGTCACTGAGAGGGGTAGCAGGTCAGGCTCTACCTGCAGGAGCTTCCGCAGGACCCAGAAGTATCCTTTCAAGGACAGGGACTTATTTTTCCAAGTTTTTGTCACATTTGCAAAAGAACAGGACACTTTTACAATGGGTGCCAATCCATCTAACTTTTACTGTTTTGTTAAAGGTATTTGTTTGTTAGTGATGCTGTTACAAAATCCACAAATTGGATATAAGTTAAACAACAAAAATGGTAATTCAATGCAAATAGCAATTCAATGATCAAGGGTCAACAGAATTATTTCTCTCTGAAGGCTATAAGGGAAAATCTGTCCATACCTGAATCCTGGATTCTGATAATCTCTGGTGTCTCCTGACACCTATTTCATCACCCCTGTCTTCACATGATGTTAACCCTGTGCCCATGTCTTTTCCCATTTCCCCTTTTTTTAATATAACACCAGCCATATAAAAGTAAAGTCCACTCTAGCCACAAATGACCCTACCTTAATGAATTATACCCATGATGCATCTATGTCCAATTCACATGCCATCCGGAACTACTGGGGTTTAGGAATTCAACATGAATTTGTGGAGACCCACTTCAAACCATAACAGGATTGTTGAGGACAATCCTTTATCTCTTTCAGACTCCTGAGTCAAAGCTACATTGTTTAATAATTTTTTTACTTGGGTTGGGAAGATGATTCAGCCAGTAAAACACTTGCTACACAAGCATGAGGACCAAAGTTCAGATCCTCAACAACCACAAAAAATACTAGGTGTGGAGGCACATGCCTGTATCCTTCTGCTAGGGAAGCAGAGACAGGAGGATCCCTGGGACTTGGTGGCTAGCTTACTTAGCAGAATTTGGAAACCCCAGATTTGTTGAGAGACCATGTCTCAAAATATATAAGGTGGAGAGAGACAGAAATACAGAAAGGGACTTAACATGGACCTCTAGCCTCCACACACATCATATAAACACCCATGTGCACATGAGCATGCCTACATATGCAAAAAAGTTTAAAGAAAAGAAAAAAAAATAAAATCAAGTGTAGGCATACAAGCCTGTAATCCCAGCACTGGGGAGGCTGAGGCAGGAGTACTATGTCAAGTTCAAGGTCAGTCTGGGCTACAAGTGAAACTTGGTCTCATACAAAAACCAAGCAAGCAAGCAAGCAAACAAACAAGCAACAAAAAACTCAAGTAGGAGATGGCCTAAGCAGGCATTGATTTTTTCCTACAATGTTTATAAAAGCAAAACTTCTGCCTTTAATCCCAACACTTGGGAGGCAGAGGTAGGAGGATCAATGTGAGTTCGAGGCCACACTACAACTACATAGTGAATTCCAGGTCAGTATGGGCTAGAGCTAGACCCTATCTTGGAAAAACCAAAACCAAAACCAAAAAAAAAAGCGAAACTTCAGTAAAGCTGTGCTTCCTTCATCTTCCATTATATAGGAACAAGCCAGCTTGGTTTCCGTGTCCATGAGAAATGAAACACTTGCCACCTTCCCTCATCAAAGTCAGATAAATGAGTTAAGGATCAAGTGGTATAGCAGCTGTGTCTTAAGGCTATTTGCATAGCCAGCCAGTGAGTCTAAGCATTATCCAAAAGGATGGAATGGCAAGAGGATGGAAAAATGGTATCAGCGTGTTTAATGCTCATTAATAGAAGTGAGTCTGTCTAGTTTCCATGCAGCATGTATACCTTCTGCTCTTACTTGCCAAGCCCAGGGACCAAAAATAAGCAAGTCAGAATAAGAAGTAACCATGAGGTTGGAAAGGAGCAGGTGAGAGAATGCATTCCAACCCCAATTAAGCTGTGCAGTCTCAGGGCCACAGTCAGACCTCACCAGGTCTCCTCCAAGCCAGGAGGAAGTAGGACACAGGCTCTCACAGGAGCGGTCAGCATTGAGGTGGCATGTCAGGAAGGGAATGAGTGCAGAATCTGGAGCCAACTGTCCAGGTCAAATGCACAGTGGCCTGAGTATCTGTATGTACCTCTACTGTCAAATGGGAAGAGAGTATACAGTACATAATTAGAACAGTGCCTGGGAAAGAGAAAGTACTATAAATGTGACCATTATAAATTGAGCATTACTAATCCAAAAGTTTTGAAATCCAAAATATTCCAAATTACTTTTTGAATTCAAACATACTTGCTTTGGTGGTTTGAATCAGATGGCTCCAAAAACTCATGTGTGTTATATGCTTGATCCACAGCTGGTAGGAATTTGGGAGGTGGGGCCTTGCTAGAGGAGGTGTGTTGTTGTGGGCAGGCTTAGGGTCCAGCTCTCCCTTGAATTCTGTTTGCCACCTGCAATAGCAGACCAGCTTCTGCTATCCCCTGCCATCATGAAGCTTTCCATCAACACTGTAAGCCAAAATAATTCTTTCCTTCCATCAGCTGCTTTTGGTCATGTGTTTTGTCCCAGCAACAAGAAGGTAACTGCAATACCTCCAGAGATATTCCACATTATAAAATTACTTCATGCACAAAATCATATTGTCTACAATTACATTTGGGCATTATACATAAAATTTAGATGAAACTTGAATGAATTTCATGCTAGATTTGTATCCTATCCTTAAGATGTCTGGGCACATATAAGCAAGTATTCTAAAAATCTTAAATTCAATATATTTTTCATTGCAAGCATTATGGATAAGATTTCTCAATCAATATAGTACTCTTCAGGGGTTAGAGGCTAAGGAGATTCTTGCTTAGAGCCTTGAACTTTCATCTCTAAAAAAATAAGGTTGTTTCAGGAGAATAAAGGAAAAGTGGAGGACTGCAGTTTTTTTCTAGGTGGTAGGAGGATGCAGATGGTCCTCAGGGATTTGGCTACTCTTCTATAGTATTTGTTTTTAAAAGGCATGGACTTTGAAAAATAGACATACATCCTGAATATTATACTTATTAGATGTAAAGCCTTGAGCAAATCCAAAAAACTTCACTAAGTTATTCCTTCCAAGGTCAAATGGGAAAATTGTGTCTTTTTTAATGTTGTGTGCAAAATAAGCATGAACATGAATGTAAAATGCTTAGCAGGGCCCATGCTAACAACCAGTTCAGTGTTTAGTCATTAGTAGGATACATCTAGGAGCTCTTATGGTACCTTTGTGACAATTAGAGGAGAAACTAGTTTATTTTGTGAGGATAGATTATTTCATCTCTCTAAGCACTTTGAATAGCTTTGGCAATCAATGATGTCACTAATGTAAATATTGTCCTCTCAGAATAACTGCATAGGATGGCTCCATAGTTCTATGCAGGGACCCTGAATTGAGCAGTCATTGGAAAAGATCTCAACATAGAAACATATCTTCAAGAACTTAACACTATCCTCTTGAAGGAGGAAGGGAGGGAGAGAAGAAAGGTGGGGTTTTCATTAACAGTAAGTAATTTGGGATTCAACTGATGAGGTGGTATTGAATTTCATATTCCCAGAGGCACATGTGTTAAATGTTTTTGGTTCCCCAGCTGGTAGTCCTATTTTAGAAGGCACTACTCAGGAAGTAGAGTGTAGTTAGAGGAAGGTCACTGAGACATTTTCTTGGGGATATCTTGTTCCTGGCCTCTTCCTGCTTCCCTCTGCTTCTTGTAGATACAATGAGGTAAAGAAGACTCTCATCCACACACTCCCATTGCCATGATGCCCAAGCTCACAGGGTCTTGCCAAGTATTGAACCATATGAAACCATGAACTAAAATAAATACTCTCTCCTTTGAATTTGTTAAGTTTCACAGCAATGAGCAAAGTAATTAGGACAGAAAGTCAGTGTTTAGAGCAGTGTTGTCCAGAGGGAAAAGGGCTATTTGAGAGAAAAATGGTTATAAGTAAAAGAGCTAGCTATTGTTTTTCTTTCCCTACAGATCTTACCCTGTGAATACTTGCTTACTTCCAGCCTAGAATGTTCTTATTGTGCACCTTGGAAGAGCTGAAGCAACACCAAGAGCCATATATACATCTGCACAAACATTAGTTCCTCCCTCTTCTCTTGGTGCCCAAGGGCCCCCAATGGAATCACAGGACTTATTCTCAAAGTCTTTATTATTGGAAAGTCCAAGTAATCCTGCCAATAAAAACATTTCAAGTTACAAAGCATGTCTTAAATCAAGCCCTGAAAGACTCACCTACAAGGATATCTTCCCTTCTTTTCATCCTTTCTGTTTTATAACAACCAACTCTATTGAGCCTGATCTTGCGTTGTCTGCCATCCAATAATAATTTTAAAGTCTACCAATGGCTCTCTTCCTTCACCTTCTATAGTATACATGCCTCTGCTTCCTGATCCTTATTTCCTCCTAGTATCCTCTGTATCCACCCTGTAGTTTGTCCTCCAGTCTCAGAGGACATGTAAGTTGAGAGCTAGAGTTTCAAAGATAGTGACCGAGCAGATAACTCTGGTCTCTGAATTCAGAAACCATGTATTCCCTCTTTTCTGTCTTTCTCTCTCCCTTCCCAAATAGTTCTTCTACTTGGACCAGCCAAAGCCAGTGGCAAAGAAAAAAGTCAAACAAATGCAAAACTATGACAAACACCCTGAAATGTTAGGAGAAAGGATTTATTTTTCCAAATTCTTTAGGGTAGGGACAAGGTGGCTGTGATGGGGGAGTGGGACATGAAATTGTAAGCAAATCACAAGGGGTGCCTGCAACCTCAAGTTCCATGGGTGCCTAGTTCAGGTTCTACCCTAGAATTCAGTCTGCCCAAGAGAGTAGAGGTCATGAACTAGCTTCTGAGTACTTTGCTTCTTCTTCACTGTTTATATTCAGGTGGCTGATGACAGTGGTTTTGCACATCAGCTGTGCATGGCCAGTTAGCTAATTTACTCCAGTGACTTGGATCACTCATTGGGTTTTATCTTCATAAACAAACTCTCCAGAGAATCTTGCTTTCTGCTTCCCACTACCAGGACCCAACTCTTCCTAACTTTTCTTTGAGGAGGTAACAGGCATCACAGTGAACATTCTGGTTTCAGCATGGTATCAAAATGCATAGCTTCCTCACTAAGCAGACAAGTGTGGAGGAAGTGCTTGCTTGACAGTTATGGTCTTAAATGTTCCCCATAGGTTCATATTTCCCAGCTGGTGGCATTATTTGGGAAGGCTGAAAAACTCTTTGTCATTTGGGATTAGCTGGCATAAATAGGTCTCTAGAGGAAGTAATACATAACCAAGGGTTTCTATTGCACTCTTTCTTTTTTTTTTTTTTTTTTTTTTAATTTTTTTTTGTTTATTTATTTGAGAGCGACAGAGAGTAGGAGGCAGAGAGAGAGAGAGAGAGCGAGAGAGAGAAAGAGAGAGAGAGAGAATGGGCGCGCCAGAGCTTCCAGCCTCTGCAAACGAACTCCAGATGCGTGCGCCCCCTTGTGCATCTGGCTAACGTGGGTCCTGGGGAATTGAGCCTCGAACCGGGGTCCTTAGGCTTCACAGGCACGCGCTTAACCGCTAAGCCATCTCTCCAGCCCTCTATTGCACTCTTTCTAATATACTGTCATGTGACCAGCCACCATCACACTTACCTGCCATCATGGACAGAGCTTCTCCACTATGACAGGTTGAAACCTTCTGAACCTATATAAACCCTTCCTCCCTTAAGTGGTGTCTGTCTTGCATTGTGATCAAAGCAACACAAAAGTTACTAACACTGATCCCTAGGTACAGAAATCCAAAGTACCACGCTGATCTGAAAAATCCATGAGATGTGATGTTGACTTACTGCCTGCTCTCGAGTCTATCATGAAAGCAAATGAAAAGGAGAAGTGAAAAAAAAATGAGGAATATACGCAGAT
This sequence comes from Dipus sagitta, assembly GCA_036346955.1. Classification (NCBI taxonomy): domain Eukaryota; kingdom Metazoa; phylum Chordata; class Mammalia; order Rodentia; family Dipodidae; genus Dipus; species Dipus sagitta. Next base: position 215,923,275 of record CM070770.1, read on the forward strand.
CTTAGAAGGGTTAACTAACTGGTCACAATTTAAAGGTTTCTCTGGAATACAGTTTATCATGAATGGAACAAGACTCTAAACATATGCTATATTATCTCTCATACCAGTTAGCTAAACACTAGGAACACAGGCTATTTACATGTGCAGGCACAAAGAATTCACTTTGACTTTCTCCCTTTTTGAGGTAACAAGTTTGTTAGTATATTGATACATAAGCAATTTAAGGAGATGAAAACAATGAACAGCTATAGTGTCTTAGGAAAACATCATACTAAACTTTATCAATTTAGGTAGAGCAATTAAAACATTCCTAAATTAACAGGCTATCTAGTAATAATTCCTTGGCCATTGTAAAGTCATGGTTCATTTTATCAGTGATAGAAAAAGCCCTCTACTGTGACCCCTCTTTTCACTGACCATCTATGAGAGATGGCTTAGTGGCTAAGTTGCTTTCCTGCAAAGTCAAAGAACCCAGATTCTGTTCCTCAATACCCATGTAAAACCAGAGGCACAAAGTGGCACATGTGTCTGGAGTTCATTTGTAGCAGCTGGAGGCCCTGCTGTGCCCATTCTCTCTGTATGATTCTCTTCTAGCTCTCTCTGCTTGTAAATAAATAAAAATAAAATGAGGTTTTTTTAAAAAAATATCTGAATTAGGGACTTCTAGGTAATATGGCGGCTTAGGAGCCATGCCAAACCAGCCTAGGGAGGGATTCAAGCAAAACCCCAGCAAAATACACTCATCTTCTGAAAAGTGAAGGAGTATAGGTTATTCGTAGGCCCAGTGGAGAATCCAGAGAGACCAAGACCCACCAGAAAGAAGGAAAACAGCCAGAGTCCCACTGAAGCAATCACTGCCCATGAACCATGCACCCGCCTAGGGCAGTCCCGCCAGGGGTGACAGCCAGCAGCAGCAGCAGGAGAGACAAGCAACAGATTTTTCAACTTCATCAGCCTTCTTGCAAAGTTAAGAAATCTGAAGGAAAGAGAGCTGAGATCAACTAAAGAGCTACTGAAAGTGCGATCAACTCCAGAAGTCTGAACTCTCCCATCCCCTACCATCAGAACCGCGAAACTCCAGCATTCAACCCCCAGGACCAATGCAGCCAAGAGAGGATTTTGGCTTTATATGAGTACCTTTTTGTTTAAATCCCCACAATTGTATACTATGTGCTGGTTTTTATTGATTGGGTGTGTTACTCAGTTGAAGTTTAGAATTTGCCAGTAAATTATTGCACCCAGTCACTAGAATACTTGCTTAGCAAGGCACCATTACAACAGATACCAAAGAAATTCAGACAATTATAAGGACATACTTTAAGAATATATAGGTCTCTAAGTTTGAAAATCTGAAAAAAGGGAAGATTTCCTTAATTCATATGACCTACCAAAATTAAATCAAGATGAGATAAGCCATTTAAATAGACCTATAACAAGTACAGAGATCCAAGCAGTTATAAAAAGTCTCCCAACTCAAAAAAGCCCAAGCCCAGATGGATTCAGTGGCGAATTTTACCAGACCTTCATGGAAGAACTAATACCAATGCTTCTCAAACTTTTCCATAAAACAGAAGAGGAAGGAATTCTACCTAACTCCTTCTATGAAGCCAACATCACCCTCATACCAAAACCAGGCAAAGATAGAACAAAGAAAGAAAATTACAGACCATTCTCCCTCATGAACATAGATGCAAAAATTCTGAACAAAATATTGGCAAGAAGAATACAAAAATATATCAAAAAGATTATTTACCCCGACCAAGTTGGCTTTATCCCAGGGATACAGGGATGGGTCAACATACTCAAATACTTATAAATGGTGTGAAGGACAAAAATCACATGATCATCTCAAGATGCAAAAAAGGCATTTGACAAAATCTAACATCCTTTCATGGTAAAACTATTACAGAAACTGGCACTAGAAGGAACATATCTCAACATAATAAAAGCTGTTTATGACAAACCTACAGCCAACATAATACTAAATGGTCAAAAACTCAAAAGTTTTTCACTAATTTCAAGAACAAAACAGGGGTGTTCACTGTCTCCACTTTTATTTAATATAGCACTAGAAGTCTTAGCTATAGAAAGAGACACTCATAAAAGGGATACAAATTGGAAAGGAAGAGATCAAATTATCACTATTTGCAGATGATATGATTCTGTACATAAAAGTCCCTAAAATCTCTACTAGCAAACTGTTACAGCTGATAAACACTTTTAGCAATGTAGCAGGATACAAAATAAATACACAGAAATCAGTAGTTTTCCTATATACTAACAACAAACATGCGGAGAATGAAATCCAGGAATCTCTCCCATTCACAATTGCCTCAAATAAATAAATAAATAAATAAATAAATAAATAAATAAATAAATAAAGTACCTTGGAATAAACTTAAATAAGGAAGTAAAGGAGCTCTACAATGAGAACTTTAAAACACTCAAGTGAGAAATTGCAGAAGACACAAGGAAATGGAAAGATGTCCCATGTTCTTGGATTAGAAGAATCAATATTGTGAAAATGTCAATCTTACCAAAAGCAATCTACACATTTAATGCAATACCTACTAAAATTCCAATGGCATTCTTCCCATAAACAGAAAAAAACAGTCCTAAAATTCATTTGGAAGCACAAAAATCCTCGAACAGCCAAAAGGATTTGAGCAACAAAAATAAGGCTGGTGGTATCACCATACCCGATTTTAAGCTATATTACAAAGCCATGATAACAAAAACAGCATTGTATTGACACAAAGACAGACATGTAGATCAATGGAACAGAATAGAGGACCCAGATGTTAATCCAGGCAGCTACAGCCATATGATTTTTGACAAAAATATTCATTGAAGACAGCCTCTTCAACATGAGGTGCTGGGAAAACTGAATATCTATATGTAGAAAGATGAAAATAGATCCTTGTCTTTACCCATGCACAAGAATTAAATCCAAGTGGATCTGGGACCTTAATATCAGACCTCAAACTCTGAAATTACTAGAGGAAAAGGAAGGGGAAACCCTTCAACATATTGGCATAGGTAATGACTTTCTGAATATAACCCCAATTGCCCAGCAAATAAAACCACTAATCAACCACTGGGCTCTCATGAAATTACAAAGCTTTTGTACAGCAAATGACACTGTGAATAGCGCAAAGAGACAACCTACAGAATGGGAGAAAATCTTGCCAGTTAACCATCTGACAGAGGATTAATATCCAGAATATACAATGAACTCATAAAACAGAACAATAAGAAATCAAACAACCCAATCAAAAAATGGGCTATGGACTAAATAGAGATTTCTCACCAGAAGAAATACAGATGGCATATGAACATCTAAAAAAGTGTTCTACATCCTTAACCATGAGGGAAATACAAATTAAAACTACCTTGAGATTCCATCTCTCTCCTGTCAGAATGGTTACCATCAAGAAAACAAATGACAATAAATGTTGGCAAAGTTGTGGTAAAAGGGGAACCCTTCTGCACTGTTGGTGGGAATGTAATCTGGTATAGCCATTGTGGAAATCACTGTGGAGATTCTTGAGACAGCTAAAAATAGATTTGCCATATGATCCAGCTACAGCACTCCTAGGCATATATTAATGACTCCTCTCACTACCTTAGAGATACTTGCACAACCATGTTTATTGTTGCTCTATTCACAATATCTAGGAAATGGAACCAGCCTAGATGTCCATCCACAGATGAATGGACAATAAAGATGTGGTACATCTACACAATGGAGTTTTATTCAGTGGTAAAGAAAAATGAAATTTGCAGGGAAATGGATGTATCTGGAAAGGATTATACTAAGTGAGGTAAACCAGATGCAGAAAGCCAAAAGTCACATGTTTTTCTTATATGTGGATCCTAGCTACAAAATTATAGACTTGTGTGTGATCTGGAACCAATAATCAGTAGCAGAGGCCCGTAAGCTAGAAAAAGGCTATAAGGGAGGGCTAGGAAAGGGAAGGTCTTAAGAAGAATGGTATTGTATATATATAAGTAGAAGAGCAGATTTCATGGAGGGGAAAGTCCTAAGTGAGGTCAGGGGAAGAGATTGTATAAAAGAAAGTTGTGGGGGGAGGAGGGTCAATCTAAATTAAAGATATTCTGAATAAGACATATTAAAATCTACTTTTTATTTATTTTATTTACTTTTAAAAACACAACCTTTTTTGTTTATTTTTATTTATTTATTTGAGAGTGACAGGCAGAGAGAGAGAAAGAGGCAGAGGGAGAGAACGGGTGCTCCAGGGCTTCCAGCCACTGGAAATGAACTCCAGATGCGTGCATCACCTTGTACATCTGACTAACATGGGTCCTGGGCAATTGAGCCTTGAACCAGGGTACATAAGATTTACAGGCAAGCGCTTAACTGCTAACCCATCTTTCCAGCCCTCTACTTTTTAAAATAATGGCATATCCAGAAGCCATAGATTGTTACCAGAAAATTTTCAGTGCCTGGGATGGGATACCACCCAGTGAGTTATTGGCCAGGGAGGTCACTGTTGCCTCCAAAACATTACAGGCTATTGCCAAGAACCTTGGTTCCTCATGAGAAAGATGGTAAGACCCTATTGCTGAAGATTTCACATGCCTAAGAGGCAAAGTCACTGAGAAATCAAGGTGGTGCTGAGCACAAAACCTTCTCCCTCTAGCCCAGCCAACTGAAAACTGGAAAAAGAGGACACTGGAAACCTCAAGTTTGGCTAGGCAGAACAAATACCTGAACAAGTGCAATAGTGGCATGTCGGCTCTGGGGGAAACCAACTACTCTCTAATTGGAATGAAGGCCTACTCTATGGGAGGGAATACGTGCCTGGTACTGAAAACCTAATTAAAAGCCTATGGCAGGAGAGATCATGAGCCTTAGGGGCATAAAGCCTGCTCTTGTCTGGATAAATGCATATGTTACTCTCACCAAATTGCCCTGAAATCACTACACTTAATGTTCATGCTCATATATTAATTCTACCCTCACTTCTGGTTAAAGAAGCTTCTCTTTTCAGATGGTGAGGACCACTGGGAAGAAGGGATGAAGGAGTGTCTAGGACTGAAATATCTCACACCCTCCAAGGCTCAGGGTCCATTGCAGAAGAGGTGGCAGAAAGAATGTAGGAACCAAAGGAAGGGTACCATTCCTTACATACAATTGCCTGGACAGAATTTGGCCTTAATATCCAAGACCTCACAGTGCCCAACAATACACACAAGACCTTTGTTGCAGAAAGACTCAGGTTCGCTGAGATTTATTGAAGCATACAGATCCAGGAGAAGTTCCATAAGGGCAGAAGAAGCTGGCCTGCCTTTACAGGACCAGGCAGAGAGAGAGAAAAGCCTAAAAGCCACACAGCACAGCACACTTCAGGAACTCCTGCTAGGCACCTTTGCATATCTTTAGATTGAAATCTTAAACCCACCACCACACCTTAAGATCCACACAATGACACTGCCTCCAGCCAGGTGGCTAAAGATGCAAACTACAAACAAATAAACAACTGAATATATTGGGGGCCATCTATTCTATTCAAACCACCACAACCCTCATAATAGGAGAAAAGGATGATGACATCAAATTAAAACAGAGATTAATGGAGAGAGGGAGGGGATATGATGGAGAGCAGAGTTATAAAGGAGAAAATTTGGGGGAGACGAGGGAAATACCATGGTTTGTTGTCTGTAAGTATAAACATTGTCAATAAAATATATATATATTAAAAATCTGAATAAAAATGGCTATATAATATTTGTAGTACATAAAAAGAACAAACTATGAGATATTTAACAATATTATCATATTAGTGTTAATTTACTTGGGTTATTAAGATAAAAATATTATGGCTACTTGAAAATATCTTTATCTTTTAGAAATATATACTAAAGTATTTATGGATCAAACAATAAGACATCTTGGATCACTTCCAAATTATTGGGGTACTGGGATCTAGATAGGAATGCAGATGAAAATTGCTGGCTATTCAATTTTTTCCCATTCTACTTTTACATATGTTAAAATGAAGCATAATAAAAAGAAAAATTAACAGCTAGGCAAAATTTCCATCAATAACATGCAATTCCTGGAATGTTGGCCACAGAGTGTGGATAGCAGTAAGAAAAAAACCTATTCAGAAATAAGTTACCAAAAACACTGGAGCAAGATTTTGGAGATGGGAGTGCTAGCCCTGGCTTGGCCACATGTTGGCATTGTTGGACCTTAAGCCCTCTCTGACCCTCTGTGGTCATCATTATATCATTTATATAAAATGAGTGCATTGGACCAGAAGTTCTCCAAGGTCTCTTCCATCTATGAGATCCAATGAAATACAAAGCCCACTTAAAAATAAGCAGCAAAATCTATCAGAGAAGCAGTATAGAATGCAACACAGGCATAGTAAATCCTAACAGCTGCTGAAACACTGCAGTGCATTTGTTCAACCACAAAAACTAAGCATTGCACCTAAATATGGGAGAACCATGTATCTGCCACTGACCAAGGACTCACTTTGTGTCCTTTATGTGGCCAGAGGTACACTCTAGAAACAGGACAAAATGAAGTAATAGAATTTAATTGAATTAGATTTTATTGAACTTTTACAGTACATCAAGATTAACTGGCCCACTGGGAAATGAGAAACAGTTTTACATCTGGGAAGGTCCCTGTTTTCCCTGTCATAATTGCTTTATAAATAGGGAACCCAACACTCAGGAACCCATAAAGATCAGTATGTATTCTGAGTCAAGGGTCAACTAACACAAAACTCTATATTCCCAAAAACAGGTAAGGGTCTAACTAGGATCAAGGGAATGGCATTTAATCTCAGAGATTTCAGTTTCATTTTGTGAGTCCTTGTAAAACTAAAAAAGGCTGGAATCTGTTTCAGTTCAAACATTTCTGCTGTGATTTTTCAAACCAGTGCATGGTGCAAACATCTGACTCGAGGTGCTAATAGTTATCACTTATCTTGACTTCTCACTAAGCCTGTTGATCATGAAGCATGGCAATTTAGGAGGGACCCTTATTACATGTAATTAACTCAGTTCTAGGTAGGTTTAAGTTCAAGCCAGTCAAAAAAAAGTTATTTTTCAAACTACTCGTTCAAATTATGTTGCATTCTTAGAATGAAGAATACTCATGGATGTCCTAATGTGGAATAATTCCCTTCATTTCTTAAAAAAGATTATTTATTTATTTGAGAAAGGAGGGGGAGAATAGACATGCCAGGGTCCCCAGCCACTGCAAACAAACTCCAGACAAATGTACCACCTTGTGCATCTGGCTTATGTGGAACCTGGGGAGTCAAACCATGGTCCTTTGGCTTTGAGGCAAGTGCCTTAACCACTAAGCAATCCCTCCAGCCCATTCTCTTCATTTTATGTCAGTGTTATGGAACCACAAAAGTGATGGCTCTTATACCACAAAGAGAATTAAATCATGCAAAACTTACATCATGTAAGAAATAGGCTTGTATGGGATGGGAAGGAATGTAAGTAAGCATAGGACAGATATTCTTTTTGTGTACTTCTACCAATATTTTAAATGGATTTCAATATGTTCCCCAGGTTTTTCCCTAGATGATGATGCACTAAAATTCTGATTTTACAGAATAATTTAACAATATTTTAAAGACCTAAAACAAGCCATGGTGGCATCATTTCAATTCACTGACCAAGTTTCTTCTTGTTCTCCTAGACTGGGCCTTAAGCTTATTCTTAAATGTTGAAATTCTACTTCTTTCGGGACATTCTTTGAGTTTATGGGTAACTTCAACAATCCTGGAGCTCAGAAAAGCTAATTTCCTTTAGTTGCACTGAAGGCAGGGATAATATGAAGAGGCCTTTTCTACCTTTATTATTGTCACTAGGCATGGTTTCCACCATCGTTTACATCTGTAACATGAATAACTCAACCATATTTGAAATTCCAGCACTGGGAGGATGACATGGGTAGATCCTGGGACTTAACTAGCCCATTTTGAAAGCTCCAGGCCAGTGAGAGACCCTATCTCAAGAAAACTCGGTGACAGCATCTCAATTTGTCCTCTGGCCTCCACATGTACATATATGCAAACACAAAGCAACACATGTACACCTGCACGCATAATCACATGTGTATATGTGCACACAAGCACATACACATACAAGTTCTACACACAGGCAAGAAAAAAAATCACTAAATCATACTTTCAAATAATATATCAAACACTGAAAACTATTTCCCTACAATTTCCTTTATCTGTCCAAAGTGAGAAGCTAAAGTTTCACATGTTGACTTTTTCCAATTTTAAATAACAGAAACACCAACAAATCTTTCTGCCACCTTTTCCACAAACTTTTCTAGACACATCTCTCATTTTATCAGATATAAGCCCAAAGCTAATTCTACTATATATTGCAGTCCCCTCTCTTCCACTTTTCTGGCAGCTAAGCATACTATTTCTGAGCATATTAAATGAAGATGAAAAATTATCATTGTCCCTGTTCTAGCTATAATATTCTCTTTCTAAGCTCCTAACACTATCTTTTAGTTGCTGTGTAAAACTAGCACAGTTTGTTTCATTCTGTACTCTAAAACTTGGGTTGGTTTGATAGGTTAGTTGGTTCATTGTTTGTTTTATGCATAGATGCTTTACATTAGAACCAGTCTGAAAACTAACTACAAATGAAGACTTAAACCCACCTGCTGCTATACATACATTTCACAGATGTATATCTTCACAGATGAAGAAACTGAGGCACAGAGTGACCTTTCCACGGCAGGAGTGAGCAGCACAAAATGGGTCTCTGACTTCCAGTTCTGTGTTATTTTCACTGTTTTTTATTTCATCACTTTCCCATAGTTCCCAGCTTCATGCTTCTCCATGCTTCTCAAGTATACTTCCTTCCCTTGAATTCCCATATGGCTCTCATACCACTTTTCCTTTAACTAATCAGTAGCCAGTTAACTAAGCCACTGCAGCCTGTCAAAAAAACACACTACAGATTCATTCTAGAAGATGGTACACAGTAGTAAAAATTGCCACACA